>OZ024884.1:35232754-37632754 GCA_964017185.1 Rugalucina vietnamica
TTGAAAATTTCATCGAAACAATTTTGATATTTTTTAATATTTTGCTAAAAACATGTATTGTGGGTACTCGTTAGAACCGCCTCGGTACATCGATTGTGGGTACACGTTAGAACAGCCTCACCGAGGTGGTTCTAACAAGTATCCACAATCCATGTGATGGATCCGAGAAATGAGAAAATTGGGTATAACCGACAGTTTTATTATACAAAAGTGGGGTTTAAGGGGGTATACTTTTCATGGACATGTTTTCCTGATGATGCACACCCTACATGTACTGGTTACCTATAGTCTAAATATGAATTATTTCTGGTGATTGGTCTATGAGATATACCCAACTAGAAAAAAACGTTAACCTAAACTTTGACCTGGATGAAAGGTGACCTAGAGTTTGTGTTCTAGGCTCGGGCATGGACCCTGGAATCCGAACTCATGGAAACAAAGCAAACCCTGTAGGGTAACGAGGGTCTAAATATGAAATGCAATTTTTCTTTTTGTTTGATTCCAAAACATAGATTGTCAGCGAGAGGGTACAATCAATGTTTTGAGCAAAAAATGGTAAAAATATAAACCGAAAAATCATTTAAATCTTTTACCAGCTGACCAAAAAATCTTTGTATATTGCATGGGCAAATTTTCGTAATGAGAAAAAGGCTAAATTGTATTAATATAACATTCCATGATGTAGTTTGCTACATTGAATGGTATCTCTGTTACAGCTGACGACCATGTGGACGCAAGTATGTTTTGAGGATGTATGACAGGAGCAGGGTGGTGGTGGAGAGTTGTGTGCATGTTGGGGCGGGGGTACTGACTAAAAAGGCGAAATTGTTACAAAAAAAAAAACGCTCCACGACATAACGAAAACACGCCCATGCGATAGACAGGAAATATTTTGGTTGTTATAAATGAAAATTTTCACTGAATTTTTTTTGGCTATTTTTCTTAATTTTGCTCAAAACATAAATTGTGGATACAGGTTAGAACCGCCTTGGCGAAGCGGTTCTAACGAGTACCTACAATCTATGGTTTGGAGCAAAAATTAAAAAAAAAAAAAAAAAAAAAAAATATATATATAGGTATACCCTGTATACCCAAGTGTTGCTATATAAAAGTGGGGTTTCAGGAGATATACATTTCACGGACATTTTTTCCTGATGATCTTGTTTGCTACTTAACATAGAACAGTATCTCTATTACAGCTGACAGCCATGTGGACAAAAGTATGGTGTGAGGATGTATGACAGGAGCAGGGGTTGGTGGAGAGTTGTGTGGATTAATCTAGTCATTGACCTGGTGCTATCACTGCGAGTACCCACAGCATGCAGGGGTAAGTACATGAGGAGTCAAATATGGCAGAAATTTTCCCAAAATACGGACCCTACCAGGGATTAGGGAGAGCTTGGGTGAAGGGTCATTTATTTTCAGGGAGATGGGATGTACTTAAGATAGTTTAAGGGAACTGGGGAGCATGCAAAAATATAGCATTTTTACCTGCTAGGTAATAATAAGGAAAGGCATTTAGGGAACTGGGAAGAAAAGTAATTAGTGGTTCAGGGAGCAGAGAGCTTTGGCTACACCTTGTAGGGCTTCACCATTCCGCCCGAGAAATCATCGTTGCAAACAAAATCGTAGCGTATATTACAAGTGGTAAGCAAACCTTCTCCAATCATTCAGACAGAATAACATTATTTGTAGAGTTTGACGAAAAGAAGCGAGGCATGCATGTTAAAATATGCTAGAAGACATATATTGCTCCCCCTGTCATAGTATTTAAATATAAAATACATCGTCTTTTGTCGAATGTACAGGTGCTAAGTCGTGAAACGGTGTCGAAACATGCCGTAAACATATGTTGCCAGGATGAAGTCAACGTTCCGCGAAACAAATTAGTCCCTAAACCGCCTTTGATATCTCGATTTATTGACGAACAAACGGGTAATTTGTTTCAAAAAGTGGTACAAGGTATTTAATTGAATACATATCCGAACATCAGAGGAAATTTAGACTCGAATTTCGTTTCATTAGTGAAAACTTATCAATGCCTGAGCGCATCTGGCCCAAAGTTAAGTGCAAGGACGAACATTTTCGTCGCGAAATAGGTTCCTAATTGTACTTACTCGGTGTCGAATGACAAACCGCGTGCTAGAGATGATAGTTGACTATCTGTTGTGGAAAAACAAACCTTCGTTATATTTTCGACCCAGGGAGACGCAAACTTCGCTGCAGAACTTAAGGTATTTTGGAGACAACGCTACAGCATGTACCAATGTCGAAACGTCCAATCTGCTTCACATATCCGGCGAATTTGAAAAAAAAAATATGTAGGTTTTGTTAAACTGACTATAAAAGACTCCAATGATTCAGTTAATTAAGTGACTAAACATTCAAAATGTTTCACCATTGAAAGTAACAATTTTGATTTTTTAACAAGTACTCTTGTCAAGCGTATTGACTGGGATGCCGTTAAAATGTACAAACTTGAATGCTCATTATAGGCATCATATACAACTGAACACAAAAAAGGACTAACAATGAAAAATGATGTCCTAGATCTAAATAATATAGACCGCACATGGCAAAGTGATAGACTCAAAAGGTACAAGTAGGCAATGCCTAGACTAAAACATCTTAGTCCTGTCTCTTTTACGAATAAAATTATTTGCTTGGAGGTATGATTTTTCCGAAGTTTAGGACACCTCCAACGTTGTCAAGATTCAGTAATGACCAATTTGGCAAATAAAAAAAAAAAAAAAAAAAAAAAAAAAAAAACGTTCGCATTCGCCGTTTTGCAATTTGTAACAAACGGTCAAAGAAATGATTACGTCATGTATAGTAACAGTTCACGTGACACCAAGGTGCTAATCGACACAAGTTGCGTGATCTCAGGAATGCAATATTTAAATGTTTACGCTAATACCTACATTTTATTGTCCATTTATTACTGTTACTATTTATTGTTTGAGTCCGATATGTTTATTATTTGATCAAGGAATTGCAAATTATTGGTCTTGAAATTAGCATGGTTTTAACAAATATTGAATTTCCAGTTTGTGTTATATAAACCAAAACTTTTTTTCTGTATACTAGTATGCATCTCAGAACTGTAGATTGCAACTTTATAATTGTCTTTAAGTTCACAAAGGAACAGAATTGCGTACATGTAGCAGCATAACATTTGTCAGAATTGCGTACATGTAGTAGCATAAGCAGTCGATTGGACCGCTGTTACAGAGATGCTGGAAATTCATCATATGCGTTTATGAAAAACAACAAAAAATATGAAATGTATTAAATGTTTCATTAGTCTTAGAGCAAACTGAATCTAGTTTATACATGTTGCCATCAAATTAAACCAGTATCACCCAAAGTGGGTTATTGCTCCGCCTATCTGGAACCACAGCCGCTATGCCGGTTAACCGCAGAAACCATTTTATTTTATCAACCTTCAAAATCAACCATTTCTGCATTACCACTTAAGTATAGGTCAATGCAGGTAATATCGTATACATGTACCAGTGTCTAATGAATATGAGGCGAAAATTATTTATTATTATTATTATTATTATTATTATTATTATTATTATTATTATTATTATTATTATTTTACGAGGATCTTCGCACTTATTCTCAGACGTCTGAATAGGAAATTGAGAAATGGAAACATTTGAAACAGTTGTAAAACCACCCACACTCCAGCCCCAAGGCACCCATCATGAAAACATGTCCGTGTAATGTACACCCCCTTGAACCCCACTTTTATATAGCAAAACTTGGGTATCCAGGGGTATACCTATTTTTCTTATTTTTGCTCCAAAACATAGATTGTGGGTAATCGTTAGAACCGCCTCGGCGAGGCGGTTCTAACGTGTACCCACAATCTATGTTTTGAGCAAAAATAAGAAAAATATCAAAAATTTTCAGCTGAAAATTTTCAATTTTTAAAGCTAAAAAATCTGTGTATATTGCATGGGCAAGTTTTCGTAATGAACCCAAAGCAAGGTCGGCGAATACAAGCGAGAAGCAGCCAGAACATTATGTTTCTATGGTTTGGTTATATCATAAAGCTACAGTTGACAGCTGTCAACGCAATCATATCTGAAGTATACTTTGGAACGGCTAGAAGTTGGCTTGATATCAATCCAGCACAACGAGTGGTTATCAAAATCACGTGGATTTTTCTCATAACTTTTGATTATTTTACTCGATTCCTCTAAAACTTACAATTCCATTGTTGCCATTTAATATGCAGCAGTCTGCAAAATTACATCACAATCCCTAATCCATTACAAAATAATAATGGAATGATAACACACACTTTCGTTATCATGGAGCAGCATGATGACGTCAGTGACGTCAATTTTGAACCACAAAATGTAACTTTTTTGGGCTACAGATATTTAAAGTTTTACTGCTCAGAGTATGTTAAAAATTTGACTACTGTAGGAGCATGGTTTAAGCTACAAATCTGTATAACAAACACTAATATATTACCTTGATTTGAAAATAAATTTGAACTGGGCATATTGATGCGGATGTTATGGTTTTGTAAATGGCGGGTAGGAACTTCTGATATTTATTTGGGTCCTATTTGTTCAAGCGTTTGTGCAATATTTCATTTGTAATACATTTCCAAAGGACCATGAAGTTTTACCGGCAAATAAGTAATTATGATTTGTTTCAAAGGGGAACTGCATAAAATTTCCGGTTCATTACGAAAACATGCACGTGCAATATACAGAGAATTTTTGAGCTTTAAAAATTGAAAATTTTTAGCTGAAAAATTTTGATATTTTTCTTATTTTTGCTCCAAAACATAGATTGTGGGTACTCGTTAGAACCGCCTCGGCGAGGCGGTTCTAACGAGTACCCACAATCTATGTTTAGGAGCAAAAATAAGAAAAATATGTATACCCCTGCATACCCCAGTTTTACTACATAAAAGTGGGGTTCACGGGGGTATACATTACACGGATATGTTTTCGTGATGGATCTGTGTTTCATGAAATTCAGACGTCGGCTAAACGTTTTGAAGCTGCAAACATGTAGGCATAAACAAACAAACAAAAAAATAAATAAATAAATAAATAAATAAACATAGGTACACATCCGGTCGACCGTAATTATGAGCAAGTATAAAAATGCTTTGTCATGTATTTATTATATGCAAAATAGTTTCTTAAGAACGCAAAATTAATGTGATTCTGTGACGCCAAGCTTAACGTCATTTCTGTAAAACCATCACCAACTACTAATAAAACATTTCTAAGTAACCAAACTTTCAGGATCTATTAAATTTAAGCAAGTTTATCGTCAGCTGAAATTTAAATATGTTAGTTGGAATAGTTATAATAATGAAAAAAGTCAACGTATTTTTATAATCCCTCGTACATGAATGTATAGCTGTAATAAATATATTCTATATACATTTCAGACTTGAGACCTATCAACCTTATAGAGGAGGCGATTCCAAAAATAGGACAACTCCCGAAAGGCGTCAGTGTCGTCTATGACGTCAGAAGTCACGTGCATGCTCTTCAGTTCCTGAAAGAGACCAATGAAATTATGTTTCCCGCTAAACAAATCTTCAAGAACTGCCAGTACCTACCTGAAGAATTCTCAATATTTTTTATTTTGAATCATGAGAAAATATTTTCTAAAAATGAATGTGTTTTCACCGTCAGACAATCAAAAAGAGTGTATATTTCTGTGATTTTGTCGAGACGTAAAGTGACGTTTATTTTCAACGATAAAAAGGTGAATTTCAAAACTTCAGCATTCAGAGACAGTAAATGGCACACTGTAGGATTCAGTGTGACGGGAAACAGCGTTGTCATGACAACGGACTGTTTGAAAATGAGGCGACGGAAATTACGGCGGACTTTCCCGAGTTACCTCGAGATTGATAATTCCACAGTCAGCATCGCAAAGTGTGATTCTTCGGACGACGTGTTACAGGTAAGGAATAGACACCCTAGTGAAGGAATGTGGATCATTCAGTGATAGAACATCATGAAAACATGTACGTGTAATGTATACCCCCTTGAACCCCACTTTTATATAGCAAAACTGGAGTATGCAGGGGTATACCTATTTTTCTTATTTTTGATCCAAAACATACATTGTGGGTACTCGTTAGAACCGCCTCGCCGAGGCGGTTCTAACGTGTACCCACAATGTATGTTTTGAGCTAAAATATTAAAAACATCAAAATTTTTCCAATGAAATTTTCAATTTTTAAGCTGAAAAAATTCTCTGTTTATTGCATGGGCATGTTTTCGTTTAATTAATGGTTTACGGTTTTCGTAAAAAACTTGTCGCCGGTATGTCACAAAAGACCCACTTCCTGATCTTGAAGCAAAACTGGTCAGGTAGTTTAAGGAAACAAATACCAATAAAGTCACGGAGATAGGTAACCCCCTTGGCACACTATAGTAGAATGTATTAGATTCTTCGGTATATTTTGCTTGCCGCGAACCACGCGTAGCTTATGTGTTAAGTCTGACGATGAAAATGCGAAGGGAGTGAGAACGTTTTCAAGCATTTGCCATATGATATTCTGTAGTCTTGAATTCAGCATCAGGAAAACTTGTCCGTGCAATGTATACCCCCTTGAACCCCACTTTCATATAGAAAAAATGGGGTTTGCAGGGGTAGACCTATTTTTCTTATTTTTGCTTCAAAACATAGATTGTGGGTACTCGTTAGAACCGCCTCGGAGAGGCAGTTCTAACGAGTACCCACAATCTATGTTTTGTGCAAAAATAAGAAAAATATCAAATTTTTTTCAGCTGAAAATTTTCAATTTTAAAAGCTCAAAAAATCTCTGTATATTACATGGGCAAGTTTTCATAATGGAGACAACTTCACCACCCCCTTGTATTTACCGACACTTCCCCGGTATGATCACCTCCACTGTCCAGAATGGATAGACCCAGGAAAGGAGGGACAGGCATTGTCCTGGCCCCGAGGTTATAAAACCTTTTTTCATTCTCAGCTCAGCTGAGCTTAAAATTCCAAATCCTCATAAATTACTGAAATAACCCAAAGCCTGTAATTTATCCTGCTAATAAATGTTAAAATGCCAGCAATTGTTGGCATTTTAACATTTATGAGCAGGATAAATTTTAGTCTCAGCTGAACTGAGCATGAAAAAAGTTTTATAACCACGGGTCCTGGTCCCACGGAAAACCAGCAAGAAATTATAATCGTGACTCCTTGTCCAATCAAGATCAGTCTGATCTTTGGCAGTTCCGATTGCAAGAAATTCTAATTTACATCAGGAAAACATGTCCGTGCAATGAATACCCCCTTAAAACCCACTTTTATATAGTAAAACTGGGGTATGCAGGGGTATAATTATTTTTCTTATTTTTGCTCCAAAACATAGATTGTGGGTACTCGTTAGAACCGCCTCGGCGAGGCGGTGCCGAGGCGGTTCTAACGTGTACCCACAATCTATGTTTTGAGCAAAAATCAGAAAAATATCAAACATTTTCCTCTGAAAATTATCGATTTTTGACCTGAAAAAATTACTGTACATCATATGGGCATGTTTTCGTAATGGTTAATCACGCTGCTGGACGAACAGACCATCAGACCATCTAGGGTACAAAACTTTTCACCATTCATCATACAGTGAACCCTATCCATTGAAAAAATGTTTCCATTCATGATGGTGGGGTTTAACGTATAATTAGCTTTTACCAATTATCTTAATCGCCATCTAATCGCTGACTATATCGTTACATTGGTGTCATCTTTAAAGGAAATTTTGTATCTTTTTATCGTTTATTTTCGACTAGACACCCATCATTTTCCAACCGATTACCCTCAAACAGTGAAAAAATGTCAAAAGAGTTTAAAAAGAGAAAGCAACATTCAAGCAACGCGTGCGTATATGATAAATTTATTATATTTTGTCGTGTGCTTGGTATAGCTGATAATGTTGTGACAATTTTGAGGTCAAAGAATGTTAACATTCCTCCTGACCTCAGAAAGCTGAAAACAAAAGATGCTTAAAGGGAGAAAACGTTTCATAAATTGTACAAAATTTGACATTCAGTCCGCAGTTTCGCGCGGTCTCACCAGGCAGTGCCTCTTTATTCGCAGTCTGAACAGCACGATATTCCGTATTTCGTAAAAAAAAAGACAATTAATAACTTTTTAACTAAAATGAGATACAGTAATTAATTATACCGGTATCCCACATAACCTACAATGTTACCTGTGCGAAACTAAAATTGTTTTGTCTGGTGAATGGACCATTCCGGTCAGTCGAAATGGCAGCACGACCTCGGCGTTTTAAGGACATATCTTTTTCTTAACATGGTCGTCAAAGGCTCATAAAATGTCAAACCCTCCTCTCTTTCAAGTAGAATGATAATTTTCATGTTTCTCCTGTCCAAGATTCTTTCATTTGAGATCACCATCCAGAGTGCATCTTCAACCACTATAGAAAATACTGACCTTAACCATCGAGTACACTTACGTTTTTTCTTCTTCTTTTTCAAAGTTTTTCTTTTACGCTACCTTTGACCCCTGGGCACTTTCGCCAGTGCATATAGGAATTTTAGGGCATGGTTTGTCCTTTTTGTGTTTAAATACCTATATGATCTAGTAGGTTAAATTGGACAAAACTTGCTCGATCATACTGCTGCTCTCACATATACCGAATCCCGTGCGAAAACTTACCCATTCAATATACAAAGATTTGTTTTCAGAAGCCAAAATATCAAAATTTCATTGGAAAAAATGGCATTTTTAACATTTTGGCTCAAAACATTGATTGTAGGTACATGTTAGAACCGACTCACGGAGGCGGTTCTAACAAGCACCCACAATCTATGTTTTAGATCAAACATAGGAAAAATAGGAATACCTCTGCAAAGCCCTTGATGAAAGTGGGTGCTGAATGCTGGTATCACATACATGTCTAATGTGTTTGCACCATCATTGGTTGCAATGGGCTCTCGGCAGTTAAATTCACCTGAAGTAGTAGGGTAAAATGTTAACTTTTAATTTGGTTTTCAATCCTGACAGTAAACCAAATTAAATGAGTTTTAATGAAAAGTTTGACACTCACACCAATGTCTTAGCTGCTTGTGATCTAGTTTACAATACATGTACTTTGACCTGTAATGTCTCGATTGTAAAACTTGACTGGGGCAATAAAAGAGCAGTTTCGAAGTGTTAAAATCGAAGGTTTTTAATATAAAGATCAATCGCCAGATAGGTTGTTATACGACCATAAAACGACATATTAAAGTATCAAAACTTCACACTTGATCAAGGAAATGTTTTAGATTTTATTCGCAATTAGCTCGACCGTGCGATATTGTAAAAATATTGCCGAAGTTATCAGCTCCATCGAATAGAGCTAATGTCCATTTTGTGAAATGGTGGGAGGTTCCAACTGCATGTACAAACCGGGACGGTGAATGTATCCGGCAAACTTCATCATTCCAATCCTATTTCATACCCAGGTCATCGTGTATCCAAGTTAGTCCGTACCTAATTCAGTAATTTTGTACAATCAGTAAGTTCGGACCCACTTTTTGGGCCGTATCCTGTGTACCTTTTAAAATAGAAAATTAGGCTCGAGCATAAATGCATTTCGACTCTTGAATGAGCGTATAAAAGATATATACCCCGTGGGCTAATTTGACCTACCTTGCATCCCCAGGGCAATTTTGCATGGGTGCCAAAAAGTTCTTTGACCTCAAAGTAAAACTCTTTTGCAGCATGAAAAACTGCATGGTTTCCATGGCAACCGTTAACGTGATTCTTGAGCATTGTTGTATTCATACAAAATTGGTCAAGTCAGGCTCAGCTGTTACTTATCCTAGACCACGGAGCCTGGACTAATTTTAAAACTCTATCCTATGGTAACTACTGCGAATTGTCTAATTTTCATATTCATGAATCTTAATGCAAACACTAAACTGACAGAAAAATCGTTAAACACCAATAAATAAACTAAAAATTGCATCAATACCTCCACAGTATGCAGGGGCAATACATAAGCTTCACATGGTCTAGGATAAGTAACAGCGGAGATCTGGTCAATAATTTATATACCCCCATGCTCAAGAATCACGTTAACGGTTGACTGGTTGGAAACCAGTCTTCCAACCAGTCATTTCTTTCATAGTTCAAAAGAGTTTATCATCTTTGCATGTCTGGGGTCCCATTGAACGATTTTGCACCCACAAAAATTGTCCTTGGGGTGAAAAGTAGGTCAAATTAGCCTCCGGGGTAATATATAGACACCAGAAGTTATGTGTACGTGTATGGATTGTGGTTTCGGATTTAGCATTAGATAATGTTGCGCTTGACCCTGTCCGTCTTCTGTAGAAGTTCATGTTGTTTATAAGTGAAATCTGATGCACTACATTACGAACGCTTGCAATAAACAGAGATTTTTTTTTAGCTTAATAAAATTGAAAATTTTGATCTGAACAATTTTGATATTTTTCTTATTTTTGCTCAAAACATTGATTATGGGTACAGGTTAGAACCGCCGCGGCGAGGCGGCTCTAAAGAGTACCCACATTCTATATGTTTTGGAGCAAAAATAAGAAAAATAGGTATACCCCTCCGTACCCCAGTTTTGCTATACAAAAGTGGGGTTTAAGGGGTATTCATTGCACGGATATGTTTTTCCGATGTAGGTCAAATGCAGCACTAGTAACATTAATTTTGTAGTATTTGGGCTCCCATCACTCACCATAAGACCACCGTGAGCTTTATTGCAATTTAAGTTTAAAAAACAAGTTAGGGCTGAAATCCTAAACCAGACATAACATTCTGAGACACGTTTCAGACCTGCGAGTCATAAGTCTTAATCATTACGAACATACGCCCATGAATTAAACTGATTTTATTTGTAAATGCTAATAAAATGAAAATATTCAGTAGAAAAAGTTTGAAATATTCAATATTTTTGCTTAAAACATTGATTGTTCGAACACGTAAGAACCGCCTCGCCTAAGCGGTTCTTACGAGTACATGTACCCACAATCTATATTTTGGATCGGAAATAAGAAAAAATCGTATACCCCTGTATACCCCGGTCTTACCATATAAAAGTGGGATTCAAGGTGTGTGGGGGGATAAACATAGCACAGACATGTTATCCTGATGTGTTTAATGACAGGTTGGGAACTTGTAAAGTTGTAATACACAAGTTAATTTAAGGTTTCAAACCAGGTTTGAAATCATGCTTAATTGAGCAAACCTAAGCGACCGCAAATTGACAAATAGTTATTGTATTTTTGAAATGTGGTATGAAGCAGATTTAGCATCTTCAACAAATAAGTATGGTATGTGGTGGATAATTTGACTTTTATGGTGCTATTTTTTTCAAATTTTCGAACATAATACCTACAATAAACCAAAATAAGATAGGTGCAAGAATATTTATCATTAACGTTGATATAAATTCTCACAACATATGAGCTGTACCTACATGAGTACGTAAGTAAAATATTTAACATTACGAAAACGTCCCCATGCAACAGGCTTTAAAACTTGAATATTTTCAGCTGAAAAAAAATTGATATTTTTCTTATTTTTGCTCAAAACATAGATTTTGGGTACACGTTAGAACCGCCTCGCCGAGGCGGTTCAAACGAGTACCCACAATCTATGTTTTAGAGCAGATATTAGAAAAATAGGTATACCCCTCCGTACCCCAGTTTTGCAATATAAAAGTGGGGTATAAGGGGGTATCCATGTCACGGACATGTTTTCCTGATGGGATTTAAGAGGAATTGGAAAGAAACGTTCTTATTTTATTTTCTCTTGAATCTCGAAGACCGAAAATGTAACGAATTCCTATTTCCTTTTATATCTCTAAAATCGAAAAACGAAAATCCAACAAAAATGGTTTTGAGTCTCTTTAATTGCAAAACAGATATTTTTTTGAACATAATATTATTCTCTAATAATAATAATAATAATAATAATAATAATAATAATAATAATAATGATAGTAATAATAATAATAATAATAATAATAATAATAATAATAATAATAATAATGATAGTAATAATAATAATAATAATAATAAATAATAATAATAATAATAAATCAACAAATCAACGGTCTTCTGAAGGACATAATTCTTGTTCCTGGTGCAGGTGTAGATACAATGTAGAAGGGTGTCTTCTCTCCGGGTCCTTAGGAGCAGTGTCATTATATCGTGAACGTAAAATGACTCTCGAAAATCGAAAAACAAAAATCGAAAAATTCTCACTTTTCATTTTATAAAGGACAAAGTTCTCGTGCCTGTTGCAGACGTGGCCAGGAGAGTGTGTCCTCATCGGGTCCCTAGGAGTGCCCATTACGAAACACGCCCATGTAATATACAGAGATTTTTTTAAGTTGTAAAAATTGAAAAAAATCAGTAGAAAATTTTTGATATTTTTCTTATTTTTGCTCAAATCATAGATTGTGGGTACACGTTAGAACCGCCTCGCCGAGGCGGTTCTAACGAGTACCCACAATCTATGTTTTTGAGCAAAAATAATAAAAATAGGTATACCCCTTCATACCCCAGTTCTGCTATATAAAAGTGGCGTATAAGGGGGTATACTTGTTACGGACAATGTTTTCCTGATGCCTTCCTTCATATACGTAAACGTACATGTACATTATTTATCGTTAATGCACCAATCATTTGTATCCACGCACCCACCCCAATGGGGCCGGGAAATAGCCAAGCGTTTAACTTTTCAGTTTTAGAGCCCCGCAAAAAGCCCGGCATTACGGGGCAGATTTGTGGTAAAATCCCTGCTAAGAGCCCTGGCTCCCCGGAGACTGACAACACCGTGGAACAGCAGCTTAGGATTGTGCTAATGAAAAATATGAGAGTTAGTCTTCATTTTTTAAATTTCTATATGTCAATGTACAGGTACGTTTACAAATTAAATAAGGACCACAGATTTTACAGTAATTAAATGTTAAAAATACAACTACTATCTAATTTTAATTAATGTGAGCATATATTGGTGGGAAATTAAAACCCCGGCACATCCCCGGCAATGCCGGGACTCATCAGAGGTTAAATCTTGGCACTTTAGCCCCGCTGTGTCCCCGATATCCTCGGGGGATACAAATGACTGGTGCATAAAACAAACTGGCTCTCGAAAATCGAAAAACAAAAATCGAAAAATTCCAACTGCCAGTCATTTTTCCAGAGGCTACTGAGGGTCATCATTCTCGTGCCTGGAGCTAGAAGGATGAGTCCTCCTCGGGTTCCTAGGTGTGCCATTTTTTGATATATCGTGAAAAAAAAAAATGATTTTCGAAAATAGAAAAACGAAAATCGAATTCTGATAAATTATTGAAAAAAACGAAAATCGAAAAAATGTAAATCGAGAATAATTTTCAGTGCTCATTTTTCCAGGCAAACAAAATTGAAAAATAATCGAAAATTATCGAAACACGAAAATCGAAACACAAAATTGAAAACATGTCTCAATTTTATTTTTCCATGGTCTTTGGAAGGACATCAGTCTCATGCCTGGAAGTGAGGTGGCTAGAAGGGTCACAAGGAAAGCCTTATTGGACAAAAGAAAAAAATCAAATAATTCTTGAAAATCGAAATACAAAAACTCGAAGATTTTCTTACTTTTATCCAGGATTTGCTAAAAGACATAATTATCGTGCCTGTTGCAGATATTGCGAGAAGGGCGTGTCCTCTCCGGGCCCCTAGGAATGCCTTCCTGTACATATCATAAAGATAAAACGATTCTCAAAAATCCAAAAACAAAAATCGAATTATTTTCTCACTTTTATCCAGGGTTTGCTAAAAGACATAATCTCTCTTGCCTGTTGCAGATGTAGCTAGAAGGTCGTGTTCTCCCCGGGTCCCTATGAATGACTTCCTGCACATATCCTGAAAATAAAACGATTATCAAAAATCTAAAAAATAAATCGAATTATTTTCTCATTTTTATCCAGGGTTTGCTGAAAGACATAATTCTCGTGTCTGTTGCAGATGTTGCGAGAAAGGCGTGTCCACCCCGGATGCCTAGATATGCCGTCCTGTACTTATCCTGAAAATAAAACGATTACCAAAAATCGAGAAACAAGTATCAAAGATTTTCTCACTGATCTATTCCAGTGTTTGCTGAAAGACATTATTCTCGTACCTGGAGCAGATGTAGCGAGAAGGGCGTGTCCTCTCCGGGTCCCTAGGAGAGCCTTCCTGTACATATCCTGAAAATAAAACGATTCTCAAAAATCGAAAAACAAAAATTGAATTATTTTCTCATTTTTATCCAGGGTTTGCTGAAAGACATTATTCTCGTACCTGATGCAGATGTAGCTAGAAGGTCGTGTTCTCCCCGGGTCCCTATGAATGACTTCCTGCACATATCCTGAAAATAAAACGATTATCAAAAATCGAGAAAAAAATCAAATTATTTTCTCACTGATCTATTCCAGTGTTTGCTGAAGGGCATAATTTTCGTGCCTGATGCAGATGTAGCTAGAAGGGTGTGTCCTCCCCGGGTCCCTATGAATGACTTCCTGTACATATCCTGAATATAAAACGATTATCAAAAATCGAGAAAAAAATGAATTATTTTCTCATTTTTATCCAGGGTTTGCTAAAAGACATTATTCTCGTACCTGGAGCAGATGTTTCCTCTCCGAGCCCCTAGGAATGCCTTCCTGTACATAGAAGGGCGTGTCCACCACGGGTCCCTAGGAGTTTCTTCCTTGACAACAGGAAGCAAAAATGATTATCGAAAATCGAAAAAAATCGAACTACTATGTATTTTCTCAATTCTTATTTTTCTAGGGTCTTCTGAAAGACATTATTCTCGTGCCTGGAGCTGATGTAGCCAGAAGGGCGTGTCCACCCCGGGTCCCTAAGAGTTTCTTCCTTGACAACAGGAAACAAAAATGATTCTCGAAAATCGAAAAAAGAAACTACTATGTATTTTCTCAATTCTTATTTTTCTAGGGTCTTCTGAAAGACATTATTCTCGTGCCCGGAGCAGGTGTAGCGAGAAGGGCGTGTCCACCCCGGGTCCCTAGGAGTTTCTTCCTTGACAACAGGAAAGAAAAATGGACTCGAAAATCGAAAAAAATCGAACTACTAATGTATTTTCTCAATTCTTATTTTTCTAGGGTCTTCTGAAAGACATTATTCTCGTGCCCGGAGCTGATGTAGCGAGAAGGGCGTGTCCACCCCGGGTCCCTAGGAGTTTCTTCCTTGACAACAGGAAACAATAATGATTCTCGAAAATCGAAAAAAAAAAAAATTCGAACTACTATGTATTTTCTCAATTCTTATTTTTCTAGGGTCTTCTGAAAGACATTATTCTCGTGCCCGGAGCTGATGTTGCGAGAAGGGCGTGTCCACCCCGGGTCCCTAGGAGTTTCTTCCTTGACAACAGGAAACAATAATGATTCTCGAAAATCGAAAAAAAAAAAATCGAACTACTATGTATTTTCTCAATTCTTATTTTTCTAGGGTCTTCTGAAAGACATTATTCTCGTGCCCGGAGCAGGTGTAGCGAGAAGGGCGTGTCCACCCCGGGTCCCTAGGAGTGCCTTCCTGGACAACAGAATACCTCAAATGCCAGGTATTATAGAAAGCAATGTTTGACTGTTAAGAGGGCCATATGTGAGATTAGTTTATGTACTAAATATGTCATCCTCTTAGATAAAGATATTATTATTATTATAAATGAATAACTGCACTGAATTGAAAACTGGTCTGTCTTTGTGCATCGTATAATAGGGTAAAGGTATATTATATAATATAAAAACTTGATTATGATGTGAAATCTGCAATCTCTAATTGCGTAACGCCAAATATAATTCATCCAAGTTATTTCAATTAATATGCGTTTCATGTTGCATGACTTTGTGACCATCTGAATATTATTTGGCTGTTCACTTAGCCCTCTGCATTTTACTTGTTCTGTCCTAGCACTGTGACCACCGTACCTTCAATTGCTGCTCGACCTGCTTACCGTGATTTATGTTGCATGTTGGTATCTATGTATGATATATAGTTTTCCTTATTTTTCGTTTTATATTTGTGTATAACTGAACCACTGCAGAAGCTGAGGGCGAGGTTAGGGTCCTGTCAAACTGGTTTAAGCTCCCAGTAATTTTATATAACTGATCGTTCCAAGGCGACACTTCTGTTGTGGTTCTATCTGTTTTATGTTTTGGAGTTTTTTGAACCTTATGTACGTTTTCATAGTTTTAGTTAATAAATCAATCAACCAACCAATCAATCAATCAATCAATCAATCAATCAATCAATCAATCAATCAATCAATCAATCAATCAATCAATCAATCAATCAATCAATCAATCAATCAACCATCAATCAATCAATAACCAATCAATAAATCAATCAACCAACCAACCAACCAACCAACCAGTTCATGTCTGTGTGGGACAAGACGTCAAAAAAATAATAATTATAATAATAATAATAATAATAATAATAATAATGAATCGATCGTTCCAACAGCTGACTGATGGGTAAACAATTCAATCAACAAATCAAATTAACATTTATTTCCAGATTCAAATCTAGTCAGTTATGATAGTGTAGGCCCTAACTGGTCAGACTGTACCTGGATGGATGTGGGAAACCTTGCGTTTGACGTCTACTCACGGTCCATTAAAGTATGCGTCAATGGTATATGGAAACAGGTTTCTCTCCAGTTCGCAGGTAATTCGCCATACACTAAAACGCAGCTCCTAACAGTTTGTATCAAACTACGAAACAAAAATCTTATTTCGACACAAAATCGCTGGTATAAAACCAGGTCCTGAGGTTATAAAACTTTTTTCATGCTCAGCTTAGCTGGGACTAAAATTTATCCTGCTCATAAATGTTAAAATGCCAACAATTGTTGGCATTTTAACATTTATTAGCAGGATAATTTACAGGCTTTGGCAATCTGAACCTGAAATTTCAACCAATTTTGATTATATCAGTAACCATGAGCACTTTAAATTTCATGCTCAGCTGAGTTGAGCTTGAAAAAAGTTTTATAACATCGGGACCTGGCGTTTGACGTCTATCCACTTTTTATTACAGTATTTGACATACATGTATGTATTAAATGGAAACAGGTTTCTCCCCTGTTTGCGGGTTATTCTATGAAAAACCTTCGCTGAAGTTGTCATTTGGTTTTGAAATTACATGCAGGAGAAGAAACAACTGCAACAAAATTAAGCGAAAGTCACTATTCATATTGGAAAAGAAACGGCCTTCTCATATCTATCTTCTGATACTGAGTCGATCAATTTCTGATCATCACCTCAGGTCACCTCACCACTCCTTCCGTAATAAAAATATATAGATAGCTTGATATGTTTTTTATTCATTTATTATTTTTTTATTTCCTTTTATTTTCTAATGCATGGCATGTCAAATTCGTTCCTGATTTACTAACTTTAAATGCATGATATGACTTTGTTCCCTCTATAATGTTCATTGCATGGTGATTTCCATACTTGATCATTGTTTGCACTGTGATGCATCATTTCTGTATTTATTGACTACTAGCCATTGGTTTGCATCGCTGGAGGATACAGCATGTGAGATTTTCATCAGGAAAACATGTCCACGAAATGTATACCCCCTTAAACCCCACTTTATATAGAAAAACTGGGGTATGCAGGGGTATACCTATTTTTCTCTATTTTTTCTAATTTTTGCTCCAAAACATAGATTGTGGGTACTCGTTAGAACGAGAGGGCAAGGCGGTTCTAACGTGTACCCACAATCTATATTTTGAGCAAAAATTAGAAAAAATTGTTAAAAAGTTTCTTCTGAAAATTTTAAATTTTTACATATGAAAAAAAAAGGTATAATGCATGGGCAAGTTTTCGTAATGAAAATGCATGTTTACGGTGACATAAAATACGCCTGCACATGCTACAAACTGTTTTATATTTTTAGCCAAATAAACTTGTCAAAATAAGTTAAGCCCCGTGTCAGTTTTTCTCCATAGGCATAATGTTATATGTAAATTGCATAAGTTTAACTGCTAACATTACGAAAACATGCCCATGCAATATACAGAGATTTTTTAAGTTGTAAAAAATGAAAATTTTCAGTAGAAATATTTTGATATTTTTTTTAATTTTGCTCAAAACATAGATTGTGGGTATTCGTTAGAACTGCCTCGGCGAGGCGGTTCTAACGCGTACACACAGTCTATGTTTTGAGCAAAAATAAGAAAATTAACCAAAACATTCTATCGAAAATATTCAATTTTTACAACTAAACGCATGGGCGTGTTTTCGTAATGAGATTGCCATTTGACGTGTGCTTCATTATCCGAGAATGTCCAGATTGTTGCCAATTTCACTGTAGGAATAATACGACGTCAAGTTTCGTGATATCTACTGAAATGTATGCCACTTGGTTGAAAACTTATTGAAACTTATTAATGAAAATCAAACCACCTTTAGAAGAATGACTCAAGCTTTATTGCTGAAAATTGCATTTTAAAACGTTTATTCACTAAAAAGTTATGACAAAACAAAATTGCAGTTTTTTTCATTAAGTTTATGGAAAAAATTCTAATGGGGCTTATCTTACTTTGACCAGTTTTTATCAAACACGTTCACTTTCACTCGCTGGTTGCAGCTGAACATCGCCGGGAGCCAGAACGACTCGACTACCTCACCCACTATCAAGAGATCGTCACTCCGGCCGCGGCAATCGATGTTGAACTCTTCCACATCCCGGGGGAGGGGCTGTTTGCCGTGTTCGCCAACTCAGTGTCGGGGGATCGAGGGGTGTCGGGGCTGTACAAGTGGGTCGAGAAGTATTTTAGACTCTACCAGCGACTACCGACTGTTTCTGCACAGTCGTGGTGCCATTTTAAGATTAAAAATAATGTGAGTTTGTGAGTCTGAAATGGTAAAACGTAATTTAGCATACATTTTCTCCAGTGATGTTTCGCTGAAACCACATACATGTACATACAGATGAAATTATTTGGATGTGCGCGTACAATTATAGAAATCAATTTGTTGTTTGTATTGAGGCTTAGCATCCAAGTCAACAATTTGTCAGTCATGTCGGTACGGAGCCAACGCTTCAATTAGGGGTTAACCAGTAATATAGCGACTTATTGTGTCTTGCTCAAGCTAGGACCTCTCGATTCGGAGTACGATGCTCTACCACTATGCCACCGCGCTCTATAGCTGAAATCAATTTGAAATCTATGCTTTAGTAAAATACATGATACATATACAATTAAAATATCGCATTTTCCGAAGTATGGATGAAAGTAGATGAATTGGTGTAATGAATATTCAAATCCTAACACAGACGCAGTACGTAAGGGCACCGCAGAAAGTATACTGAGCAACAATACTTTTCTTTTATTTACAGTTTTATCTCGCTGTTGCCAATTTTGGGAATGGAACAAATGATGTCACGAATTCTACCATTTTTAAATGGCATCGGCATCGGAAGAAATTCCGGGAATATCAGAGGATACCGTCTTTTACAGCAAGAGATATGGAGTTCTTCGAAATCAACGGGGATTATTTTCTAGCGGTTGCAAATCATGCAAAAGGTAAACGACGAAAACAATGATTTTGGACTGGTACAATCAGAACCAATGTTGGCTTTGAAAACATTGAGGATTATCCTCTGAATTTCTTTAATCGGTATAGCCTTCTCATCAGGATAGCATGCCTATGGTTTGTATACCCCTTATATGGTAAAACTGGGGTATACAGGGGTATACCTATTTTTCTTATTTATACAGATGTATACCTATTTTTCTTATTTTTGCTCCAAAACATAGATTGTGGGTACTCGTTAGAACCGCCTCGAAGAGGCGGTTTTAATGTGTACCCATAATCAATGTGTTAAGCAAGAATTAGAAAAACATAAAACAAATCTGACGAAATTTTCAATTTTTACAGCTGAAAAAAAAATCCATATACTGAATGTAAGCTTAACGTCTCAGGTCATGTCGGGACGATCAGAAGGCCCTAAAACTTCAGTATTTCAGTTCATATTTTACCGGAGGTCGTTTATCTAGAAACTGACGACATACATGTGTATACGTACACTTCTTTAATCAGGAAATAGAATTACATGTCACCCCACCTACATGTATAATCACGATTCTTTATCTGCCGCAGAGATCGCCCGGTCGGCTTTACGTCAGAAATTCTATATTTTGTACCTTTTCCGGATCACATTTTCTGCACTCCCAATTACTAGTTTTAAATGTTTGAATTATTTTTTTTTATCTTACACAGGTACCAATCAAATCGTCGATTCCGCCATCTTGAAATGGAACACCAAAAGCCGCAAATTCGAATCATTCCAACCAATCACAACCATCGGCGCATATGATTGGACGTTTTTCTCGGTCAAAGGTTACCAGTTCCTCGCGGTCGCTCAGGCGTTTAATGGTTTAACTACGTTGATGGAGTCGGTGATCTATGTCTTTCAGGAGGGAAAATTTGTCCCATTTCAAACACTAGAGGTACTTTGATGCAAATAGTGTTAATGTTTGTCTGACTTGTTCCTTTAAAAAATAGGAACTTTGTGTTTGAACATAAAACATTTTGCATGAAAATGTCTTTATTCAAGTTTTTCATGACCCGGATATAGAACATTTTGGGGAACCAGATTCCATAGCAAGCAATGCAGCATTTTCTCTTGCAATGAAAATATATAATCATGATCCCAAGTAAGCCTTAAAGGCTGAATACTAATTATACATCTATATTTCTCAATGTAACATTTAATGTATTCATGGTATGTATCCTAGAAATCAAATAATAAGTCCAATACCGAATGAAACCAATTGCACAGGTGCATTTGACCATGTGACCCAAAAAGTCATGTGACTGAACATCAGGAAAACATGTCCATGCAATGTATATCCCCTTGAACCCCACTTTTATATAGTAAAACTGGGGTTTGCAGGGGTATACCTATTTTTCTTATTTTTGCTCCAAAACATAGATTTAGGTACTCGTTAGAACCGCCTCTGTACTCACAATCTATGTTTTGAGCAAAAATAAGAAAAATATCAAAATTTTTCAGCTGAAAATTTTCAATTTTTAAAGCTAAAAAAATCTCTGTTTATTGCATGGGCATGTTTTCGTAATGTTACTCCAAATGCAGCCATCTCATTTGTCAAAATGGAGATAGAACAGTATAGCATAAAAATTTTGGGCCATTTTGGACATAGAACATTAACGAATTGTACAGTTAATAAAATAAACTCTAGGCAGAAATATGAATATCTGACTACACTAGGCGATAGAACATATTTGATTCCGATTCCAGCGGTATATTATTACACTTAATATGACCCAAAATGGAGATATATTTACCTTCGTCATTAATCTTGTTTATGCCACCACCTTTGAAAAAGTTGGAAGGACATACTCATGTATTGCTTTCGGCTTGCCTGTCTGTCTGTCTGTGCGCGTGTGCGTCTGTTAGTCACTTTAATGCACAACAGAATTATAATGATGGAGAAACATTGAATTTCATGATATTGCACGTTAAAGCAAGAATGTCGCGCGACTGTCGTACGAATTTAAATGAAAATAAGTTACATTCGCAGAAAAGTCGTGAGACACTCTCACGAATGTCGCGCGACTGTCGTGCGACAGTCGCGCGACTATCGCGCGACAGTCGCGCGATATATTTTCAAAATTAGACCGAAATTCGCGAATTTGTCGCATAAATGTCTATTCAATGAGACTGCAACGTGAAAGTTGTGTTTATGTCGTTTATCTTTGTCGCGAAATAGTCGCGAACTATTCGCGAACTAGTCTCCAGTTGTCGCATTCCAGTGAGATAGGGGCGATAGGGGCTTTTAAGTAATCTTTTTAGAAGATATTTGTGTTCACATTTTCAGACCAACGGCGCCACAGATTTCGAGTTTTTAACCGTAGCAGATAACGCCTACCTAGCAGTAGCTAATTCCTTTGACTACGGACCTCAGTTTTATCGTGATTCTTATCATTGAGACAAATTCTGCATATGGCACTGACATTATCTTCGTCAATTATCTTTTAAAAGATATTTCTTGTTCACATTTTCAGCCCAACTGCGCCACAGATTTCGAATTTTTCACAGTAGAAGATGACGTGTACCTACCTGGTAGTAGCTAATCCCAATAACTACGGACTTTAGTATTATCGTGAATATTATGATAGAGACAAATTCTGAACGTCGCACTGACATTATCTTCGTCAATTATACTTTTAAAAGATATTTCTTGTTCATACTTTCAGACAAATGGTGCGACAGATTTCGAATTTTTCACCGTAGAAGATGACGCGTACCTAGCAGTGGCTAATGCCTACAACTATGGACCTCAGAATTATCGTGATTCTTATCATAGAGACATATTCTGCATATTGCACTGATATTGTCTTCGTCAACTCTCTTTTTAAAAGATTTTTCTTGTTCATACTTTCAGACAAATGGTGCGACAGATTTCGAATTTTTCACCGTAGAAGATGACGCGTACCTAGCAGTGGCTAATGCCTACAACTATGGACCTCAGAATTATCGTGATCGGGACACATTCCGGACCAACTCTACTATATATAGGCTTAATATTGGGAAGAAGGCATTCCAAAAGTGGCAGACATTCCAAACTAATAGGTGGGTGGGAGGAAAACATTAAAAAAGAATCAGAGAGCGTGGTTGGCTAGTGGTAGAGTACTCTTGAGTGAGAGGTTCTGGGTTAGATATCTCCCACGGGTAGTGAGTGTCCTTGAGCAAAGCACTTTGATCTTCTTAAAGGGAGACATTCTGAAGGAGATAAAGTGGTTCCACTTATTACGAAAACTTGCCCATGCAGAGATTTTTATAGCTTTGAAAATTGAAAATTTTCAGCTGAAAAATTTTGATATTTTTCTTATTTTTGCTCAAAACATAAATTGTGGGTACACGTTAGAACCGCCTCGCCGAGGCAATCTATGTTTTGGAGCAAAAATAAGAAAAACATGTATACCCCTGCATACCCCAGTTTTGCTGTATAAGTGGGGTTCAAGGGGGTATACACTACACGGACATGTTTTGGAGCAAAAATAAGAAAAATATGTATACCCCTGCATACCCCAGTTTTGCTATATAAGTGGGGTTCAAGGGGGTATACACTACACGGACATGTTTTCGCGATGGTTTGTTCGATTTATGACCCCTGCAGGTCCAACATTTTCTAGTGTCCTGTCCGATAGCACTGATAAGCTTATGCCTGTCAACAGACAGGCTGAATACATTTCCACAAACCAATAGAATCAGAATCAAGATAGTTTACTGGGGAAACGCTAAACGGACAATACCATACCCAGACGAGAACATGGCTGTACCGGCAGGAATTTGTCCCTGGCTTTCACAAGAGAAGTTAACTTTGGCGCGCAGCCATCCGATATATACAGGAGTCGACATTTCATTTGTAAAGTATGGCGTTCTACAATTATAATATAAATTTTTAGACATTTACCAGTTCATACATTGAAAAAATATTTCCCCCACATAAACATTGTTTCATTTCTTCTTTCAGTGCTATAGACTGGGAACATTTTACCATTGGTGGTGACCATTACCTCGTGGTCTCAAATGCACAAAATGGCGGCAGTGACGTAGACCGACTCACAGTTATTTACCGGCTTCAAGGGGTAGATAAGTTTGTACCAGTCCACCGGATGTACCTGGAGCCCAATGCGGACTGGGAAGTTTTCCAAGATGGCGACGATCATTACTTCATATTCACGAACGCGAAGGGAAGAGCATCGCATGTATTGAAGGCAAAACTAAAATAAGAAAATTGGCGACAATGAGGTTTCACGGGAGTGAAGAAGATTTGTCCTCCATGCAAAGATCAAGCGAGCACGACCCCTCGACTTACATGTATAATTATTTCGAAATTTTCAAGCTTTTAAGAATTTCAAAACTTGAATGTTTGGTGGGTTCAGTAATATAAATGTATTGGTTTGATAATTGCAAGAGACACACATGACATTATCTATGAGACAAAGAACAAAAATGAAGTAACATCTATATTAAGTCATTAAAACACTTGCCCATACAATATACATGCCTTTTCTTGAATAAGGGACATGTTATGCTTGGATTAGGGACATGTTAGGGACATGTTATACTGATGTATACATAAAATGTATGACTTTTGTCTGTCATACTTATTTTTCGAAATATGTTGTGTATATGCGAATTCGGGCATTTATTTAAATTTTTATTTTTGTTGTATTATATGCAATTACAATAAGGCCAGTTATAGACGTTGAAGTCAGTATGAGTCCATATATACTGACCGACAAAAGAAACCCGACACTTACTTTGGGGGGTAAAAATCCGTAAAACAAGTGCACAGTGG
Organism: Rugalucina vietnamica; assembly: GCA_964017185.1. NCBI lineage: Eukaryota > Metazoa > Mollusca > Bivalvia > Lucinida > Lucinidae > Rugalucina > Rugalucina vietnamica. Next base: position 35,257,145 of record OZ024884.1, read on the forward strand.
AAATTTGGTTTATACCACATTTAAGACAAATCTTCTACCATTTCATGCAAACATTTATTTTTTTTTCAATCAAACGACTATCAGTAATTAAGTTAGATTAAAAGTAGGGATCGTTTACAAAATTCACAAACCTAATCTTTAGAGTTAATGAGAATAACTGTCCCAGGAATGAAATAGCACGATTAGCTTAGAGATACACCACAGAGAAATGAATAGAGTCCTCAATAGCGGGTGTGGCCACCTAACGCACCAGTTACAGTTACACAACGTCGTCGCATTGACAAAACGTAACGGCGAACAGGTTCTGAGGAATGCCTGCCCATTCCTGCCTGAAAGCAATTTCCAATTGGCGGATAGTCTGTGGTTGAACTTGGCGAGCATGGAGTGGCCACACCCGCTATTGAGGACTCAATCCATTTCTCTGTGGTGTATCTCTAAGCTAATCGTGCGATTTCTTTTCTGGGACAGTTACTCTCCAAGTCAATACATTTTGTGAATTTTGTAAACGACCCCTACCTTTAATCTTACTTAATTACTAATAGTAGTTTGATTGAAAAAAATTAAATGTTTGCATGAAATGGTAGAAATTTGATTTGTCTAAAATGTCGTATAAACCAGATTTCCATTGTGCACTTGTTTTACGGATTTTTACCCCCCAAAGTAAGTGCCGGTCAGTATATTATGGGGTATTTGCATGTTCAACTTATTTTGATCTTAAAAAGAAAGCTGTTTCGTATTGCCTCTTACCTTAATAATTTTGAGCTTTTCTAAAGCTTGTCGGCGATCTGTCAGCACATATGGCCATACATTGTTTGTAATTTGCCAGTTACCTTGGTTAAAACGACTAAGATGCCGGCAGAACAGACCAGGCCCCGAGGTTATAAAACTTTTTCAAGCTCAGCTCAGCTGAAACTTTCCTGCTCATAAATGTTAAAATGCCAACAATTGTGGGCATTTTAGCATTTAAGAGCAGGATAAATGACAGGCTTTGTTAATCTTAACCTGAAGTTTTACCAATTTTGAATAATTCTGTATTTACGGGCAGTTTAAAGTTTATCATCAGCTGAGTTGAGCGTCAAAAAGGTTTCACAACCTCAGGGCTAGTTAAAAACGGTTAACGACGCCTAAAACGGCCGAAATAACTCGAGACCAGTATGTTGTTTGACAAGATTCCAGAGGTTGTTTAAAGAGAAACACCACTTCTATCTGCACGAAACTCCGACGTTGCGCTAACAGCATGCGCACAAACAGTAGCGATATTTCCCCTTAATCGACGTTTCATAGACAGGTTCTGTGGTAGTCAGTCATAGTATAGATGATTCCGTTCAATCTATGTTGACAGGAGAAGTTGCCAATAAGATACATAGAGGGTTTCTCTCAGGAGGGAATCGAAATTTACTATTTAGGGCAAAATTTACCTTTTTTTTAGCTGTTTTATCGTTTACATAATTTTCTTTGGTAGAAGACATGTATCATTAAATTTTTATTCTATTTATTTGCTACATGTATAACCCATTTTAAATATTATTTTCATCTTTCATATTTCCTCAATAATAACGTGCATCTATACTGGACAAAAGTTAGGAGAGGCCACTTTTAAAACGATTTTTTCTTATTACAAAGAGCTATTCAGAATGACATGATTGTTTTGGCTAAACTAATCCCAGTAGGCACATGGCGTCAGAATGACGTCATATCAACGTCGATGCGACGTCATGACGTCAGACTGACGTCATAACAACGTCGATGCGACGTCTCGCGAAGCTGATCAGCGCCTTTGTTTTCGCTAAACGGATAGTACTATTCCTCCTCTACTTAAATCCAAAGTTTCAAGCTTCTAGCTCTTGTCTGTGCTTGTGCAGGCCGGTTTGTGTCAGACATGTTCGGAAACCACATTGTTGGTTTTCCCACGAGGTGGCTCAGATAATTGATCCTGAGAAAACCGACAATTTGGGGTTCCGACCAGGTCCGACACAAACCGGTCTGTACAGTCACAGAAGCAGGATCGAATCTTTAAATTTCAGCGTTAAGAAGCAGAGGAATAGTACTATCAGTACAGCGAAAACAAAGGCGCTGACCAGCTGTGCATTTACTGCACAGCTGATAGGTCTGCGCCTTTGGTTTTTCGCATATGCAAAGTGTTGATTTTCTGATGCGACGGCTCAGTTATACACTCAGTGTATACTCTTACACTGAAACTTTGCGACTCTGGGCACAAATCACGGTTTGTTTATCATTATAAATTTAGTATTTGAGCCGCCTCGTGGGAAAACCAACGATGTGGTTTCCGAACAGGTCCGACACAAACGGCCTGTACAAGCACAGAAAAGAGCTAGAAACTTGAAATTTCAGATTTAAGTAGAAGAGGAACTGTACTATCCGAGTAGCGAAAACAAAGGCGCTGATCAGCTGTGCATTTACTGCACAGCTGATAGGTCTGCGACTTTGGTTTTTCGCATATGCAAAGTGTTGATTTTCTGATGCGACGGCTCAATTATATACTCTTACATTGTAGCATTGCGACTCTGGGCACAAATTTCACGGTTTGTTTATCATTATAAATTTAGTATTTAAGGTGCCAAAAAATAAATTATTATGGACATTTGTTCATAATCAGTTCATCTTTACGAAACAACGTTAAACCGCATTACGAAATCTTGCCCATGCAATAAACAGATATTTTTCGAGCTTTAAAACTTTACAAGTTTAGCAGAAAAAATTGATATTTTTCTTATTTTTGCTCAAAACATAGATTGTGGGTACAAGTTAGAACCGCCTCCGCGAGGCGGTTCTAACGAGTACCCACAATCTATGTTTTGGAGCAAAAATAAGAAAAATAGGTTTACCCCTGCATACCCCAGTTTTGCTATATAAAAGTGGGTTTCAATGGGGTATTTATTGCATGGACTTGTTTTCCTGATGGCATTTTATTTTGTGTCTGTGCTTTGTTCTTCGACCATAATTATAATGATTATTGTTTCAATAAACTCGCATTTAGACATTGGCGATTTTAATTATTTTCATTTCATCACATAGTTACTCAAGTGCCGATCCCACTGAATCGTAAGCAGTCGTACGATTGTCTAATCATAAGTTTATTGATACATTGACTGCGCATGCAAAATTTGTAAAATGTTTTCCAACGTGTTTCTGCTTTCTTATTCACATACATGTATTGGGGTCAAAGAAATGATCCAAAATAATATTTGGTTAATTGTCACAGGGGCGGAGAAAGAACGTGGGAACCCAGGGTCTCTTGCTTACCGTGCGAGCACTCTACTACTGAGCTACGGAGCCACATGTCGACCTGCTACATTTTCCCCTGATTAATTGGATTCGTCCCCGAATCTGCTTGGAACCATGCCGGAACCGACAAGACAGTCTCTTTTATGGTTGCTGCTCGCAGCCCGAGCACGGACCCACACTGAGCCACCAAATGTCGCAGAGGCGGTAAAAGAACGCGGCCCGACCTGGACTCGAACCCAGGGTCTCTCACTTACCGTTCGAGCACTCTACCATTGAACTACCGAGCCTCATGTCGACCGGTTACACAATCGTATTACGATTTCAGCGAGAAGGTTTTAACATGTACCCACAATCAATGTTTTGTTACTTAATACCCAAATCGTTGTTACAGATAGGTAGCCAAACCATCACTGTGCACTTTCCACTTTCCACAACATTATTTTCCATTACATAGATATAGAGGACATATTTTATTCTTGAACAGAACAGCAACCAGTTTACAAAACACCCAAAATAAAAGTGCACTATCATAACATGTGAAAAATCGTGATTGTGGGACATATACAGTGGACTCGTCAATGGCGAATCACTAAGTGGTCAAACGCTATTATTTGAGCCGCGACGCGAGAAAACCGGTCTTCGGGGTTTCCGACCAGGTCCGACACAAACCGGCCTGTACAAGCACAGAAGCAGGCTAGAAGCTTGAAATTTCGGATTTAAGAAGAAGAGAAATAGTACTATCCGTGTAGCGAAAACAAAGGCGCTGATCAGCTTCGCGGTTACCGCGAAGCTAATCTGCGCCTTTGTTTTCGCATAGGCAAAAATCCCGTTTTCTCACGATGCGGCTCATTTTTAACTCGACCGTTGGAATGTTATTCTATTTGGTACTAAGAACATCTACATGTAACATATCTCAGCTTTACAGGAAAATGTTTTAATTCATTCAATTTCCTACTGGGAGATAACTCTGTTGATATGATACCTCCCGCGTAAGCCAATGGCGAACCAAACTCGACAATGGCGAATCAAAAGAAACCTTTTTTTGCACACAAATGGTGTAGTCATCATGCGATACTAAATGGTGTTCGATGATATTGTGTTAATTTGCTTTGGTGCTTTACCGATTCAAAAACTGACGTCTTATTGCTTCAACGAATCCATGTAAGCATATAAGCAAGAGGGTTAAAGCACGACTTGCATCAATATTAGTTACGCCATTGACCAAACCAAACTGTTCCTGGGCGAGCCTTCCAAAAGGTAGATTATCAGTAATTTGTGCACATTCATTTCTGATCAAGTATGATTCACAGTTGTCGAATTCACATGTACATATTTCCACGCGTATATCAACCTTTATTAAAACAGGCATACTGCATAACTAGGGATATTAGGCATTAAAGTAATGCAAAAATGGTCATAATCAAATGATTAGAAACGAGTTAAGAAACACATTTTATCTGAACGTCACTTTTTGCGACATCCGTTACTTAAGGGGTCAAGCGTTTTTTTTTTCTCCGCCTGTTACACTTGGTGGCTGTGTGCTAAGCAAACATTCTACCACGTCGCTATAAAAGTCGGCTTGTACCACAAGGCAGCACAAGTGTGTTATATACCAACACCCTGTGACATGCATGGGTAGATTTTCGTAATGAACTTTTATTTATGTTCTTTTTAGCATGCATAATGTCACTTTCTAATTGATAACAATTACGCCTGCCTACATGCATGAAAATAGTAATAAACAATAAAAAGACTGAAAAACAATATTTTATTTCTGAATAGAAATCCGTCAATGGTTTATTAGTTAAACAATTTTATTTCATTACGAAAACATGCCCATGCAATATTCAGAAATTTTTTAAGTTGTAAAATTTGAAAATTTTTACAAGAAAATTTTTGATATTTTTCTTATTTTTGCTCAAAACATAGATTGTGGGTACACGTTAGAACCGCCGCGCCGAGGCGGTTCTAACGAGTACCCACAATCTATGTTTTAGAGCAAAAATAAGAAAAATAGGTATACCCCATTTTTTCTATATAAAAGTGGGTTTCAAGGGGGTATACATTGCACGTACATGTTTTCCTGATGTGGGGTATAGTTTTTTTACGCGGCAACCAGCAGTTTTGGTCCATATTATTGTCACCGACAAGTTCTTTCAAAATAAAGATAAGAACAACCCACTGACACAAGTTATATTAGGAGTAATCATTACGAAAACACGCCCATGTAATATACAGAAAATTTTTTGGTTTTAAAAATGAAAATTTTCACAGGAAAAAATTTGATATTTTTCTTATTTTTGCTCAAAACATATATTGTGGGTACACGTTAGAACCGCCTCGCCGAGGCGGTTCTAACGAGTACCCACAATCTATGTTTTGGAGCAAAAATAAGAAAAATAGGTTTACCCCTGCAAACCCCAGTTTTTCTATATAAAAGTGGGGTTTAAGGGGGTATACATTACACGGACATGTTTTCATGATGATTTTTTCGCAGGCACATGGAGATTACTCAGTACTCTTCGTTTATCAAATATCCTGAGAAATAGTTAAAACGACCGTTGATTTCCTCTGTATTGGCATCAAATCCAGTAATAGTCTTCAGCCAAACCTTAGTGTTCTTCTGAAGTTTCGCTATGGCACTGCCTGTTGAACAGATATGATTTACTGTGTCACCGAAATCAAATGCTCCTATTCTGTTCTCGTTAGCCATGAAATGTACTGCCCCATAGTCCAAATTTGGGCAGCACAAATTGGCAGTAAAGTAGTAGAGGCCACTGACCGGTACGTTGTATTTACCGGTACTGGTATTGTAAAGTTCTCCTTCGTCGAGGAGTTTCATTCCAAAGACGACGGTTTCTCAATCATACAGAGATGTGTCAGATAGATCGTATACAGAGAAAGCATATGTAGACCTCTGTAAGCCGGCTGAAATGAGGAAATAGTATATCGAATAAATAAATAATGAACCGCCGCATGGGAAAACCAACAATCTGCATAGGCGAAAACAAAGGCGCAGATCAGCTTCGCAGTTTTCGCTAAACGGATAGTACAATTCCTCTACTTTCTAAATCCAAAATTTCAAGCCTCTAACCATCTTCTGTGACTGTACAGCCCGGTTTGAGTCGGACCTGGTCGGAACCCAAAATTGTTGGTTTTCTCACGCACAGGCTCAGTTAATGATCTGTACCAAGACTTTGACCTGGACATATCCACGCTATTCTGTGTTCTTTATCTGTAGCGGCATTGACAACATACACATCAAGCAAACATATCCATGAAAAGTATACCTCCGCGTACCCCACTTTTATACAGTAAACTAGGGTTTACAAGAGTATACCTATTTTTCTTATTTTTGTTCCAAAACATAGATTGTGGATACTCGTTAGAACCGCCTCATCGAGGCGGTTCTGACGCGTATCCCCAATCAATGATTTCAGCAAACATATTTAGATTTAAAAAAAAAATCGAATGAAAATTTCAATTTTACAGCTTAACAATTTTTTTTGTTTTGCATGGGCGATTTTTCGTAATACATGAATGCTATACTAGATTAAACATGTTAAACGTCGTCGCACGGCTGCCGCACCATTAAAAATAGAAGGAACATTTAGAAACGTGTACAATTATGAACACGAATTATTCCGAGGACAAAAAAGTGTCACTAATGAAGACACAATATCAGGACTTCTCCGTCTACGTCCAGATGCGTGTTATCCAGCAAATCATAAAAAAAAACAAAACAAGAAAACGTGCACATGCAATAAACAGAGATTTTTAAAGTTGTAAAAAATGAAAATTTTCAGTAGAAAATTTTTGCTAATTTTCTTATTTTTGCTCAAAAAATTGATTGTGGGTACACGTAAGAATCGAGGCGGTTCTAGCGAGTACCCACACTCTATGTTTTGGAGCGAAAATAAGAAAAATAGGTATATCTCTGCATACCCCAGTTTTGCTATATAAAAGTTGGGTTTGAGGGGGTACAAAATTCAGGGACATGTTTTCCTGATGAACAGAAAATGTATACTATAGGTGACATCTGTAATCTGGTAGTAATGATAATATCTAAAAAAAATAATAAAATAATAATAATAATGATAATAATAATAATAATAATAATAATAATAATAAAATATTTTTTGCTCAAATTATAAAGTTTTTATTTGTTTTGCATTATGTGTTATCATTTCTACCCCGTCTGATGTATGGGTTCGTATTCTGATATTAATTGGTCCAATCTCTATCTTTCTATCCCCCTCATCGCTAATCTAAGACTTGGTGAAAATCAGTGTTTATTTTCTAACCAACTTTGATATAGTTGACTCCATTTGGACGTTACAAGAAGGTACAAGTAGGCAAAGATCAGGAAAAGGCGCAATCAGAAAAAGATTCCCACTCCAAAAACCGAGGTGGGAAAAAACCAAACTAACAATCAGGTACTTATACCATGAAACAATCGTAAGCCGAATGGGCAGCTATTTTCCCAATAGGTGGCCACTCAGTTACCTTAACTTAACTAAAAATATGAAAACATACATAAGGCGCCAACAGCACAAAAAATTTTTTAAACACCAAGACATAAAACAAAAAGAACCACCACAGAAGTATCGACTTGGAACGATCAGTAACACAAAGTCACTGGCGGGCTTAAACCGGTTTTACATGGCCATAACCTCACCCTCAGCTTCTGCAGTGGTTCATAACATTTAGTTAGTTATTCGGTCCTCGTGGTGAATCTCTAACAAGTGTTTGTATCGACTGAACTGTTGAATGCTGCAAAAATTCAATAATTCTTATGGTTCCATGTTGCAAAATCTATATATCTTTCTCATTTATGTTAACTGCTCTTAAATGATCTCTTTTATGCATATAAAGATTTAACATTTTGAGTTTGAAATTTTGTCCTCAAGTATTATTTGGTCTTGGGTTTCGTTTTAAATTTAGCCAGGTTCCAAGTTAACATGGTCATTCTGCTTAAAGTATCATCGGTATAATAAATGTATACTGTTCCACAGCAAACGCAACTCTTCATGTAAATTGGAATAGCTTTTTTTCACTCGATACGTTGTACAATTGGCATATCATGTATGAAGCGCAAACATTTTCAAAGACAACCTGTGACAATCAGGGCCCAGTTGTTCAAACTTTCGTTAGCTTAACACTGTCGTTAAGCCCTCAATTTGTTAACTATATATCGACTTCAAAAGCAAATACACTCTTATTTTTGTTGAAAAAAATGTGAGAATCCTTTGCAATTCTCACATTTTTTTCAACAAAAAATAACAGTGTATTTGTAATATTGCCATTTGAAATTTTAACAAATCGTAAACTAACGACATAGTTAATTCTAAACAACTGGCCCAGGCGTCAGACTTTAATAGTAAATGCGTTCGCCTACAATTGTGTAAAAACTGACGAAGGGGTATTTGAACGAGAAAGCGGCAATTTTTGACGAATTTCTTGCTACAAACAGCGAAGCACAACGGAAAACGAATTTTCCCATAGGGGTGATACACTTTAGTAAATTCGGCTAGGTTGGAAATGCAATCTGTCATCTGCATTGACATCGACAACGAGAACAAGTGATATAGAATGCCTAAAATCAGTCCATGTGTACCGAAAATCAATGGCAATTTTTGGCATTGAGTCCTAGGTTTCAACATTGAACTAACCAAACTCTATTTCGATCTTCCATGATATGCAAATAGTGTATTTTTGTGCTGGCGAAGCACGGTAAAGTGCAATAAGTACCTTCAGGCGTGTTCCCGCGCATGCGCACTAAAGCCTCAGCTTGATCACATTAAGATTTTCGAGTAATTGTGATGTCAACTGGACACACAATTTTGTTTGCATATTACTGACCAGTTTAAAAGATAAGAGGAAAAATAAGGTTGCGTTGGCTGTGGGACTCAGTATTCATTGCTTATTGCTTATTCGTCTTAACATTCTTTTTTGTGTTTGTTGTTTGTTTGTTTGTAGTTGTTTTTGTTTTTTTTGTTGTTTTTGTGTTGCTGGTTTTTAATTTGAATGGGCCAGGGTTAAGAATGCGGCTTACATTTTACCGCTATCCGCAAATTGTATTTCATTGCCTATGATTTAAGCTGTAAAAGGACTAGGAAAACCAAATAATGAATGCATCAGAAGCAAATCCAACAGAAACAACATCTGACAGTTCTTCAAAAATATACGATTACGAATATGAATAAACTGTATACAAAAATTGAATATCGAAGTTGTTTTTACCTCCAATTCGCGATACATTAGATTCCAAGCTCTGGAGAAGTGTCATGGTTGTGTTTACGTCAAGTCCAAGTTGCGACAATATTTCGCTTGTAGCTTTCATTGCATCGTAGTTCAATTTACTTTCTGCATTGAATGCTGATAACTTGTCACTGATGTTTTGGATAGAGCGGCTATTCATCTCTACAGTTTCTGTTAAGTGCATTATGGACCTGTTCCGGTCGTTCATATCCAGTATTTGCGCACTAAAGTCAGCTTGAAGATCTGTGATACTATCATTCAGAGTTCGTGTTAGTGCATTGTGCCATGCTTCTGTTGATTCAATATCGGAAACTCGTGTGTATAAACCTTGTACGTCATAAATGAAGTGTGTATTATTTCTTTCAAGATCGGCGACGCTTAAAAACAGTGTTTCAATATTGTTTCTTATGGTTTTGTTCATTGCGTTTATGTTTTCTTTGTCCTTTGTTCCGCTTATTTCAAGTTGTCTAATTGTTAATCCTAAAGTCTGAATACTATCGTTTATATTTTGGTAATTTTCTTCTAAATGCGTTATACTCGTTTCATGCACTGACACCTGGTTTTGAAGCTTGGTGGTATTTTTCGAGTAATTTGTACACATGGCATCATCAATAGCATTGATTTCTACTTCTAGCTCTATGATTCTTTCGTCGTGATCTTGAAGCATGGTGGAATTACAGGTACAATTGTCGATAACAGACTCCAGCTGTGTAAGTCTGGCATCAAGGACAATGACTGAGGATTTGTGTGACGTTTGTTCACCTTTCATCTCAGTTAAATTGTTCGACAATTTAAGAAAATCATTTTCAAAACTTGTCTGACTTAAATCGATCTTTGCTTCAATTTCATCCCATTTTGTTTGATTTTCAGACCATTGATTTGGACTTACTGCGCCACCTTGCTTGGCCTCTAGAATATTTATTTTCTCTTGCAAATTTTCTGCAAGGCAAAGGTAATGTTAAAAAACATGTATTTAAATTCGATTCGAGTCTCAATTAAATGTACTTATAAAAGAAATAAAACCTAAAAAAATCCATATCGTGTTAATAAATAGTACTGAAATAAAAATGGTGCACAATTATATCGTGGGTAAGAACGTTTGTCTCGTTTACTCAACAAACATGAATAAATATTTACATTTTTCTAAGACCTCCTTAGATGAACCATTAGATGTTCATCTGTGTTCATACTTCCATGAACAACATCATGTAAACGACGTCACATGACGTCAAACTTGACGTCAAAATACAATGCTTTCGCCAATCTGATTGGACGTTGTGAACGTCGACGCCGTTCCGCTGTTTGATTACACAGTGTGCGTAAATTATTTATTTCCTTGCCTTGATGATTTTTCAACAAGCGATAGAGTGAAATGAATATAAATATAAGCAATGAGTTTAATTTTTCTGATGTTCATGGAGCTATGAACCGCAGTGGGTCGCTAGCAAAGTTTACATGAACCCCTTCGGGGTTCATTCACTTTGCACGCGACCCACTGCGGTTCATAGCTCCATGAACACCAGAAAAATGAAATTCATTGCTTAAATGAAATGTACATGAAATTTTGTGTAATTTTCGCGCTTGTGAGTCAATACTACACAAAGAGGAATGGCGCGCTACGCAAATAAAAATGTAGAGGAGATACATTGATTTATCATTGAGTATCCATTAATTGATATAATATCTATAAATTTATAGAAACAAGAGGACCAATGGTCCTGTAAACGCCTACCTGAGATCTTGGATATATACCAATAAACAAGAAATTGCCATAGAATAGGACAAGGTCATCATAGGGTCATAATTATTATATATACATTGTCGTACTTTAGTCAACAATGACACATGTACATATACATGCCAAGCTTTGTTGAAATTTGTCCATCGGTTCCGGAGAAAAAGATTTTTGAAGGGGTTCTACCATATGGGCATGGCGGCCATCTTGTTATTGTGAGCGTGACCACTTATATAAACTTTCGTTCCCAATACCTAAGGATGCTCAACATGGAGTTTAGCTTTGATTGACCAAGCGGTTTTAGAGAAGACTACCATTGAATATTATGGAAGTATACACGTAAATTACCCCGTGGTGGGAGTTTTCTTTTCAGAATCACAGATCTTTAGTTCATTTGTCTTCAAATGACATTTTGACATTTTCCACATTCAAATGCATGCGCGACCTATGCTGTCATTGCCATAAGATAGGTCAAGGTCATCCCAGGATCATGCTTTATATAATCTTTGTAGGGCTCCTCTCTCTCTGATGCTTCACATGCTTTCTGGTTTTGAAAGAAGATTTTTAAGGTCTTTACTATTTATAGCCATAGCGGCCATCTTGGTCATGTGACCTGGACAATTTACATAAACTTTCGTTCCCGATTTCTGAAAATGCTCCACATGAAATTTGGTTTTGATTGGCCAAATGGTTTCAGAAAAGAGTATCTTTAAAGTTCATATATAAAGGTTTTGTTTTTGTCATTATGAAATAGACATTGATGAAAGGTACTTATCGCAGACAATCTCACTAAATTATCATCTGGCTTCGGACATAGCATGATTTTAAATTTGGCATTTTATCTTATGAATATTCATTAGTGCCTCTATGACGTCAAAGAAGCACATTGAATATTTTGAATATCATCAAAACAAACAGCTAAAACAAACAACTTATCATTTGAAAACACTTATAAATCATTTATACAATTATTGTTTCAGTTTTAAAACTTTCTATGGCCATTTAAGTGAATTATGTTGATTTTTTATTTTTTACGAAGGGAGACTACTCTTAATGAAAAAAGTGCTTTCAGTTAGATTAAGTCCCGTATCTTTGGACACGATGGGTATTTTTGGGTTTTGTTTTCGATAAACAAGTCCCAAGAACAAATGGGACAAGCAGACAAAGAATAAAAATGATATAGACGAACTTTTGTATGTCCCCTTTAAACATTATGGTTATCCTGCATATATGTACATTGTCCAGGGATGGGGGCAGACCAATCCCTGTAGTAATTGTTTTCAGAATCACAAACCGTCAGTCTATTTGCCCATTTCCTTCATTTTTTTTTTCAAATGACATTTTAACAAATGCATGGGCGATGTAAGTTGACCTTGCCGTAAAAGGCCATTCCAGGGTCATTATTTATATAAACTTTGTAGAGCTCCTCTCCCGCTTCATGTCAGGTTTCAAAATCATAGGCCTCCTGGTTTTGGAGATCATAAGAAGATTTTTATAGGTTTTTGCTATTTATTGCCATGGCGGCCAACTTGGTCATGTGACCTGGACCATTTATATACACTTTCGTTCCCCCTTTATAGGGATGCTCCAGATGAAGTTTGGTTTCGATTGGCCAAGCGGTTTAAGAAGAGAAGATCTAAGAAATTGCGGACGGACCGCAGAGCCTTGCAATCCTACCGTGTGGACCTTTGATTGTATTATCTAAAATTATAGATCAAACACATATTAATCAAACGCATAATCTATCCGCCAAAGCGAAGTTAAATGAAAACCGCATCACGAATCGGTGTCCACATTTATGTCTGTGGTCTCTGCTACGGAATTTCACTTTTCGAGCTACACTCTACACAGATGATAAAAATGGCAATACCTGTGGTCTGTTTTAGCACGCCAATTTCTTTCGTCTGAAATTTAAATTTTATCAACTGGATATGACAGAAAAATATACCACGTGTGTCATCCCAGGGATGTATTGACTGCGGAACTCTCACTAGAGGCAAATCAGTGATGTAAAGATGACGTCAGTTCAACGCAACTAGTTATTTAAGAATATCATTGATTTAAAAATCTTACACATGTGTTTAGTTATTTTCTAAACTTAATGTCAAAATTAAAAAAAATCGTACATCCTCAAGATGCCTTTTCTTAATTAAAAACTTTTAAAGAGTTAACAATTTTTTTTTGTTGTTGTTGTTGTATATATATATATATATATATATATATATATATATATATATATATATATATATATATATATATATATATATATATATATATATATATATATATATATATATATATATATATGGAGATTTTATCATCAACAGTGCAAAATCCTATTTGTGCCTGAGCGCGCTTTCGCCTTTCGGCTTCTTCAGAGGCTTACTAAATACTACATAATAAGAGTGTGATATCTACATCTGCCTGTCATAGGCAGTCCAAAACTAGGAGACAAAATGTAATCTAAAAATTCTACATACTACTCATAACATTGTAAAACCTTATATAACTACATAAGAAATAAACACACCGCTACAAACTAGAAAAATGTAACTACAGCAAAATAGCTACGGAATTTTGAAAATGAAGAAATTTGGAAAATTTAACAGAAATTTAACAAAATTATGATTTTTGTGGGCTGATACATCTTGGAGAGGTTGGAAACAGTGTTAGAACTGTCAAAGTTGAAAATAAAAAGTACTAAATGGCGTAAAATCGTATAACTTAAATTGAGAGAATTTCGTGACCGTTCACCTGTAGGATTATTGGAAATCTGAAGCGTCACCTGTAAGATTATCGGATTTCTATAGCGTCAGTCGTTAACACACCGCTACAAATGTAAATTATAAGAACAGTTCATAAGTAAGGTACAGGTGAAGGCGGAGTCTCTATGTGCAAAATGAAGGAGTAAAGCCTATCAGGATATGGATAGACAGTGTGTAAATGGGGATGAAGTCCAAAACGGGACATCAAATCGGATCAAATATCCATGTTAGGCTAACTATACATGCTGACCTATTGCACTATGCTGTAACATTACTGTGTTTAATCACCTTTATTGATACCATGTGGCTGGAGTGTGTTCAGGCGTCTGATCCAATACGTTTCACGAGCTTTTCTTGCCGAATCAGACCAGTTGATGTCATGGTCAAGACAGCATAGAGCAACGTGGCTGTTAAAGTCATGTCCAGGTAAAGTGAAGTGTTCCGCTACCGGTGCCCTTTGAAACCTCCGGTGTTTCCAATCAGAGCGGTGACCATTGATACGCTTATGGAGGGGCTGTCCAGTCTCACCTATATACTGCTTGTTGCACTTTGTGCAGGTGATCAGATAAACCACATTCTTGGATTTGCAGTTTGTCTGGTGTTTGAGTTTCACTGGCGCGCCGTTGGACGACTTGGCAACCTGAGTAGGTGTCATGACCTTGCAACAAGAACATGCCCTTCCCCCACAAGGCTTCGACTCCCCAGGTGGGGTGTTGTCCATAGGGTCTTGTGGTAGTCTAGCTTTGACTAGTAGGTCCCTGAGACTCTTAGGGCGTCTATATGCCATCACGGGCTTCTTAGGAAATACCTTCTTCAGGCGTTCTGAGGAATCAATGATAGGCCAGTGTTTGTTGACGATTTCCTTAACTTTGGGTAGTTCAGGATGATATGTCATAACAAAAGGGGTGGCCGTATCTGTCGACTCCTCTTTGGGTCTGTAAGATAGTAGATCCCCTCTTTTGTGTGATCTGGCTTTGGCGATTGCAGTACTTATTTCCTGTAAGCTGTAACCCCGTCTTTTCAGATGGCTGGTTAATTCCTTGACCCTGTTCTCAAATGCATCCGTTGTAGAGCATATGCGTCTGATGCGCAAGGCAAGGCTGTACGGAATGTTACGGCATATGTGTTTGGGATGACAACTGGTGGGAAGGAGGTATTGGTGAGTGTCAGTGGGCTTGGTATACAAGTCCACCTGGATGCTATCACCTACCAGAGTAGAGTTGGTGTCTAGGAACACATGGTTGTCATTGGAGGTTTCGGCCGTGAACTTTATGGTTGGGTGAAAGTTGTTGGCCTCCTCCAAGAAGGTCTGGAGATTGTCCCGACCATGACCCCATTTCATGTCGATGTCGTCGATGAACCGGAGCCATGATATATATATATAACAACCTTACTTCATACATGGATTTTTATATTACTGATCGTTCAAATGCGATGCTTTTGCTGTGGTTCCATTTGTTTTATGTTTTGAAGTCGATTTTTTGTGCTGTTTGAACCTTATGTTCGTTTTCATATTTTTAGTTTAGCTTGGTTGAGTGGCAGCCTATTCGGAAAAAGATGCGCACTCGGCTTACGATAAGTATAAGTACCTAATTTCAATTTAGTTTCTTCCCACATCGGTTTTTGAACTGGAAATTTCTTGCGCCTTTTCCTGATCATTGCCAACTTGTACCTTCTTTTTTTCCTACCATTAAGAAAACACTGTTAAAAGCTTACATTTGCGTTGACAAATGCCCCGAGCGTAGCGGCTGTAACGACCACCATCAACACCTGACCAATACCAATTCCTGTCAGCACTTTACGTAGTGGCCTGGATATTGTATTATATTTCCCGCCATTATCTGTCCAGGCTGACGTTGTCGCTGTTTTGGAGATAGTTTTTGAAGTTTCCACACCAACTTTCACCTTTTTATTCATCATCGTTCCTGATACACAAAAACAGATACAAACTGACCGGCGGAGTAAACCTTACAACTAGAGAACATGTATATTGCAGGCAAAATTATACACCCAAATTTATTGAGTTTACCATGAACTGAACATAATACATATTTTGTGTCGTATAATTTCGGCTTAATTGGCCATATTAACTTAACGTTTGAAGACTGATGTAAGAACACATTGCATGCGAATGCAGCGCGCAGACTTCCATTTGCATATATCATCTTGTAATTGTTTGAGCAGTTTTCTCTGTAATTACTATTTATACAAAGCCTTTTTTGATACCCATCGAACACGATAACTACTTCGATAGCCTACGGCTTCGTACAAAGTGGATCCGAGATCGATACTATGTCTTTCGCTTAGAAGTCATCATGAAAAAAAGTTCTACGGCCTTTTCCGCAAATCGGTAGTCCCGTCGTGACTCTTTGTGTGTGTGTGTGTGTGTGTGTGTGTGTGTTTCTTTAATTTCCCCGTCGGTTGGTACCCAGAGGGTCGGGGAGGACCATCCATCTGGGAACCTTACAAACTACTAGGGTGTATTATGTGTATAAAAATAAGTGCATTCACATTACGAAAACTTGCCCATGCAATATACAGAGATTTTTTTCACTCGGCGAGGCGGTTCTAACGAGTACCCACATCCTATGTTTTGGAGCAAAAATAAGAAAAATAGGTATACCCCTGCAAACCCCAGTTTTTCTATATAAAAGTGGGGTTTAAGGGGGTATTCATTGCACGGACATGTTTTCCTGATGATTCCGCTCCACTTTCACACCAACTTTCACTATAATAGTCATACCATCTTTACCTAGATACAATACTAATTTAAGCCACCTCGTGGGAAAACCAACAATGTGGTTTCCGAACAGGTCCAACACAAACCGGCCTGTACAAGCACAGAAAAGAGCTAGAAGCTTGAAATTTCGGATTTAAGTAGGAGAGTAATTGTACTATCCGAGTAGCGAAAACAATGGCGCTGATCAGCGTTGTTTTCGCCTATGCAGATTGTTGGTTTTCTCATGAGGCGGCTCATTTGTTGAACTTAGCAAATGAACACACATCTGTATATATATACAAACAAGAAAATAAGTCTAGAGTGACCCTCTCACAGCCTGGTAGTTTGGTTTTTAAGTAAAAATTCAGTCTTTTAAAAGGAAAATCAGGGGCAATTTTATTCCACTCAATCAATTAACTGCAATAATTCATTGTATTTAGACCATTTCCATTTAGACATTTCTAAATGTTATGAACCACTGCAGAAGCTGAGGGTGAGGTTAGGATCCTGTAAAACCGGTTTAAGCCCGCCAGTAACTTTGTGTTACTGATCGTTCCAAGGCGATACTTCTGTGGTAGTTATTTTTGTTTTATGTCTTGGTGTTTAAATTTTTTTGTGCTGTTGGCGCCTTATGTATGTTTTCATATTTTTAATTAAGTTACGGTAACTGAGTGGCCACCTATTGGGAAAATAGCTGCTCATTCGGCTTACGATATGTCTCATGGTATAAGTGCCTGATTGTTAGTTTTGTTTTTTCCCACCTCGGTTTTTGGAGTGGGAATCTCTTTCTGATTGCGCCTTTTCCTGATCTTTGCCTACTTGTACCTTTTCATCAAATTTGTTTAGACACCTTTTTTGTGTGTGTGTGTCTGTATGTTGTTCAAGTGTATGACAATATTTGTTGTTTTTTAAGACGTATAATGTTTGATAATGATAAATATTTGTAAATCTACAGCCGTCGTGACTCTAGCTGGTGTCCATAGCCGTAAAACAATAAAATGTCTTGAATAATATTTTACGGCCTTTCAGTCTCTTCCCCAACTGGCAGTCCTGTCGAGACTCTAGCTGTTGCATATAGCCGGAAAGCATCAAAACAAACACTGAAAGTTTGGATACCATGTAACAAATAGCTGTTAACCGTAGATGCAAAAACAACAGAGCAAACAGACAAATAAATACTGATACATGTAGTTCGCATACACCGTTAAGATTTCTCGCGACGTGTTTTATATATGGACTCGAATTCGAGACTAAATTTTACAGACCAATTTGTTGTCAAGATCAATGAATATTCTGCATGTTTAATTACAATCGCAGCAATATTACTTATTTTATAACATTTTCATAGCCCATAAATTTACTGAAACTACCGATAGAAGCGTAATTGTATGTGGCATCAGGAAAACATGCCCGTGAAATCTATACCCCCTTATACCCAACTTTTATATAGTAAACCTGGGATATACAGGGGTATACCTATTTTTTTCTTATTTTTGCTGCAAAACATAGATTGTGGGTACTCGTTAGAACCGCCTCGCCGAGGCGGTTCTAACGTGTACCCACAATCTATGTTTTGAGCAAAAATAAGAAAAATATCAAAATTTTTCTACTGAAAATTTCTCATTTTTTACAACTTAAAAAATCTCTGTATATTGCATGGGCATGTTTTCGTAATGGTAATATCGTGAAGGCCTAACATACGAGTACATGAAGGTCAGTTATATAAAATTCGTTTGTGTACATTTTACTCCCAAATCACCATGTTAAAGAAGACAAAATTTTTTGTTTTTTTTTAATTTATCTACATTTCTTGTACAATTAAAACTTAATCTACATTGTTAGATTTGACCTAGACGTTCTTGTCACTGCATATATTTCTATTTACAAATTTTCATCTAAAACGAATTTCATGAATTTGGTATATTCCGTACATGCGATGATTCATGTTCAAACTTAAACTTGAAAAGGCTTTAGTAGCCGAAACCGCGGCATGACCCATCCGCTTTCTCATTAATATGTTCACTGTTCTTAAAGGATCTCAGTTTTATTTTATTTGTTATTACTGCAGCTGGTGTTGTGTCGTGTGGCGGCCCTAAATAGTCTCCCCGTACATCATCCATAGTGCAGATACTATTTTCCGTTTGGTCCTTTGAGATCAGCGAGGGTATTCTGAGATATCTGAAAATTATAATTGGTTGGAATTCATTTTCTAACAAATGTTTAATATACTTGGCCTCATTTGGATTATATTGGTCTTTGTATCGACTACCCTGTGAAAGGTGCTAAATTACAGTAATTCTCTTTGGCTCCGTGTTGCCAAATCTTTAGGGTCACTGAAGAGGCTAAAGTAGCCGCAACCGCGGCATGGCCCATCCCCTTTCTCATTAATATGTTCATTGTTCTTAAAGGATCTCATTTTTATTTTTATACATAGGGAGAAATAGGACAGATATCAAACAAAAATCTTCCCGGTAGCACTAGTTAGATTTTGTAAATAGAAAGTGACGCGCAGTTCATTCCGTCTTTTTCAATCAGAAACTGAGCCCTTTTAAAGGGCGCTTATCGATTAATTTTAAGTCGAATACCCACTGCTGAACATACGATGGTGTCAACTTTGACACATATATATGGGAGATTAAACCATTAAGAGTGCAAAAACAAATAAAACTGAGTGCTTTCGGCTTTTGCCTTCTTCAGAGTCAATATGTATTTACACGTAAAAACTGGAAAAAAATGAAAATAGGTAAATAAAAATAAATAAAATGAAACAAAAACATGCAAAAAAAAAAAAAAAAAAAAAAAAAAAAAAAAAAAAAATCACATAAAATGAGTGTAAAATGTGTAAAAATTGACACCAAAACTTGTTCAGCAGTGGGTATACGACTTAAAATTAATCGATGAGGGCTCAGTATCTGATTAAAAAGCCAGTTTGTAGCGGTGTGTTTATGTTTGGTTTGTAGCGGTGTGTATATTGTTTAAACTATGTAAGCTTAACATAGGGGAACCAGAACTCGGGGCAATCTTAGAAAAACCAAGGTAATGAGCACAAACGAGACGCCGTAAACAGAGGACTTTACATGAATGTAAATCTCCCCAGAACCGCACATGACCGGTGCTGGGAAGGAGAGGCGGAGAAAACGGCCATCGATTTTTGAAATAAAGAAATATAGATAAAATGTCATAATGATTGTGCTTAACTGGGGAACACATGATTTATAATAAAAAGTTTGATGCTATTAAATAAAAATGGCAAGTCATGTGGTTAGAAAAGGTGGCGAACACGACGCTACATGCAAGAAAAAAGTGGACAAATTAATGCGAAAAACATATCTTATGCTGGAAGACGAGACAAACTGGAGTCTGCGGTCAAAACGACACTTACATGTAGGTTTACACACTGCTGCAGAATGAGAACAAATGACGTTGCATGTCATTTGAATGTGAGTGAAATTACAACTTGTCGGGGGAACCCAGGAGATCTGGTAAATAAGGGGAACCAGGGAAAAAGGGGAACCCAGAAAAAACTGGCTAGATGCAGGAAACACTGCTTCAGAACGAGAACAGATCCCGCTCTGCATGTCATTGAACTGTGTGTGAAACTGCAATTTGTTGGGGGAACCCAGGAAAACTGGTAAACTGGGGGAACCCAGGCGAATTGGTAAACTGGGGGAACCCTGGAAAACTGGGAT
This sequence comes from Rugalucina vietnamica, assembly GCA_964017185.1. Lineage (NCBI taxonomy): Eukaryota > Metazoa > Mollusca > Bivalvia > Lucinida > Lucinidae > Rugalucina > Rugalucina vietnamica. The sequence continues at coordinate 35,277,560 of OZ024884.1, forward strand.
AACACAGGAAAACTGGTTAGATGAAGGAAACACTGCTACAAAAAGAGAACAGATGACGGTCTGCATGTCATTAGAATGTGTGTAAAAGGCCTTTCTGCTTGTCAGGGAAAAAACAGGGGAAACTGGTAAACTTGGGGAACCCAGGAAAACTGGTAAAATGAAGGAAACCAGGATGACTGATCAATTGAAGAGATTTGGGACTAGTTTCTTTTGTTGATGCCGCTCGCATTCAGTGTGGTTAGATGGCATATCCAGTAGCTCTCACGCTGTTTTCTGGTCTGTCCAAGCCGAACTGTGGTCCAAGCAACAAACAGAGGCATTACTCATGACAAACAGAAATGCTCCGCAACTGGAGATCGTTCAAATCTCTTGTCTCCAATCATCTTTGTGACCATTCATCCTCAAGCTTAGTTGGCTTGAATTCGCCATAAGACTCATCATCTGTGGGGCCTAGTTTCAGTATAGCCATCACAAGAAGATCTCTGAGATTTTGTGGCCTTCTGAAAGCCATAAATGGATTTTGTGGAAAGACTGAGTTCAGATGGTCTGAAGATTCGATGATGGGCCAATGCTTGTCAACGATATTCCTGACCTTAGGTAGGTCTGGGTGAAAAGTTATGACGGATGGCAAAATAGCTTTGTCTGTTGTGGGTTTAGGCCTGTAGGATAACAGACTTGGTCTGTCCATTTGTCAAACCCTTCCTATGGCTTGATCGATACTCTGCTACTGATAACCTCGTCTACTGAGTTGATCAAAGAGGCATTTCCCTCCCATCTGTAAAGCATCGTCGTCTGAGCAAATTCGTCTGATGCGTATCGCAAGACTGTCAGGGATGTTCTTACTGATGTGAGTCTGTGGGCTTAGTGTAGAGGACCACGGCAACTATCTCCTTCTTGGTGAGACGTGGTGTATAGAAAACATGTTTGTCGTTGGTTACCTCTGCAGTAAACTTGATTGTTGGGTGGAGGTTGTTTGCAGCCGTAATGTATTCTTCCTGTGTCTCTCTGCCATGTGTCCACTTCATGCCTATATCATCTCTGAACCTGAGCCATGAAAATGGCTTCAATCTCACCGACTGACGGAGTTGTTTAAATAGCCTACCCATGAAAATGTTTTCGTATGATGGTGACATTTTCGTTCCCATGGGCGTCCCTTGAATTTGCAGGTAGTGTTTACCATTAAATTCAAAGTTATTGCATTTGTGTACCAGGGTGACAAGTTTTATCAATCAGAATATGCGTGGGCGGATCTTTAACTGTCCGCTATATGTATACACATAATAAATGTTTATATAACAAAAAATATAGTTTCCTATGTAGTTAATTGCAATTTTGCTACACATCGAAGCAAAATGAATGTTGTCAACATGAACCAGTTTTGGTTTTGTTGTTGTTGCGAATGCGCTTCATTGGAACCTGCTTTAAGGTCATTTTATTGCCGATTTGAAATTAAAATGTGGACCATTTCTATTTTAAGTTTTGAACTATGTTCGCCCCTAGACCCAGCAAATCCTTTTTACCGGAGAGATCTAAATATATATTTACACAATATATATTTGTGAGAAGCTGGGTTTGGGGGGAACCATGTTTATCAGACCTTGAAACATAAGTATATTTAAGCGTCATTGGAAGAAGAATGATCTTAAAACATGTTCAAATGATGCGCAAGCGGAGTAACAACAAAACCAAAACTGGCCTATATCGTCAACATTGATGTTACATTTGTTTATATAAAAAACACTTGCCGTCAAATACATAATAAAGTACTGTTTTGCTCCATGAACATAAGCTGTGTAGGTAATTGTAAATATTTGGATAGGTACAAACAATCAAGAGTTATCTCTACCTGTTGGCATTTGGTAGCGCTGCCAAATCCATTTTTGTACAATTTAACAATGGTGCCCTAAAATACAGTTAAAAAAACTGCTTAAATTAGGTGTTTTAGAAATTTACCCAACACGTTTAGGCACATAGGAACTTTTCTCATCTTGTCAGTAGATCTCCTTAGTAAGTTTGCTAAGTAAACATGTACTAAGTGACATCGTTGTTTTAGACATTTTTCACTTTTGAACGTAAAGTTTGCTGGCGCTTGCGGTTACGACTTTGTGTGTGATGGGCGACGACTCGTGAGGGCATATTTGGGACGAAGGCGAGGGGCGATATGAAGAATTACTTAGTCAAAACTACCAACAGCCCACCGGAGGTGTATTAAATTAGACACGCTAAAAACGAATTGTCCAGGACGCCTAGCTGAATAGTTCAGTAGGTAGAGTGTAAGACATTGAATCTAAAGGTCCTGGGTTCGAGTCCGGGTAGGACAAATTATTTTTCCTTTTCTTTGTTTCTTCCTTTTTTCGCACCTATGACAATAAAGCTTAGAAAATTAAAAAGAAATGTAAAAAGGGAAAAAAGAAAATAATATTTTATCTCTTGGCAAATGCAAGAATCACAAAATTCACTGCTGCATTTAATACTAAATCGTAAGTTTCTGGACTAAACTGTCTGGTGAGAAGGCAGACCGCATGTATAGGTTTTTTATAGGTCTTGATTTTTCACCCATTGAAGCCGAGAACTCGATCGTCATTTTCGGCAGAAGAACGGATCAGCGACCGATCCTAACGTCAACATTTATTTCCTGACTGGCTGGTACAGATAATGTGGATAGGATAAGCTGACCGCCTCTAATGACTAAAAAAAATTACGCAAGCGTTCCGCGTGGCCGAGCAGTTAAGAGCTCTGTTTCATAATCACTTAATCATCTCACCGTTGTGTCTGGTGTGAGTTCGACGGACCCACAATGGCCACATGTGAGACAGGCCAAGTTCTGCTTGCGGGTGTGCCAGGCGGTTTTTCTCGGGGTACTCCCGTTTTCGCCCCACCTACTGTTTGGTGCTTTTCATATGAGCTGAAATAATCTTGAAAGGGACGTAAAACTGAATTTTAACAAATACACAAGACACCAAATCAAACAGTATAGTGTACATGTTCATATAATTGAGCCTCGACGCGAGAAAACCGGTCTTCGGGGTTTCCGACCAGGTCCGACACAAACCGGCCTGTACAAGCTCAGAAAAGAGCTAGAAGCTTGAAATTTTGGATTTAAGTAGAAGAGGAATTGTACTATCCGAGTAGCGAAAACAAAGGCGCTGATCAGCTTCGCGGTTACCGCGAAGCTGATCTGCGCCTTTGTTTTCGCCTTGGCTAAAATCCGGTTTTCTCACGATGCGGCTCATATATGTGTATAGATGTAAAACTATAGTTTCACGTGCTATCTCGTGAGCGAACAATGTTTATTTTTTCGATGTGTCGTTTTGAGTCCATTCGACAGTAGGAAGAGCGATGGGGGCAATACCCTACATGTAGTTACAATATGCCTAGCCACACAACTGTTTTTGTCTATTGTAGACTTTCAACAGTAGTTCTGCCATATCGAGTGCGATGGTTACGATGTAGAAAATTAATTTGGCAAGACATAAGCTTTCGTTCTGATCCTCATTTATTCTGTGTGATAGTATGCGTGCTGTTTCACCTGGTTGAATTTAAATAAATAAATCAAAATCAAACTAACACGATTATATTATTTTCATGAGTTTCTAAAGTGTTTCCGAAGAGGACGCATAGTGTTTCAGTCGCCCCGTAAAGCGGGTCGCGCGTCAATTCGCCGCCGTTTACTTTTGATGTTCGCCATTTTCACATACACGTAGAAGCAATTTTGGACACTACATATTCTGTCAAAGTGCACAAATTATTAATTTGTTTCACAAATAATGGTGTATACTGTCTTCACATTGACACATGTGTTTTCTTAAGATTATTGCCTCGTGTATTGTCCTTTTTTTTATTTTTTTTTTTTTTTTATTTTTTTTTTATTCAGTTTTACGTCCCTTTCAAGCCTTTTCACTCATATCGAGACGAATCAAACAGAAAGTGGGGCGAAAACCGGAGTACCCGGAGAAAAACCACCTGACACACCCGCAAGCAGAACTTGGCTCGTCCCACATGTGGATTCTGCCCCGTGCGAGGCGCGAACCAACAGCGGTGAGATGATCGAATGATCAAGAGCACTGAAGTCAGCGACCTCAACCACTCGGCCATGGGGGCCGCCTATTGTCCCTTTTAACAGACTAGACGCTGGTCTTGTTTGAAAAGAGCTAGTACTTTTGTTTTTTTATGCGTGTTGTTAAATTGCTTGTGATGTGTGGGACCGCCATGTCTCTCCCGCCTGTTGTCTATGTTAGGATGGGAAATTTAATTGTATAGATTCTTGGTCATTCTATTGTTACTTGATGACAGATAAGGGTCTGATTGTGCTCATTTCTTTTTTTTTTTATACAAGTTTCGGCCCGTTCAAGATTATTTTAGTTCATGTGAGACGGGTAAATCAGTAACAGGGGGGAAAGGGGAGAACCCTGAGAAAACGAACTTGCACACCCACAAGCAGAACTTGGTTTGTGTCACCCGTGATTGTAAGACTGATCAATTGGGCAGCAAGGCTACGGCGAAGAGTTCATTGTCTTGGTGTTGGAGGTTGCCAACGCGATATTGCTGCGCTGAAGGTTGTTTTAATCCATTTTATCACATGTTGTGTGATGTTGCATCAATCTTTGTTGTAAGGACTTTGATTGTATCGCAAGCATAAACGATGGTGCTGACACTGATAGACAATACCCGAATACACATCACCGTACAGTATACCACGCAGACCTTTCACGTGTCCATTTACCGACCTTTTATATGTAAACAAACGAACCGCCATTCATGATAATTATATATATACATGTAACAGGACAACATTTTGTCCTAGGGCCCATCGACAAAACAAAGATCATATCAAGCCGGATCCGTTATCAAACCACATTGCTGCTTGGCAAGCTGAACGCAGTTGATGTTAAGGGCATGCGTTCTTTTGTCCTTTTTTAACATTTAAAAGTACGATTTCTATCATGATAAAGTTTATACTGAACCTATTAAGCAAGCCTCCATGGTGCAGTGGTTGTTTCACGTGCCTTATAAACCAGAGATCGCAGGTTTGATCCGGGTCTTCTTGCGTCTGTCGGATGAGACTATAAACTGAGGTCTCGTTTCCATATGATCTTTGCTGTTGGATTAACGCGAAAAAAAAAATAATAATAAAAATAATAATTCCAATAAAAATAGACGTTTCCTACTCGCGCTCAACCTCCTGAGCTAACGAGTCAGATGCTCTTATCAAAATCATTTTTTATTAAGTACGATTTCTATCATGATAAAGTTTATACTGAACCTATTAAGCAAGCCTCCATGGTGCAGTGGTTGTTTCACGTGCCTTATAAACCAGAGATCGCAGGTTTGATCCGGGTCTTCTTGCGTCTGTCGGATGAGACTATAAACTGAGGTCTCGTTTCCATATGACCTTTGCTGTTGGATTAACGCGAAAAAAAAAATAATAATAATAAAAATAATAATTCCAATAAAAATAGACGTTTCCTACTCGCGCTCAACCTCCTGAGCTAACGAGTCAGATGCTCTTATCAAAATCATTTTTTATTAAGGCTTTATGTCCCATTCAACATTTTTTCAGTCATGACGGGACGGAGCCAACGCTTCCTGGGTTTAACCAGTTAGTAAGGAGTGAATGTGTCTTGCTCAAGGACACAACACGGTGGCGCCTATGGGGATCGAACCCAGGACCTCTCGATTCGGAGTCAGACGCCCTACCACTACGCCACCGTGCTCCCTAAAAATAATTTTGTACCAGTCTTATATCAACTACATGTACGTATTTATTCTCGACATGTGATTTTACGAAGCGACTAACTGAACCACTGCGACATGAAGTAATCTACGGAACGTGCGTGCGTGCGTGTGTGTATGTGTGTGTGTGTGTGTGCTCGCGTAAAGAATATTGTCATCCTGTTTTAGGGTTAAGCAAGGTACGCGGCACGTTATGAAAAAACGAACTGTATGTTTCTTAGTCTATAAGCATTCATTTTCTTGAAAATGATATTGTTTTAGTTTGAAGTTTAATTATAAATATTTATTTGAATTCAACCAGATAAACATCACGCATAATTCAAGAGAATAAATGAGGATCAGAAAGAAAGCCGTTGACTTGGGAAAAAAAAAACATCCCAAAAATCGTAATTATCGCATTCAAAATGCTGAAATACTGTGGAAGGTCTACAAAACCTCAACTTATTTGTATGGCTATGCAAAATGTAGCTAGGATATCGGACTTATCGTCTAATGGACTCAAAACGAAACATCAACCAAATAAATAACATCAAGATTTCGAGTATCTGTTTGAAATACATGTATAAACATGCCAAAATAAATTATGTTCTCTCACGAGACAGCACGTGGAACTGTAGGTCTTACACCTAATAAATATACATATATCTTTACATGTACACTATACAGTGTACTATCTATACAGTGTACTATTTGAGTTAGTGCCTACGTCCGCGGAAAACATTCAGTTTAAGTCGTTCAGGGTGGCTAACTTATCCTAGCCACATTATGCCTGTACAAGCCTTCAGTATATTCATATTTTCATGTCACCCAGAAAGAAATATTGACGATCAGATAGATCAGCTCTTATACCAAAAATACGGTCAAGCTCCCAATACAAGAGAAAACATACATGTAGGCTGCCGTCTCAAACTTCAATTCCTTTACGATTTAAGAATTTAATGTAGTAGGGCATTTCATGATTCTTGTATTTGCCAAAAAATATAATCAGCTGATAATATATGTTTTATTTGCAAAGCTTTTTTGTCACAAGAGAGACAAATAAAGAAAAGAAAAAAAGTGATCGGTCCGGGACTCGAACCCAGGACCTTTCGCTTTCAACTCCAAGAACGCTACCTACTGAGCTACACAGCTACACGTCCTGACTATTTCACTTTTTTGACTCTCTTATTTAATTCGTCTTCGTCAGGCTTTTGGTAGTTTTGACTAAGTAATTCTTCATATCGTCCCTCGTCTTCGTCTCAAATATGCCCTCACGAGTCGTCCCCCACCACACGGAAAGTCATAACCGCAAGCGCCAGCAGCATTTACGTTCAAAAGTGAAAAATGTCTTTTATGAGGTCGACACATTACTCCGATTGCAAAGTTACAGTTTCGCCTATGAGTTTCAAGGTTAAATTGTATACTGCACTTTTGTTAGTGTGTTTGTGTGTTTAGAACAATAGCAGTGCATAAGCTATGCCGTCTTCATTGTTGCTCATTCACCAGATATCCAGAAAAGTAATTGAAACCACCAACACCATCGTTATTACGGAGTCGATTCGTCGCTTCTGTTACCACGAGCCATACCTTAGTATTCTTGTCAAGTTTTGCAACAGCACTTCCAGATGAACACGTATGGATATCATAGTCAACCGCATCGAAAGCTCCTATTCTGACCCCATCAGCAACGATGTTAACTCCTAAAAAGTCACCTTTGTTAACACACAGGCCTGCTGAAAAGTAGTATATACCGCTGACTGGAACCCTGTATTTGCCAGAACCGGCATCGTATAATCCATCTTCGTCCAACAAAGTCTTCTTAAATATCGGAGTTTCTCCATTGCTCAAAGATGTACCATCTAGCCAGTACACAGCGAAGGCATAAGACGACCTCTGAACTTTTGCTGAAATGAAAATCAAAGACTTTGAATTCTACGTATGCGTTTTTCTCTTTATATGAAAACAAAAAGAAAATTGAACAATCTTCTCAACTTTATGTATGTGTATACGAACGAGTATGAAGTTGTTTCCGTCTTTTCTCTAGTCGGGTCCACCGGGATTTAAACAAAAGCTTTCTTTTGCTCCAGTATTCCAGTGTCTATATTACTGTTGAGTCCTCGTTTTTGGTGTAGTTCGGTGCTTGCGCTTGTATTTTAACTATTAATCAATGTTCGATTCATCACCGTTCAGTTACATTATAATTTCTCATACGATAGGGTCCAAATGAAAGAAACTGCTTATATTTCTTACTTTATTAATACAATGTACGCAGTGACGTCACTGAAACGAAATATGGAAGCTTTTGGCTAAATCGAACAATTATTTCTGTGATAAATATCAACAAACAAGGGCGAGGTTAGAGCTCTGTAAAATCGATTTAAGCCCCCCAGTAATTCATTACTGACCGTTCCAAGGCGGTTCTGTTGATATTTATATTCCTGTTGCGTGTGTTGTCCATTTGTCTGTCTGTTGTGCTCGTCGGGGTGGTTTTTACTTAATATGGTCGAATTGCTGCCTTTCTTGTTGGGCTCTTGTTTAGTTTCGTGAATTATCATCTTGATCCATGAAGCAGTGGTAATGCTCTCCTTCCCGCCTAGTACCTTTGGGTCGAGGATTTTGGCTTTATTTGCAGCAACATTTGCAATACATACAGTACAGTCCAGGGGGATTTTCACCAGCACGCCCAACCCCGCGGAGAGGGAGCTGCAACAAAAAGGATTAAAATTTCAATTTCCATCGCGGAAACGCCCTAGTCGGTGGGTTTGCAGAGTTTCCGCGGCGGGTTCGCGGAGTTTCCGCGGCGGGGTATACAGGTATAAATTGTATCGTCCCTGCTTACCTGTATTTTTGTCGCTTAATTTCCACGGCGGACCCGCGGTGGGATGAGATAGAATAAGGAAAGAAGGCGGGGTTTATTTCCAATATATATTTTTTATTTCTTAAAAGTAATTGTTATACGATCATATTGAGTAAATGAAGTCGTATAACAAGCATGCCATGAAAAATACGGTACGTCGCGCTCACATAATGTCATTTCACTGTGCACTGCATAACGGGGATTCTCTTTACATGCATTAGCAATACGGAACCCTAAGTCATGATTTGCATTTAATTCGTAGAAGCTGATAATTTCACTATTTGGCACAAAGCTGGTCGATTACCCATTTAGTTAATCTCGCCAAGACAATATTAATCGACACTGACAGCTTTGAAAATAATTTTTGGGGTATGGAGATGTTCACACTATGTAAACACATGTGCCCTTACGTTTGTATTCGCAAAACATAAATTTGACTTTACACAGCATGTTCTAATGAATCTTATGTTATGGAAAACTGGCCAAGTAAGACGCAGCGCAAGACAATTATTCGAAAAAAAAAATCATACCAAAATAAAGACACAAGGCAGGGCTAGGGACAAAGACTATCGCAGATCAGTCTGCACATACGCAATGAAAAATGTCGCTTATATCGCTTGTAAAATCGAGATCCACGCCAAATAAGAAAATGCTCATAAAATCGTATTTTCATATAACAATAACAGGCACAACGTTGACCTAGGCAATTGCTCAGCTGTCAATAATTTTGTCGTCATATTTTTGTGTGGCAATCCTCCGCAAACCCGCGGTGGGATTATACAGGTAACGAGAGGATCCTCCGCGGATCCGCCGCAATCCGCGGCGGGATTGCGGCGGGATTAAAATATTTTGCGGCAATAATTTAAGCGGACAGGTGAGCGGGATTGCGGGGGGCTCAGAAAAATCGTCCGCGGGGTTAAGCGGGTTAGTGAAAATCCCCCTGGACTGTACTGTATGTTAGCCAGTATTGATCTTGGTTTATTTTTTATTCTGATCCGTTTTTAGTAGTCGCTGGTGCATTTTCGCTATATTGATAAATATGGTTATTTCGCTGTCCCAGTGAAAATGGTTTTTGTTAATGATAATTATAATCGCTGTATTTCCGGTGTAATTGGTTGGGATTTTGGCTTGGTTTTATCAAAATTTTTTGTTGCATGTGTTCGCCAGTTCAACGCTATTTTTGTTTTTATTTAATTTTCTTTCTTTATGGTTTCGAAATGTCCCAAGGAGAAGTGGTTTTCGGCGTTGTGCCTGGTAAAATCGTTAAGTTGTGTCCCAGATAGAGTGATTTGTTTTCATCATACTTGTCCCCTGTTGGAACGATAATCGGTGTCCCAAGAAAAGTGGTTTATCTTCATTATACTACTGTTTATTGTGCCTACCTCTCTGTCGTACTCGTTCCCTTTCGTTCGTGCTGAAATCTAGCCGGATGGCCACCTTGTTGGGAAAGAGCTAGTCATTCTGCTTTTCGAGTGTGTTGTCGGAAAATGTTTTGTTGTGCTTTATGTATTTTCTTTCCCACCCGCTGTCTATGCTGGGACTTTAAATTTAATTGCATCGATTCCTGGTCCCTCTATTCTTACTTTGCATTGCTAGTTTTCATCTTATGTATCAAAATACAGAATTGGATATACCAAAACATTAAGTCAGAGTATTTTAAAACTAACAACCATAATATTTATACATCCTTAATATTTTTCGTTGGGCCCCGGCCCAGTGGGGCCATAAGAAACAGATGGGCTGTTTGTGTCTCTGGGCAAAGCTTCTGCGCTTCTGACTGATTATTTGATTGCTGGTTAACCGCTCACCGGGAAAAGTGGTTCAAGTCAAACCATCCATACATACAAGCCTTATTAGTTTAGTTGGGTGGTTATATTTGAAGCACTTTTTGGATGCCATGACGTCCTGAGTTTGGGGTAAAAGTCCCATAAAATGGAAACAACGTCCCGACATGACCATAGCTATTGACTGGGACGTTGAGCATCAATTCAAACAAACAAAATATTTACATGTATCTCTACCTTTCATTTCTTCCACCGCGTGTTCCGTTTTTTGTTTTATTTCTTTACTTGCGTTACGCTGCGTTTCCAACTCTAGATCCAGAACAGTTTTCATATTCTCAGTCGCCTTTTTTACTGCAGCTAGATTATTATCCACTTTTGCCCTTATTTCTCTAAATTCCTCCATCATTAGATTCGTACTGTGTTCCAATCGGATCATTTTTTCCAGCAACATTTCTTCATAGTGAAATTTCGAACAAACCGGTTCTTGTTTTTCTCCATTTGTAAACACGAAAGAAATAGACAACAAAATATAGTATTTCACAGATAGAACAACCATCATTAATATGGATTCATGTGCTTAAAAAAGTTGCCCATGCACTTAACTGAATCTAAGTGTTTATAGTTACATGAAGCGCGCCTTGTAACGGAATATAGGAACTTATTAGAATGTAACCGACTGATAAAAACATAATTGCGTTCACTTCACGTTTTATTTTTAGTTATTTTGAAAATAGTAAACTTCTTATCATTCTGATGCTATAGGGCATGACCTATGTTTCACTTCATTTCTGGTAACAAACAGACGCCATTAAGACGAATCTGCTGATTTTCGTTTCTTTGAAGTATTTATTGCCTCAAATAATATCAGTTGAAGAATTGATTAAATCATGGTACTCGGTTTTGAGTAAAACGGGAAAATTAACAAACGGTATTCCTGACAATATTCAGTTTTTGTTTGCGCATGACTTTGGTACATGTAATATTACATGTACGTCATGCTCGGCTTTTATTAGATCGTCTATACATATGTCAAGAACACCTCATACAATACAAATTAGATGCCACTTAAGGATCCGAACTGTGCCCTTTGAAGAAGCGATATCACAGTACGTTTGGTTGATTTGATCTTCCTTCCAACGGAACGCCAAAGAGTGATTTAAACTGGTCAAAATAAGTTATTTTTCCGTAGGTTTACTGCATAAACTAGAGGACCAATGGTCCTGTAAACGCTCACCTGAGCTCTGGGATATATACCAATAATCTTGTTTGACTACTATAGTCATGGGCGACCTATATTAACATTGCCGTAAAATAAGTCAGTGCTATCACAATGTCATAATTTATGTATACATTGTAGTACTCTAGTCCACAATGCTACATGCCAAGTTTTGTTGACATTGGTCCACCGGTTCTGGAGAGGAAGATTTTTGAATGGTTTTTACCATATATGGACATGGCGGTCATCTTGGTCATGTGACCTGGATTATTTATGTACACATTGGTTCACCCTCCCTACAAATGCTTTATATTATGAAATTTTGGCTTTGATTGGCCAAGCGGTTTCAGAGAAGAATATCTTTTAATATTATAGTGTATATTACTCCAGGATGGGGGCAGACCAGCCCCTAGGGTCCTAATGTTTTCAGAATCATAAATCTTTAGTCCATTTGCACATTTCCTTCATGTTTTTCTCTTTAAATGGCATTTTCCCGATTCAAATGCTCGAAACACCTATGTTGACCCTGTCGTAAAATAGGTCACGGTCATCCCAGGGTCATGATTTATATAAACATTGTAGAGCTCCTCTCCATAATGCTTCATGCCACGTTTCAAAATCATAGGCCTTTTAGTTCTGGAGAAAAATATTTTAAAGATGTTTGTTTTATTTAGCCATGGCGGCCATGTTGGTCATGTGACTATTTATGTAAACTTTTGTTCGCCCTTCCTACTGATGATCTGCATGAAGTTTGACTTTCATTGGCCAAGCGGTTTCAGAGAAGAAAATCTTTGAATATTATGATAATATACATATATACTGATTAAAAAAAAAGAAACGCAACAATAGGCCACCAAGGATTTTCTACCGTTGATAAGTTCAGGTTTGTTGCTGTTTGATTCCCATTCATTGGGTATTAGGGTATATCATGCAAAAGACTGATTTTCATTTCGATAAAAATTGAATGATATTTTTTGTCGACTTAAATAATGCAAATCGGGAACGATTTGCTCTGCGCATGCGCACACTTTTGAACCTCCAAATCATCAAGAAACAATGTCAGCTGCTCCCTAATTAAAGTCTAAATAAAGTTCCACGACACACAAGCTCATAATTAAAACCATCACAATCCCTATATGTTTAATTGAAAGGGGGATAATTTCAGTTTTATTCATTTTATTTCTTTAACGTGTGAGTTACCTGCTGAGTGGTACATGGTGATTTTGAATGGGGGTTTATAGCGAATTTAAATCGTACCATTATTTTAATGCTTGCGCATGCGCACTGTGTGGTTTACTACTTTCAGCATGCCCATGGTCGCCATCGAATAACTCCGTATTTACTCATCAAAATGAAAATCGGTTTCTTGCATTCGGAAGCCAGATATCTAATGCGGAAGATGAAAATGCAATAATTTCTGATTGTATAATAAGTTTGGTCAAAATTTAGTGAAATATTATTAGTTGCGTTTCTTTTTTGTTCAGTATATATTGCCACTGGGCGGGGCAGACCAGCCCCTGGGGTCCATTTTTTTTTTTTTTTTTTTTTTTCAGAAAAATAAATCTTCAATCCATTGGCACATTTCTTTCAAGTTTTTCCCTTCGAATGACATTTTGACAATTTTCCCCATTCAAATGCATGGGCGACGTAAGTTGACCCTGCCGTAAAATAGGTTCAGGTCATCCCAGGATCATGATTTACATACACTTTGAGCTCCTTTCCCTGATGCTTCATGCCAAGATTCAAAATCATAGGCCTTCTGGTTCTGGAGAAGAATTTTAAAGGTTTTTGCAATATACAGCCCCGATTCATAAGTTAAGTACATACGATTTGTTTCATAAGTAATGGCATAGCAGTACCCGTACTTGAAGCTTAGCCAAATGTTATTGGGTGTTTGGGTGTTTGCAGATTTGAAAGGATTTCGCTATGTGAAACTTAATACATAAAACTATTCACTGATTGTAACATTTTAGATTTTAATCGAGTGATTTATCAATAGTAACACATTAAAATGACAAGCAAAATATCATAACGTCAGGGATACAAATATCAACTTTAACACTGATTTCATACACTTCAAGAAAGTTTTAACTAAAAACAGATTATATCGTTACATTTGCATAATACCCGGCATACTACACCTTACATAATATATGGTCTACCCTGTGTATATTCAAGATTAGTGAAGCTTGAAATATTGACCAAAATAGCATTGGTACACTAAATTATACAATCAGTCAGCGTTTGATACATCATTACACATACGTACAACCGTTGTTTTTTTGGGTTTTTTTTTACAAATAACACTGGCCAAATAGTTGAATATAAATATTTGAGCCAAAGAAAGCCGCTCAAAAAGGTACCGGGACACAAAATGGCGAAACGACAGTCCAAACAAGATAAGACAGTCTAGTAGGATGCAAGATATCAAGCTTCAATAACCTCGACTGTACATACTAGGATAGACAAAAAGGTACAAGTAGGCAAAGATCAGGAAAAGGAGCAATCAGAAAAAGATTCCCACTCCAAAAACCGAGGTGGGAAAAAACCAAACTAACAATCAGGTACTTATGCCATGAAAACATTTCGTAAGCCGAATGAGCAGCTATTTTCCCAATAGGTGGTCACTCAGTTACCTTAACTTAACTAAAAATATGAAAACATACATAAGGCTCCAGCAGCACAAAAATATTTTAAACACCAAGACATAAAACAAAAAGAACCACCACAGAAGTATCGACTTGGAACGATCAGTAACACAAAGTTACTGGCGGGTTTAAATCGATTTTACATGGCCATAACCTCACCCTCAGCTTCTGCAGTGGTTCATAACATTTAGTTAGTTCTTCGGTCCTCGTGGTGAATCTCTAACTAGTCAATGAATCATCAAGAACAAACAAATAAATCATGATAAACATCCTGATGAATCAAAAACGAGGACTCACAGATTGAGTAAGCTGCCCGACGATGGAGATCCCTGGGCGCCGAATAACTTACTAACTCCGGAGCAAAAGAAAAACATCAGTTGGACCCCGGTGGGCCAAGCAACAGACAAGAAGCTCCGGCCCCAACCAACTAAAATGAATAGCTTTAAGTCGGGGCCATCATAGAGTCTGACGCCCGACCCACCGGCGTGCAATTAAAGAAGGCAGCATAGTTATCAACCGTGATTGGGTTAAAAACTAAGCATGCAGACTGTCGCATAACATTTAAGTTATAACCTATACGTCTGTAACGTGTTATGATTTTTCTAAACTGAAAAGAAAAATCATTACTTCCTGTAAGTTTCTTAAATTTGTAAACCAAGTCACCATAAAATTCTGGTTCCGAAAGGCCCTCACTTAAAAGCGTCTTTAACCCAACATTATATTTGGAAATCAATTCATAGTGTCTACGATAAAATTTAGAAAAGGTTTTTCGAAGTTTATGATACCGATAGCCCTGTTGGAGAAGATTGGCCGTTAAACATTTATTTCGAGCGTTGAAGTCTGTAATATGATTGCAGACTCTAGCAAACATAATAAGTTGCGAAATGTATACACCATAAGAAGCACGACGAGGAACGTCACTATCCAAAAACGGAAAATTTACTATATCAAAATCAAATTCATCGCGCTTATCATAAATTTTAGAAGAAACAAATCCATTTGCAACAGAAAGATGTAGATCTAAAAAGGGGGCTTCGGTTTCCGAGATATTGGCTTTGTTCAACTGTAGTTCAGATGGATAAATTTGATTGACCATACCTTCAAAATAAGGGTTGTCAATGTTCAAAAGGTCATCAAGGTACCTAGAAGTGGAATTAAAAGCCTCGATAACATCAGCTTGATTACCATGGTTAAGAGAATCCATGAACTCTCTTTCGTAGCAGTATAAAAATAAATCAGCTACGAGAGGTGCGCAATTTGTACCCATCGGAATTCCAACAATTTGTCTGTATAACTTGGTCCCAAATCTAATAAAAATATTATGTAAGGTGTAGACTCCTGAACGCTCTTTCATTTTATTGGAATAATAAATTTTTAGTTCAAACTGTCCTGTAATGTGAGAAATCAATATTAACAATGATATTAATGTCACAGAAGTTATGTTATTTCGTTTATCATATTTTATGTGTTATTAACACCAACCGGTATTTTTTTGACAAACCGCTTTTCGTCAAATCCAGGACATCTTTCGAAAGCAGCCAGGGGTTCGCAGTTTATATATACATGAAGTACCTATCAAGTGGTTCTCTAAAAACTTATTTTGTCTGCCTGTCTTATCTGCAAGTGCCTGAAAAATGGACTTGAAGTTGACTTTCCCATGGGAAAACAGGGGAAAATCATGTTTTCCCATGGGAAATGGCACTTTCCCATGGGAAAACAGGTTGGCCATGGACGAAAAATGGGCCATGGGCAAAACATATTGGCCATGGGAAAAATGAAAAAAAAATCTTATGGTCAATCAGTTATTAAACACAAAATTATAATCATTGTTGCTTTGGCCATAATGGCCATGTATATATTTTGCAGTTATAACTATGTGAAAAAAATAACATTTGGGCCATGGCCGACTAAAAATGGCCATGGCCAGATTTGCCCATGGCCGACAAAAAGTGGCCATGGCCAGTGTGGTTTTGCCCATGGACAATTCAAATGCTCCCATGGCCAAGTATTTATGGCCATGGCCATTTTAATCACACTCAAGTGGGCCATGGCCATTTGAGATGGACATTCTATGCACCATTGAAAAAGAAAAAAAGTTGAAAATTATAGAAAAGGCAGGTTAAAAGCATTCGGTAAGACGGATAGATTATGAAAGGTTAAAAATAGTTAAGCAGCTAAAAAATAATTAAGTATATGCTAAAATCAGCTTTAACAGCTAAATGTATGGTCATGTCAAGGTATTGAAACCTAGTCAAGCATGTAGATTCTTGCAATTCTGGAAACACTGTATGCGAATATTAACATGCGCAGCTGCCGATACTAATCTGCAAAATTGTTTTTGATGTTGTTAAATTATCATCAAGGTCTTTCTGTGTTTATAGAAATGACTTATCTTTTTGTTGTTGTTGTTGTTGCTGCTGATTTTTATTTTTTTAACCATATAATATTTTAAATATTTTAAAATAACAACAAACAAGGTCAAGACAAGAAAGAAAATATGGAAAATAATATTTTAGCGTGTTTATTGTCTTTTTAAAACTCGTCAGTTAACTTTTGACAACTTCAGTTTTCTTTTCAATTATTGTGACACAAAAATGCAAAAATAATCCGAGCAGTTATTACTATAACTGCAACTGTAATGCCGGGTTTTATAACTGCAACTGTAATGCTGGGTTCTGTGTCATCTCGATCCCGAAACAATCAAAACTCCAATCGGTTCCACTTCCTGGCGTAAGTCCTCTCGGAAAACAATATCGGAGAGCGGAGTTTGAAACTGTTGGACTTGGGTAGGTCCATATAGGCGCAATCCAATATTCACTCCTATGGGTGGAATTTTTTATCCTAAAGGTGTTCTAAAACTGTTATATGGCTTAGAAGCACATACACGTGTTATATGGTTCGATGGCCTGAATGTTAGGGTATTGTTGTGATAGCACTTCTCTCCTTATTGGTAATGTTGCTCAGTTCTGACAACAAAAACACCTAACAGAATCCACCTATAATAATTTGCGATAATAGGTTAACCCAAGTTATACGGACTACCGAACACTGAATCCCGTGCGATGTCTCTTTCCTCCCAGTTCTAGACCAGATCAGACGTCCCTTTGGTGTCTCTGGAGCGTACAACAACGAGAGCATACAAGAGCATACCAAAAAACAGGTAAGCTATTTTATAACAGTATTTATTTTAGGAAGTATTTCTGATTAATATCATATTTGCCTTTATATATGAGTCGCTTGCTTATGGAAGTGTGCCAGATATTTGGCGACAGGCAAATGTGGTCCATGTGTTTCAGAAGAGTGAGAAATATGATGCAGCTGATTATACAATAGTGTCGTTAACTTGCACCTGTTGCAAAAGCTTAACACATATGAATTCAGGGGCGGATACTTTTCTTCTAAAATTTATGATATACGCGATGACTTAGATTTTGATATAAAAATTCCGTTTTTGGAGCATGGATCGTGACATTCCTCGCCTTGCTTCTTATTGTGTATACATTTCGCAGCTTATTGGGTTTGCTAGAGTCTGCAATCGTGTTGCGGACTTTAATGCGCGAAACAAATGTTTAACAGCCAAACTTCTCCAGCAGGGCTATCGGTATCATAAACTTCGAAAAACATTTTCTAAATTTTATCGCAGACACTATAATTGATTTCCAAATCTAATGTTGGGCTAAAGACCCTTTTACGCGAGGGCCTTTCGGAACCAGAATGGTGATTCACTGACTAGCTAGAGAGAGTCACCACGAGGACAGACCTACTAACTAAATGTTGAGAACCACTAAAGACCCTGAAGGTGAGGTTAGGGCTCCGTCAAATCGATTTAAGCCCGCCAGTAATTTTATATTACTGATCATTCCAAGGCGGTACTTCTGTGGTGGTTCTTATTATTTTATGTCTTGGTTTTTAAATTTTTGTGCTGTTTGCGCCTTATGTATGTGTTCCTCTTTTAGTTAAGTTTTGGTATCTGAGTGGCCACCTATTGGAAAGTAGCTGCTCATTCGGCTTACGAGGTGTTTTCATGGTATAAGTACCTGATTGTTAATATAGTTTTTTCCCCACCTCGGTTTTTGGAGTGTGAATCTCTTTCTGATTGCGCCTTTTTTCTGATCTTTGCCTACTTGTACCTTTTTCTGGAAAGCGGTTTAAATTTCAACTATTTACCCGATTTTTCATAAATTTCCCAATGAAATATTTTTCCCAGAGTGGTGTTCAAGCGAACCACCCGAACCCCCATGTAAATCCGCCACTGATATTATAGTCAAAGCCCTAAAGCATATTATAGTAAGCAATATACATGCGTGTATAAAAGCATCTCATCCTCGAAAACATTCTTTCTGACTGCCAGCATGGTTTTCGTATCCATGGGTCTTGTGAGGCCAGCTGGTTCAGATCTTTCATGACATGGTTACTGAGTAACGTGGATCAAGCTCTAGACCGGGTTGACAGACAATATTTATCAGTGACTTTCCGAATGTGTCATCCATAGTTATATGTGGATCGCTTGTGGAGTGAGATTTCGCGTCTGACGTATGTCGCCTACAAGAAAATATCCATTATAGCACACCGCTACAGTACTGTTGCCCAACATAGTTGCACTGTCGGTGTGGAAAGGTATTACGGGACACCGACGGCATCTTTTTTGAGAGAAGAGAAGCCAGTGCTTGCCTTATAAATGCTGAGCGCCAAGCAAGGTAGCCACTGGTACCATTTTTAACGTCTTTGGTATGACGCGGCCCGGATTAGAACCCACGCCTCCCGCTTCTGAAGCGAACGCTCTAACCATTAGGCTATCGGGACCGGTCAACACCCGGCTTTCCCGGGATAGGGGTACTCCCACACTTAAAAAGGGCAGTAGAGTATGTGTCCCCTGACCCCCCCCCTTTTAGCTCTGAACGCACCTCTATACTTTTTCCGTTCGATCAACTCTAAAAGCATAAAAGCACACACTCTTTTCTGAATACACTGGCCTGTTTTACCCAGTTCGATCAGCTCTAAAGGCACAACTTTCACTGAGTATTGTTGCCCAACATGCACAGCTTCAAAACCCTCTGATCCTACTAACAGATTGGTCTCTACCTAGCTCAGAATGAGAGGGAGGGCAGCATCTGATTGAAGAGTACATAGTCAAGGGTCTTGGCTGGTAATGAGTTCCAAGCATGTATGATCTTGAAAAAAAGCTGTGCTTGAAGGTTTCCGTGCTTGTGGAATACTGACGCAGCTTCTGTTATCTGTTATCTGTTTTCTTCACCGCCTATAAAGGCGAACCTCGAACACTTTCGAGAAGTAATAGCTGGGTCGTATCCCTCCTCCAAAATCGTTGGAACACACTGAATGTTAATATTCACCAATGATAAAAAGTTTGTGCTACTATATACAGTTTTTTACACGTGTACTCAGTTTATAGACATGTACATTACTTTGGTATAAAAATGTCTGGTAAAATCTCAAGAGAAATATGTAGTGATTGGTACCCTGCCAGGCGCCCTATCGTTTTCTAGGCCTTATGGCACTCAGCATTCTGTATCGTGCAGCATCCAAGGAGTACAATAGTCTTTTACACTGAAACTCCAACTTCTGCAACTGATCTGTATTAACTTGTCGTATATGAGTACAGTCCAGTATGACATGTAGCTTATAGTCCATATCACATGTATCAAATGTACCACCAGTTAAAAGTTTATATTCTTCCTGAATGTCCACCAAGATCGGAGCTCTGACCGGGTTCAATATATCACAACGGAAGATGAAGTGTGATATATCCTCACTCTCAACCCCACACAGCAGACAAGTGGGATCTAATATCATTCTGGCTGAAAGCTGCTCTTGTTGACTGGAATAGGTAGGACCCAGTGAGTAGTTTCACCTTAACTGGAACTCTGGTACTTCAAAGATTTATACAGGACTGCTATGTCAATCAGATTTTGCTTGTACTTTTGAGAGACCTTATTAAAAACAGTTCTTTTCCACTGAAGTTTTGGAACTGGGCTACACAGGAGATCCTCGATTTCTCCTAGTTCATATATCCACAGAATTTTCTTCACTTCAACAAACCAACTCGCACTATGCATTGGTTTGACAGTTGTCTGACGATAAGCAAGCCGTTTTTCAATGCTTGAGTCATTTTGATAACAAATATTGTTATTGAAAAAGTTCAACACTTTGATATGTAACTGTTCTTTGATTGGCAGGAATCCTGATAGTATATATACGGCTGGGTCTGCTGTATTTTGAGGTACTGATAGAATTTGTTTTAGGATTTTCTTATGAAACATTTCCAGCTCGTTCAAGTATTTATTTGGAGGCAGAATGATCTCCAACCCATACAACAAGACCGGCAGCACATAGATCTTCAGCAGGTGTAACGAGGTTTCTACATCAAGTCCATTTTCTCCGTGTAGACCCGTAGACAGTAGACTGTACATTGTTCTCCTGGCTTTTGTAATATTCTGATTGACGGTGTCAGCTACTGTGTCATTATAGCCGCTAGATCTTTGTAGGCCGAGGTGGGTTGCTGATTGGACCACTGGAATTTCTTGGCTATTGAGAGAGATGCTGCACTGCTGACTATCCAGGCCTCTCCCGTGCGGGGTTACGACTGTAGCACTTTTGTCTGCTTGTATCTCGTAGAACTGTTTGCCAGCAAAGTCACCTGCCATGTCGGTCAATACTTGTGCTTCCTCCTGTGTATCAGCCTGGACCCCAATGTCATCTGCACAACCAGAGCCTGGACACTCGACATCTCCAATCTTGATCCCTATCCCTGACAGTTGTATCCGAGAAAGCAAGGGGTTCACATATATCTTATACAGATCTGTGCTGATTATCCCCCCTTGACGGATTCCCTGCTCCACCAAATATGGGTCAGATACTTCCCCTCTCCACTTGACTGAAGTAGTAGCATTTTTTATGCAGGCTATTGATGAGGGACCAGTGAGTATCTTGGGTTCCAGAGTGGTACAGTCTTCTCATCATGTTTCCATGGTTGACGACATCAAATGCGACCTTAGCATCGAGCAGCACCAAAATAAATGGCTTCTTCTGATCTTTACTCTCCCTGCGAGCCTCCTCGAGGATAAGAGCAGCATTCAGCGGCGAAGTACCGGAAGTAAAGCCTCTTTGGAGAGCAGACTGTGTAGAATCTAATTGACCAATTTTAATTACTGAGTCTATAGGTTTGCAGAGGACCGGTAATAGTGTAATACTGTAATACGGTAATACTGTAATTCTTTGATAGGTTTGCTCTGGGTGTAAAACAATATTCAGCAGGTATATGGTTTTGATTGTCACAAAACTTCACGCTCTTTTGACTTGTTTACTTCTTTGGTCTGTATTAACCTCCTGTATAAAGGATCACCACGTTTTAACTAAAACCTAAATGATAATGTTTGTTAAAAAGCATATGTTTCAAGAGACCGAACTCTCGGGAGTGCCAAGGCCGAAACACCACAGGAACGAAATGACTTTGACGTTGGATTTACTTGTGAGAAAAAGTGGAAATCTGACATTTAAATGAAATTAATCCTTAAATATATTAAAATGTGATACAATTCTGATAAAGGATTAATATTTGGGTGCCGATCTGGATGTAGTTCTGCTTTATTTTTAAGAAAGACAGAAAATATTGATATAATGGATTGTCATAGGTTTTCGCGACTCAGGTTAGTTTGATAATGATTTCATTTCTAAGCCCAAAATTTGGCAAAAATGTTATAGAAGCATAGTGTAATAGTTGCCCCAGATCTCGTGGCACTAATAATTCATAGGCTATTTCCAGACAGATCGCAAATGATCTTATCATAAATAAATATGTGGCCACCGATCCAATAATTTGATTAACGCCGGATAGGTAACTACGGTAGACATGGTAGAGTCTACATTTATGGTATTTATCTGTTTATTGGAAATATGAGGTCTCGGCTAGGTTATCAAAGCTGTAATTGATAAAGTTTGAAAACTGATAATTTAATCATTTGAGCAAATATCCAATATGATTGGTTAATTGGGGTTTAACGTCCCACCAACAGCTTAGGTCATATGGAGACGGGACCTCTGATTCTGATTCTGACCTCAGTTTACAGTCCCATCCGATGGACTGGAGAAGCCCGGGATCGAACCTGCGACCCCTGGTTTACAAGGCGAGTGACATAACCACTGCGCCACGGAGGCTTCCTATATATCCAATAAGTCCAAGATGTTTTTTCATAAAGCAATAGCTTAATACATTAACGTTACAACAGTATGATTTTATTTCTGGACAAATCAACATGTTCTGCACAAATCGTCTAGAAAGTTAGGTATCAAATTTCACCGTTTTCAGCATTTTTAATAGAAAATCCCCAGATTTTGGGAAAAATAAAGGGGAAAACTCCATTTTCATTAAAAAAACCCAGACTTTTTACAGTTATAGGTCGCAAATATGTAGGACGCGAATCGTCCATAAATCTTATGAGAAAGGGGATGGGCCAACAGGGCCATACCACGGTTAAGGCTACTTAAGCCTCTTCAGTGGTCATCATTACCTGCTATTTAAACACAATCAGGGTGGACATTTCACCAAAACATATTAAAGGCCAGTATTTTGCCCTGGTGCACTCCTAGAATGATGTTATTATAATAGTTTAATAGGAAACTTTACAAGCTTTCACATGATATATAATATGTGTGGGTTTTTTCATATGCCCCCACCCCGGGGCAATATACATGTTTATCTCCATAATATTCAAACATCTTCTCTGAAACCCCTTGGCCAGTCAAGCTTAATTTTATGTTAAGCATCAATAGGAAGGGGTTACCAATGTATATATAAATGATCCAGGTCACATGACCAAGATGGCCACCATGCCCATATATGGTAAAAACTAGGGGTGAGTATCGCCCTGGCTCTAAAACCGTATCGCAATATATTGCGGTGCAGGAAATCCATATCGCAATGCTTATTGAATATGTAAATGCAAATAATGTTGGTCACTGAAACATTATCTATCATTCCCTTAATGTCCCGTTTTTCAACACCAGAACTCATAATAAGGATGATATTTGCTACGACGTACTCATTTCCGGCGAAAATTTCATTAAAACAATATTTTTTTCCAACCAAAACATTATAATGGGAGACATCGGCCATTTAGTATTCAAACCTATCAAGATTTTACATTCGTTTCGGTACCCATGCATTTTCTCATCGGAATAGGCCTAGTTTACTGATGAAGCACAAAAATGACAATTTACAACTCTTACTTAAAAAGTGGCCTCATTTTGTCCCTCCTGTTCAGTACAACAGTGATCTTAAAAATGATCTTTGAAAAATTTAATAAATTAATATATACCACTATAAATAACACTTAAAGACCTACTTCTTTTTTCAATACCATTTTACCCAATTGTTTTTCAGTTCACCCAGTTGATTGAAAATAGAGTGGACTAAAATTTCAGATACCTAATAATGGAAAAAGGGAGGGGGAGGGGGGTTAAATACCCACTTGTCTAAAAAAAATGATTAAGGTGCTGCATTTAGTGGTAATACATTATAAATATTAATTATTATTGCATGTAGTATTATTGTTGTTGTTGTAGTTTTGTTGCTGAGAAAAAGGATCAGAATACAAAAATAAAATGTATTGTTTACTTATTCTATCACTTTGATGTCTGTGTAAGTGAATAAACACCATACTGTATTGACATGTGCAATATGTGGCCCTGGGGGCATAATCCACACACATGCTCATCATAAATCACATTGATGTTACCTGGATTTTTCTGCAATTTTCAACAGCCAATGAAATTGTTTATAATAGACACTAACATGTAAACATAATCTAGTACTAGTTATGATAATAAGTACATGTGCATGAATTTGATATATAGTGGAATTTTTAATTTTCATATTAACTATTTCAACTGAAGCACAGTAAGTCTTCCAAGAAGTATGACTAATTTGTTTCATTTATGTGCAATAAGCATCAAATCTGTCATTATGATGATTAATTTAGAAACAGAAGGAGGGAAATAATTAAGTCTTAAGAAAGCTACACTAATTTATAAAGACCTTAATTAAATCCAACCAAATTTATTAGGACATTATTGATTTTGAGACATACCTGAACATGCTGAATAGCAAAATAGCAAAATATGTTTAAAATGTTTTTTTTTTTTTTTTTTTTTTTTTTTTTTTTTTTTTTGTAAGCAGATACATGAAGAGATCAGTCACAGAAATGAGCAGTTGCTCAGCATTTTTCATGAAAAGTTATTTTCTCATGTTGAGGCTCATGTAGTATAGTAAATATACTGGACCATAGGCTTTTATATGCATACTAGTGTTGGGCAATTGTTTTGAAATTGCAATTGATTAGGTATCGCTTATAATTGGAAGGACTAAACTAACTTAACTAGCTAACGATTGTGTAATCCATTCAACAAATTCCATATATTTTGCAATTGCCCATAAATTGTCATCACCATGATGAGATGTTTATTTGCAGACTTAGGGATCAGAGAGAGAGCCTTGAAGTCTCTATTAGTTGTGACTATCTAATTCGAAGATTCCACTACATGAACATTTAGACAATTTTACCTTTTCTGTTCTGATATCGGTAACAGGTCAACTCGTACCCGAGTCAACTCGTACCCAAGTCAACTCGTACCCATTTTGGTCAACTCGTACCCGAGTTAACTCGTACCCAAGTCAACTCGTACCTTTGTATTTTTTATCTTACCTTGCTTGACTTATAAAGTTCCTTAAAGGTATGGCATGGAGTATTACAAAAATTAGATGTATACTGAGGAAAATTATCTCATTTTAAAGAACTAAAGTTGAGCCTCATGGTATGAAAAACAGAAATGCAAATAGGCTAAAAGCCGAAAAGTTTCTATATACAAGATAATAAAACATATTGTATATTGGCGATTATCTTGGACAAAAATGGTATAACAATTAGGTAGTATAATTTAAAGTTTATCTTTATTTTACCAAATTATTTCTATCAGAATATTTTCTGATTAAAGAAGGCCATAAAGAAGTCAATTAATGACATGAGCCAATTTTCACCTATTATAAGTGTGCCAAACAATCAACAGATTACAATGTATGCCATATTAATTAGATTATAACTGGCTATAATCGCCAATTATATCGCTTCTGGGTGTGATCTTTAACTGGATTATCTGCGGTACTACTCATTTACAAAAGAGAATAACTGTTTGAAACAAGTTTACCTGCAGCAAAAACATAGCATTGTCAGGATTCTGTCTCATATTATTGTATAAAATCGGCAGTTTCTGTTAATTTTTTGAAACTGATTAACAGAAATTACCCATTTTTATGAGACAGAAATATGACAATGCCGTGAATCCATATCGGGTCCTACATTGTATAATATTTATTCGTGTATTTGTGAATTGAAATCTAGATTCAAGATTACTGACCAAGTTTTTAACATCTATTCTAGCTTGTGCTTTGGGCTTAAAGGTCTTCGATTCGGTCCTCGTCAGGGACATCGTTTGTTGTGGCCTTTAGCAAGTCAATTTCCACAGATGAATATGTAACTATGTATTGCATGTATATGGAAGCAACTTTAAATAAAGATCAAGAAGAATGCAAGAAGAAGGTGCGTCATATATCATATTACTGAAAAACAATGATAGACATAAAAAAATCGTTTGCGCACAGTTTTCATTTGATATGCGTCCTTTACAAGGAATAAGTAATGTATATAAAGACACGGCCGAATATGAACTGAAATGCAAGGTTTTCCGTAGAAGCGCAAATATAACTGAAACTGCACTATTCCCTAAACATGCAACCAGTTGAGCGCTATGCAACCAATCTGCTCGTCTATGATGCTTCCCCATGTATATGATACGCCGGAAAATATAACTGACACAATCATTTATTCTACTCTAAATGTCAATGACGGGATAAGTCCAAATCTCTGAAAATGATGTTTTAGAGCAAACTAACTTTGGTTGAAAAACAGTTTGCTCTTGAACGTATCATAGCCGCGTAATCGTAAAATTTGCTTAAATTATTGAAATTCAATATTGCGCAAACATGTTAGTTGTAAAAATATTCTGCACAGAAACAAAAAAGAAATTGTAACACCATGCATGCTTGTTTCCTTTTCGAGATTAGACGTATTTTGCGTATATAAAGACATGCAAAATATTATATATGCTGCTGTTATAAACTAAAAGGGCCCCAAGGAAGATTGGAGCTAACCGATTGTGCCATCCTCTTTAAATAAAGAATTAACTTACTTATTTAAAATGTTTGATAATCTAATTAATGACACGCGCTAATAGAGATTAATTCAACACTTGAACAGTGGCTGATTGTTTTAACACCTCGCAAACAGACATGTGACTGATAATTCGTACTGCACGGTAATCTGACACACGTTTTCACACCTTTTATTGCTCAGTCACATGATCTTAATATACAAACGATTCTCAATACACAAAATTGTTGCTTTCTTCTTTCTCTCCATTTAATGATATACACCTATAGAATTCTTAGAGCAAGAAATGATAATGACCGATTTCCGAACAATATATGACATATTTCATCACATGCTTGGCACTTTGTAGTTTTAACAGAGACATTGCCTATCTCTAAAATATTGCATATTGCCACATATCAATACTATTTCAGTAAGAAAGAGCCAAACGTCATAAAATAAATGCCCTATTGCCTTCCATCACATCTGCACTTTAAGTTTTTAAGTCTTTTGAAGATCATTATTTTGTACATTGTTTCTTTCAGTAAATATTCTGCGTAAAATCTGAATCCCACATCACCCTGTGTAGAAAATTCTAACATGGAAACTGTAAGCTAGGACTGCAGAACTTGAGAAGAGTAATTTTCGTTTTTAATCATTGTATGAGAAAGAAAACATTGCCAAAAATAATGCAATGTCAACGTTCCTGTCCGTCAGACCGGCGACTATGTTGCGCCCTCGCATCCCCCTCTCCCCCGTCTCCCCACCCATACATGCGTATTGCACACATGTAAATAACTAAATGTGTATCATCTAGACATCTACCTCATATCCTTGTGAAGTCCTCCTCGGAGGTTAAGAAGTATAGGAAGAAAGAAATATTTGATAAATAATACGCTTAAGTGCTATTTTTTACCACTTTACGCCACTTTGCACTAGCTTACTACATATCGCAGGCAGATCTAAATACCCAGCCTAATCACTAAATTTGTTACTGTAACACATTCTCTTGAAATGAAAAGCATTAATACATGCAAATATCAACTCCTTTTCGCTATATAAAATCCTTTTCTAGAAACGCCAGTCATTTTCTTATTTTAGGGTAAGATGAAAAGGAATCATAGTCCTTTTGTGCTATGTAGGTTGAACCGAACATCCTTTCTCATTCATTCATTCATTCATTCAATTGCATTTCTTCTTCTTTTTTGTTCTTAATTTTTCTAACGCTCACTAGCATGTGCTGATATACATTGAACACCAGAAGGATAAATGTCCAAGTTTTTTAATAGGCATGTACATGTACCTAATAGATATATGCTTTATATCCATGATCAATTATAATAATTATTATATGTTCGGGGGAAACCATGATAATTGTATGAACATTACCAAACGTACCAAAGAGCCGTCTTAAAGTAATCACTCATTGTATTATGGCTGCATGGCTGCACTTGTCTTTTCTCACTATTGTTTTATACTAGCTGCAATATGTCACAGCGTTTTATACCTATATCTCCAATAGCTGCGTTACACTATATATCCCTATGTGCTGCGTTTTCCTATATATTATATATTGCTGCGTAAAACTACTGCGTTTTATCCCGGGCCAAATGATTATCCTCACCTCACCTCACCTCACCCCACCTTACCTACCTACCTACCTACCTACCTAACATTTTCACCTAACATCTATCTATCTATCTATCTATCTATCTATCTATCTATCTATCTATCTATCTATCTATCTATCTATCTATCTATCTATCTATCTATCTATCTATCTATCTATCTACCTAACATTTTCACCTAACATCTATCTATCTATCTGTCTATCTATCTATCTATCTATCTATCTATCTATCTATCTATCTATCTATCTATCTATCTATCTATCTATCTATCTATCTATTCGATATAGGTATGAGTTGACAAAAACAGGTACGAGTTAACCAAAATGGGTACGAGTTAACCAAACTGGGTATGAGTTGACCAAAGTAGGTACGAGTTGACTTGGGCCGTACGAGTTGACCAAAAAGTAGGTATGAGTTGACCAAAATGGGTACGAGTTGACTTGGGTACGAGTTGACTCGGGTACGAGTTGACCAGAAAACCTGATATCTTGGTCAAATATAAAATGCACAGAGTAAAATTTTCTATTCTGCCAGTGTTGAAACTGATTACAATAGACTGCTACATTTTACTATCTATTACCACAATCGAAGCCATATCCAACCGTCTTTACAGAGTTCTCCTTAGGATTTTGAAAAGGCAGTGGCTAGGGATATGGTACCGTATCTATAGCCTATAATTTATCGGAAATGGCTAAAGGTACGGTATAGATTAAAAATAAAAAAATATTAAAGGTACGGAAGACTAGAGATACGGACTTAAGAAAACAATGTTAATGTATAAAGTTGAGAGATTTCAATTTTATTTCTAACCCCGTGGAACAAAATTTCCATTTATTATATCTGGGTGCGTGTTTGTGCATTATGATTGACATCAAAAGATATAAAGCCAAATCGCAGTATGACAGTTTCTAACAATGTGTGAAGATAATATAATATTAGCCTTGATTAGTTGCTTAACCATCAATATGATGTCTGAGCCTCAATGTGCGAACAACAATTAAGTGTTGATTTATTTTGTCCTACCGCTAAACCCCTGAAGTAAAACATTGGCATTATTTAATATGCCTATTATTATTCGGCGAATGCTTTTAACTTTTGTTATGGTTATCGGGTTAAGTAAGTAACTGCAAAATAAAACAATTAAGTTATTCTCAATTCAATTACCATACAATATAACATGCATGCAAATCTTGATTCATAAAGTAAGAATGGCTCATATACTTCACATCGGGCAAAAATTTGAAAACTTTCAAGCATTTGAAAGTGCTATTGAGCGTTATCAGAATGCCGAAAGCGTTCAGTTCTAGAAGTGTAGAAAAGGTGCAAGTGTGCATTTCGTATAAAAGTTGAACGAAAGACTGAACTACTATGATGTTACATTTACAAAGTATTTCGAGTATATCAAGACTTGCGCTTTCGAAGTCAGAATTTGCAGTTGAAGTATTGGTCTATCAAAACACTTTTCTGTAATTTTACGCTTGGTTTAGTTTATACGTTTTTATCGCACCTGCATATAGCAGGGTGCGATATAGGAGTTCAAATTTCTGTCCGTCCGTACGTTCGTCCGTTCGTTCGTCCGTCCGTGTGTCCGTCCGTCAACATTTACGTCGAAGTTTAGTTTTCTCGACATCAGAGATAGCTGCGGGTCTGAAACCTTGCATAGTAATTGTTCCTGACATACCCTTCAAGCACGCACCTTAACCCGGTGCCCTTGACCTATATTTCACGGTCCACTGACTCTGAAAATTTTTACGTCGAAGTTTTGTCAACATTTACTTCGAAGTTTGGTTTTCTCGACATCAGAGATAGCTGCGAGTCTGAAACCTTGCATAGTAATTGTCCTTGACATACCCTTCAAGCACGCACCTTAACCAGGTGCCCTTGACCTATATTTCACAGTCCACTGACTTTGAAAGTTTTTACGTCAAAGTTTGGTTTTCTCGACATCAGATATAGCTGCGAGTCTGACACCTTGCATAGTAATTGTCCTTGATATGCCCTTCATGCACGCACCTTGACCCGGTGCCCATGAACTATATTGACTTTGCCCGATGCAGGTGCGATATCGACCTCCGCGGAGTTCTTGTCTTGTTCTCGTGATTGTTCTTCATGCCTGAATCTTAAGTTTGAAACCAAATTAGATAGGAAAAGGTACATTTAGTTCGGTACTCATGGTGAATTCACTTATTTTTGTTTAGGTTCAGGTTTGTACCAAAAATGTTCAGAATCGCAATGTTAGATGATAAAATTCTACATGTAATGTGAACCAGATATTAGACATTGGAGCTGTTTCATTAAAAGAATATACATGTAGGTGAAATTCACACCATACGACAGTGCTTCAGCTAGAATAAATTAACAGGGCGCATCGCCCTGATGCCCTTTTCCAGCACCCTGTTGTGTCCTTTTTCATGCAGTTTGCACCCTGCCTTTATTTTGGTAAAAAGATCGGAATTCACCAGATATTCTTGATTTTCATTGCAACCAATACGACTGTTTCTCAATTTTGAATGCTTTTTAACCAAACACAAAAACAAATCACTAGATGAAATGTCAGGCCTAGCAGATTTTCGAAAATGAAACTGACAGTCCTGATCAAGTCGCTCCGAAAATGCCAGGCAACATTGATCACATATTGTTGATGATTTCTTGCTTTGAAAGACAGTTTAAGGGGGTTAAAAATGGCAATTGCCAAAACATTTTCATTTATTAGCTTTTCAACTATTTAAAGAAGCCTAAGACAGAGTTTTGTCGAAAGTTTGGCATCAAGCTTGCATCGAGCTTTTTTAAGTCTTGAGAAAAAGACTTAATTGTCCCCAGAATTCATCTAAAGGCCTGTTTCATAAAATTTTGATTAGAACATGGCATCCCGTCTGTAGAAAGTCCATGGAACCAGTGGAAAAAGTCCATGGAATCAGTGGACAAAGTCCATGGAATCCATGGACATTGTCCGGCTGGAGTATTGGAACGAAAACACTGGACAATTTCCAGTGAATCCATGGAAAATGTCCATGGAGTTTTTCCAGTGTGTCCGTGGAATTTTTCCAGTATGTCCATGGAACTTTTCCATGGAATCCATGGAGTTTTTCCACAGAATCCATGGACTTTTTCCACAGTCCATGGAGATTGTCCAGGGAATCAGTGGACAAAATCCACGGACAATGTCCATGGAAAAGTTCCATGGACAATGTCCATGGAAAAGTTCCATGGACAATGTCCATGGAATTTGTCCAGGTACACTGGACAAAATCCATGGACAATGTCCATGGAATATTTCCATGGACATTGTCCACTGATATATAGCAGATGGCTGTGCAGTGTAAACCCTGAGAAGACATTTGAATCATATTGCTTTCATGCACATTATGGCAAGATGCATCTCTGGTTAACACTAACAGTATCTGTTGTTGACAGTTGTTATTAAAAGCAAACACAATTCCAGTGCAAGAGAATTATATTTCAATTGTAATAAATTTGATTTCTATATTTCAATTGTAATAAATTTGATTATTTAAGAAATTTAAGACACAGAAATTGATCATAACATTAACTTTTAAAATCCCAAACCAGACACCAGGCGGAACAGAAAAGATGCACAAATTAATTTTGTGATCAATTTTTGTGTCTTAAATGTAACAATTTAAGACAAAAAAATTGATCAAAACATCAATTTTAAAATCCCAACCCAGACACCAGGCGGGACAGAAAAGCTGGACAAATTAATGTTATGATCAATTTCTGTGTCTTAAATGTAAGAATTTAAGACATAGAAATTCATCATCAGATATTGATCATATCCTTATTTTTAAAATCCCAAATCAGACACCAGGCGGGACAGAAAAGATGCACAATTATATGTACACCATAAATTCTTAAGAGACAGAAATTGATCTTAACATTAATGACAATGTAAGAAATTAAGACACAGAAATTGATCATAACATTTATTTTTAAAATCCCAAACCAGACACCAGGGGGAACAGAAAAGATGCACAAATTAATTTTGTGATCAATTTTTGTGTTTTAAATGTAAGAATTTAAGACACAAAAATTGATCTAAACATTAATTTTAAAATCCCAACCCAGACACCAGGCAGGACAGAAAAGCTGGACAAAATGATATTATCAATTTCTGTGTCTTAAATGTAAGAATTTAAGACACAAAGATTCATCATCAGATATTGATCATATCCTTAATTTTAAAATTCCAAATCAGACACCAGGCGGGAGAGAAAAGATGCACAATTATATGTACAACATAATTTCTTAAGACACAGAAATTCATCTTAACATTAATTACAATGTAAGAAATTAAGACACAGAAATTGATCATAACATTAATTTTAAAATCCCAACACAGACACCAGGGGGCCAGAAAAGATGTACAAATTAATTTTATAAGACAGAAATTGATTAAAACATTAATTTCAAAATCCCAACCCAGACACCAGGCGGGACAGGAATGATGCACAATTTAATGTTATGACCAATTTCTGTGTCTTAAATGTAAGAATTTAGGACACAGAAATTGGTCATATTCTTAATTTTAAAATCCCAAACCAGACACCAGGTGGGACAGAAAAGCTGGTCAAATTATGTCATGTACTACATAAGAATTTAACACACAGAAATTGATCATAACATTTATTTTAGAATCCAGACCCAGACACCAGGTGGGACAGAAAAATCTTTTCTGTCCCACCTGGTGTCTGGATTGGGATCTTAAAATTAAAAGACACAGACACAGAAATTGATCATAACATTGATTTTAAAATCCCAACCCAGACACCAGGCGGGGCGGAAAAATAACTTTTCTGTGTTGGGATTTTAAAATGAATGTTATGATCATTTTCTGTGTCTAAATGTAAGATCAATTTCTGTGTCTTAAATATAAGAATAATTATTACATGTACAACATGCACCAAGAGCAAGATGACTAGCTCTTTCTCAACAAGGTAGCCAACAGTCTAGTATCAACTATGAAGCTAGAGGAATCTATGGACTTTCTACAGACGGGAAGTCTTTCTGAAAATGACTTCTCATTCAGGCCAAATTATGAAATCTAACATGCCCCAACCAGACACTTCTGCAGTATGATAAATAAGAACAACATGCACATACATGTTTTTTCATATTTTAACATCAATATCTAAAAGGCAGCAAGTGTAACAATCTTTTTTTTTGCAACTCCTAGCTTTTATCAATTTATCTGTCTAGAAATGTTCTTTCATTCCCCACATGCTTTCTACAAAAGCTTTATCTTGACCAGTTCCCATCAATGTTTTTTGCAGTTTTCTCTTTCATTTAGCATCTCTGAGTCTGTCTGCAGTATATTCTTCAAGTTTCTCGCTTGCTGGCATTCTGATGCCTTAGATGTTTGAAGATTTGTTCAGACTAGATTTCTGTTTACTTTTTAAAATTATGTGAAACAGGAAAAGGAAGTGATGTCAGATATCATGGGATTATGGGTATTTCTAAGAGTGGAAATTGTCCATGGACGACAGTGTACAATGTCCATGGAATTTGTCCACTCTTTCATAAGGAGATGCTGGAAAAATTCCATGGACAATGTCCACAGTACCCTGGACATTGTCCCTGGATTCCATGGACATTGTCCACACATTCCATGGGTTCCATGGACATTGTCCACACATTCCATGGATTCTATGGACAATGTCCATGCATTCTGTGGAAAATATCCATGGATTCCATGGAAAATGTCCAGGATGTCTATGGAATCTATGGACTTTCTACAGACGGGATACATGACCAGAAAATCCAAAACCATTTCAAATTTTGCTTAAAATGATGCATAACATGAATATTGAATGAACCATATTTTTGAGAAATAACTGGTAATTTTGAAAATGGTAATTTTGAAAATCATCTTTTTCACAATTTTCCCATGAATTTGCCTGTTTTTATTCCCCTCTGTGGACAGTTTTAACTTAAGGTCATTGAAGAACAAAAGGGCTCAAAATGCACAGTTTTGTGCACCAGGGAAAACCCTGATTTGTTGTAAAAGATTGATTGATTAGGGTTTAACGTCCCACCAACACCTAAGGTCATATGGAGACGGGACCTCGGTTTATAGTCCCATCCGACGGACTGGAGAAGCCCGGGATCGAACCTGCGACCCCTGGTTTACAAGGCGAGTGACATTACCACTGCACCACGGAGGCTTATAATTTGTTGTAAAAGACCCTTGGGAATGTGTATTGATCATTAAATGTTTGCTACAAATATTTGTGTGAAACTGGTAGATACATGTATCATATAAGCACAGATACATGTATATGTGAAAAACACAGATTTCCTTATGATGAGACCCAAATAATTTCTAAAATAAAATTCTAGCTAGAAACAAAAGATGTTTAATTTCTATTTCACCTTAAACTCCTATTGATAAATACATGCAGTCTAAAAACAGAAATTTTATTGCACAGTATAAATTTCAAAATAACAAAGTTATCAATATTATCAAACTATGGTCATCCTTTTTTTTCTTTTACAAGTTTTACTAAGAGCAATAGTTGTCCTTTGATCTTGTATATTGTGCTTGTGCCATATTGGTTAGCCTGGGGATATTGCACTAAGGAGGATATTGCACCAAATACCTGCATGTGATCAATGAAATGAGACACATCATGGGAAAACATATTTGAGCATTCTGCCTATACCAGTACGTTCTACTAACATTTATTAGGCTGTACAAGGCATTGATTTAAATTTGGCCTGGATGAAAAAAGAAAGGGTTTAACTTAGTTAAATGTTGAACATGACTGTGCTAATTAATGATTCACTGTATTTTGTATGTGCAAACTGATCTGCAGATTTTATTCCTTAATGCTAGAAGCATTTTTTTGTGACATTGCCTAGATTATCTTTCAGTGAAGTATTGATGACATAACAATACTGTCGGATGCATTCTTTTTCTTTATCAAGGGCTGTGATAAAATGGATTTTAATAAAAATGAACATATTGGAGTGTGAAACTGGTTTTAGAGATGGTGAGACAGTACAAGTGAACTTTTTTCGTGGCATTGCGCCAGACTACAAATTATGTTTATTTAATTTAAATAGTAAACTATGACTGATCCAGGAATCCCAGAAATGTGTTTGAAGTATGTATGCGAGTAGGTCTTCAAGCTATTTGCCACCATGGAGCTATAACACGGGTGGGCATCAGGGTAGCT
The DNA here is from genome assembly GCA_964017185.1 of Rugalucina vietnamica. Lineage (NCBI taxonomy): Eukaryota > Metazoa > Mollusca > Bivalvia > Lucinida > Lucinidae > Rugalucina > Rugalucina vietnamica. The sequence goes on from OZ024884.1 coordinate 35,312,822, forward strand.
ACCTCGAAAATGTATTAATGCAAGTTTGTTCCCACGCCACTGTCGAGGTTGTGGAAATCCCCATATTTTGATAAACACACAAAGGTGAGCTCTCACTTTTTTTGTTTTTTCTTTCAAAGAGTATATTACTTAGAAATCGGGCAATGCTATCCCATGTAAATATGGTTTAACAATGCATGAAGACCGAAAACTAAATAGTGGAAAATATGAGCAGGGCGACTAACCCCAGGACTGTCGGACTGCATTTTTGCCGTGTGTTGACTTATCGGCGGGTATCTCAGACAGATTTTGTGGCTCAGTTTCAGTTTTGGTCACCATTGTCACATGTTTTGATGCAAAACATGATCAAATTGACTACAATGACGCAAAAATTTCAGATGCTCTGTTCTCCTGAATAGATTACCTGCCCAAAAATTCATTTGTGTTGTTCCCAGACCAGCGAGGTAGCGGTAATCTAGTGAGGTAGTTCCAACGCGTTTCAAACATCTAGCCATTCGGTTGAGATAAGACGGAATGGATAGGTCAACACAAGGCGAAAATGCTGTCCGACAGTCCTGAGATTAAAGTCGTCCTGCTCATATTTTCCACTATTTAATAGGGTTTAATTTGGTCTTCATGCATTGTTAAACCATATTTACATGGGATAGCATTGCCTGATTTCTAAGTAATGCGCTCTTTGAAAGAAAAACAAACAAAAAAAAAGCGAAAGCTCACCGTTGTGTCTTTATCAATATATGGGGTCCCCATATATTGATAAAGACACAAAGGTGAGCTCTCGCTCCCGGGATTTCCACTACCTCGACAGTTCCTGGATGTGGATGTGGTGTGCGAACAAATTTGCGTTTTCAACACATTTTCGAGGTAGCTCCCCTGATGCTCACCGTGTATAATGACAAGGAGGAACATCAGAATAATTGGACCAATTCACACCAATTAGCTCATATAGTTTCTCTACGGGGACACATATGGCTAAAACACAATCAGGGTGGACATTTGGGTTTCACTTTTGTCAAAAAATGAATTTTTAAATTAAAGTGGGGCATATTTGGATGGCATTTTTGTTATCCAAGACATCTTGTAGGTGCAAAAACGCAGAAATTTTCATTTTCTTTTCAGGCTTTCAAATTTTTTTGGAACTAGGGGCCCCTAGGTCTTAGGGGCCTACATATTTTGAATATGTAGGCCCCTAGGTCTTAGGGGCCTACATATTTGAAAATATAACATGCATAATGGCTAATGCAATTTATCTTGTATTGAGTATTTTTACTTTTGGGACACATTTATGACTTTTAATGATGTTCTTGTTTGTTTACAACCCAAAACATAATGAGATAAGCTTAAAATGATCATTTTAAGCAAACAACACAAATGGGGGCTACGGACACGACAGGGCTAGGGACAGCATAGTTACCACGATATCTGATGAAACCATTCCGCTAGCCACAATATGTTTATTATAAAACGTTTAATGGCTGGACCCGCAAATGAAAGTGAAGGTCATGTTTATATTGACCATTGTTAACATACTTTAATAGGGGCTTGAAAATAGGCGGCTACGGACACAACATTTACATGGTGTTACAAAATTGCATCTGGCAGATTCCACAATCACTTTATACTCAATAAGGGCTTTTCCATCAAAATTCAAAAAGTATCTTAGGCATTTGTGATTTTATATTTTGCAGTTAAGTTTGGAAGCCCCTGATTTGGGGATATTAAAAAAGCCAAAATGTATAACAAAGGGCTACTTTTAAGAAAAGCTCTTGGGAATTTATACAAAGGCAAGTACCAATGTATTTATCACCTCAGATAAGAGTTAGGGTATTCCTTTTGAATTTCTGACATAAGCTTATTGGCTAAAAATGAAATTATAATAGCTTGTGCCTTGTAAAATAATAGAAATTTTGAAGTGAAACTTTATGACACTCAAAAATGGCCCAATTTTAGCCTTTTGACTAGGCAGTAAACCGTTCCTCTACTAATAACCCACATATACTATATATCACTGGAAAGGTTGTGAAATTTCCTATAGATATATAGCTATGACAATAACTTCATTCTAGGAGTGCACCAGGGCAAAATACTGGCGTATTACATGTATTTTGTGAAATGTCCACCCTGATTGTGTTTTAGCCAATAGTAAGGTGTTAATCAATTTGATAAGGTTGTGGACGATGTGCGTCGCCGCAACACCTGGGTAGACAGATACATCTCATCTAAACGTCACTAATTAAGCGAGAGACACCTGTTAATTTTATAAGCTCACATGAGCCGAAGGCTCACAAGGTGAGCTTATAGTATGGTAGTGGAGCTGGCGTCCGTGGGTGTGTCCGTCCGTTCCCATGAGGAGGTACTTACGTGGCTTGGAATCAGCATTTTTGATACTTGAGTGGCAAATAGCTATTATGTGGCTATCCACCTAAGAGATTTAAATGGACTGTTCCAAACAACTAAGGGGGGTAACCCCTAAACATTTGGTGTTCAAGCCTCTTAAAAGTGGATAGAAAAATGTCCAGACCATATAGACGTCCAACACCATGGACAAATTTAATTTGTCTAGCAACATTACTCATGGACTTTTCCATGCACCATGTGGCTTGGTATTATGTGGCTACTGGGTGTCCATACACTATGTGGCTTGGAATTATGTGGCTACTGGGTGTCTGTACACTATGTGCCTAGGCTTTAAGTGGCAATTTTGTGTCCAAGCACCATGTGGCTGTGTTTTATGTGGTAACTTGGTGTCCATGCACTATGTGCCTAGAATTTAAGGGGCAACTTTGTGTCCATACACAATGTGCCTAGAATTTAAGTGGCTAGGGTTAGGGTTAGAAAATAAAAGCCACTTAAAATTAGTAGCCACTTAATAATTTTTGCCACATAGTGCACAGCCACCTAAGTACCTCCTCGTTGGTTCGTGCGTCCGTCCGTCCGTCTGTGCATTCACACTTTCAATCTTGAATATCTCTAAGACAACAAGGCCAATCGCAATCAAATTTAATCTGAAGCATCATTGAGGAGGGGGAAAGGTTGCATTAGGTTTTGGGCCAGGTCGGATCAGAACTCTGGTTTCCATGGCAACAGATAGCTCCCATTGAGTTATAATGGGGAAAATGTTGTGGCCACTCTAGCAACTTCATTTTTGATTGGATCTTCTTCATTCTTGGGAATAACAAGGGCAACCATAATATCCCGGATGAGTTCGAATTTCGGCTAGGTTCGACCTCAGATTGCGGAGTTATCTGCCCTTGAGCGTCTGGAAAAATCCCCATAGACTTATAAAGGGAAAAATGTTGTCGCTACTATAGCTAGCACCATTATTTTTTCAGTGGATCTTCTTCATTCTTGCAGGTAACAAGGACAACTATAATATCTCGGATGGATTCGAATTTCAGCTAGATCCGACCTCTGGAGTTAGCTGCCCTTAAGTGATTGAAAAATCATTATTTTGTGTTGTGGCCACTCTAGCGCCTTCAATTTTGATCAGATCTTCTTCATATTTGGAAGTAACAAGGATGGCCATAACATCTCAGATGAGTTCGAATTTCTGCCAGATACGACCCTTGACTGCAGAGTTATCTGCCCTTGACTGTGTGAAAAATCAATATTTATGTCTCCCCCCGACAGGGTCGGGAGACATATTGTTTTTCCCCATGCGTCTGTCCGTCCGTCTGTCTGTCCGTCCGTCCGTCCGTCACAAATCGTGTCCGCTCTATAATTTGAAAACCGTTAAAGATTTTTCAATGAAACTTGGTACACTTGTAAACCACAAAGAGACAATTTGTCATGCACAAGAACGATAACTCTAGCTTGAGTATTTTTGGAGTTATTTCCCTTTGATTATTTTCAATACAATTTCATGTCCGTTGTATAACTTGAAAACCGTTAAAGATTTTTCAATGAAACTTGGTACACTTGTAGACCACGATGAGACGATGTGTCATGCACAAGAACCATAACTCTGGCTTGAGTATTTTTGGAGTTATTTCCCTTTGATTATTTTAGATACAATTTCGTGTCCGCTGTATAACTTGAAAACCGTTAAAGATTTTCGAATGAAACTTGGTACACTTATTGAGCATGATCAGACGATGTGTCATGCACAAGAACCATAACTCTGGCTTGAGTATTTTATGAGTTATTTCCCTTTGATTATTTTCCATACAATTTCGTGTCCGCTTTATAACTCGAAAATCGTAAGAGTTATTTCAATGAAACTTGGTACACTTATAAAGCACGATGAGATTACATGTCATGCTAAAGAACCATAACTCTTGCTTGCATGTCTTTGGAGTAATTTCCCTTTGATTATTTTCCATCCAATTTCGTGTCCACCCTATAACTTGAAAACCGTAAGAGAAATTTCAGTGAAACTTGGTACACTTATAAAGCATGATGAGACGATGTGTCATGCACAAGAATTATAACTCTTGCTTTCATATCTTTGGAGTTATTTCCCTTTGATTATTTTTCCATACAATTTCATGTCCACTCTATAACTTGAAAACCATAAGAAATATTTCAATGAAACTTGGTACGCTTATAAAACACGATGAGATGATGTGTCATGCTAAAGAATTAACCATAACTCTTGCTTGCATATCTTTGGAGTTATTTCCCTTTGATTATTTTTCATTCAATTTCGTGTCTGCTCTATAACTCAAAAACCATTAGAGATTTTTCAATGAAACATGGTACACTTATAAAACATGATGCACAAGAATCATTACTCTTGCTTTCATATCTTTGGAGTTATTTCCCTTTGATTATTTTCCAAACACTTTCGTGCCCCCTCTATAACTTGAAAACCGTAAGAGATATTTCAATGAAACTTGGTACACTTATAAAACAGAATGACAGGATATGTGATGCACAAGAACTATAACTCTTGCTTGCATATTTTAGACATGCACGTAGAAAGGGGGGAGACATCAGTTTTCACATAGAAAACAAATTCTAGTTGGTGTTGTGGCCACTCTAGCGCCTTCATTTTTATTCAGATATTCCTTATTCTTAGAAGTAACAAGGAGATCTATAACATCTCGAATGAGTTCGAATTACGACCAGATCCGACCTCTGACTGCGGAGTTATCTGCCCTTGAGTGTTTGAAAAATCAGTATTTTGTGTTGTGGCCACTCTAGCGCCTTCAATTTTGATCAGATCTTCTTCATACTTGGAAGTATCAAGGACATCTATAACATCTCGGAGGAGTTTGAATTTCAGCCAGATCCGAACCTTGACTGCAGAGTTATCTGCCCTTGACTGTGTGAAAAATCAATATTTAGTGTTGTGGCCACTCTAGCGCCTTCATTTTTCTTTGGATCTTCTTTATTCTTGGAAATGACAAAGACATCTATAAAATCTCGGATTAGTTCGAATTTCGACTACATCCGACCTCTGACTGCAGAGTTATCTGCCCTTGAGTATTTGAAAAATCAATATTTTGTGTTGTGGCCACTCTAGCATCTTTGTTTTTCAGTGGATCTTCTTCATTCTTGCAGGTAACATGGATAACTACAATATCTCGGATGAGTTTGAATTTCGACCAGATCTGACCTCTGACTGTGGAGTTAGCTGCCCTTTATAGTGTTTGAAAAATCAATATTTTGTATTGTGGCCACTCTTAGACTAAGCGCCTTTAATTTTGATCGTATCTTCTTCATTCTTGGAAGAAACAAGGATAACCATAACATCTTGAATGAGTTTGAATTTGAGCCAGATTGGACCCTGGACTGCAGAGTTAGCTGCCCTTGAATGTTTGAAAAATCAATTTTTAGTGTTGTGGCCACTCCAGCATCTTCAATTTTGATCAGATCTTCAAAAAAAAAAAAAAAAAACAAAAAAAAAAACAAAAAAAAAAAAACACTTTGTCCAGTGACTGTACTTGTTGACTCTCAGGTGAGCGATCGTTGCCCTTGGGCTACTTGTTGATGAGGCGTTTTTATTGACATCGTTTTACAATGGGAAAAATGAAAGTTGCAGATTTATTTTTTCTCTTTGCAGTTATTTGAATTTTGTTTCTGCAGAAATGTTTATTGGGTAGTCCACTATTTTAGCTTCATATGACTTTCTTCACAATCGATAATACTGATTTGCTGCTGTGGGGCTGATAAAGGGTAAATATTAATAAAATATTAATAAAATCTTCTCCTCAGAAACTATGAGGGATGAAGCCTGTACTTGGTATGTGCGTGTTTCTGACATAAGCCTTTACATAGATTATTAAAATTGTTCCAGTTGGATAAGAACTGTGGTTGCTATGGCAACTTGTACTGTTGCTATAGCAACTTATGCTTCCCAATAAAGGTGATTATGCAAGGTCAAGGTCATTTCATTATGGCTAAATGCTCCAAGGTGAGGGTTCAGGTGAGCGTTCTCAGGACCAATGGTCCTCTGGTTTGAGATCAGTTTCATTATGCGTCACAATTTAAAAAAGGCAATTTGAATTATATTTTCAGATCTGGAAAACAGTCGGCATGTCACAGGAGACCTGACTAGAGTTATAAGTAAAATATTCCATTGCCACTTTGATGCTGAGGCTAAAAGATCTGACCATATCTTCACAACTCCTGTGTGTCCTGAATTATGTGAGTATATAGGCCATATATATATATGTATATATAATCGAGCCGAGCAGCATCATTAAAAAAGCAAGCATAGTTACTTTGGAGACAAAAAACCAGAGGACCAATGGTCCTGTAAACGCTCACCTGAGACCCGAGATATATACATGTACCAATAAACTTGTTAGACTAGAATGGTACAATGCATGTATATAACACTAGGGCAGGGTCAGAATAACTCCTGGAGTCAATGTCTTAAAATTCAGTCCATTTGCCAATTAACTGCAAGTTTTGTCCTTCAAATGACATTTAACAATTTTCTCCATTCAAATGCATGGGCGATCTAAGTTGACCTTGCCGTGAAATAGGTCAAGGTCATCCCAGTGTCATGATTTATTATCGCACCTGCTTATAGCAGGGTGCGATATAGGAGTTCAAATTTCCGTCCGTCCGTACGTACGTTCGTCCGTTGGTTCGTTCGTGCGTTCGTCCGTCCGTCAACATTTACGTCGAAGTTTAGTTTTCTCGACATCAGAGATAGCTGCGAGTCTGAAACCTTGCATAGTAATTGTCCTTGACATACCCTTCAAGCACGCACCTTAACCCAGTGCCCTTGACCTATATTTCACGGTCCACTGACTTTGAAAATTTTTACGTCGAAGTTTGGTTTTCTCGACATCAGAGATAGCTGCGAGTCTGGAACCTTGCATAGTAATTGTCCTTGACATACCCTTCAAGCATGCACCTTAACCCAGTGCCCTTGACCTATATTTCACGGTCCACTGACTTTGAAAATTTTTACGTCGAAGTTTGGTTTTCTCGACATCAGAGATAGCTGCAAGTCTGAAACCTTGCATAGTAATTGTCCTTGACATACCCTTCAAGCACGCACCTTAACCCGGTGCCCTTGACCTATATTTCACGGTCCACTGACTTTGATAATTTTTACGTCGAAGTTTGGTTTTCTCGACATCAGAGATAGCTGCAACTCTGAAACCTTGCATAGTAATTTTCCTTGACATACCCTTCAAGCACGCACCTTAACCCGGTGCCCTTGACCTACATTTCACGGTCCACTGACTTTGAAAATTTTTACGTCGAAGTTTGGTTTTCTCGACATCAGAGATAGCTGTGAGTCTGAAACCTTGCATAGTAATTGTCCTTGACATACCCTTCAAGCACGCACCTTAACCCGGTGGCCTTGACCTATATTTCATGGTCCACTGACTTTGCCCGATGCAGGTGCGATATCGACCTCCGTGGAGTTCTTGTATAAATTTTGTAGACCTCCGTTCCTAAGCTAATGCTTCATGCCAATTAAATTTCAAAATCATAGGCCTTCTGGTTCTGAAGAAGAAGATTTTTAAACATTTTTGCTATTTATAGCCATGGTGGCCATCTTGGTCATGTGACCTTGACCATTTATATAGACTTTCATTCCCTCTTCCTAAGGATGCTCCACAAAAAGTTTGACTTTGATTGGCCCAGCGGTTTCAGAGAAGAAGATGTTTCAATATTATGGTCATATACATGTATATAGCCCCGGGGCAGGGGCAGACAACCCCCTGGGCCCAAAATATTTTCATAAACATAAATCTTCTGTCCATTTGCTCATTTCTAGCAAGTTTTTTGCCATTTAATTACAATTTCATATTTTTTTCCATTCCAATGGATGGGAGATCTAAGTTGACCTTGCCGTAAAATAGGTCAAGGTCATCATAGGGTCATGATTTATATAAACTCCATTTACAGATGGTTCACACCAAGTTTCAAAATCATAGGCCTTCTGGTTCTGAAGAAGAAGATTTTTAAATGTTTTTGCTATTTTACGTCGAAGTTTGGTTTTCTCGACATCAGAGATAGCTGTGAGTCTGAAACCTTGCATAGTAATTGTCCTTGACATACCCTTCAAGCACGCACCTTAACCCGGTGGCCTTGACCTATATTTCATGGTCCACTGACTTTGCCCGATGCAGGTGCGATATCGACCTCCGTGGAGTTCTTGTATAAATTTTGTAGACCTCCGTTCCTAAGCTAATGCTTCATGCCAATTAAATTTCAAAATCATAGGCCTTCTGGTTCTGAAGAAGAAGATTTTTAAACATTTTTGCTATTTATAGCCATGGCGGCCATCTTGGTCATGTGACTTTGACCATTTATATAAACTTTCATTCCCCCTTATCAAGGATGCTCCACATGAAGTTTGGCTTTGATTGGCCTAGCGGTTTCAGAGAAGAAGATGTTTGAATATTATGGTCATATACATGTATATAGCCCCGGGGCAGGGGCAAACAACCCCCCATGGGCTAAAATTTTCCATTAACATTAATCTTCTGTCCATTTGCCTATTCCCAGTAAGTTTTACCCATTAAATGGCATTTTACCATTTTTTCCCATTCAAATGCATTGGCGACCTAAGTTGACCTTGCCGTAAAATAGGTCAAGGTCATCCTAGGGTCATGATTTATATAAACTATGATGGGCCCGCGTTCCCAATGCTACATAACAACTTTCGTGGAAATCGGCCGACTGGTTCTGGAGAAGAAGATTTTTAAAGGTTTTTGCTATTTATAGCCATGGCGGCCATCTTGGTCATGTGACCTGGACCATTTATATAAACTTTCGTTCCCCCTTCCTAAGGATGCTCCACATGAAGTTTGGCTTTGATTGGCCAAGCGGTTTCAGAGGAGAAGATCTTTGAAATTGTGGACGACGGACGACGGACGGACGACGGAGCATGGGTATACTATAAGCTCACCTGTGAGCCTTCGGCTCAGGTGAGCTAAAAAGCCTGTACAGTAACAGAAGAAAACTAGATGCTTGAAATTTCAGATTGAGAAGTATTGTACTATCTGTGAAGAGAAAACAAAGGAGTTGATCTGTGCCTTTGTTTTCACATATGTAAAATGATGCAACTCAGTTAATCCTGTGGGACTTATAGCATGGGAGAAAGCATAGTTACAGTCTTAGCTTGTACAAATTAGAGAAAATTTAATAGTATTTTTATTATCACACCTGCTTATAGCAGGGTGCGATATAGGAGTCCAAATTTCGGTTCGTCTATCCGTTTGTTCGTCTGTATGTCCGTCTGTCAACATTTACGTCGAAGTTTCTCTACATCAGTGATAGCTGCGAGTCTAAAATCTTGCATATTAATTGTCCTTGACATACCCTTCAAGCATGCACCTTGACCCAGTGCCCTTGACCTTTATTTTACAGTCTATTGACTTTGTTAATTTTTATGTTGAAGCTTGCTTTTCTCTGCATCAGTGACAGCTGTGAGTGTGATACCTTGATAGTACATGCAATTAATTGTCCTTGGCATACCCTTCAAGCACGTACCTTGACCAAGTGCCCTTAACCTATATTACACCGTCCAGTGACTTTGTTAATGACTTTGTTATGTTGAAGTTAAGTTTTCTCTGCACCTGTGATAGCTCTGTGAGTCTCAAATCTTGCATAGTAATTGACCTTGACATACCCTTCAAGCATGCACATTGACCGAGTGCCGTTGACCTATGTTTCACGGTACTGACTTTGTAAATTTTTATAACAAAGTTAGGTTTTCTCTGCACCTGTGATAGCTGTGAGTGTGAAACCTTGCATAGTTGTTGTCCTTGGCATACCCTTTGAGCGCAAAACTTGACCTGGTGCATTCGACCTATATTTCACATTTAAGTATTTTGCCCGATGCAGGTGCGATATCGACCTCTGCGGCGTTCTTGTTGTAACAGTCCTTTCCCCAACCCCTATTTTAGGGGAAGGGTCGTAACTAATGTGGTGAGCACTTGTGACCCAACCCCATTGTTATACCCCCGGCATTTATGCCGAGGGGTAAATAGTTTTCGCTTTTCCGTTCGTCCGTTCGTATGTTCGTTCGTTCGTTAGTTCGTTCGTTCGTTATTCCGGAATGTTCGTGAAATTTATGTCAAAGTTTTTGTTAAAGTTTCTCTGGTGGTGTATATCTCATGAACTAATGATCAGAAACCATTCATATTTTAACCATAGGTACCCTATAGGGTTTGCTTTGTTTCTGTGAGTTTGGACCCTGGGTCCATGCCCGGGGGTGGGGCTAGAGGTCAAAATCTAGGTCACCTTTACTTTGGGTCAAAGTTTTGGTTTAAGTTTCACTGGTGGTGTATATCTCATGAACCAATGATCAGAAACCATTCATATTTTAACCATAGGTACCCTATAGGGTCTGCCTTGTTTCTGTCAGTTCAGACTTTTGGTCCATGCCCGGGTGTGGGGCTAGAGGTCAAAATCTACGTCACATTGAAAATGTGCTATTTACATAGTGTTTTTTCATCTCTATGTTCATATCTTAACAAATACTTATAGGAATGTATTCCTGTTTGGATCATAGATACCCTTTAGGGTTGAATTAAATTCCATGGCAAACTCTAGGGGTGGGGCTCGAGGTCAAAATCTAGGACACATAAAATACAGTAGTTACCAAGATTAATATTCTGTGTGTCTATATCTTGACAACCATGTATTAAAAAGCATTCATACTTACAACACAACATAGGTACCACATAAGGGCTAGGCCCACTGGTCCATGCATGGGGTGGGGGGTGGGACCTGAGGTCAAGATCTAGGACTTAGGACTTTTTTTTCATTTTTTTTTTTTTTTTTTTTTTTTTAAGAATGACATTCTACTTTCAATTCAATCTAGGACTGAGGACCTGACCCAAAATGTCCGCGCTTATGTCCTAGATTGGGTATACACGTCAGCTCTGTATACCACTCTAAAATAGATATGTCATTCTAAAACTACACTTCCACATGTTTGTATGTAAAGTACCTTACACTGCTTATTTCTAAAAGGGTAAGTACTGTCTTTCATTGGTGATGTGAGGTTCAATGTCAGGGGTGAGCATGTGCCGGATTGTTTAGGTAGGGTGTAGGGAAGGGGGCTTGGTGGCTACCAGCTGGGGGTATACATGCCTATTAAGGCACTTTTTCTAGTATTATATGCAATTAAAATATAATTTAAAAAAAAAAAAAAAAAAAAAAAAAAAAAAAAAAAAAAAAAAAAAAAACAGTCTTTTCAAAGTTGACAAAACTCAATATGAATTTGAATATTTAAGAAATTTTGCAATGTAACAAATGATGTATATAATTTTGATTTCTGAATCATTTAAATGGTGCCAGTAAAATACTTCCCAAACAACATGACTTTGTAGTATATAGATCAATGAAGATAGTCTAATAGATTGTACACTGGCACTGTTTTGAAAAGAAATGAAAATTATATACATTATGCATGACCAATTGCAGTTTCTAAATTTCTAAATGTAGGGATTCTTTTAACCGGCACCATTTTATATGCTGTTCAGATGAAACTTGCTGTTATTGTTGCTAAACAATTACAGCTCCGTTTCATAAGTTTAGTACATACCGATTTGTTTCATTTCATATGTAATGGCATAGCAGTTTCCATACTTGAAGCTTGGCCAAATTTTATTGGGTGTTTGCAGATTTGAACAGATTTCGCTAAGTCAATCCTAAAACATAGAATTATTCACTGATTGTAACAATTTAGATTTTGATTGATTTGTAAAGAGATAATAACACATAAAATACGATGAATGAAATAACATAACTTCTGTGACACAAATATCAATGTTAACATTGATTTCTCACATTACAGTACAGCTTGAACTAAAAATTTATTATTCCAATAACATGACAGAGCGTCCAGGAGAATACACCTTACATACATGTAATATTTGGTCTACCCTATGTACAGTCGAGGTTATTGAAGCTTGAAATCTTGCATCCTACTAGACTGCCTTACCTTGTTTGAACTGTCGTTTCGCCATTTTGTGTCTCAATACCTTTTCGAGCGGCTTTCTTTGGATCAAATATTTATATTCAACTGTAAGAGCAGTTTTATTTGTAAAAACAAACGGTTGTGTGTGTAATTATGTAACAAACGCTGATTGATTGTATAATTTGGTGTACCACGGCTATTTGGGTGCAATATTTCAAGCTTCAATAAACTTGATTAGTTGAATATACACAGGGTAGATCAAATATTATGTTAGGTGTAGTATGCCGGGTGATATGCCAATTTAACGATATAATCTGTTTTTGGTTAAAACTTTCTTGAAGTGTATGAAACCAATGCTAAAGTTGATATTTGTTTCCGTGAAGTTATGATATTTCGCTTGTCATTTTAATGTGTTACCATTGATAAATCAATTGATTAAAATCTAAATGTTACAATCAGTGAATAGTTTTATGTATTAAGTTTGACATAACAAAATCCGTTCAAATCTGCAAACACCCAATAACATTTGGCCAAGCTTCAAGTACGGGTACTGCTATGCCATTACTTATGAAACATTATAAATCGGTATGTACTAAACTTATGAAATGGAGCTGTATATAATGACCTATGATTTTAGCTCACCTGAGTGAGGTGCTCATGTGAGCTTAAACAGCAGTCACACAGTAGCGTATAAGTGAAACGCGTGCCAGCGTGTAGAAAAAATAGCGAAATTCCACATACGCCAGACGTATGTCGGAAACACGTTCAAAACTCGCTACAAGTGCGTTGGGTACGCTTGGTGTACGTCCGGTGCGTGTGGCTGTACATCGCTAAAAGTCTCTGCGTGTTTCGCACGCGTTTGGGCTCAAAATGTTTTTAAACATGCTTAAAATTTTCTAGAAGCTCGGCGTGTCTCGGGCGTGTGACTTATACGTCCCGATTAACTTGATTAAGTTACAGGCGCGTTGAATACGCTCTGAACGCACTTGGTGCGCGTTTGAGGCACGCCAGTGTACGTTACATGCTCGTTCCAATTTCATTAGATGTTGCTTCAGTAGCTTGCCCTAAGCGTGTGTGAAACACACGTTGAACTTTTGATGCGCGCCTGTAGCGCGTGGTAACAGTTAGCGTGTCTGGGACTTATCACAACCGTACTCAAAAACTTGGAGATTTTTTATACATCCGGCACTCGCCTCAGTCACGGGCTAATGTGTAACTGCTAAAGCGAGTTAAAAGAAATTAATTTTTATACGTCCAAAGTCTTCAGCGTGTTGAGATTTTTCATACGCCCGGCGCGTGTTTGGGTTATACGCTACTATATGACTGCTGTTTTAGCTAAGGTAGGATAGGGTCCGTCATCTGTCCACCATTTTCACAGATCTTCTCCTTTAAACGTGCGAAAACCACTTTGACAATCAAGGCCATGTAGCACTTATAGGAAAGGGGAAAGTGTATAAAAATAATCCAGGACAAATGACAAAGGCAATTTCCATGGCCATATATGGTGAAAACTAAAATCTTCTCCAGAACCCAAGTCTTATGATCATGAAACTTGTCATGTAGCAGCTGCATCATGGAATACAGAACTAAAATGTGTAAATAAATAATGCACTTTGATGACCAGCCATATGAAAATAATCTTCTTCGACTCAAAGCTTGTATATTTAGTATGTAGCAATCTTATATGATGCTTTACATACCCCCCCCGATCATGCCCATGTGGTTCAAAATGGTCCCACCCAAGGGGAAATAATCTCCTATATTTATACTACAATGAAGAAAACAATAATATCCAGAAACATTCTCTTAACCGTGAGTTTTTCATATTTTGTGTGAAGCAGTGTGAAGTAATCTTCTTTCTAAATTCTGCCACCCATGCCCCTGGGGTCCAAACAGGCCAAGCCCCAGAGCCCGGGGTCATTAGCTGCCTTACAAATAAAACTGTCCAGATTAGGCGAGCGTTTACAGGACCACTGGTCCTCTTGTTTGTGTTTCACTATATTTCTGTATTTCTGGTCCAGGCTGGAAATTCCAAAAGCAGGATTTTGTATGAAATAGCACTATAAACCCTGATCTTCCTAATTATCAAGATGTTACAGCCCCTTTCACTCGAGTTTGCGTTTGAGCATTTAGATCAATCAAATTTGTTCACTCGAGTTTGCCGTTTGTTTGTAAATCAGTAACTTTTTATTCTATTTTAGAACTGAAACAGTGTCCCGCAGGTGCCAGGTGTTCTTAAAATCTATTCAGCATTTATCTTTAGGTAATGATGTCACCTCTTCTGATAAAAACATTGTAATTGCTTGGTTAAAGCACATTTTTATTTCAAAATTCTTTGTACAACATATACAAAGCATATTAAGAACACACATTTGTAACAGGATAGAGACAAAAGCAAAGTTTTATCAATTTAAGCAGTTACCTGATCGGTATCTACATGGCAAAAATTCCACATAGGAAGTTAAAAATTTCACTTGAGTTTGCCATTTTTAAAGGTCATTTAGTTTGAAGCTGTCACTCAAATCAGCAGATCAATCAATCCAGATGTCTTTGAGGACAACATGAAAAGAAACTCGGAACACATGGTCTTCTTGTGTGATGCAAATGCTCAAACGGCAAACTCGAGTGAAAGGGGCCGTATTGTGATTGACAATGATGATTTGCCATGATGTGTCTGTCATAAGTCTTCTGCATTTCATAATAAAAGTTAAAACCTTTAATTATTGCAGGTGTAAAGTAATGATCACTGACAGAATTCAGCACGGACTTCAGCTTTTCAATGTGGGAAAAAGATCAACATCTAAACCCAACAGATTTGTCCTAATAGAAGAAAGAATATGTATATGGTTGAAAAGAGAAAACAATGTGTTATTGACCATGTTTGCATGCTCCTGAGTTCTTGCTTGGACTTGAGTCAAGATACAGATTTCTCAACATCTAGATTATACCAGCTTCTCCGAGATTGAAGACAGCAGAAAAGTGACAAGTGTAATTTTGACGATGATATTAGACATGTTTCTTTACACCATGCCTGTTAGTTCATAATGATCTGTTAAGATTCTAGATCTGTCAGAAATTAACAAGTCTTTCTAATAAGCACAATACGAGATCTTTGTTAATCCAGTTTTTAACTCAGTAAACTCACCTGAGCAGAAGGCTCACAGGTTAGCTTATAGGATAGGCTGGCATCCAGCGTCAGTCGACATCCGTCCACAATTTCAAAGACAAATGAGCCGCCACATGGGAAAACCAACAGTCTGCATAGGCGAAAACAAAGCTGCAGATCAGCTTCGCAGATACTGCGAATCTGATCAGCGCCTTTGTTTTCGCAACTCGGATAGTACAATTCCTCTTCTACTTAAATCAGAAATTTCAAGCTTCTAGCTCTTTTCTGTACTTGTACAAGTGGGTTTGTGCCAGACCTGTTCGGAAACCACATTGTTGGTTTTCCCGCGAGGCGGCTCAAATATTTCTGAATCAAGCGGGCCGATCTTGATAAAATTTTATGTGAACCATCACTGGGTAGGGGGATTGACTGCATTAGGTTTTTGGAGCAGATTGTATCAAAATTGTGGTTTCCATGGCAACAGATAGCTCCCATAGACTACATAAAAAAAAATCACAAGGCCCAGAGCTTCAATATTTTGTATGTAGCAATGTTTGGTAGTCCCCTTCATCAATCCTGCCAACCATGTACCTGGGGTCCAAATTGACCATACCCCAGGGATGTCCATGTGTGCTGTAGGCTTATAGTGGGAAAAATCTTCTAACTCTAAAACCACAAGACTTAGAGCTTGTGTATTTAGCATGTAACAGTGTTTATTGGTACCCTTCATAAATCCTACCAATCATGACCCTGGGGTCAAAAATGGCCCCACCCTGGGGCCATTAGCTCCTATAGACTAGCGTATACATGTACCTAATTTTCTTATTTTGGATCCCAAACATACGCTGTGGGTACTTGTTAGACCCGCCTCAACGAGGCGGTTCTAACATGTACCCACAATGTGAACAGATTTTTTTTTTTCAATATAATTTTTCTATTTTTGCTTCTGTAAAAACATCTGTATATTGCATGGGCAAAAAATGTATTGCTCAAAACAGATTGTGGGTACACCTCCATGGAACTGCCTCGGCGAGCAAATATAAGGCACATCTACCCCAGTTTTGCTATAAAAGTTGTGTATAAGGGATGTATATGGGCTGCGACGCAAGAAAACCAGTATTTGGGGTTTCTGACCATATCCGACACAAACCAGAATGTACTGTCACAGAAGAAGGCCAGAAGCTTGGATATAAGTAGAAGAAGAATTGTTATATTTTTGTAGCGAAAACAAAGCACCTTTGTTTTTCACATATATGCAAGATTCAGGTTTTCTCATGACACGGCTCATATTACATGGACATGTTATTCTGATGTTATAGCTCACTTGAGCCCTTGTGAGCCTGTAATAGTATGGGCATTCTCTGGTGTCCATCCATCATCTGTCAGTTTATCAGTTGTCCACCGTCGATTGTCCACCTTCGTCAACCGTTTGTTGTATAAATGGTCAAGGTCACATGACCAAGATGAATGCCACGCCCATGATATGTTAAACCACTTCTCTGGAACCAGCAAACTGACTTTAACGAAACTAAGTATGTAGCATTGGGGACGCTGGTTAACCATTGTTTGATTAAATTGTGACCTTAGGTTGAACTTGATCTATTTTACAGCAAGATCAGATTTGGTCTGTGAGTCACATGCTTTTCAATGGAAACAGTTTGAAACAGGATTTTTCAGAAAGGTTTATAGCCTGTGACCTGATAGTAGATACTGACAAGTTATTGAGTTAATGAGTTATGTTTAAGGTCAATGTCATTTCCTTACCATGGCAAAAAGTAATAAACTAATTGTAATTATTATTTAATTTTCTCTGAAACCATTTGGCCAATCAAGCAACGTTTTATGTTTCAGAGCTTCCTTTCGAAGGGGAAACAAAATTTTCTATAAATGGTTAGGTCACATCACCAGGATGGCTGCCATCCCCATAATGGTAAAAACAATGGAAAACAGTTTTTCTTCTCAGGAGCCGATGAACCGATTTCAATGAAACTTGTTATGTATTATCAAGCACTCTAGACCATCATAGATGTATAAGGCTGCTAAGTTGACCTTGCCCTGTAAAAAGGTTTCAGATTTTAATAATTTGGTCGGGTAGCCTGGGCTTTTGATGGGAAAATATGTAAGCAATGCATTTTGTCACAAAGATTTTAGCCTGTGACATGTAAATTGATAGATATATTAAAGGACAGTTTTTTGTGTTAATGAAATTATGTGAGAATTCAGTTTTATTTTCAAAGACCAAATCTCGGGTGAGCACTCTGTTTTTTTATAAAAAAAAAAGAAAAAAGTTTATTAGTTTGAATTATAATCTTGTTTGTATTGCAATTTTGATATTTTTACATGGAGTGTTATTGGGGGCAGCTGTTTGTATCTTTTCAGAATTTTGGGATTAAAATGTGCATATGTGATGTGAACTTTTCTCCTTGTTTTTAGTAGCCACTGTTTTTGTCGACAAAATAAATCATTCAATTTTAATCAATATGAAAATCAAATTTTTGCATTTTTCACTTTTAATCAAGATGAAAACCACATTCTTGCATTTTGTTCTATGATACCATTCAAATGATAAAGGATCATATAGAGACACACATGAAACTATCCATACATAATAGATTATAAATGTGAACCAAACAGGGTTGCATAATGTGGTGTTTCTTTTTGTAGTTGAGTATAGTAGTTAATCAAAAGTTTTATGTTTCAAAATAAGTTAAAAATATCTTGGCCATGGCCAATTATATGGACATGAGAAGGGCCATGGGAAGAAAATTATGGCCATGGACAAAATTATTGGCCATGGCCCAAAACTTGACCAACTTTGGGCCATGGCCAGAATTTCATTGCCCATGGCCAGAATTTATGCCCATGGCCAATACTTACAAAACTTTAGATTTTAATATTTTTGAATTTATAATATCATGGCCTTCATGGGAAGCAATTTTTATGTAGAAATTCATCTCTAAAAACATTTTTTATCAACAGTTAAATTTTCCCATGGCCAACAAATTTTCTGGCCATGGCCACTTTTTTGTCCATGGCCAATCTCTTTTCCCATGGGAAAGGGCCATTTCCCATGGGAAAACATGATTTTCCCATGGGAAAGCCAACTTCAAGTCCATTTTTCAGGCAGTTATAGATAAGATAGGCCAATAAAATAAGTTTTTAGAGAACCACTAGATAGGTACTTTATGAGTATATAAACTGCGAAGCCCTGGCTGCTTTCGAAAGATGTCCTGGATTTGACAAAAAGCGGTTTGTCAAAAAAATACCGGTTGGTGTTTATTATCTATTTATAAATCGATCAAAATCTAAATTGTTACAATCAATGACAAATTCTATGTATTAGAATTGTCTTAGCGAAATCCTTTCCAATCTGCAAACACCCAAACATATTTGGCCAAGCTTCTAGTACGGGTACTGCTATGCCATTACTTATGAAACAAATCGGTATGTACTTAACTTATGAAACGGAGCTGCATAGCCATGGCGGAAATCGTGGTCATGTGACCTGAACCATTTTATATAAACTTTCGTTCTCCCTTCCTATGGATGCTGCACTGAAGTTTGGCATTGATTGGCCAAGCGGTTTCAGAGGAGATCTTTGAAATTCGAACGGACGACGGAGCATAGCCAACCTATATATAAGCTCACCTTATGGGCCTTCGGCTCAAGTGAGCTAAAAACCTCCAGATTTGTTTTGCCATAACTTTTGACTGAATAAACGATTTTGCATGCAAGTTTCAGCAGTCAAGTTGAATTATTGTGCTAAGATAGATTGATTTTCATGTAAAATAAATCTATAAAGTGACACCTGTTTTAGAAGACACCACGAATAGCTCCCTCTCTGTTATTAAGATTATAGTGAAACTGACACAAAATCTGGATAGCCTCGGATAATAAAAGCACATATCAAAAACAATATGTGTTTCAACTTGAAACATTGTGTAATCACGCTTTAAGTGTTGTTGTCTAACTTTTCAAACGCTTTTGTAGTTTTTCAAATAATACGTTTACTTAGGCAATTTGACATTATGCCTATGAAAAAAATGGCATGGTGCTAAGCTTATTTTGACCAGTTTAGATAGTACACAAAAACTCAATGCTAGAGCTAGACTGAATTTCAACGTGCATGCATTAATGTAATATTTCCATATGTTTTCATTCTTTTTAGAATTCGTTTGAGAATGACTGATAAAGTGTTACATATGGGTTATGTGTGGGTGACACCTCATTAATACATGTACTAGCTATATTAGACCTAATGTCTAACTGATCAAAATACTTTAAGCCCTATGTCATTTTTCTCCGTAGGCATAAAAAGCGGTTGGAAACGCTTACCCAGTCCGTTTGACAATTTCTTCGGAAAATGTTTGATATTTTTAATATTCTAGCTCAAAACATTGATTATGGTTACACGTTAGAACCGTTCTAACGAATACTCACAATCTATGTTTTGGAGCAAAAATAAGAAAAAAATAAGGAAAATATGTATACCCCCACATACTCCAGTTTAACTATATAAAAGTGGGGTTTAAGGGGTATACATTTCATGAACATGTTGTCATGATGTTAACGTGGCGTCCACTGAGATATACGTCACTCTATAGAAAACTTACTAAAATTAATGAAAATCAAATCATCTTAAGCAGAATATTTCAAGCTTAGTTTCTGAAAATTGCATGTAAAACGTTTATTCTATCAAAAGATATGACAAAACAAAATCGGAGGTTTATGCAGTATGTCTATGGGCAACTTTATGCTGGGGTTTAACTTATTTTGACCAGTTGAGACAGAGTCAAGCTCATATATTACATGATTATTTTCGCATGCATAACTTTTGACATTTGACCTTTCACATGTTTAATTATCAAGGCTAATTGCATGGTGTCAAAGGTGTTTATTATTCATAATGTCTGCAGCGATTAGCAACTTTAAGGTTGTTATGTGAAAATATATGGTTTGTATGACAAGGACCAGTAGAGGTACATTTAGCTTCACAACTGACCAGCGTCTGATGTTGTTAGGCCAATATGATTAAACACCATAGCATTACCTTGTTGCGTTTCATAAACATTTTGGGTTTAGAATGGACAGAAACTGCCAAACAGAATAAAAACGATAAAGGATCATAAAGTATCAAAGCTTCATGCACAATAAGTATATATTTTAGCATTCTTACATGTAGAGTAAGAATAGAAAGTAAGAATAGAGGGACAAAAAATCGATCATTACGACAACCTGCCCATGCAATATACAGAGATTTTTACAATTTGAAAAAGCATGAAAATTTTCACTAGAATAATTTTGATATTTTTCTTATTTTTGCTCAAAACATAGATTGTGGGTACATGTTAGGACCGCCTCGGCGAGACGGTTCTAAAGTCGAGTACCCACACTCTGTTTTGGGGCAAAAATAAGAAAGATAGGCATACCCCAGATGGGGTTTAAGGGGGTATTCATTGCACAGACATGTTTTCCTTATGGATGCAATTAAATTTAAAGTCCCAACATAGACACACTGATATTGCTACAATTGAAATTACAAACAGGCGGGAAAGAAAGCACAGCATATACAAAACCACAAAATGTTTCATGTGTGTAACATGCTTGAAGATCAATATGACTAGCTTTTTTCTAAAAGGTAGCCATTGATAGGTAGCATTTCCAGCACGCTAAAAATGCTAAAATCAGGTCTGTCATGATTGTACTAACTAATAATTAGGTTTTCCGACCAGGCCTGACACAAACCGACCGTTACAGCCACAGTAGCAGGCTAGAACATTGAAATTTCGGATTAAAAAAGAAGAGGAATTGTACTATCCGTGTAGCGATAACAAAGGCGCTGATCAGCTTCGCGGTTACCGCGAAGCTGATCTACGTCTTTGTTTTCGCCTATGCAGATTGTTGGTTTTCCCATGTAATAACTGTACAACAGATCTGCGTTTCTGTTTACGCAAAGGCAGAATTTCGGTCTTCTCATGATGCGGCTCATGCATATATTCCCGTCATAAATTTCAAATGTCAAAAAAGGCGTATGAGAAATTAGTCGTGACACCTTGGAGATGACCACGGCGCCTCGAGATGACCGGCGACCGGTGACTTTAAAGGAATTCATAACTCATTAACACTTTCACTGCCACGCATCTCAAAAAATCAATATCTCACTGCCAAGCATATCTTTATTTTATTGTTTTTATTGATTTATTAATTACTTTATTAATTATTACATTTTAAGATATATGCGCAAATCATATATCACTGAAAAGGGCTTTTTACACTAAAAATATGATATACAATACATTTACCTCCCTTTAAAACTTTCATCTATAACCCGGGACATACCGGTATGTGACCCGTAAAACGACTACAGTCGTCGGTGGCAGTGAACGGTAAAAACGACTTCAGTCGTCGGCGGCAGTGAATGTGTTAAGTGAACAAATGTACATGATCTATGAAGGAACACTAACTAGTCTCCTACTTACAATGTGCAGCACCTTCTGGGACAACCTCTGGCGGTCTGATGCGGAATACTGGCACCCAGACCTTCTGTCGGTTCTTTCAGCGTTTACTCAGAGAAAGAATAGGCTGATTTCTAAGCAACACTTCTTGGGAAATGGAGGCTAATCGTTGGCTCGTTGACAAAACCTCGTAACTGCACTTTTTCAAAAAATCGTTTTTTCACATGGCGCGATTCAAAACATTCAAATTCAGCTTGTGACAAAGCCTTGTAGGTTATGTCCAATGGGAAGTTAGTTTTTCGATGACCTTACAAAACCTCGTAACTACAAATGGTAAACGGACTTGAAAAAAAAGTGACAAAAACTCGTATATGCAATTCCAAAAAATTTAAATACAAGAAAATCTTTATCTTTTAGATATGCAAAAGTTGCATATGTATGATTTCTCATAAATGCATTCTTTAATTAATCATAAGAATCTGCTTCTAGATTTCATTTATCAAGTTTTGTATATACGACAATTTGTAAACATGCACAATTATATATCATTTATATACAAGTTTTAGTTTTTTGCTTCTCCTGAATTTTTTTTTTTTTTTTTTTTTTTTTTTTTTTTTTTTTTTTTTGCAGTTACGAGGTTTTGTCAACGAGCCAACGAAATGTTAATCATGAAAAGAAGTGTCCGATGACTACAAAGACTGTGGCTCATCTTTGATGTGGCCTGGTATTGTGATTTTGGTACATGTGCTAAGAAAGGTAGCACAACATACAAATACACCTGATCTTGTGCACTAATCAGCTGCCGTAAGAAATCTTGGCCTTACAAATTACTGGGTGAGCATGTTATATCATCTGCCCCTTTTTGTATCATGAATTTCAATAGTAAACCATAAGTCATCATACAGCCTGCTCCCTCATGTAATACTTTGCCATCGGTTGTAGGTCAACTTCACAGAAATATTATAAACTGTTTGACCCAGCAACCTTTTGCTCATCAATAATGGCGCGAAAACTATGTTTGAACATTTTATACTGAAATGGTGCTCTGCGGGCGAGCAATGTATTCGATCATTAAGACATTCGTTTTTCATCGTGTCAGATCATGTTTCAATTTGTATGAATCAATGCAGCTACATACAAGTATGAAGTAAGGGAAATATTTTATTTAAAATCTACCTCCCCCCCCCCACACACACACCACCACCACCACCAGTTATTTAAATTACTGACCGTGCCAAGACAGAAGTATGCAGATGTTTTAACTTCTCATTGAGTTTTTTTTTTTTTTTTGTTTGTTTGTTTGTTACTAAATGGCTGATCGTGCACAGAAGAAAGACTTGGTCTGTGATAGGGTTTTATCAACAGACTTATGATAAGAGAATTGTAGAAGAAATTTCTACTGCCATAAAAATAATCAAGAACATTTTATTTATAATTCATCGTTTAACTACCATGCCAGATGTCATTATAGGTAGACCTACAAGGCAGTCAACTAAGTGACAATTTTAAAACAAACATACCAAACAATTTGTTAACACATAATTTTAGCAGTGCTTTTAAAATAGATGTAATATGGGATATTTTTATGAAAGTGTTATCAACACTTCCTATGAAAACACAAACAAAGGATTAAAGCAATTTTCTATTAAATGTGAGAGTCATATGCAACAAGACACGATTGGTGACATACGTTCAATGCTAGCTTTCATTTAAGTACAGTTCTATAATTATCATTAGCTCTTACAAATATTCAAAATTCATGGTGCCATGGAATTTTAGTGGATATAATATATAGTACACATTAGTAGTATTAAATGAATGAATTTTGTATATATATCCTTAATAAGGATCAGGCTGATGCTTATGTTGTTTTTTTTTTTTTTTTTTTAAAAAGATGTTTTGTCTGTCAAATTACCATAAAATACACAAATCTGAACATCAAAATACTGAAGATCCAATAAGTGCCCACTTTTCCAAAATAAGGCTTACAGCCCAACCCAGGTTTACCCGGGTAAAACCCATGGGTACACCCGGGTAGAGATGGGCACTTTGAACCCTGACCCCTTCAATTCATAAGTCATCATGCAACCGGCTCCCTCATGTAAACAATTTGCAACGGCTCCCTCATGTAAACAATTTGCCATCGGTTGTAGGTCAACTTCACAGAAATATTATAATAGTTTGACCCAGCAACCTTTTGCTCATCAATTATGGCGTGAAAACTATGTTTGAACATTTTATAAATATGGTGCTCTGCGGGCGAGCAATGTATTCGATCATTAAGACATTCGTTTTTCATCGTGTCAGATCATGTTTCAAATTGTATGAATTAATGCACCTACATATAAGTATGAAGTAAGGGAAATAGTTTATTTAAAATCTACCCCCCCCCCCACACACACACACACACTACCACCACCACCACCAGTTATTTAAATTACTGACCGTGCCAAGTTATGATTCTAATTGTAACATGTTATGACTGTGCTGAATGTTTGTGCTTTTTGCATCTTATAGAAGCTTTCATATGTTTTGTTAAGTTCTGGTAACTGAGTGGCCACCTATTGGGAAACAGCTGCTCACTCTGCTTGCAACATGTTTTTCTTGCGTTAGTACTTGATTGTCAGTTTTGTTTTTCCCACCTCTGTTTCTGGAATGGGAATTTCTTTTTGCATCAGGAAAACATGTCCGTGCAATAAGTACCCCCTTAAACCCCACTTTTATATAGTAAAACTGGGGTACGCAGGGGTATACCTATTTTTCTTATTTTTGCTCCAAAACATAGATTGCGGGTACTCGTTAGAACCGCCTTGGCAAGGCGGTTCTAACGAGTACCCACAATCTATGTTTTGAGCAAAAATAAGAAAAATATCAAACATTTTCAGCTGAAAATTTTCAATATTTACGGGGTCTGTCCCAGAAATACTTAGACATTTGTGATAATACAGTAATGTGTTTGCAGAATTTCATGAAATTTACATGATCAGTTTGCATACATCTAATAAACATTTCGTCCAAATATGGTTGAATTCACCCCTTACACAACAGATTTATATGCATTTATTCCAAGAGGGGTAGGTGCCTACGGCACACGTCAAAAACACTGTTTTGAAATTCATCAAGATCAAATTCAACAGTTCCTGTAATTGCGAGTTGAGGTGATATTACACAATTCTAACTATCAGTTGCACGAGTAATTATGTATGATGAGTTTCTGAAAGTTTGAAATAATTTCCACCATCAGCGTTGATTTTATAGATATTTTCTTATACCTACTGCAGTTATTTTATTGGAAAATAGTGACGTAATGTTAGTTTTGCGGCGCAAAATTAGACCTTCCCCAAGCTTTTCTTTCCAGTTAAGTATATTTAACAAAATTAAATTATAAAATCATCCTTCTATTGTGTTATTAATAATCCTGTGATGATTCTGTATGCATTTTTCTTTAAATAGTCTAAATGCTCGTTTCTTGTTGTCATTTTAAACAAGCGATATCTTTGTTTTATTTCAGTCTAAAATAAAATTAGTGTTCCCTCATATAAAATGAAACTGATCATGCTATTTTTTTCTACTTATCATTTATAACTCAAATTATTGACTATAATTTTAACTAAGAAGACTTAATCAATGCTTAGATGACAATATTCATCACCGTTACGGCTCTAATAAAGAGACTGCACACCAAACAATTCAACCACCCCTCCACAAAGACGTAGCAAAATGATTTTCAACGTGCTCCGTAAACGCCGATACACCATCATATAAATCTCCATAACTTTTGCAATTTGTAAGCGATTGAACTAATATTTTCACAGATTGTTCAGTACAAATGTAGTTTAAAAGCATGAACATATCTTTAAATTTCAACGAACCGTTCACGAAATATCAGACATCTTTATGATTTCCCGGGACAGACCTCGTAAAGCTAAAATAATCTCTGTATATTGCATGGACAAGTTTTCGTAATAACTGTGTCATTTCTGATGGCTGCTTAATTTTATATTTGTTTTATTTTAGGGGAGCTGAGAAGCGAACACAATTTTCATAGATGCATGAGCATACTACCTTTAGAGGAAAGAAGAATTTTGGGGACTCGCATCATTGATTTAAGGGGAAGGGACAAAAATACACCCTTGAAACACCTCAGCATTATTTTCTTTCTGAAACTTTTTCATATCGGTCTTGTTTGTCCTAATATAAACATCAAATATTTTAATGCATTCTATCTGCATGTCAGACAGGCACATTGACAACTTTCATTGACTTCAACCGTCCTTGCTGCAATATGTCATGTCTTTCGCTCATAAAAATAATCATTTTGATGTAAGTAACAAGACAATGCCTGGCGGCCATTTTCATCGTCCGTGTCACACTGGCGCTTTTTATTAATGAAACAAGCACCTACGTACCTTTGTCATGTGCGCTCAATTTGTTTCAGTTGTCACATGGTTTTAACCAAAAAGTAACTTGACAAAGCAAGCCGAAAAAGGCTTGAAGGCTGTGTCATTTCGTCTTTCGGACATACGTAGAAATAAACTAATAGAAGTGAGATAAAAAAAAACTTTCCGAGAGTGATAACCAAGGGAAATGACGTAATTCTAAAACTCGGAATTTTAACGCTTCCATAATTAATTTAAACAGTCAGACGCAAAGGTGAGGATTTCGTTTACTCATATAACATATTTTAAAACATTTTCTACGAAATTATATATATAATATGGTGGATTACAATGTCGAGAAACAGATAGGAAACACCAACGTTATTTACTATGTTTACTTTCATCGATACAATTTAAGGAGCACGTTCATGAAAATCTTCTCTGTAGAGAAGAATTTTGAAACCGAAACATGTTCGAAAAGAAATGAACCAGCATTTAATTCATTAATTAATAGAAACAACCCAAATTAGCTCATGAAAAGTCATTAGATGAGTATGAGGAATATATTGAAACAATCAGTATGTTTGAAAATCCTAGGGTGCCCATTGGGTGTCGTATATACGGTATGTTACCGCGAAATATCAGACATATCATTTACAGTGTTTTATGTATTCATGTTTTAGTAATGCAAAGAGAACCCGCATAGGTGCGCCAGCACGTTTGCGCGACCAATATGTTTGCGTGACTTTAGTTTGCATACGTTTTCGCGAACTTTAAGCCATTTTCACATTGCATTTGTACGGCTATATGTTGTACCCGGACAAAACTGAATACTTTGTCACGTTGTCAATGGCCATGGTTAAGTTACTTTAATTCTGATTTAATTGACAAATTGTAACAGTTACTGTTTTCTAAATGTGTATGTATATGAAAGCTGTTTTATAGAATGTTCATTTGGAAGGGATCTCCATCGTTGGGTAGCTTACTGAATCTGTTGAGTCCTCGTTTCTGATTCATCAGGGTGGTTATCATGATTTATTTGTTTGTCCTTGATGATTCATTGACTAGTTAGAGATCCGAACAGCAAACAAAATTTGTGAACCACTACAGAAGCGTAGAGGGTGAGGTTAGGCGCCTGTTAAATCGATTTAAGCCCCCCCCCCCCCCCCCCCCCATTAATTTTATATTACTGATCGTTCCAATGTGATACTTCTGTTTGTGGTTCCATTTGTTTTATAATTTGGAGTTGATTGTTTGTGCTGTTTGAACCTAATGTACGTTTTCACATTTTTATTTAAGTTCGGGTAATTGAGTGGCCGCCTATTGAGAAATAGCTCATCACTCGGTTTACGATATGTTTTCTAAGTATGGGTACCTAATTGTCAATTTAGTATTTCCCTCCTCGGTTTTTGGAGTGGGAGTTTCTTTCTGCTTGCGCCTTTTCTTGATCATTGCATACTTGTACTTTTTTTTTTCTTTTACAGGGGAAACACTTTAGTCGATAGATTCCGGTTTAGTCGATAGTTTCCCCAGTAATTTTATATTACTGATCGTTCCAAGGCGATACTTCTGTTGTGGTTCTGATATTTTGTGTTTTGGAGTTGAATTTTTGTGCTATTTCAGCCTTATGTATGTTTTCATATTTTAATTCAATTCGGGTAACTTAGTGTCCACCTATTTGGGTAAAGCTGCTCACTCGACTTACGATATGTTTTCTTGGTATAAGTACATAAGTGTCATTTTATTTTTTTCCCACCCCTCGGTTTATGGAATGGGAATTTTATTCTGATTGCGCCATTTCATGATCATTGCATACTTGTACGTTTTTAGAACAGACAAAACACAAGGAAATATAACAGTGGAGAATTAAATGAGCCGCATCGTGACAAAACCGGATTTTTGCCTATGCGAAAACAAAGGCGCAGATCAGCTTCGCGGTAACCGCGAAGCTGATCAGCGCCTTTGTTTTCGCTACACGGATAGTACAATTCCTCTTCTACTTAAATCCGAAATTTCAAGCTTCTAGCTCTTTTCTGAGCTTGTACAGGCCGGTTTGTGTCGGACCTGGTCGGAAACTCTGAAGACCGGTTTTCTCACGTCGCGGCTCAAATTGTAGTTTGTCAGAGGAATAACGTATGCATGTGAACAACTAAACATGAATGCAATCAAACTAAAATTTTGGTATGGTCAATCAAGAAACTGTTTAGTGATGTCACGCTCCTTCAGACAATGTGCATGTGCTTTTAAACTAAAAACATAATAAGCCTGTTCAAATCCCACTTCAATGTGCATGTGTTTTTAAACTGAAGATATAATAAGCCTGTTCAAATCCCACTTCAATGAGCATGTGCTTTTAAACTGAAAATATAATAAGCCTGTTCAAATTCCACTTCA
This sequence comes from Rugalucina vietnamica, assembly GCA_964017185.1. Lineage (NCBI taxonomy): Eukaryota > Metazoa > Mollusca > Bivalvia > Lucinida > Lucinidae > Rugalucina > Rugalucina vietnamica. The sequence continues at coordinate 35,341,499 of OZ024884.1, forward strand.
ATAAGAATGTGCTTTTAAACTGAATATATAATAAGTAAATCAGTTCAAATAAATGTACATGTACTACCTCCCCATTATATTTTGTCTGGCTAACAGAAAGGGAACCGAGAAATTTATCTGGATTCCTTTACTTTAACTTGACAAAATAGTCGCCTTAGCGTATTAAAAAATTCGCTCAAACGTATGGTTGCGCAAACGTAAATTTTGGAAACGTCCCACGAATGTGTTATCTCCGACTAAACACCACAATATCAGTTTCCTTTACATTTGAATAGAAGTCAAGGTTATTTTTGGTGGCTTGAAACGCTGTGGAACGCAGTGTGAGATCTGTCGCAACGCCTTGGACGCGATAAGGACACGACGTGATGGGGACGCGATGAAGACGCTATTGCTTACTTTTTTTGTCGAAGACATCTCAGATCATTTTTGACCTGCATCCGGGTTTTTTTCCATATGGAAGATGAAAAAGGCGACAAACTGCATCTCTTTAAAAAGTACTTTAAGATGAGTTTTTTTTTACTATACAAGTCATCATTGATCCTTATTGTTATTCATTTTAATCACTTTTTGTGTAACGAAAGCTTTTGCAAAGAAAAAATAAAATAAAAAATCTGTGGATTTTGAAATTTTATGATCCGTGCAGGCCATCGTAGATAAGATGCGTTCGGATTTTCTCCATTGAATATGGGCGTGTTCGGATCAAATGCCCTGCTTCACAGAACGAGTTGTTTCCGCCAGTAAGGGCTCACCGCACAATAACGATATTTTTGCTACATTTTTTTTTGCATCAGATTGATATTCAGGAATTTTGGGGTAGGTATATATGCATTAAAACTGTCAACGTTAAAACGAGTAGGTACAGTTTTTTTTCACTGAGCGTTTATTTAATTTATTTATTTATTTTTATTTATTCAGTTTAACGTCCCTTTCAAGATAAGTTCAGCTCATATGAGACGGGCCAGTCAGTTAGTGGGCGAAAACGGGAGAACCCCGAGAAAAACCACCTGGCACACCCGCAAGCAGAACTTGGCTTGTCTCACATGTGGCCAGAGCGGGGCTCGAACCCACACCAGACACAGCGGTGAAATGATCGAGTGATTAAGAAGCAGCGCTCTTAACCGCTCGGCCACGGGGGCCGCACTGAGCGTTTACCTGTCAGGCTAATGTAGTGATGTCATTTCAACAACAGAACTAAACTTGTGTCCGTCAAAGATGGATTTCAGTCCCAAAACTATATATCTTGTGCTTAGATATCACTACTACACCACTGAGCTTCTATGCACTGTCAACAATTTATATCTCAGAAAAAAGCATAAATAAAATGTACATCATGCATCCTGTACCCTATTGCAGAACAGATATTAATATTCGACAATTATCTTTTTTAAAGATGTTTCTTGTTTACAAATATAAAATCGTTTTTCCTTGGAGTTCTCGCGGCGCTATGGAAAATCTAAGAACACAGTGCCAACGCCGTGGAAACGCATCTTGGTCTGTCAGGGGCTTTAAACTGAATAAAAAATTTTGGGGCTGAATACGTTAAGCCATTAATGGATTTGTATTTTTCGAAAATCATCATGGATAAGATAAAAATGAGATCTTTTAAGAGCAGTGAGCATATAAATGGGAAAAGAGATGGGCCATACCACAGACACTGTTCGGCTACCTAAGCCTCTTCAGTGACCATTTGGATTTGGTAAAATGGAGCCAAAATGAAACACTGTAATTTTCGAATGATTGAAATCATTTTATCCTGAGAGGCAGTAGCTTCAAAGAAAGTTTCTCAGGCATTGTTAGCGATCAGTTTGCAAAATGCAAAAGCTGACTGAGTGTGTGGTTATGACCCTGTAAAACCGGTGTAACCGATGTTATTAGTGTTCTTTAAAGACGATCCATAATCCTTAATAATATCAGACGTTAAACATTCTTGCATGTTACAGGGACAATAAATGAAATAATATCATGACAACATGCTGTCGCAAACATTATAATTATCGACACAACTAGGGTCAGGTGTCTGGGATCTAAAGTGTCAAATATTTTGTAATACATGTCCAGACTGTCAAAAACAATTACTATCTAATTAGCAACACTTTAAGGTGATCTAAGATAAGCCGGTTGGTCGCTTCAGACATCATTATTACAGGTTCGATTCTTGTGCTTTGATGCGGCATTATTTTAGTCGGTATTATTGTTGAGTCCCCACATGCAGTTGCTAAATCACAATTGAAGGGATTAGTGTAAGAACATGCCTGAGTCCTTTTTTGTCAAAAATCTAGGTTTTAGTGGCATTGGGTTCTACATACAAAAAGCTACATTCTGATATATAGTTTATGCTGTCTTTTATGTTTTTGTGCGTGTGAAACTTGTGTAAAATAGTTTGTTCTTACATGGTTTTACGTGCTCAACTCTTTCACATGAGCCAAAAGAGCAGTTTCATCTTTGTTAAATGGCGTATTTTAACAAATTTCTAGCCGAAATTGTTATGGGAAAAATGAGGGTTTGGACTCATTACGTACATAAAAATTTGAAATTCTAACTATGATTTGCTTCCGTAACTTCAAACAAAATTCCATGACATTCTAGCTTTTTACTCCATTTGGCAAGACCAATAATTTACTTTCATATTGTTGCATAACCTTTGTCAGAATTGTATGCTTCTCGCGTTTGTATCTAAACTAACAAAAATGACTTAGACACGTTCTTGCACTGAACCTTTCAATTCTTAACATTTGTTTATTTATGTTATGCTCCCTTATAAAGCGACAGAACTGCTGTTAGAACTTTTTTATGGACCGTCCCTATGCGTTTTTGTTATGATTTATCATTATTTTGGCTTCTTAGAATATTATGTGCATCTCTGTTGTAATTGCTATTTTTGGCCTTTGCCGAGCGGCTAGCCGAATAGGTACATATACATCTTCAGTATTCTTGAACTCCATTACGAAAACTTTTCCATGCAATATAGGGAGATTTTTTCAGAAGCAATAATTGAAAATTTCATTGGAAAATGTCAAATATTTTCAATAGTTTCGCTTAAAACATTGATTGTGGGTACGCCTCGGCGAGGCGGTTTTAGCAAGTACCTGCAATCCTTGTTTTGGATCAAAAATAAGAAAAATATGTATACCCATGCAAACCCAACGTTTTCTACATTAACCTGGGGGCTTAGAGGTGTATACATTTCATGGACCTGTTATCCTGATGTTCAATGGTGTTGTTGAATGTTTGTTGTTTTTTTTTTTTTTTTTTTTTTTTTTTTTTTTTTTTTTTTTTGTTTCGTATGTCCTTCTGGTGTCTGTGTTGGTTATGGATTTTATTCCAATCAATGTCTTTCTTTCTTTCTTTCTTTCTTTCTTTCTTTCTTTCTTTCTTTCTTTCTTTCTTTCTTCAACACTTTTGATTATTACTAGTATCCGGTGATGCAACAAATGGGCGTACACCAGCGTTGACTGTTTTATATGTTCCGCTAACAATAAATTTGAAATAATACCATGACAACATACTGTCGAAAACATTATAATTATCGACACAACTAGGGTCAGGTGTCTGGGATCTAAAGTCTGTCGAAACAAGTGTCAAGTATTTTGTAATACATGTCCAGTGTGTCAAAAACAATTAGTATCTAATTAGCAGGAAGTCAAAGTGATCTAAGTGAAGCCGATAGCAGACAAGATTTATTATACTGCATTCAGTATATACTTGAATTAGTATTTTTAAAAACAGTATATTTTAATTCTTTAATATGGATTGTCCATCAAAACAAAAGTAAAGATTAGAAATGAAGTAGCAAATCATAAATTGAGCCATGTCATAAGAGTCAAACTAGTATTCGTGTCTGTCCAATAGATTTTCAAACATGATACTTTCACTGGCATAGTATTTTTATAAAATATATTGTACATTAAAAAAAGAAACAAATAAATAAATAAATAAATAAATAAATAAATAAATAAATAAAAGGTCTCTAGAAACGTAGAAAAAATAAATACATGAATGGGATGTACCCCAGCAAAAAAAAAAAAAAAAATAAATAAATAAGATAAAAAAAATAAATAAATAAAATGAAAATGAAAAAATAAAATATAAAAAAAAATAATTAAATAAAATAAAAACAAATGTCGTGTAAATTTCGTTTGGTAATGTGGAGCATTCAACACCAAGTAAAACACTGTGTTTTACAGTTATGTTCTAGAAAAATACCAAATTTCGGTGAGTCTGTTTTGCGGAGTAAAGCGTTAAGAACAGAATTAGCCTTGACTGCACTGTATATCATATCAAAATGTGTTTTCTACCTTTAAACTCGACGAAAAAAAGGAAGTGACACATAAATTAATATATATTCAAACTCCCAATAGGTACTTCAGCAGATACCAACCGAATATAAAACAATATATCTAGCATTTCTACAGATGATTCTGTTACAACCAGAGACGCAAAGCTGTTGTGCAAGACCTAACGAAAAATTGATTTTTTTTTTTTTTTTTTTTTTTTTTTTTTTTTTTTTTTTTTTTTTTTTCTAAAAACATAGATTGTGGATACACGTTAGAACCGCCTCAGCGAGTTACCACAATCTATGTTTTGGAACAAAAATAAGAAAAATAGGTAAACCCCTGAATACCTCAGTTTTTCTGTATAAAGTGGGGTTTAAGGGGGTATACATTTCACGGACATGTGTTCGTGATGTTAAGAAGTCAAACAGTAAGCAAAAGCATGTACATACATGTATGCAGGAAGAACATAGTTTGAGCATTTGAAAGTACGTTTGCTACCATCTACATTGCCGAGGCGGTTCTAACGAGTACCCACAATCTATGTTTTGGAACAAAAATAAGAAAAAATAGGTATACCCCTGCGTACCCCAGTTTTGGTATATAAAAGTGGGGTTCAATGGGGTATACTTTTCATGGACATGTTTTCCTGATGCAAACGTTTATCTCATTACAATTTAGGTGTATACATGTACGTATGACCGCATCCTAGAAACAAATTTGTGAATCTTCCCTCCAACCATAGCTGTATATATCCTTGCCTACATGTTTCATGATTATTTTTGACACTCCACATTAGGATAATGAAATGACGGGCGTTTATCTCTTGTTTGTAAATAGCCGCTCTGTCAAATTTGGCCAAAACGGCAATAAATTACAACGACATTGTATGAGTGTTGTACAGCAGTGGAAAACCTATTGGGTAAAACCTTGCCCCTGATAATTTTTTTTCGCAGAGATTTTTTGTTTAAAGGCCAATAGGAACATTATTTTCGTGTCAAAATCTCGATCTAAGTTTGTCCTACTTTTGAAAATAGGTCAGCAGATCAGCAAGTTTTTAAGGCCAAAATGTATTTTATTTTGAATTGAGATTTTGCACTGTAAAGGGAGGTAATCGATGATCATGAAGCTATATACTTTTCGAAAAACAAATTACTTGATCATGAAGAGTTCGTTTTTTAGTTCAGTTTTGCATAGACCGGTTTGTGTTGGACCTTGTCGGAAGTCCCGAAGACCGGTTTTCTCGCGTCACGGCCACAGTCATTTACTTTTTCAGTTTCAGGATGAAAGCCCGACTGTTTCTCATGTTGCCATATTTATTGGTGCTGCTTGTACAAAGGACTATGTCTCAATGTAAGTATCACAAGTGCATATTACAAAAACTTTCCAATGTAATAATTCGAGATATTTATAGCTTCAAACTTGAAAATTTTCATTCCAAACATGTCAATATTGAACATAATATTAAACATTAATGTGTTTCGATTAAAACGTGGATTGTCGGTACATGTCGTCTACCGTCTATAGGGATCTATGATGCAAATTTTCTATGAGGGTCCATATTCTTCAAACGAACTTATGGAGATAATGCATACTGACCACCATTTATAATAGATAGTGCAATTGCTTTGCCCTTGTCGGTTAACCTTTGACGTAGATTCGCATTCGTTAATCAGACTGCTTAAAGAGGTATGCATTCAACAATGCGATGTCGCATCGTGAGGAAACCGGATTTTTGCCTATGCGAAAACAAAGGCGCAGATCAGCTTCGCAGTAACTGCGAAGCTGATCAGCGCCTTTGTTTTCGCTACACGGATAGTACAATTTCTCTTCTTCTTAAAACCGAAATTTCAATCTTCAAAACTTTTTCTGTGATTGTACAGGCCGGTTTGTGTCAGACCTGGTCGGAAACCCCGAAGACCGGTTTTCTCGCGTCGCGGCTCAATTATAATGGTGAACTAGACATGCCTGCGTATTTTACATGGCACTGGAAAAATGTCTAAAGCAAGTATAGGTACCATATTTCTATTGTTTACAAAACTTTAACACGTGAGGTAATCCGGCACGGTCAAAGTGTTTTTACTATACCGTTTCTCTTTCAGTGATCGACTGTGCCAACCCGGCTGATATTATGTTCTTGATTGATGGCTCCGATTCTATTGATGCACAAGAGTGGAACCAGGCACGTGCGTTTGTTGCCCGGATGATACAGAATTTTGAAATTTCACAAGACACAATAAATGTCGGTATCACCGTGTACAGTTCTGATATTGACAGTCATATTCCAGTCTATCCATTCAGGCAAAAGGTTGTCTTGAACGCCCTAGCGCGGACGTTACAACACCCTACAGGAATAACCACGAACACAGCTAAAGGGATTCAAAAAATTAGAGACACATTCCGTGCGCAGCCATTTTCGCGGATGAACGCGCCAAAAATAGCAATTGTGATAACGGACGGAACTTCCGTTAATCCCGCAGAAACGATTAGACAAGCGAATCTGGCGAAAGAGGAAGGTATCCGAATGATTACTGTAGCAGTCGGAAACACTGTGTTTGAAGAAGAACTGAGACAAATCGCAACAAACGAAAGGAAATATTATCCTGTAGCAGATTTTAACACGCTCAGAAGTATTGAAGCCAGTTTAAGAGAAATGATTTGCAGAGGTAAACATATTTTTCTCCTTCTTCTTTTTCTTCTTCTTTTTCTTCTTCTTTTTCTTCTTCTTTTTCTTCTTTTTCGTCATCTTCTTCAACTAGAATCAGCAAAATATTCTAACGGAAAATGTGGAGATATTTACCTTGCTATTTTATAAGAAATATTTAATAAGATTTGATACAAAGACAACCAGTTTCAGATGCTGGGGTTCACTTTGCACCTTTACACCACAGCACATATGATACATGTGGTTTTAAATTATAAAATATTTTTTAATTCATTAACTTAAATTGGATACAAAACAAACAGGTCCATTTTATTACTCAACATTTTCATTCAGATTGTTTCTATTGTTTTCAGTTATAACTACGACCAGAGCTCCCCCTGTCACATTTACTCCACCTACTCCACCTCCAGGATTTATACCAATAGGACAAGGTAAATTACTTCTACAAAGAAGCACACACTCGTTATAGCACAATTGTTGGGTGTCCAAGTTCATTACCGTGTTAGATATCAATTCTGTGTTATAACGTGAATAAGATGTAAAGTAATGATCCGTGCTGTATCCAAAGTCGTGCTACAATAAAGAGGTGGGGGCTCACTTAACATTAAAAGAAAAATGTTACACCCTATGGGCGGTTTGCCTTTATTACGTCAGGGTGAATATTTGTCACCAACTGGACAGGCATATGTACCAGCCGGGTTTCGAACCCGCAATCTCTTGATTGCTAAGTGAATACGCTATCCATTACACCACCGCGGCTGTATAACAAGTCATACATGTACATGTATATAACTTCAGTTGAGCCCGGTAGATATTGTTTAACCGTTTGGAATATCAAGTTATCATTATTCCATCTCCATCTTTAATACATACTGTATACACGTATACTTAAGTTCGCGTGTGCGTAATTTGCTTTCGTCAATATAGAATATAGAATCACAAAATTCTATTGAATTTTAAGGATTGAAAATATATTGCTATACAAAGGTCTAAAGGGTAAAGCCAGAATACCCACAGATGACCTTATCCCGAAGAATAGGCGTTGTAGAAATCAACACTATTTGGTTATTCAGATACCGTCAGCTAGAGAAGAAGCGTACAAAAGTAAGGTTTTCGGAAAATTTCATAGGTTTTGAGTGTTTCTGGCAGGTTCTGTGTGATTTGTATAGAAAATATGTTGCATTCTCCGTAAAAGTCAACGTTTGATCAACAACATGGTGGAAACATCTGGATGTTACATACATGCAGCATAAATCTATGTCAAAGGGGGAGGGGGTCAGATTTTTTCAAAAAAAATATTTTGTCAGAAAACTATCTTTTTCCAATAGATTATCAAGGAAATGCTACAATATGCTTATTGCGACCCAAAATTTTGGGTAGAAACTATCTATCCACGAAAAACAGGTACAACATCTTCAGTAGATTTATAACTGTAAACAGCACTGTCAATCACTTATGCAAAAACCTGTACCTTAAAATATACTATGCAAAATAAATTAGGCAACTTTTACTTTGAACAGTGACTCCATATGTTTTGTAGACATTAGGGAAGTTCTTCTGACAATGGCTTGCATGTATCAAATTATGATAGAACCATTTCTTTGTGTGATACTGAAGTGACATTTGATTTTAAGCCCACGGAGGCATATCTCAAGTAAAACATAAACTATCAAATATTGATAAACATATTTTGCACGAGTATATCTTTATGCATTATAAGTGTACACTTTGTGTATACCTATTAATATAGGACAGTCAGTCTGTTCATTCAGGTAGAACATACATATACAGTATATTTCCATAGCCTTGGTAAATTACAAATAATGAAACTGGGCCCATTTATCGGTTTTGGAGCTTTTTGACAGCCTTCCCCACCTTGCCCAAACATGGCATTTGGATATAATATGTCATTTACAAAATTGCAGTTGTGTTCAAAATATTTTGGTTGGGCAAGGGGGGAACATGGTCTTATAGAAGATTTCCTATTTCCTATATGATGCTATATTTAATTCAAAGATTTTGTCCATTTTTAGCTCACCTGAGCCGAAGGCTCACAGGTGAGCTTATAGTATACCCATGCTCCGGTGTCCGTCCGTCGTCCGTCGTCGTCCGTTCGTCGTCCACAATTTCAAAGATCTTCTTCTCTGAAACCGCTGGGCCAATCAAAGCCAAACTTCATGTGGAGCATCCTTAGGAAGGGGGAACGAAAGTTTATATAAATGGTCCAGGTCACATGACCAAGATGGCCGCCATGGCTATAAATAGCTAAAAACCTTAAAAATCTTCTTCTCCAGAACCAGTGGGCCGATTTCAACGAAACTTGGTATGTAGCATCGGGGACGTGGGCCCATCATAATTTATATAAATCATGACCCTGGGATGACCTTGACCTATTTTACGGCAAGGTCAACTTAGGTCGCCAATGCATTTGAATGGGAAAAAAATGGTAAAATGCTATTTAATGGGTAAAACTTACTGGGAATAGGCAAATGGACAGAAGATTAATGTTAATGGAAAATTTTAGCCCCTGGGGGTTTGTCTGCCCCTGCCCCGGGGCTATATACATGTATATTTCCATAGTAATGAATCATCTTCGCCCCTGAAACCGCTTGGCCAATCAAAGCCAAACTTCACGTGGAGCATCCTTGGGAAGGGAGAAAGAAAGTTTATATAAATGGTCAAGGTCACATGACCAAGATGGCCGCCATGGCTATAAATAGAAAAAAAACCTTTAAAAATTTTCTTCTCCAGAACCAGAAGGCTAATGATTTTGAAACTTGGTGTGAAGTGTCAGGCAATGGAGCTCTACAAAGTTTATATAAATCATGACCCTGGGATGACCTTGACCTATTTTATGGCAAGGTCAACATAGGTCCCTCATGCATTTGAATGGGGAAAAGTGTTAAATGTCATTTTTAGGGAACAACTTGCAGGCAATTGGCAAATGGGCTTAAGATTGATGATGCTGAAAAAATTTGGACCCCAGGGGTCTGTCTGCCCCCACCCATGGGCAATATACATGTATATTACAGTGATGTTCAAAGATCTTCTTCTCTGAAACCGCTTGGCCAATCAAAGCCAAACTTTATGTGGAGCTTTCTTAGGAAGAGTGAATGAAAGTTTGTATAAATGGTCAAGGTCACATGACCAAGATGGCCGCCATGGCTATAAATAGCAAAAACCTTTAAAAATCTTCCTCTCCCGAACCAGAAAGCCTATGATTTTGAAACTTGGCATGAAGCATCAGGCAATGGAGCTCTACAAAGTTTATATAAATCATGACCTTGGGATGACCTTGACCTTTTTTACAGCAAGGTCAACTTAGGCCGCCTATGCATTTGAATGGGAAAAAGATAGGAAAATGTCATTTAATGGCAAAAAACTTGCTAGGAATAAGCAAATGGACAGAATATTCATGTTTATGAAAATATTTCCAGAGAGTTGTCTGCCCCTGCCCCGGGGCTATATACATGTGTATGACCATAATATTCAAACATCTTCTCTGAAACTGCTTGGCCAATCAAAGCCAAACTTTATGTGGATCATTCTTAGGAAGAGTGAATGAAAGTTTGTATAAATGGTCAAGGTCACATGACCAAGATGGCCGCCATGGCTATAAATAACAAAAACCTTTAAAAATCTTCTTCTCCAGAACCAGAAGGCCTATGATTTTGAAACTTGGCATGAAGCATCAGGCAATAAAGCTCTACAAAGTTTATATAAATCATGACCCTGGGATGACCTTGACCTTTTTTATGGCAAGGTCAACTTAGGTTGTCTATGCATTTGAATGGGGAAAATTGTTACAATGTCATTTGAAGGGCAAAACTTGCAGTAAATTGGCAAATGGACCGAATCTTTATGATTTAAAAAAGAAATTGACTCCAGAGGTTGCTCTGACCCTGCCCTGGGGTTATATACATGTATATGGTTATATACATGTATATTGTCATTCTAGTCAAACAAGTTTATCTCAGGTCTCAGGTGAGCGTTTACAGGACCATTGGTCCTCTGGTTTTAAGAAGTCACTGCTTAAGTTACACAAAGCATTACATGCCTAAATACAAAAGAAACAGATTTTTTGACTGCAATAAACGTCATTTCAGTGCATGGAACGTGAGATTTTGAAAAATGTTTGGGCATTTCACAAAAGAAATCTTCCGAAAACCTTTCTTTCCACAGACTATTAGGGACTGGAATGACCTCCCTGATTCTCTGATCTCCTCAGCTGAAATGTCTGATGACTGTGTGTTCAAGTTCGCATCTCTTGTGAGAGCCGGGGACTAATTTCCCTCCTGGCGCACCCCCCTGATGAAGTATTGTCACTTTGGCGTATCAACAGTAAACCATTCAGATTCAGATTCGCTTGCATGATCCATGTGTTTTATATGAGCCAACATGGCACAGAAACGCATTTTTTTTTTCTAATATAGTATTATGTAGCAAATTTCATTTAATTCTGACGTAATAAATCGACATTTCAGATCGGATCTGTAACGTACCTGGCGATATCGTTTTCGTCATTGACGGTTCTGACTCGATCAGTGACCCCGACTTTATTCGTCTTAAGAATTTCGTCGCCAACCTGATCGACAACTTCGAGATTGGGCAGAGTGCGATTCATGTTGGAATGATTGTGTACAGTACACTGGTCGGAGAGACTATAGGGTTAGTATTGTTATTTTCTTATTATTATTCCATATTTGACGTTCACTTTCATTTTCAGGGGTGTTACTTATTTACTGGAGATAGACGTCAAGCTAGACATTTCTACCTAGCTAAGCAATTCTGCTTCTTAGACGCCGACTGTCTAGTGGTGGGGGAAAGCCAGGGCAGTTCTCGACGTTCGGTCGGGAAATACCCCGTGAAACCACCTTATATAATAGGTTTATTCAAATTTTCGATGAAATTCCTCTAAGCAAACAGAATAGCCCCAGATGGGACGCCGCGTTCTGCCACCACTTCGTAGTTGCTAACCGCTAGTCTGGTGAGCTAATTGTATTGTCCGTCATGCCTGATTTAGAATGTTTGTTTAAAAGACTGATATGTTTTAAAATGTTCTGGAGAATGACTTAAATGCATCTATTTTACAACAAACACGAAGTATCTCTAAAACAAGCCTGGTTATATCGCACGTTTCCTCTGTTCTTCAAAACAAGGTACTGTATATTATATTTTCTCAGGTTACAATCAGCCCAAAACAAAATAGTTCTGAAAGCCTTGGCCAAGAACCTGGATCATCCAAAGTTCGGTACGGACACCGCCGCGGGGATAGAGGCAGCCCGACGGATGATTAACGAACAAGGTCGACCAGAGGCCCCCGAGATTATCGTCGTCATTACCGATGGCCGGTCGACTAATCCGAGGAATACTATTTTACAGGTATAATCTGATTGTGTTTATTGTAAGCTAACCTTGACATATTTTGGGAAGGTCAAAATTAGTCACATAGGCAAATTCTAATCTGACTGAAAAAAGTCGAACACAATAGATTTTATTTCATGATGTTTTGGAGCCTGCGGTCTGCAAATGTTAAGTTGGATCAATTAAGTATTGAAGATAAAGGAGATTTTGACCTTTTCCAAGACCAAATCCGTTCAGATGAGTGTTCTCAGAACATTGGTCCTCTGATGATTTGAAAACTGTATCCAAATGGTAAATGCAATATGGTGCAACAATATATTATCATGAATGTTTTACCAATAACCATAAAGGACATCAAAGGTGGCCAATGGTAACACTATAGACTATAATAATGGTTTCTTCAATAAAACAATACGATATCAAAAGCGCCGGTTACTCAGAAATGTACCACTGTTGAAGTCGGTTGTTGTTCTTGCTACTGCTGCTGCTGCTGCTGCTGCTGCTGCTGCTGCTGATGATGATGATGATGATGATGATGATGATGATGACGTCGGTGATATACAGTGATGGCATCATTTCCGCAAACGGTTCTCGTCAAAGGTTGTTCCTCGCAATACTATTTCATATATCAAAAAGGGCTTGGCATGCACTTGTCAACAATTTCTTATTCTTTCATATGCAAGTAAGATTTTTATACTCACACTTTCCGTCTGCACCCTGGAAGCCCAAATATAAGGGTCCCATGCGTCCCCATTTCCGCACACCTGTCCCCAATTCCACAAACGCAATCAGATCAGTAAAATTCACATACAAAGAAGTGAAGGAAACTCTTCTTTGTGTATAAAATGGTTGTAGAGAACTATGACAAGGCGCATCGTAGTATAATACACTTCCGCTCTGCCTAAGACCTACCCAAATCAATGGATCATGTTCGACGAACGTTATTACAACGTATATTCCAGATTTTCACTGGACCTGATAACCAGATAATTTTTTTTTTTTTTTTTTTTTTTTTTTTTTTTTTTTTTTTTTTTTTGATGGATTCCTGTTCTATAGGCATTGTCTTAAAGAATCTGACCGACGAAACTTTTTCATCATTGAGGGTTTTGAGATATTGAAGATGGCGTCCAAATACAGGATTTTCAACTATTATTATTATTATTTATAATGATTTTAAATATGTTTGTGCTTATTTTGTCATCAAATCATGAAGGATGATTAAAGGTGAAACTTCACTCATTTTGAGAAGACTGTGAACATCAAACTTTTCAAGATGGTATCCAAAATGGCCACCAGAAATAGATTGTTCAACCAAATCATTAGTAACAATGATCAAAATGTAATTTCTGTATTTATCTGGAAAGTATGCAGTAATGGTTTTTTGTCAACGTTAGAACATAGAATGTTCGCCGCAACTTGACGTAAATTTTCGCAAAGTCGATAAACCATGACACATAGGCCAAGGACATCACGTCAAGGTTGTAGAGTATGTCAAGGACAATATCTAAGCACGTTTCATGCGTACCGCTTTCATTGCTACAGAGAAATATAGAACGAATTGTGGACGGACGAGCGCTCTTGTTATGAATGATTCTTATTTGTAAATACGACTCCTCGAAAACAAATGCCCTACGAAGACCCTACCGGGTTTGGGGATGGGGGCTTAGTTCCCTGCTCTCTGAAAGAAAATTGCCTTTCTCCCCAGCTCCTAAGAATGTGTTCGTCAAATCCCTGCTCCCTAACCCCCCCCCCCCAAGAATCTAGTTCTCCATAGATCCCAGAAAATAAATTACCCTTCCCCCCAGATCCCAAAAGCCCTGAGAGGCCCCCACAAAGCCTTGAGTAAGGATATGTACTGCTGTATGCACTGGGTGACCCTGTGGGGTCTGTTTGTTGGTAAAACCAATGCTGTTTTCCCCCGCAGCCTGGTATATTTTTCATTTTACATTTTCATGGCCCTTTTTGCATTTATAAAAAAAAAACCGGGTATTTCCCCCAGCACCGCCGTGACATAATTTTGATCAATACCCGCTCATTTCCACTGCTACCCCCGCCCTGCTCCGGGGGTGGGGACCGTGATTACAAATGACTAGTGCATAACCCAAAAGCTGTGGGAAGTTTATGCGTCTTGCTCGAGGCTTTGATACGACGCTCTACCACCGAGCCACTGCGCTCCCCCCATTTATATAACTATTGGTGAAAAATGAAAGAAGAGTCGAGAGTATAAGATCTACATTATTTATCTTCTCTTTCTGAAACAACAATTATAATGTGGACACTAGAATAGCATAATCTATGGATATTCGCTTAAAGGTCATTCAAATTGCCATCCTAGCATCATGAAAATCAAGTATGCGAAACTGAGGACGCACCATGCCCTTCTTTGATATGGAATAAAGTTTTACAGCATTTATAAATTATCAATTAATTTTCATGAATACATACCTGACAAATCTGTCTTCCTTCCTGGAATACAAATGTGTTGTACAATCCCAACGTGTAGCAGCAATTACGCCATAAATTGGATGTCAAAAAATCGAAACGTGAAAAACGACTAAAAATAGATTACGAATTTGACATCACGCTATATTGTGTTGAAGATAACGATTAGATGGCGTAATATTTTTGAAATTCGATTTCGCTAATCGAAAGAGGAATAAAAATGGATTATAAAAAAACATAAACGTATTTTCTTTCTGGAAGGTAAGGCATGTTGAATTGCGATTGAAAGTGGGGCTGTGCGGATCTGAGGACAGAGCGGAAATGATGCCATCACTGTAACGAAACTGGAAGTTGAAGTACTTTCAATGAGTAACCAAACTACATATTTACAAAATCATATCAAATTATTTCAGGCAAACAGAGCGAAAGCCGACGGTATCACAATGCTTGCGGTCGGTGTCGGGCAGGACATTTTCCAGACAGAGTTAGATCAGATTGCCAGTACCCCTAACCTGGTGTCAGTCGTTAGAGATTTCAGATCATTGGCTAATACTGTCAACTTTATAAGGAACCTCATCTGTACATGTAAGTTAAAAAAATAAAACTATTTTTGACATATTAGATAAACAACAAGTGGTTTGGTTTGCCGTATAAATTTATAACCAACATAAGTTGCATGACTGTGCCAGAGCTTGCTGTGCAAGGTAAAGATATTCACCGACACAGTATATAATGTAATTGATGATTAAAAATAGCAAATGCCGTCTCTACTGTTGGAGGAAGCTTTCCTTGGTAATCGGCCATACCAGACACAAATAAATCATTGGTACAGTCACAAAGGATGGCTGCGTGTAAATTACAGTATATATGAAAACTTGCTGCGGTTGAATATAAATAATTTGTTACTATGTCCACTTTATTCTTGTCTACAACAGGCCGATACGGGCGTCCACAGACGATCTAAAAGAAGGGAAATTAAGAAAAGCAACTTACTAGATGAATGTAATATGACTTTTATTTTGACATTAACGAACGTAATCTTGTCACTCACATCCCCTTTACCATTTCTCTTCCAGCCATCACTACGACCCCCGCCACTACAACATCAATGATGCCACCCACCCCTCCTCCTGAAATACCTCCTCCATCTAAAGGTAAAAAATAACATCAGGAAAACTTATCCATGAAAAGTATACCCCGTTCAAACCCACGTTTACGTAGTAAAAATGGGGTTTGCAGGGGTATACATATTTTTCTTATTTCTGATCCAAAACAGAGATTGTGGGTACTCAATAGAACTGTGTGCCCACAATCAGTGTTTTGAGCAAAAATATTAAAAGTATCGAAATTGTTCTACTGAAAATTTTCAGCTTCGCAACTTAGGAAAACTCTGTATATTTACATGGACATATTTACGTAATGGCCACCGGGACAAATATCACCAGCCCCAATTTTACAATGTCTCGTTCGCATCCGCCAAAAAATTGCCATCCGCACAGATGATATGGTTATCTACGGGGGCGAAACTGACACTGCCCTTTCTGTATAAACTGAGACGGGATGAGTGAGGAGGTGGACGTATCGGTCAAATGATGTTTTGTCATATCTCGTTGAAAAAAAAGTGGAAACACTTCGTCGTTTACTTATTTTTCTGTCCTTGGCTCATCGCCACGGGTAGATAGTGGCGTTGCTTTCTTTTCCAGCATACATCTTGCATTGTGTCAAATTACTTGTATGCATTTTACAATTGTTAGACGCTGATGACCCATCAGGTTTACGCGTCGTTAAACATCAATCAATCAATCAATCAATCAATCAATCAATCAATCAATCAATCAATCAAATTACTTGTATTTCAGATTTGATCTGTAATGTTCCTGGTGATGTAGTTTTCTTGCTGGACGGCTCACAGAGTATCAACGACCTCAACTGGCGGAGACAGAAAAACTTCGTGGCTAACCTCATCAATAATTTGCAGGTAACATTTTATTTTACTCTGCCCTTCGCGGAAATTATATTCTTATGCCGTAATTGAGAACAAGAACGGTAGAATTCAGGTAGAATTCATACTGGTACGTGTACGTTGTGAAAAAAATCTGAAAACAACAACTGAAAGCAACAACTGAAATGAGGTTCAAACCTGTTTGACTTTTATGAGAACTTTCCAGAAATATCCTATTCACCTCAAGTTTAAGTCAAAATTCTTAATGTTCCAGGTTGGGCCCCAATATATCCACGTTGCTATAATTGTGTACAGCTCTGAGATAGGTGATATTGTGCCTCTGAACCCGTACAAATCTAAAGGACAACTCACTAACATGGTGAAAATGCTGAATCAACCTAAGGATGCTACAGATACGGCTCTGGGTAAGGTTTCATGTACAAGTTTTGACCTAGTCAGTTTTTGGTTCGGCGGCCCGCCCGTGGCCGAGCGGTTAAGAGTGCTGTTTCTTAATCACTCGATCATCTCACCGCTGTGTCTGGTGTGGGTTCGAGCACCGCTCTGGCCACATGTGAGACAAGCCAAGGTCTGCTTGCGGGTATGCCTGGTGGTTTTTTTCGGGGTTCTCCCGTATTCGCCCACCTACTGATTGGCCCGTCTCATATGAGCTGAAATAATCTTGAGAGGGACGTAAAAGAAAAAAGTTTTTGGTCCAGGATTCAACACAGAGATCATTTAATTGTTTTAACACGTTGCAAGGACATTGTTGATGAAAGACCGTTTTATACAACTGTATAGCAGGCATACGTTTTACTGTGATTGTGTTAAACTTTGCGATCAGATCCATTCTAATGCTGCTCTCACATATACCGAATATCCCTTGCGAATCCTAAAATTTGAAATTCGCGCTGAAATTACCGAATATGATGCGAATGGACGGGGCGGGGCTTGTACAAAACGATGTCTTTGCGAAAGCGATAAGAATGCTTGCGGATCCTTACAAATTTCTTAAGAATGTTGCGATTAATTGCCATGCCCACTACCGAATTCTTGAAAATGCCTTACGAATGTTCCGAACGCTTACAAATGCCGTTACAAATAATACGAACGTCTTGCAAACACCTTACAAATGAAGCGAATGTGTAGCGAATGCTTGCCGAATTCTTTTGATTTTTTACTCATTCGCAAACATTGTAGCCAATAATATCAATATAAAACGAAATCACCCACAATGCCTTGGGGCATGGAAAAATATGTCATTATTGGTCCAAGTCTACTCTTGAAACACACACCACTTTGTTGTTTCTCTCAAATTGCGATTTACACAATAAAAAAAAAGATAATTTTACCGGGCAAACGAAAATTTCACGGGTCTTTAATTTGTCTGTCATACATTGATGGATAGCTTAAAGCCAAACACCAAAAATAATGGCCTTTACTTGAAGGAAAGGGCCAGAATAAATAAACTATGCTAAAAACTGAGTCTTGAATGTGAAAATGTTGCGATTCACTAGCGATTCTTAACGGACACCAAAACTCAATAGAATTGAATGCTATAGAATCCTTGCAAATGGCTTGCGAGTGTTACAAATGTCTTGCAATCAATCCGAATTGTTTACGAATTCTTTACGAATATGTTAAGAATATGATTTCCTTGCGAATTTTAGGAGCATGTTCCTAATTTTCGCAACGACTCGAAATTTTCACCGAATGCTTCCGAATGCTTACAAATGCTACCGAATGCTTCCGAATTTCTAGCGAATAATGCGAATTTGCTCAAAATCGCATTCGGAAGGGCATTCGCAAGGGAAATTCGGTATATGTGAGAGCAGTATTACTTGCACTTCTGTAGTTATTTATGTACCAGTCTACTTCAATCTGTATCTTCCACAATATTGTTGTATATTATACTTTTTTTGTTTCGAATACTATTTAGGTATCAAGAAAGCAAGGGAGATAATAATGACACAAGGTCGACCTAACGCCCCGGAAGTTATTATCGTTATCACTGACGGAAAGTCGACGTTTTATCCACAGACGTTGATTGAAGCAAACATGGCTAAAGCCGACGGTGAGCTTGCGTTCTTTTAAATACAAGCAGTTAACGTAATATTCTAAAACCAAAATATAAAATTGCCTAAATAATCTGCACATAATCTAAGCAAGCCTGAGGGTACTGCAGTATATGAAGAAGAAAAAAAAAGAGAAAATAACATTGAGCAGTTGAGGCCGCGTCAATAATAAAATATTTTAAAAAGATACAAATGTCAATCGATAATGTTACAGAAGATAAAAAAAATCATATTGTTGGAAAAAATACCCACTTCATTTTATACCCCGTTGATAACAAATCCCAAAACTAACACAAAAAAAAAAAAAAAAAAAAAAAAAAAAAAAAAAAAAAAAAAACGTATCATTTTTATAAAGTCTTAAACTTTGAAAATCATCACATTGATGTATCGTTTCCATGCATCCAATATTTACAATATACCACGGGCATTTGAAGATGCGTTTTAATGGACGCTCTTCACTTTGGGGCAAATATGATAACGACAACAATTTTTTCATGCTTGTCCTTTGCAATTTACGACATTACATGTACCTATCATTTTTTCAGGCATCACAATGATTACCGTGGGTGTTGGAAGTGATATTTTCATGGACGAATTACAACAGATCGCTACTAGCCCTAGGAAGGTGTTCCGTAGTGATTTCGCTGGGCTCTCAGACCTGATTGGACAGCTCAGAGATTTGATTTGTCAAGGTACATTATCTAATTTAAGGTCGCTACTAGCCCTAGAAAGGTGTTTCGTAGTGATTTCGCATTCAGAATGCATGCGTTTGGTGTCTTCAATTGATATACACGAAAATGTACGAGGGCCATCCAGTAATTTGCGTAATTAAGTAAATATTGAAACTAGCCCATGGAAGAAATATCTTAAGCATAAAGTGTATGGTTAACAAATTAAAGTTATATAGAATAAGTCCTGCTCTCTGTTTTAACCAGGTTTATATTGGTTTCAGTTGTACAGACTACGACCCCCGCCCCGGTGACCACAACCCAACCTCCCACTACAACCACCCAGATCAGCACACCAGCACCTATATCACTGTATCCTTGTAAGTATATTTTTGTATAGTCTGTAAAATAGTTATTGTCCTATAAACGTAAATTAACTTTTTCACAGCTTTTAAAAATGTAGATAGTATATAGGCCTAGCGCTTGTTTTGGACCCGACCCTTAAGACAACCGGCACCCAGACAAGCACACCAGCATCCATGCCATTGAATCATTGTAAGTAGTTATGTATAGCTCGTCAAATGGTTATTGTCGTCTCTACGTAAATTATCCTAAATCAACGCCTGAAGAATGATATATAGAGGATATTTACTTTTTTGAGGTGAATACCAAATATATTTCATCGAGTGAGTTGAAAACATCAGAATTTTCACGAGTGCGCAGCACGAGTGAAAATTTTTATTTTTTCAACTCGCGAGATGAAATATATTTGGTATTCACCTCCAAAAAGCAAATTTTCTTTTTATTTTATACAATACACGGTCATTTTCCAATTCACAAGGCAGGCGGTGAAAATGCAAAAACCAAAAATTTTGAAAACACAAATAATTTTGGTATCACATTGTTCCTTACGTTCTAACTAAGAAAATGAATACCCACACTTTATGTTTTCGTTAATAAATAACGGAGTTATAGGCGTTTGAATTTCTGAAGTGAGACACATTTAGACGTTGCGTCAGAAGTTGCCGTCATACGGAAAAGTCGACATAACGATTTATGAATGTACGTGTAACATGCTTATTTGTGGAGGCATTCTGTTCAAATTTCAACAAAATACTCGGTTTGAAATGCGCAGTCCGGTAAAGATTGAACTGATATTTTGCTGCGTCGCATTTTAGCATGGTACCGATTTTCGCGGCGATTTTGTCTAAAAACCGGTCTGTAAACTTGTAACAACGGTCTGCACTACCGAGTATTCAATTCAACATAGCTCGGTAATTATTCCGTCGAATTTAACGCGTTAGCATTCTGCGTTTTTACAAATGATTTCTGGATGTGTCGTACATTTGCATTCTTAAATGCGTTGACTAGAACGACCTAAGATAAAGCGTTTAACGTATGTCATAACCTGTAAACTTTGCGTTTTTAAGAACTTTTAACTGTGATAATTTCAGTTTCCATGGCAATCAATTTAGTTTATGTTGCGCATCGTGTCATTTTAATTCATAGTTATACAGCTGTATAAACAAATTCACCTGGAGTTGACTAATATTTTTTTTTTTTGGTTCTTAACTTTATATTTTTCGAAATATGAGCGATTATTTTAAAACGGAAAATATGTCACAATTTTCTAAAACGGCAAATCACATTTGCATACAAGAAATATTTAAAATCGTAGCTTGCATATTCTGACGTGTTTGCACACCTTTACTACACAACTCGTATGCATTGGTAAAATGTTTGGCGCATTTTATTAAACTTTCAAGCCAATTGACGTTAGGGAAATTACACATTACCAGTAGTTTTTGCGTTTGATGGATATGTCACAATATTAGAAAGTGACGTTTTTTCCTAACATTTAGATCCTCAAGCGGACTTTAAATGCAGAATTGCGAAGGTTCTTTAGTTGCTATTATTTATCTTCATATATGTATCAAGTGCTAACATAATGACTAACAGTTTAACAAATTTTCATTTGATTATTTGTACATCTTACAAAGTAGAGATGCAATGATAAACCGTATGTTCATTTGTAACAATTTTCAAAAATCGGCAAATTTTGTGAAGTATTGGAACTAACCATGGTTTTTGCAAACACAAGACGTAGCTATATGTATACATATGTTACAAATAAATTGATGACAATAATCATCACATTCTAAAGTCGTAGTGTATGAAATTTTGTCCTAAAACTGCAACTATTGAATTGTTGGCGAATTTTTAAATGTGCGTTTACAGTTTGTAACACAGACGAAAAATGACGTACTTTTAACGTCGCGTTATATTTGCGTTAAATACTGTCATCGAACATGCTTTCGTAAAGACATCATGTATCTTCATTTTAAGTGATACATGAAGAGCACTTGTTAGATTGAACACAGAATGAACACAAAATACTGATAATCTGCCTCAAGTATGCATGCTATAGGACAATGTGGTTAGCATGACTGAGCTTCCTTACACGATTGGAGCCTGCTCACTGTGGAAGTAAAAGCTTTAAATTTGCTGTTGCTACATAAATCACTCTGACTACTTTTTTCGTCCATCGCTGTTACCACGCGCTTCATGTACATGGCGTACTATGACATTTGGTGAGTAACTTGAAGAAATTATGTACTCTTTGGAACGAAACCTTAATATTCACGTTCATTTATGAAACGCCGTAATTTACGTCGATTTTGACGTTACAAACATGAAGGCAATTCCTGACGCGACGTCTTAATGACGTCAAGTAAATGGAAACGTCAGAAGTAATCCAAAATCTACAGTGACGATATAGGCTGATATCAGTCACTAGTGACTTTTGATATCAGTGAGATTTGATATCAGTGAAATGTCATATCAATGAAAATACCAATTTTATCAAGTTTTGATATACATTGGTTTTCACTGTAAAGTATAAAATAAATTGTATTTTGTATTTATGTCTTGTTAATTAACGCCTTTTACAACATTTGTGGTCATGTTGGGATCTCCTCAATTTTCGGGGTACCATACAACATAGGATCACTCATGGCTTCTAGTATTTGTTGTTCGACTTGTGGCCACTTGTCCTGTGATGGCTCAAACTTTCTAGATGGTTGTCAAATGCTCAGTTTGCCTGTAAAGCGTGACATAAATTAGGCAGACGCTTTGTTTTGTTTTGAAGCATACATGTATTTTATGTATACACCTCGCCAAACGTTTAGCATATTCTAGCCTTTATAGTACTAAAGTAAAATGTCCTGAAAATATTCCCAAATCATATTACGACTTAAGCATTCATTGATTTGTAAAGAAAACATGTCGTAGCAAAGAACCAATGACAGTTTTGTCTCGGCCTGTCAGATTTTGTAAATTTTTGAATATGTTAATAATGCATTATTGTAATGATAAGCCGTGTTTCTTAATGCTGAATTTTGCACACTATACACTATATCAGCACAAAATTGACCACATGTCAAGAAAGAGTATGTTGGAACGATCTGTTTTAAACAAAAAATGGAGACTTGTCATCAAACACTGACATTTCTAGAAGACACAAAAATGTTAAGAAAATATAGCAAAATTTCAATGTTTAACATTTTGAAAACAAGTTTGTCTTTAAAGATGTCTAATGCCTACCTCTCAAATGACATGATAATAATATTATACCACATTATTATTCTATCTATTGTCTAACGATTTTTATAACTTTTGATTGAAAATACTGAAATTGAGTACTTTTAGACAATATTTTATATTTTAAACATGCGTGTCGAAAATATCTTTTTCAAACAAGTGACTTATCTTTTGTCATTCAGTATCTAACTAACAGTCAATTTTGAATCCGTAAAAGTCCTGATTGTTTCCACCGTAACCATGGCATCGAATAGGAACAATTGTGTCGAAATACTTATTCACTTGGATTATTTCTAACCAGATATTGAAACAAATAATTATGCTAAACTTTTGACGAAGAGTGTATACCACGTATATTTCTTTTAGGTTTCGAAAGTGCAGTGCCAGCCGACCTCATTTTCATGATTGACGGTTCACTGTCGACTCGACCATATGAGTGGATGATGAAAACTCATTTCGTCACCAACTTTCTCGACGGTATTCACATCAGTAGAGAACATGTAAATGTGGGCGTGGTCATATCGGATCACGTGAGTCAGAGAGGAGATAAGATAGGATTGACACCGTTCAATACTAGGTAAGCAATTCATTATATACTTAAGGAATAAAGAAACGCAACAAACACTTTGGGTCACTAAAAACATGCTTTGTGATGCCAGTCTGTGGTGTTACTGAGCTTATTATATGAAAGCAATATCTAAACGTAAAGTTGTAACAGATTGAGCCACAATGTCGGTTACGTATGTTTAAAGCGTATGCGTAACCACACTGACCTACAGTAGCACATCCTGTTACCATAATCAGTAAATGTCAAATTTGAAACCAAAACCAGTTTTGTTTCAAAAACCCCTGAATGTGTTTGCAGATGTAACCATTGATCAGTTGGTAACATTCGGTTATGTTATAGGACGTTTAACGTCACCAACGTCAATCGAAAAAAATGAGTCAAAAGCCAGTAAAATTTCCTTCGGCATGCATTAAATTCAATAAAATGATTATTTATGTAAACATTATGACCTTTGAACTTCAGACGTCAATAAAACGTCCATAATAACGTCAAAATCCAACATCCTGCATTTAAATGACTCCCATTATGTTTTTCAAATTTTCGGATTTCAAAATGATCAATTGCAAAACGTTTGATTACAATGCGTAAATAGAGTGTTGACTCAAAGCATATAATCCGTTTCGCTTCTTTACATAACGTAATATTCTGTTAGACGAACGTCAAAACAAACGCTCCCAAGACCCATTTCTACGGTGCCTGTGACGTCACTGTTGATTAAAAAGCACGTCGTGTCGTATGTCAGTTCGATATACACCGTTTAGGTACAAATGAGCAAAATCGAATAATTTAAATGACGTTAACAACTCATTCTTCGTTATTGTTAACTTCTGCATTCCTTTAACAAGATTTAACGCAAAATGGGACGGTACCTAAGTATACAATGATGTTAGTCTTTATTGCACATTATCAAGTCGACGTCACGTAACCCACAAGCAAAGAATTTGGCATCTTCACCTTTGCCCCGACCTTTACGTCACAATTTGCGTTTTTCGTAATTTTTGACGTTTTGTCGCTAATTTTGTCAATAAAATGACGTTTTCTCATTTCATTACGTGTAAAAAGCAGTCAGTATGTCATTTCATAAAATGATTTTATCAAAGCATCAAATACATACGTAAAAATTGAAATATAATGTGTTGCGTATTTTAATTCTTTAAGTATATTTACATTTTTATTGCAATCGCCCTAGATGAAAGTATCTTTCTTGATGTTTTTCATATCCCAATGAAAAACATTAAGTCACGTGCTCTAGATGCCACGCCTATGGGCGGGGCGACGTAAAATTCACCCAGTGACGTTGTTTGTTTACTCTTGTGGGCGTGACGTCGGTCGCGTATCGCCATGACGTTAAGCGCGAAACTTTGACGTTTTGACTGTTCCAAAATTACGTTGAGTCGGATTTAAAGTCAAATAACATGAAAATGATTAAGGATTGAAATTCAGATTTTTAGCTTTCACTGGATGATGAAAAACATTAGGCTGTTTTAATGTCTGTGAAGCCCGAAGGGCTTCTCGGAGACATTAAAACAGCTAATGTTTTTCATCATCCAGTGAAAGCTAAAATCTGAATTTCAATACTTATATTTACATTTTATATTATCAGTCAAGTATCAGATTTTTAATTGCGCATATCACCGTTCATTTTCATGTTATTTGACATTAAATCCGACTTAACGTAATTTTGGAACAGCCAAAACGTCAAATTTTCGCGCCTAACGTCATGGCGATACGCGACCAACGTCACGTCAACATGAGTAAACAAACATCGTCACTGGATGAGTTTTGACGTCAGCCCGCCCATAGGTGTGGCCTCTAGACCACGTGACTTAATGTTTTTCATTGGGAAATGAAGAACATCAAGAAAGATACTTTCATCTAGGGCGATTGCAATAAAAATGTAAATATTCGATGACATGTGCAATTAAAAACCTGATACTTATTTGATAATATCAAATGTAAATATAAGTATTAAAATTCAGATTTTAGCTTTAACTGGATGATGAAAAACATTAGCTGTTTTAATGTCTCTGAGAAGCCCTTCGGGCTTCACAGACATTAAAACAGCCTAATGTTTTTCATCATCCAGTGAAAGCTAACATCTGAATTTCAATCCTTAATTGATCCTTTTGGATTTCGTAAGAAATTGCGTTCAATCACATAAGACCGAAATTAAACACATAGACTCATGGGAAATAGAGAGAGAGAGAGAGATAATAGTTTATTATAGTGTCACGTATCAAATAACATAATATACATACAATTTTAAAACTAACATATTTGACACCCAGCCACGAATGGCTTATGAGACACTTATTGACATATAAAACATAAACGGCATACAAGATGCTGAATAATAATTAAACATTATGTACAGGTTATGACATAGACATGTGAGTCTAAAACATTTAAAAGCACTTTGAATTAAATAATTAAACAGTTGTTTTCAAAATTGGCGGGTTTGTTAAGACACATGGTTAAGTTAAAATGAGATAATATGTTCAGTCCTTATTAAAACAAGGAGTTGGTAAGAGTGTAAGTTCAGATTAAGATTCAATGAAATAAAATTCAAGATTAAAGTGAATTTTGGCACAGTATATAGACATAGACATGGACGGCGATACAGACCAGATTTTATATAGTCACTATCATAGGTCAGCAATCGCAAACTGAAGCTGCTTGTCAGAAAACTGTCTGATTGGGCATTCCCTACCTAGGTCGCTTCTGACATGCATCCCCAGTGTGCGAGTGTCGTGCAAACAAACTAGAACCTAATCAAGTCTTGTGTATTTTAAGAGACAACAAATATTTACTGTAACTAGTTTGCATATGTGCTTCGATATGTTTTTACACGTGAAAAATGGCTTTTGACAATACAGTAGTTTAAATATTTTACATTATAATTCAAAAGTTAGTTATAAAAATATAGAACAATTACAACAATAAAACATGCTGATAAAATGTGCTGCTGTGTGTAACTTAATTGAACGCCTCTGCATCTACTGTTAAACCCGGGCAGAACGTCGCCGCCTATTCATAAGCAGTAACGATGATGCCAATTTTGATTGGATACTACTAGTTTGCATCAAATGTATTAGCTTTCCTTCGGATGTCAAGGAAGTAAATTCGTTATATGCATTAGTTGCAAAATGAAATAATTCGTATCTGATATCGCTGTAGAAATCACAATCAATGAGAAAGTGGAGTTCGTCTTCCACGGTTGCACTATCACAGAGTTTGCAGAGGCGTTCCGCGTGGGGAGTTTTTGGTTTGGTATACCTACCAGTTTCTACAGCAAGGGGTATATTACAGCTCCTAAATTTGGCGAGAATGCGGCGGTGGTCACGGCTCATATTCATTTTAACGTATGGTTCAGTATTTAGAGTTTCTTTATATTTTCTATAAGTTCTTAGTTTATTGCCACTATCAATACCATTGCCATCAGTGAATAATTGGTTATGCCAATTTCGAGTATCTATTTCAATGAGCTTTTCTTTAGCTAATGCGAGACACGTTAACTTTGACGGACTCGGTGCTAACATGGAATCTTGAAGGCTGAGCGAATCAAACAAATTTAACATGCGATTTTCCCAGGATCTACCAATACTGAAACTCCAGTTGTGAATTTTCCGAATTGTTCTATCATCTGGCATGTTTCTGAGTCTGCACCAAAGGCGAACTGTTTCTAACTTCTGTTTTACCTCTGCAGATACCCAACCCATATCGCCTTTACTGGATATGTTTGGCGCATTTTTGCTTACACCCAAAAAATAACGACATGCTTTGTTTATAGCACTTTCAACTTTTGTAAATTTCCTATTTCCCCAAATGCCAGCACAATAGAACAATACGGGTTCAACAACTGACTCTATCAACTTTTTGTATACTTCATACGACATACCTCCTGCAGACTGATATTTCATATATATGGCTCCAAGTGCGCGGCTAGCAGATTTCGTTATTTCTGTGATTGACTTTTCCATGTCCAAAAATTCATTGAACCAGAATCCAAGGTATTTATAACTATGTGTATTTATAAATATGTGTTTATGCCATACAATCGCGTAATTGCACTTAATCCCATAGGTTCGCGTAAGAAATTGTCGAGTTAGAAATTTTGTTTGATCCTATACGAAATCGTTAGGAGTAATTATGTTTGATCCCATAGGATCGCGGCGTCAGAAAATACACTTGGTCCCATAGGATTTTTTCAGACATTGCGTTTTGTCCCATAGGATTACATGAGATTGATGCCAAATTTTAAGAAAGACATGACTTTTTATTCCGTAAGACCTGGTACCAGTGTCATGTTAAGCTAGTCAGATATTGGTCATGTTTAGCTAGTCAGATATTGGTTGGCGGTTTTTTCTGAGTCTTTCAGTATCTTGAAAAAAAGACATTGTGAAGACCAACCGCACCTATAAGGCTCATAGATGTATACGTGTACATTACGAAAACGTGTCCATGCAGTATATATAGAGAGATTGTTTTACCTGTCAAAATGAAAACAATGAAGTTCCATTGGAAAAAATTTGATGTTCTTAATATTTTTGCTCAAACCATTGATTGTGGGTACAAGTTAGAACCGCCTCGCTGAGGCGGTTCTAACGAGTACCCATAATCTATGTTTTGAAGCAACAATAAGAAAAAATAGGTATACCCCTGCAAACCCATTTTTTCTATATAAAATTGAAGTATAAAGGGGTATACTTTGCACGGACATGTTTTCCTGAAGCCTTTGTCAACAGGATTCATCTAAAAGACCTGATCCACGCTATGATTAGCCCTGCTGGTGGGATGGATACAGTCAGGGGACTCAAGGAAGTCGGGGACGTATTCAGGACACAGAGTAACCGACCTAATGCGGGGAAATATATGATTTTAGTCACTGACGGACGCTCGGGCACATTTCAACAAACCATGCAGGTATTGAACACGTATACATGTTTGCTTTTGCACCTTATGTACGTTTTCATATTTTTAGTTAAGTGGACGCCTGTTGGAAAATAGCTGCTCATTCGGCTTACGAAATGTTTTCTTAGTAAAAGTACCTGATTGTCAGTTTGCTTTTCACAGCTCGGTTTATGGGATATGAGATTCTTTTTAATTGCGCCCTTTCCTGATCATTGCCTTCTTTAGATAAAGAGATATACTAAAGATGTATTAAATAGTCAAACCTGTAGGCTTGGATGAGTACTTGATGGCTTTATACTTCTATGAAACAACAGCAACAAATAATAATAATAATAATAATAATAATAATAATAATAATAATAATAATAATAATAAAGATAATAGCAATAAATTAAAATTAACAAATAAAAACAAGAGGATTACATATTTAGCACGTATTTCAGACTAACATATGGCCCTCAAACAAAACATGGAAACGCTATTACTTGTATATTGCAATATATTTGATACGAATGCCAGTCTATATGGTCCTCAAAATCTGATCCACTATTTTTTCTACAGGAATCGGCAAACCTGAAGAACGCCGGAGTGACGATAGTTTCCGTCGGCGTCGGTAATAACGTAGATCTGAACGAACTGCGAGCGGTGGCCAGCCACCCGAACCTCGTCATCCGGTCGTACGACTTTAATGGGTTTCTACAACTCCTGCCCAACCTACAACAAATTATATGTGATCGTAAGTATAGATAACACAATGTTAGTTGTCGTATTCACGTGACCTGCATGAGCCCATTAACCAGGCTTTTCAGGGAAGCACAGTGACTTAGCTTTAGAGTAAAGGACTCCAGAATGAGAGGTCCTGAATTCGATACACGTGTACTTATCTCTGCGCGCTGTGCAGTCCTTCAACGAGCACTGTAAGCAACACATACTACAGCTTAATACCCGTGAGGAGATGGCTCCATCCCCCTATGAGAGACGATTATCACGTTGACTGGGACGTTAATTTATAATAAAATCAGAAAACCATTTACCATTTGAGATTACACAACACGGATAAAAAAGTCACCCATAAAACTACATTTCAGGACACCAACTAAATCACTAATACCGTCCGAATTTGACCTCAGACGTTTCCGTTTGCTTAGAAATTATAAAATCAGGCAAATATTATGAATAAATAGCATGGGCAATTTATACACCTGTTTCTAAACATGCTTTTTTTTTCTTCATTTTACAGTGCTACGAAACCAGGTGGCCACGACACCAGCCCCTACCAGTCCACCCACCCCAGGTAAGACCGACCGTAATTTTTTGTTAACTGTGCTTATACTCACCTACCAAATAATACCTACCAAAAATGGGCATTTTGGAGATTTTCTCTCTCTCATTTTCAAAACAATGATTTGAATGGACAGTAAAAAAAAAAAAAAAAAAAAAAAAAAAAAAGATAAGTCAATCAAACGAAAAAAGAAAATCGAATTAAAAAGATGACCTGCATTCCTTCCCAATCTAAATGTGCATCGCATAAGGATGACATAAACATAAACAATTCAACATTTTAAGTGACGTCAGGACTTAAAAATTCATTTTCATGATTTTTGTAAGACCAAGATCATGATTCATTTCGTCATCAAGTCCCATATACATGTATTAACTATCTAAAATATCTCATGGCGAATATATGTACATTATGTGTTTGCCGGTTCTCTAAACAGATGAACTTTGGACTGAATTCCATTACAGGTCTATGTGACGGGTGCCTTATCGCAAACGGGGTCGGATATAACCCCTACCCAGGGGACTGTACAAAGTTTGTTCAGTGTTGGGTGGATGGGGACACGGTCCGGGCTCTGGTTCGATCCTGTCCGTTCGGACAGTACTGGGACGCTGATGCAATCACCTGTAGACCTTCATTCCTGGTCAAGTGCACTGCAGGTAAAAGGATACATGTAGCATAATAATCCAAAGGAAATATAGTTATGGGAATCTGCTAAACAGGACGACAAGGCTGTGTAGCCGCCTACATAACGCTTTATGATGTAGATAGCATAACTCCATTCAAAATACGTCTTACGAGTACATCTTATAAGCTACTTTTGCCATAATTGTAGATCCTTGCAAGAACGCTTTGCCCTGTTTCACATACGATATGCCTGGATATGAGCGCCGATCCTTCTGGAAATGTATTGACGGGTTTAGTGTTGGTTACTATAATTGTTCCGCGAAGAGCGTCTGTGTGGAAATTCCACACTTCAATCGTATTAAATAAGGAAATATGGCATTTTTGTAGATCCTTGCAAGAACGCCCTGCCTGGTTTCACTTACGGCATGCCTGAGTACGGGTGCCGCGCCTTCTGGAAGTGTATAGACGGATTCAGTGTTGGTCATTGTTGTTCCGAAGACAGTGCCTATGTGGAGGGGATGGGGTGCTTGGAGGATGTCCCGTGCTTTGACAGTTGCCCGCCTGAGGGAGGAATTGCAGTGAGACGTAAGGAAAACAAAAATAATTTAAAAAAATTGACTTCATCGTGCGAACAAGGTTTTCATATCAACATGTTCAAGGCGGTTCCTTACTTATTTAAGTATAGTTTATGTTTTGCCTAGTGAGTCTGAAATCGTAATTTTTTCGACTTCATAGATACCCTCATAAACATATATAAAGCCCTACAACGAAAGTAATTCCGTTATTCTGCTGACACGATAAATGTAGACATTGAAATGCTATTTCATTCTCAACAAGTAGTTAAATGATTGCTTTACGTGTACTCCACGGTTCTTCTGCAGCTACCTGCGATAGACGTGCGCACTGAGACAAGCGTTACTACATTAGCGATGATCTACCGCCGCGGGGAGGTAGTCCGACCCTGTCGCCAACATTTGTGAGAATAATTTCTTGCTCATGTCTTTTCTTTACTTTAAAATCCACATTTCTTCCACAGCGACATGTGACAGGCGTGCTCACTGGGACAAGCGTTACTACATAGAGATAATCCACGGCCGTGGGGAGCTAGTCCGCCCCTGTCCTGCAGGCACAGTGTATGTACATGAAAGGTGTGGCTGTGACTTTGGACTCTCGGGCTTGCTGCCAACTACTCCGGAAGGTAAGTTTTAGATACACCATCGTCCTGCAGGGAGGCGTGGCTGCGACTTTGGACTCTCGGGCCTGCTGCCTACCACCCCTGAAGGTAATTTATACAAACAACGTTCGGGCACATTGTGTACGTAAAATTCTGTTAAAAGATAAAACTTCTTGATTTAGCATTTGCTTTTAATTTTTATACATAGCAAATACGTAAGGATAAACTTTTAGGCACTAGAATAGCGATATGATTGGTAAACATTTAGTTCCAGACAAGATTTACATGCACGTTAACAAAAATGTTATATCTTTAACTATTTTATTTCTATTTACAGTTTTATGCAAGCCTGCAGCTTTCTTCCCATTCGACGCAGACCTTCAGGACAAATCCCTCAACCAGATAAACACTGGCGTCACCAACGTCAAACTCACGGACCTAGGCACCGCTGCATTTAACGGACGTAGTGAGATGAACTTATGGCGGTTCGCTGGTGCGGATTGGGGTAAAACGTTAGTGATAAAGTTTAAATTCCGATTCGACTACGCGAACAAGTTTGTTGATTACGGAGGTTTGCCGGTTGACCTCGGTAGCGATTGGCGTATCAATATGAACCTGTTGAAGGACTTCAAGTTGACCGACCTTGACTGGCGACTTTGGAACCAGATGCGACAGGTTCGAACCCTGGATCAATGGCGGCAATTGCTCCGAGATTTCGGCAAGACGAAGATGTTCTATATTTTCCTGGCTCAATTGGGATTCAAACCCGGTACCTCGAACTCCGTACAAGTCATTAGGATTCTGGGCACGCCCGAGGCGTTTGCTGAGATTCAATTATTGCTCCAGCAGTTGAGACGAGACAGCATGAGCACCGCACCGACAGACATGCAGGGAATTCTCGCAAAACTTCGCGGCTTGCGAGGTTATGTCAACTGGTCGAATATCGTGCGGCAGTTGCAGGAGAAGGGAAGCAGTGGTACCGGAAGCGGGAATACCTTCAACGTGACGACGCCAATAGACGTCACCGACGTCAAGGGATCGATTCCACACGGCGCTGTGTTCATCAGAAAGTACAATCAAATGACAGGTGAGAATACATTTAAATCATTTGTAACCATGTGGCATTTATGTGTTTGTCTAACATTATGTTGATGTTTGGTGCATGTACAAATTGCTGAGTTACGCTTTGCCTCAAGAGAAGAAAATCGCTGTGACCGAAAATCAGTCTGCAAAAACATGTATGGTGTAATGAAGCAGTAGCCGCTTGCATTGACCTGCCCTTTCGCGCATCAAACCACAATTATCTACGGATTTGCATATGGCTTATTCTAGTAATCTACGTACGTCAAATGGGTGTTTATTTCATAAAATGACACAAAAATGAAGCAACTCTTTTCCTTGTTAATTCAGTTATAATGCACCCAACAAGAACTATATTCCTTTAATTCATTGCATTTTAGGGTAATGCGAAGTTATTCCAGGGTAAGGACCGGACCGTTAGTTAGGCCCAGATGAGGCGGAGTAACACAGATAATTGTCTAATTTCAGGCGAGTGGGAAGTTGTTCCAGGGTCGGGACCTGGTCGTCAGTTAGGCCCAGATGAGGCGGAATGGCGCTGGAACAGTATCACACAGAACTGGGAGAGGACGGTCGTCTCAGGGGATAGCGGGGCTAGTGGTGGTAAGACTGAGAAGCGAACGTTTCCGAAATTATTTTTACCAATTTTGTATTACTACTATGCCGGTACCGTGATGTAATGCATCTTTTTCTCTCCAAAAATATGTTTTCCAAAACATGTATAACTTGGTCACCAGGTTTCGCTGTGTAATAACTGAACGATTCTCAAGTCATTTTCCAGTAAAGATATTCATGATACTTAAATGGAATTGATGTTCTTTCGATTGCTTAAATGCTGCAGCCTTTTCCCAAAAATATGACTGAGCAATTAAGGATCAAGTGAATCAAATGACGCCCCCTTTTTCAAAACTACTGTATGAGAAATTCAAGAACTCGATCTAACTTTGTGTACTGACATTTTGAAGGTTCAACGAGCGGTTCATGGAACACGGGCACTGGTGCTTCAGGGATAATGGGCGGTGGGGGAGGAGCGTCCTGGCAGACCGAGACCAACCTCCAGACAGGCCCTACCAAAACTCAAACCTGGCAGTGGTCCACAGGTAGCCAGCAGAGCAACCAGACATCGTCAAGTTACGGGGGTTATTTCACATGGCAGGATCTGATGCGAGAGATTATGGCACTACAGGTAATTTGGATTTTACATTTTCGAGACTATTTGTCGTAAGGTATGTACGAACATGAATCCAGGGTACAATGCTCGAAGAGAATTACACATGAGTACCGTAATCATTTCTAACATGGCAACCATGTTGAAATGTGGCAGTTATGCCACAAGCGATTCTGACGGTCTTTTCTCATCCACCGTCTGTGGAATCTGCATGCAGTCTTTTCGAACCCATAAGTTACTATCCCAATGTATCCCAAATCATTCCCTACCAGTACATCGTCTTTATTCAAATTTAAACATTATCGCCCTTTATCCCCCACGCTCAAAAGTGAAGATCTTCATAGTATATGATTTGATGACGCTGGCGCAATGCCAATCCAAGATTATTCGAATGATGTTGGTCCCCAGCTCAATCACTCCTTCTTTACAGCAACAACAGCAATATGCCGGTGCCGCTGGCGGTGGTGTTGGTATGGGCGCCGCAGGTTGGGGAACCAGTGCAGGATCTGCCGGTATGGCTGATACCGGTATGGCTGGTACCGGTATGGATGCTGGAATGGTTGGTACCGGGATGGACGCTGGTATGGGTTCGGGTGTCGGTGCAGCGGGAGCTTGGCAATGGCAGACAGGCGGACAGTTCGGCGGTCAATCAGGCGCAGAATTAAACGGACAAGCGGGCGGACAATTCTCTGGCCAAATGGGCGCACAAGCTGGTTCAGCTGTTGACCAAGGAATCAGTGTGACTCTTCTCGAAGAATTGTTGAGGCAGGCTGCCGGACAGACAGGACATATCGTCGACTCCAACATTAGTCCAGCGCTGATTGAAGAGATACTCAGGCAGCTAAGAATTGCGGCGGAAAATAACAGAAAGGCGGCGGAAGCCAGCGGAGGTGCGACGGGAACCAGCGGCGGAACCACATGGCATTGGTCACATTCTGGTATGCCATTTTCGGTGGGGTTGTGCATTAAGTATAGTTATCAGTCGCAAACGCCACAATCGATGGCTTAATTTGAAATGACTAGAATGAAATAAGAATTATAAAGTTGGTTGTTCTTGCTCCTTATTTATATTTGAGCCGCCTCGTGGGAAAACCAACAATGTGGTTTCCGAACAGGTCCGACACAAACCGACCTGTACCAGCACAGAAAAGAGCTAGAAGCTTGAAATTTCGGATTTAAGTAGAAGAGGAATCGCACTATCCGAGTAGCGAAAACAAAGGCGCTGATCAGCTTCGCGGTTACCGCGAAGCTGATCTTCGCCTTTGTTTTCGCCTATGCAGATTGTTGGTTTTCCCATGGGTTGGCTCATTTGTTAATGTCTGACATGGTCAAAATTAGCTTGTTTAGTCAGTATTACGATTTATTAATAAATGTTAATTTACCTATTTGTAAGGGAGCACCGTGGCATACAGGTCGCCATCCCTACAAGCACTAATTTAGTCTTTGAGCAAGGCACACTTAATTACAATGTAAGTCACTCAATCAATGGAAACGATGTATTCATTTAAAAGTGATTGTTGCTGACTTAACATACTCATTTCAGGTGGCAGTACAGGTGGAGCGGAAACAAGTGGTTCTGCAGGTGCAACAGGTGGTACTGGTACTACAGCCGACGGCTCTACCTTCGACATGGCTAAACTATACGCCATTTTACAACAAATCAAACAGGCAACGACGGGAACCACTAGCTGGGGATCCGGTATGAGCGGTACCCAGCTTGATACAAACCAGCTAAACGCAATTTTGAAGCAGCTACAAGCCGGTACTGGGACAGAGACCGGAACTGGGGCCGGACTGGGAACTGGAGGGGGAACCGGATCAGGAACCACGTGGAGTAGCTGGTCCCAGTCTGGGAATTTCAGCGTTGATCTACCGACTGGTGTGTTTATAACGAGTGGGGGAAAGGCTGCGACAATCACAGGTGAATAGAAATAAGTGTAACCACTTTTGCTAATATTGTATAAAACAAAGTAAGTGAACATAAAATTTCAAATAAATTGCTAAAAAGTAATACTTTAACATCATATAATATGTAAAAATAAAGATTAACGCCGCCTCAAAGAACTGATGGTAGATACCATAGAAATCTTTATTACTGCGGGGAATTCAATACGTTAGTCTTTATGCCACTCTAAAAGTTAAATACATGAAAACAAAGTCTACTTTAAAGTGCCATACATTTCCCCTAATTGTTTCAGGTGGGATGGGTTCCAATTTGGGCTCTCAACCGGGCAATTCTCAGCAAATAATCCGTACACAGACCACCTCGTCCAATTCTGAATCGGGAATGAAGCCGGCTGTTCAGGAACAATTAATAAAGGCCGCGCTACAACAGATGAAATTGAAACCGAACAAAGCCCAGACAGTAGTTAAGACAAGAGTGGAGCAAGTCAAGCCTCAGACTGTTGAAGCTGTTGTTGTTCCTATTACGGGAGGGCGTGTCGTAGGCGGCACGATAACACAAACAGGACAATCTAGCCCGACGATTGGTCAGCCTTCGTTCGTGGTAGGCGGGGTCAGAATGGGAGGCGTGGTCACTGGGAATCAGACAATCCCATTGGGTAATATCAAGACGGAGCAACGTCAAGTACAGATTTCGACTGCTCCGATTGGTGGGACTTCGTCTGGAGGTGGGCAAATAGTGTCAACGATTAAGGTCGAGGGTAAACAAATACCAATCAAGGAACAGATGGTGACACAGGAATTCGTTGAATCCGGGCAGGTCAAAATGCCTGCTCCTAGCGGAGGAACATTCAATGTTGTTAGACAGAGGGTACCCGTTAAAGTCGACAAAAAGTCCCAACAATGGTTCGCCAGCAGATCCGCACCTCGAGGGGCCTCGGCCAAAGGTGTAAGCTCAACAGCGGTCGAAGGGCAGATTGTTGGACTCAGGGTCCCTGAATCGCAGGCTGGTATGATATCAGGCGCGACCGTGTTTGGCACATCTGGCGTTCGAGAGGTTCCAGTAATAAACCAAGGACCTAGATTAAGAATCAAGGAGATCGTCCAAGAGATAAATCCAGTTGAGTTCTCAGCCCAGACTGAGGTACCTGGAGGCCAGACTGTTGTTCAAACACAGAGAAGAGTGCAGAGTCGTTTAGCTCCCGGGCAGACAACGGGTACTTTCACCAAGCGAGTACAGGTCCAGGGCGGCGGTACTGGAGACATTGGCAGTCTAGCAAACTTGGGTCTCAGCGCCGGTGGTGCATCGGGGACATGGTCTCTCGACGGGCAAGGGTCTAGGGTTCGTATTGGCGGTGTAAGCGGCGGGGGAGTAAGTTCGGGGAGTGGCATGGCGGGCGGAGATTTCACCCAGATGGGCAAAGTATTCGGGAGCGGAGGAGGTGTGAAACGGGTCATTGATACCAATATGAAGCGTATTCCGGCAGGCGCCGTACAAATGGAGGCTGAGGGTGGTGTTAATCTTGCCTCACTTGGACTCGGTGGCGCTGAAGGATCGAACATTATACGGCGGACTGTCCAGATAACCGACCCGTCACAGCTCACTGGCTCCTTAGATAACTTGATAAACGCCGGAACTGTGGGTGGTTCATCTGGAAGCGCTATGTTCCAGTCTTCTGGTGGTAGCTCGATGGGTGCTGGTTTAACTGGCGGATCGGGTAACTCCGGATTCATCTCACAGAGCACCGTCACAGGCGGAGGATCCGGTTTATCAAGTAATCCTAACGATCTTATGTTCCTCACGGGAATCAGCGAACTGGGTAGCGACAATCTTTTAGAGTTGGGACTTGGTGGAAAAAGACGTAGAAGGCGATCCACGAGGAAGAGTTCAAGAACAAAGAGGGCAACCAATAAACAAACATACCAGGCTCTGGTGACGAATTGTCAAGGACAAGGGGTACAGGGGCCGTCCATTATGATCGTGGCGAACCAAGGGGAGGTCCAATTTGCGCTGAAGACGACAGACTTTGAAAATCCAGGAATAGTCGCTGTGCCTGCTGTAAGTTTAGCACCCTTTTCTCATAATTTATGCTGTTTCGTGACACTGTAATAACGCCGAGAAAATCTTTTACTTGTACATGCATGTGTGCCTCATTTTAAGTATTTGTTATAAATATGGCTTCTGCAATATTGAAATATACAAAGAACAAATATAATGATTATCCCTGGGTACATGATCACATAACATAATTTTATTTGAGTCTCAGTATAACATAGTGCATTTTACATTTTTATGATTTGCATTCACTTGTCAAAACGTTAAACTAAATGCAAAACAGTACAAGTAATATCCCAGAACTCTTATTGCTGCAATCTCCGGCTCCCTAAAATGGTAATCATACACTTTTGCAGTAGTGTTATTTCCGTATATATTTTTACTTAGAACAAGAATCGAATGTTTTAGGTCGAAGGATGGAATGACGTCACACTTGTCTACGATGGTTCCACTCTTACCGGCATTGTTGAAAACTGGAAGGGGTACCACAAATCTAGTGTCAACTTATCAGGTACAACTTATGGCTCTTTATCATCAGGAAAACACGTCCGTGTAATGTATACCCCCTTATACCCCACTTTTACATAGTAAAACTGGGGTTCGCAGGGGTATTCCTATTTTTCTTATTTTTGCTCCAAAACATAGATTGTGGGTACACGTTAGAACCGCCTCGTCGAGGCGGTTCTAACGTGTACCCACAATCTATGTTTGGAGCAAAAATAAGAAAAATAGCAAAATTTTTCAGCTGAAATTTTTCATTTTTTAAATCTCAAAAAATATATGTCTATTGCATGGGCAAGTTTTCGTAATGTATGGCTCTTTATACTAGCAGCACATATTTTCAACAAAGCTTTGTGAACTCGCCAAACAATGCTTTAAGTCCCCTGTATCACATACATGTGACTGTTTTGCGCATCGAGAGGCAAAAACGTTGCGAACGTTCGCTAGGATTTGTTTTAACGTCACATATGTACATGTATGCCAGGTATAAATTGATACCGCGATAGTTATTGCTGACCATGATGCAATACATGTTGATTGATGTCAGGAACTGAATTCTATGTGCTGACACACAATTTTTGAATAATCCAATGTGGTCTTACGAAACCAGAGCGTTTCCCGGCGTTCATTTATTCTTGAGTATGTTCTGCAATATACAGGAAATTTGATATGCACAATTTTTGTTATGGCAGGTGATATAGAGCGACGTCAAGCAGGGCTGCTGGTTGGTTCCTGTCAGGGATTTGCTAGTTTCCATGGTGAAATTGATGACGTAAGTAGATTTGCTCATGCGTATTGATTATATACTGAACAACGTGTAAAGAACATCGATCAGTAGGTTTAGATGAATTTGGATCATGTAGTCATTTTCAGAGTTTTATTACGTTCTTTCGAAGATAGTTTTCCCCCGCACGTGGAAACCAAGAGCGAGGTAGAAATATAAATGAAATGCATTTTGCCAAAACAATTTATACGACCGATGTTTGAGGAATTGCAAATTGTAAAAGTTTTTTTTTTTTTTTTTTTTTTTTTTTTTTATTCAGTTTCACGTCCCTTTCAAGCTTTTTCACTCATATCGAGACGGATCAATCGGTAGGTGGGGCGAAAACCGGAGTACCCGGGGAAAAACCACCTGACACACCCGCAAGCAGAACTTGGCTTGTCCCACATGTGACTCGTGCCCCGAGTGAGGCGCGAACTCACATCGGTGAGATGATGGAATGATCAAGAGCACTGAAGTCAGCGACCTTAACCACTCGGCCACAGGGGCCGCCAAATTGTAAAAGTACCTTTGAAGAGGATACATGAATGTACATAATGATAATTATTATCAACATTGTTGTATAATACATGTAAATGTTTTCTATGATTTAATACTTGTAAATTGTCTTCTTAGAAATGGATAAAACCATCCAAACTGACCTTTGCCATGACATGTTTACAAAATGCCATTATACATGTACCTTCTGTTTTGTTTTGCAGTTAACAGTTTATCAGTGTCTAACTCCAGCTATACAACAACTGAGAGATAAACGAGTGGTGAAAAAGAAATGATTTGTTGGTAAAACAGAGACGAGACTATGCAATATCTGGTTAAATGACAATTATACATTGAATGACTGAAGTGGTTATAGTGTTATTCAAATAGCAATGAAGGGACTACCGCCACAAAATTTAAAACAAAATTGTCTAATTGTGACCAAATGTGTAGCATCAGGAAAACATGTCGGTGAAATGTATACCCCCTTAAACCCCACTTTTATATAGTAAAACTGGGATTTGCAGGGGTATACCTATTTTTCTTATTTTTGCTCAAAAACATAGATTGTGGGTACTCGTTAGAACCCCCTCGGCGAGGCGGTTCTAACGTGTACCCACAATCTATGTTTTGAGCAAAAATAAGAAAAATATCAATTTTTTTTCCAACGAAATTTTCAATTATTTTACCTGAAATTGATCTCTGTATATTGCAT
The DNA here is from genome assembly GCA_964017185.1 of Rugalucina vietnamica. Lineage (NCBI taxonomy): Eukaryota > Metazoa > Mollusca > Bivalvia > Lucinida > Lucinidae > Rugalucina > Rugalucina vietnamica. The sequence goes on from OZ024884.1 coordinate 35,381,759, forward strand.
GGGCATGTTTTCGTGATGAAACATTCAATCCTGTAGTTTAATTTATAAGTAGATCTAGAAGAACTTCTTGACAGAGCTGACAAATACCGTATTTGCTCTATTCACTGTACAAATCTACAAAGCGCACTAAAGTTGATTGAAAATCATACCGAGGACACGTGCACTTTCGACGTTGAGTTGTCAACTGATTCGTTGAACATACAATATCTGGCTTTGTTGGTATTCCCTTTTGGGACACTCAGGCCGAGACAGATTTCTAATACATGTACGTTCCTTTTGAAAAAAAATGCTTACCATGCTTAATGCACGGCTGGTAATGTCGTTAGGGGCAATCAAACGTTATGCAAACGGATGCCTTACGGGAGCTTCCGGACATGAGTAACGGGAACAGAACATGTGACATTTGTTTATGTTTATGAGAGGTAAATATTCTGAAATCGGACGATACTATTCCAAAACAGTATTTATTTCTGCATACTATTTCGCGATCGTGGGAGTGAGAAATGCTGTTGTATCTCTAAAAGCCAGTTTTTCCTCGATCCGAGGTATGGGTATGTTACTGGGCATAAATGTTTTAGATTAATTTTGTAATTTTCGCTAAGCCCATTACGAAAACTTGCCCATGCAAAGTACAGAGATTTTTTTGTTTCAGAAGAAAAAATGTTTTAAATATTTTCGCTCAAAACATAGATTGTGAGTAAATGTTAGAACCGCCTCGGTGAGGCGGTTCTAACGTGTACCTACAATCTATGTTTTGGATAAATGAATAAGAAAATTAGGTATACTCTGCAAACCCCTGTTTTTTTCTATATACAGTAAAAGTGGGGTTTAAGGAGGTTTACTTTTACGGACATGTTTTCGCTAACCCGCTGATCAGGTACACTTCTATACTGACTCAATCTTTCTTGTGGTATTTACTGAACAGAGCAAATAGGACATTTTGTTCGAAGGCTTGTATCTTTTTATGTGAATATGATACAAAAAGACAGTAAGTTTAATTTATTTGTAGACATTCTTAGTTTCTAGTAGTACGGCTTTTTTTTAGCAAAAATGAATTTAAGTGATCTAAGTGATTTTGTGTTTGTAATAAAATCACCAAATAAATTTGCTTTCACTTTTCTATACCAAAACAAACCACGTAATACGCCAGTAGCTATATATAACGTTTTCATGCTCAACTTTGTCGAGGAAGACCATGACTTAGCTTAGCATGATAATAAATGACCACTAACATGACATTAGCTATTGATCGTGACGCACCAATTCAAACAAACAAACGATGTACATATACATGTATATATTCAAATAATTTTGCACTTGGATTGCACTTGAGGCTAAGAGTAAAGCCCCGTTTACATATTCACGATTTTCTCTACGATTCACCACGATTCACCCCGATTTCTCATGGTCAGAAAAATCGGGATGGATCGGGATGAATCGTGGCGAAAAGTGGAAATATTCAGTGTCACTTCGATTCCAGTAAGAATGTCCACGATATTAGTACGGTGTCTGAAAGGTATCGCTACGAATCAATGACGATTCATGACGGCAACGCTACGGTCAATGAGGATTAACCACGGTGGCACAACGAATGCTCACGGTGCTTGTACGGTTCGATACGGTACTAGTATGATTCACGGCGGTAGCCGTCGTGACCAATCGTGGAGCTCCGTAGCGAAACCGTGGATGATTCGTAGGACAACCGTACACAATTCGTGGTGAATTGTGAGACTTCGTGGTGTCCAAGATTCCACGGTTTCGCTACGGAGCTCCACTATTGGCTACGATCTCTCACGAATAGCCACGAATATAGCTACGGTGTCTGTACGAATAAGCACGATTCCGCTACGGTTGCGCTACGAATTAGGCCACGCCCAATAACCACCACGATTCGCCACGATACGCCACGAATGTTTTAAACAGTTTAAAAAACTTCCGTAGCGCTACCGTGGAGTTTCCCGAATCATCACGATTCATCAAGATTCACCACGATTCACTATGGTTCTACTACGAACCACCACGGTACACCACGGTTTACGACGATTTTACAAATCGTGGCGAATCGTAGCGGCACCGTAGCCAAAAATCGTGAATGTGTAAACGGGGATAAGAAAACCAACAATTTGAGCGCCGATCAGATCTGACACAAACCGGTGTGTACAGTCACAGAAGCAGGCTAGAAGCTTGAAATTTCGGATTTAAAAAGAAGAAGGCTTGCACTATCCGTGCAGCGAAACAAAGGCGCTGATCAGCTGTGCAGTTACTGCACAGCTGATCTGCGGCATTGTTTTCGCCTATGCAAATTGTTGTTTTTCTCATGCGGTGGCTCACTAATAGCATTCCATGCTCTATTTTCTTTCTTTTCGTTGTTTTTGGCATATCTTACAACGCCAAAACAAAACCGAAACATAGGTCATGCACACCCTATGTTTCCATTGATGTCGTCTAGGCTGGATATCATAATCATATATCAATTATGTCAATGGAAGTTTGTCTATCATAATATACTTTCACTTCAACAAGTCAAAGTCAACTTCAACAAGTCCAAGTCCCGTTAAAATGAAACGTCAAGCTCAGACATACGCTTTATTGCAAGCTCCCTGCCTTCGTGGGTACCACTTACGGTGTACTTACTGTAATAACAATTTGGCGCTGGTTGCAGTGTAACATGATACATGGACAGCTCTTTGGCAATCTGATCTACAAGTCTTTTAAATAGCACTGAATTAAAAAAGTATAAATTTTCGAAAAATTCCGGTGTATCGAATTCTTCCGATTTTATAGTCAAATGACTCTTTAAAAATGCGTTTATTCGAAGCACAACGCCGCTGGCATTTTTATCTGTTGTGACTAGCGTTACGATCGTTGAGTTCTTATCAGAGAAAACCTTCAACACAACATCATTTTCGGCGTGAATTTGTTCCAATTCTTTTTCCCACTCCTGAGTAATCAACATTGCTGACGCTTCTTTAGAAATGGGTAGTTTCAAGTTATTTCCGTGATTGATTCGTCAATTAGTTTTATACATACAGCAATTTTCTCAGCCGGGCTGCAAACTTCGATCATTTGCCCCTGTACTTCCCATGCACATGTGAGACTTTGCGCTTCAAGCTTAAGATTTATATATTCTATTACTTCCTCAAGGTTGTATAGCTGGAGATGTTCTTCGGGCTTATTATCTATTTTGAAGAGAGAAAATTTACTGATTGTTTCCAACAGAATCCGGTAGCCAGACAAAACGGTTTTAACATCTCCTTCAAAACCGATTTCATTCCTTTCGAGGTTCATCTCAACATTGATATCTGGCAGTTCTTTCACGACATTCTCTGGGTACTTCGTCATTTTCAACATTTTTAGTTGCACTGGTTGTAGAGAGGTTATAGTTTCTTTGACGTAACCCTTTGTTGTTTTCCACTTTTCGGCACTTTTATGAAGCTTTTCCAAAGAGCGAGTTTCATCCTCTATGTCTTCGCTGTCGTCAGCTAGTTACATGTACAAAAGAAATATGAGCCTGTGCGTGAGAAAACCAACCATTTGGGTTCCGAACAGGTCTGACACAAACCGGGCTGTACAGTCACAGAAGATGGTTAAAGGCTGAAAATTTTGTATTTAGAAAGTAGTGGGATTGTACTATCCGTGTAGCGAAAACAAAGGCGCTGATCAGCTTCGCAGTTACTGCGAAGCTGATCTGCGCCTTTGTTTTCGCCTATGCAGACTGTTAGTTTTCCCATGCGGCGGATCATATATATAGAGGATCTTACACGAGTGGTCATTTCATATGAAATTTATTAAACGAGCCTTCGGCGAGTTTAATAAATTTCATATGAAATGACCACGAGTGTAAGATTCGTTTTATCATATGACTTTTAAAATAGGATTTCATCGCCTTCGAAGTGGACATATTTTCAATGAAAATTTACATTGTTGTTACGGACGTCGCCAATGACGTTACGTATTCCCGCAAAAGTGTTATTACACGTGTGGTCATACGATTTTTATGACATGACGTTATCCACTGGAAAACAGCGACGTCATATGATAATAGTATATTTTAAACACCTGGAAACTGGCCCAATAAGAAGCACAGGGGTCCGCTGTTATGAATTTTAGTGTTCTAAGTTCTGAAGTAACAGCAACTGTCCATTTAAACCTGAACAATTTGATCAATGAAGAAAACGCGAAATCATGTACATTGTTTAAATATATACAGTTTTATAATAATTTTGAACATTTTATATCCTATCATTGTTAGACGTTTTGGGTATCAACGCGTCACTCAAAACTCATAATTTCAAGTCCCAAGTGATAAGAAGCAAAATCATGTTTCCGCACAGACTAGGTAGACAGAAAAGTATCGACAGCTAATAAGGCTTATTTGACTTCAAATGTGTAATATATACCATGAATCTAACATGCAGAAAAAGCTCGTACATCATACACAAATAAAACTCACACAGAGTCTTTGGCTTTTCGCTTTAAAGTATGCATGTACAACAGCGCTCTTACATAGGAGTACAATATACATGTATAAGATACCTACATTTGTATTCAGTACTAGACATCTCCGTTGCTTCCAATGCGTTCTCTATATGCATAGTCAGTAGCTCATCAGTCAGGTCTTTGGGAAGATTGCGAACTTCAAGAGTCTCTAGGTGACCGTCTCCCTGTATCAGTGAGGTGTAGGGTCGAATGTCTAGTACAGTTGACATCATCTTGATTGGGACTCTACTCATCACCCCTTCTACAGCTACATGAAATGTAATTAAACAATTTTTACATTTGCAAACTGCAGTGCGAAGGCTAACATGCGCATCCACAAACTGATTGATGTACACCGATTTAGTTTTAAAGGTAAGTCCGTAGCAAATCAACGAGACAGCTCATACCATGAATGCAAATCTACAGATCGATTTGATAAAGAACGACGCAAAGACAGCGATTTTTAGCTCACCTGAGCCGAAGGCTCACAGATTAGCTTATAGTATACCCATGATCCGGCGTCCGTCCGTCCGTCCGTCCGTCCGTCGTCGTCGATTTCAAAGATCTTCTTCTCTGAAACCACTTGGCCGATCAATTTGAAATTTTATGTGTAGCCTCCTTGGGTAGTGGCACTGAAATTTTGTTCGCGATATTTTGGTCACCATATATGGTAAAAACCCTTCAAAAATCTTCTTCTCCAGAACCGGTGAGCCAATTTCTACGAAACTTGTTATGTAGCATCCAGGACTCCACCCCATCATAATTTGTTAAAATGATGACCATGTGTTGACCCTGACCTATTTTACGGCAAGGTCAATTTTTACATGGGAAAAAGTGAAAACATACCGAACTATACAATCGATTATCGATTTTATATGTCTGGTTATCTTCCCTTGGATATTTGCCAATCTCGCTACTTACCTGTAAAATTCCGACCCGCGTTTATTAAGAAAAGTATATAAAACATTAGAATAATTTGTCATAATTTATTTATTATTGGTCTCTCACTATTTTATAAGATATCACAAGAAAGTGTAAAACCTTGCCGACACGCTGATGTAAGAAAATATAAAATAACTTAATGTTTGGCGGGGTCATTTTGTTCTTCCTTTAGAAGAGCAAACCCCCATTCAAGTCTGGATTTTTTTGAAAACTATTGCAGCCTGAGACCTGAAAAGTGGTAGATGCAAACAACTGATGGAGTAGATGAAGGTATGTGATTAATTTAGGTCAAGGTCATCTCTTGACCTTGGCCAGTCTGTCTTCCATACACACTTTTCAAAGATCTTCTTCTCTGAAACTGCTTGGCCAATCAAACTGAAATTTTATGTGGAGCATCCATGGGTAAGGGGAACGAAAGTTTGTTCGCGGGATCTTGATCACATGACCAAGATGGCCGCCACGCCCATATATGGTAAAAAGTAAAAACCACTCAAAAATCTTCTTCACCAGAACCGGCAGGACGATTTCCACGAAACTTGATATGTAGCATCGGGGACTCAAGCCCTTCATAGTTTGCGCAAATGATGACCCTGGAATGACCTTGACCTATTTTACGGCAAGGTCGATTTTGGAAACATATGTTTTTATATGGGAATAAGTGGAAACTATGGATTTCTTTGAAAACTATTGCAGCCTGAGACCTGAAAAGTGGCAGATGCATACAACTAATAGAGTAGATGAAGGTATGTGATTAATATAGGTCAAGGTCATCTCTTGACCTTGGCCAGTCTGTCGTTCATACACACTTTTCAAAGATCTTCTTCTCTGAAACTGCTTGGCCAATGAAAGTGAAATTTTATGTGGAGCGTCCGTGGGTAGGGGGAACGAAAGTTTGATTGCGAAATTCGGGTCACATGACCAAGATGGCCGCCATGCCCAACTATGGTAAAAAACACTAAAAAATCTTCTTCTCCAGAACCGGCTGGCCGATTTTCGCGAAACTTGGTATGTAGCATTTGGGACTCCAGCCCATCATAGTTTGTTGAGATGATGACCCTAGGATGACCTTGACCTATTTTACGACAAGGTCAATTTTGGAAACATAGGCTTTTACATGGGAAAAGCAAAACAATAGATATTTTGGAAACTGTTGTAGCCTGAGACCTGAAAGTTGCTAGATGCAGACAACTAATGGAGTCAATGAAGGTAAGTAATTAATGAAGGTCAAGGTCGTGTCTTGACCTTGACCCAAGGTCATTTAAATATCAAAATTAAAATTATGATTTTCTCAGAAATAACTGGGTTTGGAATCTATTGCAGCCTGAGACCTGAAACTTTGCAGATGCAGACAACTTAAGAAGTCAATAAAGGTGTGTGAGTATTCAAGGTCAAGGTCATTTCATGATGACTTAATACTCCAAGATCAGGTTTCAGGTGAGCGTTCTCAGGACCAATGGTCCTCTGGTTTATTAACTCATTTACGCCTGGCGTCCCTTTTATGGGACATAGGCAAACAGCATAGCCCCAGATGTGACGCTGCAGAACGCGGTGTCCCATCTGGGGCTATTCTGTTTGCTTGGAGGAATTTCATCGAAAAATGAGATGAAAATTAAAAAGCACTCCTAACACCCCTAAAAATGAAAGTGGACTCACCCAATTGATAAAGATGGGAAAATCCATTCGTCAAATATGGGTTCATATAATCTGCATGAAGGATGTTAAGAATTTTTCAGTCCGCAGTTTGCCAAAGAATTAGAAAGCATTTTAAAGACACATTATCATGAAGATAATAATAGTAACTTTTGATAATCATTTTGTTCGTGAGCATGCATTTGACTTTTTTTCTTTGTTATAACATATTTTCATAAACATCCAAACAAAGATCTTATTTTGTCAAGTATGCCTTTCACCTACACATTTTTGCGTGGAACTGGCTCTTTTAGGTGAAACGTATGCGAGCTGAATTGTGAATTTCATAAATAGTATACAGGCCAATTATCAAAATCCGTGTAATAGTCCGGCACAAAATCAATTTGACCTGGAATTGTGGTATAAAGTTTTTTTCTTTACAGATTCTTGTAGGTTAGACATTGCCATTAAAGATTCTGGATGATGACAGCCTGTCATCATTGAGCATTTTGAGAAATTCAAGATGGCGTCCAAGATGTCGGATAATAATGAAAATACATTATACTATTATACAATGTGCCCCTTAAAATGAATAAAAATGCTATGTTTCCTCACAACTTTAGCAGGTATTATTATATCTGACATAAGTTATTGTTCCCTGGTTTAAGAATCAAAAATGACATCCAAGATGGCCGCCAAAAAGGTTTCTTGACGAATTAAAAGGTCTGTATAATATCTACATATTTGGGCTTCTTATGCATACATATTTTGATCAGTTAGGCCAGAAATGGCATATTGAGTTTTGTTTTCTTTATAAATTCATGCATGTAGGACCTTGTAGAGAATCCAACTTCTGACACCCTGTCAGCATTGAACAATTTGAGAAAATCAAGCTGACATCTTAAAATAATTTTATGCACTGTTTTATAGTTTGTCTCTAACAGAATGAAAATTGCCGTTTTATGCTACTACATGTATTTAGTATATATTGACAATTTATAACATTGGTTACCTTTTCCAGGCTTGAGTAACAAATGGAATCCAAGATGGCTGTCAGAACATTTAAACATTATAAACATTTTCAGAAACATACACCTTTGAACCTTTTTTCTATTTCTGATTTTATAATGCATAATTAAACATGCTTAATTCTTAGGGATTCTATTGAAAAAAAAAAATAACAAGAATTTCACTGTTTACATGTAGATGCCGCTCACATAATCTGTCTTGCCAATGTTCAATTTATTGTGACTGCTGTTACTGAGAACAGGCAGCAGCTTAAAACACGTAAAATCATGTTTTAGTTGAAAGTATTAACATTAACACACTCATACTGTAAGTAGACAGATAATATCCTTATATACCATATAGTCACCATTGTACTTCATTAAGAATCCAAAAGGAGTTTCAATTGTTGCGGATGACACTGATTTACATTTCTTCTGTTACTTTAAAGCTCAACACCTTACATTTACAGCTATCGTTTTAAAGCAAGAACTGTCATAGACATAAAGCCGACCGACTAAGTATAAAAGAATACTGAACTAACACCTTAATAAATGCTCATGCTCTGTAAGGATGGGTTACTATTGCACGTTCACAAACTTTGATCTCCGAAATAATTGAAAAAGTCAAACATGCCCATTTGTCGGCATGTTTTAAAATCAGATCTGCCAAATATGTTGCCAGTGTCATTTTGGTAGCTGACAAAGGATGCCAAACATTACCCCACCACCTTTACCTGTACCTCTTGATGACCACCAGACCGCCTTCTTAAGTCAGCTAAATTGCATTTTCAAAGTGAAAGTGAGAGTCATAGCACCGCATAGGGCTGTAGTTATATTAAAGCAAGCTTAGGCTTGTAGAAAATAGATAACACAAAACTGTGAGACAAATGGTTTTAGAAAGTGTCCATAGCTGCATAGCTGCATGTGGTTTATTGCATCTGCTTATAGCAAGTGGTGATATAACAACTCAACTTTTCGGACGCAACCATACTTTCAAGTATGCATATTGACCAGGTATCATTGACCTGTTTGTATGTTCCATTTACTTTAACGATGTTTTACCAAACTTTGTTTAGTATTAAAGTGTGTTTTTCAGTAACTTAGCTGTAATTGTGAATCGTTGCTTATTTTTTTATAAGTATTTGTCCACCATGTACATGTATTCTAAAAGCACACATCTTCAGCTGATGCCCTTGATTTATATTTTATGCTCCTCTGACTCTGACCTAATTAATTAATTAGCTGGCTGGAAGTGTTTCTACTGAAACTCCTTGGTGTAACTGTCTTTGAAATACTCTCAAAAACGGGGTCCAACTGATGTTTTTCTTTTGCTCCGGAGTCAACGGGGTCCAACTGGTGTTTTTCTTTTGCTCCAGAGCTAGTAAGTTATTCGGCGCCCAGGGATCTCCATCGTCGGGCAGCTTACTGACTCTGTGAGTCCTGGTTTTTGATTCATCAGGATGTTCATCTTAATTTATTAGTTTGTTCTTGATGATTCATTGACTAGTTAGAGATTCACCACGAGGACCGAAGAACTAGCTAAATGTTATGAACCACTGCAGAAGCTGAGGGTGAGGTTATGGCCATGTAAAATCGATTTAAGCCCGCCAGTAACTGTGTGTTACTGATCGTTCCAAGTCGATACTTCCGTGGTGGTTCTTTTTGTTTTATGTCTTGGTGTTTGAAATTTTTTGTGCTGTTGGCGCCTTATGTGTATTTTCATATTTTTAGTTAAGTTAAGGTAACTGGGTGGCCACCTATTGGGAAAATAGCTGCTCATTCGGCTTACGAAATGTTTTATTGGTATCAGTACCTGATTGTTGGTTTGGTTTTTTCCCACCTCGGTTTTTGGAGTAGGAATCTTTTTCTGATTGCACCTTTTCCTGATCTTTGCCTACTTGTACCTTTTTCTCAAGCACTCTCTTAGACTAAGAAACATTGATGTATCATTTCATGTCGTGCCATTGGCTTTGACAAAATAAATGTCGACGCTTACACTTGAATATTGTAACCGTGCATGTTAATTTTTATTGATGGCTTTTAAAGAATGTACCCTGAAATAATACCCTTGATCTGATTTTCAAGCTCTGTTGATTGTGACAATATTTATGTCACGGCTTGCACTAAGGTGTGTATTTCTGCACCTTTATTAGATAGCTAAATGGTGTGAATCCGTAAATAGTAATTTCCCGGTGACAGTGATCTATATTGACTTGATTTGACTTGTATGCTCCCTAGAATTCAAAAAAATATTTTCATACATTTAAGTGTGTTTCCTGTAACACCGATACCTGCAGATATAGATCCTTAGATATGAATGGTCCTTTGCACATCCTTCGGGTGAAGCTTCTTTACCCCTGGTACACATGATCTACACTGTGTGTTGTAATTATTTCGTCCAATGTAGTTGCATTCTTGTCATCAATGTTGTTAATGTTTGACATGATATACCTTCTAGATCTGAACCCTGTCCATTTGTTCTGAAGCTATATAAATCAATATACTTTCAATAAAAGTAGCTAAGCTTGAGTTTAGAACAAGTCACACCCGAAACGACTTATAAATAAGTAAACACTGTACAAATGTCTCCGCTGTGTACTTAATATATTAGCTAGTTTATTGGCTTCATTTATGAGGAGTAAATGCTTCTGTCTGATTATATTGGTATTCAATTCAAGCGAAAATATCTTCATTTATGCTAATCGTATAAATGCCAACTTGATGATTTCTTATGCTGCTGACGAATCTATGAATGAATGATAATGTACTGTGACCATTTTATATGAATCCTATTTATAATATGCGTGAAATAAACTGAAATTACATTAATTTAATAGAATAATAGCACTGCATTCTATTAAATTATTCCAACTGTTTTATAGCTTCAAACATAATTCAAACCCCTTGTTTCCTTAAAATATATACACAGCAGTTGTTAAGATAAGCAGTATGGTATTTTTGTGTCTAATTTACACCAATAATATACAAAAAGACAATAAATTGTGTTGTTGTTTTTTTCTGGTGGCCATTTTGGATGCCATCTTAGATATGATAATTTTACAGCTTGCAAAAATATATAAGGTTCTCCAGTCCTTTTAAATCAACTGCCCTTCAAGATTTGATCAAAATGGAAACAAACATTCAAACAAGCATTCACATTCAAATCGGTGTAATTAACTATATAGTTGGAAATCTGTATCTGGTAGACATTTTTGATGCCATCTTGAATTTTTGACAAGGATAAATGATGTCGCGAGTTCATTATTTTGATTCCATAATGTTGGTATCTAAAACAGAAGAAGCTCAAATATGTATATCATATAAATATGGAAATAACATTTAAAATCTCTAAAAAAATCTTATTTTGGCAGCCATCTTGGATGCCATCCTTGGTTTTTAAACCAGAAAGTATTACTGAAGACTGATGAGTTAATACCTAATAAAGGTATGAGGCAACATTGCATTTTCATTCATTTTATGGACAAACTATAGAGTAGATCATGTGCATTTTCATCATTTTAGACATCTTGGACGCCATCTTGAATTTCTCAAAATGCTCAATGATGACAGGCTGTCATCATCCAGATTCTTAAATGGCAATGTCTTACCTACAAGAATCCATCAAGAAAAAAACTTTATACCCGACTTCCAGGTCCATCGAAAATATGCCTTATTCGTGCCGGACTATAACCAGTAATTCAAACTTGTAGCTAACTTAGTGAAGTTTTTTTGCCAAAACTGTCATGTACCTACGAATACCCGGCATTGCCGTTCGTTTTTCAGCTCAACGTATGACCAATTACGCACCTTCCGACTCGCAGAACTCGACAACCGCCCAGTTCTTTTCTCTATTCAACTGAACATTATTGACCGGTCCTCCTCCCCTCCTCTTGCTGGACTCAAAGAAAGACTCCAGTATGTCCTCATCGACATTCGAAGGAAAATTCTTGACCAAGATCTTATTCGTTGAAGGGGCATAATCCTCAGCAATATCCGTTGTTTTTCCTGTTTGTTCTAATGAGACTGAAATGCACAAGTTTGTTAAGTGTGGGGCCTTAATATACAAACCGCCAGAGATTATGGTACTAGTATACTGAACAATACTAAAAAAACGCTGTACTCATATATCCTTAATGAAAAATCTATTTCATCTTTCATGGCATTGTAATACGTTTCATAACACATCTAACGATTTATTCTTTGGCTACTACTTACACTTTGTTTCATTCCCTGGTAAGTAATCAGAGCCGTGTGAATTTAATTTCAAGATGTCATTTTCAAATTTACAGAGATACCAAAAGTCAAGCGAAACAGAAGAGCCAAACACATTTTAGTGCCATAAGATAGCCCAAAGCACATAAATGAGCCACCTCGTGGGAAAACCAACAATGTGGTTTCCGAACAGGTCCGACACAAACCGGCCTGTACAAGCACAGAAGCAGGCTAGAAGCTTGAAATTTCGGAAGTAGAAGAGGAATTGTACTATCCAAGTAGCGAAAACAAAGGCGCTGATCAGCTTCGCGGTTACCGCAAAGCTGATCTGCGTCTTTGTTTTCGCCTATGCAGATTGTTGGTTTTCCCACGAGGCGGCTCAAATATGTAACATATTATCGCAAAATAAATTGACTTACTACGCTTTTAACGGTTGTTCGGCAAAGCTTCGAAACTATTAACTGGTCATCTGATTACTGGTTAACCGCTTAAGTCTGAGCCTGCCCAGGGAAAGTGGTTTAGTCGAACCATCCATACATATACATGTAAGCCTTATCGGTTTGCTTGGATGGTTATATTTATGAAGCTCATTTTGAGGGTCATGACATCCTAATGTTGGGTAAAAGTCCCATAAAATGGAGGCAACGTCACGACATGACCATTGTTGTTGACTCGGACGTTAAGCATCAATTAAATAAAAAAAAAAGCATATGGCTTTGAAAATATACTCAGTCACATAAATCATGTGCAAGAAAACACAAATGCAAATTGTTGCGTTTCTTTTACGTTTAAGTATAGATCTACATGTAAGACAAACTGAAAGTAATGACCTGACAATAATTATCTGAAAAAACTAATCGACGGTTTATCGATTTTCAAAACTTATTTCATAGTTGTCCTAGGTGCACTGCGAATGTTTGGGGTTCTCTCAAAGGTACCATTAGTTGGTAACATTTGTACCATTGGTACCAATGGCATTGCCATTTTTACCATTTGCACCATTTTTTTTACCAATGGTATCACTGGTAATTAAATTGGTTCAAATGGTAAAAAGGTTACCAACCAATGGTACCATTGGAGAACCCCGAACACACGCACTGTACTTCAACGGTAGAAAAAGAGACAGAAATGTTACCATTAAATATATGTACATGTATAGTGCGATTTCTTTGACCTCGCCGGATGACCTTTGATAACAGATGCGCCACCACATGGGAAAACCAACAATCTGCATACCGGGCGAAAACAAAGACGCAGATCAGCTTCGCGGTAACCGCGAAGCTGATCAGCGTCTTTGTTTTCGCTACTCGGATAGTATAGAACCGATAGCATGTAGTGAATACGAAATTGATCGGTTCTTTTTCTAGAACTACTCGGATAGTACGAAGGGCGTTCAAAAAGTTCGCGGAAAAGTGCTATCATATTCTTATTTTGTAAATCAGATGAATTAAACTATTACAGTTATATAGACAAACATGATTTGTACTTATATTGCAAATTTTGCTGCTCTTGCATGAATACAATGTTAACAGTGGTTGCTATGGAAACCGTATATCGCGATTACCGGCCCTCTTTTGTTCATTTTTGCAAAAAGTCGACGTTAAATGATGACGTTGCATTTGACAGTTTACCGTGCTTTTTTCATCAAACTTTGTATGAGCAAAAGTCAATATGTTTGCGGTGAGCACATGACGTCATATAAGTCTGTGACGTCATTTGGGCGTAAAGCGGCCATATTGTTTAGTGGGTATGCCTAAAATGCGAAGGGAACAACGGTATTCGATTAATTGTGTGTTTGGAACGGGCTATAAAAGAAAAAAACACTGCTAAGAGCAGGAAGCGCATATGGCAACAAGGAAATTAAGAAAACGGCAATCAACAAGTAGTATGCATGATTTCTACACGACCAGAAAAGCGTCCATGTCGACTCGCGCAGCGTAACGTCAAATAACGTCATACTGTCGAAAATGATCGTCGTGATAGAAATGAGTAGAATTCGTGAAATACACAACATGTCGAATTGTAGTTTCGGCACAATTCACCGCATTATACACACAAAACTGACAATTAGACGCCCGTATGCCAGGTAGATTCCAAAAATGCTTAAGAGCTAGCCAACAACGGCATGAATGCGTATAGCATGACGTTGTTATGACGTTGGGCCGGTTTTACTGTTGTTACCGTAGAAACGCACGTGATTTAATGCCTAATTTTTATCCGATTTTATTCAAATTTTGTGCATATGTTAAGAATATGTTTATGTACAACATGTATAGAGATCGTGAATTTCCCATGAAAACTAACAATTTGGCAGCACTTTTCCTCGGACTTTTTGAATACCCCTCGTACAATTCCTCTTCTACTTAAATCCGAAATTTCAGGCTTCTAGCTCTTTTCTGTGCTTGTACAGGCCGGTTTGTGTCGGACCTGTTCGGAAACCACATTGTTGGTTTTCCCACGAGGCGGCTCAGATATGTATCCGTTGATCTGAACGAGGCTGCTTCAAAATAATGGCATGCCCTGTCACAGCTCCTGTCATAAGAGCTAAAGCGGCACGGTAAAAAAAAAAAAAAAAAAAAAAAACATGTATCATCCTAAACATTTACCACACATAATGAAAACATGTCCATGTAATGTATACCCCCTTGAACCCCACTTTTATATAGCAAAACTGGGGTACGCAGGGGTATACCTATTTTTCTTATTTTTGCTCCAAAACATAGATTGTGGGTACTCGTTAGAACCGCCTCGGCGAGAACCGAGGCGGTTCTAGCATGTACCCACCACAATCTATGTTTTGAGCAAAAATAAGAAAAATATCAAGATTTTTCTGATGAAATTTTCATTTTTTACAACTGAAAAAAATCTCTGTGTATTGTATGGGCAATTTCGTAATGAGATATTGAATGTATAAAATAGATTCAAAATTGTATGCCTATGTAGGTCAAAATTATAGACTCTCGGTACTTACATGTTGTACCTTTAACACCATATAAAACCAATTTTGCTAGCTCTCCTGGGGCTTCGTGAATCTCGGCTGAAATTCCCTCCGTATTCCCTAAATATTCTGCTATTCTTGACGTGAGAAAGCTCATCAAATTCCCTGGGACTTGCCTGATAGTCCCGGTTGTCGCTCTGCCAGGGTTATCTACCTGCGCTTGTCCTTCCGCCATTTTAATATCGACTACCCAACAAAACAAGGTATACCCAACATAAAAAATAAGCGTCATAAATGTATCATACGGGTTTTCCCATATCCAATAAAACGCTTTCAACAGTGCAAAATTCTATTTGTGCCTGAGCGCGCTTTCGCCTTTCGCCTTTCGCCTTCAGAGGCGTCCCCTACTAAATATACTTAAGGACACTTCCAACGCTACCGATATTGTTTTTTGCTATAATGTCAAAACTACACAAGATATTCAAATGAAAACCGCAGGGGCGATAGAAAAATTCATGGGACGTGTGCTGAAGGCAAAATCATGCAAGCAAACCTTTATCAATAAACATCTCGAGCATTTAGACTAATAACTAACACGTTACACTTCATTTTCAAAAGTCGCAAAACTTGAGCATAATTTCAGCAACAAACCTACAATATTTATACATATTAAGAGTGTGATATCTACATCTGCCTATCACAGGCCGTCAAAGACTAGAACAGAAAAAGAGCAATCTAACAATTCTACCGAGAATTCTGCATACTACTATTATATGGTAAAATCTTACATAACCACATAGAAATACTCACACCGCTACAAACTAGTAAGATTTAACTACAGTGAAAATGGCTACGAAATTTGGAAAATATAAGAAATTTGGATAAATTAAGAAATTTGGAAAAAATATATATAGATCTATTTCAAAAATATGATTCTTTGATGCTAATACCTCTAGGAGAGGTTTGTTAAAACTAGTATTAGATCCGTAAAAGTTGAGAAACTAAAGCACCAAATGGCGTAAAATCGTGTAACTAGAGATTTGAGCGAATCGCATGACTGCTCAGGTCTTCTGAAGCGTCACTTGTAAACACACCGCTACAAATGTTTTAACAAACCTCTCCTAGAGGTATTAGCCTCAAAGAATCATATTTTTGATGTATACTTTTTTTTCCAAATTTCTTAAATTTTCTAAATTCTTAAATTTTCCAAATTTCTTATATTTTCCCAATGTCGTAGCCATTTTCACTGTAGTTAAATGTTTGACGAGACATTTTCTACATGCGAACCTTTCAGTAATTAAGGGAGTTCAGGGCACTTCGCAACAAAAGACGTTATTCCAGACCTGGTGCTATTGACTGTTGTTGTGTGGAAAAAAGTACAGTAGATCGAATATTCAACTTATTTTATTGAGTATATTAAGCAAATGCAAGGTCAACAATTTACTTCCTTTGCATGCACAAGTTTGTTATCGACCGCACACTGCATTATGTCATTTGTGTACTGAAACGAAACGATAGCGTAGTGGATAGTGCATTAAATTTTGTTCGTCACCTCCGGGTCAAGGCATGTGGCAGGCTAGTGGTCGCCCGTTTAAGGTCGGTGTTTATTCCCCGGGTTCCTCCACCACATTGCACCACATATTAAACGCCAACATCCGCGCCTTCAAGAAAGTGTATATTTCTGTGTTCGCCGCATGACTTGAGAATTACCTGTTTGCTTGTAAAGGTGGATTACAGGCGCATCCTTGTAATAGAGAGGAATAGCCTTTTACTTTATATACATTGAACAATCAAACAACTATGTCAGTTTTTTGTCAGTAATTGTTAGCCTACGGCACGAATTGTGTGTACAAACTGACAATTTTAATGACTTTTCTTATTTCTCAGACAGCTGGATATTCATCAAGCATAACATTGAGGAAAGGTGAAAGCAAGCAACGATTAAAAACTTGCGCAAGAAGAAACAATTTAAGCCCAACCCTAAAAATTAGGTGAGAACAATCAAATTGACAATTAGGTACTCTTACAAAATGAACATGTAAGCCGAGCTAGAATATGTTTCCCCAAAGATGGTCACTAAATGATCTGAACTCAACTGCATACATAAATACGCAAAAATGCACAAACAGCCAAACACACACACACACACACACACACACACACACACACACACACACACACTGTTGTTTATTACAAATGGAATGGCGAAAACTCATCAAACAAGTAGCCCAAGGGCATCGATCGCTCACCTGAGAGTCAAAAAGTACAGTCACTGGACAAAGTGATTTTTTTTCTTTCTTTTTTTACCCTAAATGGATATGACGGCCATCTTGGTAATGTTTCAGGTCTATGACTGCAATAGTTACCATAAGATCATTGGTCCTGTAAACCCCTACCTTAGACCTAGTTGTCATTTTTCTCCGTGTTTCCATGTTTGCCTATGTTTCCAAAATTGACCTTGACCTAAATTAATCACATACCTTCATCTACTCTATTAGTTGTTTGCATCTACCACTTTTCAGGTCTCAGGCTGCATTTAGTTCACAAATTATCCATTGTTTTCACTTTTTCCAATGTAAAAGCCTATGTTTCCAAAATTGACCTTGCCGTAAAAAAGGTCAAGGTCATCCTAAGGTCATCGTTTTATCAAACTATGATGGACTGGAGTCCCAAATGCTACATACCAAGTTTCGTGAAAATCGGCCTGCCGGTTCTGGAGAAGATTTTTGAGTGGTTCTTACCATATATGGGCGCGTCGGCCATCTTGGCCATGTGACCTAGATTTCGGGATCAAACTTTCGTTACCCCTACCAAGGGATGCTCCACAATTTCAGTTTGATTGGCCATGCGGTTTCAGAGAAGAAGATCTTTGAAAAGTGTGTATAGACGACAGATCGGCCAAGGTCAAGAGATGACCTTGACCTAGATTAATCACATACTTTCATTAGTTGTTTTGCGTCTACCACTTTTCAGGTCTCAGGCTGCAATAGTTTTCAAAAAAATCCATATTTTTCACTTTTTCCCATTTAAAAGCCTATGTTTCCAAAATTGACCTTGACGTAAAATAGGTCAAGGTCATCCTAGGGTCTTTATTTGATCAAACTACAATGGGCTGGAGTCCCAAATGCTACATTACAAGTTTCGTGAAAATCGGCCTGCCCGTTCTGGAGAAGAAGATTTTTGAGTGGTTTTTACCATATATGGGCGTGGCGGCCATCTTGGTCATGTGACCCAGATTTCGCGATCAAAGTTTCGTCCCCACTACCCAGGGATGCTCCACATAAAATTTCATTTTCATTGGCCAAGCGGTTTTAGAGAAGAAGATCATTGAAAAGTGTGTATGGATGACAGACCCTTCAAGGTCAAGAGATGACCTTAGCCTAAATTAATCATATACCTTCATCTACTCCATTAGTTGTTTGCATCTACCACTTTTCAGGTCTCGGGCTACAATAGTTTTCAAAAAATTGCAATTTTCCGCTTTTCGTCTTATAAGTCAATGGAAACTTTAAGTTGCCATAGCAACCAAAGTAGTGGGACAAGGACAATAGGTGAGAACAATCAAATTGACAATTAGGTACTCTTAAAAAATGAACATGTTGTAAGCCGAGCTAGAATATGCTTCCCCAAAGATGGTCACTCAATTATCTGAACTCAACTGCATATGAACCTCAACGCGACAAAATGTATCTTCGAACATTCTGACATAACTAGTAGAAAGCGACAAAAAGCGGAAAAATAATGGAATATATGTTTTAGAAATAATACTGTATTTGTAATCTTTGAACACTGAACTACCAAATGAATGAGTTCGAAAACATATTTATTTTCAATATTTTAAGTTATCTGCCCTTGTTTTAGCCCATAATATACTTGATTTTCTTATACCTATCGTTAAATGGTAACCATAGCAACCACAACGTCATGAAAATAGACCAAATAACTTCGACAGATTGCCTCTAAGGATGATATGTTTCTATCTTAACAACAGGTTCTGACTGCTGCTTACACAGTTTAAAGCAAATGCATCGAGTTTTGTATGCTCTATTAACATGCAGAAATGCATTACGCAACTTTGACGTCATTTTTCAGGACAATGGCGTCTGTTGGGTTAATATAGTAAATTGGTCATAACTCACAAAATAACTTTAATATTCTGGTCAAATAAATACTAACAGACTCTAGAAACATAATACATTCAAACTATCATTGTTTTTTCTAATAATCAAAAAATTGTCCGAAGGTACATTTTCTCACGGTGTGGCCCATATATAAATACGCAAAAATGCACAAACAGCCAAACACACACACACACACACACACACACACACACACACACACACACACACACTGTTGTTTATTACAAATGGAATGGCGAAAACTCATCACACAAGTAGCCCAAGGGCATCGATCGCTCACCTGAGAGTCAACAAGTACAGTCACTGGACAAAGTGATTTTTTTCTTTCTTTTTTTACCCTAAATGGGTATGACGGCCATCTTGGTAATGTTTCAGGTCTATGACTGCAATAGTTACCATAATATCATTGGTCCTGTAAACCCTTACCTTAGACCTAGTTGTCACTTTTCTCCATGTTTCCATGTTTGCCTATGTTTCCAAAATTGACCTTGACCTAAATTAATCACATACCTTCATCTACTCTATTAGTTGTTTGCATCTACCACTTTTCAGGTCTCAGGCTGCATTTAGTTCACAAAATATCCATTGTTTTCACTTTTTCCCATGTAAAAACATATGTTTCCAAAATTGACCTTGCCGTAAAATAGGTCAAGGTCATCCTAGGGTCATCGTTTTATCAAACTATGATGGACTGGAGTCC
This sequence comes from Rugalucina vietnamica, assembly GCA_964017185.1. Taxonomy (NCBI): domain Eukaryota; kingdom Metazoa; phylum Mollusca; class Bivalvia; order Lucinida; family Lucinidae; genus Rugalucina; species Rugalucina vietnamica. The sequence continues at coordinate 35,401,805 of OZ024884.1, forward strand.
CAAATGCTACATACCAAGTTTCGTGAAAATCGGCCTGCCGGTTCTGGAGAAGATTTTTGAGTGGTTTTTACCATATATGGGCGCGTCGGCCATCTTGGTCATGTGACCCAGATTTCGCGATCAAATTTTCGTTACCCCTACCAAAGGATGCTCCACATAAAATTTCAGTTTGATTGGCCATGCGGTTTCAGAGAAGAAGATCTTTGAAAAGTGTGTATAGACGACAGATCGGCCAAGGTCAAGATTTGACCTTGACCTAGATTAATCACATACTTTCATTAGTTGTTTTGCGTCTACCATTTTTCAGGTTTCAGGCTGCAATAGTTTTCAAAAAATCCATATTTTTCACGTTTTCCCATGTAAAAGCCTATGTTTCCAAAATTGACCTTGACCTTAAAAAAATGTCAAGGTCATCTTAGGGTCTTTATTTGATCAAACTACGATGGGCTGAAGTCCCAAATGCTACATACCAAGTTTCGTGAAAATCGGCCTGCCCGTTCTGGAGAAGAAGATTTTTGAGTGGTTTTTACCATATATGGGCGTGGCGGCCATCTTGGTCACGTGACCCAGATTTCGCGATCAAATTTTCGTCCCCACTACCCAGGGATGCTCCACATAAAATTTTATTTTGATTTGCCAAGCGGTTTTAGAGAAGAAGATCATTGAAAAGTGTGTATGGATGACAGACCCTTCAAGGTCAAGAGATGACCTTAGCCTAAATTAATCACATACCTTCATCTACTCCATTAGTTGTTTGCATCTACCACTTTTCAGGTCTCAGGCTGCAATAGTTTTCAAAAATTGCAATTTTCCGCTTTTCGTCTTATAAGTCAATGGAAACTTTAAGTTGCCATAGCAACCAAAGTAGTGGGACAAGGACAATAAAAACACAAACAGCTTTGTAGAGGCTAATATCATAAGCATGTATGCAAAGTTTCAGCTGCATCCGCCTTACAGCTTCTGAGAAGAAAATTTTTGAATATTATTTCGAAAATTTACCCTTTACGTTGCTATAGCAACCAAACGAATAAAGCGATTTTGACAAAAGTTGCCTAAAACGGGGAGGACTACTCAATAAACATTTCTGTAAACACAAAATTTCAATATCCTCAATGAAACGGCAGAAATTGCAAATTTCCACTTTTTGCCTTATAAGTCAATGGAAACTTCAAGTTACCATAGCAACCAAAATAGTTGGACAAAGACAATAAAAAACACAAACTTTGTACAAGCTAATATCATAAGCACGTATGCTAAATTTCAGCTTCATCCCCCATACGACTTCTGAGAAGAAGACTTTTGAATATTTTTTTTTTTTTCGAAAAATTACCCTTTATGTTGCTATAGCAACAAAACGAATAAAGTGATTTTTACAAAAGTTGCCTTAAACGTGAAAGACTACTCAATAAACATTTATGTAAAAAAAAATTCAAATATTCCCAGCCTGACAACGGAATATGACAATTTCCACTTTTTCTCCATACAAGTCAATGGAAACTTCAAGTTGCCATAGCAACCAGAGTTCTTATCCGATCGAAATAAAAAACATGAATATTCGTTCCCCCATCCTGTAGATGCTATATGTGAAATATGAAAAGATTCGGCCCGGCAGCTTCAGAGGAGAAGTCGTTTGAAAATGTTGACGACGACGGACGACGCACGGACGCCGGCTCGACTATTATACTATAAGCTCACCTTGTGAGCCTTCGGCCCAGGTGAGCTAAAAACCTCGTACAGTTTTTGTCTGGGTCTTCTGAGCTGCGATTGGTTGCAAGAAAGCCTGGCTCATGCTGTCTTTGTTCAGCCGCTTTGACACATCTGGAGTTTTTAGTTCTCTTAACATTGCCTTGAATGGACTGGATTCTAGGTTTGTGTTTGATGACAACCAATCCTATATTTGTAAAGAAGTCTGCACCAGACATCACTCTGACACTTGTTACATCACGAAAACTTGCCCATGCAACAATATACAGAAACATTGTCAACCGTAAAACATGAAAATTGCATTCGAATTTTTGGTCACACTAAATACCGCATGCCGACTCGGGGGTTGAACCGAGCTGCCAGTCTTTTCGGTATGTGGTTATCGCCGTGTGGGTTTATACGTGGTCGTACAATGAAAATAGTGCTGAGAGATCGCAAGCGTTTTGAAAACGATTATACTTGTAACATTGTATTTTTTATCAAAAAAATCCTCGTGGGTACGCGTTAGATTCACCGCGCATACATGTAGCTGACCAATAACGAGTATCTACAATTTATGTTTTGAATCAAGACCCCCAGATATGAACAGACACGCCCAAACCAACGGCCATCTGTTATGGCCTTTAGAGAAGCAATTGTAAAAGTTGATAGTTTTTCCCCACCTGGTCTAAAAGTAGATAGCTAAAGGGAATGCATACCCTTGTCTAAATGTGTAACAGTAATGATGTAATTATTTCCCCTTGTTAATATGAAGTATGAAATGTATTTTCTGTTGTTGCCCTCAACTCTCACTTCCCTTTTTCTATACTTTTTTCTTACATCTTCTTCATTCTTCTCATCTTTCATCTTTCTTCCTTTAGCATGCCGCCATGGAATCTTATATATTTGCTGTTTGTACTGCATCTTATGTTGTTATATGAATGTATAACCTAAGAGCAATAAATTTGGAATTGGAATTTGAAGCGAAAATAAGAAAAATGGTATACCTGTACACCGGTCTTACTCCTGATTGGTATCCCTGGGCGGAGCGTTACTTCTATCTCGACATGACTGATTTTTCCATCAGGAAAACATGTCCGTAAAATGTATCTCCCGTATACCCTACTTTTATAGTGTGAAAATGGGGTTTACAGGGGTATAAAATTTGTCTTATTTTTATCTAAAACATAGACAATGGGTACTCGTTAGAACCGCCTCAACGAGTCGGTTCTAAAGTGTACCCACAATCAATGTTTTGAGCAAAAAAAAAAAAAATAAGAAAAATATCAAACTTTTTCTACTGAAAATATTCATTTTTTACAACTTTTAAAAGCTCTGTATATTGCATGGGCAAGTTTTCGTAATGATATTTGTTTTTCTGGAAGGGAGCGATGACTCCATCTCAACGTAACAGATTTTCTTTCCATTACGAAAACTTGCCCATGTAATATACAGAGATTTTTTTAGTTGCAAAAAATGAAAATATTCTGTGGAAAAAATTTGATATTTTTCTTATTTTTGCTCAAAACATAGATTGTGTGTACACGTTAGAACCGCCTCGGCAAGGTGGTTCTAACGAGTACCCACAATCTATGTTTTTGAGCAAAAATAAGAAAAATAGGTATACCCCTGAATACCCCAGTTTTGCTATATAAAAGTGGGGTTCAAGGGGGTATTTATATCACGGACATGTTTTCCTGATGGGTCAATTTTCAGACCAAACACTCCAGTTGGGAAACGGTTTGCCATCTACATGCACTTCTTGACGAATATTGGTTCTAACGAGGCCATAATTATTTGTTTTCGCGCTTTATCCATTTTTCGTTTAATAAGTTAATACAGATTAATTTCAAGCACACTTAAAACTAAGCGGATAATCCATTTAACTTAAAGCTATACAGAGTTATTAATCTTGTTGTGTCGACAATATAATTTAATAATCATTTTCATTCATATTAACTTTTGGTGGTACATGTATTGTTTTGTCTTTGAAAATACAAACTTGTTTCATTGTGAAAATGTCTAGTGAGTAACATCATCAGTTAAAGAAATTTTCAGGAATAATCTTAATGACCAAACCGCTGTTTACGTAAAAGCAACCTTCAAACTTTTCTGGAGATACTAGGGGAAATCTTTCTTTATAATTCGCCACGAAAACACGCAGTTGAATCACAAAGAAAAGTGGAACAATGTGTTTTCATGTCAGCAGTCTATAATAGTAATCAGTGTGAAAAAGAAAGAACGAAGAAAACAATGTTCCATATGCACAGAAATGTATTACTATGACATCTGGCGTTTAGTATATTAGACAAATATGGAGTTATATCTGCATACGTGGATTAATATATTTCTATTACACCGTAAGTAATGCGCGCTTTTCCGACTACAATAAATATGTCCTATCATAAATGAGCTTAAACATTCCAAAATAGTTAATATAAGAAAATGAACAGATGTAAGTACACATTATTGTTGAACTCGAAAGATTCATACAGAATGATATTCTGACTGTTATGACTACAATGTGTGTTAATGTTTAATTTAATACATGTGCATGTATATGGGGTGCCGTTTTACTATTTATTCCCTATTTATGGATATCCATAATTCATTTTTGGATATCCGAAAATCATTTTTACATGTATGTTCTTTTGTGTCTAAGATTGTTCCAGCCATAACCATGGATTGTGAATGTTCTTGTACTGAATTTAGTTTTTAGATCAACACGGTCATCTAATCTTATCTTATCTACAAGCACATTCATCATTTTGCTGTAATTCGAAATTTTGCTATCTTTCATGTTTCTTGTTTTTATTTGTACAAGTGATACCAGGTGACATTTTTTTACAATTTCCAGTTGGTGACGTATGGACATACTCAACGTCTGACGCGGACTCCCTGTACAGTGGTATAACATTCGGCTACAACAGACTTAACAGACCGTCGGAAACTGTTGCAGTATCTGTAGACTTTCAACTGATCAGTATAAACTATTTGGTAAGTCTAATTTAACGATTGCTGCCTCTAATTCGTTAATTACATCACGGAGAGCGCGCTGCTCTGGTGGTTGAGTACAGGGCTCCGTAGTGGCTGGTCTACGGTTCGATACCTATCTCCTAGTAGTATCCTACAGCAAAACACAAACAGTAAACGATAACCTGGGCCCAGTTGTTCAAAATTAACGGCATCGGTAGTTAACGATTCGTTAAAATTTCAAACATAAATATTACCAATACACTGTTATTTTTGTTGATAAAATGTGAGAATCCTTTGCAATGCATGCAAAGGATTCTCACATTTTATCAACAAAAAAATAACAGTGTATTTGCATATGAAATTGGCATTAACTTAACGAGTGGAGGTCTTAACGATGACGTTGAGCCAACGAAATTTTGAACAACTGGCCCCTGGTAAATACCCACGAAAGCGATTTCTGTGTCCCGTAATATTTACTTAAGCCGTGACCAGAACAAACGACAACAATTAAAGAAACATGACATCACTACTGAGAATCACGTGGTATCGTAAACATACAAACCGATAAACACTGCAATTGCAACCGAAGATGAGGTTAGATTTTCGAGTTTTCTCCTAAAGCGTTTACTCTACTGGCTGAAAGGTAGGTGCAGTCAATGCAGATATTGAACGTTTATTGAAAGAGAGTAACAAGAAATCACGGTTATTTCGTTTTCGCAAACACTTCAATGTTCTTGTGATGGAAGTACTATATGTTCATTTTTCTAAAGTGTTCGCGAAAACGAAATAACCTGGATTTTTTATATTACGAGGGGGTAAATGTATCAAAAATTACGTGGACTTTTCACATAACTTGACAACGGTTCAGGCAAACATATACAAATTTTAGCTGACGATAAACTTGCTTAAATCCACTAGATTCTGAAAGATTGGTACTCTAAAGTGTTTTATCAGCAGTTGGTGATGGTTTTACTTACCCCTCCCTCCCAATCACGGAGCACGTCAGACATGACGTTAAGCTTGGCACTGCTTTTGCGTTTTCTTCAAAACTGTTTTGCAGATCACAGCCAAACGTGCCATGTGTCTTAATGAATTCATAACAAAACAATTTATGCTTGCTCAAAAATTACGGTGGACCGGTTGTGCACCTACGTTGTTTTGCTTAGGCATACATGTTTGCTTAGGCATACATTTTTGCTTTTTCAGAATCTTAAAGCGATGTCAGAATTTCATGCAACGCAGATCAACCGACAATATTGTACAATTCCCATTTACAACAAATCCTAATTTCTTATTTGCCGATACTTTCATTCAAATCATACAAATTACTCTTCTTAGCATTGAACATTATACAACGTTTATAGCCATTCTTCAATAAATGTTCAATTTCTGCATTGACTGCACCTATCCATCAGTCAATAGAGTAAACGCTATATAGGAGAAATCTCAACTTCGGGAAGAGAATTCAATGCATTGTGTGTCATCCATTCCTTACCACGTGCTTCTCAGCTGTGTAACATTAGGACGTATCATAAATGAGCCACGCCATGGGAAAACCAACAATCTGCATAGGCGAAAACAAAGACGCAGATCAGCTTCGCGGTAACCGCGAAGCTGATCAGCGCCTTTGTTTTCGCTACTCGGATAGTACAATTCCTCTCCTATTTTAATCCGAAATTTCAAGCTTCTAGCCTGCTTCTGTGACTGCGCAGCCCGATTTGTGTCAGACGGTCGGAAACCACATTGCTGGTTTTTCCACGAGGCGTCTCATATGATATTTCCTACTGACAAGGTACAATACACCATTTCTAATAAATTATGAAGCATTGACGGCAGGCCCCGAGGTTATACAATTTTTTCATGCTCAGCTCAGTTGAGCATAGAATTTAAAGTGCTCATAAATACAAAATTAACCCAAATAAATTATAATTTCAGGTTCAGATCACCAAAGACTGTAATTTATCCTGCTAATAAATGTTAAAATGCCAACAGTTGTTGGGAGTTTAATATTTATGAGCAGGTTAAATTTTAGTCTCAGCTGGGCTGAGCATGAAATAGAAAAAAAAATATATACCCTCAGGACCTGGCCCGAGGTTATAAAACTTTTTTCAAGCTCAACTCATCTGAGCATGAAATTGAAACTGCCTATAATTTCTGAAATAACCAAAATTGGTTGAAATTTCTGGTTAAAATTGTCAAAGCCTGTAATTTATCCTGCTAATAATGTTAAATGTTAAAATGCCAACAGTTGTTGGGATTTTAATATTTTTGAGCAGGATAAATTTTAGTCTCAGCTGGGCTGAGCATGAAAAAATACCCTCAGGACCTGGTCCGTTCATAAAGTTATAAGTGCACCCTCCATATATGTTGAGTATCCTTGGTGTCGTTTCATCAGGAAAACATCTCCGTGCAATATATACCCCCTTATTCCCCACTTTTATATAGAGAAAACTGGGGTGTGCAGGGTTTTACCTATTTTCTTATTTTTGCTCCAAAACATAGATTGTGGGTACTCGTTAGAACCGCCTCGCCGAGCAAAAATAAGAAAAATATTTTAAAAAAAATATTATTATTTCTCCCGAAAATTTTCAATTTTTACAATATCAGAAAAATCTGTATATTACATGAGGATGTTTTCGTAATGTTAGGTAAAGTTTCCAATGTTGATTCTAAGCATTAAATCGTATGATCCTAATTGCATGTACTTTAATCTAGCATTAACGAGATTAAGTAAATCCAATCAATTATTCAGCTATTTTCTTTGTATGCATTACACCTACATCTAATTTTGTGCCAGTCCATTCACTATTTTAATCGTGGTTTAAAGTTAACCTATACTTAAGGAATAAAGAAACGCAACAAACACTTTGGGTTACTAAAATAATGCTTTATAATGAAAGTCTGTGGTATAACTGAGCTTCTTATATGACAACAACATCTTAACGTCAAATTGCAACAGGTTAAGTCACAATGTCGGTTACGTATGCTTAATGGCGTACGCGTAACCACACTGACCTACAGTAGCATACCCTGTAACCATGATCAGTAAATGTCAAATTTGAATCCAAAACCAATATTTTGTTTCCAAAACCACTAAAAGTGATTGCAGATGTAATCATTGATCAGTTGGTAACATTTGGGTATGTTATGTGACGTTTAACGTCACCAACGTCAATCGAAAAAATGAGTCAAAAGCCAGTAAAATTTCCTTCGGCATGCGTTACATTCAATAAAATGATTATTTACGTAAACGTTATGACCTTTGTACTTCAGACGTCCATAAAACGTCCATTATAACGTCAAAATCCAACATCCTGCATTTTAAAGACACTCATTATGTTTTTCAAATTTTATCATTTAATCAATTGCCAAAAGTTTGATTACAGTGCGTAAATCGAGTGTTTACTCAAAGCATATAATCCGTTTCGCTCCTTAACATAACGTGAAATTCTGTTTAACGAACGTCAAAACAAACGCTCCGATGATCCATTTCTACGGTACCTGTGACGGCACTGTTGATTAAAAGGCACGTCGTTTCGTATGTTGGTTCGATATATACCTTTTAGGTACAAAAAGCCAAAATCGAATAATTTAAATGACGTTAATTACTCATTTTTCGTTATTGTAAACTTCAGCATTCCGTTAACAAGATTTAACGCAACATGGGACGGCACTTAAGTATACAATGATCCTAGTCTTTATTGCACATTATCAAGTCGACGTCACGTAACCCACACGCAAAGAATTTGTCATCTTCCCCTTCGCCCCGACGTTTACGTCACAATTTTCGTTTTTCATAGTTTTTGACGTTTTGTCGTTGATTTTGTCAATGAAATGACGTTTTCTAATTTCATCACGTGCAAAAAGCAGTCAGTAGGTAATTTCATAAAAGGATTTTATCAAAATGTCAAATACATACGAAAAAGTTGAAATATAGTTTGTTGCGTATTTTAATTCCTTTAGTATATATAGCTGACGCGTATTTTCGGCTATACTGTTGTTTTCGTGTTATCAGGTCATGGGACGTTTTAAATTCACTTGAAAGAATGTGTGTTGCTGAATAAATCCAAAAGTATCTTTTTAGAAGCATGACTGTATACAAGTATGCTCTAACAGGGCCTCACACTAATTCGTTAAACTATAATTTCGTCTAAAACCATTCCGTATAAATATCGTTTCGTCTAAATCGTTTCTTCTAGATGCCGTTTTGTCTGATAACCATTTTGTCTAAAGACAATTTGCTCACTGTTTTAAAATAAAATGTTAAAAGTAAGTAATGATCGTGAAATGGCGCATACACTTGGAAAGAAATTCCAACTCCAAGGTGGGAAAGAACTATTATTTGACAATCAGGTACTTACACAAAGAGAACATATTGAAAGCCGAGTGCTCAGTAATTACCCAACAGGTGGCCACTCATTTACTGAATAAACAGACTAAACTATATATATCGAAACGTACATAAGATGCAAACAAACAAAAACAATCGACAACAAAACATAAAACAATTAGAATCAGATAGGAATGGTCAGTAATTTAAAGTCGAATTTTGTGCTGTTTGAACCTTATGTACGTTTGCATACTTATTTAAGTTCGGGTAACTGAGTGGCCGCCTTTTGGGAAATAGCTGCTCACACGGCTTACGATATGTTTTTAAGTATAAGTACCTAATTGTCAATTCATTTTTTCCCACCTCGGTTTTTGGAGCGGGAATTTCCTTTTGATTGCGCCTTTTCCTGACCATTGCCGGCTTGTATCCTTTTTAGCCACATGGACAGTCTCAAACGTTGGCGCTAGAGGAAATGCTTTATCTATAGGACACTATTTAACATATGAAACATGTTGGTTTCAGGACACTGACAGGCAGGAGTTTTCTATAAGTGGCTGGCTAACTATGGTAAGTATCAGTACGTTCACAATAGGTAAGTCGAACGAAAATCATTCAATTGATGAAAAAGGTATCAAGAAGAGATATACGTGTAATTGAACGTCAGAAAACATGTCTGTGCAATAAATACCCCCTTAAACCCTACTTGTATATTGTAAAATTAGGGTATACAGGGGTATACCTATTTTTCTTATTTTTGGCCCAAATCATAGATTGTGGGGGTACTCGTCAAAGGCGGTACTAACGTGTACTCACAATCAATGTTTTGAGCAAAAATATTAAAGATATACTGAGAGGAATTAGAAACTTAAGTTTTCGACATTACTCATTGTTTTCTCATTTTCAGATTGATTTTGAATAAAACCAGTTTGTATATTTTGATTGTGGCAGTGTGTAATTTGTGCTTCACATTGAGCATTTAAAATTTTGGATTCCGTCAAATGTAACAGAGTTACGTCGTTTTGACGTTTTCTATCCAAAAATCATTAAAGTCCATAATAAGTGTCGTTTTTGCTAAATGCAAAATAACGAGTGTATACGTCCGTGATCAAGGTGTGAGAATACGCCCGAAATATTGTTAGGTTTAGATTTTATCCTTCAAAACGTGAAGTTTTATTTTTGACGTCAAACATGAAAGTGTACTTTCGACGTTATCTTACGCCAGGAAAAGAATTTCATGATAAAGGACAAAAGTTGATGTCTATGGGAATGCAGACGAGGCATTTGTGTTCTTGAATTTGAATTTCGATACCCGTTTTCGGTGTTTGTACTGTTTATCTTTTAATTGTTAGCGTCACGTCAACGTCAGGAATGGAGGTCCCATTTTTTTTATAAACACGTGTTTTATAAGAATCAGTAAATGATGTGCCCATTTGTTTAAAATGATTAATTAATTACACACCTTTTACTTGAAAACAAGAGTCACCGACATTTCTAACGTCAATGTGACGTAACGCACGACTGATCGGTCGTTTTGTTCATGCTTAAAACTGCTTGCAGTGCAGATAACGATACCATATTAAGATTTCAAAAGCAAATCGAAAAATGATTCTGCAAACACGCAAAGATGCAAAAAGAATGTTCATGTTAATGACCGTTTTTGATTTGCCACGTTGATGACGTTTATTCAATCTTAAGTTCGATTTTCGACGCATGACGTTTTCTGTGGACAACTGTTTTAAGTTACAGTGGATCAAGCCATAAATTTTATAGAGGTTTAGGGTTCTTTAGGGCATCATGCACCAAAAAATAAACTTGAACACTCAGATTTTGACCATGATATCAAAAAGCTGACCATAGACAGTCCCCTAAGCAAATTTATTATTTTTTGACGAACCAACATTGAAACAGAAATGTTGTTGTAAGCAAATTTTATAACAAGAAACAAAACTTTCGCTTTTGTTCAAAGCAGGAACTTTCTAAAGACAAGACTTAAGTTTCTAGTTTCTCTCAGTATATCAAAAAAATTTCTGGTGAAATTTTCAATTTTTGAAGCTGAAAAAAATCTATGTATATTGCACGGACAGGTTTTCGTAATGAACTATTTGAGCATATCGTAAAATTATTTGTGTTAATTTGACACACAGCTAGGGTTATTATTTACCAAAATCGTATCTCCGAAAATCTTTATATTTTTTTTTCAATTTTTCTGTATATATTTTCTTTTTCCATTTTTGTTGTAATTTAATATAAACTAAAAGTTAATTTAAGGATGTTCGCTGCCAATGAAAAAGTATTCAAACTTTTTTTCTAACCACTCTTTTTTTATTCCAAAATACAACACAAGACGTTTGAAAACAAAATTAATATAGGGTAGTGTGCATTTTTTCAAGCTACAGGCCTCTGAATGAGACCTCTGAGCACCATGTCTTAAATTTAGTAAAATTAATTTAATTTTTAATTCTTTGAAACATACCTGTCTTGAACAAGAATACATCTAGAATGTTTTCAAAAGTCATAGAATTTACGTAACGCAGACTATTTTGGACCAAAAGCATAGAAAAATTTGCAACTTGAAGTGGATGACAAAATTTTACGATTTCTTTTTCAACCCTACCCCTATACTTGAAAAGTCGGAAAAAATCAATATCTTGAAATGTACCAATCCCATAATTGTAGATTCAAACTTTTTCTTGTATTTTCACACAACATAGAACTTGGTAATATTGTTCGAATAAAAGAAAGAAATATATATGGTAGTGAGCATATAAGAGAGAACCAACAACTTGAAAATCGCCATTTTTAGCCTTTATTCGGCTGTTTTGTTTCTAAAAGCACATTTCATAAAACCACCTAAAATTTTAAAACCAGCACACCAAAGGCACAAAGCCTGACTTAGAAGACCATGTACACATATACTGCAGCTAAAATACACATCGAACTAGTGCAATTAATTTGAAGATGTGTAATATTCAAGTATTAATCTACCCCACCCCCTAAATTTTACTGACAATTTAAATTTCCTGAAAAGTTGCAGAAAATGGGGTGAAAAAATGAAGTTTCTTAGATTGACAATTTTCATGGCTCATCCAATGCACATCATCAATATGTATCCAAATATAAAATATTAGGAAAATATCTTCAACCGTTTATGAGATATTCAAGAAAAGAAAAACCGGAAGTTCCGAAATGTCAAATGTTGACAGCGAACACCCTTATTATAAAGAATAATAAAATCAGGTCTGATTTTTTTTTTTTTTTTTTTCTTTCTTTGATGCAATAGTTCTGCAACGGATTATGTCTGTCCATCATATCGATTATGTCTGCCCATCATATCGAAAACTTGCCCATGTAATACAGAGAAATTTTTCAGCTTAAAAAATGAAAATTTCATTGGAAAAATTTTTATGTTTTTAATATTTTAGCTCAAAACATACATTGTGGGTACCCGAGGCGGTTCTAACGAGAACCTACAAAGTATGTTTTGGATCAAAAATAAGAAAATTAGGTATACCCCTGCAAACCCCAGTTTTTCTATGCAAAAGTGGGGGTTAAAGGGGTATTCATTGCACGGACAAGTTTTCCTGATGTGCTCAACAAAAATATATCATTGCTGCAGATAATATGATTTAAAATAGTAGTAAAATTTGATTCAATTTATCTAATACCTATCAAATTAGCATTTGATTTTGAAACAGGTACAAATCTAAATGCGGCTGACATATCGGTTTTTGACTTTGTTCTGTAATACTAATTTCAATTGATCATTATAATCTATAGTAACAGAATTAGTAACCATTCTTTGTTTCGGAGCAGAGTGTTGAACATTGTTTGTAACCATATATCTATATGTTCGAATGCCCTGCTAAACCGCATTACTATCTAAGCTGAAATGTATGTTTTTGTCCACAGAAATGAAATAAATATTTAAAAGATCCCATTGATTCATTGATATTTGAGCCGCGTCATGAGAAAGCCGGATTTTTGCTTATGCGAAAACAACGGCGCAGATCAGCTTCGCAGCCTGCCAGTTTTTCTATGTAAAAGTGGGGTTTAAAGGGGTATTCATTGCACGGACACGTTTTCCTGATGTGCTCAACAAAAATATATCATTGCTGCAGATAATATGATTTAAAATGGTAGTAAAATTTGATTCAATTTATCTAATACCTATCAAATTAGCATTTGATTTTGAAACAGGTACAAATCTAAATGCGGCTGACATATCGGTTTTTGACTTTGTTCTGTAATACTAATTTCAATTGATCATTATAATCTATAGTAACAGAATTAGTAACCATTCTTTGTTTCGGAGCAGAGTGTTGAACATTGTTTGTAACCATATATCTATATGTTCGAATGCCCTGTTAAACCGCATTACTATCTAAGCTGAAATGTATGTTTTTGTCCACAGAAATGAAATAAATATTTAAAAGATCCCATTGATTCATTGATATTTGAGCCGCGTCATGAGAAAGCCGGATTTTTGCTTATGCGAAAACAACGGCGCAGATCAGCTTCGCAGCCTGCGAAGCTGATCATCGCCTTTGTTTTCGCTACTCGGATAGTGCAACCCTTCTTCTTCCTCAATCCGAAGTTTCAAGCATCTAGCCATCTTCTGTAGCTGCACAAACTCCGAAGACCGGTTTTCTCGAGTCGCGGCCCATATCATAGTCAATTCAATTTCAGGTCTGGTCAGACCCCCGCCTCTCCTGGATCAGTTCCAGTAATGGCAACATAGATGAGATGTACCTGGACGCCACAACTTGCTGGACACCGAAAATCATGGTGGATAACTCGTAGGTTATTTTTCAACTTTATGCGTAGTACTCGTTCTTGCGACAATATTGGAATGTATCACCCATTCATGATTTTAGATTGCTCGCATATACTGAGTAATCACTTCTAAAACGTTTTCAAACTGGTATCTCAACTCAACTCAACTCAATTTTATTTGCTATCTTGAGATGAACTAGTCATCTTGCTTTTCATGGATGTTGTTTATATTGTGTTTTACTCTTCTTTTTTACGTGAGTCGCATTGATCGAGATTACTTTTCCTTGATTTTCCAGTGATAATGCTGTCAGTCTATTATCTGTACGTTCTTCTATATGCAGTTTAATGTATGCATACGTACATGTTAATTGAAGAAAAAAAAAACTTAACAATCCTCGTTATGCCGCAGTTATGCTGCAATCGCAGTTCTGTCCCACCTGGTTTTGATATAAAACTTAAATGTATCGATTCCTGCTCCTTCTACCCTTAGTGTCCGTCTGGTAGAATGTAGAAAGGTACAAGTAGGCAAAGATCAGGAAAAGGCGCAATCAGAAAAAGATTCCCACTCCAAAGACCGAGATGGGAATAAACTAACTTAACAATCAGGTACTTATACCATGAAAACATATCGTAAGCCGAATGGGCAGCTATTTTCCCAATAGGTAGCCACTCAGTTATATAAAATTCTGATTTCAGAATAGACGAAATAAAGATCTTGGAAGACGAAAATGATGTGTATCGCGTGTCGAGTGGCGGGGAGGTATCATTATCTACTCCTGGTGTCTTCACTGTGCTCTGCAGTACAGATGTCAAGTATTTTCCTCATGACGAACAGACTTGCTATATAAGTAAGCGATAATATTGTTTATAGTACGTTTATTTCTTTAGGACAGTATGTACCTTATATCTTGGAAAGTGGTTGAGCCAATATTTTTTAGATATCTACAGTTGAAATTCTGCTAACGACCACTTGAATTGAGCGACCACATACTTTTAACGACCAGATTCCATAACTTCTGACAATTTTCACTATAATTTATCATAATCATTGTACCTTATTTTTCTCTGTTTTTCTTCCAGGTGTACGAAGCATGTATGACAATTCAGTTTTATCATTATCCAACAACAGTTCAGTCTCCACAAATTTTGTTCAAGAAAATAATAACTGGGAATTAACGGAGTCATCCATAGATGAAGAAAATGTCACAATAAGCGGAAGAAAATACAATGTCATAAAATTCCACCACAAGTTGAAGCGGGCAAATAGTTACTATCTCATGTGTGTGATCGTTCCATTTATATTGACGTCATTAATGGGCGTGTTTGTGTTTATTATTCCATCGGAAAGGCCTGAGAAGACAAACTTTGGGTTAACTGTGCTTCTTTCTGAGTGTGTTTTGTTGGTTTTGATAGCTGACATCATGCCATCGTCATCAAGGGAAACTCCTATTTTAGGTGAGTGATTATGATCGAAGATGTTTGTTACTTTTATATTACTGTTAACCCATTTTTTGACGAATGGATTCACCCAACACTAATTATCATTTGGATGAGTCCATTCTAATTTTTGTAGGCCTCATACTGTATTCAATGCTTCGATGAAAATTCCTCTTGGCAAACAGAATAGCCACAAATGGGACACCGCGTTCTGCGGCGTCACATCTGGGGCTATTCTGTTTGCCTGTGTCCCATAAAAGGGACTCCAGGTTTAAATGAGTTAATGGATTGCCTAATAAGTACATGTATGCATGCATTAGTTAACGCACTCAAAGTTTTTGTAGTTTCACGAACTAGTCACCAACAGAAGCTGCGTGACAGAAAAAAAGTTATTTTTCATCACCCTATCAAAATTTAAAGGAATATATTTCACCTGCTACTTTCCAAGCTGAATAAGGAAAAATGTAAAATTCTCGATGAAGTTGGTAATGTGTTCAACTCTATGCATTCTTTTACCTTTTTCTTTTACATTTATCCTATAACAATTGTTTTTGTATTCTGATTTCAGCGACCTATATTTTGATAATACTGATCCTGACAGTTCTAGAAATATTGCTATCTGTGATAATGGCGAGTATTTATAACAACACTGACAAAGATATGCCATTATCTGGTACAGTACGAGTAGTCGCCCTTATTTGCACGAGTATCACGTGCAATAAATCTAAAAATAGTCCATATGACATGGAATCAATACCAGAGTCACGCGCGGAAACAAACTCGACGCCAGACTCACTGTCAAAGATAACTCTTAGGAGAAAGCCAAGTATAGTTACACCAGATATCAGCATTAAAAAGCAAAATGGAGATCTAAAGAGGACGAGAAACGAGCATGCCTGGAAAAAGGACAGTGATGGATCTCATAAAATTGTAACTGCAAAGGACTTGATTGAATCAGTAAATAAGCTATGTTTTGTTACATTCTTACTGTTTTGGTTGACGTCAACAATTGTTGTTATGATAATTTTATCTTCCTCTGTTAGCTAGCATCATACTTGAATATTAAGAGGCCCTGGGGTTATAAAACACTTTTCAAGCTCAGCTCAGCTGAGATTAAAATTTATCCTGCTCATAAATGTTAAAATGCCAACAACTGTTAAAATACCAACAATAGTTGGCATTTTAACATTTATTAGCAGGATTAATTGCAGGCTTTGGAGTTCTAAACATTCAATTTCATTATATTTGGGCTATTTCAGTATTTATGAGCAGTTTAAACTTCTAGCTCAGCTGAATTGAGCATGATGGAAAAAAGGTTTAAAACCTCGGGACTTGGTTAATGTTGTGTTCTAAGTGAATGTACTATTCTTTGTTTTGTCAGGGAAAAACAAACGTTATTGGAACCTGTTTATATTATTGTCAAGCTAACGCATTACTGTTGCTTATTGTTGTTGCAAGCTTCTGTTATGTGAATAAATGAGTCCATTCCCCTTTAAAGTTATATTCAATCAGTGCTCTCGTCTTATAGTGGAATAGAAATGCCATTATGTGTGAGACAGTGAGCCGCCTCGTGGGAAAACCAATAATGTGGTTTCCGAACAGGTCCGACACAAATCAGGCTGTACAGTCTAAGAAGCAGGCTAGATGCTTGAAATTTTGGATTTAGAAAGTAGAGGAAGTGTACTATCCGTGTAGCGAAAACAAACTTTAAGGCGCTGATCAGATTCGCGGTTACCGCGAAGCTGATCTGCGTCTTTGTTTTCGCATATGCAGATTGTTGGTTTTCCCATGGGGTGGCTCATTTGCTGAAAACGTTGCGTGCAGAATTTAATCAGAAACTTGCGGACCATTGATGTGAATGAAGAAAAATATATTGCACTTGCTACATGTAAATAGCATATACAGCTGTGCGTCTTAGCACAGATGCAGCTGTAGATTGTATTTAAGTCTGAACACAATAAAGCATCCTGTTTTAGAAAAACAAAAAATCGCTGTCAATTAGCTAACGTACCGAAGTGTTAGGCCAAAATGAGCATGTTATAAGCAAACGTATACTAAGTGATGTGGACAATGAGACATGGTTTCTCGCGGACAGACTAGCTGAGATTTTATAATTTTTGTAAACAGATATTCAATCATTCCACAAAGTACATCATGATAATTAATTTTGTTACAGTCTTTCGATATATGCCTTATTAAATCGCTGGTTTTGACCAGTTACAAGCAAAAATGTTATATTTTCAGGTGGTGTTTTGAAAATGACATTGAAATGGGCCATGTACATCTATTCAAAGCCCACGTATCTAGGAATCTAGTGGCAATTTTACAGCACTGAAATAAAAATATAAATTGATGTTTGGCTAAAAACATAAATTATTGTATCTACGCTCACGTGATTTCAACTGAAAAAGACCAGTTTTGAAAGAAACAGAGTTTCAGTACTTATTATGGAATTTAAAAAGTAGTATTCATACAAAACAATCACTTTTAGTATATAAGTTCTACGTTTGGTACGGAGCAGATGATATAGTGTTTTCGTTTGAAATGATTTTCTATTCAGTGTCAAATATTACGTGGTATTATTTATAATGAACGAACGATGTGTACAATACAGAACTTTGCAATTGGTATTAATTCCAAAAATATGATCTGCTACGCTGTAGTTATTTCTTTAATAACTTTATATTTGTTTGGATTCACAAGTGCGTCAATGTCAATTTCACTCTCAATGGAGACGGAAAATATTCCAATGATTCCGATCCAGCCGCCAACCACTCCGGTCCCCTTAGGACCGGTTCTGGGAAAAACGTTTAACGTCACGAGCAGGTTATATGACGTCACACTCTTACCAGTCAGGCATGCGCAAGTGCGGTCAATTCTGAATTGTGCACATCTTTTTGATCTGAGGAATACAGCTATAGACGCATTTGTGTATTACACTCAGAGTAAACGATGTTGGATTCTCGTAGCTCAGACCTATGGACTGGGGGACAACTCCGTACCTTTAGTTGGTCAGGATGTGAAAATAGGAATTTTACAGAACGTAAGTTCATTTACTTCAGTGATGAAAGTATTGTTACCCCATACAAGCACCTCATATATAAGTCTACCAAAAGAAATAAATATTGCTACGCTGTGGCCAAATCCTACGATTTTGATTAAGCAATAACCTCTAGAACAGAAACAACCGAATTAAAAAGACTATATATATAAAGGAAATAATAATTATCTAATTATCTTAATTGCAGAGTATGTTCGTGGCTGAATACATCAGGAAAACATGTCCGTGCAATAAATACCCCCCTGAACCCCACTTGCATATAGTAAAACTGGGGTACGCAGGGGTATACCTATTTTTTCTTATTTTTGCTCTATAACATAGATTGTGGGTACTCGTTAGAACCGCCTCGGCAAGGTGGTTCTAACGTGTACCCACAATCTATGTTTTGAGCAAAAATAAGAAAAATAGGTATACCCCTGCATACCCCAGTTTTGCTATATAAAGGTGGGGTTTGAGGGGGTATACATTTCATGGACATGTTTTCCTGATGATTAATTGCAGTGTATGTTGTGGCTGAATCGGTTCTATTTCTAAACCACTTTCCGCTGTCGTTTTATGAACCCTTACCTACTAAGAAAAAAACATTTCTGTGTTTCAGGTGTAATCTGAAGCTGATGACTAACTGCTGTTAGTGGAAGAAAATTTTGCCATCATCCGGGATATTTCTTATTTTTTGTGTACATATTATACAGAAACGCAAGTGAAACACATTTACACGTATGTTGGATCATATTTGTAACAAATTATACATGTAACACATTTGTTACGTACATGATCACATTCGTAACAGATAAAGTGTGTTACAAATGTGTTTGCCCGAAATGGGGGTTGACATGAGAAGCATATAATTATGTAACAGGTTTAGTTGTCTATTTGTATTCAAACAATTAACAGCAATAGCAACATCATTATATTATTTACACTTTTGATTTTATTCTCGATTGCAAAACAATAGTTAGCACATTAAGCTACACACACAAACACACACACACACACACACACACACACACACACACACACACACACACACAAACGCATGAACCTCAACGTGACAAAATGTACCTTCGGACATTCTGTCATCACTAGTAGAAAGCTGCAAAAAGAGGAAAAAAATCATGTAATATAAATGTTTTAAAAATATCACTGTAATTATAATCTTTCAACCGAATGAGTTTTAAAACATATTTATTTCAATACTTCGAGTTATCTGCCCTTGCCTCAGCCCATTTTATATATTTTCCCTATATCTATCGTTAAAAGGTAACCATAGCAACCACATCGCAATAAAATACACAAAATAATTTCAACATATTGCCGTAACAATACGGGGTTTGATCAGTGCTTAAACAGTTTTAAGCAAATGCATCGAGTTTTGTAGGTTCTACTAACACGCAGAAATGCATTACGCAACTTTTACTTCATTTTTCAGGTAAATGACATTTGTAGGGTCCATATAGTAAATTGGTCACAACTCACAAAATAACCTGAATAATCTGTTCAAATAAAGACTAACATACTCCAGAAATATTATACATTCAAAATAACGTTGTCTATCAAATACTCACCAATTGTCCGAAGGTACATTTTCTCACGTTGTGGCCCATATATATATATATATATATATATATATATATATATATGCTTATATTATATAAACAGAGAGCAGCCACGATACCGGACATTGTATTCATGAATATCCTTTAAAGAGTTAATGAAATATGGAGCGGACGCGAAAGAGTGACGTCGACGTCACCGCCGATGACGACGATGGACAAAGCGACACAACAAATCAGTATCAAGATATTGGCCCATCTGGTGAATAAAAACCTGTTACAAAATTAATGTGTTTCAGATGTAAATATGCATTTTTTTGTACTGTTTTTAAATCAAAATTGACCTGTGACATATGTGATTTCATATCACATCAAAAACCGGCATCGATCATATTCGTCACAAAATATGTTACATTTATGCTTGATTTCCGAGTCATATATGTAACAGGTGTTACATATATGATTTGTTACAAATATGATCCAACACACGTACATTAAATTTATACAACAGAGCGTCGATATACTGACGTTCATACGATAATAACGAAGATTTTTATCATGGACAAGAGGGACGACGCTCTGTGATACCTTATATCTTTGACGCACTATAGACCGTACACTGCCAATGGTAACCGTTGCTATTAACCGTACACTACAAACACATAAAATGGATTCAAATGTGTCTCGATAAATAAATCTGTAGAGTTTTAGTGACAATTTTATCATACGCTCTTTTATCAGATTAACATGTTAGATTTATATGTACGTAAATAGACGTTATTTAGCAATTTATTTTTGTGACAGTCAAAAGGTTCCGTCACATTTTAGCTCACCTGAGCCAAAGGCTCACAAGGTAAATTTATTGGTTGGTACTCGAGCCGGATTCAGTCCGTCCGTCCGTCCGTCCGTCCGGGCAACATGAATATCTCTGAGACCAACAGGCTACATGATTGCAACCTAATGTGATCTGGAGCATATTTGAATAGGGGATTAGATGCATCATGTTTAGAACAGTTCAGATAAAATCTCTGGTTTCCATGGCAACAGATAGCTCCCAATGGGTTATGATGGAGGAAATGCTGTTAATACTCTCGGACCTTCAGTTTTGATCGGATACTCTTCATTCAGGAAAACATGTCCGTGAAATGTATACCCCCTTAAACCCCACTTTTGTTATAGAAAAACTGGGGTTTGCATGGGCAAATTTTCGTAATGTTGAAGGTAACTCTGACAACCATTATATCTCGGATGAATTTGAATTTCGACAAGATCGAATCACGGACTTTGGATCTAGTTGCTCTTGTGTGTCTTCAAAACTCTCCGATCTAGTTAAAACTCTCCCTTTACGATCTTGTTAAAACTCTCCCTTTACGATCTAGTTAAAACTCTCCCTTTACGATCTAGTTAAAACTCTCCCTTTACGATCTTGTTAAAACTCTCCCTTTACGATCTAGTTAAAACTCTCCCTTTACGATCTAGTTAAAACTCTCCCTTTACGATCTAGTTAAAACTCTCCCTTTACGATCTAGTTAAAACTCTCCCTTTACGATCTAGTTAAAACTCTCCCTTTACGATCTAGTTAAAACTCTCCCTTTACGATCTAGTTAAAACTCACCCTTTACGATCTAGTTAAAACTCTCCCTTTACGATCTAGTTAAAACTCTCCCTTTACGATCTAGTTAAAACTCTCCCTTTACGATCTAGTTGCTTCAATTTTAATTCTTCTTTATTCATGCAGGTAACACTGACAACCATCATAAAATCTCGAACGAGATCCAATGATTCAATACATCAGGGAAACATGCCCGTGCAATGAATACCCCATTAAACCCCACTTTTATATAGTAAAACTGGGGTATGCAGGGGTATACCTATTTTTCTTATTTTTGCTCAAAAACATAGATAGTGGGTACTCGTTAGAACCGCCTCACCGAGGCGGTTCTAACGTGTACCCACAATCTATGTTTTGACCAGAATTAAGAAATATATAAATGATATTCTACTGAAATTTTCATTTTTTACAACTTAAAAACATATGGCATGGGCATGTCTTCGTAATGTTTAGTGTTGTCAACACTCTAGTGCCCGGCTCTATGGCATCTTGGCAGTTTATACGAGGACAGCTATTAGCGGCAATGTTGAACGTGTGATTTTATACAAAACTGCGTTCCCGACTGCCAAAAGGCATTCTAGATTACCAAATAGCACGTGTTGGCAATCGAGAACGTTCAATTTACGTTCTATATCGCCATTTTGGCAATCCGAAACGCCTTTTTATGGCAATTTAGAACTCTTTTTGTTTATCAAAATGGTTGTTCCATAACAAAAGCAAATAAAGACAATAAAAATATAAATGGATACCGAAACATAGCCTGCTTGGTCATTAGGACACCAGCACTCAGCACTTAGACTGTTAGAAGTAAGAACTGAGGGATCAGGAATCGATGGAATTATAAATCCAAACATAGACACCAGGCGTGACAGAAAACACATCACAAAAAATATTCTGACAAAAAAACTTGATTGACTTGAAGAGCTAGAAAACTAGCTCTTTCCTTACGGGGTAGCCATCCGGCTAGTCTCAACCAAAACAAAGGCATTGATCACAACAGACAGGCAGACAGAAAAGAAGAGGTACCCTGTGGATAA
This sequence comes from Rugalucina vietnamica, assembly GCA_964017185.1. Classification (NCBI taxonomy): domain Eukaryota; kingdom Metazoa; phylum Mollusca; class Bivalvia; order Lucinida; family Lucinidae; genus Rugalucina; species Rugalucina vietnamica. The sequence continues at coordinate 35,424,267 of OZ024884.1, forward strand.
ATCACCGCATTAGATCGGTGACGTTTTACTGTGACGTGTCGTTTTTCGAACGCTTCCTTATTGTTTCTGAATCGAAATGAGCCTTCCCGTGAGAAAACAACACTTTTGGTTTCAGACCAGGTCCGACACAATTTGGCCTGTACAACCACAGAAGCAGGCTAGTAGCTTCAAAATTTGGATTTAAGAAGACGAGTGATTGTATTATCTGTATATCGAAAACAAAGGCGCTGATCAGCTGTGCAGTTACTGCGCAGCTGATCTGCGCCTTTGTTTTCGCCGATGCATGTTGTTGGATTTCTTATGCGGCGGCTTAGATTTAAAATTGTTGTGTTTTGTCTCTGTAATGCATTCATCTGTTTATAATAAAATAAAAAAAATAAAAAAAAAACTACAATCATTTTAAAGCAGTAGTATCTACTTGCAACATCCTTGCCGAGTACGTCGTTGCTGGGTACGGTTTAATATCATTGCCCAGTACGGTAAAAGCTATTTTAAGCTAATTATAAATAGAATCGTTAAATCGCTATTTATAAATAAAATCGTTTAGATATATTGACAGTGTAACTTACATAATGAGTACCTTTGATGGTCCAATTTTACATGTATATAGATTTTTTATTTTTGTTTTCAATTAATTACGTTCAAGTTTAAAATTCATTGTCAAGAAGATTAAATATAATTGTATTCTGCAGACCCTTAAACCCACTTGTATAAAGTAAAACTTAAAATTGAAGGGTATATATATTTTATTTTATTTTTTTTTTTGGCCGACAGAGATAGTCTAGCAGATATGCATTTTTATACGGTCGTGACAGTGAGTATGGCGTTTTTTGTGGATTAACGCCCCAGTCAACGATGTTTCAGTCACTGTCATGTCTAGCAAGAGCTCAAGTTTTTAACAGTGTTAAAGATTCAACGTGTTTTGTGAAAGGCCTCATGCCTGCTATCAATTTGGGTTCTCACCCAAAGACCTTTTCGTTCTGAGTCCGATTATCGACCGATAGGCGACCGCGCTACCCTGAACGAACAATTTAAATAAAATGTTTTTCAAACATGCAAAATTTAATGATTAAAGATTTGGGTGCCCATTAAGTGTTTCTTTGTTTGTCTGTTTGTTTGTTTGTTTGTTTGTTTGTTTGTTTGTTTGTTTGTTTGTATCAAGGGTTAACGAGGGAGTCAACAAATTTTCAGTCATGTCGGCAAAGCGGCAATGTTCCATGGGTATAAGACAGTTATGGGCCAATGTGTCTTGCTCAATGACACAACACGGCAGGCCAAGTGGGGATCGAACACAGGCCCTCTCGATTTGGAATTAGTTGGTCTACCGCTAGGCCGTGCTTGGGATTGCCGTTTATCCTGAGTGACGTGGAGTCTATTTCTAAAGCCATGTTCATGTGCAACATTTGAACTCGGGTGTATTTTTGCACACTGGATGTAAATTTGAACCCCTGGTGTATGGTATGCCATGAAAACTACACCCTGCAAAAATACACTCTGGTACAAATTTTCTCCTACTTTCCAGGTGGAGCAAATTGAATTGCAGCCGGGTGTATTTTTGCACCCGTGTGTATTGTGTGTATATGAACGCAAAACGCTTAATCGTTACACATTTTTGTTTGTTTGAATTGATACTTTACGTCCCAGACAACAGCTTAGGTCATGTCTGCAGATTGTATCCACTTTATGGGCCTTTCACTCAAAGTTAGGATGTCATGGCATCCAAAAATGCTAAAGATATAACCACACAGCTAAGCCAATAAGGCTTATAGGTATGACCAGTTTGACTTGAAACCATTTTTCTTGGGCAGTCTCAAGCCGCAGCGGTTTACCAGTAGTCAGATTACCAGTCAGTAGCGAACATGCTTTGCCTGAGGCACAAACAGCCCATCTACATCAAATGACCTCAGCTAATAAGGAGCAATTTAGTCAAAATTTAATGTCAAAACCAGGCGAATATGAACATGATCTCGCTGCATATGGCCGCTACACAAGCGGATGAAAACTTACACCCGGTTGCAAATACAGCATATGAACACGGCTTTAGATTGTACTTTAGTACTGCAGATCTATTGAACAGCGAAAGACAACGTGTTTGTCCTAAACACCGCGATTTTCATTGTTGACATATAGTATGCCTTATAGGCTATCTGAAGAGCCTAAAGTAGCCTAAAAACCCATTTTCACTGCTCTTAAAGGATCTAAGTTTTATATTTATATTCTACAATGGAGAACTATCAGTGGTTTAAGGATAATGTCGTAACAATGTCCCCAGTAGAGATATACAGTGTCATTCTCTTCAGCATCGTCCCCAGTAGGGATCTACAACACCATCCCCTACCATTCCGTCCCCAGTAGAGATCTATCGCCCAATTCCCTACCACAACGTCCCCAGTAGAGATCTACAGCGACATACCCTACCACACCGTCCCCAGTAAAGATCCACAGCGCCATAACCTACCACACCATCCCCAGTAGAGATCCACAGCACCATATTCTACTGGACCGTCCCCAGTAGAGATCTACAGTACGGTATTCTACCACACCGTCTCCAGTAGAGATATACAGCGCCATACCCTACCACACCGTCTACAGTAGAGATCTAAAGCGACATACCCTACCAAACCGTCCCCAGTAGAGATCTACAACACCATATTCTACTGGACCGTCCCCAGTAGATATCTACAGTCGGGTATTCTACCACACCGTCCCCAGTAAAGATATACAGCGCCATATCCTACCACACCGTCCCCAGTTGAGATATGCAGTGTCATTCTCTTCAGCATCGTCCCCAGTAGGGATCTACAACACCATACCCCACCATTGCGTCCCCAGTAGAGATCTATTGCCCCATTCCCTACCACAACGTCCCCAGTAGAGATCTACATTGGGGTAGTCTACCACACCGTCTCCAGTAGAGACATACAGCGCCAAACCCTACCACAGCGTCCCCAGTAGGGATATACAGTGTCATTCTCTTCATCATCGTCCTCAGTAGGGATCAACAACACCATACCCTTCCATTCCGTCCCCAGTAGAGATCTATCGCCCCATTTCCTACCACAACGTCCCCAGTAGAGATCTACAGCGACATACCCTACCACACCGTCCCCAGTAGAGATCTACAGCACCATACTCTACTGGACCGTCCCCAGTAGAGATCTACAATGCGGTAGTGTACTACACCGTCTCCAGTAAAGCTATACAGCGCCATACCCTACCACTCCGTCCCCAGTAGAGATATACAGTGTCATTCTCTTTAGCATCGTCCCCAGTAGGGATCTACAACAACATACCCTACCCTTCCGTCCCCAGTAGAGATCTATTGCCCCATTCCCTACCACAACGTCCCCAGTAGAGATCTTCAGCGACATACCCTACCACAATGTCCCCAGTAAAGATCCACAGCGCCATCGTCCCCAGTAGGGATCTACAACACCATACCCTACCCTTCCGTCCCCAGTAGAGATCTATTGCCCCATTCCCTACCACAACGTCCCCAGTAGAGATCTACATTGCGGTAGTCTACCACACCGTCTCCAGTAGAGACATACAGCGCCAAACCCTACCACAGAGATCCAAAGCACCATATTCTACTGGACCGTCCCCAGTAGAGATCTACAGTACGGTATTCTACCACACCGTCTCCAGTAGAGATATACAACGCCATATCCTACCACACCGTCCCCAGTAGAGATATAATGTGTCAGTCTCTTCAGCATCGTCCTCAGTAGGGATCAACAACACCACGCCCTACCATTCCGTCCCCAGTAAAGATCCCTCGCCCCATTTCCTACTACAACGTCCCCAGTAGAGATCTAAAGCGACATACCCTACCACACCGTCCTCAGTAGAGATCAAAAGCACCATATTCTACTGGACCGTCCCCAGTAGATATCTACAGTCGGGTATTCTACCACACCGTCCCCAGTAAAGATATACAGCGCCATATCCTACCACACCGTCCCCAGTTGAGATATGCAGTTTCATTCTCTTCAGCATCGTTCCCAGTAGGGATCTACAACACCATACCCCACCATTGCGTCCCCAGTAGAGATCTATTGACCCATTCCCTACCACAACGTCCCCAGTAGAGATCTACATTGGGGTAGTCTACCACACCGTCTCCAGTAGAGACATACAGCGCCAAACCCTACCACAGCGTCCCCAGTAGGAATATACAGTGTCATTCTCTTCATCATCGTCCTCAGTAGGGATCAACAACACCATACCATTCCATTCCGTCCCCAGTAGAGATCTATCGCCCCATTTCCGACCACAACGTCCCCAGTAGTGATCTACAGCGACATACCCTACCACACCGTCCCCAGAAGAGATCTACAGCACCATACTCTACTGGACCGTCCCCAGTAGAGATCTACAATGCGGTAGTGTACCACACCGTCTCCAGTAAAAATATACAGCGCCATACCCTACCACTCCGTCCCCAGTAGAGATATACAGTGTCATTCTCTTTAGCATCGTCCCCAGTAGGGATCTACAACACCATACCCTACCCTTCCGTCCCCAGTAGAGATCTATTGCCCCATTCCCTACCACAACGTCCCCAGTAGAGATCTTCAGCGACGTACCCTACCACAATGTCCCCAGTAAAGATCCACAGCGCCATAACCTACCACACCATCCCCAGTAGAGATCTACAGCACCATATTCTACTTGACCGTCCCCAGTAAGGATCTACTGTACGGTTTACTACCACACCGTCTCCAGTAGAGATATACAACGCCATATCGTACCACACCGTCCCCAGTAGAGATATACTGTGTCATTCTCTTCAGCATCGTCCCCAGTAGGGATCAACAACACAATACCCTACCATTTCGTCCCCAGTAGAGATCCAACGCCCCATTTCCTACCACAATGTCCGCAGTAGAGATCTAAAGCGACATGCCCTACCATACCGTCCCCAGTAGAGATCTACAGCACCACATTCTACTGGACCGTCCCCAGTAGAGATCTACAGTACGTTATTCTACCACACCGTCTCCAGTAGAGATATGCAGTGGCATTCTCTTCAGCATCGTCCCCAGTAGGGATCTACAACACCATACCCCACCATTGCGTCCCAACGTAGAGATCTATTGTCCCATTCCCTACCACAACGTCCCCAGTAGAGACATACAGCGCCGTACCCTACCACACCGTTCCCAGTAGAGATAAACAGTGTCATCCTCTTCATCATCGTCTACAGTAGGGATCAACAACACCAGACCCTTCCATTCCGTCCCCAGTAGAGATCTATCGCCCCAATTCCTACCACAACGTCCCCAGTAGAGATATACAGCGACATACCCTACCACACCGTCCCCAGTAGAGATATACAGCACCATATTCTATTGGACCGTCCCCAGTAGATATCTACAATGCGGTAGTGTACCACACCGTCTCCAGTAGAGATATACACCGCCATACCCTACCACTCCGTCCCCAGTAGAGATACACAGTGTTATTCTCTTCAGCATCGTCCCCAGTAGGGATCTACAACACCATACCCTACCATTCCGTCCCCAGTAGAGATATATCGCCCCATTCCCTACAACAACGTCCCCAGTAGAGATCTACAGCGACATACCCTACCAAACCGTCCCCAGTAAAGATCCACAGCGCCATAACCTACCACAGCATCCCCAGTAAAGATCCAAAGCGCCATAACCTACCACACCGTCCCCAGTAGAGATCTACAGCACCATATTCTACTGGACCGTCCCCAGTAGAGATCTACAGTACGGTTTACTACCACACCGTCTCCAGTAGAGATATACAACGCCATATCCTACCACACCGTCCCCAATAGAGATATACTGTGTCATTCTCTTCAGCATCGTCCCCAGTAGGGATCAACAACACCATACCCTACCATTCCGTCCCCAGTAGAGATCTATCGCCCCATTTCCTACCACAACGTCCCCAGTAGAGATCTAAAGCGACATACCCTACCACACCGTCCCCAGTAGAGATCTACAGCACCATATTCTACTGGACCGTTCCCAGTAGAGATCTACAGTACGGTATTCTACCACACCGTCTCCAGTAGAGATATACAGTGCCATATCCTACCACACTGTCCCCAGTAGAGATATGCAGTGTCATTCTCTTCAGCATCGTCCCCAGTAGGGATCTACAACACCATACCCCACCATTGCGACCTCAGTAGAGATCTATAGCCCCATTCCCTAGCACAACGTCCCCAGTAGAGATCTACAGCGACATACCCTACCACACCGTCCCCAGTAAAGATCCACAGCGCCATAACCTACCACACCATCCCCAGTAAAGATCCACAGCGCCATAACCTACCACACCGTCCCCAGTAGAGATCTACAGCACCATATTCTACTGGACCGTCCCCAGTAGAGATCTACAGTATGGTTTACTACCACACCATCTCCAGTAGAGATATACAACGCCATATCCTACCACACCGTCCCCAATAGAGATATACTGTGTCATTCTCTTCAGCATCGTCCCCAGTAGGGATCAACAACACCATACCCTACCATTCCGTCCCCAGTAGAGATCTATCGCCCCATTTCCTACCACAACGTCCCCAGTAGAGATCTAAAGCGACATACCCTACCACACCGTCCCCAGTAGAGATCTACAGCACCATATTCTACTGGACCGTTCCCAGTATAAATCTACAGTACGGTATTCTACCACACCGTCTCCCATAGAGATATACAGTGCCATATCCTACCACACCGTCCCCAGTAGAGATATCAGTGTCATTCTCTTCAGCATCGTCCCCAGTAGGGATCTACAACACCATACCCCACCATTGCGTCCTCAGTTGAGATCTATTGCCCCATTCCCTAGCACAACGTCCCCAGTAGAGATCTACATTGCGGTAGTCTACCACACCGTCTCCAGTAGAGACATACAGCGCCATACCCTTCCACACCGTCCCGAGTAGAGATTAACAGTGTCATTCTCTTCATCATCGTCCCCAGTAGGGATCAACAACACCATACTTTTCAGTTCCGTCCCCAGTAGATATCTATCGCCCCATTTCCTACCACAACGTCCCCAGGAGAGATCTACAGCGACATACCCTACCACACCGTCCTCAGTAGATATCTACAGCACCATATTCTACCGAACCGTACCCAGTAGAGATCTACATAGCGGTATTCTACCACACCGTCTCCAGTAGAGATATACAGCGTCATACCTTAAAACACCGTCCCCAGTAGAGATATACAGTATCATTCTCTTCAGTATCGTTCACAGTAGGTATCTACAACACCATACCCTACCATTCCGTCCCAAGTAGAGATATATTGCCCCATTCCCTACCACACCGTCTCCAGTACAGACATAAAGAGTCATACAGCGCCATACCCTACCACCCCGTCCCTAGAAGAGATATACTGTGTCATTTTCTTTAGCATTGTCCCCAGTAGGGATTTCCAACACCTATCCTATGGTTCCGTCCCCAGTAGAGATCCATCGCCCCATTTCCTACCACATCGTCCCCAGTAGAGATCTTCAGCGACATACCCTACCACACGGTCCCCAGTAGAAGTCTACAACACCATAATCTACCACACCGTCTCCAGTAGAGATATTTCGCCCATTCCCTACCACAACGTCCCCAGTACAGATCTACAGCTACAAACCCTATCACACCGTCCCCAGTAGAGATCTAAAGCGAACTACTTTACCAATGCGTTCCCAGTAGAGATTTACAGCTACATACCCTAACAAACCGTTCCCAGTAGAGATCTACAGCACCAAACTCTACTGGATCGTACCCAATAGAGATCTACAGTGAGTTAGTCTACCACACCGTCTTAAGTAGAGATATACAGCGCATTACCCTACCATTCCGTCCCCAGTAAAGATATACAGTGTCATTCTCTTTAGCATCGTCCCCAGTAGGGATCTAAACCACCATACCCTACCATTCCGTCCCCAGTAAAGATCTATCGCCCCATTCTCTACCACAACGTCCCCAGTAGAGATCTACAGCGACATATCTTACGATACCGTCCCCAGTAAAGATCTACAGCGCCACATCCTACTACGTCGTCCCCAGTAGAGATCTACAGCACCATAATCTACCACACCGTCCCCAGTAGAGATCTATTACCCCATTCCCTACCACAACGTCCCCAGTAGAGATCTACAGCGACATACCCTACCACACCGTCCCCAGTAAAGATCTATCGTCCAATTCCCTACCATTACGTCCCCAGTGGAGATCTACAGCTACATATTTCAACGTTCCGAGTAGACATACAAAACAAAACTACTCTACAAATACGTCCCGAGTAGAGATCTACAGCGACATACCCTTCCACTCCGTCCCCAGTAGAGATATATAGAGTCATTCTAATCAGCATCGTCCCCAGTAGGGATATACAACACCATACCCTACCATTCCGTCCCCTGTAGAGGTCTATCTCCCCATTCCCTACCACAACGTCCGCTGTAGATCTCTACTGGTAAAGATCTACAGTAAAGATATACAGCGCCATATCCTACAACACCGTCCCCAGTAGAGATCTACAGCACCATAATCTACTACACCGTCCCCAGTAGAGATCTATCACCCCATTCCCTACCCAACGTCCCCATTAGAGATCTACAGCACCTTACTCTACTGGACCATCTCCAGTAGAGATATACAGTGCGGAAGTCTACCACACCGTCTCCATTAAAGATAAACAGCGCCATATTCTACCACTCCGTCCCCAGTAGAGATATACAATGTCATTCTCTTCAGCATCTTCCCCAGTAGGGATCTACAACACCATACCCTACCATTCTGTCCCCAGTAGAGATCTGTCGCCCCATTCCCTACTCAAACGTCCCCAGTAGAGATCTACAGCGACATTCCCTACCACACCGTCCCCAGAATGATCTACAGCGCCATATCCTACCACACCGTCCCCAGTAGAGGTCTACAGCACCATAATCTACCACACCGTCCCCTTAGTCCGGCAGAAAACAAATTTGACCTGGAATTGTGTTCTAAAGTTTTTTTCTTTACTGAATTATGTTCAGTTGGCATTGCCTTACAAGAATCTGAGTGATGCCACTTTGGCATCATTGAGTAATTTTGTATTTTCAAGATGGCGTTTAAGATGGTGGCCAGAATATATAATAATATTTAACAGGGGTCTCTGATTGTTTTTATCTGGCAAATCTGTGGTTATTTCAGTACAAAATGATGAATAGGTATCAGTTTTATATAAGTATTTACATTCTATCAGACAGGATAAAAACACTGTATAGATGAAATAAGTCAAGGTTTTTCGTAATTTTGGTTTAACTTTTTTATTCATACAATAAGCACTTTAACTTTCAGAACCATTACTCAAGCTAGATTACCTTATCAAGATGCAGTGATTATCGTATTCAAGATGTCATTCAAGAAGGCAGCCATGATTTCTTGCGCAAAACGAATTTAACTTAGAATTGAGGTTATGGAAACGTTGCGATAGAGTGTGGCACCGAGATTCCTTTGGGGGCGTTGTGGTAGAATATGACACTGAAGATCTCTATTTGGGACGTTGTGGTAGAGCTTGACACTGTAGATACGTATTGGGGAAGTTGTGGCACTTTATAATCCTACTGGGGACGTTGCGGCAGAGTATGTCGCTGTAGATCCCAACTTGGTACGTTGTGGTAGAGTATGGAATAAAGATACATACTGGGGACCTTGCGGTAGATTATGGCGATGTTGATCTCTTCTTGGTAGGTTGCGATAGAGTATGGCGCTTTATATCCCTACTGGTGACTTTGTAGCAGATTATGGCGCTGTAGACCACCACTGGGTACATTGTTGTAGATTAAAGGTTTAATTTGGAAATAATGTGGAAGAGTATGTCACTGAAAATCCACTACCGGGGACATTGCAATATAGTATGGCACTGTTGATCCAAACTGCGGACGTTGCGGTAGAGTATGGCACTGAAGATATCTACTGGGGATCTTGTGGAAGAGTATGTCACGCTAGATCATTACTGGATACTTTGCGGTAGAGTATGTGGCTGTATATCCCTACAGAATCCGTTGTGATACATTATGGCGCTGTACAGCTCTATATCCTTACTGGGTATGTTGTGGTAGAGTATGGCACTGTAGCTCCTTACTGGAGACGTTGCGATAGAGTATGGTACTGTAGATCCCTACTGGGGACGTTCCGGTTCAGCATGTGGCTGTAGATTCCTACTGGGGACGTTATGGTAGAATATGGCGCTGTAGAGATCGCTTCTGCGGACGTTGGGATACAGTAAGGCGCTGTAGATATCTACTGGGGACGTTGCGGTAGAATATGTGGCTGTTTATCTCTACTGGGGACGGGTGAGTAGAGTATGACGCTACAGAGATCGCTACGCTACTGGGGACGTTGCGATAGAGTTTGGTGCTGTAGATATCTACTGCGGACGTTGCGGTAGAATATGTGACAGCTTATCTCTACTGAGGACGTTGCGGTAGAGTATGGCACTGTAGATTCCTTCTTGGGACGTTGCCCTAGAGTATGGCGCTGTTTGTCTCTACTTGATGTAGAGTATGGCGCTGTAGATTCGTACTGGGGTCTTTGCGGTAGAGTATGGCACTGTTGATCCCTACTGGGGACGTTGCGGTAGGGTAGGGTAGTCGTTGCAGTATAGTAATGCAATCAAAGTTGCCAAGGTTGAAAAAATGAAAAATTAAAAAAAAAAAAAAAAAAAAAAAAAAAAAAAAAAAAAAAAAAAAAAGATCAGACTGGAACCCAGGCTACACTACTGGGGACATAGCTGTTTAGTATGTGGTTAGGGGCGTTGGGTAGATTTTGGCACTGTTGATCCATATTGGGGATGTTGTATTAGAAAATGGCACTGTAGATCCCTATTGGACCATTGCGGAAGAGCCTGGCAGACCTGTTATCGATTACTTTCAAAGTTAATCACTAACGATTACAATTACTTTCAACGATTAACGATTACGATTAAAAGTATTTTTCCTGGCTTTATTCGATTACAATTACAATTGATTTGCAAAAGTAATCGAATAATCAATCGATTAGTTTTGCTACTGTCTACTGTCTACGTTGTGGTACAGTATGTCACTGTAGAACCATACTTGGTCGTTGCTGTAGGGTATGGCTCTGTAGATCCCTAACAGACACGTTTTGTAGAATTTGGCACTGTACATCCCTACTGGGGACGTTGTGGTGGAATACGGCATTGTAGATCCCTATTGGGGACATTGCGATAGAGTATGGCGCTGTAGATACCTACTGGAGACGTTGTGGTACAGTATGGCGCTGTTGATCTCTACTGGGTACGTTGTGGTAGAGTATGGCTCTGTAGATACTTACTGGGGTCGATGTGGTAGAGTATGGCACTGTAGATCCCTACTGGGGAGGTTGCGGTAGAGAAAGGCGTTATAGATGCTGTAGACGTAGCAGTAGAGTATGGCGCTGAATATTCATAACAGGGAGTTTGCGATAGATTTTGGCATTGAATATCCACAAGGGGACGTTGTGCTAGAATATGGCACTGTTTATCACTATGGGGGACATTGCGGTAGAGAATTGTGCGGTATATCCCTACTGGGTACGTTGTGGTAGAGTTCGGTACTTACATTCTTACTGAAGACGTTGCACTAGAGTATGGCGCTGTTGATATCTACTGGGGACGTTGCGCTACAGAATTGCACTGTAGATACCTAGTTGGGGCGTTGAGGTAGTGTTTATGTCTGTAGATTTCTACTGGGGACGTTGCAGTAGATAATAAAAATAAAACTGAGATCCTTTAAGAGCCCTGAGCATATTTTCCAGAAAGGTGATGGGCCTTACCACGATTTCGGCTATTCAAGCCTCGTCAGTGACCCTTTAGATTTGGCAACATGGAGCCAAAGAGAGTTACAGTAATTTTTCAACTTTCAGCAGGCTAGTCGATACAAAGACTAGTATAATCAAATTGTGGCCAAATATATTGAACGTTGGTTAGAATATGAATCTAAACCGATGATAATTTTCTGATTTCTCAAAATATCCTCTCTGAGCTCAAAGGACCAAAAGGAAAATATAGTCTGCACTATGGATGATGTACGGGGAGTCTTTTTAGGGCCGCCACACGGCACAACACCAGCTGCAGTAATAGCAAATGAAAATGAAAATGAGATCCTTTAAGAGCAGTGAGCATATTTTCCAGAAAGATGATGGGTCATACCGCGGTTTCGGCTATTCAAGCCTCGTCAGTGACCCTTTAGATTTGGCAACATGGAGCCAAAGAGAGTTACAGTAATTTTTCAACTTTCAGCAGGCTAGTCGATACAAAGACTAGTATAATCAAATTGTCGCCAAATATATTGAACGTTGGTTAGAATATGAATCTAAACCGATGATAATTTTCTGATTTCTCAAAATATCCTCTCTGATCTCAAAGGACCAAAAGGAAAATATAATCTGCACAATGGATGGTGTACGGGGAGACTTTTTAGGGCCGCCATACGGCACAACACCAGCTGCAGTAATGGTAAATAAAAATAAAACTGAGATCCTTCAAGAGCAGTGAGCATATTTTTCAGAAAGGTGATGGGCCATACCGCGGTTTCGGCTATTCAAGCCTCGTCAGTGAGTATGTCGTTGTAGATACCTTGGAAACGTCGCAGTAGAGTATGGTGCTGTAGATCTCTACTGGGTACGTTGCAGATGAGTGTGGCGCTATATGTCTGTACTTGGAACAATATGGTACAGCATGGCGCTGAAGATCCCTACTTGTTTCGTTGTGGTAGAAAATAGCGCTGTATATCACAACCTGGGACGTTGCGGTAGAGAATTGCACAGTAGATCCCTACTGGGGACGTGACGGTAGACTATGGACATGTTGATCCCTACTGGGAAATTTGCGGTATAGTAGGGCACTGTTGATCCATAATGGGACGTTGTAGAGTATGTGGCTGAAGATCCAAACAGCAGATGTTGTGGTTGAAAGTAGATATCTACTGGGGACGTTTCTGTAGAGTATTTGGCTATAGATCTCAACTAGAGACTGCGTGATAGAGTATGACGCTATTGGTCTCTACTGGGAACGTTGCGGTATAGATAAGAACTGTAAATCCTTAACTGGGACCTTGTGGTAAAATATTGCTCTGTATTTCTCTACTCGGTACTTTTAGGCAGAGTATGACACTGCAGATACCAAACTGGATACGTTGCGGTAGACTATGGCACGGTAGTTGCGAACTGGAGATGTTGTGGTAGAGTATTGCACTATAGATGCCTACAAGATACGTTGTTGTAGAGTATTGCACTGTATTTCCATACTGAAGACGTTGCATAACAGTTTGGTGCTGTATATCTTTACTGGGGACGCTGAAGATCCATACTGTAGACGTTATGGTAGGGTATGGCTCTGAAGATACCTACTTGGGACGTTTTCGTAAACTAAGGCGCTGTATATCTCTACTGGGTACGTTGTGACAGAGTATGGAGCTGTAGGGGAGGTTGCGGTAGAATATGACACTGTAGAACCCTACTTGGAACGCAGCGGTAGACTATGACGCTGTAGATACCTACTAGGGACGTTGCGGTAGATCCCCAATGGGTACGTTGTGGTAGAGTATAGCGTTGCGGTAAAATATATGGCTGTATATCTCTACTGAGGACGTTGCAGTAGAGTATGGCACTGTAGATTCCTACTGGGGACCTTGTGGTAAACTGTGGCGCTATATATCTTTACTGAGTACGTTATGGTAGAGTATCTAACCGTAGATCGTTACTGGGGACGTTGCAGTAGAATATGATACTGTAGATCGATACTGGGGACGTTGCGGTAAACAATGGTGCTGTAAATCCTAATGTGTACGTTGTGGTAGAGTACGATACTGTATATCCCTACTGGGGAGGTTGCGGTTGAGTATGGTATTGTAGAATACTACTGGGGACGTTGCGGTAGCGCATAGCACTGTAGCTCTTTATTAGGGAGGTTACGGTAGAATACAGCGCTCTAGAGCTCAACTTGGAACGTTGTGGTAGAGTATGGCGCTGTAGATCTCTACTTGGAACGTTCCGGTATCACATATTTGGTATGATGCCGTACAATTTTCAAAATAGCCCATTTTCGCTTCTACGCTGCAGACACTGTATATATGGGTCATTATCAAAAAATGGAGCAATCCTTGTCCCTGATGATTTTCTCGCAATCGCGATGTCCGAGGTTTGCTTCCTCCTTCTATAATATTATTATCCGCCGTGCTTTACAAGAACCACACGCGATTTCACGTTTACGAGTATGTTATTTAAAAGAAAAAATGCAAGATTTTTATCGTGTCCCCGGGTCTGGGTAAGTAGTTTTATTTGTTTCCATTGCAAAAGAAGCTTGACAGAAATAACATTTTCTGTAACCCTCTATTGCATATAATGTTATTGAAGTCAAATTCAAAAATCATATGGTATATTAAGTGCAATATAAGAGCGGCGGCACATTATAGTGCTGTCCCTGGAAAACGTATCAGTGCTGTCACAGTTTTAAAACATCTATTTTGACCAGAGTTATGAATCATTTTCTCAGATCAAAACAATCGCATTTTTGTAGACGACAGCAAGCTGATGAAGTCATGGTAAACAACTTTTTGAGAAAATCGCATTACTCCGTTCATATTCCATAAAGACATGTCAAAATCGGTGTGGGAAATTTTTAGCCATCAGTACTATCACGCGCATTTTGCCGCTTCTTGCAAATATCACGTACATTTTAAGGCCATGACTGAATTTCAGCTTAGGGCCGTTTTGAATAGATATGCAAAGTTTTCAGCCTGCATTCTGCTGTTAGTCATAATAATTAAATTTATGTGTAAAACTCAGTACTATCACGGTCAGTGTTGTCACGGTCGTGACAGTACTGATGTGTGACAGCACTGAGTTGACGTCTGTCAGCAGGTGTGGATTCAGGCAATTTCCTACACTGAAAAGAGTTAGGTCGCCTTTCACGAGAGGGTCTCAGCTACTAACACCAGTAGCAGTCAAAAGAGGTCAAACCATTTGAGGTGTGTGTGTGTGGGGGGGGGTGATAAAAAACTGCAAATTCAAAATTCTTCGTCGACCAGGGTATACCCAACGAGGCTGGTTACTACGAAGAAAAAAAGTGGTAGTTTCGTCCCGACATTACTGAAAGCTATTGACTCGGGTACATAAAAAATAAATATCAGACGCGTCATGAGAAGACATGATTTTGCAAAAGTGCAGCTCAGCTGCAGTGTAACCTTCCAAGGGGGTATTAGCTCCAAGCTCACAAAAAGAAAAATGACCCCAGCTCCATATTTTTTTTACTTGCTCCCAGCTTCCTAAAACTAAAAATGTTCTCTTCTAGTAATCCCCAACTCCCTTCAAATGTTTTTCAGTTCTCCCAAGCTCCTTGATAACGAATTACCGATTCCGATAGCGTAATGGTGAGAGCGTCCGCTTCGGGAGCGGGAGGTCGTGGGTTCGATCCCGGGCCGCGTCATGCCAAAGACTTTAAAAATGGTACCAGTGGCTACCTTGCTTGGCGCTCAGCATTATTAGGCAAGCACTGGCTTCTCTTCTCCCAAAACAAAATATAGCATCACTAACATCGCATGTCTAATATGAAAATGTCCGAATAATAACAAAAGAGGTCCGAAAATAATCAATGTCTGTATTCACTAGAGGACCGTATGGAAGACTGGCCGTTGTGCTAAATACGTTATCCTCTATAAATATAGAGATTATTATTATTATTATTATTATTAATGGCCCTTCTACACAGAAAACCCGTGATAGGGTCCCAAATTAATTGCACTCTTTTGTCGTGAACAATCCTGGTTGTTTCAGACCTGGTCGAAAGCCCCCCCCCCCCCCCCCCCCCAAAAAAAAAAAAAAAAAAAAAAAAAAAAAAAAAAAAAAAAACATTTTCTCATGCTGCAGCTGCTTAAAGTGTTAAGCTGAATAGCGCCAATTGCGCTTGTCGTGTTACACCGCGTTTGGTTTGCGTGTACCGAACGTGTTGTGTTATCTACCCAAAGGTGTCCCTGGTTCGAGCATTAGCCGAAGCTTCGTTGGTTGCGACCGTAAGGCAGTCACTGTCCCTAAGCTCATCGGTTAATTGTCAGAAATTAATCAATTAATCAACTCCGCACACATTGGAATAAAAAAGGCGAGATCGGATAATTAACAGTGCTGTCACGACAGCATCAGTGCTGTCACGATATCAGTGCTGTCACGGTCATAATTATTTAAAATACTCAAAACGCATCATATAAAAGTAGTTGCTTTTGGTATGTAATGATACTATACTAAAATAGTAAACGTTTTGCAGAACTTAATTTTGGTTTAATCCTACAAGATTATGTCTACAGAAAAAAGCGCTTCAGAAACAGAACAAATCACAGTATGTGCATTTTCATTGAAGCTCTCTCCCTCGTTAATTCATTGAAAGTATTTAAGGTTTGTGACAAGTTATATATACCCCCACTTACAGATTTGGAAAGTCTTATCAAATAAGCGTTGTACGCAAGAAAATTTGTTCGTGACAGCACTGATATTTTTTCAAGGGTACCATACAATTGATTAATGCTGGTGCACAATTTGTTCAGTTAAACTCGGCATATTTTATTTCTATATTCTAAATGGTATTGTTAATAAAACTATCTCATTAAAAAAGAAAAACTGGACAACGATTTTTTTTTTCGTTTTGCCTAACAGTTTTCTGGATTGCTCCATTTTTTGATAATGACCCATATAAACTTTCCCTGGGCAGTCTCAGACATGATCAGACGGTCAGTCGGTAGCGTAGAAGCTTTGCCTGGAGGCACAAGCAGCCCTTCTATTTATTTAGGCCACAAATGGGCGAGGACCATACAAAGACGTCGAAAGCGTTCAAAGCGTATTTAACGCATGTAGAACTTATTCGTTATGCGTAAGACCGTCCGAGATACGCAGAGCTTCTGACATAAAGGTATCTGAAAACCCCTAAAACAAGGAAATGTTAGATTTTTCCTCCAGTGGTGTTCGGTTTGTTGCTATGGCAACCATGCATTTTTAAATTGCAAAGCGTTTTATTGTTGAAACTTGTAATATAATACGTGTTTTATAATATTTAAACATTTATTTATCTGAACCAGCACTTAAATACTATAGCCGCATGTTTTCGTACCTTGTGTATTTCCGCGATGTACTGGTTCATATCCGCGTTTGGAAACATTTCCGCGCTTGTGATACCTGGATTGAGAAATAATCTTTCTTTTTTTCTAATGTATATAAATCAGACACACTCGATAAACGAATATATCTTAAAAAATCTTTCATAAACATGCCTGTTTCTTGGTTGTTTATAAGAATTTTATGGAGCACGATAGCCTTGTGGTAGAGCACCGGCCTCCGAATCGAGAGGTATTGGGTTTGATTCCCACTAGGGGTTTTCGGGCCGTGTCCTTGAGCAAGACAACATTAACTCACAACAGTAATGGTTAATACTCAAAAAGCGCTGGCTTTGTCCAGACATAGCTGAAAACCTGTACTAGAGAACCAATGGTCCTGTAAACGCTCACCTGAGATCAGGGATATATACCAATAAACCTGTTTGACTAGTATGGTCATGGACGAACTATACTGACCTTGTCGTAAAATAGGTCAAGGTCATCACAGGGTCATAATTTTATGCACGCATATAGTACTCTAGTCTACAATGCTACATGCCTAGTTTTGTTGAAATTGGTCCAACCGTTCCATAGAAAAAGATTTTAGAATGATTTTTACCATATATGGACATGGCGGCCATCTTGGTCATGTGACCTGGATTATCTATGTACACATTGGTTTCTCCTTCCTACATGTGCTTCATATTAAATTTGCCGGGCTTTGATTGGCCAAGCGATTTCAGAGAAGAAGATCTTTGAATATTATGGTGATATTCATTTATATTGCCCCAGGGTGGGGGCAGACCGGCCCATTGGGTCCATTTTTAAGAATCATATATCTACAGTCCATTTGCCCATTTCCTTAATGTTTTTTCTCTTCAAATGACTTTTTGACAAATTTCCCCTTCAAATGCATGGGCCACCTATGTTGACCTTGCCGTAAAATATGTCAAGGTCATTCCTGGGTCATGATTTATATAAACTATGTAGAGCTCCTTTCCCTGATGCTTCATGCCAAGTTTCAAAATCATAGACCTTATGGTTCTGGAGAAATATTTTTTTTTTTTTATTTATAGCCATGGCGGCCATCTTGGTCATGTGATCTGGACCATTTATATAAACTTTTGTTCCAACTTCCTTAGGATGCTCCACATGAAGTTTGGCTTTGATTGACAAAGTAGTTTCAGAGAAGAAGATCTTTGAATATTATGGTAATATACATGTATATTGCCCCGGAGTGGGGGTAGACCAGCCCCTGGGGTGCATTTTTTTCAGAATCATAAATGTTCAGTCCATTTGCCCTTTCCCTTCAAGTTTTTCACTTCAAATGACATTTTGACAATTTTCCACATTCAAATACTTGGGCGACCTATGTTGACCTTGCTGTAAAATAGGTCAAGGTCATCCCAAGGTCATGATTTATATGAACTTTGTAGAGCTCCTCTCCTTGATGCTTCATGCCAGGTTTCAAAATCATAGGCCGTCTGGTTCTGGAGAAGAATATTTTTAAGGTTTTTGCGATTTATAGCCATGGCGGCCATCTTGGTCATGTGACCTGGACAATTTATATAAACATTGGTTCCCCCTTCCTATAGGGATGTTTCACATGAAGTTTGGTTTTGATTGGCAAAGCGGTTTGACAGGAGAAGATCTTTGAAAATCCCTTTCACGTCCCTGGCACACCCGCAAGCAGAACTTGGCTTGTCTCACATGTGGCCAGATCGGGACTCGAACCCACACCAGTCACAGCGGTGAGATGATCAAATGATTAAGAAACAGCGCTCTTAACCGCTCGGCCACGGGGCCCGCCCTGGTGTGGGTTCGAGCTCCGCTCTGGCCACATGTGAGACAAGCCAAGTTCTGCTTGCGGGTGTGCCAGGTGGGTTTTCTAGGGGGGTTCTCCCGTTTTCGCCCCACCTTCTGATTGGCCGTTCTCATATGAGCTGAAATAATATTGAAAGGGACGTAAAACTGATTAAAAAAGTGTGTGTGTGTGGGGGGGGGGGGGTTAATCCAAAACGTCGATTGAACTTTTATGATCATAACAACACTTATATCCATCATAAGTGTTAGTTTTGCATTCGTAAAGGCATTTTAATTAAATTGTTGTTCAGAGATCATGTTTCTGGAATCATGATAATAGAGAGGTTATAAAAAAATGATGCAATCAGAAAGAAATTCGGTAGGAAATGGGTCGCATGTTCGTGCCCTTTCATGCCCAAATCTAACAACTAGATTAGCTTTCGCCCGCCAGGACAATGACTGAAACATCGTTTACTGGGACGTAAATAAACAAAAACTATCTGACTGTTATATATGTATAAATTAATCTGCCGGACTAATGTAAAATCGCTTTTAAAAATTTGCAACACGTAATCTATATACCCTTCAATTTCAAATTTTATTATATTCAGGTGGGTTTAAAGTCGAAGACTACATGTAGATTTAATATTATATATAGACCATGAATGTTACACATGAACGTCATCAAATAAAATTAAGCTATAAAAATATTCTTATTATGAATTACTCTTATTATGAATTAGACCACAAAAAGGACTAATTGACATAATATGTTAAAAACATATATTAGTCTATTTATATTTAGCTTAAAATAGCTTTTTTAAGAAATAACGATAACTCTTATAACGTACTGGGCAGAGATATAAAAACGTACTGGGTACGGACGTACTCAGCAGTGATGTTGCAAGTAGACCCTTCTCTTTTAAAGAGTATCCCATTACTTTTGAATGATGAAACAATTGGACCTATTGTCACATTTTCATTATTTCATATTTGTTTATTAGAGCCTAGTCCTGAAAATACCTTTTCAGTGTTGATTACGTCCGAGGCAAACTGTATTTACACAGCCGTACATGATAAGGAATTTCCAGTTGGTGCTTGCAATAGCGTTTAATTGGTGTATACATTATATCGCATCAAAGTTTGATATTCATCAGTGACAGAGAATTCCAAAGTTGGAAAATAATTCCATCATGTTCTGTAGGTTTATCAATTCATTTACCGGAAAACGATGTTCGACCAGCGTATAACAAACAATTAATTATGGAATTGTATAATTATACGGCTGTGATTTTGTTTATACATGAGCCGCCGCATGAGAAAACAAACAATCTGCCTATGCCAAAAACAAAGGCGCTGACTAGCTGTTCAGTAACTGCACAGCTGATCAGCGCCTTTGTTTTCGCTATACAGATAGTACAATCCCTCATCTTCATAAATCCGAAATTTCAAGCTTCAATGCTGCTTTCGTGACTGTACAGGCCGATCTATGTCAAACCGGGTCGGAATGTTTCTCACTCGGCGGCTCAAATGATTTGTTTGCCTTTGCTGGAATACGAATTATCTGACTCTACAACATAAAAAGGTTACAAGAGCCTTGACACGAGAAAACTAACATTGTGGTTTTTGGACAGGTCCGACAGAAACCGAGCTGTATATGCACAGAAGATGGCTAGAGGCTGGAAATTATGGATTTATAAAGTAGAGGAATTGTGCTAAATGTGTAGCGAAAACAAAGGCGCTGATCAGCTTCGCAGTTACTGCGAAGCTGATCTGTGCTTTTGTTTTCGCATACGCAAAATGTAGGTTTTCTCGCGTCGCGGCTTAATGTGACATTCTCTGGAGCCGTAGCATGTACGTGTATGTTCACTGTGCAAAAATGATACAATTCTTGCGTATCTGCACAAAGCTTGTGCGACATTGATACTACTGAAATATAAAATTAAACGGGATATTTTCTAAAATAGTATAACTGAAGTACTCCTTATTTAATACTTTGGCTTGATTTAAATAACAAAATGTATTATTGACATTAATCGGAGCCTGTGACTGCTATTTGCGTGAGTTTGTTGATTTTGTGCGACATGGATACCCTTCTTTTTAACGTCATTGTGCTAATAATAGTCGCCGATATAATGATGTCAATTAACGGGGTGGAATTCCCATTTGGTGACGTCAATCTGGCACTTGAACCCACCACTATTCCCCCAGATCATCATGGTTTGGAAACTACCACAAGTCCTAATACAGAGTCGGGGAGCACCTTTAGTGTTTCCGACGTTGCGTTCGATTTACCTCAGTTACCGCCAGGATTCGTCGAGACTGCGTCCATTATCCACTGCGCGTGTATTGCACACAGCCTCGACGCCACGACGGACGGGTTCGTTTATTCTGCCGATGGAGGCAAATGTTGGACTTCTGTCATAGAATCTCCAAACCCTGAGGTTGGCGATGTAACCGTCAAAGTTGGGAGAAGGGTAAGTAATGTTTCCGGTGTTTCTTATTAAATTGCGACTCAAACTAGCTGCATAGGCACAGATGACTAGAGGCTTTGTTTTTCGGAATTCGGTATATAGGAGCGTTGAACATATTGTATCTATGAAGTTAGATCAGCTGGCTAAACTGCACTTAGATACACTTCGTGACCTCGCTCCACTCCCATGACGGTGTGGTGTGGTGTGGTGTGGAGAGGTCTAACGGAATGCCGGGGGTAATATTCCGTCTATTATGAAGGAAGCTTAGATCTTAAGCACCGTTCTCACTGTCCCGGTTCTACGCCGGTTTGCCCCGGTGAAGACAAGCCGGTTTACCGGGGTAAGCCTAAACAAAATGATTTTGTTCTCACAGTCTCGGTGTTACCCCGGTGTAGCTACGTTTTAGAAACGAAGAACTAAGCATTGAACTGCATAAACAGATATTGTCATTTGCATGCAACTGTTCGCCTATGCATCTTACGATTTGGCCATATACGTTGAAAGTAATTCTTGATGTTTATGCTGATACAAATTTGCGAAAAATGCGTTTATTTTCGTCGTTTCTACAATACTATAAAGAACTGCAATGCCCATATTGACAATGTCCACCAACACTCGAGAGCAACGTCTGGTCTGTTTTCTAAAGTAGATCATGAAACTTCCTTGGATCCATTCGAAGGAAGTTTCGGAAGGCAACCTCATCTTCAAGCCTCAATCCTCTAGCAGTCTTGAGTAGTGGCCGAGTTCAAGTCTCTTTTGAAACCATTGTCGAACCCAAACCATCTTCTGATATCGATGATTCTTTCTTTGTCACCTGTTGATCAGTGGCTGAGCTCTTTATTAGATAATTCATTCTATTTCGTGAAACACATAAACACAACTGATTAAATCTAATTGCATGTAAACCGTAGCGGTACCGGGCTGAACCGGCACACACCGTATTAAACCAGGACACGACCGGGCCAAACCGTAGTAGCACCGCCACTAACCGGGGCGAACGGGGCGACACCGTGTCAAACCGTATCTCCACCGGCATAAACCGGGGCGATACCGGCCCAACACCGGGGCGATCCGGGGTAAAATAAACGCCCCGGTTTACCCCGGTTTATAACGGTGTCGCCCCGGTGGAGATACGGTTTGCCCCGGTGTCGCCCAGGTTTATCACGGTTTTTGACACTTGTCCCGGTTCGCCCCGGTTCTATTTAAACATTTTTAAACGACCAGCAAGGCAAGCCGGTTTACCACGGTTCGCCCCGGTTGCCCACGGTGCCGCTACGGTTCTACCCCGGTTCGCCACGGTTCGTCCCGGTTTATCCCGGTTTGTCAAAGGGAGCTAAACCCGGACAGTGAGAACATAGCTTTAGCATTTAAAAGAAGTAGGCTAAGAGAAAAAGAGGTGTGGAGTCAAGTGTCTTTTCTGAATTAACTATTCCCTTTGTTTCTAGAATCGAGAACGTTTGGTGTTTACATGAATACAGAATATCTGGCCCCAAGGTTATAAAACTTTTTCCGAGCTCAGCTCAGCTGAGACTAAAATTTATCCCGCTCATAAATGTTAAAATGCCAACAATTGTTGGCTTTTTAACATTTATTAGCAGGATAAATTACAGGCTTTGTACATGTAGTTCTAGAAGTTTGGTCCATTTCGGTATTCATGAGCAGTTTAAATTTTAGTCTCAGCTGAGCTGAGCATGAAAAATGTTTTATAAGCTCGGGTCGTGGTATACTTGACCCGCGATGTGCACATGTACATTCGGACGGTACATGCATCCCCTGCTTTTCGTGTTGTAAGGTATTTCCGCGAAAAATATAATGGAAAAGAAAACTTACCCCTTTAGTGTACTCGTGCAAATGATAATAATAGTGGAAGTGTATTCACGGGGGTGAATCAAATGTATACCATTACATGTTAAAACTCGCTGTTGTCCGAGTATATTGATGGTCGTATCATGTCTCGGACGACAGCAAAACCACTAGTAACATAGTTACGACTGTCGACTATATACTCGGATTTGGTATCAAATTGGTATACAAATGACTCGGACGACAGCACAGGTAGCATCATTTGAATCAACCCCGTGGTATTTGTCAAAAATGGGTTTCATTAATCAAAATTGTTACAGGTGCAGGCAGCGCCCGAAGAGCCACCACCCGATGAGCCCCCACCCGAGATGCCCCCACCCGTGGGAATACAGGTGGAAGAACAACCCATGATGGAGGAGGAGGAAAACAATTTTCAGTTGATTTGACATTAAATGAGGAGTGTATTAATTAATTAAAGTCCGAGCGGAAAAGATGCAATATAAACATTGACATATTAGAATTTTATGCGATTTATTTATGTGAAGGCCTCGTCACGCATAAGCGAAAATCCCTCGACGTAGACTTGTGTATATCTGCTTTTTACTGCGAAAAAGTAATTCCTTTTTGTGTGTGATTTATTGCTAAAAATACGTTCGTTTATCAGATATTAAACGTCCCAACATGACCACAGTTGTTGACTGGGACGTAAAGCAATAAATCGAACAAACAAAAACTATTTTTGCTATTGAACGCATTTACGTGGAGAGATTTTCGCTTATTTAATCATTTCTAGCTGCAAACAACACTGCACCGATGATAATGTTTTACCATTAATAATTACATGTATCATGCATAAAAAAACGGTTTCGATCTCTGGCGTATCAAAGACCGGACGAGTCTACCTAGCTACACGCGACTGAGGGTTGTTCAAACTGCGGCTTTACCAATAATCTTTGTTCGTAGCCTACACTGTTTTATCGACGTACTTTATCATTATCATCATCATTATTATTATTATTATTATTATTATTATTATTATTATTATTATTATTATTATTATTATGTACTTTATTATTATTATTATTATTATTATTATTATTATTATTATTATTATTATTTATTCATTATGAAAACTTGCCCATGCAATACACGGGAATTTTTTTTTAATTTCATCAGAAACAATGTGATATTTTTAATATTGTAGCTCAAAACATACATTGTGGGTACACGTTAGAACCGCATTGCCGAGGCAGTTCTAACGAGTACCCACAATGTATGTTTTGGATCAAAAACAAGAAAATAAGATTTACCACCTCAAACCCCAATTGTTCTATATAAAAGTGGGATTTGAGGGGGTATATACATGTATTGCACGGACATGTTTTCCTGATTTATTTATTTATTTATTTATTTATTTATTTATTTATTTATTTAAGGATGTTCGCCGCCAAAGAAAAAATATTCAAACTTTTTTTTCTAATCACTCTTTTTTGATTCCAAAATACAACACAAGACATTTGAAAACAAAATAAATATAGGGTAGTGTGCATTTTTTCAAGCTACTGGCCTCTGAATGAGACCTCTGAGCACCATGTTTTAAATTTAGTAAAATTAATTTAATTTTTAATTCTTTGAAACATACCCTGTCTTAAACAAAAATACACCTAGAATGCTTTCAAAAGTCATAATATTTACGTAACGCAGACTATTGTGGACCAAAAGCATAGAAAAAATTGCAACTCGAAGTGGATGGCAAAATTTTACGACTCCTTTTCCAACCCTATCCCCATACTTGAAAAGTAGGAAAAACTCAATATTTTGAAATGTGCCAAACCCATACTTGTTGATTCAAACTTTTTCTTGTATTTTCACACAACATAGAACTTTGTAATATTGTTCGAATAAAAGAAAGAAATATATAGGGTAGTGTGCATATAAGAGAGAACCAACAACTTGAAAATCGCCATTTTAAGCATTTTTTCGGCTGTTTTGTTTCTTAAAGCCCAATTCATAAAACCACCTAAAATTTTAAAACCAGTACAGCAAAGACACAAAGACTGACTTAGAAGACCATGTACACATGTACTGCAGCTAAAATAAACATCGAACTAGTGCAATTAATTTGAAGATGTGCAATATACAAGTTTAATTTACCCTACCCCCTAAATTTTACTGACAACTAAAATTTTCTGAAAAATTGCTGAAAATGGGGTGAAAAAATGAAGTTCCTTAGACTGACAATTTTCATGGCTCATTCAATGCATATCACCAATATGTATCCAAATATAAAATATTAGAAAATATCTGCAACCGTTTACGAGATATTCAACAAAAGAAAAACCGGAAGTTCCGAATGTCAAATGTTAGCAGCGAACATCCTTAATTTACGATTCACATTATTTTATGTACTCGTCTGACGTGTAGAATGAGCCGCCTCATGGGAAAACCAACAATGTGGTTTTCGAACAGGTCGGACACAAACCGGTCTGCACAGTAACAGAAAAGAGCTAGAAGCTTGAAATTTCGGATTTAAGTAGAAGAGGAATTGTACTATCCGAGTAGCGAAAACAAAGGCGCTGATCAGCTTCGCGGTTACCGCGAAGCTCATGGGCGGATCCAGAGGGGGGGGGGCAGGGGGGTCCGACCCCCCCCCCCCCCTGGAATTGCCAGATTATTAGTTTTTGCCATGTTGAAATTTTCCGTCAGACCCCTTCTGGCAATTGGACCCCCCCCCCCCCCTTGAGAAAATTTTTTGGATCCGCGCATGAAGCTGATCTGAGCCTTTGTTTTCGCCTATGCAGATTGTTGGTTTTCCCATGAGGCGGCTCGAATATGAGATAAAGAAGTTGATAAAATAGCTTCAGCAGCACAGAGACGATGCGCCTGTAGCGAGTACAAAATGCATCTCTAATTTGAAAAAAAATGAAAATCTAGGCATTATACTCTTGAATCCCCGCTCCACAGTTTTAGATTATCGCTGTGCTCAAAGAGGCTTGGGTTCTAAAGTACATCATGCAATGATGAGCCGCAGTGCAAGAAAACCGGTCTTCTGGATTTCCGACCCAGTGTGACACAAACCGGTCTGTACAGTCACAGAAGAAAGCTAGATCCTTGAAATTTTGAATATAAGTCATGTACATGTAAGTAGAAGAGGAATCGAACTATCAATTACTGCATAGCTGCTTTGCGTATTTGTTTTCGCTTAGGCGAAAATTCGGTTTTCTCATGATTCGACTTATAAAATATGAAATTACTTCGTACATCAGCACTCAAACAATTAATGTGTTTATTATATATACTTTCTAATCAATATCAACATTGAATAATGGAAACAATATTGACCGAGACATGCAATTTCAATTTAAAAAAACCCTTGAAAACAAAATGAAATGGCTTCATTTGTTCCATCGACGAATAAATTGGCTTGTCAATGTATGTAAGAATAATATTGATGACCACCCAGCATGCACATGACGTCAGATCGACGTCGATGCGACGTCACGACGTCGCATCGACGTTGATATGACGTCATTTTGACGTCATGTGCCCGCTGGGCAGTATTCAAAGGAAAGTTTTCCACGATTTAAACGCTCACTCAGTTGACAATGCTTTTGCTTTTCTGGCAATCTAAAATCTCTGTACCTCCTAAATAGTTTTATTGTTTGGTCCGTTGATTATCGTCCAATCCAATATTTTTCAGTCATGTCGGGACGTAGCCGCTTCCTGGGTATAAACCAGTACTTTAAGGAGCAAATGTGTCTTGCTTAAGGACATAACACGGCACAACACAGGACCTCTCGCTAGTTCGGAGTCCGAAACTCTTACACCGCGCTCCCTCTAAATTCGAAATCACAAGAAGCTACCTTCCTTTCTCTTGCAAGCATTTAGGAGGCCCGCCCAGGGGGGGGGGGGGTCTTTGCTCCCTGCTCCCTGAAAGAAAAATGACCTTTCTCCCCAGCTCCCTAAAATGTTTTTCCTCAGCCCCCTGCTCCCTGCTCCCTAAAACCATGCTTTCTCCCCAAATCCCCGAAAATAAATGACCATTCTCCCCAAATCCCTGAAAATAAATAGCCCTTCTCCATGAATCCCCAAAACCCCTGGGAGGGCCTCATTTAGACCTACAAGTCAAATTATTTCGAGAAAAAAAACAGAAAACATTTTTCTTTGCGACGCGGCTCATGAATGTAAGTTTTGTAAAAGTTCGTAACAGTTCAAAACAGGCTTTGACTTCTCTTTTCCTTCATCACTTTCTTATACAGATCATCTTTCTTTATTTCTATCCTCTTCCCTTGATCCATAGGGTCATCCTCACCTTCCGGAATGCTAAAAATAGCTCCCGCATGGCTTTGTCGATTATTGCGCAAGTCTGAACTACTTCCGGGCATCCGGCATTGCGCGAGCAAGCTGGACTTCCGGCGGCCTCGTTTTGGAACACCAAAAGCTGAAAGACGACCCCCGCTTGAGGAACCACTTATCCCAGACTCCCTTTTTGTGGTGTAGCTCAGGCTCAACACAGAGTTGTGCCTTGATTCTGTGTCCCATTCGCTTTCTCCCCAGTAATAGATGACGTCATCATCGTCTTCTACGTCACCAATGTCGTCATCTCTAACCTCAGCTCCTATCTCAGAATAGACGTTTGAATCAGTAGACTCGCGTCGAGACGTGGCAGCGGTTGTTCTGGACATGTCACTGGAATATTAAGCGAGTTACAGGTCATAGAAATCATAGAAGAGCATACCACTCTAACAATTTAGTAGAAAACGGGTAACGGGGACCGCATAATAGTTCACCTACTACGGTAGGCCTACCCTACTAACTATATTTAGTGATACAAAAATTATTAGGCCTATTGAAAGACATCTAAACACATCAGGCTCGTGTAGCAAGAATCTCATTAAGTCGAAATTCGTGAGGTTATATTATCATTTGAGCCGCCTCATGAGACAACCAACAATCTGCATAGGCGAAAACAAAGGCGCAGATCAGCTTCGCGGTAACCGCGAAGCTGATCAGCGCCTTTGTTTTCGTTA
This sequence comes from Rugalucina vietnamica, assembly GCA_964017185.1. NCBI lineage: Eukaryota > Metazoa > Mollusca > Bivalvia > Lucinida > Lucinidae > Rugalucina > Rugalucina vietnamica. The sequence continues at coordinate 35,452,489 of OZ024884.1, forward strand.
CACGGATAATACACTACCCCTTCTTCCTAAATATGAAATTTCAAGCTTCTAGCCTGCTTCAGTGCTTGTACAGCTCGGTTTTTGTCAGACCTGTTCGGAAACCACATTGTTGGTTTTCCCACGAGACGGCTCATTTATGATGCAGTGGTTACTGGATCTTCCACAAGATAATACGCTTGAAACGTTTAATAGATCTACTACAAATTAAATCAATTGCACGAAACGTGTATGCTTTGCATTGAGCAAGGAGACTGAATTCATGAAAATCTTTCATTCGTTCGTTCTGAAACCAGCTGTATTTGTAGAAATGTTACTTACGATGCATCTGTCATTTTGCTGATATTACTCCTGTTGCTTTCTGAAAACAAATAGTTTTGGTTCGTTTAATGATCAAGTCAATGAGTTTTAGTCATGTCGACACGAGGCCGCCCCTTGAAGGCTTCCTTGGAATGAACCGATACTACATAGAGCTTAACGTCTCTTGCTCAAGGACACCGCACTACAGAGGTACAAACTGTAGCTATCGAGCCCATGAATTCTTGCGCCCTATACTCTATCCTCTACCACAATACCAGTTTGCTCCCCCCACCCCCAACACAAAAAGTGATATTGTCGTGTGAAAACATGATTAAGGCTTTAGGTTAGGTACATTCATCACCGGCATGTTTTTAAAAATGGATACGACATGTAAGCCAATGCCTATATTTACCATGGACTTTAATATTTTACAGACTTAAAATGATTTTTGTTAAATGCAAAACATAAAAAGTTTATAGATGCTTTGGGTATAAAACGTGGATTTTCCTTACCATTTCTCATAGAAATGTCTCCTTTCTTGTTCTTGAGGCGAATCAGCAGTACAACAATGGCGACCAGTAATACAATAATAAACAACGCCAGTCCCCCACCCACCATCAATGGTATGCTCTGTGGGGTTTTCTCCAAAACCGACGTCAGAACGGGACCCGTAGTATCAATGTCAGAAACCCTGGTAACCGGATCTTTAGTAACAATCCCGGTCGAGGGCGTTGAAACAGAATTTGATAATTTGACTACATTTGACGCATGCGTTGACCGGACTATTTCTTCCAGTGCTTTTGGTGACGTTGTTGGCTTAAATTTCTGGGTTGTTGATGTTATGAGCGTCTTTAATGCCGAATCCTGTGCAACCATAGCATTTAAATCTGATTTTGGAATTAAGAATGACGTGTCAGGCTGCGGAGTCGGTATATGTATCAACGGCGGTGGCGTCGGTTTTGACGTTGACGTGGTCAATTTCATGCCCGTTACTTTATGAACAACTGGCAAAGTTGTCTTTTCTCCACTTAGTCCATTATCTACAATATTGCTAACTTCATTGATTTGCGCGTCTTTCTTTAGTTTAGAAAACTCTGCCGCTATCACTGTGTCGATATTAATAGGTATTCCTGAGTCTTTTGAGACAACCCCTGTCCCGTCTATGTTTTCTGTGCCGCTAGCCGTAACATCGCCACTAGCGGCAGCCGTATCCTCGAGTGATTTATGTTGGTTTGCTGCCTTCTTCTCAAGAAAAGAGAAATCCTCGGCGGATAAAAACTGTCTCCTTTGTGGTAATCCTGTTTGCTGAGCCATTTCATAAGTGGGGCTCCAATATTTCAAGCGGTCTCTGTTTCGCTCGTTCAAGCTGTATGTTCATCTACTTTTGTAAGTTTTCTTCCTCTTTATCAAACTGAAACAATCCTTAAAGTGATCAAACCTATTTCTGAAAATGAAATCAAGAATTAAAATTTAGACGCATTGCGAAAATATGTCCATGCAGTATAGTTGTAAAACTTGAGAATTTTCAGTAGAAAAATTTTGATATTTTTTTTCTATTTTTTCTCTAACATAGATTGTGGGTACCTACAATGGATGTTTTGGATCAAAACTAAGAAAATTAGGTATACCTATACAAACCCCAGTTTTTTGTATAAATAATATAAAAGCCCTGGGGATAAGGGGGTATACATTACATGGGCATGTTTTCCTGATGTGCATGGATAGAAAAAAAAAACGTAAGGAACGTAACATTAGTAAATATTTCTAGAACGTGAAATTTTTTTCATGACATATTGACTTCTGTTTTAAAAGAATGGATTAATGTATAAAATTTTGAGTTTCATTGTACTTCGTTTCAAAAAAGTAAATGGTAAAAAGAATAATGAAAAAAAAAAAAAAAAAAAAAAAAAAAAAAAAAACTCACCCTTTGTTTTCGTGTTGATCAACACTAGTTCTCAAAATATTTCAGCTAATGAGTAATTGATAACCACAATGCAATAAAGTTGTTATTTGTTTGACAGTTATTATAATAGAGTCATCTTTTCTTGACCTATATGCCCATAAATAAGCCGCGACGCGAGAAACCCGGTCTTCGGGGTTTCCGACCAGGCCCCACACAAACCAGCCTGTACAGTCACAGAACAAAGCTAGAAGCTTGAAATTTTGGATTTACAAAGAAGAAGGGTTGTACTATTCATGTAGCGAAAACAAAGGCGCTGATCAGCTGTGCAGTTACTGCACAGCTGATCTGCGCCTTTGGTTTCGCATAAGCAAAAATCCGGTTTTTTTCTTGACCTATATGCCCATAAACAATAATGAGAGAATTATATGAAAGCGATAGTTTATTACATTTTGTCCACGGAATTTGTCATTTCCCTTTCGATTGTCAGTTTTGCACACATACAAATCGAAATGCTAAAAATATTGACGTAACATACAGTAACATACATAAACTGTTACATACTAAACCGAGACACTGTCTCCGTATGACCTTAACTGTTAGTGGGGCGTTAAAACTGAAATCAGTAAAATAACATAAAAATTATGATATGCTACAGAATCTCTAACATATGGCCGCAAGTGAAAAAGGAAAGTGCCATATGCTGTATAGATAGCCAAAACTCGTCTTTTTCGTTTCAAAATGTGTTATAGTGTTCGCATTATAAACGCTGTTAACAATTTCATGAGCTTTTAAACAATGAAATTTGTCAGCGAAACTGGTCGGATTTTTATCGTTAAGTACAGTATGGTCGCCGCGACGGTTCGACATTTTTCGTCCTCGCGCAATGCGAGGAATAGCCGGGAAAAGATTAAAATTCACTAAAATCCATGCAAATACGCGCAAGTTTCTCGCAGCTCGCCTACATCGGTAAAATCCGCGCGAGGAGTTTCCACACACGAAGCGTGGAGCAACTTCAAAGCAAATCGAATCTAAATTCATAATTATACGATTTCGATGGCTCAGCGAGAACAAGATTGGTTTCTTAACAACACAATCCAAGGACTCGGCTTTTATTGAAAATAACAACATAAATATATACATGTATATAATACGAACAAATTAGATTATACAATTTAACAAGGCCTATGCAAATATGTACATATATACATTGTATAGTTTTAGTCCCGTGTGTTCTGCAATACACACAGTAAATCGAAAAAGATGCGTTGACATGCATGCGATCTTGTTGACCACTCAAATCATGCAAACGAGGTACGAAATCGTCAATTTTTCGACAACATGTAGGCCTAGTAAAGGACTCTGTTCAGTGTCAGTTGAATCAATCACGGCTGGTAATGTCGATAGGGGGAACCGGAAGGTTATGCAAATCGAATCTTCACGGGAACTTCCGAACATGATTTACGGGATCAGACAAAATGTCAACAGGCAAGTGAGTTTTCACGAATTGTATTTTTTCACAGTATTACAGCTTTATATATACAAAAAGGAGAATACAATTCCATTTAGCATTTATGTCTGCATCCGAAACGAATGAATCGAGCACACAAACAACAATAGATTACTTGCGATCCACTTTCTCATGTGTGTGTTGTTTCGGTGTAATTAGATTTCGTGATTGCAAGTGAGGGGGTTCGGTGCAATAAATGCTTTAAAATACACTGTTGCTAAATATTACCATATCCTAATCCATTTTGTATTGCAAACAAACGTTGTCAGGATTTATTCTCAAGTGCCACTTGTGAAGAAGCTTAGTTTCTGTTTATGTTGCCCCTATCGACATTTGTTGCCCTTATCAGCACTATTGCACCTAACGAGACGAATTCCTGTCATTGCAGCAAAGTCCCATTTAAAGATTATTTTATGATAAAGCAACAACCGAAAACAGAGATTTACTGAAATATCGGCGGTTTTATTCCAGTAACTGATTGAATTGCGGTAAACTTCAGTGGTAAGAACACTGACCTCTGGTGCTAGAGGTCCTAGGTTGGATCTGCGCCGGTGGTAAAAAAAATGGCGATCATTGGTGTCCGTACACGCTTCCCTTCGTGTCATTTGCGGAGAAGACGTGAGTAAAATGGGATTGTAGCGCTACTGTACGAATTACATTTAAAAACACCAATTAAACCCCTAAAAACCTGACCATTTCATCTGTGTTATAGCTTGAAAAATGCATTTTCCCACAGCAACACACGTTGTGCGACCGGTTTTTGATTGCATATAAAATCGGTATTACTATATCGGTATTACTATACTCATCATCGTTTTCGAGTTGAATATGTGCATGATCGCACATGGCATTGTTCTTGTTCTGGTTTTTAGCTAAAAAGCAAGAAAAGTTTCGCCCAAGTTATATCGTGCTGGTTAGGTGGCCTTTTAAAGCAGTAATTCTGGCGTGCTACTCATGTTATTTTTGAGTAGACTCTGTCATATTTCATATCTCCTATTGCACTAATAGGCGAGGTTTTGCGATTAAATTACTTCTTCTATATTAACATGATTAACGAGCATTTTAATGTGGTTTTCTGTTTTGGAGGTATTCCTCTTTCTCTTGGTTTTGGGCGTTCACTGCATTTTCCTATCATATGTATAACACACATTTGCCTTTAGAACAAAATAATAATTTATTAAGCACAGAACCCAACATTGGCGCGGAAATTGTTTTTTGCTAACCGATCACGTGGATTTTAAATGTTCGGGGTGGTTTTGGATGTTTCCATGAGCCCTTCCGCAGGTCCACTTGTTAGGGGTAACCGGCCCGATAGGGGTAGTCATGTCGTAAGTCATAACTTTTTTCCCGTTTCTTCTGTAGCAACGTTTTTAAGCAGAATTTCTATTGTAAATTCTTTGGACAAGGCATTATACAGTGAAAGACTTGAATGAATTATGTTTGTCTACATAAGCTCGCCGACAATGCACCAAAACATGTCCAGTAACAGCTCAAAACAGGATAAACAACATACCTTGCATCCAGGAAAACCTGGATTTTAGAGACACAACAGCATCTGAATAGTTTACTGGTGACACGCCAAATGACATTATTTCACCAGGGGGTTCGGATGGGGGAGAAATTAGTCCCTTGAACGCACGAGTGAAGCGAACTTGGACACACAATCATCTGACATTTCAGCAGTAGAAAACAGAGAGTCAGGGAGGTCATTCCAGTCCCTGATAGTCTGGGGAAAGAAACTACATTTATAGGCCTCTATACTAGCAGATGGAAGCTGAAATGCCTTGGAGTGGCTATTTCTACAACGCCTAGTCTTTGGGATAAGGTCATCTGTAGGTATTCTGGCTTTACTCTTCAGACCTTTGTATAGTAATATAAGTCGATTATCCGTCCTCCTTTTCTTGAGAGATTCCCATTTGAGTTGTTCAAGAATGCCAGTCATACTACCTTCCTCAAAAGTATAATTCCTAGTTACAAATCTAGCGGCACGATTCTGTACCTTCTCCAATTCCTCCAGGAGGCATTTAGTATGAGGATCCCACACAGAGCTTCCATATTCCAGGACTGGGCGCACCAGTCCTTTATAAGCTGCTTCTTTAACATCTTGGGGGCAAGAAAATAAGTTTCTCCTCAAGAATCCAAGTGTTCTGTTGGCTTTAGTGCAGATAATATTGATATGGGTATTCCACTTGAGGTCATTTGTAATTGTTACACCTAGATATTTAATGCTATCAACATTTTCCAATACCGTTCCCTCGAGGGTGTACGAGGCCTCAATTTTATTTATCCGCTTATTTGTCAGCTGCATCATGTTGCATTTGACAGGTTGAAATCTCATGCCCCATTTTCGGGCCCAGCTCCCTAAAAGGTCAATGTCTTTCTGAAGTTTCAATGTACTGTTCTAATTTCACGGTAACAAACACAGTCATCAGCAAAAGCCTGATTTGAGAGTCAATGCCAACGGGTATGTCATTTATGTACAAGGAGAACAACAATTTATCCATTCCAATGTCTTTCCACCTATACCATAACTAAACAATTTGCTTTTAAGAAGTTCATGTGGAGGGGTGTCAAAAGCTTTTTCAAAGTCTAAAATAAAAGTGTCAACCTGACCCTTTTTGTCCAATATTTTGCCCAATCATTTATTACTGTAATCAACTGAGTTTCACAACTATGCCATTTCCTGAATGCATGCTGTTTGTCCGACAAAAGATTATACTGGTCAAGATGACCCATAATATTCGAGCAGACAATATGTTCTAGAAGTTTGCAAGGAATACAAGTCAAAGAAACTGGGCGGTAATTACAAGCAAGGGACCTGTCACCTTTCTTGAAAAGTGGACAAATATTAGCAAGTGACCATTCCTTGGGGATTTCACCCGTATTGATTGACTGCTGGAAGAGATGTGCAAATACAGGTCCTAATTCTTTTGCCAATTCTTTTAGGACTCTAGGGTCCTAAGGCTTTAGATGGGTTCAGACCTTTAAGGAGTTTTGTTACTCCTTCCTTTGTAACAACAATTTCATCCATGAATGGGGCCGACCTATCCAGAAGTGGGACTTGGGTGTGTACCGTTTTGGTGAATACATCTGTGAACTGTCCATTAAATTCTTCTGCTTTTTCGAAATCTGATTGAGCAATACCACTTCCATTTTTCTTTTTCAAAGGGGGAATGCCTTGGGTATCTTTCCTCTGACTATTGATATACCTATAAAAATCCCTGGGATTAGCCATAACGTCCCCTACCAAGTTATTGACATAAAGGTCATGCTGCTTCCTTATATCAGCTTTGATTTCCCTTCTTAAGTTTTCAAATTTAGATCTAATTTTTGCACTTCCAGGTTTCTTAGCTTTTGCATGAGTTATATTTTTCCTGCGAATCTTCCTCCTTATCTCAGGAGTTATCCATGGGACAGAAGAGACAGAGCGACTTGTTTTTGATGGGATATGCTTATCTGCCGAGTCCTGAATGAAAGATGTAATAAGATTGAAATTTTCCTGAACCGAACGGGTATCCGAGTAGCCATTGAAATACTTTTCGTTTGCAAATTTTAATGTTTCTGCCCTCATAGATTCATAATCACCTTTCTGGTACCGATACACCTTCCTCCGAGGTTTCTTTATTGGGGGAATAACAATCTTCAGCGTTCCAGAAACAATATCATGATCACTGACGACAATCTGGGGAGTGAATATCTACAAACTGATTGGGAAGAGAAGTGATAATCAAGTCCAAAGTATTTCTTTCTCTGGTAGGGAAGTGGACTAATTGATCAAATCCATGATCATTAATAATGTCAACCAAAATTTGACCTTCAATCCTACTCAATGGTGACCCACATTTATTGTGTCTGTCCGGCCAAACAATATCTCCAAAGTTAAAATCCCCTAGAACATGAACTGAGGGGGGTTTATTTCCTTTATGTTTATCCCTAATTTTGTTAAGCTGCTCTCTGAACAAAGTATCAAATTTCTGTAGGTCTTCCAAAGGTGTCAAGTTTTCATCACTATGGGGTGGCCTATACCAGCTTGCAACAAAATGTGCGGTTTTATTAGCGAATACTTTTACCCAAACTGATTCTGACTTATTTTCTAATTCTGTTATTGGCATGTGTGGGATATCCTTGTGAATAAGTAACATGACACCACCACCATCAAGAGCATTTCCCACTCCCACGATCGCAAAAAAGTATGCAGAAATAAATACTATTTGGAATAGTATTGCCCGATTTCAGAATATTTACCTCGGAACAAAGAATTTTGCGTAAACATAAACAAATGTCACATGACTTGTTGTTTTTCGTGTTCTGTTCCCGTTACTCATGTCCGGAAGCTCCCGTAAGGCGTCCGTTTGCATAACATTTGATTGCCCCAAACGACATTACCAGCCGTGTCAATATAATGTATACATTAGCTGAATTCCTAGAAACTGAAGACTATAAATATTAGACGGAATATTTTCATCGGTATTCCGTTAGACCTCTCCACGGGAGAGGAGCGAGGTCACGAAGTGTATCGGAGTGCAGGTTAGCCAGCTGATCTATATAAATATGAGATACATGTTGTACATAATGAAAACAAAATTTACAATTATCGAATAACATTTGAATATTCAACATTATCATAAGCCATTTTTCGTTGTCTGTCCAAACGCGTGATCGGCTTCTCATATCCATCTCCACCAACGTTGTCTTGCCGAGACGTTGATCCAAAAGATATCTTAGGCACTCTATGCTGCGTCGCAGTGGTGAGCGCAGATCCATCAAAAACGAAAATATTCCCCTCGCCGGTACTTTGATCAGTGACACTGTATTTTACCCTTTCGCAGGTTCCGTGAGGCGAGACTGGTGTGGGTAAAGGACCGTAGTCATTGCAGGATGTAGCGTCGAATTCAGAATCGATGAAATCGTCATCGATTTCGGCATACATTTCAGATATACGGCCATTCGACTTCACTCTAGAAGCTCTGCAATAAAATATTAGTCGCTGAGGTACTTTAATAATCCCACGGTCATTATCATAGGCGTCAGTACCGCCCAGGCGTACCGCCCAGTACGCACAGTACGCAAGTGCGTAATGTAAAAAGTTAAAAGTAGCTAAAATCATGGCGGTTTTTTTTTTTTGTCAATTTTCGATATAAATTTAGCTTTTCTGCCCTTGGTGCGTATAAATTGAAATTTTCTGGTTACGCCTATGATTTATTTATTTCAAGAAGAAATATCATACGCTTGCAAGCTGTTTCAGCGTACTAAACATGTATATAGTATCTTTTTGCAATGTGTACAAATAAATTTTCCATCTTCAAGATTTCAAAATGCACTGGTTTTGTGAATTAGCCGACTATATCGTCTTGTTTACCTGGAGTTCACCTGTCTGCTTTGTCTGTTGGCTATATCTGAAACAAAGTACATGTACATAAAATGTCATAAGCGTTTGAAGCTTCTCCATAAAATGAAGATAATTTCTATTAAAAGGGTACAAGTAGGCAAAGATCAGGAAAAGGTGCAATCAGAAAAAGATTCCCACTCCAAAAACCGAGGTGGGAAAAAACCAAACTAACAATCAGGTACTTATACCATGAAAACATTTCGTAAGCCGAATGAGCAGCTATTTTCCCAATAGGTGGCCACTCAGTTACCTTAACTAAAAATATGAAAACATACATAAGGCGCCAACAGCACAAAAATATTTTAAACACCAAGACATAAAACAAAAAGAACCACCACAGAAGTATCGCCTTGGAACGATCAGTAACACAAAGTTACTGGCGGGTTTAAACCGATTTTACATGGCCATAACCTCGCCCTCAGCTTCCGCAGTGGTATTAAAACAACTATTTTATCAAATTTTCCTCACTTCAGAAGTACCATCGATTCTTTTCTGTAGCATCATAAACATACAATGTATACACCAAAGAGATAATACGGCAATATTATAAGCAGATCCATGTTGATCTAACACAGAACTTTCAATATCACACTGAAACAACAGTTATTCAGCAATAATTGTGTCAAATTTCATCCTGCAACTCTGTTTAGCAACAAACTGTATGCGCATGAAGAGACCAGGCCCCGAGGTTATAAAACGTTTTTCATGCTCACCTTAGCTGAGACTAAAATTTATCCTGCTCATAAAAGTTAAAATGCCAAAATTTTAACATTTATTAGCAGGATAAATTACCAGATTTTGAGGTTAAAACCTTTTTTCTACTAATCTTGACTATTTTAGCACTGATGAGCAGTTGAAATTTCATGCTCAGCTGAGCTGAGTTTGAAAAAAAAAAGTTTTATAACCTCGGGGCATAGTTTCCACAAAATTGATGACTCTACCATCAGATGAGTTTTCAAATGGATGTAAACTAAGACAGATGAGAGAATCTGAAGGATAACATCGAACACAGATTTTCATTTCAGTTTGTCTCAAAGAAATGTGTATTATGGATGCTATTAGCATTGACAATTCTGTTCTTACCTCCGATCAATTTACTAGTATTTCGCAAACTTTTACGTGACATACGGGACTGGGTAGTGATGTTGAAACTGGATACCAATGGGACAAATACCGCGACGAATGCATGTGAAAGTGTACATTGCGTAACTAATTAATACATTTTAAAGTTTTTGGTTAGTTTAATTTAGCGTGCGTGTCACCGTTACTGACCATAAATCGTTCTCCTCCGAACGACCGTTGTGTCTTTCCTTTTCTTGATTCTCACCAGCAGCACAATAATTACTATCAATAGAATGGTGATGAAACCGGCTGCCGCACCCCCTACAATGAATGTGTAGGGGACAGGGGCTTCGTCCTTTTCTGCGTCTACGCTGGTTTCGGTTGGACCTTCGGCAAGAGCCATTGTAGTCTTGGCAACGGAAGAGATGGTCGAAGCATCAGTACGGTCAGCCATGGCTGTGCAGAATAAAACTAAACTGTCAAAAAGCAAATGACAGGTCAACGAATCGAAAGCATATGTCTTATATTTCGTTTATTTATTTATTTAATTTCAGAATTAGCTTAAAACACCGGAAACCGGCCGGTTGTAATAAAATGCACAATGAGGACAAATGAACTTCAAACATTATACAAGTGATTACAAAACTAGAACTTTCACCTATGCACTGTAGCTGACTGCACTCCTGAACTTGCTCGCTATTGCCACCACAGTATTCGTCCTGCACTCGTCGTTGTGAATCCCGGAATAAGCAACCGCGCATGCGCGTCTGAATTCCTCTTCCGCAACTTGTGCTGCACGTACTCCAAGAATACCAGTGACTCCAAAAGTAATAGTTTGCTTTAAGAAAAAAGAAGACAAAACATTTGTGATTTACTCTTCTTGCGAATATGAAAATTCGTTAAATACGAAATGATGCATAGCTTGAAAAAAAATCCCACGTTCCTGTTGGGATTCGAACCCGGACAGCCGGGGTAGAAACCCAATGCTCTAACCACTGAGCCAAAGAGTCGACTCCCTTACTCCCTTAGTATGTCAAAGATTGTACTTATATATAGAGGATATTTGGTTTTTTGAGGTGTATCAAATATATTTCATCCACAGGCGCTCGACGACTGGACTCATTTTTTTTTTTTTTTTTTTTTTTTTTTTTTTTTTGCATTTTCACCCGTTTGGAGACCCTTACGATATATTCATGCAATTATTTTACCTTTAAAACCTTTTCTATCAATCGAAAAGGTTTTAAAGGTAAAAATAATTGTATGAACATATCGTAAGGGTCTCCAAACGGGTGAAAATGCAAAAGAAAAAAAAAATGAGTCCAGTCGTCGAACTCCTGTGTTTCATCGAGTGAGTTGAAAACATCAGAATTTTCACGAGTGCGCAGCACGAGTGAAAATTTTTATGTTTTCAACTCACGAGATGACATATATTTGGTATTCACCGAAAAAAGGCAAATTTTCTTTTTATGTTATACAATACACGGGCATTTTCCAATTCACAAGGCAGGCGGTGAAAATGCAAAAAACCAATATTTTTGAAAACACAAATAATTTTGGTACCACATTGTTCCTTACGTTCTAACTAAGAAAATGAATACCCGTTCATAAATAACGAGTTTTATTTTATACTTAGCAGTGAAATTAATGTATATCAAAAATGGATAAAAGTGATATTTTCACTGCAGAATTGATATTGATATTTTCACTAGTGATTGATATCAGCCGATATTTTCACTGTAGAGTTTGGATTACTTCTGACGTTTCCATTCACTTGATGTCATTAAATGTGCCTCACTTCAGAAATTCAAATGCCTATAACTCCGTTATTTACGAACGAAAACATAAAGTGTGGGTATTCATTTTCTTAGTTTGAACGTTAGGAACAATGTGGTACCAAAATTATTTGTGTTTTCAAACATTTTTGGTTTTTGCATACTCACTCGATGAAATATATTTGGTATTCACCTCAAAAAAGTAAATATTCTCTATATAGGCGTCTGAATTTCTGAAGTGATACACATTTAATGACGTCAAGTAAATGAAAACGTCAGAAGTAATCCAAAATCTACAGTGAAGATATAGGCTGATGTCAGTCACTAGTGACTTTTGATATCAGTGAGATTTGATATCAGTGAAAATTTATTTTATATTTTTGTTTTTTGCATTTTCACCTTGTGAATTGGAAAATGCCCGTGTATTGTATAAAATAAAAAGACAATTTAGTAAATATATTAAAGATTATATATATAGAAATATAGAAAATTTAAAAAAAATATAGAAAATTTAGTAAATATATTTCATCTCGTGAGTTGAAAACATAAAAATTTTCACTTGTGCTGCGCACTCGTGAAAATTCTGATGTTTACAACTCACTGGATGAAATATATTTGGTATTCACCTCAAAAAAGCAAATATCCTCATATTGCGCATCAGTAGTGTTTTGATTTGTGCCGTGCTTTATCTGTTTATTTGTTTTTATCATACCTCATATAAATTTCCCATGTTAATTAATTAAGGATTGAAGTTCAGATTTTTAGCTTTCACTGGATGATGAAAAACATTAGGCTGTTTTAATGTCTGTGAAGCCCGAAGGGCTTCTCGGAGACATTAAAACAGCTAATGTTTTTCATCATCCAGTGAAAGCTAAAATCTGAATTTCAATACGTATATTTAGGGGATAACTGTATTCAAATTTTTCATTTGGGGCGGTATATCGTCGGATATACGGTCGGAAATTTTGTTTTACGGCGACGCGTCAGCGGAGCCGTAAAACATGATTTCCGACCGTATATCCGACGATATACCACCCCAAATGAAAAATTTGAATATTGTTATCCCCATTCTAATGAACTTTTTAGCTATAAACATCGAAAAAATGCATTGTTTTTTTTGCGAAACGTGAGCGTCACCAGCGACGAAAAACACGACGTTAACCAATCACAAGCGACGTTGCTCATGACGTTGGGTTTCCGACGGTATATCGCAGAATATACCGTCGCAAGGTTTTGACGTTATCCAATCAGACGTCGCGTTACATTCTCAAGTGCATTAGAATTACATTTAATATTATCAGTCAAGTATTAGATTTTTAATTGCGCATATCACCGTTCATTTTCATGTTATTTGACATTAAATCCGACTTAACGTAATTTTGGAACAGCCAAAACGTGAACTTTTCGCGCCTAACGTCATGGCGATACGCGGCCAACGTCACGTCAACAAGAGTAAACAAACAACGTCACTGGATGAGTTTTGATGTCAGCCCGCCCATAGGCGTGGCCTCTAGACCACGTGACATAATGTTTTTCATTGGGAAATGAAGAACATCAAGAAAGATACTTTCATCTAGGGCGATAGCAATAAAAATGTGAAATATGTGCGCATAAATGATGCGCGTACAGTTCGTTTTTCTAAAACGTTTTATCTCAATAACGATACCTTCAAAACACAAAATTTCGATAGCCTTTTTAGGAAATTAAGTGATTCAAAACAAACATATAGAAATATTTGGTATTAGAAAATGGGCTAAATTGACGTTAAAAGCGTGAATGGCGATCGATTGTTGTGATGACGTTACGTAAATTTACGAAATAACGTTACGCAACGTCGCGCCAAAATTGGTAGTTTTCATTCAAATCGAATGGCATTTTACGATCATCAATATCGGCTTCGCCTCGGTCGATAATCATTTCCTCAGGGTGAAATTCTTACTATCACCCTCTCAGCAATGTTGTATTTATATACCATTACATTGTTGCAATTTCGTATTTTTTTAAACCATGGAAAATATCAGAAGAAATTCTGTTTTGAATTACATTGCTATTAGCAGTGATTAGTTCATTGTACCTTCTCTCCGAGGGACTGTAGTTAACTCACACGGTCCCATTGTACACGGTAAGTATTCCGTCGCCTCACCACTACACATACTGTTGTCCACGGTTTCTCCACCGACCAGACATTGTCGGTACCGGGAGGAGGTACCTGGACCGCAACTTGAACTACAAGAGCTCCAATCACTCCATGTAGACCAGTCTAGAAAAATAATCATGTAGAGCATTTTCGACTTTGCAACTCGAGTAACAATAGTAACTTGAGTAACAAGTTCGAAAAGTGCGAGATACTGCAACACGCATGCGGGTAGTGTATATGCGCATGCGTGTTACAGTAATAACTGGACAGGTGCTATTCGTCCTTAATACTCGAGTTGCCCGGGCTTGCAACTCGAAAATGCCGCATTATTTTGCCCGTTGTTTACACCGATACGCGTATATGTGACGGTGCTTTTATATGAAATTGTCATTCTGGGTACGCACATGTCAGTAAGAAAATCTGAGTGCTCGCCCGGGGATGCCCGTTACAGATTTGAACCAATTCAGCTAGACCCGCATCTCTAAGTTTATGTGAAAATGCACTGTTTCTAATAAGGATACATGTATTTAGAACAGAATCTTTATGATTATGCCGGTTACTGAGCATTTTTTTCTGAAATCTCAAAATCAGTTCATATTTCGAATTGCATTACGTTGGCAAACGAATCCGGGCCAGGGAACCTAAACGTTTTAAGGCGTAGGGGGTTTAAGGCCTGATTCCGGCCTCATGCGTTGTTTAAAAAAAATAATAAAAAAATGGAATTATGAGGAGAGCAGTATTGCAAAGAGCAGTTATAGGTCCCCGCTTATAAATTCAAGCACAACTATCACGTTTGAATTACACATGTTGCCATGGCAACGCTCTGTAAAGCATAGAGATACCACTTTTTGCAATCTTTGGCCTATTTTTCACCATTTAACATCATTTTCAACTATCGGACCGCGAACAATTTCTTATTATGAAATAATTATGAAGTATCATCCAGAGACATTGTATGCAAAGTATCATTTTGTTCGTCGTGTGGGCCGGCACTTAAAAATTAAAACCAAAATGTTCAGAAATGCGGGTCAAAAATAGAATAAAAGAGAAAAAATATACTCTACTTATGGTTCCTCTGCGCATTGTCATCGCAACGCTTGTAGAACAAATGAAGTCCATGTTCTGGTTTAAAAAAAAAGGATACATGTATGGTTGCTGTAAGGAATACTTTTCTCACCTTAATTACAAAATTTATTTTTTTAGCAAAGTCTGAGGCCAAAACAGGCTGTAAACACCCTAGCCCTTTCCTGAACACTGGCTTCTGAAACGCCTTAAAACATTTTAATTGTATCACAGACATTAATAGACAGAATGTCCCCGTCCCTCTACGGAAGTGGAGCGAGGTAACGAAGAGAAACGGAGTGTCGATTCGCAGGCTGATCTAAAATAGCAGTCACACATTAGCGTATAAGAGAAAACCGCGCCGGGCGTGTTGAAAAAAAATATGCAAAATTCCACACACGCTAGACGCACGTTAGAAACACGTTCAAAACGCGCTGTGTGCGTGTTGGGTACGCTTGGTGCACGTCCGGTGCGCGTCACTCCACGTCGCTAAAAGTAGGTGCGTGTTTCGTGCGCGTTTGGGCTCAAAAACATTTAACATGATTAAAAAATTTCTAGAAGCTCGGTGTGTCTCGGGCGTGTGTCTTATACGTTTCGAATAAGTTCCACGCGCGTTGAAAACGCTTTGAATGCGTTTGGCGCATATTTTAGGCACGCCAGTGTACACTTCATGCGCGTTTCGATTTTAAGAATATTGCTGTAGTAACGTTTTCAAAGCGTGTATGAGACGCGCGTTTAACGTTTTAAGATGCGAGTCTGTAGCCCGTGCCTAGCGTGTCTGGTACGTAACGCAAATGTACTCCAAAACTTTGAGAATTTTTATACGTCCGGTACACACCTCAGTCACGCGCTAATGTGCCACTGTTAAAGCGAGTTAAAGGAACAAATTAATTTTTATACGTCCAAATTCTTCAGCGTGTTGACATTTTTCATACGCCCGGCGCGCGATTTTGGTTTATACGCTACTGTGTGACTGCTGTTTAACAAATTAGCTGAACCTGACTTCCGTGGACATTGCGGCATCGCGCAGGCTTCGGTTTGTGACGGTTCTCCGACACATTCTCCGACATCAGAATGGCAGTGTCGACGTCGACTGACCTTGCCTCGACCACATGACACGCTACATGACGACCAGGAGCCCCAGGGTCCCCAGTCTGTAATAGATGGACTCGTCATTTTTCAAATTAGAAAAAAATCTTGCTCAGAGCTTCCGATCACTAAGAGTAAGACATAAACAGGCTGGGTAGAACAAAGATGGAGTAAAGTGGAAAGTGGACCGGATCTATGCGACTAAAGTGGAGCGTGTTGGAACAGAATAGAAAAGAATAAAATAAAATAAAATAGTAGAGAAGAATAACAGAATATAATAGAATATAACGGAACGGAACAGAACGAAAACATAATAGGATAGAATAGAATTGAATAAAATAGAACAGCACAGAATAGAATAGAATAGAAATGACTAGAATATAGGGAAATGTGTGGGATGTGACGAAACGGAGCGGAGCGCAACGGAACGGAACAGAGTGGAGTGGACTTGAATTTTATTCAATACAATGTTGAAATCTTGTGATACTTGCTTGGACAATCAAACTCCGCATTACAACTTTCTTCCTCCTCGCTACTACCATGGCAACGGCCCTGTATATTGCATTCTCTCGTCCGTATCCTCGTTCCGGGTCCACAGGAAGATCCACAGGTGGACCAGCTGCTCCAAGCCTCCCAGAATGCAACTCTGGTATCTAAATATAGTTTAAATATTTAATTAACGTCTAATTCTTACAGTGAAAATACAGGGATTTTGCGTCATCTCTTGTAAGAGGTTATAATGGTTATTGTGATACACTATCTTATGATTGGATAGATACGTTATCCATGTCGTGTGCTTTTCCTAGCAACACAAACAGCAAACAAATTAAACTTCATAAAAACTAGAAAGATTGGCCTCTCAATCGGACCTAAACAATAAATAAATTACATGTTCATTATGCATAAGCGTGTGATTGCTTACCGTCTTCCAGGATTGTAATTGTACCATGCCACAGACAGTCGGGATTTCTTGTGAGGCTCTGTGTCAGAAATGCCCCCTTATCTCTCCACGTTATATAATGGAGTGTAAAAACTATAGTCCCATTTTCTAAGACGGTAGCCGTGCTCCGGTTGGAATACAGCCGGCTTATCGTCGTGTCTGCGTCGGGAGACACCCTTAGAACCACAGACTTGTCAGGACCCGACAGGCTATACGGGCCGCAATCCTCGGCTGCTGGGAGGTAGAAGTTGGCCGCACCGTTTTCTCGAACTTTTATTTCGGTTATCTTTGAGGAAACTAAAAATAAATAAAATCTTGCGTATATCGAAACAAAGACTGTCAGACTTTGCTGCATCCCGAAAATGGATGTCTCTTCAAAATGTGTTATCATGTACGAAAACACGCACATGTAATAGGTTTTTCATCTTAAAATAAGTTTTTGATATTTTTTTTTAATTTTTGCTCAAAACATAGATTGTAGGTACGCGTTAGAACCGCCTCGCCGATGTTCTGGAGCAAAATTAAGAAAACCCCTGCATACCCCAGTTTTGATATATAAAAGTGGAGTATACGTGACCATACCGGGTATACATTACACCATGGTGGTGCATGCAAGAGCTTTGTCTTCTAAACTTTATATGTGCGTTATGTTAAAATTTCTAAAGTGGACGTAAAATGAAAATAAAATCGGATAAATACTGCCGCTAGTCTGCTCAGGCGCCTTCCATTGTTTACCTCCGAGTTCGCCCGAACCTCCGAGTTCCCTGTAACAGGTTATCCTGGGTGTTACACGGACATGTTATCCTGAGCAGGCTCAGTGTTCAGTGAGTAGTATTTTGGTTGTATGTATGTTGACTCACCTGGCCACGATAGCAAAAGGATTAAATAAATTTTATCCATGCTTAAGAAGAATCCAAATCATGTTTCTTTACAGATCACAGCAATTTTCTTAAAATAATTTAAGTTATTCAATGTGAATTTTCAAATTGAGCCGCGTCGTGGGAAAACCGGATTTTTGCCTAGGCGAAAACAAAGGCGCAGATCAGCTTCGCAGTAACTGCGAAGCTGATCAGCGCCTTTGTTTTCGCTACACGGATAGTACAATTCCTGTACTTTCTAAATCCAAAATTTCCAGCCTCCAGTCATCTTCTGTGCTTGTACAGCTCGGTTTGTGTCAGACCTGGTCGGAAACCCCGAAGACCGGTTTTCTCGCGTCGCGGCTCAATTTTCAAATTGATCTATTTCATGGGAAACCCTGCTGTTTGACCACCTGGAAAATTAACGCAAATATGTATCAGCAATATCTTGCGTCGCACATCGTTTGCTGGCAAAATAGTATAATCTCGATGGCTTCCAAATTCGTATATGAGCGTGTTATTTATGATAACAGCGCAGGGTAGACGATTTTGGAGCTCAGTTGGCGAAAACTGCCTTTAAAGACGTTTTCCCTCGAATTCATGACTCAGTTACTATCAAAATTAAGTTATTACTACTAATGCTAATTGTTCACGTATTAAACATGCTCTTTGTTTCCGATATTGTATCCTGTTTATAATTTTATTTTGTCGAGGGTATGACGTAATTCTGCATGGATTCAATTGATTTTGTATAAAGTTAATTTGCATTTATGTATGTTGTGATAGACGGGTAGATCAAAAAGATATAGCATCAGGAAAACATGTCCATGGAAAGTATAACCCCTAGAACCACAGTTTCATATAGTAAAAACTGTGGTTTAGAACGAAAAACTATAAATAAATAAGAATATGATTATAGCATATACATATTTTCCTTATTTTGGATCCAAAACATATATTGTGGGTACTCGTTAGAACCGCCTCGCCAAGGAAAAAAATTATGCCTTGGCGAGGCGGTTCTAATGTGCATCCACAATCAATGTTTTGAACAAATTTATATAAAACTTAAAAATCATTTTTTTTTTCAATGAAAATTTTAATATTTACATCTGAAAAGAAAATTCTCTGTATATTGCATGGGTGCGTTATCGTAATGCTGTGAATCTTCTCATTCTCTTCCTCCCCCAGCGAGCACATGACGTCATAATGATGTCAGATCGACGTCGATGCGACGTCATGACGTCGCATCGACGTTGATATGACGTCATTATGACGTCATGTGCCCGCTGGGTTCCTCCTCCACATTCATCTTCCTCTTTCTTTCTTCAGATACTGGGACAATCAATTTCTGATCATCACCTCAGGTGTGGGGTGGATGGTTAGATTTTTGAATTTTGCAAATTAGGAGAGAAACATTCGGGATTGGACATTAAAACTATTTACAAGAAACTGAACAGAGGCATATACCGCCGGCTAAAACGAGGTCTGAACTAAAGTAAACACCCTTTGTGCATTAATTTCCTTACATTAGTGTGCAACCCACGTGCTCAACAAGTGCACAAATGTGTATACTTTAGTTCAGACTTCACTGTATACCTCTGGACAAGTGAATCAAATAAGAGCCTTAAATTCTTCCGTAGGTGGTCTTAAGCCCCGTTTACAAATTCACGATTTTTGGCTACGATGCCGCTACGATTCGCCACGATTGGTAAAATCGTCGTGTACCGTGGTGCACCGTGGTCATTCGTAGTAGAACCGTGGTGAATCGTGGTGAATCTTGATGAATCGTGATGATTCGGGAAACTCTACGGCAGCGCTACGGAAGTTTTAAACTGTTTAAACATTCGTGGCGTACCGTGGCGAATCGTGGTGGTATATGGCGTGGCCTAATTCGTAGCGCAACCGTAGCGGAATCGTGCTTATTCGTACTGACACCGTAGCTATATTCGTTGCTATTCGTGAGAGATCGTAGCCAATCGTGGAGCTCCGTAGCGAAACCGTGAAATCTTTGACACCACGAACTCTCACGATTCACCACGAATTGTGTACGGTTGTCCTACGAATCATCCACGGCTTCGCTACGGAGCTCCACGATTGGCCACGACGGCTACCGCCGTGAATCGTACTAATACCGTATCGAACCGTACAAGCACCGTGAGCATTCGTTGTGCCACCGTGGTCGTAGCGTTGCCGTCATGAATTGTCATTAATTCGTAGAGACTCCTTACAGACACCGTAGTAATACCGTGGACATTCTTACTAGAATCGTAGTGATACTGAATATTTCCACTTTTCGCCACGATTCACCACGATTCATCCCGATTTTTCTGACCATGAGAAACCGGGGTGAATCGTGGTGTATCGTAGAGGAAACCGTGAATGTGTAAACGGGGCTTTAGATGCAATCACTGAAGAAGGAAGACTATTTCACAGTGGAATAGTCCTTTGGGAAAAAAGAATTCTTCAGAGCATCAGTATAGGTCATGTATCTCGTGTAATGTGAATCATGAGATGACCCGGTATATATCTTCATCTGGGTGCCGGGGTCAGATATTTATCTTTGTCAAGAGACATTATATATACAGTGAACTCGACAATGGAGAATCATCGACAATGGCGAATCACTCGTAAAGATATTGCAGAATTTCTTGAAACTTTGACCAAATATTATTCATTATATAACTCGGTCATTTACTTTCATCTATGCCTCGAGGTTTGGTAAAGGAATGGAGTCAAAATTCCACCGGACAATAAAATCAGGGTTGCTGAAACGCTTGACCCCTTAACTAAGATGCCTAGTTTATTGTTCCACAAAAAGTGACGTTCAAATATAACGTGTTTCTTACATCGTTTCTAAGCATTCGATTTTGACCACCATTGCATTACTTTAATGCCTTATATCCCTGGTTATGCAATATGCCTGGTTTTGATAAAATGTTTGACATTGAAGGTAGATATAAGCGGGGAAAGGTGTATATATATGTAAATTCGACAATAGCGAATCATACTTTGTGTGGTGAAAAGAATGTGCACAAAGTACTGATAATCTACCTTTGGAAGGCTTGCCCAGGTACCATTTGGTTTGGTCCATGGCATAACTAATATTGATGCAAGTCATGGTTTAATCTTCTCGCTTTTAGGCTTACATTGGTTCGTTACAGCAATAAGACATGCTTAAATCGTTATAATTGACCTTTCGGATATGGCATTTGCTGTTGACAGTGAACGAAAAGTACAAAAGCAAATTAACACAATATTATCGAACCCCATTTAGTTTCGCATGATGATGGCATCATTTATGTGCAAAAATGCCCTTCTAAAATGGTTTCTTTTGGGCTAGAGACTATTTGATTCGCCATTGTCGAGTTTGGTTCGCCATTGTCTAATGCGGTTGGTATCATATGAACGGAGTTATCTCCCATTAAGAAATTGAATGAATTAAAATTATTATTTTCCTGTTAAGCTGAGATATGTTAGATGTTCTTCGTACCAATTAGAATAACATTCCTATGGTCGTGTTTAAAATAATAGCGTTTGACCTCTTAGTGATTCGCCATTGTCGAGTAAACTGTACCGGAGTGAATCTTGTAAATCTTGAATGACATTTGGCAACATTAAATTTGATTTGCCAATCGGTCTCCCATTGTGCTTGGCAAACATATCTCTACCAAAGTTCAGAAAGCAAATAGTATGCTAGGACTTAATTATTACCAGAACATTTAACTACTTAGATAAGAATTCCTACATTCGACTTTACAAAGCAATGGTTAGAAGCTGTTCAGAAAAGGTTTACAAGATTCATACCAGGATTGAAACACTTGAGCTATCAGAATATATTTAAAAATTTGAAACTACCAAGCTTAGCTCACAGGCGTAGAAGAGGTGATATGATCAGGTCTAAGAGCTGACACTTCAAGTCTTTAAATCTACAGACTTACTAGATTTACAGACTGTCTGTAAATCTACAGACTTGTTAAGTCTGTGGATATAAAGACAGTCTGTAAATCTAAAGACTTGTAAAGTCTATATATTTAAAGACTTATGCAGTATTCCATCGAATTTTGGAATACCAAGAAAAAGCGCATTCTATATTTAACGTAAATGAATGACCTATACATGTACGATATTCGGTGTGTAAAGTTCGTGTAAAAGTATGGCCTTATTTCCGTGTACTGATAGCAAATAATAACTAAATGTATTCCTTGTTGATTATTCTCCCTTTGACCATTGTTGGCGATGAATGTCAACCGATCAGATGATTGCTTGCGTTATCAATTGTTGAGTTATAGTATATGGGAGAAAACTTTTGTATATCAAAACACATTTATTTGTTTCTTACATTATTCAATGTTAAGTCAACAAACGATGGACATTTTTCTGCACTATGCAACTGCTTATGTAATAAAGCAAATCACAATTGTTTATCAGTGCGAATTTTCCGTAGTTCATAATTGTTGCTATTTCTTCGTTTTAGTCTTTAATTCTATAGACTCACAGGTCTTTAAATCTAAAGACAGTCTGTAAATCTAAAGACAGTCTGTAAATTTATGTCAGCTCTTAGACCTGATGATTCAATGATGGACTAGATGATATTCCTTGTGATAAGTTCTTCACATTTGCTGAATCAAGAACCAGAGTTAATCAAACCAAGATGTCCGACCAGTTTTAGGCTCCGAAGTTTTTTCAACGTGTTATTACAGACTGGAACAAGTTACCTTACGATGTTGTTACTGCCCAGACTCTAAACAGTTTTAAAAATAGACTTGACAAATTTTGGAGCAATGAAGATATGTACAGTTACTAAGATGTGTATCTCAAAAATGAGAACTTTGTAAACAAGAAAGGAGAGCTGTCACCACACAAGTTAATCACATAACGAGGGAAAACAGAAGTATAGTACCATAAGAAGAAAAGGAAGAAGTTTGCTTAAAAAGAGTTACCTTACTTACGAGCCTACCAACTATTCTACAGTCCGGAGGAAATCTTGGCAAATGCTCGGTCACTCCGAGACACGCCTTACGGTATTAGCCGTGATCATCCACCAGAAATCGCTAAAGCGCGTCAAAAGCTGTGGCCTCAGTTCAAGGCAGCACGGTCTGATCCGGCGAACCGTGCTGGCATCGGTTACCCAGCAAAACTGATCGTGAATGGCGAGGTTGTGTGTGACATGTTCCCCGACTGGGACTCCATTATGAGGGGAAGTCGCATATCCATTCAGTACCAGCAAGGTGAACAAACACGAGAGCCAGCATCAATCCCTGTGTCCATGCAGCCCTTGTCGTCGTTAGGTAAAAATGATGGCATAAACAGAGCCCCAACGCTACCGGTAATACCGGGTATTAGTAGTGACACATCTGCACAAAATTACAACGTTCCGCACGAATACATGGACTTAGATACCCAGGACCCAAATAATACAAACAGTCCACAGAGCCCAGAGAGCGAACGTAATTCTCCCAGTATAATAAGTGAGCGTCAAATCGGTAATCGCTCATTTAGTGTTCCTACCCGGTTCACTGTCCCTCCTGTTGTGAATGACCAATTTCGTATAGACGATACCCCAAATCCATTTCGCGAACATGGCCCTCCCTTACAAAGTGACTTAACATCCTCCCCTCGATCTCTGGCTGATAACCTCATAAGGGCTTCGAAGTTTGAAGCCCCTGGAACTGCTACGAGTACCAGCGCCAGAACAAACGGACAGTATGGTAGTACATATCGGGATCATACGCCCTCTAGATCGTCCAGGGAGAACGACCGGGAGACCAGCAGTGCTCGCCCAAATAGTACGCAGTCTGATGACGCATCGAGGAAATAGGGAAACGCGGGGGTTAGAAACTGTGTAACGACATTAACTTTTGGCTCAGTTAACGTTTGTGGGCTTAAACGGCGCACACGATATCCAGAATTTCAGGACACGTTATCGAATTATGACTTGCTATGTGTTACAGAAACAAAGCTTGACCAAACAGACGTTATTTCAGTAGAAGGGTATTCTTTTTTCTCACAACATCGCAAACAGAATTATATCAGAAAGTCTGGTGGCATAGGTCTTTTTTGTAAACAAAATTTAGCAGCTAAATTAAGTATTATCGATACTCAAACAGATTATATTTTGTGGGCACGCCTAGACAAAACATTATTTAATATTAGCGAAGACTTAATTCTAGGCATTCTTTATATACCCCCATCACAGTCTCGTTTTTTGAATGATGATGAATTTTATGACCTTGAAACTGAGATTACGTCTATGTGTAGTCAATCTTCGTTTGTTTGCTTGACTGGAGATATGAATGCTAGGACGGCCACTCTATGCGACTTTATCATGGCTGACAGTTTTATTGCAGATTTATTTGAATTCGATCAAGACACACTACGATTCTATAACCAGGCTGAGCAGTTGCACACACTGAACATTAACAAAAACAGAGTTTCTAAGGATAAACACACTAATACTAATGGCTACAAACTTATAGAAATATGCATCAACAATAATCTTTTTATCTTAAACGGACGATTCGGAAAAGACAAAATGACAGGGAATTTTACTTTTCGTAAGCAATCATTAATAGATTATACAATATGCTCTTTTAACTGCCTTACACTCTTAGAAGACTTCGAAATTATTGAAACTGACTCTTTACTTAGCGATGGTCACTCGTTGCTTTCATGGTCAATAAATACATATTTTAAGGCACCAGAGAAACACGAAGAAACGACGCATTCCACGCACAAAAAGTGGGATTCTAAATTACGCGATGATTTTCTTAATAATATCTCCTGGGAAAAATTAAACGAGCTTTACTTAAATCTTGAACCCTCTAAACAGAGCATTGATCAAACTTCCTTAGTGATTTCAGATATTTTCTTTGATGCTGCAAGTCGTTCTTTTCCGTTGAAAAAATCTCGTAAAAATAGCAATAAAACATTTTTCGGGCCGAAGTGTCGGGCAGCAAGAAAACATTATCATGTAGCAAGAAAAAGGTACAATAAATTTCAAACTGAGCATAACCGCTCTCAGCTCATTGAAAGTAGCAGAAAATATAAGCGAACTATGAATTTTTATATCAATCGACAAAAGCATTCTAATGCTGCTAAATTAAGGAATATGCAGTCCAGAAGACCGAAAGATTATTGGCGCTACCTTAACAGTCTCAAAAAGTCAAATACGACCAAAACTCCCACGCTACAAGATTTCTACGAGTATTTTAAGAACGTAAATGCTTCCACAGGAACAGAATCTTTTGACGCAGAACAAGCAGGATTTTATGATAATGATAATAACGATATACTCAATGTGCCAATAACGGAAAATGAAATTGTCCAGGCCATCCGTGCTTTGAAACCGGGCAAATCGGCCGGACCAGACCTTATTCTTAACGAGTACATTAAAAACACTATACAAATGTTCATACCACTTTATCTCAAATTATTTAATATTATTTTTGAAACTGGCATCCTTCCTGACTCCTGGCTAGAAGGAAGAATAGTACCCATTTACAAAAACAAGGGAGATCAATCAAACCCTGAAAATTTTCGCCCCATTACTGTACTTAGCTGCTTGGGTAAAGTGTTCACGTCGGTTTTAAACAATAGATTAACCAAATTTCTAGACACAACCAGCGGACTCAACGAAAATCAAGCAGGATTTCGTAAGGATTATTCCACTATCGACCATATCTTTAGCCTTAATACACTTTTGGAGCTACATAGAGCTAAAAATAAAAAGTTATACTGCGCATTCATTGACTTCTCTAAAGCGTTTGATTCTGTATGGCGTATAGGTTTATGGAGAAAACTACTTGCAAATAATATCAATGGTAAATTTTTCAAAATTATTCACAATATGTACAATGGCATTAAGTCCTGTGTATCAGCAAATGGTCATGATTCCCCATTTTTCGCTTGTGAATGCGGCGTCAGACAGGGAGAAAACCTATCCCCCGTTCTATTTGCTTTATTTCTGAATGATCTGGAATCATATCTTTTACATAAAAATCTCTCTGGTATCTCGTTTGATATTCCAAATGACGATGTAGAACTGTACCTCAAAATTTTCACTCTCCTTTATGCTGACGACACTGTTTTAATGGCAGATAACCCTAAAGATCTTCAGAGATGTTTAAATGCGTTTTCAGAGTACTGCGAAGAATGGAAACTCACAATCAATTTAGACAAAACTAAAATATTAATTTTTGGAACGCGAGGTAGCCCAAACTTGACTTTTAGACTAAGCGATAAAGAATTAGAAATTGTAAAGTCTTATAAATATTTAGGGGTCTTGTTTTCTCAATCCGGTAGTTTTTTAAATGCCAAACTTCACATAGTAAAACAGGCTAAGAAAGCAATGTTTCTTCTCTATACTAGGATAAACAATCTAGATATCCCCATTGACCTACAGCTTAAACTATTTGATAATACCGTTCTGCCTATTTTAACGTATGGTTCAGAGGTATGGGGCTACGAGAACTTTGATATAATTGAGAGAGTACATAATGAATTTTTGCGAAAAATAACGAGAAGCAAGAAAGGTACGCCATTATATATGTTAATGGCTGAACTTGGCCGATACCCGCTACGAATTACACTGAAACAAAGTTATAAAGAGACCACTTTTCAAACTCATTTTTTGTTTCTAAGCCAAGTTCAAAATTGCACAATTTTTTGCCAAAAGACGTGTCTTTCAAGTAAGTAAAGTTCCAAAGTGTTAAGAAATAATTTTCTTTTACTAGAGGCGTTTTTGGAGTAAAAATGCAAAAATCAATGTTTTTAAATAAAAAATTGGATACAGCACAACATTTATTGAAATTAGGAACGGGTGTCATCAAAGGGGTCGTTACGGCTTGGAAAAACATCAAACATTCGAATTTTCTCTACTGGTAGAATTTTTATGCATTTTTAAAAATCGCCAATTTTGAGATTTTTTAAAAAATTCATAAATGTGCCTCTTAAACATGTTGACCCCTGTTAAATTCACTTGATGAGGCCTGGAAATGAGAGATATAATTCGACTGAACTGTTTTTGACCATTTTCGAGGACCAACATGTCAAGGCTGCCGCACACTTCCGGTTTCAATGCCAATTTTTAACGAACAAAATAACAAAATTTGTGGACGATTTTTTTAATTTTCAAAGTATATCAGAGTCTAGTATTTGACCTAAATAATCGCTGAAAATTTCAATGCCGTGCTGCTGATAATAACGCAACTGGAGAAGAACAAAGTTGGTATGCAAATTGCATACAAAAGCTGAATTCCTGTTATTCAGGTTGTTGTCTTCTTGCATGTGCAAAACAGAAACGAAGATTCTTATTGCAGCAACACTTTTGACTTAATTTTATCTTGCATCATGGCAGTCAGTAGCACTTTCAAATAAATTAAAATGTAAAAACACAACGTCATAATATGACATTTAATTTGATGTTAATAAAGTGTGACTTTTTGAAATAGGGTACCTTTACACATGCTTCGTCTGTGTGAGAAGTATCACGCATTTTGGAATGCAGAAACTCACAGAGCCACTGTTAGACATTGGTTTATTCATATGATCATGAATTTTAATTGATCGTATTTTACTTTCTGAACTAGAAGACAAAATATGAGGTGGCCTCTTATAACTTTGTTTCAGTGTACTATAAACGCCAGAATGATAGGTTTTTGGTACAGATTAATCCATGGTAAAAACACAAAGTTGTCACTAATGTTATATCAGTGTTTACGACATTCGCGTGCGAGATCACAATGGCTAACATACATCGAGAATATCTTTGTTACTATAGGCAGACCCGACATTTGGGAATTTCAACAAACCTTTAACATGTCATCTTTTACTTCTTATGTTAAGACAATCCTTTTTGATCAATATTTACAGAACTGGCGCGGTAATAGCGATCAATCATCAAAAGCTTTTACCTATTTTAGTTTCAAATCAGAATATGCTATAGAAAAATATTTTATTTCCCTTCCGAGAACACACTATTTAAACCTTTTTAAATTCAGAACAGGAAATCATAAGTTACCCGTAGAAGTAGGAAGGTGGGATGACAGCCCCCTTGATGATAGAAAATGTTCTCTCTGCACCCTTGACGAAGTTGGCGATGAATATCACTATCTCCTTCAATGTCCTTATTTCAAAACTCAACGTCAGTTATACATTAAACCTTACTATGCCCGGCGCCCTAGTATGATTAAATTTTGTGAATTAAATAAAAGCAACGATACGACGGTATTGACTAAACTAAGTAAATTTGTTAAAATCATCATTGATAAATTCAAATAGTCAAAATATGTAGCCCTTGAATTGTGCACCAAGTTCATGTGAAGTCTCTGTTCTGGTATAATGATTCCGTTTGCAACTGCCTAGTCACGTTATGATTATCTCATAACCTGTATATTTTATGTTCTAAGTTTTCTGAAATTGTAAAGGACACTGTTAATGTGTGACCGAAGATCAGCGGTTGAAAGCAACCTGTTTCATGGTATGATTTTGAAATTTCAGTTAAAATGTAAACTAAAGCTTAAATACAAACTGATGTACGTGAGCTAGAATTGTTCACATATACGTAGTTCTACCATTTATCAAAACAGACTCTTTGTTAAATATTTCATGGAACCGCTTAACATAGGTAACTATGTTGTCACCACATTTTCTTTTTGCTTCCTTTTTACTAATGATGAGCAGCTTTTTCATCTGTCTAGTACTGTGAATATTAATGTCTTTTTTATGTAAATACAAAATACGACCAAAGTCATCTTTTGCCATGTTCTTTCCCCGTGAGATTTCGATTTCGTTTTCACGGGAAAAGGACCTGTGGCAGTGAAAATACATATCCTCTTACAAAATCAAGGAAATAAATGTATCAAAGGTATATACATATTGCTCGGATATATATGCATATATTTATGTTAGTCATGCCCATTTGGCTGTGCATTATTTTGATATATGTAACAACCCCCATCTGTATAGTCTTTTTTTTTTCCTTCTTTTTTTTTCTGTTGTTTGTATATGTATGTTACTCCATGTCTTTCATATATTATCTGTTCATATCCTCATATGTGTTGTACATAACACCTGAGTGAAATAAAGTGTATTGTATTGTATTGTATATTGTATTGGTAAGATCTGCATGGCAATCACTGAAGGGATCTGACATTTCACAGTCTGGTTGGACCACTCGTCTGTCACAACATTCATACATGCATTTTTCTTTTTCTTTCCAGGAAACGGAATGTTATGATAATAATAGATTCTCACAGTATCATGTTGACGGTGTTCAACAATCCGTCAATTGCTTTTAGGGTGTTCCAAGAATGGCAGAATTTACAACTTGAGTGATTATGATACCGGCTTTTATACAAAGCGTCTTCTTGATACAGACTTAAAGATGTCAGCCCCTATGTGACAAAAGAGCAAAATTGCAGATTTTTATAGTCACTGGTCTCATTTCTATTCCTCTTGACCCTCTGAGGCTTCACATAGGTAACTTGTACTTTTATTTTGTTAACTGTCTGAAATCGTCCTCTTAATTAACATTTCATTCGTCGAAATCAATTTGTCATTAGTTTTCGTGTCCATTGAGTAGTGACTCCAACCACTGGCGTTTGACCTTAAATAAATGCACTAAACATTAGTATTTAAGCATTTTTACACTTAATTATGAAAAAATCTTACCCCGGATAAAATAATGGTGGGGCACTGTATATTGACACAAAATAAGTTTGTGTCGTTTTGTTGTCCAAGACGGAATGTCATTTGCACGCCAATTCGCCGTTTCATGCAGCTAGTGTCCATTTACAAAACACGAAAAGCAGAAATCTTGTACTCTCCGAACTCCTGAGAAAATCACACTTTTATAGTCCAAAATGAACAGTCCAACATCCAAAGTACCCCCTCGACACCGCCCGACGCCATTATTTTTGGGAACATGGGTAACTTCATTCTCGCGAGATTAGAATGGGGTAACTTTGGTTCCGGGTCATCTCGACCCAAAACCAATTCGAATTTCCATTTCCTCCGCACCTCGTTTTAATCATCAGTAAGTGTACTACTCCCACCAGGCAAAGGTGCAAATGCATTTCTTTATGTCAGTATCTATTCTTTTAACCATAATTTATCATACAGAAATGTCTTTGTATCTTTAAATGTTGAAAAAGGTACCCTTACTGATGGTTAAAGAGAGGTGCGACGGAAGATGGAGTGCGAATTAGTTTTGGGTCGAGATGACCCCGATCCAAAGTTTCCCGTATACCAGAAATAACAACAACAATGGCGTCTGGCGTTGTCGAGGGGGTACTTTGGATTGTCTACTGCTGGATTCGTTACAGAAATTACGATTTTCTCTGGATTTCGAAGAGGACAAGAATTCTGATTTCTGCATTTTAATTACGGACATTAGCTGTAAGAAACCGCGAAGTGTCGTGTTCGGGAAATTTCGTTCAGGACAAGAAAACAACAGAAACTTATTTTCAGTCAAAATCATAATGTCCACCATGTTTGTATTGTTTACAATAATAAACATACAAGTACTAGCTTTTATAAAATATACAAAAATATAGTGCATTTAGTAAAGATCAGACGCCAGTGACTCCAACTGTTTTTTCAAACTCAACTTTTCTGCTCAGCTTTTACAAAAATGGTGTCTCCAGTCCTCTAGAAATATAGAATTACATCACTTTTCCACAAAGATGTTCATTTAAATGAGAAACTATTGCCTTGAAAACAACCTTGGGCGTACTTGATTTAGAAATTTTAAGAGTGATCGGATTGCTCCGAGCAGCACGCTAAATCAAGGGAAAGTGGGCAAACGGAGTGCATTCCCATTACTAAATCAAGTGAGGAAGAGCAATGTTCTGAATTCGGTCGTAGCGAGTCTAATTATGAGCGATTCCACAGCTTATCTCAAGATGATTCAGATGAAGAGTACTTCCACAAGTCACCAGCACTCGCACTCTCGCTGTACGATTGTGTTTTGTATAAATATTTTGACGCCATGTTTTTTTAGAGCAGGTCACGTGACTTGCTGCGACCACACCACCTTGGACGGCGGAGCGCTTCGTCACGCTCCATTGCGACTACTTGATTTAGAATCCGTATGCTCCGGTCGATCGGATCAATCGGATTGGCTATATCAAGTACGGCCCTTCACTCTTGTTGACAATGACTGATAGTCTCAAACCAAAAACAAAACCTTGCAATTTATTTTTACTTTTATTGTTCTATTGCAAAACATGGCATGGAATAGTTTTTAAGTATTCAGACAGCCAAACTGAATGGTAGAAAATTGTTCAATTTGAAAAAAAAAAAAAATCAAAAGGTCAAATAGTCTCAGAGCATGGGTCAAGCAGTGACCTGTAAGTGACCTCACAGGTTCCCCGCTATGCAATGGACATGGCCACTGAGCAAGGAACCAAACCCAATATGGCCACTGTGCAAGGTATGAAAATGAAGTAAACAAAATTTATTTTGGCCTGCGCTTCATTGTGCTGCTATGTATTCATTTCAAAGTGGTCAGATGTTGTTTCTAACATACACAGCTTAGTTCTATCACATACGGATTGATTCGGAATGATAATAAGAAAAAAATCAATTTTCAGTCAACACACTCGGGTCAGCTAAGATCAGATGACAATTTTAAATTTACCAAGTGTTATGCGGTTGTGTAACGAATTCTTCGACACTAACTTACTTAAATTATATTGCAGGATGTCAAGATCAATTAATTCTCACTGGCCTAAAAAAATCATATTGATTGGACAAGCCATTTTTTCACAGTATAAGTTTTAATAGCCAAAAATACCCCCAAAACAGGTGTTATACTGTCTCACTTGAAAATTGCTTCTTTTTTATGTGTAAGAGGATTGAAACTGACACTTTATTTGCATATAAAATATTCTGTGGCTTGTAAGTGGCCATATCCCCTTTATTCTGCCGTTTATTTGAATGGGCTACGACTATTTGTTTTTGAGTTATGCCATGATTACTAAAGCTGATGACATGTGCCAAAATGAGGTATTTTAAAGTGAGAAAAGTGACCTGCCAGACAAGTCAGACTGTTACATCCAATACTACTTCCAATGTGTTATAAACAATATTTGGACATACCTTATCGATAAAAATAACCAGTCGCGTGACTTACTTTTATCACTGGATAGATATTTATATCCCAAATTACTGAGGACAATGTAACAAAAAAGTGTCCTGTCCGTAAGATGTCATTTCTCTATGACGTCACATACTTCTGGAAGTTTAAATCACATTGGGAAATGGAGTCTTATGAACTGATAATTGTCATGAGAAAAATATTATACCAACGCCAATGACAATGTAGAATTATAGAAATTATATTTTGGTCAAAAATGTCCTGTCCGTAGAGAAAAAATCTACAACAAAAAGTGCAAAATTTCTAAAACCAATGAACCCAGAACCATCAAATTTCACATGACCCATCTTTTTATCAGAACACAACTTTTATTACAATATAGGGTGGACTGGATCAAAACTCTGGTTACCATGGCAACGGATAGGTCCCATAGGGTTATAATGGTGAAAACAGTGTTTTCTTATTTTCTAGCTAGCTATTAATCTGATTCTGTTCAAACTTATTCATAACCAGGATATACACACCAGCTTTAAGTATATTAAGTTTCGGCCAAATCCGATTCCTAAGTAAGAAGTTAGCTCCCCTTTCTTAATTTTTCATGATTTTGAAGATGAAGTACAGTTTTGGATATAACGGAATTCTGTGGCATAGAATGATAAAAAGGTATATATTTTCCGAAACTGTTTAACTTACAGATTTCGGAAAAAGTGAAACAAAGCCAAGGGTACAACTTTTACAAAACACCTCTGAAAACAGGTGAAACAAAAATTTGCTTTTGATCGTAGCTGAGACGACTGGTAAACGTAAACGCAGTGGCTAAGGCACGAACGTATTGGCTAAGGCAATGTCAACGCTATGGCTAAGAAAGAAAATGGCGGACAATGATACACATGTGCAGGTTTGTTGTTGTTTTACACTTTCATTTTCCGGTTATCAATGATGACAGCTACTGGCTTGGCGGCGCGGGACCCACAAATGAGTCACAAACCTACGTTCGATGGTCAGATGTCGCCAGCCGCAGCCAGTAAAAGTGTAACCTCGACAAAGTGGAGACAATGAACCACGAAATCTCATGATTTTTCACGAAATACTGTTTTTCTATGATATCGTACGCTGTCTTGTAGTTTATACACATGCAAATGATAAATCGGACGCATTTGAGCACGATTCGTGAAAAAAAATGAAATTGAAGGAGCCTGAGCGTGTCACAATACTTGAAGTTTCATTACAACGCTACTGGCTAAGGAACTGGAAACAACGTAGTGGCTAAGACCCCAGAGTTTCTCGGAGGGGAAAATGTTATAGTATGGTAGTAAGACTCGTAAGTGTCTTTCTCAAAGTAGGTTTTGAGGTCTAAATTATTGTTCAAACATGGTCTAGAGCTGCGTTAAGCCATTTGAAGTTCGTTTGAGTTTACTACTTTCAGACGCTAATAAAATCATAATGTGACCAAAATATTACGTATTCCTTACCTTTGAATAAATTATATCCGGAAACCTAATAGAATATGCAATGTTTTGATGAAAAAAATTCATTTTGATTCCATATTTTGCGCTCCAAATTTGGTTAGGCATAGCGATAAACACCGAGTAATGTACCTCCACCGAATGAACAAACTTACCTGTATGACGTCATCCCGGCATGCCCTATTAAAATGATTTTAAGTAAACTATATAAGATGTTTACGAATGTTTTATAGATACTCTTCTTACACCATCCTTTGGAACTCACCTTTTTCAATACTCCATTGTTCTGAAACACCAGAAGAAAAGTATTTGGTCGTCATCCTTTTACAATACAAGAGTCCCCAAAACAGCCAAAACTGCAAATCGGTTCACAAATAAAAAAAATATCCCCAAAATAATTTTGAATAGGGTTTTTTGCACGTACAAGGTAGATAGTACATTTTTTTTTTAAATTGGATATATCTAGCAGATTTAGAGTTTTTGTTGAAGTGTTGTGCCCTCTATCAGGCATAGTTTACCGTTTGGCATTGATTTGCAGCATTTAAATGAAAAATTATTACTTTTATCCTTTTTTTAGGAATGTTCTTGCACCCATTTTACAATGGAAAATACCCTATTCAAAGCAACTTTTGGTCATAAAACTTTTATTTGTGGACCGATTTTCAAAATTTTTGCGACAAAATTTAGGACTCTTAGAATACAACGGGAGTGGCATCAAAATATTTTTATTTGGATGTTGCAGATCAAGCGGATATAAAATGTGGTTTCCACGGGATGGTGTACAGAAAGTAGTTTCAATTTATAGTATAGATATGTTTAATTGATTGCAGTCATGAGTAGAAAGAAGCCTCGTCTGTGGCTACACAAGCCAAAAAGGAAACAGAAGCCTGTAGCCTCAGTACCTCACAACAGGACGCCCGCTAAAAGTGTGCAGAAATCCCCAGGATGTACACCAAGAAAATCCATAAATCGGTTGCTCACACCAAAGTCTACACAGAAAAAA
Organism: Rugalucina vietnamica; assembly: GCA_964017185.1. Classification (NCBI taxonomy): domain Eukaryota; kingdom Metazoa; phylum Mollusca; class Bivalvia; order Lucinida; family Lucinidae; genus Rugalucina; species Rugalucina vietnamica. The sequence continues at coordinate 35,487,071 of OZ024884.1, forward strand.
TCGCGTAAAAAGAATAAAGTGTCCCCTACCAAAACACCCGCCCGAGTATTGGATGAGAATGTTTTATTCGACGAATTTGAAGAGTAAATATCACAGGAGGCGAAAACATATATCGATATCGCAACAGGAAATAGAGGGAATGTACTATCCATAAAGCAAAAACAAAGGCGCTGATCAGCTTCGCGGCTACCGCGAGGCTGATCTTCGTCTTCGCATATGCATGTTAATGGTTTTCTCATGACTTGGCTTGAGATTTCCAGTGGGGATTAACAATTTTTAAAAAGAGGTCTAATTCTCCAATCATTGATCGCATTGTGATGTCCTAAATCCCCTGGTGGGTCATCATTTCGCTGTACAATTTCTTAGTTACCATTCCTGGGTCATGGTACTCTGTCTAATTCCCAGGGATAAGGATAATTTTGTTGTTTAATTCCCCCTGTAACCCCCCCCCCCCCCCCCCCCCCGAAGAAAAAAATGATAGGTGCATAGGTGCACAGATATGATTTTTTTTTTAATTTCATTAACGCAGCTCTAGACCATGTTTGAATAATAATTTAGACCTCAAAACCTACTTTGAGAAAGACACTTACGAGTCTTACTACCATACTATAACATTTTCCCCACCGAGAAACTCTGGGGTATTAGCCACTACGTTGTTTCCAGTTCCTTAGCCAGTAGCGTTGTAATGAAACTTCAAGTATTGTGACACGCTCAGGCTCCTTCAATTTCATTTTTTTTCACGAATCGTGCTCAAATGCGTCCGATTTATCATTTGCATGTGTATAAACTACAAGACAGCGTACGATATCATAGAAAAACAGTATTTCGTGAAAAATCATGAGATTTCGTGGTTCATTGTCTCCACTTTGTCGAGGTTACACTTTTACTGGCTGCGGCTGGCGACATCTGACCATCGAACGTAGGTTTGTGACTCATTTGTGGGTCCCGCGCCGCCAAGCCAGTAGCTGTCATCATTGATAACCGGAAAATGAAAGTGTAAAACAACAACAAACCTGCACATGTGTATCATTGTCCGCCATTTTCTTTCTTAGCCATAGCGTTGACATTGCCTTAGCCAATACGTTCGTGCCTTAGCCACTGCGTTTACGTTTACCAGTGTGAATCAAGGTCATCACAACAGAGATAATCATCAAAACTGGTACTTGCTGATGCATTTATCCATTTATTGATAAGATCCACAAGAAAGAAAAACATCAAAATTCGATTTTAATATCAAAACCACGCACTTCCAGTTGGCACAATTTGACTAAGAAAAAACTATGGATTATCCCGCCTGATTTCCGGTACCCGGCTTTTACTGAAGTCACTACATTGAGTCGAAGGTGTGGGGTGGGTGGCTAAATTTAGAATTAAGTCAAGGGGAAAAAACATTTGGGCTGGGCCATTAAAACTATTTACAAGATATAGATAGATATCAGATATAGAAATGTGACAGGATAGCCTCCCTTGGAAATATGCAAATTTCAAACTCTAGACTTTGTGAATTGAGTAAGTGTTGGGTATATAGCGCATTTAACCACCCTTGGTGGATGAGCATGCTTTTCCACTGACGGGGTTTTCTGTGGCTTGGCTCGGCCGTTTGTTACATTTGGTGGCAGCGGTGGGATGATGATAGATCAGCTGGTAACCTGCTGCTCCGATACACTTCGTGACCTCGTTCCTCTCCCATGACAGCTTAGCATAGGTTGCCTTTAAACTATGGTGACTGGTCGAACAGATTATGGATTTCGTTAGAAGCTTGTAGCTCCTTTATTTGGTGATAATTGTTAGAATTTTTGTTATGTTTTGTTAGAAAATGCATAAATCATTTAGTAAACATCTGGTTAGCCTGCAGAATTAAAGGATCTCAGTTTTAATTTTTATTCAATAAATTTGCAAAAAGCAATCGATTTTCTACTTTTTGTCTCATATTCTACAGTAGTCTCCCCTTATCTATTTATAGACGTATGTGATTATTTTCAACAGAAAACATGAAGTATTTTCTGAATCTGCGTCAATTTACATCTGGAATATATAAATTAAGTCCTATCAGTCAGAAAAGATATAACATAACATAATTTTCAATTTCTTTGGAGTCTTCCATGATTTTTCATTTTCGACTAAGGGCTCAATAGAAGTCATTTCCGTCGGTATGGAGAGGTCTAACGGAATACCGATGGAAATATTCCGTCTAGGATGATGACAACCGCCAGACCGGGGTTGCCTTACCCATGTAGTCCCCAGGCCAAGACTCGGGGCGAGTCTTCTCGGAGGGGGAAGTAATGTGACGGGATAGCCTCCATTGGAAATATGCAAATTTCAAACTCTAGACTTTGTGAATTGAGTAAGTGTTGGGTATATAGCGCAGTAAACCACCCTTGGTGGATGAGCATGCTTTTTCACTGACGGGGTTTTCTGTGGCTTGGCTCGGCCGTTCGTTACAGATAGATATCAGTTTCTATCTGGTGACAAAGAAGTCAAATAATTACTATGACTCCCACGACATCCACAGGACCTGTTGCTGGAATGAAACTTAGGATCATATCTGTTTGTTTTATTCACTCATTGACTTGGTGATTCTTTAGATTTATATAGATTTTCATCATGAAGCCGAGCAGACCACTGAACCGTTATGGGTAAAATAAAGCGAGGTCGACTGAAGGCACTCATTGCTGCTGTCAAGGATAATTAGAAGTTAGAACACAATAATAATAGTCAAACGTTTGGATATATGGTTATCTTTTCTAACAGGTTAACAAAGCTGTGCGAACCATCAACTGAACCACTATGGGTAAGATAAAGCGAGGTAGACTGAAGGCACATATTGCGGCTGTGAAGGCTAAGAAGGATGGTGCTGGCAGTACTAACCAGAATGTTGAGGTTGTAGACATGGACAGCGAACAGGTGAGAGTTCATTATAAAAATAATGAATGAATGAATAATTTCATTCAACCACTGAGGTTCTAAAAAGTACCCACAACCTACATTTTGGATCAAAAATAAGACAAAAAAAGTATAATGCTTTTATATTGGAATACTGCAGTGTAAGGTGGTATTCAGTACATGGACATGTTTGTGTGATGTAGTCAAGTTATTACAAATTGGAAAATGTTGTGATAGTGGTAGAAGTATTGACTGAAAAAAGCAACAAAGATAAAGATAAAGAAGCTTTATTTAAATTTAACGTCGCGTTTTTAACAGACAACATTAGCTCATGAGCTATTATGCGACATAACAAATACCCTTAACAGATGTAACAAAAACTCTATTGTCAATTTATTTAAAATATACACGTATGTTGCTAACTTTATGATCATTATGCATAGGCTGTAACATCCTGACTTTAAGATAAAATAAAGTGTCAAGTTAACAGTTTTCAGACAGAAAATATATATTTTTTTTTATTGCCTTCCAAATGAGTCTGGAACAAGAATTACCGTATCTCATATGGGCTGTTTTTACACAAGCACCCTCATTCTATATCAAGAGGCAGCAAACACACATTCAAATGTAACAAAAGGATAAATGTACCAGTATATTAAATATTTGTACCTTGTGAAGTCTGATTGTTCAATTAGCATGATGTAAATGTTTTATCCAGGTTTCTTCCACACCCAAGACACCATTCAAATCCAACATATTCGAAGGTATCAATATCAACAAGTACAATATCACCGAGAAACTGCCAGACTTTGACGCCAGGAGCGCCATTACGTCTAAGTCTCTGAAAGAGCTGAAGTTGAAGAAGAAAGATAAACAGAAATTGAGGCATGAGCTCTGGATGAAAAGTAAGCTATCCTTTAATATTGGAGTTTTAAACCCCATTTTTTTTTATTCTGACTCCAACTTTTCGGAAAGCCCCTATAGTAAAGCACAAGAAGAATCCAACATTTCAGGAAATGCATTGGAAATACCTCATTTTTACTCCAATTTTCTAAATTTTAGTGAAATTCTAGGCTGGCTATAATAGGAGTCCATATATCAGTAGGGGGTCAAAGCGATGCATCTGTCATCAAACAGCAGAACAAATTACCGCTTTTGTTCAGTAAGTGCATACACTGTAAGTTCAATAATCATTTCGAGAGAACATATCCATAAGCAAATACTGCACATATTGCTAAGTGTTATTTTACAGTCTTGCTTTATCAAGTCTACATCCAAGACCTTTTACATCATATTAAATTATATTGTCATATTTCAAAGGTGGAATCGTAAGATTTTTGTCGTGGATTTTATCAAAGTATGTAAATATTCTAATAAACCATTTAAAATTTTGGAAATGCAGGTTGCTAGAGTAACGGTTCCTGTATCAGTTCAGAAAAAAAATTCTTTACAGAATGTGATGCTATACAGACTGCTAAGAAAGCTGCAAAAGATAAAAAAAAAAAAAAAATGACAAACGCTTACCCTTAGTAGGTGGTAGGGACCCTTAGTAGGTGGTAGGGGATATTGAGGCTTTAGTGGAGACTAATTGGCCCATCTCATATTTAATCATCTTGAAGGGACATAAAGCTCGATCAGAAAATATAGAAAAAGATACTATATCACTACAGAATGTGATGCTATACAGACTGCTAAGAAAGCTGCGAAAGCCAAGAAAAAGAAACAACAGACGCCTGTGGTAGGGGATATTGGGGCTTTGGCCGAGACTTTACCAACTATTGAGTTGTTGCTGAAGGGAAATACTGGACCTAAAGACTCTAGGTAGGAACTTATTTAATAACCTTAAGTTGGGAAAAGTGAAGTAATACTGGCAACACACACCTGCCGAGGGGATGTTAGGGTTGTAGCTGACAGGTTACTCTACATTGGATTGATATTTTTTTCCATAAAGAGTAAAGTGATTGATAACTCACATGGATAAGTTAGAACACATTTACTAGTTGTGGATATTAATGGAGGCTTGTGACAGTCCATCCTTTACTGAACTGCTAGGCTAGACCTTAAACTACGCAATAGTACAAATATAGCATCAGTAAATGGCAAATGCATGCCTACTTTAAATATTAAAGAAAAATCAAACTCTAAAAACAAATTAAGGAGTCTGCAGGGTTCAACCTAGCCAAGAATTTTAGGGAGACTTTTCTCCTCTCTCAAAGAAAATTTGAGTGAAGTTTGGACCTGAATTTCAGGTTTTCGTATATAATCTACCGGTATACATTTTCACTTCTCCCTCAGCTTCGCTCTTTAGGTTATTCCCTGGTCTGATATTAAAATCATCAGTGTCTTTATTCACTGTAGGACCATTCAGAAGACTGGCATTTATGCTCTAAAATACATGATCCACGTCATGATAACTAGATTTTTGTCTATACTGCACAGCTGATCAGTGCCTTTGTTTTCACTACATGGAAAGTACAAAGCCTCTACTTTCTAATTTCCTAAATCGGACATTTAAGAGCTTTTAGCTATCTTCTGTGGCTGCACAGGCTGGTTTTTGTCAGACCTGGTCCCGAGGTTATAAAACCTTTTTCATGCTCAGCTCAGCTGAGACTTAAATTTATCCTGCTCATAAATGTTAAAATGCCAAGAGTCATTGGCAATTTAACATTTATTAGCAGGATAAATTACAGGGTTTGGAGTTCTAAACCTTCAACTTCAATATATTTATGCTATTTCGGTATTTATGAGCACTTTAAATTTTATGCTCAGCTGAGTTGAGCATGAAAAAAGTTTTATAACCTTGGGGCCTGGTCGGAGTTTTCTTACATCACGGCTCACATTATCCTCCTAAATTATCTTGAGTATTATGATCTGAGCCGCCTCATGAGAAAACCAACAATCTGCATATGCGAAAACAAAGACGCAGATCAGCTTCGCGGTAACCTCAAAGCTGATCAGTGCCTTTGTTTTCGCTACACGTATAGTACAATTCTTCTTCTTCTTAAATCCGAAATTTCAAGCTTCTAGCCTGCTTCTGTGACTGTACATCCTAATTTGTGTCGGACCTGGTCGAAAACCACATTGTTGGTTTTCCCACGAGATGGCTCATCTTTTACAGAGAGGCTGAGGTCAAAGTAAAAGGTATACAGAAAGAGAAAAAGAGAAAGAAGCAAATGTAAGTGTAGTCAGGAATATATTTATAGTGGTGTTACATCCCAGTCAGCAATTTTTCATTCATGTCAGGACAGAACCATCTCTAAAATAGGTACATAGCCTCTGGGAGGCAGGAGCAAGGATGTGTTAGTCGAACGTTACTTTACCTGTTGACCATGGACGTATATCACTAAATCTAGCAGTTCAAACTGCCAGAAAACCTGTTGTCAAGCCTAACTACCAGGTCTCTTATGTATAACCTAGGGAGATGACTAGAAGGTTAAACTTAAGACTTTATGAAGTTGAGTGATTAGACTTACTTCTTCATAACAGCATGTTGATGCTCAGCTGCACCTTTCACATTTTGCAGAATGTAGATTTTCCCTGTAAAACGCATGTGCAAAGCTCCTCTCAGTTTTCTACTTTTGTAATGAAAAAGCATTTTGGGCCTCTTGGGAGCTGGGATGACTCACTCTAAGAAAGTTTTCTTTGCCTGCACAGTAAGCAGAACATGGTATCCTAGTGGTTAATGGGTTCGACTACAGCTGGAGAGGTCAAGGTTCAAACACCACGGTCAACTGGTCGTATCCTTGAGCTGAAGTTGACCAAGACATATTAACTCCCCATAGTACTGGAGACCAGAGATGTTGGCTCTGTTGCATATGCAAAAACAAAAACATGAACAGACTGATCCAGATGCCCTTTTCATTGTGATTAATTTTTGCATTATGTGGAGCTAGCCTTTTCAAGAACATGACACAATGTCAAAATGGTTATTTCCCCAATTATTATGAAAATAAGTTGGTTAACCATATGTGTTGAATTTTGTTTCAGGTTAACAGATATTTCTATCTTCCAACAAGTGATAAAACATCCTGCGTTTAAAGACAATCCAACTGCTACTATATCTGAACATTTACACAACAAATATGAACAGGACATGATCACTTGAATGCGTAATAAATCTGAAAAACACTTTTGAGCTTGTGTAGTTTATGTTTATGCACCAGTCATTTGTAACTACTGCTCCCCAACCTACAGCAGTGCCCTGTTATTAGCCCCAAACCCAGCAAACTGGATGTCAAAAATTTGTTCTTTGCCCTGCCCTTCACAATAGAAAATCTCTCTTGGGTAAGATCCTAATGTCAAAACCCTGTCATTTCCCCTGCACTGAGAGGACACTCGAAAAGCAATTGCCCTGCACTTTAGCCCGGATATCACCCTTCCCTGTAGGTGGGGGAGCGGGGCAGTGATAAAAAAATGACTGGTGCATCACACCTTAGCTCTGACACCTTAATCATGTGCCTTTTAGCTCTAAAGAGTCCTGCTTTGGATCAGAAAATGTGGACAACTGACTGTATCCAACATGACCAAAATACATTTTGTTAATATGTCTCTTTTTGTTTTGTCATTAGCTCGACTGCAGGAAGTGCATAGAGCTATTGCAGTCACCCCGGTCGTCCACGTTCCCGTGCGCGTCACACTTGCGTTAAAGTTTTCTAGAAGTCCATATCTTGACAACCACTCATCAGAAAGCATTCATACTTGGACCATAGATACCTTGTAGGGTTAGCTTTCATTCCATGGCATCGGGTCCCTGGGTCCAAGCCAGGGGGTGGGGCTGGAGGTTAAAATCGAGAACACCGTGACCTTCAAAAATTGCCATTCTTGCATTAAAGTTTTCTAGAAGTCCATATCTTGACAACCACTCATCAGAAAGCATTGATACTTGGGCCATTGACACCCTGTGAGGTCGGCTTTCTTTCCATGGCATCTGATTCCTGGGTCCATGCCAGGGGGTGGGGCTAGAGGTTAAAATTTAGAACACCATTAATAATTATGGCTGTTCTGTGATATAATATTCTAGAAGTCTATATCTTGATAACCTTTTATCAGGGGGCTTTCATACTCGGACCATAGGTACCCTGTAGGGTTGAGTTTCATTTCATGGCATCGTATCTCTGGGTCCATGCCTGGGGGGTGGGGCTAGAGGTTAAAAACTAGAACACTGTGAAAAATTGATGTACTGCTGTGTAACTTTAACAAGGAGTCCATATCTTGACAACAACTTATCATAAAGCGTTCATACTTCATACACTTTAGGTTCCATGACATCAGACCTCTGGGTCAGTTGGGGGGGGGGGAGGGGGGGGTCAAAATCTAGAACTCCTTGAATTTTGTTTTCTTTATTTCTTAGTAGAAACAACTTAGGAAGATGGTTGGTCATTCATCTTTTGACTTTGCAACACTGACTTGTGTGTCATGACCGTAAGGGTCGGTTATCCTACTTTCCACGGTTCAGTGATTTTGCCTTTTATCTTGACACTAATATATTTTCTTACTTCTTTCAGATTATGAGTGTGTATGACCAGGCCTTTGACCCCAATATACTTATAGGTCACTGTGACCTAATTTCATGGTTCAGTGAGTTTGCCTTATATCTCTGCGCTCAATTGATTTATGAACAAACTTTTTTTTAGATTATGAGTGAGTATGACCAGACCTTTGACCTCAATAAACTTATAGGTCACTGTGACCTAATTTCATGGTTCAGTGATTTTGCTCCATTTCAAAAATAACATACCCCTGCAATGTCGCAAAATAAATTGACCCCGTACCCTGCATTGCATGGATCATTGCTGGATGGCTATTAGTCTGGCCTAAATGAAAATTCTACATTTTGGGTATGCATTCATGTGTGTTAAACTGGTATTTATCTTATATTGATCATGAGCAGTCCGATTGGAAAGGAAGTTACCTTCAGCGTGTACCAAAATTCCGGCAGATTTAATGTCAAATTTTCAAGTTTCGGCGATTGGTTATATGTAAGTACTGTGAATATTGCCACTTTCTGACCTGAATGTTATTCATTGACATCTATTTTATATACCTTAAAACTTGCACCGCATTCGCAATACATTTATAGTATTGAAATAATGATTAAACACACTATTTCCTTTATTACAGGCATGTTTCGAGGAAGCAAAACTGCTCTTATTGTCTACTTCCATCTTACTGTGCTCTTGTGCATTTAATATTTGATTGGTTGAAGTTTCTCTTGGATGATTACTTATATAAACGTTTTTCATAAAATCGCCTGTCACACTATTTCAATCAAGTGTATTCAAAAACCATCAAATGTCCTTAATAAATATATGTTTAAGAATGTCATTACATGACTTAAAACATTTCATAGGTAGGTATGCATTGCATTAGACACAATGCTATCGTAACTCTCTTTAATAATCATGTCAACTGTTAATGGTATTCTCAGACGAAAGGTTTTTAAATTTGATGAACTTGCAGACAATTTATGTACTGAAAACATGCAATTGCACGGTAGCATTATACAAGGCAGTAGGTATAATAAATATTCCATTTCTACTTCTGTACTTTAGCGAATGTGGTGCAAGTTTTAAGGTAACTACAATAGATGTCAATGAACAAAATTCATGTCAGGAAGTGGCAATATTCACAGTACTTACATAATACCAATCGCCAAAACTTGACATTAAATCTACTAGAATTTTGGTACATGCCAAAGGTAGCTGCCTGTCCAACCAGACTGCTCATGATCAATACCAGTTTAACACACATGAATGTATACACAAAATATAGAAATTTCATTCAGGCCAGAATTATAGCCATCCGGCAATAATAGATAACATGCAGGTCACGGGGTCAACTTATTTTGCGACATTACAGGGGTATATTATTTTTGAAATGGAGCTGTATCTTGACACTCAATTGATTTATGAACAAACTTCTTTCACACTTTGTTTGCATATGACAAGACCTTTGACCCTAAAGTAGTCCTAGGTCATTTTGACCTAATTTCACGGTTTGGTGATTTTGACTTATATCTCGGCACTCAATTGGTATATGAACATACTGTTTTCACGATATGTTTGTGCATGACAAGACCTTTGACCCTGAAATATTCCTAGGTCACTGTGACCTAATTTCATGGTTCAGTGATTTTGCCTTATATCTCAACACTCAGTTGGTATTTTTTCTTACTTCTTTCAGATTATGAATGAGTATGACCAGACCTTTAACCCAAAAGCATTTATAGGTCACTATGACCTAATTCATAGTTCAGTGATTTTGCCTTATATCGCGACACTCAATTGGTTTATGAATAAACATTCACACTATGTTTGTGTATGACAAGGCCTAGGACTCTTTGACCCTAAAGTAGTCCTAGGCCATTATGACCTAATTTCATGGTTCAGTGATTTTTCCTTGTATCTTGGCACTCAGTTGCTGTATGAACATACTTCGTTCACGATATGTTTGCGTATGACAAGACCTTTGTCCATAAAGTATTTCTGGGTCACTGTGACCTAATTTCATGGTTCAGTGACTTTGCCTTATATGGTATCTTTTCATATTTCTTTCTGATTGAAAATATGACCAGACCTTTAACCCAAACATACTTATAGGTCACTATGACCTAATTTCATGGTTCAGTGATTTTGCTTAATATCTCAACACTCAATGGGTTTAAGATCATATTTCTTTCACATTTTGATTAAGTATCTGTAGACGTTTGACCCTGAAGTACTTACAGGTTAGTGTGACCTTATTTCACGGTTCAGTGATTTTGCTTTATATCTCAATACTCAATGGCTATATGAATACACTTCTTTCACAGTATAAGTGAGACCTTTAAATCTTAGGTAGTTATAGGTAACTTTCATGGTTCAGTGATTTTGCCTTACTGCATCAAGGCAAAGATATATATGAGCATAATGCTTTGGGTTACAGGTCGGGTTTGGCCTTATATTTGACAAAGGTCAGAGGCAGTCCTGCCACAGCTCTTATTTTTCACATGCTTGCACTCAAATTAACTTATTGTACACTCTTTTTAAATATATTACTCAGTCTCAATATTTCGGCCAGAGGCCTTTTTCAAGAGAAAAACATTTAAACTTGCAGTTCTTTACATTTTAGCAGCCATTATAGTGTCACTTGTTTATGTTAAATGACGTGACGTCGTGGGCGACGTCGAGACGTCTTTTCCCGTATTAAAGCGCCAAAACGTCACTGAAACACTGCTGGTAAGAGTCTTTCACATTGCAGCCATGGGGTTTAACAGATGCCAGCTTCTTGATCCAAATTCCTTCTCGAAGCTGACGCTCAGTCCTTTCAGCCTCAAAGGTTTTCTCCAGGACAGCGAAGGCCACGTCATTGTTTGTATGGCCCTGTGCTCCAAAATGAAAATTAATCGGCTTCTCTCTCTTCAGTCGTATGTCCCTCAGATGTTCCGTCATTCTCTCTCTGAGTTCCCTCTCTGTTTCTCCTACATATACTGTTGCTTGGCATCTTGTGCAGAGAATGGCGTATACTACGTTTCTGACCCTGCAGGTAACGTCTTGAGCTGGTTGGAATTGCTGGCTATTGGAAGTGTCTTTGACCATATCTCTTGATAGTAACTCACAGTTTGCACACCCTGTATTGCAAACAGTATTTGTTGATTTCAAAGCCGCATTGGTTTTCCCATGAACAAGCGTATCACAGAGGTTCTTATCTCTCCTGAAAGCCACCATTGGGGGCTCCTGGAAAATGTCTTTCATCCTGGTAGAGCGGTAAAGTACGTCCATGTGTTTCTTGATGATCCCATGAACATCAGGCAATAGATTTGAATATGTTACTACCAGGGGCACCCTCTTAGCATTCTTGTCTTCCCTTTCTTTGTTCTTGAGCAGCTCTGATCTATCCAGTCTGTCAACTTTCTGAAGCTGCGATTCAATCATTCTTCCGCTATACCCCCTTCTACGTAGTTGTACTTTCAAATCTGTTCTGTGCCTCTGGTAGTCAGCTTCTTTCTCGCAGATCCTCCTGATTCTCAGCCCTAGTCCATATGCTAGTCCTTTCTTGGTGTTCGCCGGATGACATGATGTGCTTGTCAGATACAGTTGTTTATCACTTGGCTTGATGTAAAGGTCAGTGTATATATGGCCATCTTCAATCTTAACTAGTGTATCCAGGAACTCTATCTGTTTACGGTCATATCTAAGCTCCACCTTGATACTGTCATGGATTTGATTGGCATATGCCGCAAATTGCTTCAGTTCTGTTTCACTGCCTGTCCATATTCCAAAACCATCATCGATGAACCGCTTGTAGAAGAGAGGGGTAACCGGGGCTTCCAGGAGGGCTTCATCCCATTTCCTCATGTAGGTGCAGGCGAAATTCTTCCCTAGCCTCGAACCAATTGCAACACCTTCTCTCTGGATATAGTTCTGGTCCCCGAAGCCAAATATATTATTATTACACTTCCAATAGCCAGCAATTCCAACCAGCTCAAGACGTTACCTGCAGGGTCAGAAACGTAGTATACGCCATTCTCTGCACAAGATGCCAAGCAACAGTATATGTAGGAGAAACAGAGAGGGAACTCAGAGAGAGAATGACGGAACATCTGAGGGACATACGACTGAAGAGAGAGAAGCCGATTAATTTTCATTTTGGAGCACAGGGCCATACAAACAATGACGTGGCCTTCGCTGTCCTGGAGAAAACCTTTGAGGCTGAAAGGACTGAGCGTCAGCTTCGAGAAGGAATTTGGATCAAGAAGCTGGCATCTGTTAAACCCCATGGCTGCAATGTGAAAGACTCTTACCAGCAGTGTTTCAGTGACGTTTTGGCGCTTTAATACGGGAAAAGACGTCTCGACGTCGCCCACGATGTCACGTCATTTAACATAAACAAGTGACACTATAATGGCTGCTAAAATGTAAAGAACTGCAAGTTTAAATGTTTTTCTCTTGAAAAAGGCCTCTGGCCGAAATATTGAGACTGAGTAATATATTTAAAAAGTGTGTAATCCATTCCCTCAGGAATATATTTATAAGAATTATAACTTATTGTAGTTCACACCTTAAATGCAATAAAGTGAAGCAATTGAGGAAAGTTTAGTTTACGAAAGCAAATAATACTGAGTTGTTAATCCTGTGTCAACGATACTGACAAAACATTATGAGCATGTAGGTCTGTAACAAAATGTATCCTAAACTTGATCCACATTCTCAAGATCTATCTATCTTCATATACTGAGTCGATCAATTTCTGATCATCATCTCAGGTGTGAAAAGAAGATGGGCATATTCGCGGCAAGAGACATTGAAGCAGGCCCTCTATTATGTGATTATCATGAGACTCTCGTGAATGAGAAAGGAGTGAATGAGTACGGTGACATGGAAGACATTGGCTGGAGTTTGTAAAACTTTTTTCATGTTCAACTCAGCTGAGCATAAAATTTAAACTGCTCATAAATACTTATTTCAACTGAGCATCAAATTCAATTGCCGCTTAAATGCCGAAATTGCAAAAATATATTGAAATTTCAAAGCCTGTAATGTATCCTGCTAATAAATGTTAAAAGTGCCAACAATTGCTGGATATATATGAGCAGGATAAATTTTAGTCTCAGCTGAGCTGAGCATGAAAAAAGTTTTATAATTTTCGGGCCAGGCTTCACTACTAAGACTTTTTAGAGGCCCCATCTCTTATATATGACCATAATTGAGCCACGTCGTTAGCAATTCAGATTTTTGCCTGTGCGAAAACAAAGCACGCTCAGTCTTTCTAATATCCTTTCGCAATCATGTAGGGACAGAGCGGCTTCCTAAGTACTATGTCATCTATATGAGCCACGTCACGAGAAAATCGAAAATGCACATGCAAAAACAAAGGTGCAGATCAGCTGTGCAGTAACTGCAAAGCTGATCAGCGGCTTTGTTTTCACTACATGGATAGTATGATTCCTCCTCTCCTATTTCTAAAATTTCAAGCTTCCAGCCTTCTTCTGTGGCTGTACAGGGTGGTTTGTGTCGGACTTGGTCGGGATCCCGAAAACTGGTTTTCTCACATCGCGGCTCAAATCATGTTGGGACAGAGCCGCTGCTTCCTGGGTACATAACAAATACCATATTGGAGATATCTCAGAGATAAAATAATGGCACCGTTAGGTTTCGAACACTAAATCTCTTGTCAGTTCTGGATTGTGATTCTCCCCTACCAAGCCACTGGCTCCTATATCTTTTGTCTGTATTCAACCAACTCATTTTAGGCTTTACCCTGGTTTTAATTTGGTTATGGCTTAATGTCCCAGCCAACAACATTTAGTCATGTTGGAAGGGATCAACTAATTCCTGGGTATTAATCTGTTTGTTAGGGAGCTTAAAGTGTCTTGCTCAATGATACAATACAGCTGAGTTAGGTATAAAACCCAGGACCATTCACTCTGGAGTCCTGTACTCTACCCATTACTAGGCGACAAGCTTACTTGCTATTCTCTGGAGTTAAAACATAACAATGTGTCGTTCTACTCTAAAATGTTTATTGGCATTTAGAATGTAATGAAATCTGCAGAATTATACCTTTAACACAGAAAGGATGGAAAATAGTACAGGTTTTGTATAAACTCGGTAGAATAAGTAAGGTCTATAGCACTTATTGCAAGTTACATTTTGGTTTTGAACACATCAAAGATTATCTTGAGAATGCTCCTTTTGTGCTACCTTGTGTTACTGTAAGTTAAAGCTGATTTCAAAGATAAAATTATCTAAAGATATTATTTGCGTACATTTCGAAAATGCAAGTTCAGCTTTGGTGATGACTGATACACAAATCCCATACAGACCCTTGCTCTGTATTTATATGATAAATCAGAAAATTAAACACCAAATTAAACATGGCAATTTAAGTGTACTAGTTATTCTAGGCACTCTAAATTCGAATAAATATAGACAGTAAAGACTGTATAACCTCATGTTTTAAAAATCTGACTGACAAAATTTAATGTCGTTGAAAATGAGTCTTTTTGTAATATCATTAGTTGTACAACAAAACATTATCAGGAAATCTGAGGAACTGCCACATCAAATGATATCATCCAAACATAATTATGCACCAAAATGCCAGATAAATCACAATTTTAATGATACATGTACTTATGTTAATGCCAAAGGACTCACTCAAAAACACCTCATGTTCTGAATACTTTAACCTGAGAACACTGACAAGCTTGAAACCACAACCCTTGTCCATTTATTCACTAAGTCACACTTACCATGTCTATGTTATGATTTTAAGTCTATAGTACGTGTTTTCATATTTAAGATTTTTACATAAAAATACTGCATCTTTACATGATGGTAGCTAGTAATTATTTAAAACCACATACTTGGTTCATGTTGATGATATTTCACAAGAATTATCAATGAGTACTAATTATCAGTAAAAATATAGACTTAGGCAAACAGTACAAAATAAGGTAAGATTGCTCTGCTCTTTCTGGAACATTCTGGTTTTGGTCTACTTGGTTTGCTACTTACACTAACAAAGTGTTGATTCTACTAAGAAAGCCTATGAGAAAACAAAAGTGCCTTCGTTTTTGCTACATGGATAGTACAATCCATCTTTTTCTTAAATCCAAAATTTCAAGCTTCTAGCCTGCTTCTGTGACTGTACAGGCTGGTGGTCGGAATGTCCGAAGACATGAAAAGGTTTTCAGATCAAGTACTTTCACAATTATATAAAAATAACTTTACGAATCACACTTATTATTTAAAATATTAGACAAGTTCAATGATTTTACATGTAATGTATATCTATCCCTGCACCACCGTCAAAAATTACAATTCAGTTCCATTTTCACTCACTCAGAAACTAAAGACACACACAAAATATAGCACTCACTAGTAACACATTTAGCACTTTAATGCTTCAAAATACAGGTTTTGAAGAATAAAATGTAAGCAATAAGCAGAAACTGCCACAATCAAAACCTTTTCTTCCTATAAGACTCATTATCAAATAAAGTTTACATATTTTTTTTAAGATATAAGCAAATGAAAACGTGGCCATGCCAATAAACCTTTGACTATATAATGCAGTTAACCATTAATTTGTGCAGACATATTTTAAAATGTCTTTTTGAATCATTTAAAGATGGAGAAAGTACGAAGAGATAGTTTAATAACCAAATCTCCACAAAACGTCCTCGCAAATGTCACTGAATTTGAAAGTTACCTACAAAATTTTACAGCGAAATTTGGAATTTTAAAAAAGTTTTTTAAACATACCCCAGGTTTCGTTTTCACAACATTTTAAGCGCAAATATGGGTAAACTTTTCTGCGTAGATAATCCTCTGATGCCCGCAATGATTTTTTTCTGACTTCAGAAACTTATTCCAACATTATCAAATACAAAATCTTATCATACATGTATATATTATTCTTTTCTAATCAATTATTCATTCTCCAATTCAAATCTGTCAGCCAAATCTAAGTCAAGTTAAACAAAATCCTATTCCTGATATCACCCCGTGTAACCTGTGACACTAGAGATGAGTCGTCTATTTACGTGGTTGTTGTATCACACGGTTCTGGGGTGTGTGTGGGTGCCTATTCTCATGCGTAGGTTTTGGTTTCTCGTGGTACGACTTGACAGCAGCTTCTGGGAAATCTTTGTCACCCTGAAACAAATTTCATTAACAACTTTGCAACAAATTTCTCGACAACATATTGGAAACTATGTCCATCACAAATTGACCAAAACCTACATTTTCAGTGTTTCTCATGTGCAGATCTACTTAAAATTAGCTATGTGAGCTAAAAACAAAAATGATTCATTTACAGGGTTGTATAAACATGTATTTCTTACAAGAATGTGTGTCATTAGTGATTATTTCAATTGATTGTAAAGAATTTCCTAACAAGGATTTCATTCTTTACTTGCACAAATTTATGTCAGAGCTGTTCCATCATATTTCTCAGCATATGAACAATGTTTTTGAACGTTTTTTTTTTTTTTTTCAAGTAAAATTTCACATTTTCATATAACTTTGACCTATGACCTCACCTTGGTTACCACCCCTGCTAACAGAATCTGCTGATGATGCTTATCTGTCTTCGGTGGCCTGGAAAATAAATCCAACAGATCTGGTTAAATTAATTTTTAATTATTATGTACATGCATGAGCATTTCAGAACAAAGCATGTCAGTTCTGGCATTCAGCTCAAAAATTTGTATTCAAGAACTGAGGAGAGAGTAATGCTATCTACTAGAAAATGTATATGTTGCCCATACGAAGCTAATGCTGAGAAGTTTTGTCACCTTATTATGGGATAATCTATGCTTTTGTACTGTTCATTCATACTTGACCTATAGCATGAAAATCAAGCATAAATATCAAAACTTGAATGCACTATTTTGATGTAGGACATAAACACTTCGAATATTAGATCTAGACATCATAAATGTTTGTTTTTGATGGTAAATATGCTCGAATCTGAATTTAAAGTAACCTCACTCAACACTCTATTCAGAAAACTAACCTATGGAATTAAAGCAAAATCACCAAAATTCTTCGGAACTTTTTCTTCATTTTCTACATGTACATAACAAATTTCTGATCAAGAGTAACTTCCCATACTTACTCTTCGAATTCTTCTTCACCTTCTGCTCCTTTCTCTTCTTCTTCAGGCTTCTCTTTGTGGGCCTTAGTGTGGGTCACCACACGCATACCTCCAACTTTCACTGTAAAACAGAAAACATTGTGGGCCTTAATGTGGGTCACTATCCACATACCCCCAACTTTCACTGTAAAACAGAAAACATTGTGGGCCTTGTGTGGGTCACTACCAACATACCACCAACTTTCACTACAACACAGACCAATCTTTTTAATATGACTCCAAAAGAAAAGAACACTGAAACTCAACATTTTGTCAGACTACCCCATTCATATGGGTCTTGTAGGGTGACTTTTCGCATCTTTTAAAAAGAACAAAGTAACATTGAATGGACACAGAATGTGATTAGCAGGAGAATTATAATGTTCAAGTCCCACACAATTTTGTTCCATAATTTCAGATTGGTTAGTAACCTACTGGCTTAGAATCTCTGATGCATTAGGTCTTTAAGATGCTGTGATTCCTTCATCAAATAAAAGTTGATTGCCATGAAAAAAATCCTTGCGACCAGCCTGGTGCTTTGACCCTTATTTTTATATACATTATTGCTACAGTTCCTTTCGCTTTTAGATGAGACTGTTACATTCAGGCATTTGGCACCAATTTACATCATCTAGGAAATATCATGTGATCAATGTGTGACAGGATAGCCTCCCTTGGAAAAATATGTTGGGGCAACGTATTAGCGGCATATTGAATGCTTGTAATATGCAAATTTAAAATTCAAAACTTTGTGAATCTAGTAAGTGTTGAGTATGCAGTGCAGTAAACCACTCTTGGTGCCTGTAAGGCTAAGGTAGTGATATCATTTCAACCTTGGTGGATGAGCATGCTTCTCCACCGACGGGCTTTGCTGTGGCTTTATTCCGCCGTACATTACAATTGGTGGCAGCGGTGGGATGACAACTGTCAGATCAGAGTTGCCTTACCCATGTAGTTCCCAGGCCAAGACTCGGGGGCAAGCGAGTCTTCTCTGAGGGGGGAGTAATGTGACGGGATAGCCTCCCTTGGAAAAATATGTTGGTGCATATTATTAGCGGCATATTGAATGCTAGTTATATGCAAATTTTAAACTCGAAACTTTGTGAAGCGAGTAAGTGTTGAGTATATAGCGCAGTAAACCACCCTTGGAGGATGAATGAGCATGCTTTTCCACTGCGGGGTTTGCTGTGGCTTGGCTCAGCTACACGTTACAAATGTACTTTATTGTGATCATGAGCTGTAGTGTTCAGAGAGCATAAAGGTATGTGCACAAGAAGACACATTCTTATGAATATATCTCAGAACTGTATAGAAAACAATCATGAATAACACCCCACCCACAACCAAAACCCTAACATAGCACATATTGAACATTGTTAGACTGCTAGAAACGTCATGGCAACCTGCAGCAGCATGTCCACCCTTAACATTAGGGTCCTCTGCCTGGTCTGACATCTCAATCGATTGGTTAAACGAGTGGTTTCTGGCTAATTGGTGCTAATTGGGAACTTGCTTTCACAGCGTGTTTACGTGTGTACTTTGAGTAGTACGTCACTTCCATGTACTAGTTGTATGGTCTCCGTGCGTAAGGATTCTCTAGGTTCCAGGTCATTTCGACCCATTCCTTCAGAGCTTCAGTTTTGATCTCCGGAGTAATAATTTTTCTATTATGAAATAGTACTGTTGTTAAATGTCTTGTCACAAGATGTGAGAGAATCTAGCTATAAAGGCTCAGAGCGACCTGTTCTTGAGTCTGTATGATAGCTCTGTTTGGGACCCTCATTATGACGGTCTAATCATCATCTTCAGCAATTGCCTCCCTCAGTACTTGAGTATTCTCGCAATGTGGAGAATAGATGAATACGAGAATATGCAAAAAATATACATCTGTAACCAGCAATTACAGATATCTATCTCTTTCTATCTTCATATATTGAGTCGATCAATTTCTGATCATCATCTCAGGTGTTGGGTGGGTGCTAAATTTTGAATTTAGCAAGATGGGGAGAACATTCGGGATGGGCCATTAAAACTACTTACAAGAAGCTAAACAGAGGCATACTAAAACGTATACCTCTGAACCCCTGATCTAAACGAGAGCCTTAAATTCTTCAGCAGTCTGTGTTGAGACCACTGAAGAGTTAAGACTATTCCATAAAGGGATAGTCCTCGGGAAAAAAGAATTCTTCAGAGCATCACTATAGGCCATGTATCTTGTGTATTATGAATTATGAGATGCCCTGGTACTTCTTAAGTTGGGTGCTGGGGTCAGATATCTATCTTTATCAAGAGACACTGTACCGGAGTGAATCTTGTAAAAGAAAGTTAAGGAAGACTTCACCTTGCGGTCCTCCAGGGATGGCCACTCGAGTTCGTCCAACATATCGTCAACGCTACTCCTGTTATGCCATCGCCTGCAGGTCCACCTGGCTGCTGTCTTCTGCACTTTCTGAAAAAGGAATTATGACTTACATCTTTAAAAACTCAAATGTGAATCCTTGCAGAAAAACAGAGAAAGATAATAGACTTATATTGTTTTTCGAATGTCTAAAAGGGAGAACCATTGGCCGATGACTCCTTATTCAAAGAATATGCGTTGTAGAAAACAACACTACTTGATATTTCATATACCCTCGATCAGCAAGTACAAATACCCATTTACATAGTATTCCCCCAGACTATCATAGACTGAAATGACCTCCTTGATACTTTGATCTCCCCTGTTGAAATGTCAGGTGATTGTGTATCTGAGTTTACTTTTTTTCTTGTGAGAGTTCGTGACGACTTCAGTCAAGCCTCATACCACCTCGCCTGATATTCTCAAGTTGGCGTATCACCAGAGTAAACTATTCTGATTCTGAATCACACCATGTAAACTTTTCGCCTGCAATTAATGCCCACCAAACAGACTCTTAGCAAATGCCTACAATCCTTTACAGTTCGCACATGTATCATTTATAACATCCATGTCTTTAGCCCTGTCACAAAGATAAAATCTATGACTGGAGTGAACACACGCATCATCGGACATAAATTTATTCGACTTCTAGCCCGGGAGCGTTGCACTCACCAAAAGGTGCCCTACTAATTGGAACAGGCAATGTTCCTCCAAGTCTCTGACATGTCATTCAAACACATGCAAATACGGATCAGGAGCAATATTGTATTCAGTATATCCACCACACCTTAATCCATTTCGACTTAAATAGCTTCTTAGCAAGCGGAAATCCATCCGACTCGGATATATTCATTTTTATTTTGTGGCCGCACAAATTGCTCTAGGTTATTTCCTGCAACACATGGACTCAATGTCTTGCAGATTCCTTAAGATATTCAGTGATAACCAGTCCGGGGCCATAGTGGGAATCCTTACACTGAACTGACAGGAATCCGATCACAGGGACATCACCGCAGGCATTCGACAGACTATAGCACAGAAAGGAACTGCAGTGGCTATTTTCTGGCCCTCGTGTCATGCTAGTGCTGCTGCTAATGGTTTACGGATGTACTTGCCAAGGAAGCCTTTTCAGAGTCAAGTGATCAATCCGACTTATGGTGTTCCACACTCATATAATAAATTTTACTGGCCGTTCCATGTGTGCCTACAAATGATCGCAGCCACGTCGACAATTTGTGTTGCAGAAATTCAAACCAACATATCATACTTTACATATCATACTCGAGTTAACGCTTGGACTTGTCGAACTAAAATTGCTACTGTGACGAGCATACGCTGAAAAGCTTTAAAAATGCAAAAGCTGTAATTCAATTATTTTTGTTTCTTCTTCTTCTTTTTTTTTCTAACAATTTATAGCAGTTCGATTTTGATGAAATTTGGCACACATAAACATTGATATGTTTGCAAACTATGTTGTGCATTTCGTATCTAAATAATGAGTTTGTAAAAATTCAATTGTGCCAGCTATTATACTCAAAGACCCTTAGAATGGTCAAAATGACACAAAACTAAAACTAAAGTGTATTTATATATGGATAATGTGACGGGATAGCCTCCCATGGTAGGATACGTTGGGGCAACGTATTAGCGGCATCTAGAGTGCTAGTAATATGCAAATTAGAAACTCGAAACTTTGAGAAGCGAGTATGTGTATAGTATATAGCGCAGTAAACCATCTTTGGTGGATGAGCATGATTTTCCGCCGATGGGGTTTGCTGTGGCTTGGTTCGGCCGCACGTTATATTTGGTGGCAGCGATGGGATGATAACAACTGCCAGAACGGAGTTGCCTTACCCATGTAGTTCCCAGGCCAAGACTCGGGCGAGTCTTCTCGGAGGGGGAAGTAATGTGACGGGATAGCCTCCCATGGTAGAATACGTTGGTGCAACGTATTAGCGGCATCTAGAGTGTCAGTAATATGAAAAATAGAAACTCGAAACTTTACTCATTTACGTTTCACGTTCGGAATGATACACATGTATATGTAATTTGTAAACAACAGCTGGAGGTCTGGATCTGGCTGGGCGGTAGCACTAAATATCATGCACTGACTCATTGTGATTAAAAATAAAATAATATCATTTGGACAACCTTGGAGGCCTTCCAGAACCAGCTGGCTACCCACACCTACTAAATGCAATACCACGTTTTTACCGTTTTAAACTTTTTAACCGATGTATATACATGTACCTCTTTCAGCCGTGGCGCGTGGGCACTTTCCACCACATTGCGAGAATAATCTAGTACTGAGGGAGGCAATTACTGAAGATGATGAAGATGATAATGATGAAGTGCTACAAAATGAACCTGGACAGACTATCTGTGTGGGGACACAGGACGGTGGGACATGGAGTTCAACCACTCTAAGTGCCAGGTGGTACGTGTGACAACATCCAGGAGACTCATTAACGTAACGTCCTGGAGGTTGTCACCAGTGCAAAGTACTTGAAGGTTCATATCTCCAGTGGCCTATCCTGGAATCCCCACATAGACCGGATAACTAAAACTTTATAACTTTATCCAACGGGACACTATGACAAAGAATCAAGATGTGCGAGAGACTGCATACAACACACTGGTCCACCCTCAGCTGGAGTATGCGCATCTGCCTATTGAGCATTTTTGCATTATCGGCTGGTTTCCAGCTTCCAAATAATCAATATTGGAAATACAGATAACCAGAACCACCCTGACCTTGAGGTCAGGGTGGTTCTGGTTGCCTGTATTTCCAATATTGATTTTTGTGAGCTGGAAACCAGCCGATAATGCAAAAATGGTGAATAGTCACCATTTTTGCATTATCCGCTGGTTCCCAGCTTTAGAAAAATCAATATTGGAAAAACAGGTAACCAGAAGCTTTCAAAAAAAAATATTGGAAAAACAGGTAACCAGAACCCCCCTGACCTTTGAGGTCAGGGGGGTTCTGGTTACCTGTTTTTCCAATATTTTTTTTTTGTAAGCAGGAAACCAGCCGATAATGCAAAAATGGTGAATAGATAGATAGTTTAATTCGCGACAAACACTTTTGTGGACAAAACGACCCGGTACCAACGGAAGTGCACGACATATATGCAAATAGACTTTATTGACGTTATTGAAACCTGTGTTCTATGACGTTTTACACAACGGAAGTAGAAAACTGACTTTTGAACGTTTTAGTCTATAAAAGGTATTTTGCTGATATTTTCTAATCTAATTGATGTGCACGAAGATTTTCCTAACAAAATGAAAGCTTTGCTTGTCGTTCCTAAACCTAAAAGATTGTTGTCTAAAAAATATGTCAAAAAAAAAAAAAAAGAAACAGAATCTGAATTTAGTTTTCTGGGGACACGCAAAATGACAATATAATGACAATACTTCACCATGGAATAAGTCCCTAGCTGGCACAAGCTTCTGAAGAATTAACAATACGAGGATAAGGCGATATTGTCACTATTGTGAAATAAGGCCACTTCCAACAGCCTCGCTGTTGGGCTAGCTCTTTAGCGACATGGTTAGAGTGGTCGCTTGTCACGCAAGAGATCACGGTTCGATCCCGGGTAGGGACATGATCTCTTTCTCCTAAAATACTTCATTGGCGACTTCATCCTCGTCGCCAATGAAGTATTTTAGGAGAAAGAGACCATGTCCCTACCAGGGATCGAACCGCGATCTCTTGCGTGACAAGCGACCACTCTAACCATGTCGCTAAAGAGCTAGCCCAACAGCGAGGCTGTTGGAAGTGGCCTTATTTCACAATATTACGCTGTGACAGATATCGCCGTATGGCCAAAACAAAAGTAAGGCTGAGGCTATCTGCACGACGGTCGTGTTGATAACGCCGCTTATCTTCATGACTGCTGATACAGGGATTCAGTTTGGCATCGGCCCTCGGACATAGTCCGGAACAAATTCTAGATGTCCGGGAGCAAGCTGGTCAGGTCGGACATTTTGTCCGACAGCATTTTCGTAAATGCACCGTTTTTAATCCGTTAGATTATCGCTGATTGGTCAGAATTTCCAGCGGGTGTCTTCCCTAGACTGGTATTATTTTTTTACCTGCTCAAATCTCGTACCGACAGAGATATGACAAGCTCATGACACAGTCAAACGCTTCTTTAACGCTGCTTTTCATTGGTTGTCAGAGAGAGAATGGGCTTGCGCAATAGAGACTGTACTTTCTGTTTCGCCTTTGCAAACAGTCGGCCATTTCAAGGCCCATTTCTTTCAATTTTGTTTTACTTTGTCTGTAAATTGTATGGCTGATCAATTTGGTGGCCGACTCAAAGGTTCTTAGTGTCAAAAAAATGATCCAAATTGCACCCAAAAAGATCGTTCAGGCATGTACAGTAGACCAGCATCTGATTCTGAAAAAGTTGGGAGAGTGGGTCGTGACCTAAAATACTTCGTTTGAATGTGCAAAATACATTATAACCTTCTATTAGCCGCTATTTTAGCATTCAATAGACCTGTAATTGTGTAACCTTGCAAAATCCCTGCTTCAAATGCATTTTTCAGGCTTAAATATCCAAATTTGCTCAAATTTTTCTCCGCAAATTTACGTGAAATATTACACAATGTTGTTGTTGTATATTGATATTCTGCCAGTCGTGACACACCTTCAACTGGACTTTTCTCCTTAGGAACTTATTTACAGGGGAAATATGGTGCTTTTCTCATCAATCTATTTACTATCACAGATGTAGACCCAACACCAACCATACCCCACAAGGCCATACCCCCACCACACCCCCACAATTTTTTTTCATCATTCTTAGTTTACCAAACTCAAATTACTAATCTGATCAAGCTTGGAGTTCATGGTGATAATGATAATTTAATACTAAGTTCCCTATCAACTCTACTGTAACAAAGAGTTTCCACCCCCTCTCCCCCCAAAAAAAGTATTTTTCTTTTGTCTGGAAGAAATGAAAAATGTCCGACTGAAATGGATGGCGTCCGGCCAAAGTGGCCGGACAGAAATTTAGTCCAGCAAAATCACTGCTGATAGTGCCGCTTATCGGCACAACAGTCGTTCGCAAACAAAGTTCCGCACCTTCTCCACCATAGAATTGTGAGTGTCATTATAGGGATGCCAAATAGGAGCGGCACACTTAAGTTGAGGTCAAACCAATGCCTCAAATGTAACATGACAAATTGCACAATATATCTGTAGACTTTGATGACCCAATTTTATTATTGTAAAAATTACAAATTTTCACCAGCACTTTGTTTGCAACGACTCATCAGGAAAACATGTCCATGAAATGTATACCCCTTAAACCCCACTTTTATATAGCTTAACTGGGGAATGCGGGGGGTATACATATTTTTTTTTTATTTTGCTTCAAAACATAGATTGTGGGTACTCTGCGAGGCGGTTCTAACGTGTACTCACAATCTATGTTTGAGCAAAAAAAAAGAAAAATATATATAAAAAATTCTACCAAAATTTTTCATCTTTTACAACTTCAAAAATATCTCTGTATATTGCATGGGCATGTTTTCGTAATGTATTCATTCATTTCAGCATAACTGGTTGCCATGGAGACTGATGAAAGAAAGAAAATGAAAGAACTGCTGAAGGAGAAAGAGTAAGTCACAGACTTACAGACTTAACAAAAATGGTTGATTGTTTGATATAGGAAAATCAAAGCATGGTTTTTGAACAGGTCTGACACAAACCTAGCTGTACAAGCACAGAAGATGGCTAGCAGGCTAGGGGCTGGAAATACATGTATTAGATTTAGAAAATAGAGTAATTGTACTATCCCTGTAGTGAAAACAAAGGCGCTGATCACCTTCACAGTTACTGCTGGCATCAGTATTACCGCTAAATAGGCCCCATGGTATAGAATTTAGAAAGTTGAATTCTCAACTCAGCTGAGCATGTAAATAAAAATGTCATGTTGAAATATGAGCCGCCGCATTAGAAAATCAACAATTTGCTTATGCAAAAACAAAGGCGCAGAACAGACAGTCTTTACAACTTGCTGGTTTAATTTAAATCATAGCAGAGCCTAGCATGAAAACAGTTTTTCCTTTGCCTCTGGGTCAGGTCTAGGACAATTACAACTGTATAGCTTGAGAAAGTATTTAAACGGGATACGTTACTTAATTTGCTAAATTAAAATTAACGGAGTGAAACATGAGCACTTATCAGTTGTGTTTATTATGTGTAATGCACAAGACTTGAATGTGACATAGACTAGACATTTTCCGATCAGGAAAACATGTCCATGCAGTGAATACCCCCTCAAATCGCACTTTTATAATAAATTTGGGGTATATAGGGTTATACAATTTTTCTTATTTTTGCTGCAAAACATAGATTGTGGGTTCTTGTTAGAAGCGCCTGGCTGAGGCGATTCTAGCCTGTACCCTTAATCTTTGTTTTTATCAAAAATATTGACAATATCAATAGTTGTCCAGTGAAAATTTTCATTTTTGCAACCCAAAAAATCTCAATATATTGCATGGGCAAGTTTTTGTAAATCCTGTAAATGTATGTTGGGGTTAGTGAACATAGTGGCATTACATACATGTATATTGGCTAGTCATATTTCACATTGGTATACTGTAGGCTAGTCATATTTCACGTTGGTATACTGAAGATCCGGAAATATACGCAAGAACTTAATTTTCGCTAATATTCGCGAATTGATTGCCTCGCGAAATCAAAATTCTCGCTAATAAAGAGTCACTATAAACTTCATAGAATATAATTATGGACACTCACTCGCGAATTCAAGAACTCACTAATAATGCGGAAATAGAATAGTCTCGAAATAAGTCAAGCGAAAGTTTCCGAATTTACAGTATAACTTGTATACTGACAGTGTTTATTACATTTTTTCAGCAAGGGAGATGCCCCACTACAATGGATGTACAAGGAAAGTAAACCAGAAGCTGAGGATTTCCTACTGGGCAAGAGAATTGACTCCATTGGCAATGAGACGGAGCAAAAACCAGAGGGTAAGTGGTGAAATATATATATATAAAAAAAAAAGATGCATGTAGCTGTTAGCATTTTTTTGAACCTGGTAGTTCTGAGATCAGCAAGAAATAATTACATGTAGAAAAGAAGAAGAAAATAAAAAGTGGACAAAATAGCAAACTTGGTTGGCCTGAATCTTTGGACTTCAGGGCCCAGTAACTCAAAGCCATCTTAACTTAAGGTCATCGTAAGTCATTTTACTTCTGTATCAAAGCAGCAACACAGATGTCGCGAATGTACATGTAACCCTTTAATATGGTTGAGATGCCCACACCAAGATGACAAAGTTAGACACTTTTATCTTTGATAGTCTAAGATTTATAGCATTCCAGAATTTTTCTTAAGATCACCTTAAGCTTAAGATGGCTTTGAGTTACCAACCCCAGGTCTGTATTTTTAAGTCATAAATCATGCCCGAACATGAAGTTTTTGATATACATACATACATGTACATTTATACTGGGATTTTGCAAAATGTTTGAGTCATAATTAAAGACTTTGAGTAAAATACTTCAAATTTGGTGTTAACGAGAACTTATTTTGTATTACAGATAAGTTTGGAGCCACCTTCAGTGAGAGGATACAAGCCAACATTGCTATGGATGTGGCCGCTAAGATGAGAGAGGATCCATTATTTGCCATCAGGTAGATTATCTGTACATAAAAAACCGGCTTTTGCATATGAGAAAACAAAGACACAGATCAGCTGTGCAGTTACTGCACAGCTGATCAGCGCATTTGTTTTCGCCACACGGGTAGTACAATTTCTCTTCTACTTATTTCCCAAGTTTCAAGTATCTAGCATTCTTCTGCTACTGTACAGGCCAGTTTGTGTCAGACCAGGTCAGAACCCTAGAAGACCTGTTTCCCGGCATTGCTGCTCAATTTATCTGTACACACACTGGTTATCCAGCAACAGCCAACATGACTGAGAACAACCAACCAAAGATAATGTGTAATTAATACAATTTATGTAGAAAATTGCTCCAGAGCATCAGATTGTGGTCGCTAACCACAGGAAATAGCTAAAGACAGGTGGTTGCTAGGCTGCTCTAGAGTGTACATGCCTGGTAGCAACTTTACACAGATCCAAATGATCGATCCGAATCATTAGGATCCAAATGATCCTTGGAAATTTTTTCATAGCCATTTATTTGTATGCTACAGGCTTATTAGCTCACCTGAGCCGAAGGCTCACAGGTGAGCTTATAGGATAGGCAGGCATCCGTCGTCCGTCGTCGTCCGTCCACAATTTCAAAGAAGAATATTTCTGAAGCTAGTAGGCCGATCTTGATCAAATTTATTGTGAACCATAATTGGGTTGGGGGATTGATGGCATTAGGTTTTGGAGCAGATTGTATCAAAATTGTGGTTTCCATGGCAACAGATAGGTCCCATAGACTTACACTGGGAAAAACTAAAAAAATCTTCTTCTCTGAAACCACTAGGCCCACAGCTTTGATATTTGGTATGTAGCAATGGCTAATGGTCCTCTACGTAAATTGTGCCATTCATGCCCCTGGGGTCAAATTTGGCCAGGCCCCGGGGGTCGATAGTCTCCATAGACTTACTATGGGAAAAAAAATTAAAAAATCTTCTTCTCTGAAACCACAGGGCCCACAGCTTTGATATTTTGTATGTGGCAATGGCTAATGGTCCTCTACATAAATTGTGCCAGCCATGCCCCTGGGGTCAAATTTGGCCACGCCCCGGGGGTCGATAGTCTCCATAGACTTACAATTGGAAAAACTAAAAAAATCTTCTTCTCTGAAACCACTAGGCCCACAGCTTCGATATTTGGTATGTAGCAATGGCTAATGGTCCTCTACATAAATTGTGCCATTCATGCCCCTGGGGTCAAATTTGGCCACGCCCCGGGGGTTGATAGTCTCCATAGACTTACTATGGGAAAAAAATGAAAAATCTTCTTCTCTGAAACCACAGGGCCCACAGCTTTGATATTTTGTAGGTGGCAATGGCTAATGGTCCTCTACATAAATTGTGCCAATGATGCCCCTGGGGTCAAATTTGGCCAGGCCCGGGGGTCGATAGTCTCCGTAGACCTACAATAGGAAAAAAACTAAAAAAATCTTCTTCTCTGAAGCCACTAGGCCAACAGCTTTGATATTTGGTATGTAGCAATGGCTAATGGTCCACTACATAAATTGTGCCATTCATGCCCCTGGGGTCAAATTTGGCCACACCCCAAGGGTTGATAGTCTCCATAGACTTACTATGGGAAAAAAATTAAAAAATCTTCTTCTCTGAAACCACAGGGCCCACAGCTTTGATATTTTGTATGTGGCAATGGCTAATGGTCCTCTACATAAATTGTGCCAATCATGTCCCCGGGGTCAAATTTGGCCACGCCCCGGGGGTCGATAGTCGCCATAGACCTACAATAGGAAAAACTAAAAAAATCTTCTTCTCTGAAACCACTAGGCCCACAGCTTTGATATTTGGTATGTAGCAATGGCTAATGGTCCACTACATGAATTGTGCCATTCATGCCCCTGGGGTCAAATTTGGCCACGCCCCGGGGGTTGATAGTCTCCATAGACTTACTATGGGAAAAAAATTGAAAAATCTTCTTCTCTGAAACCACAGGGCCCACAGCTTTGATATTTTGTAGGTGGCAATGGCTAATGGTCCTCTACATAAATTGTGCCAATCATGCCCCTGGGGTCAAATTTGGCCACGCCCCGGGGGTCGATAGTCTCCATAGACCTACAATAGGAAAAAAACTAAAAAAATCTTCTTCTCTGAAACCACTAGGCCAACAGCTTTGATATTTGGTATGTAGCAATGGCTAATGGTCCTCTACATAAATTGTGCCATTCATGCCCCTGGGGTCAAATTTGGCCACGCCCCGGGGGTTGATAGTCTCCATAGACTTACTATGGGAAAAAAATTAAAAAATCTTCTTCTCTGAAACCACAGGGCCCACAGCTTTGATATTTTGTATGTGGCAATGGCTAATGGTCCTCTACATAAATTGTGCCAATCATGTCCCTGGGGTCAAATTTGGCCATGCCCCGGGGGTCGATAGTCTCCATAGACCTACAATAGGAAAACAAAAAAAATCTTCTTCTCTGAAACCACTAGGCCCACAGCTTTGATATTTGGTATGTAGCAATGGCTAATGGTCCTCTACATGAATTGTGCCATTCATGCCCCTGGGGTCAAATTTGGCCACGCCCCGGGGGTTGATAGTCTCCATAGACTTACTATGGGAAAAAAATTCAAAAATCTTCTTCTCTGAAACCACTAGGCCCACAGCTTTGATATTTGGTATGTAGCAATGGCTAATGGTCCTCTACATAAATTGTGCCATTCATGCCCCTGGGGTCAAATTTGGCCAGGCCCCGGAGGTTAATAGTCTCAATAGACTTGCTATGGGAAAAAAATTCAAAAATCTTCTTCTCTGAAACCACAGGGCACACAGCTTTGATATTTTGTATGTGGCAATGGCTATTGGTCCTCTACATAAATTGTGCCAGCCATGCCCCTGGGGTCAAATTTGGCCATGCCCCGGTGGTTAGATAGTCTCCATAGACTTACAATGGGAAAAACTAACAAAAATCTTCTTCTCTGAAACCAAAAGGCCCAGAGCTTCTATGTTTTGTATGTAGCAATGTTTGGTAGTCCCCATTATAAATTGTGCCAGTCATGCCCCTGGGTCAAATTTGGCCATGCCCCGGGGATCAATAGTGTCCATGCATAGACTTTCATCGGTCGATTCTCAATTAATTTAAATCTCATGAGCTTACAATGTGATTATCTCTCAGGTGAGCTACAGGACCAATGGTCCTCTAGTATATAATGATTTCATCCAAATTTTTTGTTTTCAGTCGTGTTAGTTGTCTCTATATGTGGTATATGGGCAACTCATCCATGAGGTTTCAGACCAAATCTGACACAAAACAGACTTAACTAAGCATATGAAAATTATAAATAATAAGTCTTGAAACTTAGCATTTTTATTTGCTTTTGATTGTGTCCAGAATATGTATTACAATACAGAGCTAGTGTCACAGGGTGAAGGTATATAGCACAACTGTACTGCCTTGCGGTATAAGCCGGCTTTTATAGTGACGTGGTAGAGTGCTTAGTATGCAGGAGAGCCTTCGATCTCTGTCAGGGAATAGGAATTTTACTTGGCCTGTTACACTGGCAGTCGATTCATAATTGTGTTTAATTAACTCATCACTCAGTCAAAGACTTGATTCTTTGTTACAGGAAAAAGGAAGAAGAATCAAAAAGAAGGTTACTGGAAAATCCAGTTAAGATGAAACAGTTACAGAGAGCAGTAAGTCAACAATGTGCATTACTTTGCAATTTATATTCTTAGTAAAATTATTGATGGCAGTCTAAATCAATGAACCTTTTCCACCTATTCTGGAGAGAGCAGAGAAGCTTTGCTACATATAGCAAATATGGAAACGCCGAAAGGTCATGAAGATCAGAAAGAAATTGAATGATATTTGATATCGGAAATTCAAACCTATTTATAAATTCAGTATACTTTAACCATATGTCAATGTGCATAAATTGATAAGTTCCATTTATATGCTGTCAAATTGCATGTTTGATTTAAATCTTGTCTCAATGGTTTAAGTACATTGCAATGCTGTTAATATCTTTATTATTACAGATAAAAGAGAAACAATCATCTAAAGATAAGAAAAAGAAGAAAAAGAAACATAAACACAAGTCCCAGGATTCTGACTCAGAGTCAGGTTCCGAGGATGACATTGTCAGTAAATATCTCTCAATTCTGAAAGATAAACATAAGAAGCCTAAATCAAAAAATGATAGAAAGAATAGAGATGAAAATGATAGAAAGAATAGTGGTGGGAAAGATGAAGCTAGCAGGCATAAACAAATAAGAGATAAGGATAGAAGTGATAAAAGAGAAAGAAGTGGTGATAGAAGTGATTTTAGAAGTAGAGAGAAATCAGACAGAAATGGGGATTATGGTAGATATCATGAAAGAAATGGTCAGAGAGCTAGAGAAAGTAGTTGGGACAATAACAGAAGAAATAGAGATGATAAGTATGATTATAAAAGATCTAGACATGATGAGAACAGAGTTAGATATAAAGATGGTGATGACTCTAGAAGGGAAAGACAAACCAGGGATTCAGATTCAGATAGTCCAAATTATAGGAGAAATAGAATCAATGATAACTATGACGATATAAGATATAATGAAAGGGTAGGGAAACATAAAGATAGTAATAAGAGATTGCAAAGAGAAAGAAGTGATTCTGATTCTGAAAATGAAAAAGAGCAGAGATATAAGAGCCATAAATATAGCGATCAAAATAGGAGAGAAGATTCAAGATACGGGTCAAATGATAGGAACTCTCAACATTCAGACAAACGAAGAATGGATAGGAAACAGAGACAGTCAAGTTCAGAAGATAGCAAAAGAGAACAAAGACAAAACAGGCATAAAAGAGAATCACAAAGAGATAATAGGAAAGAAGATTCAAGGAATAGGCTTGAATCTGAAAGGGCTAATTCTGGAAAAAGGAGGCATGATTCTTCAAGCAGTGAAGAAAATGAAAGAAAAAGGTCAAGTTTAAAACAGAGAACAAATTCATCAGACTCAGACAGCAGTTCTGATGAACGATATAAAAGATCTCAAACTTATAGACATACAAATAGACCAGATAGAAAAAATGTGAAAAGAAGACATGACTCCTCTTTAGATAGTTCTGATGAATCACTGGAAAGATCTCAAAGACAAATAAAACCAAGCTCGAAAAGAGGCAGTGAAAGTGCCAAAAGACGCCATGAATCTTCTGACAGTAGTGAAGAAGAGTTTAGGCAAAAAGGAAGTAATATGAGCAAGAGAAATAGACAAGCTAAACAAGGACATGAATCGTCAAGTGATTCAGAAGACGCTAGGAGAAGATCTCAAAGAGAAAACAAACTAAATAGAAATCATAAGTCTTCTAGTGATTCTGAAGGGCATGGGAGTAGAACTCAAAGAGATAGAAAAAGGAACATGGGAACGAAACAAAGACACGATAGTTCAGAAAGCAATTCTAGTGATTCCGACGAAGCATCTGTTAGAGAAGATGGGAGACACTTGAAAGGCACAAGGTCTAAGAGACATGATTCTGGTGATAGTGATGGTGGCGGTGGTGAGAAGCCGGTGGTGCCTGAGGGATATGGTTTGGTGATTGTGAGTATTACTTAAATGTGAGCCGCTGCATTGGAAAAACAACAATCTGCATAGGCGAAAACAAAGGTGCAGATCAGCTTCGCAGTAACTTCGAAGCTGATCAGCGCCTTTGTTTTGGCTACATGGATAGTACAATTCCTCTACTTTCTAAATCCAAAATTTCCAGCCTCTAACCATCTTCTGTGACTGTACAGCCCGGTTTATGTCCGACCTCGCTGGAACCCAAATTGTTGGTTTTCTCACACACAGGCTCATATATCCTTTAAAGTAAGAATAGGTCCAGGAGTTGTAAGAATTAAAATTTAAATTAGAAATTCCTTATCCAGACACTAGCAGTGTTGGGAGACGATTCCAGACACTAGCAGTGTTGGGAGACGATTCCAGACACTAGCAGTGTTGGGAGACGATTCCAGACACTAGCAGTGTCGGGAGACGATTCCAGACACTAGCAGTGTCGGGAGACGATTCCAGACACTAGCAGTGTCGGGAGACGATTCCAGACACTAGCAGTGTCGGGAGACGATTCCAGACACTAGCAGTGTCGGGAGACGATTCCAGACACTAGCAGTGTCGGGAGACGATTCCAGACACTAGCAGTGTCGGGAGACGATTCCAGACACTAGCAGTGTCGGGAGACGATTCCAGATACTAGCAGTGTCGGGAGATGATTCCAGACACTAGCAGTGTCGGGAGATGAAGTCTGTGTTTGCTATCATTTGTGTATATGGAATAAGACAGACTGAGAGAGCGTGTTCGTACTGCACATAATTTTGTAAATCACATGTTGCTTGTTTGATATTAAAGAAAAAAATGTTTTACATATTTCCTATCATATGCGGCATATTATGATCTCTATTTAGCAATATTTTCTTTCTTTGAAATATTCGTCAACACTTAGAACACTTCAGAGCTTTAAAGTTTCTGAAGTGTTCTCAGCGACCAGATGAAGACTTGTAAAAGTTTTTACAGTTATACAACCAAAAGTGTGCGCTGCATATGATATTTAAAAATTTCGCAAATAACTTACACTAACAGCACCACAAATTTCCAAACTTAGGTTGAGCCCGAACTGTTAAATTACCTGTGACGTCACTAACGTGTACACTAATGACAGCTTACATGGAGTTTGTTTCCCGACAGTGCACTAGACAGGAAACAATGACATCTGAAGACATCACTAAAATTTTAACATCACATACATGTATATATGAAAAGCAAGAAAGTTTGAGTGTGGATCACAAAGGTGCTAATCACATTGGCAATTATTGACATATGAGCCTTTGCATGAGAAAACCAACAATTTGTTGTTACGACCAGATCTGACACAAACTGGGCTGTACAGTCACAGAAAAAGTGTAGAAGCTTGAAATTTTGGGTATAAGAAGGAGAGGGATAGAACTATACATGTAGCAAAAACAAAGAGGCTGATCAGCTGTGCAGTTACTGCACAGCTGATCTGAGTCTTTGTTTTCGCATATGCAGATTGTTGGTTTTTGCATGCAGCGGCTCATATAACTGATCTGTATATGTTTTTACATACAAAGAATGCAGCTCTCCATCCTGACATGAATAAAAAATTGTTGCCTGGGATGTTAAACCACAAATCAAACAGAAAACAGTTCAAACGATAACCTTCAATATTTTAGAAACCAGGAAGTGAACAGTCGCCACGACCTTCACCTAAGGTCAAGAAAAGGTCAAGGTCACCAGCACCAAAGAGAAAATCTGAAAGTAGGTCACCACCACCACAGCCTAGAAGGTATGGA
Organism: Rugalucina vietnamica; assembly: GCA_964017185.1. NCBI lineage: Eukaryota > Metazoa > Mollusca > Bivalvia > Lucinida > Lucinidae > Rugalucina > Rugalucina vietnamica. The sequence goes on from OZ024884.1 coordinate 35,521,972, forward strand.
TTGTATTGAAAGTAGCCTTCGTATAACTCTTATCCCAAGATTGTCAGAATTACTTGAAATTGCCTATAAATCCAACATACCGTATTCGTTCTAATTATCACACAGTGTGCATACTGCTTAGATTTTCAAAATAATTTAAAAGTTAATGTAACAAAATATCATTCTAATAAGCGCTCACTAGGAATGGTAAGAACTGCTTAAATTACCATGTCAAAAATGCCAATGACAATGTCATTTAAGTGTTGCATTCGTTGCAAATTAGTATTTGAACATCTAAGATTAAGTTTTAATGTTGTTAATACTGTATTTATGTGTAAAATTAGTATAAAACACCAATATTTTTGTTGAGCAGTGTGCATAAGTAATTTTTGTAAATGCCCAGGGTATGCGCGTATTAGAGCGTGGGCGCTAATTAGATCAAATAGGGTACATGTATTTCTTTCATGAAGAATTTGTCATTCTGCTGATTTAAGAAGTTCTCAGAAAATAGTGAAAAAATGTGCAAGTGCTACTAGAGGGTTTGGCAGGAAAGTTTTGGTTTTTTTTTGAGTGAGACCTTCTTGAATAAACATTAGCTGAATAGCTGTTCACGGAGTATGTTATGCACAAAATCAAACAATCAATTAAAAAGTTTGTCTCATGATCTAAAATTCACTTCAATCACTTGTTTTAGACTGAAGTTCTTTTATTTTTAAAGGGCAAGTTTCAAAAACTTTTGAAATTGAATGAAACTTAAATTGTGTGAAAACCAAATAGCTTGATAATTTGGTCAAATGCGAATTGTTTGCATTTGATACTCAGAAAACTGAAAAGGCCTGACTTGATGAGATAGTGGATTTCTTAGGCGGGATTTCTTAGGCGGCTAGCAGAAAATGCATTCATATCTTTAAAACTTTTATTTTTACTCATATAAGCCTAGGTTCCTATTTATGGGACCAAGGCAAACAGTACAGTCCCAGATGTTATCACAAAATGTGGTCTCCCATCTAGGGCTATTCTGTTTGCTTATAGGAATTTCATCGAAAAACCCAGATCTCCCTTGAAATGAAAGTGGACTAATCCAAATGTTAACAGTGGGAAAGTCCATTCGTCAATAATGGGTGAATTTATCCTTTAAATAGAAAATTGACAGCCGAAGAAAAGAAGGCCCGCCTTGAAGAAATGATGGACAATGCTAAATGGAGGGAAGATCAGCGAACCAAGAACGTTAAACGATTTCAACAGGCTGATCAGCATGAAGAGGAGAGCCAGAAGAAAAATTACGAAACTACCGGTAGCTCGGAGTTTGTAAAGTAAGTAGACCTAATGTTCATGAAGGGTTAATGTGGTTCTTTTTATGAATCAAGATTTTACAAATTTCATAAAGAAAATGAAATCTTAAGATTTGTAAGATTTGTAAAAAAAAATCTTAATTAATACTTGTCACAATGTATGCAAGATATTTTTTAAATAAGTTAACAATGTTATAGTTATACTGAAAGTATTTATATTTATTTGGCATTAAAAGCACCTCAAACAAAGGACAAAAGTGGCAATTCCTCAAAAGGAAGAACATGGGAAAAGGTGAAAATAATGGATATTTTGGAAACTGTTGCATCCTACAGCCATTACAAAAACATGCCCATGTAATATTTAGATTTTACTTAAGTTGTGAAAATTGAAAATCAAAAAAATCTTTACATTTTTAGCTCACCTGAGCCGTTAGGCTCACAAGGTGAGCTTATAGGATGGCCATGATCCGGCGTCCGTCCGTCCGTCGTCCGTCCACAATTTCAAAGATCTTCTTCTCTGAAACCGCTTGGCCAACCAAAGCCAAATTTTATATGAAGCATCTATAGGAAGGGGGAACCAATGTGTATATAAGAAATCCAGGTCACATGACCAAGATGACTGCCATGCCCATATATGGTAAAAACCCTTCAAAAATTTTCTTCTCCAGAACTGGTGGACTGATTTCAACGAAACTTGGCATGAAGCATCGATGGCTCAAGCACTACAATGTATATATAAATCATGACCCTGTGATGACCTTGACCTATTTTACGGCAAGGTCAACATAGGTCGCCAATGCATTTGAATGGGGATAACTTTTAAAATGTCATTTAAAGTCATTTAAAGTGAAAGTCTTGCAGGAAATGGGCAGTAGGACTGAATATTAATGATTCTGAAAAAAATGGATCCCAGGGGCTCATATGCCCCCACCCCGGGGCAATATACATGTATATTACCATAATATTCAAACATCATCTCCTCTGAAACCGCTTGGCCAATCAAAGCCAAATTTTATGTGAAGCATCAATAGGAAGGGGTAATCAATGTGTATATAAATAATCCAGGTCACATGACCAAGATGGCCGCAATGCCCATATATCGTAAAAACCCTTCAAAAATCTTCTTCTCCAGAACCGGTGGATCAATTTCAAAGAAACTTGGCATGAAGCATCGATGGCTCAAGTACTACAATGTATATATAAATCATGACCCTGTAATGACCTTAACCTTTTTTAATGGCACGGTCAACATAGGTCGCCAATGCAATTGAATAGGGAAAACTTTTAAAATGTCATTTAAAGTGAAAGTCTTGCAGGAAATGGACAGTAGGACTGAATATTAATGATTCTGAAAAACAACTGGACTCCAGGGGCTCATCTACCCCCACCCCGGGGCAATATACATGTATATTAGCATAATATTCAAACATCTTCTCCTCTGAAACCGCTTGGCCAATCAAAGCCAAATTTTATGTGAAGCATCTATGGAATGGGGGAATTAATGTATATATAAATTATCTAGTTCACATGACCAAGATGGCTGCCATGCCCATATATGGTAAAAACCCTTCAAAAATCTTCTTCTCCTAATCTGGTGGACAGATTTCAAAGAAACTTGACATGAAGCACCAATGGCTGAAGTACTACAATGTATTTATAAATCATGACCCTGTGGTGACCTTGACCTATTTTACGACAAGGTCAACATAGGTCACCAATGCATTGGAATGGGGAAAACTTTTAAAAAGTCATTTGAGGTGAAAATCTTGCAGGAAATGGGTAGTAGGACTAAATATTAATGATTCTGAAAAAGAAAATGGACCTAAGGGCTCATATGCCCACACCCCGGGGCAATATACATGTATATTACCATAATATTCAAACATCTTCTCCTCTTAAACCACTTGGCCAATTGAAGCCAAATTTTATGTGAAGTATCTATAGGATAGGGGAACCAATGTATACATTAACAATGTAGGTCACATGACCAAGATGGCCGCCATGCCCATATATGGTAAAAAACCTTCAAATATCTTCTTCTCTGAAACCAATAGATTGATTTCAATGAAACTTGGCGTGAAGCATCCATGGCTAAAGTATTACAATGTATATATAAATCATGACCCTGTGATGACCTTGACCAAGTTTATGGCAAGGTCAACATGGGTTGCCCATGCATTTGAATGGGAAAACTGTTAAAATGTCATTTGAAGGGAAAAGCCAGCAAGAGCCAAGAAATTGGCAAATGGACAGAATATTGATTATTCTGAAAAAAGAAAACGGCCCAAGGGCTTCATCTGCCCCTGCACTGGGGTTAAATACCATAATATTCAAACATGCTTATTGGTATATGCAGCAGACTCAGGTGAGCGTTTACAGGACCATTGGTCCTCTGGTTCTCATTTTTGCTCAAAACATAGATTGTGGGTAGAGGTGGTTGTAACGTGTACCCATAATCCATGTTTGGGAGCAAAAATAAGAAAAATAGATATATCCCTGTATATCGCAATTTATCTATAAAAGAGGGGTTTAAGGGGGTATACCTTACGCGGACATGTTTTCCTGCAGCCTTCTATTGATTTCATCTGCATTGGTTGATCCTAGTTGCATTGGTTGTCTCTGTATAACGGGTGTGATCTATTTAAGGATTGAAATTCAGATTTTAGCTTTCACTGGATGATGAAAAACATTAGGCTGTTTTAATGTCTGTGAAGCCCGAAGGGGCTTCTCAGAGACATTAAAACAGCTAATGTTTTTCATCATCCAGTGAAAGCTAAAATCTGAATTAGCTTTCACTGGATGATGAAAAACATTAGGCTGTTTTAATGTCTGTGAAGCCTGAAGGGCTTCTCAGAGACATTAAAACAGCTAATGTTTTTCATCATCCAGTGAAAGCTAAAATCTGAATTAGCTTTCACTGGATGATGAAAAACATTAGGCTGTTTTAATGTCTGTGAAGCCCGAAGGGCTTCTCAGAGACATTAAAACAGCTAATGTTTTTCATCATCCAGTGAAAGCTAAAATCTGAATTTCAATACTTATATTTACATTTTATATTATCAATCAAGTATCAGATTTTTAATTGCACATACTATCGCTCATTTTCGTGTTATTTGACATTAAATACAATTTACCGTAATTTTGGAAAAGCCAAAACATCAAATTTTCACGCCTAACATCATGGCGAAACGAGACCAACGTCGCGGCAACAAGAGTAAACTAACAACGTCACAGGCTGACATTGACATTGCTACGACAATAGGCGTGGCCTCTAGGTCACGTGACTTAATGTTTTTCATTAGGAAATGAAGAACATCAAGAAAGATACTTTGATCGAGGGCGATTGCAATAAAAATGTAAATATTGTCTTTTTCAGTCCAATGATGTCACTGCATGCAGAGAAAAGCTCAGTGGAAGATAGACTGAAACGTAACAGATATAATGTGTTACGTACTAATGCTGATATGGACAAAGGGTTAGGCAAAAGATAGCAATGACTCTTTGATAGTGGACAGGCTAAAGCATATCCAGTGTGTTAGATCTGCAGAGAATATACATGTATAAGCCGCATCACGAGGAAAGCAACAATTTAGTTTCCAAACAGGTTCAACACAAAATGACCTGTACAGTCACTGAAGCAGGCTAGAAGCTTGAAATTTTGGATTTAAGAAGAAGAGTAGTTGTACTATCTTTGTAGCGAAACCAATGGCGCTGAAAAACTGTGCAGTGCAGCTGATCTACGCCTTCGTTTTGCATTGGCAAAAATCTGGTTTTTACATGACATAGCTCAAATGATGAAATGATACATGTACAATGAATGAAAATTAGGATGAGTTCAATGACATAGGTGAAACAGAAGAATGTGGCTAAAGCAAGGGCAAAAATAGCTTTGAAGAGAAAGCCACCCATAGCAGACAATTGAAATGAGGTATTACAGAGTAATAGTGATATGGACAAATGAGCCATCGGATCCGAAAACTAACAATTAGCATATGGGAAAACAAAGACGCAGATCAGCTGTGCAGTTACTGCACAGCTAATCAGCACCTTTGTTTTTGTTACAGGGATAGTCCAATCCCTCTTCTTAAATCCCTCTTCTTAAATCTGAAGTTTTAAGCTTCAAGCCTTTTTTCAAGACTGTTCAGGTTGGCTTGTGTGGACCTGGTCGGAAATCCTGAAGACCCGTTTTATGGTGTCACAGCCCAAATGATTTTTTTAAAAACAAAATAATGGGAGAGCAATGGCCTTGTGGTAGTCCGAAGGTCCTGAGTTCTTACCACACTGGCACCGGGCTGTATACTTAAAAGTAAAGCACATTAACTCCCCATGGTAACACTCAAGAAATGCTGGTCCTGGCCCAACGTGACATTAATCCTCAGTATTTCTTTAATAAACCAATAAGACTGTGTCTGTTGTTCATTTGTCCATGAATTGAGCCGCCTCGTGGGAGAACCAACAATGTGATTTCCGAACAGGTCCGACACAAACCAGCCTGTACAAGCACAGAAAAGAGCTAGAAGCTTGAAATTTGGGATTTAAGTAGAGGAGGAATTGTACTATCTGAGTAGCGAAAACAAAGGCGCTGATCAGCTTCGCGGTTACCGTGAAGCTGATCTGTGCCTTTGTTTTCGCCTTTGCAGATTGTTGGTTTTCCCATGAGGCGGCTCAATTATTAGTTTATTGCTATAAAATTGGTTGGTTCGCAGAGTTCATGTTTTATGTCTCACTCAACGGCTAATGTCATATGGAGATGGGACTTCAGTGTTTAGTCTCTTAGGAGCTCAGGATTAAGCCAACCTCCCCTGGTTTTTAAGTCGATTAGCTTTACCACTATGCCATAGAGGCTTCTGCTGTTTAAATGGAGTTGAAACTACAAAACTTTAAAAAAGTCCCTAAAAAGTCTCCCCGTACATCATCCATAGTGCAGATTATATTTTTCTTTTGATCCTTTGAGATCAGTGAAGATTTTTGGAGTATATCAAATATACTGTACGTTAAGGATCATCATCTTAACAGAATTTTGCATATTTGGCCCCTTTGGGAATATATGTCTTTGATTTAGACTATACTGGTGAAAATTCTTGAAATTGCAGCAATCATGAATGTCTGGCTTTCGCTGCCAGTTTTGTAAAGGGTCACTGATGAAGGTTCATTACCAGAAATTGTACAATATGGCCCACCTCTCTTTGAATGTTTTACTGCTTCCAAAGGATCTAACAATTATATTTTATTATCTTTATATAAGATCATGTCACTAAAACAATTTAAATAGCATGAAGTGCTGTGTGAACTTATGGTTATTTAAAATGAATTTGTAAAATAATTTTTATTTTTCAAAATAAAATTATGTGATTTGTACTGTTTAAGTGTTGTTTTTTTTATAACCTCAACTTTGAAGTTTCTGTATGATAACTTGCATATGCAATACTCTTGGAGAACTATGGCTTGCACTTTTTAACCCATATTTGACGAATGGATTTTCCCATCGTTATCATTTGGATGAGTCCACTTTCGTTTTTAGGGGTGTTAGGAGTGTTTTTTAATTTTTATTCCATTTTTCGATGAAAATTTTCTAAGCAAGCAGAATAGCCCCAGATGGGACGCCGCGTTCTGCGGCGTCACATCTAGGGCTATGCTGTTTGCCTATGTCCCACAAAAGGGACGCCAGGCTTAAATGAGTTAAATGAATAAAACTTGTATGTTTGGCTTTAGATCAATATACAGAGATTAACCCATATATAACGAATGGATTTTCCCCATTGTTATCATTTGGATGAGTCCACTTTGGTTTTTAGGGGTGTTAGGAGTGTTTTTTAATTTTTATTCCATTTTTCGATGAAAATTTTCTAAGCAAGCAGAATAGCCCCAGATGGGACGCCGCGTTCTGCGGCGTCACATCTAGGGCTATGCTGTTTGCCTATGTCCCACAAAAGGGACGCCAGGCTTAAATGAGTTAAATGAATAAAACTTGTATGTTTGGCTTTAGATCAATATACAGAGATTAACCCATATATAACGAATGGATTTTCCCCATTGTTATCATTTGGATGAGTCCACTTTGGTTTTTAGGGGTGTTAGGAGTGTTTTTTAATTTTTATTCCATTTTTCGATGAAAATTTTCTAAGCAAGCAGAATAGCCCCAGATGGGACGCCGCGTTCTGCGGCGTCACATCTAGGGCTATGCTGTTTGCCTATGTCCCACAAAAGGGACGCCAGGCTTAAATGAGTTAAATGAATAAAACTTGTATGTTTGGCTTTAGATCAATATACAGAGATTAAGAGCCACATAGATGCATGATAAAATGCAATCCCTTAGTAAACCACTTAAAGAGAAAAAAAGATATTAAAGTGTCGTTAAAAGTCTGTTTTTGCACATGCCGAAACAAATACAAAGACTTCAGGCTTTCTTCATCACGAAAACATGCCCGTGTAATGTATACCCCTTTGAACCCCTTTTTTATATAGCAAAACTGGGGTATTGCAGGGGTATACCTATTTTTCTTATTCTTGCTCCAAAACATAGATTGTGGGTACTCGTTAGAACCGCCTCAGCGAGGCGGTTCTAACGTGTACCCACAACCTATGTTTTGAGCAAAAATAAGAAAAATATTTTTTTTTTTTTCAGCTGAAAATTTTCCATTATTAAAGCTGAAAAAAAATCTCTATATATTGCATGGGCAAGTTTTCGTAATGTTTTCCTTTTATGAGGATGTATTTATTTATTTTATTTATTTATACAATATTTCAAGAGTGTGACATATTTAGCTCAGGTTGCCAGTCTACCATATGGCCCTCTGTACAAATGAAAAAAAAAAATACATATAACATGCAAACAAACAAACAGTGATATATACATATGTACAAACAGATATGACATTCCTAAAACCAGAAGTAATGAGTTTAAAAACTTAAAAATATATCATTGTTATAAAAAAACAATAATTATTGTACATCATGTCCGTTTCACTGGGCATATAAAATAGTGATTCAGTTCATTAAAAGACTATAAAATACGTTTGCAATGCTAAAATATAGTTTTCTGAGACGACATATGCTCTTTCAAAACTCTTTTAAATGTATTCAAGGTAGAAGCTTGTTTTACTGATGTTGGGAACGTATTCCACAACTTGGGAGCTGAACATGTAAATGAGCTAGTGTAAAGAGTGCTCAAGTGGTAGATTGCAGTGCTCAATTGGTAGAGTATCAGACTACAATACACATTTATTCCCCTTGTTAATAGTGGTGGCTTCTTCTCGGCATGACTGGGCAATTGTTGACTGGGATATTAAACTGAAATACAAAAAAGTAACAAATCTTCACATTGAAAATAGATATGAGCCGCCTCGTGGGAAAACCAACAATCTGCATAGGCGAAAACAAAGACGCAGATCAGCTTCGCGGTAACCGCGAAGCTGATCAGCGCCTTTGTTTTCGCTACTCGGATAGTACAATTCCTCTTCTACTTAAACCCGAAATTTCAAGCTTCTACCTATTTTCTGTGCTTGTACAGCTCGGTTTGTGTCGGACCTGTTCGGAAATCACATTGTTGGTTTTCCCACGAGGCGGCTCATATAATATCAGAATAATTGGCAGTAAAATGAGCTGCATCATGAGAAAACTGGCTTTTTGCATATGCGAAAACAGGTGCAGTACAGTAACTGCTCAGCTGATCAGCGCCTTTGTTTTCGCTAAACAGTACAATGCCTCTTCTACTTGCATGCATTTCCAAAATTTCAAGCATCAAACATTCTTTTGGTACTGTGCAGACATGTGTCAGACCGGGTCGGACACCCCAAAGACAGGTTTTCTCGTGGCACGACTCATATATTGTACCCAAATAATATATGAGCCGCCTCGTGGGAAAACCAACAATGTGGTTTCCGACCAGGTCCGACACAAACCAGCCTGTACAGTCACAGAAGAGAGCTAGAAGCTTGAAATTTCGAATTTAAGTAGGGGAGGAACTGTACTATCCGAGTAGCGAAAACAAAGGCGCTGGTCAGCGTCGCAGTTACTGCGAAGCTGATCTGCGCCTTTGTTTTCGCCTAGGCAGATTGTTGGTTTTCCCATGAGGTGGCTCAAATCAAAAATGAGATTAGCCACAGCATATAAAATGAGCGAAAATGTCTACAAAACCAGCATAAATGCTCCCGAATAGAGGTTGCCTTTCTATAGATCTGATCTATCCAACACACGGGGAGAGCTGATCGGATAGGCGTGTGAACATGCTTGTCTAATAAAGCCTGCCTAATATGAACCACCAGTGTCTGACTTGTGTTCTACCATGCCACGGATTGATTTTCATGATTGGTCGTATGATTAAGTAAGGCTCTTAGAATCACAGATACCATTGGTTTAGCTGGAATGGGGAATTTCCCCGTTTTGTTGGTAATTCAATAGAATACAATTACTTGTATTTGAAACCTCGTGGTCAGAAATTCATCTTATCCAATAATTGTGAAAAGGAAAAGCAGATAGTCCTGTGCTTTTGCGCAACCTAATCAGTGTCTGTGTTGTTTTTCATCATTTAGAGGGCCATACGGTAGACTAGCCATTGGCTAATTGTGCACCCTCTTTAAAACTCGTATAAATAAATAAATAAAATAAAATAAATATTTCTTTTTCTATCTGGTGAAGCTGAGAGCCGGTCAATCTTTTTTTTCATGCACTGTCCACAGGTGACGTTACCATTTTCTACTTTCGAGATTTATCTTTGGTAAATGAATTTCTATTGTACCTTTCTTGAAATTGAATTTTTCTTCCGCGAAAGATAAAAAAGACAACTGATATAATAAGCCTATTATAAAACACAAGACTGATTAAATTCATTCCGATTCGATTTTTGTTTATTTTATGCCACATAAAACAAATAGACATCAGGAAAACATGTCTGTAAAACCCCACTTTTATAATTGAGCCGCGACGCGAGAAAACCGGTCTTCGGGGTTTCCGACCAGGTCTGACACAAACCGACCTGTACAGTCACAGAAGCGGGCTAGAAGCTTAAAATTTCGGATTAAACAAGAAGAGAAATCATACTATCCGTGTAGCGAAAACAAAGGCGCTGATCAGCTTCGCAGTTACTGCGAAGCTGATCTGCGTCTTTGTTTTCGCATAGGCAAAAATCCGGTTTTCTCACGATGCGGCTCATATAATATTGAAAAATGGGGTTTGTGGGGTTTACCTATTTTTCTTATCTTGGCTCCAAAAGATAGATTGTGAGGCGGCTCTAACGTGTACCCACACTCTATGTTTTGAGCAAAAATAAGAAAAATATCAGAAAATTTCTAATTAAATTTTAGATTTTTTTACAACCAAAAAAATTCTGTATATTGCATGGGCATGTTTTCGTAATAAATCGAATCCGGTGGAATTAATTAAGTGAAATTAAGGTAATTCAGTGTCCTATAGCCCTGTTTAATAGAGAAAAAAATCAATATTACACATATATTATGATAAATGCTTTTTATCTATTTATTTTATTTTATGTTTTTAAATTATGTTAATTCAGACATGAAAATGATTGCTACTGGGACGCATTTTCATTACTTTTGTCATTCGGAAAAGCTTTTTCGAAATGACGAATAGGTGAGAAAAAATCTGTCCAATCAATTTTTGACGAAGGATGGCCAGTCACGTGGGAATTTGAACTTCCGGGTCTGAAAACCGTAGGGGGCTCAAACAAGTCCTAGTTGATAATCTAGTTATTGAACAAAATTGCAAAATTATCAGGAACTTTATCTTTTAAGTGGTGAACATCATCGCATGAGCCGGCTCAAAAGGCATTATGGTAGTCACGGTGGTTTATGGTTTACAGTGACCATCGAAGATTCAGACTAGCGTGTTCATCGCGGTGCACAAGCCAATTAAAGTCTCTGCATGTCGCAGAGCTGATCGAACTTGGGGCTACAAGAAACCAAGCATGATAAATTCATAGATTCCTGCATAGACCTTCGCGCTTATGAAGAAAAAACTGCTACGAAAAATTTTCACGAGGTGCCTCGTTTTAAAATATCTTGACATATCTTATCTCTTGGAGACAAAACATTTTTAGATAATGCTGTCCTCGTGAGTTTAAGATACATTTGCAGTTGTATAAGTATTTTTGGATAATTTTTTTCAAACAGAAAAAAAAAATGAAAATAAAATCTTCAGAAATGATGAATTAACATTAGCGGATAAACTCATCAATGTGCCGTAATACTACCAACATTGTGCATCACATATTTTTTGGGCTCAGAAGAATTCACATTAACTGAATTCAGTCTTGACTGTCAGGTTCGAACAAACAACGCGTACGGGTACATAATAAAAGCAAGGAAAACATTGTAACGTGGAAAACCTGAGAGGATTAATTTCCTGCTGGACTATTCTTGGAACTTTTTGTGAAGCATGGACCACTCTGACAGACTCTCTCTGATCTATACAGGAATGGGGGTAAGCTACATGTATCACATGACCATCACATAAAAATATATGGGCCGCTTCAAAAGAAAACTAATCATACATAGGCGAAAACACATGCGCAGATCAGCTGTGCAGTACTGCACAGCTGATCTGGGCCTTTGTTTTTGCTCCATAAATGGTAGAATGTCTCTTCTGATAAAATCTGAAATTTCAAACTTCCAGCTTGCTTCTTTTACTGTCCAGCCTGGTTTGTGTCGGACCTGGTTGGAAACCCAGATTGTTTGGTTTCTCATGTGGCGGCTCATATCCTTTGGGAGCCATATTCTAAAACACTGTAGGACACTCGTTCACTTTCCAATCAACATATGAGCGTCTTCATGAGAATTCAAATATTTTGCATATGCGATTAGCTTCACAGTAACTGCGAAGCTGATCAGCGCATTTGCTTTCGCTACACGATGGTACCATTCCTCTACTTTCTAAATCCAAAATTTCAAGCTTCTATCCATATTCTGTGCTGGAACAGCTCGCTTTGTGTCTTACCTGTTCAGAAACCACATTCACTCTTGGTTTTCTCATGACACGGCTCATATATAAACTCCAGTTGCTGAGGTCGGTGGCTCGGTCGAAATGCGTCGCACCCCGGATCGAACATTTGAACCCACTAGCTAAATATTGCCGAGTTATGTCCAGGTGTGTGTTTTATCTCTTTGTTTTGCGGTTTAATGTCCTAGGCAACCATTTTTCAATCATGTCGGAAAGAAGTCACCATTTCTTGCTCTTGGAGGGTTATGGGCCAAGAACACAACACGATACCGCCAGTGGTGTTCGAACCAAAGACCTCTCGATTCTAAGTCCGATGCTCTACGAGTACGGCTCCACGCTCAACATATCGAGCAAGACTTGTTAACTTCTCTTGCATATTACTGGTTGGCAAAGATGACCAACGATAAAGCCGTGGAACCATCTTGATCAGTTTGACCGTGACGGTGGTGTTCAAACTTAAACCGTCACACAAAGAAAGCATCCGGTGAAGTTTTTATGCAAAATAAAGATAAAATCAGTTCAAAATCAAATAGAATCTATTCTAAAAATTATCAAGAACACAAACAGTGTATCTCTTTGAACTAATATTATTTTATGGAGGCACCATTGGGCCTGAATTAAAAATTGTTTGTTTGTCATTTACCTACCCAGCATTTAAGTCTCGGGTAGGTAGGTAGGTATAGCGAGAGAGGGAGGCAGGGAGGGAGGAAAATTATTATATTATAGTTTGCTTTCTGTAGACTCGGAATAGAAAATAAACTTTCAACATGTTAGTCTAGTAAGCATCATCCTTTATTTTGCATAAACTACTACATGTAATGTTGGCAAGTATGAATTAAAATGAATAGATAGTTAACAAAAAGTGTACAGATTTTCCAAAAAACGCAAACTTAAATCTGTCCACCAGCATTTGAATACTTGATAAAACCCAAATCGTGCAAACTATCGTACATTTCATCCATAGGAAAATAAAGATATTTTTCCCCAGCAAATTGCAATATAATTTTTTGAGTAGGGGGGTGATTTGTGGGTAGGTAGGTAAAGGACAAACAGACAAAATCTTAGTTGACAAATAAAAAATACAGCAACAACAAAAATTGTATGGGCCAATCAAACTGTATTTATTTTTGGTCTTGAAGTGTGTTTGCCTGTATGCGGGCTATGTACAACTGTTTTCATACAAAAATAGACGTAAAATTCAAACATACTGCATTGCAGACATGGGGCGATTACTGGGGTAACAGTAATGATTAAATTACAATTACTGGGCTGTCTGTATGATTAAATTATGATTATGATTACCCATTTTTTCAAGAGTAATTGATTAAATTATGATTAATGTGAAAAAGTAATCAGATTACTTTTATGATTAATGATTACAATTTTGTTGTTGTTGTTGTTGCATTCTTTATTTATTTTTGTTGTTGTTGTTGTTGTTGAACCAGACGCTTTATCTGGTACAACAGAAACCTCACAGGTATAGCTGTTCTGACCATTACACAGATCTATGTACCTGCCATTGAATTTTCGATAAAATAATGAAGGGACAATTTGAATTGGATCACAACAACTCAGTTCTTTACTACTACTATATCTTTTTTTTTTCTATATTTTTGGACGCTAGCTATGATGCATGGTGTAGTTATTCTAAATATCCATGAAACATAGTTTCTGAAATTCACCATAGACACCCCTCTCAAAGGGTGTACATTCTAGAATGAAAAGTGTATATTCAGACCTACCACATTGTGATAAAGATCAAACCTGGTGGTAAAAAAACTATGGTCCATTAACTCCCTATTTATAAATCACTGCTGTTTTGCAACAGTCACTTTTTAATACACATTGCTCCAGTGACAGTTCACACCCTCTAGAGGAAATGTTGAGTAAATGAGAAACAAAAGTGTTTGAGTAAATGAGAGATATAATTGGCTGTTTGTAAAGTTTAAATTGACTGTTTACCCTTCAACAATTGAACTGAAAACAATTGTTCACAATCATGGTATTGTCTCATTTCTCATCTCTGTCTATTAAAGCTGTGAGAAATTGTTGGGCTGCCAGATGCGTTTCTAGTAATATGATAAATGACAGAGCAAACCACTAACATGTACAAGGTTACAGCCTTCCTAGGAAAGTGGTTATGTCAGACCAGACATGGTTTGTCAGCCAGGCCATCTGTTACTTGAGCAGTGCTTTATATACAGAATGCATGGCACAGAGTTACATTCATTCTAAGTGTGAAGCTTTATCAATACAAACATATTTTATTCAGCAATACAAACTTGTTTTAGGAAGATTTTCTAAATGACACTGATATTGTAACTTTTTTTTGTAATCATAAAAGTAATCATAAATAATCATGATTACTAGCCTAATAAAACATGATTATGATTGAATTATGATTAAAATTTCTTTGAAATTTTGTGATTACTGATTATCCATGATTATTCAAAAATCGATTACTGATGATTAAATTACTGATTATGATTACCCCATGTCTGCTGCATTGACCAAACGTTTCATTTTGTTTTACATTTATCCCATTTGGGTAAACGCGATGAAAGGGACAGAGTAGTCTGTGTGAGATTGACAGACCAGTGTGTGTCGTATCTGGCCGGAACCTCTCTTATTCTGAACATTATATGTCATATTTATTTTATTTTATTTATCTCACTCTGTCAACTTCCTCGTTGTGATACAATTGATTGTCTAAAATTATATGAATTTATTCATACCCTTTATCTATTGAATGCAATTAGTCAACAAGCAACAAAAGAATAAACCCAGCCGAATAAAATTGTCTCAGTTGAAAGTGCACATTTTATGTATGAAAATGATGCCAAATGTAGCTGAGGCACGCACACCCCATGCCAGACCCAAGGCCCAAAACAAGATTTCTGCAAAGAAATACTGTTGTTATTACCTAACATCAAAGGTGTATATTGAGGTATCTGGGACTTGTCTGTTGTACGCTGTTGCACCACTCCTTTTGACATATTTTATTTCAATTGCCATGTTGCTAATAATATGATTTTATAGTTCATGCGAAATGCTGCACATAAGAAGTATGTTGCATTCATGCTGCCAATTGGAGCCCCATTCATTGAGTTGAGAATGTGGGAAGTTTAAATATGGGCATGATTGCCAGGAGTTCCGATACATTACGAAAACATGTCCATGCAATATACAGACATTTTTTAAGATGTCAAATTTGAAAATTTTCAGAAGAAAATTTTTGATATTTTTCTTATTTTTGCTCAAAACATAGATTGTGGGTACACGTTAGAACCGCCTCGCCGAGGCGGTTCTAACGAGTACCCACAATCTATGTTTTAGAGCAAAAATAAGAAAAATAGGTATGCCCCTGCAAACCCCAGTTTTTCTATATAAAAGTGGGGTTTAAGTGGGGTTTAAGTGGGTATTCATTGCACGGAGATGTTTTCCTGATGAGCTGAACTCACGTAGCCGAATATATTTTAGGATTGGCAAAAATAAAAACCAATCAACTTGCCTTTTACATTCGAAACAAAATTAATTGACATGAAAGCAAATAAGTCTTATCATTTGTAAAAAGCCCCCTTTTCTTATCATTAAACTATTCTAAATACTACGTATATTTTACAGTTAGATTTCCTATAATAAAACAGTTTTCATGCCAAAACTTTTATTTATCGTAGGAGCTCTATTATAGGGAGCAACAAGCAGCAAATATATACGAAATAAATGAGCCGCCTCGTGGGAAAACCAACAATGTGGTTTCCGAACAGGTCCGACACAAACCGACCTGTACAAGCACAGAAAAGAGCTACAAGCTTGAAATTTCGGATTTAAGTAGAAGAGGAATTGTACTATCCAAGTAGCGAAAACAAAGGCGCTGATCAGCTTCGCGGTTACCGCGAAGCTGATCTGCGTCTTTGTTTTCGCCTATGCAGATTGTTGGTTTTCCCACGAGGCGGCTCAAATAACATTTAAACATTTGTGAAAAAAAGAGCTACTTTGATGATGCTCTTAGTGGACTAACGAAGCTTTGAAACATCAGTTTGCGCGAATAGAAGACACACAATTTAACTATGGCTAAACGTTGGTCTCCGTCATACGGGTCTTATAATGTAAGTAAACTAAAATGACAAGAAAATATTTGTTTGTTTGTCTGTTTGTTCGTTTCAAGTTTTTTTTTTTTTTTTTTTTGTTTTTTTTTTTGTTTTTTTTTTTTGTTTTTTTTTGTTTTTTTTTTTTCGTTACGCGCCCTATACATTGACAGAGTGCTTTCTGGACATAAACCAGCCCTATGCCGGGGCTGTTAGTGTATATTTCTCATTGACACAAACAGGCTCCGGTCTCTATATCTGGAGTTCGACGTACTAAGGAAAACGAAACGTGTCTTCGGCTAAACTGATCAGTTAGAATTTTTCTGATGTGCTTAGCAATAGGTAGACCTGTTAAAAAATAAAAGTAACAAAGTTGTGAATCTTTCAGTAGTTCATTAAACATAATTAAAACACAATATTTTTATAAACTTTTTAAGGCATTTTATACATATAGGATCGTTCTTGATACCCAATGGTTGCAGAGTTAGACTAGACCAGCCAAATCAGTAGTATCTGTGTGACCGAACGACATGCATATATTATGATTATGCATGAAAATATTCATTATCAGCCATAGTTATCTAACAAACATTTGACTTCCTAATTTTGTTATCAATTTCTGGTAATCTAATCACAAATGTTTTATGTCATAGTTCAGTTTCGCCTCCACTGGACACGATTGCAAATTGAATATGAGGGAATAAACTAATTAATCAAAATCAAAAACATTTCAATAAATGTGAGTTTAAATAAAAAGGTGAGCTATTTTTCTTTTCAATCTTTTTGTGTTGTTCTTCTTTTTTTCTTTCTTTCTTTCTTTTTTCTTTCTTTCTTTCAAAATATAGCATCACTAACATCGCATGTCTGACAAAAATATAAATGAATAGAGTATATGTTGTCCTCCTTAAATCCAGAAACTATTTCTGTCTTTCTGTCTTTCTTTCTTTCTTTCTTTCTTTCTTTCTTTCTTTCTTTCTTTCTTTTCACTCTGTCTTTCTTTCTTCCTTTCGTTCTTTCTTTCACACCTACCCAGAAATAACGGGCCCACCACATGCCCGAACCACATTTAAAAAGGATGAGTATTCCGTTATAAAAGCGGAATTTAATGCATTAAAAGTCGTTTGTGCGCACACCAAAATGCTTTTGTTTCACTCGATTTTCGTTGAACAGACACAGTGCCAGTAATGCTTATGGTTAAGGGCCTGTTAATACACACGAGTTGAAGCCTACGACATGCACACTGAGCCCCCGCCCATTGGCGCCTAAAGAAATAGACGGGCTGTTTGTGCCTCCAGCTACTGACTGGTAATCTAATCAATGTAATTACTGGTTAACCACTCAGGTCTGAGCCTGCCCAGGAGAAGTGGTTCATGTCAAACTATCCATACATATAAGCCTCGTTGGTTTAGTTGAATGGTTATATTCAAAGCACTTTTTGGGTGTCAAGATTGTCAAACATACTACAAAATGATACGAGTGGGCTTTGAATCGAACAAGACGCATGATACCGGTGTCCCATGAGCTTTAATGAACTTTCGGCGTTTGCTTTACTATGCCGCTATCAATTGGAGTACTTGTAAGATACAAGATGCCATCTTGCGCTTCTGAGAATCGTACTGTTTGACTGGTGTCTATTTCTTTTGAGCATTGTGTCTGATTTTTTTTACATATAATGTGCGTTTTTTATTTCTACATTTATAAACTTAATATCATTAGCGCCGCGTCGCGAGAAAACCTGTCTTCGGGATTTCCGACCAGGTCCGATACTAACCGGCCTATACACCGACTGACAATCTGATTACTCAGGTCTGAGACTCCTCAGGAAATGTCAAACCATCCATACATAAGCCTTATTGGCTTAATTGGGTGGTTTTTTGGATGTCATGACATCCTCATTTTGGGTAAAAGTCCCATAAAATGGAGGCGACGTCCCGACATGACATTAGCTGTTGACTGGGACGTTAAGCATCAATTCAAACAAACAAACAAACAAACAAACAGCTTTCTTCGTGTCCTTTGATGGTTACATTGTCAAACTATACAGCTCTGTATTTTAAAAGCTTCTTATTGACAATAGTGTCAGCCGGACTGCGATTGTAAAATCACATTTTCCATCAACGGACCTTAAGGATGTTCGCTGCTAACATTTGACATTTCGGAACTTCCGGTTTTTCTTTTCTTGAATATCTCGTAAACGGTTGCAGATATTTTCCTAATATTTTATTTTTGGATACATATTGATGATATGCATTGAATGAACCATGAAAATTGTCAATCTAAGAAACTTCATTTTTTCACCCCATTTTCTGCAACTTTTCAGAAAATTTTAGTTGACAGTAAAATTTAGGGGGTAGGGTAGATTAAACTTGAATATTACACATCTTCGAATTAATTGCACTAGTTCGGTGTTAATTTTAGCAGCAGTATATGTGTACATGGTATTCTAAGTCATTCCTTGTGTCTTTGGTGTGCTGGTTTTAAAATTTTAGATGGTTTTATGAAATGGGCTGTTGGAAACAAAACAGCCGAAGAAAGGCTGAAAATGGCGATTTTCAAGTTGCTGGCTCTCTCTTATATGCTCACTACCCTATATATTTCTTTCTTTTATTCGAGCAACATTACCATGTACTATATTGTGTGAAAATACAAGAAAAAGTTTGAATCAACAAATATGGGTTTGGCACATTTCAAAATATTGATTTTTTCTGACTTTTCAAGTATGGGGGTAGGGTTGGAAAAGCAATCGTAAAATTTTGTCATCCACTTCAAAACGCAATTTTTTCTATGCTTTTGGTCCAAAATAGTCTGCGTTACATAAATATTATGTTTTTGAAAGCATTCTAAGTGTATTTTTGTTCAAGACAGGTATTTTTCAAAGAATTAAAAATTAAATTAATTTTACCAAATTTAAAACATGGTGCTCAGAGGTCTCATTCAGAGGCATGTAGCTTGAAAAAATGCACACTACCCTATATTTATTTTGTTTTCAAATGTCTTGTGTTGTATTTTGGAATCAAAAAAGAGTGGTAAGAAAAAAGTTTGAATACTTTTTCATTGGCAGCGAACATCCTTAAGGCCTCGCCACTCATATGCGAACGTCCCTCGATGTAGACATACGAAAAATGCGAAAAATAATTTTGGTTTCAGTGTTTCATTTAATGTTTTATGTCCCTGCCAACAGCTCAAGTGCCAGTCTCACTGAATCGTGAGCAATCGTACGATTGTACTACTCAAAATTTGATAAGCATCACAGTATTATTTTCCATATAGCACATTGTAAAACACCCCGAGTTTGACCTAAATTTAATGGCAATCCCAAAGGAGCAAGGATGGTAGGCTCAATTGTTTTGATAGAAAATGTCTCCAAGCTACCGACTAAAAGAAATTTGAATCAAGAAATGTCCTACCAAATTCCATCGAAAATTTCTTCTAAAATTTGAATTTTGAGGAAAACAGTGTTTCATTTGAAAATTAGTCAAGACATGGTCATTGCAAGCAAGCGTTTATCTCGCACTGCACACATCTGCCAGAAAGCATTTCAGACTGTCTTTCACAGACAAATCAATTTTATGTCGGATTTTTGTGCATCTGTAGACTTGTAGAAAAATGCCATAATTTTGGGATTTTTAAATAAATGCTAAAAAATGCTCAATGTGATTCGGCAGGATATTTGCTGTTATAAATTTCTTGTAGTCAGAAACTTCAAGGCATTATCTAAAAAACGCAAACGAGACCATTCATGCTGCTCGGACATTGTCATTCAATGAAATTAGATTCAAACTCGGGATGTGTTACACTGTGCTGTATGGAAAATAATACTTTGATGCTTATCAAATTTTGAGTAGTATATTAAACTTTAATTATTATTTATAAGACTGCGTATGCGAGCTTTGTAAAATGTGCTCCAACGTGTTTCTGCTTTCTTTATTCGCATATCGGAGTCAAAGAAATGACCTCAAATTAAAATTAATATTAAAACAATCTTTTAGGGATTTTAGGCGCAGTGGGACAGACACTTAACGTCCAGGGATGACCATAGCTGTTGGTTGGGACGTAAAACAATAAATCAAACAAACAAAATATTGTTCGCATTATACGGAAGTCTACGTGAGTTGAGAGATTTTTGCTTATGTGTGACGAGGCTTTTAGGCAAAACATCTTTTTCGTGTACATGCATTTGATAGCGACATACATGCATGTTTTAGTTTATCGTACGGCAAATAAGCATGCATGCAGATAGCGCGACACATGACGGGTTCAAAAGGACGCATAATTTCATCACGAAAACGTGTCCGTGTAATGTATACCCCCTTATACCCCACTTTTATATAGCAAAACTGGGGTACGCAGGGGTATACCTATTTTTCTTATTTTTGCTCCAAAACACTTCGTCGAGGCGGTTCTAACATGTACTCACAATCTATGTTTTGAGCAAAAATAAGAAAATATCAAAATTTTTCAGCTAAACAATTTAAATTTTTGAAGCTCAAAACATCTCTGTTTATTGCATGGGCAAGTTTTCGTAATGTACTTGATATCAGTATTGACCAAACGATTGAAACGAACATAATAAAAAGCATTTTATTTGAGCATTATCTAGGCTTTGATAACAATGTTATGTTTTTCATAGATAACGTTGAATGAACTCATTACGAATAGAAACTGTAGTTTTGTATAATACATGTATAGCACCAAACTTTTTTCATAGAAATGGCTAGTTATTCACTCCATAATTGTATGAATTCATTGATCAAACGAACGCCAGAACAACGAAACAGCAACGTGTAATGTATACCCCCATACACCCCACCTTTATAAAGTGAAACTGGGGTTTACAGGGGTATGGCAATTTTTCTTATTTTTGCTCCAAAACATAGATTGTGCGGGGTGCACGTTAGAACCACCTCGAAAATCATAGATCGTGGGTACTCGTGTACCCATGATATATGTTTTGAGCAAAAATAAAAAAAGAAATAGAATATTTTATTTGGTATACAAACTCGTAGAGTAAGTGTTCACCACAACATACATGTAACAATAAACAAATATAAATATAAATATAAATATAAATATAAATCAAATTCTACTGAAAATTTTTAATTTCTGGAACTCAAAACACCTCTGTATATTGCATGGACATGTTTTCGTAATGTTTAATACAGCATAAGGGCTTCCAAAAAGAAAAAAAAGAAAGGTTGATCATTGATAATGAAATGAATGTCATATGAATTTCGCGACGAAGAATACGTACATGGTATAGTCTTGTTCTTGTTCTTTCCTTTAGGAACCAAAGACAAAGCAATTCTTCATGAACGGTCGACCAACCTCCCTCATGTCCTTCAACCAACAATATTCAGGCTATACAAACCCTGGCTTTCAGAACTTCGGTGACGATGATGATAATAATGAAAAAGGTCATGAAAATCCGGGCAGTAACAATGTTCCAGCTCGTAATGGCAATGTCAGTGACATAATGGAAAGTTATGGACAGGACAGTTACGGGAAGGGAAGTCACGTGAAGGAAAGTTATGGACAGGACAGTTACGGGAAGGGAAGTCACGTGAAGGAAAGTTATGGACAGGACAGTTACGGGAAGGGAAGTCACGTGAAGGAAAGTTATGGACAGGACAGTTACGGGAAGGGAAGTCACGTGAAGGAAAGTTATGGACAGGACAGTTACGGGAAGCAGCGTTATGTCAATGACGAGGAGACACCGTCGACTTCCACAGAATCGTCAGAGTAAGCCGATACAGTTGTTTATTATTATTATTATTATTATTATTATTATCATTATTATTATTATTATTACCGTTCAGATGTTGTATAACTTTTTAAAACCACTTTTTTGTGTCAGTGAATATTGGGTTTTAAGATACTTGCGTTGATGCACATAATTTTCCCACCATGTTAGGCTCTCCAGACAATTTACTTTATAGCGTCATTACATATTCAATAGAATACATCTCTGTGGACGATGTGAGAATAGCACTGAGAGGTTCTTGAAAAGTTAATTTCAAACCAAACTATACGAACCACTCGTCCCTAAATCAAGTTTTAACAAGATTATGGAGCAGACTGGCGCAGGGGTAGAGTGGTTGACTCCGGTCCCAGAGGGTCCTGGTTTAATTCTTAGCCGGGGCGCCTTTCGTTGTGGCCTTGAGCAAGACACATTTCCACAGCTCCTGAGGTAAAATGCTCAGAAATTGATCGACTCCGTAGAAAAAAAAATGTTTGTCTATGTCTGGGCTGAGCCATCCGGCTAACTGATAGGACGGTGATGGTGTAAGACACGACAAGGCAACAGCAAAGATCGTACATCTGACCGCTACCACAGTCACAGCGCTCACCCAATTCGGCATCAATCAAAATGAGCCGCGCCGCGAGAAACCCAGTCGTCGGGGTTTCCGACCAGGCGCGACGAAAATCGGTCTGTACAGTCACAGAAGCAGGCTAGAGGTTTGAAATTTTTGCTATAAGTAGAAGAGGAATTGTACTATCCGATTAGCGAAAACAAAGATTTCTGAAGCTGATCAGCGGTGCAGTTACTCGCTGAGGCGGTTCTAACGGGTACCCACAATCAATGTTTTGAACGAAAATAAGAAAAATATCAAAATTTTTCCAGTGAAACTTTCAATCGTTTCTTGTGAAAAAAAATATATGCATATTGCAAGGACAATTTTTGTAATGTATTTTATCCAAATCATACTCATTTCAGACATTTTGCTGCCGTAGAAACGCCAATAGCTGAGAAACTCGTACCAAATGGTGGACCGAACATGGGACGGAGCCACGGCCGAGTCACGATCAACGATCTGAGAGAGTCGAGAGAACCACCGCCTGTCGAGATGAAAAATCGACCGACATCAGAAGAAAGACGGGCGTAAGTTCTGTTTTTATTCGCCATAACGAAACAATTGGAATTGTTATCAGAATGCCATACACAGGTATATAGATGCTAGTTTGTGCTGTGAAGTTAAGGTTTTCTTCAATACATGATGTTTTGTTACAAGACTTCCAGTGGCTTTATGTCACAATGCAATACAATACAATAAAATACAATATGATACAATACAATACAATAAAATACAATATGATACAATACAATACAATACAATACAATACAATACAATACAATACAATACAATACAATACAATACAATACAATACAATACAATACAATACAATACAGTACAGTACAGTACAGTACAGTGCAATGCAATGCAATGCAATGCAATGCAATGCAATGCAATGCAATGCATTGCAATACAATACAATACAATACAATACAATACAATACAATACAATACAATTAGAAGGCAATACAATACAATACAATACAATACATTGCAATTCAATACAATACAGTACAGAGCAATACAATACAATACAATACATTACAATGCAATGCAATGCAATGCAATGCAATGCAATGCAATGCAATGCAATACAATACAATACAATACAATACAATACAATACAATACAATTACAAGGCAATGCAATACATTACAATACAATACAATACATTACAATGCAATGCAATGCAATGCAATGCAATGCAATGCAATGCAATACAATACAATGCAATTCAATTCAATTCAATGCAATGCAATGCAATACAATACAATACAATACAATACAATACAATACAATACAATACAATACAATACAATACAATACAATTACAAGGCAATGCAATACAATACAATACATTTACAATGCAATGCAATGCAAAACAACGCAATACGATACAATACAAGGTTATTAAGTATTGAAATAACAATGCAATATAGCGCAATACAATAAAGTGTAACGTAATTCAATACAATACAATATAGAACGATACAATACAATGCAAAACAATACAAATACAAAACAGTACAATGCAATACAAGTTTATTTAGCATTTAATATCAATACTATGTTTTAAATCATTTAAACCATACACATTTACATGTTTACAATTGTGCATTCGTTTTTCGGAACTTGTTTTGGTCACATCAGATCATATTGAGTCAACCTTTTCTTACAATAAAATGGCCACCGTCAAATTTCACTTTTTGTTACAGATGGGACATTTTCCAAACCAGAGCCAAAGATGGCACCAACCGTGAAGAGGATATAAAATTCTGGAGAAACTGTAACATAATTACAAAACTTATCGTCTGTGTAGTCTTGTTTTTTCTTGTTCTTGGCACATCTGTGATAAACAAAATATGCTTCATCATCATGACGTCAAACATTCACGTGATCAATTTGAATGACACTTCCCGTCAGTCTCTTAGAACTGCACGTGCAACCATAACGTTCTTGGATTACACAGGTGATATGAATAGAACAAATGTGTTGTGGATCTGGTCCTTAATTTTGATTATGGGAGCCCCGTACTTGTTTATTATTGGAAAATGCACGTGGCGATTGTATGGTCAGATGACAAGACGGAAACCAGTAAATTTGGCAACTTTACTTCCGGTAAGATCGATTTTCCTGATAGAAAATGGAATTAAATGATGTAAAAAGGCATACATAATTGGTTTAGAATCCTGATGTAGACCAGATATTTTTGAAATTTTGACGCAAATCTTGATAAACCTACCGATGGAAAATAAATGATACAATAGTAATCGAAGTAAAAGCCAGCAAACAGATTCTACTTTTGTGTGTTTTTTTTATTTGTAGATCAATAGTTGAATGCATCTGCTTTCGAAATTCTCAATCCAATGCACATACATGATGAAAAAATACTGGTAACGTGATCACCATATTGAAGTAAACTATACGCTCATGTTCTGTAAAATGTCCTCGAACATTATTTCTTCATTCTATTTTCAGATTTTGCTTATAGAAACCTTACATTCTGTAGCTCTCATGGTTACAGTATTTATAGTTATTCCAAGCTTAGACCCGATCTCTGGCCTTCTGTTCACATTGAACATCGCCATTGTCCCGGGGTTTCTCAAGATATGGTTCCCCAGGAATGTTCCGTCGGATAATGCAAATGAAAAAGAGAGGAAACCATTTTTATCAAAAACATTTGTTGCTGTTTTGAGTTTCCTCGCAGCCATTGGACAGATTGGTGCTATAGGTAAATAAATGTTTATTTTTCATTTTAAATAGGTATCTTTTTATTTTTATTTACTAAAGGACGTTTGTTAGCATAGTGCACCGTAATATATGATCCATATTGCTTATGAGTACTAATGAGTGAGTAAGCAAACTGGCTATTGATGCCCCATTAAGACTGAGCCATTGTCCATTGAGTGATTGGAAGAGACATTAGATCACATTAGGTCAACATTACATTCAAAACAGAAATAGATTGATTCAGTTACATCATATTTATATCAAATTTTGATCAACCGTACTAATTTCAGTTCCCGTCTCAAGCAACTCATTTTGTTTGGTATTTGTAATAGAATTTTTCTGATTGTAGGTCTATGGTGCTACCGACTATACACATTTAATGAAGATATTGTCAATGACATTCCACTGATGATATGTCTGATCTGTGCTCCCATATTTATCAGCCTCACTTGGTGGGAAAATTATGTGCATCAAGGCAAAAAAGGGTCTTCGGGATTGCCGCTATTCGCTCGTAGCATTCGACAAAGGAGAACTAAACTCTTGCTCTTTACGGCGCTTTGGAAACTTATTTTGGTGATAATTATTCCCCTCGCTATTTCCGGAATTGCGTGCGCAGATGACGGTTCACATTGTATCAAAGCACTATACGGAACTGAACGCGAGGCGAAATTAAGTTCTAACCTCTTCACAACAACATATGACAATGGGAAAAGTTTTGGAAATTGTAGTGATTATCTGCCCTTACTAGTCGCAACTGTAAGCATTAGCTCAAGCATTGTGTGCTTTAAATGTTCAAAAGTTGCCTGCAAAATAATGGCGCAAGTGGTGGACTTTTCACTTCCGCTCGTGCTTTCTACCCCCGCCGCTATTGGCGTAGTCCTGGGAATGTACTCTGGTTTCATGACGTCAAACGATGGCTGTTCGCTGCCATTCCCTCATTGGAACACCACCCTCGGCAAGGATGCGGCGGACTATTTCAACGATATGGAAAACCACTGGGAAAATGTTCTCTTCATAATTGCGGGCCTTGTTGGATTTCTTTCATATCTACTTGTATCAAACCATATATGGGTCCCTGGTAAAACAAGACTACAGAGAACAGATATGTAAGTAATTCTGCACCTTATACGTCGAATCACACCTACATGTAAGCATGACTTGCTAAACAAAAACTAAATAAGGAAAATTTGCTATTTTATTAATTGCACCTCGTATTCTTGACTCACACCGCGGCCCGAGAATTTTATGATCAATTACAGGACGCCATGCTTATGTGGCTAACAATTAAAAATATAAATTTTACTTACCGCGGAAAAACGACTCCAATCATCTCTCTTTCAGGTTATTCGTACAGCCATTGTACTGTGGCGTTCTTACTGAACAATCTCTGATTCTGAACCGCCGACGAATTGAAACGGAAACAGATGCATCCGACACATATAGGGTTTGAACATACTTTAACCGCATTTATTCACTTAGCTTTTTATGAAAATCCTTGAAACACTTTCATTTTACATATAACAAACACGTTGACTGTACCTCTTGTGACACATACAAATACGGTTTGATTGCCAAGCAGGGGAGACGAAATTTTCCTTAACCAATATACACACATGTAAAGTAACATAACAGAAGTTCATAAGAAGGTACAAGTAGGCAATGACCAAGAAAAGGCGCAATCAGAGAGAAATTCCCACTCCAAAAACCGAGGTGGGAAAAACTAAATTGACAATCAGGTACTTATACTTAGAAAACATATCGTAAGCCGAGTGAGCACTGAGCAGCTATTTCCCAATAGGCGGCCACATAAGATCGATATGCTAGTATGAGGGTACGGGACCCACTTATCATACACGGAAACCAAAAATAAATACGGCGGATTATACAACATAACCTTGGTCTCACACAGGACTAAAATAAAAGAAACGCACACAAGCCTGGCGTCCTATTTATGGGATACAGGCAAGCAGTACCGCCCAAGATGTAACGCGACAGAAAGCGACGTCCGATCTGAGGCTATACTGTTTGCTTAGAGGAATGGCATCCACAAATCAAATATAAAATAAAAACACTCCCGATTCTACCAAAATGAACGTAGAGTCGTCCACATTATAACGATGGGAAAATCATTCGTTATAAATGTTTAAATGCTTTAAATATTTAAAGGGTACTGATGAGGGTTCATTGCCGGAAATTGCACAGTATAGTCCATACTATCTCCCTTTGAAGATTTTTACTGCTTCCAAAGGATCAAACATTTATATTTCATTTATTCAGACACACAAAAGAAGCAGTTTGCCCCTGCCCGACGAAACAACCGAGCACGACATTCGATCCAATACTTCGGAATACAGGACCGAGGATACACCAATGATCTACATGTGCGCCACCATGTGGCACGAAAACGAAAATGAAATGACACAGCTTCTGAAGTCTATTTTCAGGTACATATGAGTATGCTCTATTAAACACGTTAAACTTCCTTGTTCGGCTATAAAGCTTTATGCTTACTGCTACTTAGAACTGTTTAACGTGGAACATAAAAGGTATAAGTACATGTTTGTCTCTTCTGTCCAAAATAAATCGTATCTCAGCCTGAGGTTGTGCACTTGGAGAACATATTTAAACCTATACATTTTGTTTTTGTTATTGCGTTTGTAACTCTCATTAGCCTTAGCAGACCAGGGACAACTCCTTACTTATTTTGTCAAGCGCAAATGATATATGCTAGATTTTCTGTTCAGTGGAGATTGTTTGCTTTATGTGTTGCCAGAATGGATGAAGACCAGTGCACAAAGAAGAACTACCAGCTGATGTTTCACCGACGAGATCCTGACTATTACGAGTTTGAAGGTAACTGTTAGAGTAAATGCATTCAGTAGTTATTTCGCATCGTTTTCCTGTACGTCATAGTGCCGTGTACGTCAGAGTACCGTTAGTTTGCTGCATTTGGTAAGTTGTTTTTCCTACTTTTTTTCTTCTTTTTTTTGCGTTTGCAATTTACATTTTTTGATTAGCATTATATATGCTAAAAATTTACTTGGAACACTTGTTTCACTGTCAAATGTACGCAGTCGTTCCCAGTCTCTGTCAAACAAAATGTATTATCAATGATTATCCACTAAAAAGCCACCCAAATAGTAAGACTTTTTTTTAATTTTAATTAATATGCAAATATGCAGAACGTCACAACAATGTGAACAGCTGGTGTGTACTTGTTTCATCTGAGTTGCATTAAAGTCTGTTCCCACACATTTTGCAAAATATCACCAAATAGACAAACTTTGTTCAGTTGCCTTTGTACAATACACATGTACAGCTCCGTTTCATAAGTTAAGTACATACCGATTTGTTTCATAAGTAATGGCATAGCAGTACCCGAGTACTTGAATCTTAGCCATATTCTATTGGATGTTTCCAGATTTAAACGGATTTCGCTATGTCAGACCTAGTACATAAAGCTATGCACTGATTGTAACATTTTAGATTTTGATCGATTAATTTATAAATTGTAACACATTAAAATGACAAGCAAAATATAGTAACTTCTGGAATACAAATATCAACCTTAACATTGATTTCATACCATTCATGAAAGGTTTAACCAAAAACATATTATATTGTTAAATTGGCATATTGCCCGGTAGACTACACCTGGCATAATATTTGGTCTACCCTGTGTATATTCAAGTTTATTGAAGCTTGAACTATTGCACCCTACTAGCCCTGGTACACTATATTATACAGTCAGTAAGCGTTTGATACATAATAACACATACAATCGGTTGTATTTACAAATAACACTGGTCAAACAGTTGCATGTAAATATTTGATCCCAAGGATGCCACTCGAAAAGGTACTGGGGCACAAATGGCAAAAAGACAGTCCAAACAAGGTAAGGCAGTCGTGCAGGATGCAAGATTTCAAGCTCCGATAACCTCGACTGTACATAGGGTAGACCAAATATTATGTAAGGTGTAGTCTACTCGAAGCTCTTTCATTTTATTGGAATAATAAATTTTTTGGTCAAATTTTTCTGTAGTGTGAGAAATCAATTTTAACATTGATATCAGTGTCACAGAAATTGTGTTATTTCTTTTATCATATTTTATGTGCTATAATGTATTTATAAATCAATCAAAATCTAAAATGTTACAATCAGTGAATAAGGCTATGTATTAGGTTTGACATAGCGAAATCTGTTTAAACTTGCAAACGCCCAATAAAATTTGGACAAGATTCAAGTACTGGTACTGCTATGCCATTACTTATGAAACAAATCGGTATGTACTAAACTTATGAAACGGAGCTGTATGTGTGTCTTTGAATCAATCTTTCAGGAGATGTGTCTTACCACTACCGGTTGCACCAGTGATACATAATGCGACGGGCTATAAAACATGAAAAAATAAAGACAGTTTGAAATTCTGTGTTTGATACATTCTATTCCAGCTCACTTTCAGTATGTTTCTGTGTTTCAGCTCACATCTTCTTTGATGACGCCTTTGAAGGTCATAAGGATGACCAATACGATTTCACTGTGAATAGTTTTGTGAAAGACCTGATAAGAACAGTCCGACTTTCAGCAAGGTTCGTAATCATTAGAGCCGCGACGCAAGAAAACCGGTCTTCGGGGTTTCCGACCAGGTCCGACACAAACCGGCCTGTACAAGCTCAGAAAAGAGCTAGAAGCTTGAAATTTCGTATTTAAGTAGAAGAGGAATTGTACTATCCGAGTAGCGAAAACAAAGGCGCTGATCAGCTTCGCGGTTACCGCGAAGCTGATCTGCGCCTTTGTTTTCGCCTAGGCAAAAATCCGGTTTTCTCACGATGCGGCTCAAATTTAGAAAGGCTTCAAGAAATTATTCAGTGCATATACGACAAAAAGACGACCACTGTCCATGATACGTATGTAAAAACGTTAGGAACACTTACATTTTCAAAGATATGTGGAAATATATATCATATCCTACTGTTTCTTTTCATTAGTTGTTAAGATTGTTGCTGCAGTTATATGTCTATATGTGCAATACATTCATGCACCAAAGGTTCGGCTACAAAAGTCTGAATGCGACATAAGTAGGTGAAAGTAGATAAGTAAGCAGTGAGTCAACCGTCTGGATGATTGTTTTTATTTTACGTTGGACGTTGAGCTTTCAGTCTGAAAATACCAATACTTTTTATATACTTAGTGCAATCCACGGAGTGACATTCAAACTGGCCGACCCTAAGAAGGTGGCTACACCATATGGTGGTCGGTTGGTCTGGTCTTTACCCGGAGGCAACCAACTTGTGGCTCACCTTAAAGACAAGAGCATCATAAGACACAGGAAACGATGGAGTCAAGTTAGTAAACGCGTATTTCCAGCTCTAAAGCTAAACCCATTAAAAGCACATTGGCATTCTTTCGAACATGAAAGTTACCGTTCAGAAAAATAGCATGCGCAACCACATACTAGTTACTCTTCGGACAAGGTATGGGTAAATGATAACATATGATGCTTTTGAAGTCGAAACCGCGGTATGGCTCAACTTCACTATCTTTTAAACTTTAACTGCTATTTAAGAAACTTTAACTGCTATTAAAGAAACTCAATTTTAAATATGATCATTTGCTGGAATTAAAAAGATCACCAATGTCCCACGTCATTTATCCTTAGGTTATGTACATGTATTACTTCCTGGGCTACAAACTTCTAAATCTCGGCTTAAATCGGAAGAAGTTAATGAAACGGGCCATGAATACATACCTCCTGGCATTAGATGGTGATGTCGACTTTCATCCTCCAGCCGTTCAGCTGCTCGTGGACAGAATGAGGAAGAATCCATTAGTAGGCGCTGCGTGCGGGAGGATACACCCTGTTGGAAATGGTAAACACTTATTTTATCTAACAACAATATCATGGAAACCTTTGTTTGTGATGTGGGGACGGGGGTTGAGAGAATAAGCGGATAAACATTAAATAATATAAGAGTTACAAAGAAATTGACGTAGAGGTGCGAAACTGATAGCATCTGACCCATGTAAAAATCTGATGGCAGGCGTGTTAGTATCGCACCAAACAGTATGTATAATTTGCGTCCTTTTGAAGTTAAACAGACCAATTTGCTTACCTTCCTTCAAAACATATTAAGCACATTACATTATATTCCAAGTACAACATTTAGAACTATAGCTCACAACAATTATGAGAATACATGCTATCATTCAATTCAATAGCATTCAATTGGAGTTGTACCTTAAATATCATTCATATTCACAGGAGCGATGGTGTGGTACCAGAAGTTCGAGTACGCCGTAAGCCATTGGTTACAGAAAGCGGCCGAAGACAAAATAGGCTGTGTGCTTTGTAGCCCGGGGTGCTTCAGCTTGTTCCGTGGCTCAGCTCTGATGGACGATAATGTTATGAACAAGTACACCACGCCACCCACAGAGCCAACGCACTATGTACAATATGACCAAGGTATTGGACGCCTTTTGTTAGCTCACCTGAGCCGTCAGGCTCACAAGGTGAGCTTATAGTATACCCATGCTCCGTCGTCTGTCCGTCCGTCCGTCGTCCGTCCGTCCGTCGTCCACCATATTCAAAGATCTTCTCCTCTGAAACCGCTTGGCCAATCAAAGCCAAATTTTACATGAAGCATCTATGGGAAGGGGGAACCAATGTGTATATAAATAATCCAGGTCACATGACCAAGATGGCCGCCATGCCCATATATAATAAAAACCCTTCAAAATCTTCTTCTCCGGAACCACTGGACCGATTTCAACCAAACTTAGCATGAAGCATTAATGGCTCAAGCACTACAATGTATATATAAATCATGACCCTATGATGACCTTGACCTATTTTACGGCAAGGTCAACATAGGTCGCGAATGCATTTGAATGGGAAAAATTGTTAAATTGTCATTTAAAGGAAAAATCTTGCAGAAAATGAGCAGTAGGACTGAATATTAATGATTCTGAAAAAAATTGGGCACCAGGGGCTCATCCGCCCCCACCCCGGGGCAATATACATGTATATCTCCATAATATTCAATCATCTTCTCCTCTGAAACCGCTTGGCCAATCAAAGCGAAATTTTATGTGAAGCATCAATAGGAAGGGGTAACAAATATGTATATAAAAAATCCAGGTCACATGACCATTGACCAAGATGGCCGCCATGCCCATATATGGTAAAAACCGTTCAAAAATCTTCTTCTCCAGAACCGGTTGACCGATTTCAACGAAACTTGGCACGAAGCATCGATGGCTTAAGCACTACAATATGTATATAAATCATGACCCTGTGATGACCTTGACCTATTTTACGGGAAGGTCAACATAGGTCACCAATGCATTTGAATGGGGAAAACTTTTAAAATGTCATTTAAAGTGAAAGTCTTGCAGGAAATGGGCAGTAGGACTGGATATTAATGATTCTGAAAAAAATTGGACCCCAGGGGCTCATGTGCCCCCACCCCGGGGCAATATACATGCCAGTATATTTCCATAATATTCAAACGTCTTCTCCTCTGAAACCGCTTGGCCAAACAAAGCCAAATTTTAAGTGAAGCATCTATAAAATGGAGGAATCAATGTATATATAAATAAACTAGGTCACATGACCAAGATGGCCGCCATGCCCATATATGGAAAAAACCATCAAAAATCATCTTCTCTGAAACCAATAGACTGATTTCAAGGAAACTTGGCGTGAGGCATCGATGGCTAAAGTACTCCAATGTATATATAAATCATGACCCTGTGATGACCTTGACCAAGTTTATGGCAAGGTCAACATGGGTTGCCTGTGCATCTGAATTGGGAAAACTGTTAAAATGTCATTTGAAGGAAAAAGCCAACAGGAAATTGGCAAATGGACAGAATATTGAAGATTCTGAAAAAAGAAAATGGCCCAAGGGCTCTGCCCCTGCACTGGAGTTAAATACCATAATATTCAAACATGTTTATTGGTATATGCAGCTGATCTCAGGTGAGCGTTTACAGGACCATTGGTCCTCTGGTTTTTC
Source organism: Rugalucina vietnamica (assembly GCA_964017185.1). NCBI lineage: Eukaryota > Metazoa > Mollusca > Bivalvia > Lucinida > Lucinidae > Rugalucina > Rugalucina vietnamica. The sequence continues at coordinate 35,555,386 of OZ024884.1, forward strand.
TTTTTGTCAAGACTTTGCATAGAGTAATATGGGGCCTTTTGGTGAAAAAGTATGGATACATTTAAATATTTTTCTTTGCGAGCATATTTTAAGTATCAAACATGTGGTTACTGTGCTGAAACTGTATTTTCCCATTGGAAGCTCAGCACGTTGACGTGGGGCATTTATGAGATAAGACGTCATAGGCACTCACTACGAAACCGTGCCCATGCAAAATACAGCGATTTTTTTTCACATGTAAAAATCGAAAACTTCACTGGAAAATTTTTGATATTTTTGCTCAAAACATAGGTTGTGGGTAGGCGTTAGAATGAGTACCAACAACCTATGTTTTGGAGCTAAAAGAAGAAAAACAGGCCCCTGCATGCCTCAGTTTTGCTATATAAAATAAGGTATGTGGAGTATATATTACACGGACATGTTTTTCTGGTGCCTGTAGCAAAGAAAGGGTTTGGAACATTTTTGTGCGCTACTAGCGTTTGTGAATGTATATCGGACCCCAAACCCTTATGATTATTCTTCAGTCATTTCTGTGTCAATTAAAGGTGAAGACCGTTGGCTGTGCACCTTGCTGCTACAACAAGGGCACAGAGTAGAGTACTGCGCCGCCTCTGACGCCCTGACCTACGCCCCGGAGGGGTTCTACGAGTTTTTTAACCAGCGAAGGAGGTGGACCCCGTCAACCATGGCCAATATACTTGACCTACTTACAGACTGGAAAAATGTGACGACTCGAAACCCGGAGATATCTGTCATTTACGTTTTCTATCAGGTATTTTCCATTTTGCAAGCGAAATTCGCCGATTCGAAGGCGGGCAAGTTTATATTAAAGTGAGTTTTACATATTTGCTATTATAGGGATCAACCATGGTTTTCAGTGTTCAAACATTCGATGGATCACGAGGAAGGTGTTTGAACACAAGGCCGCAGGCCGCGTGTTCAAACACCTTCCGAGTGATCCAGCGAATGTTTGAACACTGAAACAAACCATGGTTGATCGCTATTCTTGCATTTTCACTCTAATCCACTTAAAATTTCTTGAAAATAACATTAGCAACGTAAAAACTCACCGAAAACAGTGGAGCTTCTTCAACGTCGGCCATTTTGTTTCTACGAAACACATGACGTCACGTCGCATTGACCAATGACGTCGCCCAAAACCCATGTTCAAACGGCATGTGAATTTCATGATTTGAACATGGGTTTTGCTGTTTGAACACGGCTTTCGACCAATCGAAAACGGCCTCAAACAGCTATGCGCATAGATATCTATGCAAGAATACAGTTTTAATGGTAGTTTGTACGAGTCATTGTTTTCTTTGACAGTTTCTGTTTTGAAGTGATGAAACGTTACATATAACATGTCAGTTTGATGGCCGCATGTACAGCATGCACAATATTTAAGATAAAATTGTATATGTTATGATTGAATTACAATATAGTCGTTCATGAATATGTATTTTAACCCAATTAAAACGAGAAACATGCCATTTCAGGGACTACTTATGGTATCCAGTATTCTTACGCCAGGAACTATTTTCTTGCTGATTCTTGGCGCTATCAATCTGGCGTACCCTGCAATCAACCTTTGGTTAGCTCTTGTGCTCAATGTGATACCCATAGGGTTCATGGTGACCCTTTGCTTCATATCAAAACCGGACGTTCAGGTAAAAGAGTTATTTGTCAGCCGGATTTACATTGCATCTCCGGGTGCAAAATTGAGATTACTAGGAATGGTATTGTTTCGAACGAAGAATTGTTTGTTCTGCATATCAATGGATCATTGGGATAGTTTATTCCGTATTTATTCGTACCAAACAACAGTTTGAATCTTCGTCGAGTTATTTGATAACCGAGCCCACATTATGATTGACACACGTCCTTTCACATCACTATCATAATTTTTAAAGGACCTAGATTTATTTCTTCATGTTTTTCTTATATTTTTCAGCTATCATACGCCGGTATCCTTAGCACCGCCTACAGCCTCGTTATGATGATTGTTCTGGTAGGACTGTTGCGGAATGGAGCAGAGTATGGGTTCTGCTCAGTGACGACCATATTTCTGTTGTTTGTCGCGGGCGTGTTCATAATTTCAGCCCTTCTACACCCACAGGTTAGCCATGAACTACGATGATCATCTCCATCGTTTTCTTTAATAACTCTTCTAACTTCTTCAGCAGGGCTATCGGTATCATAAACTTCGAAAAACCTTTTCTAAATTTTATTGCAGACACTATGAACTGATTTCCAAAATTAATGTTGGGCTAAATATCCTTTTACGCGAGGGCCTTTCGGAACCAGAATTTTATGGTGACTTGGTTTACAAATTTAAGAAACTCATAGGAAGGAATGATTTTTCTTTTCAATCCAGAAAAATCCAGAAAAATCATTATGCGTTACAGACGTATAGGATATAACTTAAATGTTATGCGACAATTTGCATGCTTAGTTTTTAACCCAGTCATGGTTGATAACTATGCTGCCTTCTTTAATATTGCACGCCGTTGTGTCGGGCGTCAGACTCTAAGATGGCCCCGACATAAAGCTATTCATTTTAGTTGGTTGGGGTCGGAGCTTCTTGTCTGTTGCTTGGCCCACCGGGGTTCAACTGGTGTTTTTCTATTGCTCCGGAGTTAGTAAGTTATTAGGCGCCCAGGGATCTCCATCGTTGGGCAGCTTACTCAATCTTTGAGTCCTCGTTTTTTATTCATCATGGAAAGGTACAAGTAGGCAAAGATCAGGAAAAGGCGCAATTAGAAAAAGATTCCCACTCCAAAAACCGAGGTGGGAAAAAACCAAACTAACAATCAGGTACTTATACCATGAAAACATTTCGTAAGCCGAATGAGCAGCTATTTTCCCAATAGGTGGCCACTCAGTTACCTTAACTTAACTAAAAATATGAAAACATACATAAGGCGCCAACAGCACAAAAATATTTTAAACACCAAAACATAAAACAAAAAGAACCACCACAGAAGTATCGACTTAGAATGATCAGTAACACAAAGTTACTGGCGGGTTTAAATCGATTTTACATGGCCATAACCTCACCCTCAGCTTCTGCAGTGGTTCATAACATTTAGTTAGTTCTTCGGTCCTCGTGGTGAATCTCTAACTAGTCAATGAATCATCAAGAACAAACAAATAAATCATGATAAACATCCTGATGAATCAAAAACCAGGACTCACAGATTGAGTAAGCTGCCCGACGATGGAGATCCCTGGTTGCCGAATAACTTACTAACTCCGGAGCAAAAGAAAAACATCAGTTGGACCCCGGTGGGCCAAGCAACAGACAAGAAGCTCCGGCCCCAACCAACTAAAATGAATAGTTTTAAGTCGGGGCCATCATAGAGTCTGACGCCCGACCCACCGGCGTGCAATTAAAGAAGGCAGCATAGTTATCAACCGTGATTGGGTTAAAAACTAAGCATGCAGACTGTCGCATAACATTCAAGTTATAACCTATACGTCTGTAACGTGTTATGATTTTTCTGAACTGAAAAGAAAAATCATTACTTCCTATAAGTTTCTTAAATTTGTAAACCAAGTCACCATAAAATTCTGGTTCCGAAAGGCCCTCACTTAAAAGCGTCTTTAACCCAACATTATATTTGGAAATCAATTCATAGTGTCTACGATAAAATTTAGAAACGGTTTTTCGAAGTTTATGATACCGATAGCCCTGTTGGAGAAGTTTGGCCGTTAAACATTTATTTCGAGCGTTGAAGTCTGTAACATGATTGCAAACTCTAGCAAACCTAATAAGTTGCGAAATGTATACACCATAAGAAGCACGGCGAGGAACGTCACCATCCAAAAACGGAAAATTTACTATATCGAAATCAAAGTCATCGCGCTTATCATAAATTTTAGAAGAAACAAATCCATTTGCAACAGAAAGATGTAGATCTAAAAAGGGGGCTTCGGTATCCGAGATATTGGCTTTGTTCAACTGTAGTTCAGATGGATAAATTTGATTGACCATACCTTCAAAATAAGGGTTGTCAATGTTCAAAAGGTCATGGAGTTTATCATGATTTATTTGTTTGTCAATGATGATTCATTGACTAGTTAGAGATTCACAACGAGGACCGAACAACTAACTAAATGTTGTGAACCACTGCAGAAGCTGATGGTGAGGTTAGGTACCTGTTAAACTGGTTTAAGCCCGCCAGTAATTTTATACTACTGATCGTTCCAAGGCGATACTTCTGTGGTGGTTCTTATTTTTTATGTCTTGGTGTTTATTTTATTTTTTTGCTGTTGGCGCCTTATGTATGTTAAGTTCAGGTAACTGAGTGGCCACCTATTGAGAAAATAGCTGCTCATTCGGCTTACGACATGTTTTCATGGTATAAGTACCTGATTGTTAATTTAGTTTTTTCCCACCTGGGTTTTTGGAGTGGGAATCTTTTTTTCTGATTGCGCCTTTTCCTGATCATTGCCTTCTTGTACCTATCTCTTCTACTTCGTCCATTCTAGCCGTCTTAGGTATATTAATATTCCGAGGTATGTGTAAAATTCAGCTAATGTCGGTTTGCCCTTTGTACATCTGAATTTACTTATGCAACAAAGCAGATGAATGGTATTGGAAATGCATGGTGTGTGTATTAATGTCTTCAACATGAAAACTTTTAAACTTATCTGGATATTTCGCAGACTAGCAATTTGCTATTAAGATCATTAAAAGTTAAAAAAAAAAAAAAAAAAAAAAAAAAAAAAAAACACGGATTTTCCTAGAAATACGTTATTATTTGTGTATTTAAAAAAACTGTCTAATTTACAGGAGTTTTGGTGCCTACTTCACGGTTGTCTCTATTTTCTGGCCATCCCAGCCATGTCCATGGTATTGATGCTCTATTCACTCGGGAACCTGCACGTGGTCACGTGGGGAACGAGAGAGAATAAACAACCTGCAGGTATTACTGTATTAGTGTGATGTAAATCAAAAACAAAGAACTATGAGTTTTGAAAAAAAAATATTATTTGGAAGAGTCAATCATTTTGTGGACTGTCTCTTCAGGGACAGTTCGATTATTGATGAAACGTGCGAAATGTCTTTATGAACAACCGTACATATATTTTAATTCATATGCAACTGAAAGCCATGTGCGTTGCTTTATAGGAGCAGAAATGTGAATTAAATCATTTTCATTGATTGATAGTGGTGCTAAAGTATCTCCAATTTTGAATCATTTTCCCCATGAACATCAGGGTTCCACATACATGCATTCTTTTTCCTTTGTTTGTATCGATGCTTTAGACTATATGACATCAGAAAACTTTACCAGTTTCGAAAATAAATGCAGATTCGTTAAGCAAGTGCGCCGCTTGGCTTCAGTATTATTCGTGAACAATTGGTTCAAAAAGTTACGCTTTGCATAACCGAAAAATAAAAATAAAGAACAAAGGTAAAATAAAATGGACTGGTCCGACTAAAGACATTGAATGTCAAAGTACAAGTTGCCTTCTTACAGGACAAAACCAATCACAGAAACCACAAGACGCAGTACTCACGTGGCTTGAAAAGTTTATGATGTGCTGCAGAGGCAACTCAAAATCTGAGGTATTGATCCTTTTTCTAAACAATTTTGACAAAAACTGATAAGCAATTGACAAAAATCTGACGTCTGGCGCAGTTAGCATAATGAAGAACACAATCAAACTGAATGTATAAATTTTTCTTTCCAAACAGATGATAACCCTAACCTATCAACAAAATAATGGTTACATTTTACCTGGTTTGGTTTCGTTTTATAAAAAGTAACTTTTCTGGTCTACTTTGCCTACCTGCAACCCATGTGAAGTATTCTTTCATCATTTCAGGACAACACGCTAAGGGCGATACTGGATCGACTAGACGCCATTGAGGATAACCTCACTGCAACTGCTGGGAGCCAACGTACATCAATATTGGAGAGGATGAGAGATTTCGGAAGAAGGACGCCCATGTCTGGATCAAGGTCACCAGCCATGATGATGCAGTCAGAGGGCGCTCCGTATTCCCAAGTATCAGGCGACTTTGAAGGTGCAAGGCATACAGGTATAATAGTTATTTTTTAGTTATGACCCAGTTTCAAAACTTTGCGGGCATGTCCGGTGTAAACAAAACGTAATGACATTATCCTGGAATACATGAGAACTAGAGATTCTTATAGTTGGCCATGTACACCTGTCTTATATCTGATGTAATTAAATCCATCCACCCATCTAAAAAGCAACGAAGACGCATTTACAGAAACAGAAAATGCGACTTTCAGCGATGAGGTAATTTAACTTATTCCTTACCCAGAGGGTTAAAGCAGCCTCTGACTTACTATATATTTCAGTTAATAAAATTTATGAGGAGGAACCACAGAAACCACGTGACCTGTTGAAGAATCCCTATTGGATGTACGATGATGAAGATATCAAGACGTTTAAAACTGATAAAGCCCTGGAAGACAATGAAGTAACATTTTGGAAGCAGTTAATCGAAACATATCTCAAACCTTTGGAAGGCGATGCCGAAAAACAAAAGCAAACGCAAGAGGCGCTAATCGAACTTAGAAACAAAGTGTGTTTGATATTTATTTTGATAAACTCGCTCTTTGTTATTGTCGTGTTTACATTGCAACAAGTAACAGTGAGCAGTGGTAGTATGACGATTCATCTACCTTGTGCTGAAAACCTGAGGGGTGAGGACAACGGAAACGCGACTGACGTTAACCATGACCTTCATCCCCAGGCTATTGAGCCGATCTCCGTGGCGTTTACGCTCGTGTTTGGTATCCTGCTATTCGTACAATTCGTGTGCATGCTGTTCCATCGGTTTGCGACATTGCTGCATATCCTAGCAAGTACAACGATATTCAAAGGAAAGAAGTTGCTGGCAAGGTTCCGACCAGATCCGGAGGCTGGAGTTGAAAACGTAACGGAAAGGGAGATAACCTACGATGAGGTGTGTGCTTTATATTACAACTATTATTTCTGTGTTTTAAGTCAGACATGTAAGACTTGTAACAACATTACGAAAACTTGTCCATGCAATAAACAGAGATTTTTTTTAGCTTTAAACATTGAAAATTTTCAGCTGAAAAAAAAAAAAGATATTTTTTCTTATTTTTGCTCAAAACATAGATTGTGGGTACACGTTAGAACCGCCTCGACACAATCTATGTTTTGGAGCAAAAATAAGAAAAATAAGTATACCCCTGCATACCCCAGTTTTACTATATAAAAGTGGGGTTGAAGTGGGTATATATAGCACAGACATGTTTTCATGATGAAATGCTAAATTATTCCCAAAATTTTGATAAAATGTGCTGAAAGATCACAAAATATTCTACTCATCTTCACTATATTTCTGGCATATTCAGGCAAACACGTGTTAGAGTATAATAATGTCAATGACTGACAAAATCTTTCTTGAAAACAACCCAACTTATTTTTCTAACTGCCTTATTTTAGTCTCGATTTATTGCACCCTTGCTGCTTTACAAGTGAGACCATTTAAATGATAAAATTGCTAAATATTTCCCCCAGGCGATCGATCTGATACGAGACATGCAAAGCAACAAAGATGATGAGGCAAGTTCGGTTATCAGTTCAACACCCAGTGAGACCGAGATGTCAGAGCTAGACGACGATTTCGAGGAAAGTAAGTTGCTTTCTTTCCTATATAAAATCAAAAGTGGACAAAACGAGTCGAGGGCTTAAAGCTTAGCATGTGATAAAAAGGTATTTTTCAATGAAATATCGCTTATATCACAAATTTCCATTTTTGTAGTAAGTATCCATAACAGTTGCAGTTTAATTGGCCTTTACGTGCAGCTTAGTAGACTTATCTGATCAATGATTTCTGTGAGATCAAAATCGAACGTAGGCATGTATTGACATGATTCAAAAACACAAATGATTTAACTGTGTAAGACAAATCACAAAGGCGTTCATTCAGATTTCTTTAAAGCTCAGCTGGGAAATTTGATAAACCAAACGGCATTAGGAATGTCAGGGACAGTTCCTGGTTATTGGATAGTTGGATAAGTTTTATATATGAGAAAAGTCTTCCTGGTTAAATTAATAATAAAGAGATTAAACCGATAACTTCTGAGGTAGAAAATACTTAAAGGCTTAGCTTCTGAAGGAGCTAAATTGTCACCACTGTTTATTCGACTTACGACCCCTGCTGGTGCAATATGGTCCAGAGATCAAAAGACGGTCATAATGAGGTGATTAGGTGTAATAAAGAGGCTCCTAAAGGATAATATCAGTAGTACCACTGTTTATTCGTTTTATGGTCCCTACAGTAACATGTGCAATAAAACTTCCTCCCTCAGCAATCAATATTGACTTTTCCTGTATTAGCCCCCAACCTGTATTCTTAATCATTGTCAGGCCACTAGATTTCAAGTGTCTTGTCCCTTATCATTGAGAAGCTAATGACCCCAATAGACAGGACTGTAAGCCTTTAGGAGGCATAGCGCAGAATCACAAATGGTATCCCAAACGCGTAAATAGAAGTGACAGAAAAAACATGTCATTGGGTCGAATTTAGCAATTTAAGGGATTCAATAATCGTAATTACATAAACATACAACAACAATGTCTTGAGATAAAGAAGAAAGAAAATAAATAAAAAAAAAAAAAAAAAAAAAAAAAAAGTTTTGCAGATAATACAAAAATGTACCGCAAATGGGTTTTTAAAATTTAATAAGCTAAAGAGTAAAAATGATATATAGAGGATCTTACACGAGTGGTCATTTTATATGAAATTTATTATGTCCCCCCAACCGAAGGTGGGGGACATATTGTTTTTGGTGCGGTTCCCGTCGGCGTCGGCGTCGGCGTCGGCGTCGGCGTCCGCGTCGGCGTCCGCGTCCGCGTAGCTTCTTTCTTACGCGATATCTTTTGAACCAGTGGATGGATTTTGACCAAACTTGCATAGATACATGGTTGGGAGGGGGGAAAGAGTTGATTAGATTTTGGTGACCTTGACCTCATTTTCAAGGTCACCAGCCCATGAAAACTGATCAAATTAGGTTTTCTGACGCGATATCTTCTGAACAAATGAATGGATTTTGAGCAAACTTGCACAAGAGCATTGTTGGGAGGAGGCTCAGAGTTGATTAGATTTTGGTGACCTTGACCTAATTTTCAAGGTCACGAGTCCATAAAAACTGTTGAAATTAGTCTTTCCAACTCAATATCTTGAAAACCAATTGATGGATTTTGACCAAACTTGCACAGAAGCATTGTTGGGAGGAGGCTCAGAGTTGATAAGATTTTGGTGACCTTGACCTAATTTTCAAGGTCACAAGTCCATAAAGAATGTTGAAATTAGTCTTTCCAACGCAATATCTTGTAAACCGATTGATGGATTTTGACTAAACTTGCACAGAAGCATTGTTGCGAGAAGGCTCAGAGTTGATTAGATTTTGGTGACCTTGACCTAATTTTCAAGGTCACGAGTCCATAAAAAATGTTGAAATTAGTCTTTCCAACGCAATATCTTATAAACCAATTGATGGATTTTGACCAAACTTGCACAGAAGCATTGTTGGGAGAAGGCTCAGAGTTGGTTAGATTTTGATGACCTTGACCTAATTCTGAAGGTCACAAGTCTATAAAACTGTTGAAATTAGTTTTTCCGATACGATATCTTGTAAACTAATTGATGGACTTTGACCAAACTTGCACAAAAGCATTGTTGGGAGGAGGCTCAGAGTTGATTAGATTTTGGTGACCTTGACCTAATTTTCAAGGTCACGAGTCCATAAAAACTGTTGAAATTAGTCTTTCCAATGCAATATCTTGTGAACCAAATGATGGTTTTTGACCAAACTTGCACAGAAGCATTGTTGGGAGGAGGCTCAGAGTTGATTAGATTTTGGTGACCTTGACAGAATTTTCAAGGTCACGAGTCCATAAAAACTGTTGAAATTAGTCTTTCCAACTCAATATCTTGAAAACCAATAGATGGATTTTGACCAAACTTGCACAGAAGCATTGTTGCAAGAAGGCTCAGAGTTGATTAGATTTTGGTGACCTTGATCTAATTTTCAAGGTCACGAGTCCATAAAAAATGTTGAAATTAGTCTTTCCAATGCAGTATCTTGTAAACCAATCGATGGATTTTGACCAAACTTGCACAGAAGCATTGTTGGGAGGAGGCTCAGAGTTGATTATATTTTGGTGACCTTGACCTAATAATCAAGGTCACGAGTCCATAAAAAATGTTAAAATTAGTCTTTCCAACGCGATAACTTGTAAACGAATGGATGGATTTTGACCAAACTTGTACAGAAGCATTGTTGCGAGGAGGCGCAGAGTCGGCTAGATTTTGGTGACCTTGACCTAATTTTCAAGGTCACAAGTCCATAAAAAATGTTGAAATTAGTCTTTCCAACGCAGTATCTTGTAAATCAATTGACAGATTTTGACCAAACTTGCACAGAAGCATTGTTGGGAGGAGGCTCAGAGTTGATTAGATTTTGGTGATCTTGACATAATTTTCAAGGTCACGAGTCCATAAAAAATGTTGAAATTAATCTTTCCAACTCGATAACTTGTAAACCAATTGATGGATTTTGACCAAACTTGCACAGAAGCATTGTTGCGAGAAGGCTCAGAGTTGATTAGATTTCGGTGACCTTGACCTAATTTTCAAGGTCACGAGTCCATAAAAAAATGTTGAAATTAGTCTTTTCACTGCAATATCTTGTAAACCAGTTGATGGATTTTGACCAAACTTGCACAGAAGCATTGTTTGGAGGAGGCTCAAAGTTGATTAGATTTTGATGACCTTGACCTAATTTCCAAGGTCACGGGTCCATAAAAACTGTTGAAATTAGTTTTTGCGATACGATATCTTGTAAACTAATTGATGGATTTTGACCAAACTTGCTCAGAAGCATTGTTGTGAGGAGGTTCAGAGTTTATAAGAATTTGGTGATTGTGACCCAATTTTAGACAGGGTCCAAAACAAGTTTAAACTATCACACCTTACATGGTGTCTTCCCTAGAAAAACTTCATATCACAAGGTAACTACACTTCAATTACTAAACGGTTGGGGGGACATAGTTTTCCTCAGAAAACATTGTTTTAATTAAACCAGCCGTCGGCAACTTTAATAAATTCCATATGAAATGACCACGAGTGTAAGATTCGTTTTATCATATGACCTCTAAAACAGGATTTTATCGCCTTCAAAGTAGACACATTTTCAGTGAAAAAAAAAACAAACAACAAAACAACAAAAACAACGTATTGTTGCTACGGACGTCGTCAATGACGTTACGTACTCCCGCAAAAAAGTGTTAATACACGTCTGGTCATAACACTTGAAAACAGCGACGTCATATGATAACAACCATTTGAAGGCAATGTAAATATATCAACTAAATTATTTGAAACGACCAGTGGTTGCGTCCAAAGCATTAATCGCAACTGCAAAAGACCAAGAATAAGGATGTTAATTTTGTCCTAGGAACATCTGACTTAGAAAACGATGCAGAGACAGGTAATGATATTGATTCGTTTGTGGAGAGAAAATGGCGTGATAGTATTGCTTCCGAACCAATCATATTAGTTTTAGTCTCGGATAGTCTTGAGCAAGTAAACTTTAGGCCACTTTGTTAGTATGCTACAGAATATTTCTACTTGGATATATGCTATGTATGGTTAGTGTCATTTTCTTCTCAAATTATTCTGATATAAAGGTTGTGCTAGTTGAGAGATAAGACAGCGTCAAAACCATTTTGCTCCAATGATTGGCAGTATTATAAAGTTTGTTACTGTATCTAACAATATCTTAGAAGTATTTACTTTATAAAGTAAGGTGTGTCCGTAGGAAACGTCATAAGACAGTACCAGCTGAGTTTATAGAATTTATAAGTGATTCGGCGGGGATAGGAGATGTACGACAGTATGCGATCAGCAATGTTATTAAATCGTCCCTCGGGCTGATTATCTGGTTTTAGTTACAACCAAATTGTCGAAACACGCATACTTTACTCAGTGTCGATTCCAGCGACCACTTTTGTGGAACAATATTTCTTGCACACCAGATAGAGAAATCCTACGTTTTATCCCATGTGAGAAATTCTTATCTCACCCTCGTTATCTCACCCCGTCGCACGCTGCGTTCAAGTGTTCTTTTTAACATTGGTTGTATAGGACGTCACGTATTTTCGTCGTAAGCGCAAACGTCACGACGTCAAAACGTTTTAATACAAAATGGCGGACGCCGCGATTGAGGCATTTTTCTAGGTAAATAGTATAAAAATCAAGCTTCGCCGTATTTAGGCGTGCAAGAAAAAGAATCCATCATTCGTGTAAGGTATGGATATACAAATCTGTCCCTCGGGTCACAGTTTGGCATCACTCGGCGAGCCTCGTGATGCCAAAATGTGACCCTCGGGACAGATTTGTCTATCCATCCCTGACACTCATGTAAGATTCTTATATTCTCTAAATAACTAAGTTGTGTATAGCAGGTATTATGTTTAAGAAACAATTATGTTTAAGAAACAAAGTCCGATATCCTGTGACACTATTTACGAATACAATTTTAACTCAAAATTTCTAAATATATACGCATTTTAACAGAGTCAATGATAACTGAAAATCAGGAAAAGGCGCAATCAGAAAAAGATTCCCACTCCAAAAACCGAGGTTGGAAAAATCTAAATTGACAATTAGGTACTGAGCCTTTTTCGTGGGGAATGATAACTCACATTGCACTTAGTATTTTCTGGCGAGTTTACTAACCATCACATTAATAAAGATACTATTAAGCTTTTGATCGTCCACTCCAGGCGAAAATAGGAGACAACGAGCAAAAGAACACTGGAAGAAGTTGGCAAAAAGGCGGGAAAAGCTGCAGCGACGCGGGAACACACTCAATGCCAACTTTAGAAATAACTTCCTGGCAATGCAGAAACTGATGAAAGAAAGTGGAGCACCTCAAGATACTGACTCTGTCACCGGGACAATACGAGTAAGTCATGGAGATAATTTGTTAGATTGAGTTGTTTGTTTTTATTGAGGTTTAACGTCCCAGTAAATAGTATTTCAGTCACTCAAGACGGAACAACTGCTTCCTGGCTTTAACCAGTAAACTTGTGAGTTTTTGTGTCTTGTTCTTGGACACAACACGGTGCAGCCAGTGGTGATCGAACCCATGACCTCTCTGTTAGGAGAGGCCGTAATATTGTGTACACACAATCAATGTTTTGCGCAAAAATAATAATACAAAAAATATCAAATGAAAATTTTTATTTTCAAAGCCCAATAAACATTGTGTAACGGGATAGTCTCCCTTGTATTAGCGTATTAGCGGCATATTAGCGGCTTTGTGATTAGAGTAAGTGTTAGGTATATAGCGCAGTAAACCACCGTTGGTGGATTAGCATACTTTTCCATCGACGGGGTTTGCTGTGGCTTGTCTCGGCTGTTCGTTACATTTGGTGGCAGCGGTGGGATGATGACAACTGCCAGAACGGAGTTGCCTTACCCATGTAGTCCCCAGGCCAAGACTCGGGGCGAGTCTTCTCGGAGGGGGAAGTAATGTAACGGGATAGTCTCCCTTGTAGAATACGTTGGTGCAACGTATTAGCGGCATATTAGCGGGTAGTAACATGCAAATTAGAAACTCGAAACTTTGTGATTAGAGTAAGTGTTAGGTATATAGCGCAGTAAACCACCCTTGGTGGATGAGCATGCTTTTCCATCGACGGGGTTTGCTGTGGCTTGTTTCGGCTGTTCGTTACAATTGCATGGGCATGTTTTCGTTATGATTTCTCTTTTCAAACTAGGATGACGAGTCCGATATAAACGAGATAAGGAAGAAAGGAGATTTCAAACGGTTCAACCACAAATCTTTGAAGGTCATCGCAGAAATACAACATCTTCCTTCCCTGAAGAAGTCCATTGCTGACAAGAAACTAAAGGGATGGGAGCTGCTGCGGGAGAATGTGTTAGGTATGATAACTGTTTTCTAACTTTGAAGGAAACAACCGCTGTTAGGTCACCTATGAAAATATTGGATTATGTTTTCCTTTTATTACTTCAATCACAAGATACGCTGATAATTAATAAATAGAGCCAGAATTTGAAACAAAAAAGTCAATGTCTTGTTCTCAGGCAACTTCCTATGAACGTATACACACGCAGAAAACACTACATCTAAACGTCTGGCACTATCGGAACACAAATTCTGTCACAGTGCTATCGATTTATCAAGGATGCTATTTGTGATCTATTCGTATATTATACATAAGACAGAAAAAAAAGTGTTGAAACGTTAACATTTAGCCAAGCAATGGTTTGTTCCAAAATATGAATACCAAAATGTAAATATCAATCTATTTTTTTTTTCTTTCAATTGAAGCAAATGTAAAAGGGCGAAAAATGGCAGGGCTTGTGGAACAGGTCAGACGAAAAAGTCGACAAGATGCCGCCCAACAAGCTGCGATAAAAGATCAGTCTACTGAAAAGCAGGAGCCAGACAGAGATGACACAGTCAAAGATCAAGTTTTCCATCAAGTGAAAACTGATATCCAAGACGGATCGATTACAGAAGTTAAATCAAGTATAAGCGACCCTGAAGACATTGAGTTAAAACAATTAGCCAATGATGTTGACGACGAGAGTGATGATTTAACTCACAATGAGAATTTTACTCTAGAAATACCTAAGGTAGAGGATGACCAATGGCCCGATGAAGAACAATATACACACACTGATCACGAACATTTTGACACATTGTTCTAATATATACTGAGAGCTGATCGGGTACATTATTTGAATGCTGGTGTGTTTGATGTTTTGTTTAATGTGTAGGTAGCGTTTAATTAAACGTTAGTCCAAACTGACCAGATCATACGCATTGTAGACGTTTTTATACTTTGTTCTTGTGTATATAAATTGTTGAGAGAAGCGTATACAAAGTCGATCAGGTTCAGTACCCTTCTCTACTGCAAATTAAGTGTTTTATATCAAAACTAATCAGATGACATTATTTGAATGTTTAAGATGTTGATACTTTGTTTTAATACATATTGAGTGTTTATTTAAAAAGATGGCAACAGTAATGTAGCATTAACCATGGCAACAGTAATGTAGCATGAACCATGGCAACAGTAATGTAGCATTAACCATGGCAACTGTAATGTAGCATTAACCATGGCAAAAGTAATGTAGCATTAACCATGGCAACTGTAATGTAGCATTAACCATGGCAACTGTAATGTAGCATTAACCATGGCAACTGTAATGTAGCATTAACCATGGCAACTGTAATGTAGCATTAACCATGGCAACAGTAATGTAGCATTAACCATGGCAACAGTAATGTAGCATTAACCATGGCAACTGTAATGTAGCATTAACCATGGCAATTGTAATGTAGCATTAACCATGGCAACTGATATGTAGCATTAACCATGACAACTGATATGTAGCATTAACCATGACAACTGATATGTAGCATTAACCATGGCAACTGTAATGTAGCATTAAGGATTTTACACCCTGTGCACAGATAATCAATGAATCACGCTTCACTTTAAAACGTGCCTCTGATAATGGGTTGTGCAGAAAATATTTGTGTGGAAGACGAAAGGAAAGTTATTTAAATTTCAAAATTGTGATCTAAGTTTGTTCCAATAGGGCCTATAAAATTTTGAAAACCAGTCAACAGATAAAGTTTCAATGGCCAAAATGAATTTTGAATAGGGATTTACATTGGCAAGGAAGATAATCCATGATCATGAAAAATGGGTATGTTTTGAAAAAAAATATTTCGTCTTGGCGATTTTGTCTCGGGTAAGTCATTTGTGTCATTTTATATTGATTTTGAGCAATCATAGTAAAATACCTAGAAATTTCATTTTTGCGGTGAACTATGTACCTCCCTTTCATGAGATTTTTGTACAGAAAATATCTATTCAAAAACCAGGGGCGGATCCAGGATGTCTGAAGTGGGGGTTCAAATGTAGAAAAGGGGGGGGTTCGTTTGCACAATTTTCCACAAACTTTCTTGAAATTCCCCATGAAAATAAAATAATTTGGGTCCAGAGGGGGGTTCGAGCAAACCCCTTGAACCCCCTCTAAATCCGCCACTGAAAACTTGTGTTGTTTGTCAACCGATTTTCAAAATTTTTGCTACACATTTTGCGACAAACTAAATTCTTAATTGTGCTAAGAAAATATTTCATCTAGATTTAAACAGTTGCAAAATATCTGCGAAAATCCATTATCAGACAAAAAGAAACACACTTTAGGTACTTTTAGGCAGCTAGATATTTAGTCACATTCTTTTCCTGAGACCAGAATAAAATCTTCTTTTTTGATAGCTAATTTTTTAACAAGCATAATAATAAGGCATATGTTTTGTGGATTGTCCTAAGAATGATAAGGACGCAAAAATAATCTATTTTCTGCTTTTACATTTATTAATTGTGACCCAGAGCTTATAATCATAATAATTACTCAGCTATAGTGAAGGTCTGACAGTCTAAAGTTGGTCTAAGATGTACAGCAAACAAGCGGTTCAACAAGAATGTGTTTGCGGGCTAGACAGACGGACGTCAAAGCATTGGTATACTATCTGCTCTGGTAAGAGCTGGCGTGATATAGAAGAATGTTGCAATGTTCGACTCGAGCTCTTTTGAAAGTGGAACACAATTCCCACTGTACTTATTAACTTTAAATGATACTTGTGAAATTTCCTACTCGAAAAATCATACATTAAGGACCCTTTTACTTTAAATTCAATCAGATATACATGTATAATATGACTAGCTTAGTATAGATTCTTAAATGTTTCACATGCGAAATGTATTTTTCATGAAAGTTTTTTTTTCTATAACTATGTCAATTGAACTAAAGTTTGTCCATAATGATACAACAAAGTAGTTTTTAAATAAAAAGAGTCTTCATACTTTATGCTTACATTTACTTACTTCCAGAATACATTGTGGTTACTCGTTACAACCGAATATACATGTATATTCATAGCTCTGCTCTAAAACAAGATCATGATGGGCTTTTGTCTCATCTTTCTCTTTTTATCAGTACCTGGGACCAGTTCTTCAAAATTAACAACATCGTTTTAGTTTACAATTCGTTAAAATTGCAAACATGAATATTACAAATATACTGTTATTTTTTGTCGATAAAATGTGAGAATCCTTTGCAATTCAAAGGATTCTCTCATTTTATCAACAAAAAATAACAGTGTATTTGCTTATGTAGTCGGCATTTATTTAACGAGCTGTCTTAACGATGACGTTAAGCTAACAAAATTTGAACAACTGGCCCCTGATACTGGCCCCTGATTGTCAATTTACATCCCAACTCGGTAATAAGGGTGTTTATTTGGTTCTAATTCTACCAGTTCCTGATCATTGCTTGCTTTCCCCTTATTCCCCATCTTTCTTCATGTAAACATTTGAGCCGCCTCGTGGGAAAACCAACAATGTGGTTTCCGAACAGGTCCGACACAAACCGGCCTGTACAAGCACAGAAAAGAGCCAGAAGCATGAAATGTTGGATTTAAGTAGAAGAGGAATTGTACTATCCGAATAGCGAAAACAAAGGTGCTGATCAGCTTCGCGTGATCTGCGTCTTTGTTTTCGCCTATACATATTGTTGGTTTTCCCATGAGGCGGCTCATTTCAAGGGCGATGAATAGATGATAAACAACAACATGAACTATTCTTAAAGTCGATTATTGCTATATCACCCATAATAATACATGTTTCAAATGAACACATACAAATAATTGGTTCAATGAAATACACAATGTAAGTCCATCTGTGGTAATACGTGTAATGAGAAAGCATTCTAAAGACCATTTAACCCATATGAAATTGATGAACTGTACAAAGTTTCTAATAATAGACTTGGCTTATTTTTTTAAATGGTCAAGCATTCTAAAAATACTAATGTGCATTTACAAAGCAATGTCTGTACTATAAAAGTAGTAATACTCTATGTAAAAACACAAGAAATAATGACACAGAATCACTTTGAGAGGCAACAAAAACATAAAAGTTCCAATTCATGAAAATATTATAAGTAAGCCCATAGAAAAAATCATCAAAACAAAAAATGAAATCATCAAGTCATGTGGCAAAACATACTTACGAATGTCACGTTCTGCAAAAACTAAGCATTTTTGCAACACATCAATATCACTATCAGTCTCTGGTTAAATTCCGACCTTTGATCAACTATGTCCGCCTGTAGCCTGCTAAAGCCGTAAGCAAGATCGGGTTTTAAACAGATTAATACTTTTCACAAAACAAAACAAAACAATCTCAACAATAAAGATTTCATTGGTGAGAACTAGCTGACCTGAGACCTAAACATTAATGCATTGTTTAACAAAATATATATTCACAAGCAGGTGTTTGTGACCTTTTTTTGTTACCTTTTTACTTGTACCTTTTTGTACATGAATAATCATTAACTGAAAAATCATTAACTAAACGGTCAAAAGAAAGCACGTTTAGTAATATGAGAAAGTTCAATGAGTTGTAACACACATTTAGACCATGATGGGAAACATGGGTCTGCATCAGGAAAACGTGTCCGTGTAATGTTTACCCCCTTGAACCCCACTTTTATATAGCAAAATTGGGGTTTGCAGGGGTATACCTATTTTTCTTGTTTTTGCTTCAAAGCATATATTGTGGGTACCCGTTAGAACCGCCTCGGCGAGGCGGTTCTAACGTGTACCCACAATCTATGTTTTGAGCAAAAATAAGAAAAAATATTTTTTACAACTCTCTGTTTATTGCATGGGCATGTTTTCGTAATGACGTGTACCAATGTCAGTGGGCACATTGTCATGTTTGTCAAAATAGCCAGTCAGATAAGAATTGGAGACAAACAAACTGAGTTTGTACAATTTGTCATGCAACTGCATACTGTATTTCGGATGAAACTGTCATGGAGCTTAAAGTCATGCAAAATAAACAGTGTTGGTAAATACTTTTCATGCACCTGAGTTAGAAAGAAGAACATCTAACAGAACTCCATAAAATATGTTAATCCTACAAACTAGAACATTCGCAAACGTCTTGGCAACCCCAAAATCTGACCAGCAATATACACAAACTTAATAGAAAGTTCCATGTTTTCTTTCAATCTTGACAGTAAGTAACATGTTGATTTTGCAAAGCTTCTTCTAAGTAGCCTTGTTGAAACTCATAAAACAGGCAAGCCATTGTTTTCAGGTTTGATTTTTCTTTTATTTAAAAACATATACTTAGTTGTCTAGCATGCTACAACTACCGATGGCGAGGTCCATACGTGTAGGACTTGCTGGCAAAATGGGTCAGGTTTACACATGTATCCAAAATAAGCACATGTACCCTATTGTGGTGTACAATAAATTTAAAAAAATATTTTTTATATCTACAAACAAATTTTGGCACAAGACAATTACAATATAATGAAAATATACCCAACAAATACATTGGTATTGAGCACTTTGTTTAGAAATGTTAACTGATTTTCATGATAAAATTAGGTCCCCAATTTCACACCTTTATAAAATAAATTCATTTAAAAATACTTAGCCCTTGTCAGACCTCCTTCTGAGTTTGTGTTTTGCTACATAGATACAATAATGCCTTTGCTTTTATAAGATCCAAAATTTAAAGTCACAATCCATTTTCTCAAATTAGAGATTAGTACCCTCTTTGTGTATCGCTTAAACCACTCGACTTGAAAACCAGGGGTCGTAGTTTCGATCCATCACTTCCCTAGTCTTTCCGATGGGACTTTATACCAATGTTCCTTGACCTAAGCTGTTCAGTGGATAACTAACCCTAAATCAACTGACCAACATTTTTTTGTGTCGTGTTCAGATCAAAGACCACTAGAATATGTTTTATCTTTTCATGGCTTATATTCTGTCTGTAATATTCTTGACCATTTCTCAAATTCTGTCAGCAATATTCTTGACCATTTCCCAATCAACCTCGACTGACTCATACGCCTGTATTGCTTTAATAAGCGTCTGTAACGTCGCATCCTTACCGACTTCCTTCTTCCACTTCAGTAAGGCGTCGTAAATCTGGAAGGCAGTCTTGTATGGGTTATCCATCTTTGATTGGTCAATGGCGACCTGAGGAAGACCAAGCTCAAGCAGGACAAATTCCCAGTTGAATCCAAGGCACTTGGACAGCCTGCTCAAATCTTTGTAGGAAACTTCCCTATTCTTTGCTATTGCGGGTAAATCGTCGACCCATCCAACACTCGCCTTCTTCCCGATTGGTAATTCTATATAGTCCGGGAACCAGTGTCCGAGTAGCACCTCTGAATGGACAGTGTGTGGGTCTTCGTGAGCACAGCAGGGCAGTTTACCGTATTTGAGCAGTTCCTTACAGTTTATCAGATCCGCTGAGGCTCTGTCGGTTCTTTCACACTGAATACAGATCGAGAATGGCGTGTTTTGGTGGTATCTTCCGAGATCTTTTTGAACAGCCGCAGTGAGATAGCGTCTTAGCTTGTCACACTGAGCAGGCACCGGTTTTTGATCGGTCAAGTTCACTACTCTGACCTTGATTACGTTGTCAGTAATACTGAGCACAAAGCAATGATGTTCGTTCAGCTTGAACACACCAACGTCACTATATAGCAGCAGCTTTCCGCCTATCTTCAGCACAGAATAGGTCGACAAGCATGCCCCGAGAAGTCTGTGAAATATAGCCGGCGGTATGAACCCTTGATCAAAGGCGAAACACAAATGTGGTGTTGAGCAGGACCTGTCACTAGCTAGTATAGGCAACGAGGACTTGCCCTTCTCTTTCAGCAAGCTGGGCACAAAGTAGAAGTCCACTTCGTCTCTTCCGCCTTCTTTTGTAAGAATCTCTGGCCTAGCGATAATGTCAAGCATTTCCATGTACATCAACAATTTCTGTTTGTCCCGCATGAACTGACCATATTCATTTTGGTCGTTGGACCAAATTTCGTCGATGAGCTGATCTTTAAGCATGGCAAGATGCTGTAAACAGAGTTGATACAGATGTTTTAGGTTACAGTAGTCAATGACTAGCTTACTGTGACAACTGCAAAATTTTAAATGGCTTCACCGAAGTTTCATTTAGAAAGAGCTCAAACTTAAATACAAGAACTCACTAACTGACTAAGACCCCGCTTAAATTATAGTAAGAGGCCATTAACTCTTGGCATTTCGTGTAGCACAATGCAATTTATTAGACGACCCGCCAAATGATTGTTTAAACAAACTTCATCATCATGAAATAATTAGTCGTGTTTCTGAAATACAAAATATATCATCAATGCCATCATAAACATTTCAGTTGAAAAAGAGACACTGTTACCTGAAGCATGTTCCAGAGATCTCTCATTTCAGCGTGCCGGAGACATAACTGTTTGGCTGTAATTATTGTCTTGAAACCATCTATGATCCACTGTGGGTCCAGGACCACTGTGTCCCACAAACCCTCGTCCTCAAAATATATCAGAGATCCAAGAGCATGGTGGTACCTACAAATATTGACTTCAAATATGGCATTATATCGACTAGACAAAAATTAATTCATATTTCTAATGAAAGGTCTTTTATTGTTGTTTTTATTTTCAATTGACTCGTCAATGGAACGTTAATGGCGGCTATTGCGTTTGCATGTTGATGCCTCTTCCTCATAAATGAAACATTTCAGAAAGATTCTCAATGTGCTTAATAACTAACACATCAAATTCAATGAAACATTCAAGCTAGCTTTTCAATGTTTCAATGAATCTAACACATCAAATTCAATGAAATATTTCAACTAGCTTTTCAATGTTTTAATGAATCTACCACATCAAATTCAATGAAACATTCAAACCAGCTTTTCAATGCTTTAATGAATCTAACACATCACATTCAATGAAATATTTCAACTAGCTTTTCAATGTTTTAATGAATCTAACACATCAAATTCAATGAAACATTCAAGCTAGCTTTTCAATGTTTTAATGAATCTAACACATCAAATTCAATGAATTTTCAAGCTAGCTTTTCAATGTTTTAATGAATCTAATACATATCAAATTCAATGAAACATTGAAGCTCGCTTTTCAATTTGCATGATGACTAACACATCAAATTCAATGAAACATTCAAGCTAGCTTTTTAATGTTTTAATGAATGTAACACATCAAATTCAATGAAATATTTCAGCTAGCTTTTCAATGTTTTAATGAATCTAACACATCAAATTCAATGAATTTTCAAGCTAGCTTTTCAATGTTTTAATGAATCTAACACATCAAACTCAAATTACTCAATGAAACATTCAAGCTAGCTTTTCAATTCGCATGATGACTCTAACACATCAAATTCAATGAAACATTTATGGCAGCTTTTCAGTATGCATGATGACTGTTACACATCAATCACTTTTCTTGATGACTCACACATCAAATGAATCATTAGTTAGTTTGCATGAAACCATAATTTGTCAAAAAGACAAAATAACCTACATGATTTAGCTTTAGAATATTAACAGTATTAAAAGCGAATATCGTGATGATAGGGGGTGTTTTCCACAATGCTGAGTCTAAATGAACATACTCATGTGACAACCATTCAATAAAATATAGCCAGCAGGCACATGACGTCAAAATGACGTCTGATCGACGTCATGTGACGTCGCGTCGACGTTGATATGACGTCATTCTGACGCCATGTGCCCGCTGGGTAAGATCATTCGGGAGCAGTAAAAATATCAGTCAGAAAGTAAACGGGTCATAAGTTTCATTACATACCTAAGGAACAACATGATTTCCTCTCTATCACCTATAGACACTTCATTGGTTGAGTCAATCTGTATGATATCATCCACTGTCAGTGTTCTTGCAAATGGTCTCATCTTTACTAATGTCCTCTCTAGTGGCATCCATCTGCAATAACTGGAATTTATCTTCTGATTTCATGTCCAAAATTAGATTGCACATGTTCATACAAAGTCATGAAAGTGTCAGGATGTTCTGTTCTTATGTTTCGTTTGGCAGCGAAAAAGGATTCTTGTTTAATCTCACAAAGATACACGTATAATAATAAATTTCCAAACAAACATTAATTTCAGTCATATTATGCATGGTACTGCAAATCTATGAAATGTCCGGATCTCATTCCAGCATAAATATACTCCCCACCTGATCATGAGCAAATCAATTTGTTATGCAGTCCTCTTTTTATTCGATTCATCTTGCAGTTAATTTTTATTCTTTGCAAGACATTTATTACTCTATATCCCAATACTCGTACACAATTGCTTGTGCAGCTGTTTCGTCCTGTAATATTTGAATGTCATTTTTAAACAAAACGAGGTTCAATAAAACAAACTTATTCTATTTATAGAACTTGCTACACTCACCTTGCAGGTACCTCCTCGTCCCAGAAACTTTGCCTTTTCGCTACATCCACAATTGCCTCCCTTAGTTTCTCAAACTCATCATCTCCTAGACTATTATCTATGGCAAACTGTTCTGGCTGAATGTGCTTCGACACCGGAGAATTCTCTACCAACTTTCTAAACTCCTCAAAATACTGTTCAACGTATGCGTCCCTTTGGTCTGGTGGACAGTCAATCTGTTCTTTGTGCGTCCCGACTAGAATAACAGGTGGTTGCCCCGGCACGTCACCACAGAAAGTGTGAATCGAACGCAACCAGAAGTCCCCAAAAGCTTTGACGATTTTTCCTTGATTTGCCGATGCATCTAAAGGGAAATCTTCATCTTCGACGAAATCATTGAGACGCTTCCGTAGGTCTAGGGTAAGAAGATACACAGCACGCGGAGATAGGAAGACTTGATGTGTTGCATAGAAGATGTATTGCCCTCCAAAGTCCCATACTGTTATAAAGCCAATTTTCTCCGTTCTTCCCGAACTGTGTCGCCGCCTCCTGAATGCACTTGTTATAGCCTTGAGGGTACCTTCGGAAAATTTGTACCTTGGAATATCAGTCGAGTCAATCTCGTAAGGATCATCATACCTGTTCAGTCTATCGTCGGATTCGATCCTGCGAGGGCTGACGCACCTCTCCGGGGTGTTCGAACCTTGGACTAGGTAGCTAATTGGTTCAGATCCTGAACCACCAAACGGGTCATCATCCTTCACTATGCGAATTTCGCACGAGTCCCTCTTATTTGTTGAATCAGAGTCGTCACTTACACTAGCTAGTCGTTTGAAATCTTCAAGGATTGAAAACCCAGTCTCCTGAGGCGATTCTATCAATCGGATCAACCTCAGTGCATGTGCTTCTTCTTCGGCTTGGGAGGATTGCGGGCAGGTCCACCGGCCTGTCTTCACGGAAAAGGTGCATTTCTGTGTGAATATGTCAATGCCGTTGGTGCTAGCCGTGTCTTTGTCAAACGGGCGACCGATAAGCCTTTCTGCGAGAGTGGTCTTTCCTGAGCCATAATGGCCGACTACCATAAGTCTGTAAATTGAAAAGACTCAAATGCTACACAAACCACTAAGTAAAATGCTAAAAAGGGTTACAGTACAACAGGAGAATATTGGTAACCGCTTAACGTTTTAAGACTGAGCAAAAATACAAGTAACGTTATTGTGGTGATGGTGAAAGAAGTGGCATAGTTGATCATAGTTTACCAGCTCATATGTAGGAATGGTCATGCGGAAACGGGTCTTTGAAGTACTTAGAACTATAGAGCATCGGTTTACAAGATGTAAATAAAGCCAGACGAATATATATTATACTGAAATAAAATACCGAATATCTCGATTATGCTCCTTCCCACGTTTCAGTGCCTGCATGTACAACTCAATGGACTCGATGTCCATATGCCGTACTGCCTCTGGTACCGCGGCCTCTTCCCGTGACAGGGGGAACAGCATTCTGATACACTCATTGTTGATTGTCCAGAACACCGTCTCCCTTCTGTAGTGGTCCACGAAGTCAAGAAGGCTGTCGAATTTTGGAAGATTCGGATCCTGGCCGGCCCGGAACTTCTCGTTTTGGTACTCTGAAAATACCAGCAAATATCAGTATACTAGTAGCATAGAAAAACACAGCGAAAGACTGTAGGCCTACTGGTGAGATTATTTGTGAGCTTTTAAAGGGAATGTTTTAGTAACCTTTAATGAAACTATCGCCACAGCTGTCGATTTTTTCTGTTCTTTCAATACACTCTGGGCATATATGTACATCAAACTTTTTTCACATTTATTGGTCAACGTAATTGCTCAGAAAATCCCATATCAACAAACAAACGAAGAAAGCTATTTTACCTAACGGGACATGTACTATTCCATCTGGACACCATACGGAGAGAGCAAACCAGCCTGGTTTATTCCGTCTCTCCCGGACCAAGAATGTCCCGTCCCTGCAGGTCATGTTCAAAGTCTGTTCAGATTCTTCTCGGTCCATAAGACCATGGAACCAGTGAGGGATAAAACATTCCAGGAACGCAGATGGGGCATACCTAGAGGGGGAAAAACAAGTCAATGTATAGGTAATAAGTAAAGGTTGAAGTCAGATATGTTTTTTTTCTTAATTTGACACGTGTCTTACTGCTTCGGTCACCGGTGCGCAGAAAGTTCTTTTCGACACCGTGCAAAGAATATAGACACATAATTTGATCAGATGAGCAAAAATGTGCGTCAACATTAACAAATGATTTGTTAATCTTGTGGTTGCAATGCATGGTTTATTCAAGTAGATTGGTAAGACAAGTTAAGGTTGGCCCTACATGTTTATACTGAATATACTGAAAACGTTTTATCAATATGACGCATTCCGGTGTCAAAATTCACTTTATTATTGGAATGTATTGCTGCATACTATAAGCATTTCCAGGTTGGAATTCAAGCAGGTTAAGCGTTTGCCATTCTATTAAAATGCAACTTCGCCATACTATTAAATTTTACCAAGAATGTGAAGAAAGTGCCCTTGGTTACATACCCCTCATTATCATTTTCATCTCTAGCAATATAGCGGTGTGGATCCTTGCAGGCTTTGATGATGGTATACGTCTTACCGGCAACCAGACCAACACAAACCTCCGTACACGCCGTCGAGGTTTCTATGGCAATCGCCTTGTTCCCGGCTACCACTCGCAGATTCATCCCGCGCTTTGTCAGAACACACTTTGGTACAGGAGGCAGGGATACATCGCTTTCTTTGATCCAGTGCGTGAGATACCCGTCTAAAATCATCTCGTTCCGACACTTTTCAACGAACTGAATAACAGTTTTATAAACAACGCCGTCAGAGTTCAATCCATCCCCGACACGCTGGAAACTGTAGTGCATGATACCGGCAAACCTGGCACTTATTACGATTTTGGTAGGATCTCTCGAGTTGGTCCTAGCGATAAATGTTCCATAATCCTTATTAGCAAGTAGATTGACAGTCATCTTGGCCGTAAAGTCTTTTAAGTACCATTCTTCGAATATATAGCTTTCCGCCATTTTGACGTGACTAGTATTAATGTACCCTCTGATTCCGTGTTTGTTTTCAGCTAGAATGCTTCCATCATGTTCTCTGCCGATCACTTGCATAATCTCCCCTTTCATAAAGGGCAGACAGTCGGCAAATGGGGCGTAATAATTCCTAATGGCAACGATTGTGTCCCCTGCGCTGTAGAAATACGCCATCTTGACTTTTGGCAGAAAACAGAAGTTGAAACGATGGTTTACCACTGGTATTTTATTGTAGAAGACACTGTCAGTCGTTTTCGAAGAAAATCTTGAAAGGTACTGCCATCTTGTCCAATACTGAATGGTTATTCTGTAAATATAAGAATTGTGGTAATAATAGGTATGGCCGATTTGGACGTTTGTGAAAACTTAAGAAGAAAGACTAGAACACAGAAAACATAATTAGGCGAGATACGCTAGATTCTGTATCTACCGTATTTAAGGAAATCGCACAACACCCTCCACATACTTTGTTTGCAGTATGCAATTGGTCCATTGGTCATCCTAGATGAGTTCTAGGCACGTTGTCGCCCCGGCAAGTGGTGCACAATATTTCTGTAGCTCGTTACATAAGTTACATGTTCAAAATATATTTTTACCAACAAAATAGCGAGACCTACTATGCTCCACCCACTTTAATCATGCAATAACACTAATTATATCACGTACTAGAACAATCTAACGGACATGCTTTATGATCTTTAAAAGTTGAAATTAGACATTATACGGTGTTACAAACGTTACTTCTACATCTATGGCGTGAAAATAGGGGTTTGGGTTCAAAAACGTTTTTGTTTTTGGCTTTTCTTTCTTCATATTCCAAAAACGATAGGCCCTTTCTTACTGTCCAATAGTACAACTTGGCTATTACACAAAATCATATAATATTTATATTAAATATTTAATTTATTTTATTTAAATAATTTAACATTTCCTAAGGGTACCGCCATATGCTGTAATATTTGAAAAGTAGGCGTTTCAACAAAAATATCAAAATGAATAACTATTATATGTTTGTGTAATTTTACACACTCTATGATAAATACATGTTTAGAGGCTAAAATACACAGCCTGTGACTTGCAAGCATGCTCATGGTAATATATGTAACACCTTACTGTTAAAACATGGGTAGATTTCATTTTGGTGATTATAAATAATGTACAGTATATATAGTTAGCCGCTTCATGCGAAAACCAGATTCTTCCTATATTAAAACAAAGATGCAGTTACTGCACAGCTGATCAGCACACTTGTTTACTCTACACAGATAATTCAACTTCTTCTTAAATCCGAAATTTCAAGCGTATAACTTCTGTGACTGCGTAGAAGGAATATTGTCGGAAGAGTGGTTTTCGCACGCTGCGGCTCACGTGAAAGTGGTCTCACATAATTATCTGCAAAGGTTTCGCATAGAACACAGTAACTGTGTTTGAAATATGTTGACCCACTCAGGGTGACTTGTCAGTATGCTCATGGTAACGTGTGTAACACCTTTTTCATATAGGGCACTGTAAGGTATATATTATGAGTTGGTGACCCATCGTTCAAGCGTCCGCTCCTGATTGCAAGTTGATGTTGTTCGACCTCTTCGGTGTCATGTTGTGTCCTTGAACAAGATCCACGATCCACGATGCGAACTTAATGACTTAGGAAGACAAAGACTTCGCAAATATCACACTAACATTCGCATCCAACTAGATGCGGATAGTATCCTCAAACTCCTGGACCCATTTATTTTATACTATATGTATTATTCCTTACAGCTTGTGTGCGCCTTTCGAAACTATTGATTTGACGTAGTATTTGATATATTTGAGTAAATCCATCAGATCGGATGAACGAAAAAGAAGGGCATTATCTAGCCCTGCGACACCAGTTCCCAATGTAAAGCAGTAATAACATAAATTGTGAATTTCTTGAGGGCCCTCGGTGTGAAATCCGAACATAGAACAGGATGTGCAAACAACGTGTATGCGTTTTTACTGATAACGAAAATGCTTTCTTGCTAGGGATGACATAACTGCACTTTAGACAATGAAGACACAGAAACGCGAATTTTCATAACAACCACGATGCTTCTGACGGTACAGTTATCTGAATAAGATGTTTCGGCTTTATGCTGCTGTCTATTCTAGCCAAATGATTACAATACATTATGGTTCCACGCTGGAAATCCTGAAAAAGCACGATACTAGCAGTCTGTCGTTTTGAGCAAGCCTTGATGTCCTGGTGAGACTCTCGACCTTTCCATATCTTCAAGAAAATAGAAGTTATGACTACACAATAAGGCAGTTTAGGCGAGACTCCACACAATGACATTGGTAAAACGAAAGCTTGGAATGTTGCTGAGAAAAGCGATCAATCACAAACTACCTTGTGCAAACCGACGATAACACTCCCCACAGCACATAAGAAGGTGTACGAAAAACCATTATCTGCTGGGCAATCTAGTTCAAGTGTAAATAGTGTCCGTCACTGTTCGTTCTGTTGCCATTAGCGCTACACAAATGAAATTGTACTACCAAAGCATGATCGTTTGATGACATATTTATAACGTGAAAACTTCAAAAACATGTTTTCAGCCTTAGCAGAAACGCTCAACCGTATCAGCCTAAGCAGAATCACTCAGAAGGTTGGTCGGGTGGGAATATGGGCCCCGCTCATCGGGTCCTTAAGAAATAGATGGGCTCCTTTTGCCTCCAGGCATAGCTTATACGCTACTTATAGTGGAGCTGCTAAGTGAGAAAATACTTCAGTTGATGATACAAGCATGAAATTTTCACCATATGTTCTTTACATGACACACATTAAAAAATGATTCCTGGCCATGTGAAATTCGGCCATTTTCAAGATGGCCGCCAAAATCCAAGATGGCCGACACTTCTTTAAGGGGTCTGTGTAATAAATCGATCATATCTCTGGTTCTATTTGGCACAGAACAAACATCTTTGTATCAAATTGAAGCATAATCATTGCCCTTTTGTCTTATATCCAAATTAACAAGTTGCCTCATTTGCATATTTATGAATATTAATGAGTTCTAATTTTTTGCATCCAAAATCATGAAAATTGCGAAACATTATTTAAAAAAATCACATTATTGAAAATGGACTCTGCTGGAATGTCAAATGAAACATATAACTTAAATTTCACTTTGTCATACATTAAATTAGCATGATTACATTATTTGCATATTTTATGAATATTCATTTGAAATTACTCAATATGTCTTCAAATTTTAGCGTTTATCACGCTGTGCTGTACAAAATCATTCAACATATTATTCAAAGAATGAATCATACACAGTTAAAACTCTGTTACTGTCCTTTCTTCCAATGCCCCTAAGAGTTTAGTTCTTATTATAAATAAAGTCATGAATATTAATGGCATAGTGTCCTTATAATTTTAAAGAGAAAGCAATGGGAATTCAAGAAATAAAGGAAAGGAAATTATATTAAATAACATATTTTGACTCAAAAATAAAATACTAAGATAAAGGACTCAAGAAATAAATACAAAAATAAAATACTGTTTAATTCTATTAACCAATAACCATTAATTATGCAAATTAATAATTATTGCTTTCAGTACAGCTCTAATTAAACCGAACTGGCTTTGCAATAAATATATCCAAGCCGATTGCCCAACATATACATGTACATGGCTGCTGTCATTACGAGAGTCGTTCACAACTGTAAGATTTATTGGTCTTCTTGACAGCTACATGAACACATTTCTGCGCAGGAAAGGCATGAACGGTAGCATTTCCCGTACAGCAACTTTATTCAACCACGCTTTTGTAACTCCTGACAGTATTCGGCAATACCAGACAGTGTTGTCCATTTAGGAACCCATATGTTGTTCTGCTTGGTCTAGCCCAAATTCAGAGATGGCTACTGTTGTTCAGGCAACTGTTTAAAAGTGCAAAATTACAAAACTTCCATAGGGCTTCATGTTGTCAAAACTAAAGGGTCACTGACGAGGCTTAAGTAGCCGAAACCATGTTTTTGTCCACCCCCTTTCTCATTAATATGTTCACTACTCTTGAAAGATCATAGTTTTAATTGTTATTTGCTATTACTGCAGCTGGTGTTGTGTCATATGGCGGTCTTAAATGTCCATCCCCTTTCTCATTAATATGTTCACTACTCTTGAAGGATCATAGTTGTAATTGTTATTTGCTATTACTGCAGCTAGTGTTGTGTCATATGGCGGCCCTAAAAGTCATCCATAGTATAGATTATTTTTCTCTTTTGGTCTTTTGAGATCAGAGAGGACATTCTAAGAAATCAAGAAAATCATTATTGGTTTAGATACATTTCCTAACCATCATTTAATATATTTGGCCCCATTTGGATAATACTAGTCTTTGTATCTACTACCCAGTTAAATGGTGCAAAAGTACAATAATTACCTTTGGCTTCATGTTGTCAAATCTAAAGGGTCTTTGATGAGGCTTAAGTAGCCTAACCCATGATTTGGTCCATCCCCTTTCTCATTAATATGTTCACTACTCTTACAGGATCTCAGTTTCAATTTTTATCTGTTGATTTCTGTATTGCAAACAATTGTATTTCCTTTTGACACTATTACCTGTGCACTGGTTTGTGCAAGTATATATATATATTTTTTTTTCATCACATCTAAGGAAGTTGTTTGGAAGTCTGCTGTTAACAGTTACTTTCCTCATGATCCTCTTCTCTGTCAGGACTCGCCCTTCTAACTATCCTGACGATAAGTATAAAAACAATATCAACTCCGGAGTGTTTCAGGGCATAGGGCATAGGATTCAATATGAGGTACGATCATCAAAGGTTTTGCTGCTCCGGTGGACACCGCATTAATCAGGGCTGTCTCATCAATGATCACAGTGTCTGCAATGGCTGTTCATCCGCTGTATTTGTTCCTTGCACAAGGGTGTCAAGAAGCCGTGACTTTGTTCAGGAACATGTTACGACCTAGCGTAACTAGACAGGTACAGCGAAAAACAACCAAGTAATTTAAACTTAACAATATTTAATCAAACAAATAAATGCTGCAAATACATAAAAACAAACAAACAGATAAGTAAATAAATAAATAAATAAATAACTTACAAAGTTAATGTCAAATAAGTCCTTGTCCCTCAAATGTAAGTCCACAATCCAGTAACCAGAATATGAGCACATGTATATTTTAATCCACACTTTTATTCTAATCCAAAACACTAGTGAAACAACCAAAATTATATACTTTAAATCACTTCAAATTTCTGAATACCTACGACTGAATTGGGACCTATATTTATACATCTAAGGAAATTCTCCAGGTTTCTAGAGAATGATATAATAAACTTTTCTGTAGAAAAGAAACGAACTAAACGAAAGTTCTTTTAAATTCTCCAAAGAGAATTTAGAATTCTCCAGAGAGAATTCAAGGCCGCAACGACCATCAAGACTAAACGAGAGTCCACTAGACCCTTCGAGATCTCAGTATACATAGTCCAAATATATTTTTAACTTATGGTAAAAAAAAACACTCACTCCATTTTCATCTGGAATTATCCACAAAGTGCTCATAGAATTTTCTATACTTCTAAATTATATAACAGTGATAAAATTAATCAATGACATTCTTCTACAAAGTTCTAGATAATAAATTGTAGAAACATAAAAAGAAATATATATTAATTAATTGGGTTACTCCCCTTTGATTATATATATATAAATTATAAGTAATAGCTTTTAAAAGAATCAATATTATTGAATCAATTATATATAACACTTCCCCTCTTCAACGAAAAGAAAGTTTTGTGAAATAAAACTTTCTTTTGCAATACTCATATGCAAACATACAAGGCAAAACTGTCAAGCTCTTGAAAGGGTGTCTGGAATTATATTATCTCTACCTTTTATGTGTCTAATGTCAAGATTGTGCTCTTGCAACATGAGACTAATGCTCTAGCTAATACTCAGATGGAGTCTCATTTTATTTTTTAATTTGCAGTGCTAATAGAGCTGACACACTTTTAAGTATGGCCCAAATCGAACAAAACTCTGACAAGCCTTATTCCAAACATACCTGACCTTCTTATCATAAAGTAAGTTTGTCAAAGGCTCAGCTAAAACTGAAACATTATTACAGAACTCCCTGTAATATCCAGCCATACCCAAAAAGCGCATCAGTTGCCGTTTTCCTGTAGGAACAGGAAAATTTGATATAGCCTCAACTTTGGCTTCTACAGGTCTGACCTGACCTTGTCCAACAATATGTCCTAGAAATGTCAAACTAGCATGGCAAAATTCACTTTTCGGTAAGTTTATTGTCAGTTTAGCATCACTGAGTCTTTTGAAGAATTCTCTGATGATCTCCAGGTGTTGTTTCCACTCTTCACTGTAGATGATGGCATCGTCGATGTAAGCTTTACACCCATCCAGACCGAAAATCAAACTATTAACCAAGCGAACCAAGCAACATTTCAGCGCTTTCAGTTTATTTCGAAATTGTCTTTCTGTAGTAACAAATTCTAAAATCTCCTTTGGACTGTCTATAAATGGAATCTGCCAAAACCCTTTCAAAAGATCGAATTTCGTCACATATTTGGCGTGACCAATGTTGTCGATGCAGTCATCAATTCTTGGTATGGGAAATGTGTCAGTTTTTGTGACAGAATTTACTTTTCTATAGTCTGTGTACATTCGAAATGTCCCATCAGATTTTGGCACAAGTATACAAGGAGAACTCCATTCACTTTGACTAGGTTCTATAAAGTCATTGTCCAGCAAATACTTAACTTCTTTCCTGAGATATTGTTGTCTTTCAGGATGAAGTCTATACGGATGTTGTTTCACCGGTTTTGCTCCTTCAATAATGTCTACATCATGGTAGATTTTATCGGTTCTGGATGGAATGTCCGGAAATAAGTGCTCATATTCAAGAATTAATTGTTTTAGTTCATGTTTCTTGTCCGGATCTAGATGTGACAGTTTCTGATCGAGGTCATGCAGAATGTCAGAATTCTGGAGTTTTGAGGATAATGGTTCACAGTTCACAGAGTTCATTTCTTCAAAGTCTGTCTGATTTTGTTCATGAGGGACAGAATTAACTATGCTTACTGAGGAAATAACTGAACTATCATTATCACTATCCCTATCAATGTACTTTTTAAGCATGTTAATATGACATAATTGTTTTTGCTTGCGCCTCCCAGGAGTGTTAACAATGTAATTTACATCACTTAACCTTTTCTCAACAGTATATGGACCATAATATCTAGCTTGTAATGGCCTGCCAGGAATGGGCAAAAGAGCAATCACCTTGTCTCCAGGGTCAAAATTTCTGTTCTGAGCATTTTCATCAAAATGCAACTTCATTTTGCTCTGAGCTGACTTAAGATTGGACCGAGCAACTTCCCAAGCTTTTGTCAATCTAGTTTTGAAGTCAGACACATACTGAAGTAAGTTCAAAGGACTGTCATTACTTGAAAGAAACTTCTCTTTCATAAGTTTTAAAGGTCCACGAACAGTGTGTCCGAAAACAAGTTCAAACGGACTGAACCCAAGAGACTCTTGTACTGACTCTCTGACAGCAAATAATAGCAAATGTATGCCTTCATCCCAATCTTTTTCGGTGTCAAAACAGTAAGATCTGATCATGTTCTTCAAAGTTTGATGGAATCTTTCCAAAGCACCTTGACTTTCAGGATGATAAGCTGATGACTTGTATTGTTTAATGCCAAGTTCATGCATTACTTGCTGAAATGTTCCTGACATAAAATTGGAACCCTGATCTGATTGGACTGATTTTGGAAGACCTACAAGTGTGAAAAACTTTACAAGGGCCTTAACTATTGTTTTCGTCTTGATATTCCTGAGCGGAATTGCTTCAGGAAAACGTGTTGAAGCACACATTATAGTCAAGAGATATTGGCAACCTGATTTAGTCTTGGGTAACGGACCTACACAGTCAATGATAATCCTACTAAATGGTTCATCAAATGCAGGAATAGGCTGTAAATTAGCTTTTGGAATAGTCTGATTAGGTTTTCCTACCATTTGACAAGTGTGACAGGATTTGCAATGTTGGGAAACATCAGATTTTAATCCTGGCCAGTAGAAATGCTTGAGAATTTTGTGGTAAGTCTTATTTATCCCTAAATGACCTGACATGGGAGTTTCATGGGCCAAGTTTAAGATTTCAGGACGATAAGCCTTAGGAACCACAATTTGGTGATTTATGGTCCATTCGTCTTCCGCTGAAACATCAGGAGGACGCCATTTTCTCATTAAGATGTCATTTTTGACATAAAAACAAACAGGAACCTGAGAAATTTCATTTTCATCTAAAGCCCTTTCAAATAAAGGCGAGATTTCAGGATCACTGTGCTGTTCTTGACAAAGTTGTGACCTTGACATTTGGTCGTGACCTTGGTCAAAAATTGAAGGTGAAAGGTCATTGTCTGACCTTTGATTGTTGAAGTCAGTTTGACTTGAAGAAAGAGATTTTGAAATCTCATCATGAAAAGACTGACCTATAAAAGTGTCAGTTAAGTCAATATCCTGTATCCCATCATTCAATTTGACTTTTTTTGCCATAGCCCTTGTAACGGCACATGAAGGGTAAAGATCAGGAATTTCCTGCTCAATGGGATCAGGCAATTGATCCTCACAAGGTGTATTGGTCAAAAGTGGGTTTACCACAACCTTATCTCCGGCTAAGTCATTGCCTAATAGCAAGTGAACACCTTTAAAAGGTAAAGAAGGCCTAATACCTACAGCCACAGGACCAGAAACTAAGTCTGAAGACAAATAAATGTTATGGAGCGGTACATTAACAAATCCACACTCTACTCCCTGAATAAGGACACTTGTCCCAGTTGAAGTCTTCTCGGAAAAAGGCAGGGTATCTGCTAAAATAAGAGACTGAGAAGCTCCGGTATCTCGTAAGATTTTAATAGGGGTAGACTGGGCAGAATCACTAGTAAGTGACACAAAACCTTCTGATAAGAATGGTTCATAAATCTCCATAATACAATCAGTCGCAGACGTTTTGGCCAAAATAGGATTTTCATCCTGAATAATCGACTGTGGTTTTGGCCTTAAAGAAGTAAGACCTGTTGGTCTAGAATTATTTTGATTTTGTCTCTCTTTTCTTCTTTTCAAAGTTTCACATTCAGAAATGACGTGACCGTCACCTTTACAATAATTGCAAAACAGCCGGGGTGAGTATGAGGATCTTTGACCTTTGTTTTCACTAGTATCTTTATTTTTAGGATTATGTGAAGGACTGGAACTATCAGCTGTTAGTCCAGCTTGTGGTTGTGGATTAGGTTGAGGAGAATTATTTCTCTGTTGAGGGTTAAATGGTTTTGACTGAGGTGTATTAGGTTTAAATTGAGGGTTAAAAGGTTTCTTGTAAGGCTTATTTACAAAAGACACCTTATGAGTCAAAGCATAATCATCAGCTAATCGTGCTGCTACATCTAAAGTTTCTACTTCCCTTTCGTCAAGAAAAGATTTGACATCAGAGTGTATGCATCGTTTGAACTCTTCAACAAGCATGAGCTGTCTTAATTTTGCATGATCAGACTTTACATCCTTTGAAGAACACCACCTATCAAATAATTGCTCCTTAGTTCTAGCAAATTCTACATGGGTTTGGTCATGTTCTTTCCTACAATTTCTGAATTTCTGCCTATAAGCTTCAGGTACTAACTCATAAGCCTTAAGAATCAGATTTTTGACTGTGTCATAATCTGAACTTTGATCAAGTGGAAGCTGAGTGTAAATTTCTCGAGCTTTACCAATAACAACACTCTGTAGAAGCAAGGTCCAATGCTCTTTTGGCCATTTCAAATTTTCTGCTACCTTCTCAAAATGTAAAAAGTACTTATCTACTTCTTTTTCTTGAAATGGAGGAACGAGCCTGATATGCTTTGTAACATCAAATACTTTACTAGGATCAAAAGACACAGGAGGCATTAATTTACTGCTTAATTCAAGCTCTTTCATTTTTAAACTATATTGCAGTTTTTCTTTTTCAACCTCAATTCTTTCTTCTTGCTCTAATTTTTCTTTTGCAAGCCTTTCTTCTAACTCTCTTTGTTTTTCTAATCTTTCTTTTTCAAGTCGTTCTTCCATTTCTCTTTGTTTTTCTTTCTGTCTTTCTTCCATTGCTAACTTTTGTTTTTCAAGCTCTAACTTTTCTTTTTGCATTCTTTCTTCCCTTTCTTCCTTATCTGCCCTTCTTTTTTCTTCAAATTCTAATCTTAATTTTTCCAGTTCAAGATGCCTTTTTAATTCTAACTCTTTCAACTGTATGTCGGTTTGTGAGACCATAATTAGAGATGTAGCTGAGGGTTCAAAAAATTCCTCATCAACAAGAAACTGAATGATAACATTCTTAATTTCACGTTTTAACATAGATGTTTTGACATCAGGTATGCTATAATGACTAGCAATGTCTAAAAGATCACTCTTTTTGGCCAAGTTTAACAGCTCTTGAGAAGGCGCAGCAATGAAATCTTCAAGTTTGAATAACATGGTTGCTTTTTGCTGGTATGACAAACAATAAATATCTATTCAAATTCAGAATAAAATAGGTGCACAAAATGTTCAATCCCGGACGAGCCCCCAAAATCTGTTACGACCTAGCGTAACTAGACAGGTACAGCGAAAAACAACCAAGTAATTTAAACTTAACAATATTTAATCAAACAAATAAATGCTGCAAATACATAAAAACAAACAAACAGATAAGTAAATAAATAAATAAATAACTTACAAAGTTAATGTCAAATAAGTCCTTGTCCCTCAAATGTAAGTCCACAATCCAGTAACCAGAATATGAGCACATGTATATTTTAATCCACACTTTTATTCTAATCCAAAACACTAGTGAAACAACCAAAATTATATACTTTAAATCACTTCAAATTTCTGAATACCTACGACTGAATTGGGACCTATATTTATACATCTAAGGAAATTCTCCAGGTTTCTAGAGAATGATATAATAAACTTTTCTGTAGAAAAGAAACGAACTAAACGAAAGTTCTTTTAAATTCTCCAAAGAGAATTTAGAATTCTCCAGAGAGAATTCAAGGCCGCAACGACCATCAAGACTAAACGAGAGTCCACTAGACCCTTCGAGATCTCAGTATACATAGTCCAAATATATTTTTAACTTATGGTAAAAAAAAACACTCACTCCATTTTCATCTGGAATTATCCACAAAGTGCTCATAGAATTTTCTATACTTCTAAATTATATAACAGTGATAAAATTAATCAATGACATTCTTCTACAAAGTTCTAGATAATAAATTGTAGAAACATAAAAAGAAATATATATTAATTAATTGGGTTACTCCCCTTTGATTATATATATATAAATTATAAGTAATAGCTTTTAAAAGAATCAATATTATTGAATCAATTATATATAACAAACAAAAAATGCCATTTTGTGAAATGACAGAGGACAGTTTTGATTTTCATATCATAAAAATTCCTGCAAATCAATTTTTGGCTTTTGCATGAGATAAATAGCCTCGAAAATAGTCTACAGCCATCTTTCAAACTGTCAAGCTTACACTTGGCTGATGATTGGTCAGGTTAAACTTTCCTACTGAAAAGAGAACGCTTAATTGTTCTTTGTGACGGGCACATTAAACGAGGGTTTCTGGTTGCTTGCCATGTCCTTCACTGTCGGGAAGTCTGTGTTTGCTATCATTCGTGTAGACACCATGCGATAGAGAGCATGTTCGAACTGCACATAACTTCGGAAATCACAAATTGCTTTGCTAATGTTAAATAATTAAAGAAGAATGGTTTCCATATATTCTATCATATGCAGCGTATTGTGGGCATTTTTGCACGAAATAGATCAGATCTAGCAGTGAATTATTGAGTAATAATTCACTGTTTGGAGGTCAGTTGTAAAGAAGATGAAATCACGAGCGCGGATCTATTTCGTTTCTAACACACAAAAAAAAACAGAATAAAGGTCATTGAAACAGTCGATATAGCTCAGCTTTCCATCATTGCATTGCAGATTTCCCGCCAAATATTTGACTGTAATGCGGTATTTTGCATACAATCATTACGCTTGTTATGCGTTAAAAGGGTATTACATCATCTAATGATGTTTGGTGTGACAGTATAGATGACATCACAAATGATATCCAAATGGCGCAAAGTAAAGCCACGCTTATTCTCCCAGTGAAGTGTTGCACAATATAACGGTTTTATAAACACTGGCTATATAGGCAAGGTGAGTTAGAATTAGCAAATGTGTTATTTATGTTGTCTATATTTAGACCACTTCGCGACAATAAAGTTATCGAAGTGTTCTCAGCAACGAGAAAAAAGGTTATTGACAGCTTTTTTATAGTTATAGAATCAAGAATGTATGCTGCATACGAAAGGATATTTCGAAAATAACTTAAAAGCGAGCGGCACCACATATTTTCCGAACTTAGGTTCAGTCCGAACTGTAAAATTTAACTGTGACGTCACCCTCTTGTACACAAATGATAGCTTACAGAGTTTGCTTCTTGATAGTGATATTGCTTCTGACCAATAGACAGTAATATATGTACTATTATAGGTAAATGTACAGTCCAAAATTCTGTTAAAAAGTTGAAACTCAGTATATAGATGTATCATTTTCTTAAGATTCATGAATATTAATGAAAATTCTAATGCTCAGCTAGATACCTAATGAAAACAATTATAAAGTTGAACAAAAGGCTCAATCTGGCTTATGCATCAGTTTGACATTTAAAACGGACAAAAACTTGTGAAATTGTCAATTTCCAAGTTTTTTGCTACTGATTTTAGCTGAAATGGAGAAACTTATTAATATTCATGAATATTCATGAATATGCAAATAAGTTTTTTATTTTCAAAAGGGCAATGCCATACCTATAATTTGGAACCAAAATCATTGTTCTATGATTATCAGAATGTGAGTTATGATCATTCATCTACACCAACCCTCTTAAATATGTCGGTCATTTTGTTTTTCGGCGGCCATCTTGAAAATGGCCGAATTCGAAGTGGCCAGGAATCATTTTGGAATCTGCATCATTTGGAGAACATATGATGTAAATTTCATGCTTGTATCATCAACTGAAGTATTCCCTCAAATTTGCTCACTAAGCAGCTCCGCTATTACTGACCATCTTATTACTAGTTAACCGCT
Organism: Rugalucina vietnamica; assembly: GCA_964017185.1. Lineage (NCBI taxonomy): Eukaryota > Metazoa > Mollusca > Bivalvia > Lucinida > Lucinidae > Rugalucina > Rugalucina vietnamica. The sequence goes on from OZ024884.1 coordinate 35,595,034, forward strand.
CAGGTCTGAGCCAGACCAGGAAGTGTGTTTTAAAATCAAACCATCCATACGAATAAGCCGTAGTGGGTTACGTGGGTGGTTATATTTAAAGCATTGTTTGGATGTCATGGCATCATATTTTCGAGCAAAAGTCCCATAAAATGGAGTCAACGTCTGAATATGACAATAGTTGTTGACTAGGCTGTTAAGCATCAGCTCAAAATCAAACAAAACAACCGCATCAGGCAATGCCTGGAACATCGATGGTACATGTACTTATATTGAAGCAGTGCTCATGACCAAGGACTGAACAATTTTTGTTCCGTTTAACGCCCCTTTCAATATTATTTCAGCTCATATGAGACGGGCCAACCGGTTGGTGGGGCGAAAACGCGCAAGCAGAACTTGGCTTGTCTCACATGTGCCCCGAACCCAGACAAAATGAACTAGCATGCGCAGAGTTGTGCTTTTGTATAGCCGGCGAGTCAATTCATAATCCGGAAATCGGAAAACAATCTAAAGGTGATGATTATTATATCTTATTACTCTTTGTTTTCCTTAGGTTTTAACACCTAAAATTTTAAGTGAAAAATGGGTTACATACGTTACCATTTAATCGCCCGTCACCCGCATTGATATTTGTTTACTAATATTGGCAAGCTTTGTGAAAGGTAACTTAAGAAATAAAGACCGACGGTGTTTATAATGTCATTTTATAACACTGGATACTAACAATGGTGTAAAACATGCTTTGGGATTTTGTGGTTTGGGTGTGCGCGCTTTAAGTTCACTGACAACCGGATTACACTCTTGAATATTTGCTATATCTTATATGATTTCAAAATTAGTGCTAAATCATAATTACATACAGCGATGAGCATTTAATCGGCATTAAAATCATAAGAAACTGATTTTTGATATTTAATAATTATGTGTTACATACGTTACCATATTTACTAATCAAAAGTACACATTTCTGGCAAAGCAGTGAGCATTCAACTTAAAGAAGGCATATATATATAATTGATCTACAACAAGATGATTGTATATTGTTCTTCTTCTTTTCTTCAAATGTGTTTGTTCATAGTTGACTTTGAACACTTTATTCTTTCATAATCTGAAGTGAGTTACTGTGGACTATATGCAATAACTTTCGACTAGGGAATGACATGATGATTAGTTTTTTTAGGTTCGTAAAAGAAAAGGAATAAGTGTCTTTTAGACCAGTGTATCTAAAATACAAATGTGAAAAGAAAAGTATATTAAAATAGCTTACTGTTCTGTAATAAAACTCTGAACAGTCTGTTTTGAAAATGTAACATAAGTAACACCATCGATGCATATATGTGATTAAAAGTATCAACACATGCGACAGTAACATTCTTTTATCAGATGACATAAATATATATAGATTTGGAATTTATTTTAGAGATTCATAGTGAATTTTTCAAACTTAAGAGTGTATTTCTGTTTTGAATGGGTAACATACGACGTGCGTAACGACTTCTAGATGGCAAATGCACCATACCATTGGGCGACAACGTGCATAGAAAATCTTTATATTGATCAACAAAGCCACCCGTAGTGTATTTAAAGTGTAAGTCGCAAAGAGAAGTATATTAAAATAGCTTACTGTTCTGTAATTAACATTTACACAGGCTGTTTTGAGAATGTAACATACGTAACACCATCGATGCATGAAAATGATTGAATATATCAATATATGTGCCCGTAACATTCTTTCATCAGATGATATTGATACATTTAGGTTTGGAATTTAGATTAGAGAGTCATAGTGTATTTGGCAAACTTAGAGCACATTTCTGGTTTGGATGGGTAACATACGTAACGGCTTCTGGGGGACAAATGCACCATATCACAGGGCGACAACGTGCCTAGAAGCTCTTCATATTGATCAAAGAAGCCACCCATAGTATCAAACCTAGTATGTGGAGGGTTTTGTGCGAAACGAAAAATTTCCCTACCCACCGTCTCCTCTAAATGTTTGTGATACGCTTTTATCACTATATCGGACGATTTTATATTTTGATAGACATCCGGGTTCTTAATACATGCACACGTAACTGCCGAAGTTGCGCATGCATTTAATAAATTCAAAATCATAATGTTTGGCAATGTTCACTAGTCACAAAGCACCCACACATTTCGCTTTGCGACTTCGAACCAATTTTATTTCAGATAAATTTTATTCTAAACCATTCATTTTGTTGTCGGTTCTTCAATAGATCAGCTGGCTATTCTGCACTCCGATACACTTCGTGACCTCGCTCCTCTCCGTAACGGAATACCGATGGAAATATTCCGTCTAGTTCTTCAAATGCGTATATTTGTGCACAAACATGATAGGTCTTAGATCAGCTGGCTAACTGTCACTCCGCTCCACTTCGGTACCTCGTTCCACTTCTTAACGGAATACGTTGGAAATATTCCGTCTAGATAGGTCTGTGTTGTTTATCATTCCTGTTCATCAAAATGCACTGCAGTGAAAAGACGAACAAAAGAAACATTTTAGTCAATGACTCGAGACCTATCCTTTATCATTGGGATTGTTTAAATGTCAAATCATACGCGGAGAACCCAGCCATGAATGTTAAAGACCAATGCAAAATCCCGGCCATGAATGTTAAAGACCAATGCAAAAACCCGGCCATGAATGTTAAAGACCAATGCAAATCATAACGAAGCGGCACAAGTCAGTCGACACAAGAGTAGTTCGCTAGGCCTCTTTTACAGCCCCGTTTCTTGACCGGAAAACTCGTAAAGAAAATCACAATGCTTTGAACCATGATGTTCTATAACGCGGGGGGGGGGGGGGGGGGGGGCATACAAATGAATGACTCGAGGCATATGCCTTTACATTATATATAGTCTACACGTTCGAGAACTCAAGGCTAAATAATGCAAATTAGGTCTATAACAAAGGCACATATCAGTCAACGTGTTCGCGAAGTTCATTCAGTTTATTCGCTGTCCAGTCTTTTATATCCATGGTATCTTTACTTAAAATATTTATTAATTTACGAGATTGAAGTCAATGTCGTTTTCTCCTACGATAATCATTATCTGAGCCACCTCGTGGAAAAAACAACAATGTGGTTTCCCAACAGATCTGACACAAACCGAGCTGCGCAAGCACAGAAGACGGCTAGAGGCTGGAAATTTTGGATTTAGAAAATAGAGGAATTGTACTGTAATCCGTATGGCGAAAACAAAGACGCTGATCAGCTTCGCGTCTTAGTTTTCGCATATGCAGATTGTTGCTTTTCTCATGAGGCGGCTCAATTATTTTGATCATTGTTAAAGAATGTTTGTGTAAAAGTTGTAACAGATAGCGCTCGACTGATTAACTATGAAAACATGCGGCTTGAAACAGATATCATGTTTGTTTTTCGAATGTAAAATACTTAATAGCATGTGTGCCCAAAAACAAATGTCATTGATCAAGTATGTAGTCGTTGTAGATCACTGGATTGGCCTTTTAATAAGACAAGACCTAAACAAGATTTATATGTGTGGTTCCGGTTTCCCTACCTACCCAATGTTTTACACCCTACCCTGAACATTAAAATGGCCCGGTCTTTGGAGAGAAACACAACTAAAAATAGCCATACATATTATCCGATTTTGAGGCCATTTTCTGTTTTAATGTTTTGACTAAATTAAATAATATTTCCTACCTACCTACCCTAATTTTTTGGTAGCATGAAACAGGAACCACACATATATTTCATTTAGGCCCAATAAGACACTTGCGCGATACAGGAAAGGCTTTATAAATTACATGTACAATGATAACCCAGAAAAGTCATCATGGAAATGACACGCCTACATGCATGTATTTGTACTGCAGATTTTAAGGTTGAATACAAGCATTTACAGCTTACATTGAACGGCGTGGGGTATATATACTAGTAAATCACAGATCTCTGGAAGCAATGTTTGATGAAAACGGAGATAAAAAAGAAATATGCACACACTTTGTATTATCACGTCCACTTGACGACCCCAAACCATGTGTGCAGCACTGTGCATTTTAGGAAATGACGGTTCGTAGACCTAGATTCAGAATAATCAGAGTTTATTAAACTAAATGTTGTGAACCACTGCAGAAGCTGAGGGTGAGGTTATGGCCATGTAAACTCGATTTAAGCCCGCCAGTAATTATTAATTACTGATCGTTTCAATGCGATACTTCTGTGGTTCTTATTGTTTTATGTCTTGGTGTTGATTTTTGTGCTGTTAGCACCTTATGTGTTTTCATATTTTTAGTTAAGTTTGGGTGGCTGAGTGGCCACTTAATGGGAAAATGGCTGCCCATTCGGCTTACAATGATATTTAATTGATAGAGAGTCGAAGACATACCAGTCAATGACATAACCCTAATAAACAGATGATGGTCAGTTGTCTTGGATAGCTGGCCACAAGCATAAGGTTGAGCCCCCCCCCCCCCCCCCCCACCAGGGGGTATTTGCTCCCTGTTCCCTAAAAGAAAAATGACCTTTCTCCCCAGCTCCCTAAAATGTTTTTCCTCAGCCCCCTGCTCCCTAAAACCTCAAAAGTTATGGTTTCTCCCCAAATCCCTGAAAATAAATGACCCTTCTCCCCAAATCCCCCTTCTCCCTGAATCCCCAAAACCCCTGGGAGGGCTTCAAGGTTGAGAGCCTGAGAGAGAGAGAGAGAGAGAGAGAGAGAGAGAGAGAGAGAGAGAGAGAGAGAGACTGCAAAGACTAAAAAGACTACTGGTATGGGAGTTTTCAACGGTTGCGCATCCAAAATATCAGAGCGAAGCTCCATTATTTAAAATTTAATCATGGAATGATTCTCAGTAAAGTAAAAACAATCCTTAGCTAACTGGTTTTTAGGTTTTCGATCTGTCGTATTAATTTTATAGGTCTACGGTAAACATGCGTGTAACTGACGTGGACGAGTGGTGCAAGAAGTTAATACGTACGAACAGAAAGTGACATTCCAGTTGACAAGGACGAAACCTGCCTTGGCGAAACGCTTTGCAATCTTAACACCGGCATGTGGTAAAGTAATTAAAACTCAATCTGACTCAAAAATTCACATTGTAATAGTTATTTCAGAAAAACAGGCTCAATTACCTGTAAACACATAATCGTGTCCGTCTGTTTAGAGCACACTTATAAGCTGTAAATTAACAATTAAACACAATGGCAACTTTTTAATTACTTTCTATTTATAAATACCTTAAGGTAAGTACTTCCTTGTTTCTAAATACTGATAAAACCCGGTACTTACACCGGTACACATAGCGTACAACATAAGACACAGCAGAAAATTGTTTAGTTTGTTTGAATTGATGCTTTACGTCCCAGTCAACGGCTGTGGTCATGTCGGGACGCTGCCTCCATTTTTTCGGGACTTTTATCCTCAATTAGGACGTCATGATATCCAAAAGAAGCTTGGAATACACCCAAGTAATCAAAAAGGCATTAAAATATGTTTGGATGGTTTGTCCAGGAACCATAAATTGGATGTATTACGTAAAGTTGTCCATGCAATATACAGAGATTTTTTCAGAAGAAAAATTTGAAAATTTCATTGAAAAAATATATATATATATATTTCTTATAGGTTTGCTCAAAACATTGATTGTGGGTACACGTTAGGCGGTTCTAACGAGTACCCACAATCTGTTTTGGATCAAAAATATGAAAAATAAGTACACCCAAGCAAACCCTAGTTTTTCTATATAAAAGTTGGGTTTTAAGGGGGTGCACATTTCACGGACATATCTTCCTGATGGTATGACATGTAAGCAGTCTGCCAATACGTCTGCCAATTTAAAACGACCGTCTTAACAGAATGAACACATACATGGACATGTACCACATAATTGAGCCACCACATGGGAAAACCAACAATCTGCATAGGCGAAAACAAAGGTGCAGATCAGCTTCGCAGTAACTGCGAAGCTGATCAGCGCCTTTTGTTTTCGCTGCTCAGATAGTACTATTCCTCTTCTATTAAATCCGAAATTTCAAGCTTCTAGCTCTTTTCTGTGCTTGTACAGGTCGGTTTGTGTTCGGAAACCACATTGTTGGTTTTCCCACGGGGCGGCTCAATTATGACATTTTCTGTGTCAACTTATTCTCTGCGCATGTTTAAAATGGACGAGACTGAAAGATGCGTTATTTTATAGGAGCGGGTATACCCTGAATGGTTTACCTCAAGTCGGAGCCTGTCCAGGAAAAGTGGCTCAAGCCAAACCATCCATACATATATTTATAAGCCTTAGTTGCTTACGTCGGTGGTTATATTTAAAGCACTTTTTGGATAATTTTGAATTAAATCCTAATAAAATGGAGGTAACGTTCCGACATAACCATAGCTATTGACTGGAACGTTAATCATCAAACAACTACAAAACCAAGTATTTGACTTTTTCCATTTCACTTTGGGTTTCATAAGTATGTTCGTGTGCGAGCGCGTGTCTGTTCGTAATTGTGTCATTCCACTTCACATTAAGAAAACATGACTGCAATATACAGCGATTCTTTAAGTTGTAAAAATTGAAAATTGCAATGGAAAAAAAATGATATTTTTTATATTTTTGCTCAAAAAAGAGATTGTGGGTACACATTAGAATCTGTATTTCGTTTGAATTCCAGTCAATAGCTATGGTCATGTCGGGACGTTGCCTTCATTTTATGGGTCTTTTTATACACAATTAGGGCGTCATGACATCAAAGTGTTTCACATATAACCACCCAAGTAAGCCTCCGAGATTTATATGTATAGATGGTTTGACTTGAAGCCACTTTTCCTGGGCAGGCTGACCTGAGCGGTTAACCAGTGATCAGATGGCCAGTCGGTAGTGTATAAGCTTTGCCTGGCACATCTATTAGGCAAAAAATGGTCATACTGTACACAGCTGAGCTAACAATATTGCCAAATACACATAATGCATGTCATGGTATTTCTTGACCAGTATGCTATGGACAGTTACTTCACAAAGTTTCACACTTGATTTAAACTTTGATTGTTGGACATCCAAGATACAATCACACACACGATACATTTTTTCCAGGATCTGACAGAGAGCCAAAAGCTTGTCTCAAGTTTCATACTTGCAGCTACTGAAGAACCGTATCACTCGTAGATTACTCACAATTACTAAACAGGTTCTTATGGCATGTCATGTAGCTTTTGATGACCAAAGGACCATGGGCCCTTAAAAGCTCACCTGACTGTGACGTAGTCGAGATAATACCAAGGTGATGATTCATATCCATTTTGTTGAGCTTAGTGCCTGATGCTACATACCAAATTGCAATAGCATGGGATTTTTATTTTTTTCTGGAAAAAGATGTTTGAAAGCTTTTTGGCTCAGGTCAGCTGACTTACCATTCCCATACATTTCTGAGAATAATATAACCAGAGGACCAATGGTCCTGTAAACGTTCACATGAGATCTGCTACATATGCCAATAAACATGTTTGAATATTATGGTATTTAGCCCCAGTGCAGAGGCAGATGAAGCCCTTGGGCCATTTGTTTTCAGAATAATCAATATTCTGTCCATTTGCCAATTTCTATTTTATTTATTCCCTTTAAATGACATGTTAACAGTCGGACCTTTGATCCCCATTCAAATGCATTGGCAACCTATGTTGACCTTGTCGTCAAATAGGTCAAGGTCGCCACAGGGTCATGATTTATATATACATTGTAGTACTTTAGCCACCCATGCTTCATGCCAAGTTTCTTTGAAATCAGTCCACCGGTTCCAGAGGAGAAGATTTTTGAAGGGTTTTTACCATATATGGGCATGGCGGCCATCTTGGTAATGTGACCTGGATTATTTATATATACATTGGTTACCCCATCCTATAGATGCTTCACATAAAATTTGGCTTTGATTGGCCAAGTGGTTTCAGAGGAGATGTTTGAATATTACGGAAATATACATGTATACTGCCACGGGGTGGGGGCATATGAGCTCCTGGAGACCAATCTTTTTCAGAATCATTAATATTCAGTCCTACTGTGCATTTCCTGCAAGACTTTCACTTTAAATGACATTTCAAAAGTTTTCCCCATTCAAATGCATTGGCGATCTATGTTGACCTTGCAGTTAAATAGGTCAAGGTCATCACAGGGTCATGATTTATATATACATTGTAGTACTTGAGTCATCAATACTTCATGCCAAGTTTTCTTGAAATCGGTCAACCGGTTCCGGAGAAGATTATTGAAGGGTTTTTATCATATATGGGCATGGCTGCCATCTTGGTCATGTGACCTGGATTATTTATATACACATTGATTCCCCCATCCTATAGATGCTTCACATAAAATTTGGCTTTGATTGACCAAGCGGTTTCAGAGGAGAAGATGTTTTAATATTATGGAGATATACATGTTTATTGCCCCGGGGTGGGAACATATGAGCCCGTGGGGTCCATTTTTTTCAGAATCATTAATATTCAGTCCTACTGCCCATTTCCTGCAAGACTTTCACTTTAAATGACATTTTAAAAGTTTTTCCCATTCAAATGCATTGGCAACCTATGTTGATCTTGCCGTAAAATAGGTCAAGGTCATCACAGGGTCATCATTTATATATACATTGTGGACCTTGAGTCCCTTATGCTACATGCCATGTTTCAAGATCCTAGGCCTTTGGGTTCTGGAGAAGATTTTTAAAGGTTTTTACCATATATGGGCATGGCGGCCATCTTGGTCATGTGACCTGGATTTCTTATATACACATTGGTTCCCCCTTCCTATAGATGCTTCATATAAAATTTGGCTTTGATTGGCCAAGCGGTTTCAGAGAAGAAGATCTTTGAAAATGGTGGACGACGGACGCACGAACGCCGGGTGCCTGCCTATCCTATAAGCTCACTTGTGAGCCTTCAGCTCAGGTGAGCTAACAAGTTTTCAAATCTGGGATACGTCCACTTTACGAGCCCAACCAGAGAGGTGTTGTTGAGTATACAAGGAGAAGATAAACAAATAAAACTTCTTTTCGGTTTTCTTTATTCATGATAATATTTCATTCATTCATCTACTACGAGGGGCGTTCGGAAAGTTCGAACAATTGTCTGCTCATTCACATAATATTCATATTAAAACAAAAAGAAACATACCTATTTTAACTTCAACATATCCTCTATAAATGCTGTGTAAACGAATACATTGTACTAAGACACAATAAAAATATGTTCATTACAAAAAGGTGTGGTACAGGTACCCGGAGCACGCCAAAGTCAAAATGACGTTGCAATAACGTCAAACATTATTCTGATCCAGTTGGCGATGATCTCACTTTCTCAGCATAAACACCAACATTAATTACGTATTTAATCTGTCTGCCCATCCTTTTGTAATAAGTTTCTGTGACCAGTAGCAGTATGTGTTGATGCAGCTCCCTGAGTCTACTTTGCTAATATTTTCCGCTGAAGTATCAATTTTTCGCAATTCTTAATGGCAAACAATTCCACTTCAAGATGGTTTCTTCGTATATCGTCATCACTTGATTTTATTCCACTGTTAAAACATGAGAGTCATTTGTACATAAACACTGAACTTCATTATTCATAGTTTTCTAAGTTGTTTGACCATTTTAAGTGTTTCTGTGGGTGTTTTGTGAAGAAAGCGTATAATTTCTTAATCATTCACAACGCAACGACATTGTTTGACGTCATGGTTTTCCATACAACCCTCGTAATAATGGGCCATTACATTTTGTGGAACATCAAATTGATTTAAAATTTTCAGGAAATAATGTTATGTTGTAGAAATATTACATGGCGGTTCTATGCTCTTCTGGTGATGAGCAAACAGTCAGAAAATATGTTTATTTCTTTAAGACTTCGTTTTAAAAAGTGACATTTTTCGGACTGCTCCAGGTACCGATGATGACGTTGCCACGGCAACCTGTAATTTTGGTTTCACCAGTCACTTTTCTTTCATTTTTCTATCAACAATTAAGAATAAGTGGAAGTTCACGCACACCAACTTTCCAGTACAATGTATGAAAATTAAGAGAGTTATAACACAATTACACGAACTTTCCGAACAACCTACGTACATGTATAAGTTAAGGTTGCCCAATAACGCTTATGTGGATAGAGAACCTATAATGCATCAGTCATTTGTAACCACTGCACCCCGCCCCCCTCTCCCCCACCTACAGGGAAGGGCATGGATTATGACTTCTCAAGGCAATAAATTGGAGGTCAAAACTTTGCTCTTTTCCCTGCCATTCACAACCGAAGATCTTAATGTCAAAATGTGCCGTTTCCCCTGCACTTCAGCTCATCTATCCCCCACCCTTCCCCATGGTTACAAATGATTGGTGAATAAGTATCAGACAAAGATAAAAGGCTTTATATTTTGCAGCACTGAATGAATGTAGGAAAACAACAAAATGTCATGTTTTCTTGAGGACATGTCTGGAGTGAGCTGCATCATGAGAATACTGACTTTTTGCATGTTCAAAAGAAAAGATGCAAATCAGCTGTGCAGCAATTACACAGAAGTCTTGATCAGCGCTTTTGTTTTTGCTACATGGACAGCACAATTCCTACTCTACTTATATCCAAAACTTAATGATTCTAGCCTTTTCTGCGACTGTATAACCAAGTTTGTGAGAGACCTTGTCAGAACTCCCGATGACCAGTTTTCTTGTAGCGTGGCTTGTGTGGTGATGTATACAGGCATGCTCTGAACACAGATAAATATCCAGGTATTTGAACAGTTGTCAAGGCATCTAAACACCCTTTCAAAACTCCTTCTTTAGGTCTGAAAAAAGAGTATATTAAAGAGAAAGTTAAAGCTGTCAAAAAATAAAAATAGAATCTTTGTTTGCAAAAAAACTGAGGCAAAAGCACTAGAAAAGAACCATAATTTCGCAATACAAGACTGATTACTTTAAGTAATGAAATTTTCGATTGCAAACCAATAGCTAATGTTAAGTTGAGACTTGAGTCAGTTATCCTACCTATCCTGTTTCTGGACAACCACACATGCAGATAACCAGTACTTTGTGCACATTCATCAACTGACAACTGCTCTTCTTGAATCAGCAGTACAGGATAATAGCCATAGAAAAATTTTCATGACCACATCTTCATGAAAAGAATACACTGGGCTCAGTGGCATCAGTCTCGGGGTTGCTTCAATAAGAATATGATAGCCTACCAACCATAAGATCACACCTAGTCCGAGGTTATAAAACATTTTTCCATATTCAACAGCTGAGCATGAAATTTTGAATGCTCATAAAATACTAAAATAGCCCAACTCATTTGAAAATTCTGGTATAAATCCCATGACATTAATTTATCCTGCTGATGTTAAAATGCCAACAATTGTTGGCATTTAACATTTATCAGCAGGATAAATTTTAGTCTCATCTAAGCTGAGCATGAAAAAATATTTATAACCTCAGGGCCTGGTCAACATACAAAAAATAAAATCAATATATTTTTACCACTTTGTTCCAGCAGCTTTCCTTTCCAAGTCTTCTCTAGTCCTGTCAAGAACTTCTCAAACACCTGAACACTCGTCTTCAGTGATGTCCTCTTGTAATCTGAAGTGGGTATAAAATATCAGCTGGCTCATGAGGAAACCGGATTTAACAAAGGCGCAGATCAGCTGTGCAGTAACTACATGGATAGTACAATTCCTCTTCTTCCTTAATCCAATATTTCAAGCTTCTAGCCTGTTTCTGCAACTGCACAGACCGGTTTGTGTCAGACCTGGTCGGAAACTCCAACGATCAGTTTTTTTTTTCATTGCAGCTCATATAACCATACATGTGACAAATGAGCCACCTCGTGGGAAAACCAACAATCTGCATAGGCGAAAACAAAGACGCAGATCAGCTTCGCGGTAATCGCGAAGCTGATCATAATCGCGAAGCTGATCAGCGCCTTTGTTTTCGCTACTCTGATAGTACAATTCCTCTTCTACTTAAATTCTGAAATTTCAAGCTGCTAGCCCTTTTCTGTGCTTGTACAGGCCCGTTTGTGTCGGACCTGTTCGGAAACCACATTGTTGGTTTTCCCACGAGGTGGCTCAAATAATTTTCATTTATATGTATAGTGATGTGGTGGTAGTGGGGGGTGGGGGTGGTAGTGGGGGGTGAGGGGGTCGGAGAGGTGTGCTGGAAACACTGGTCTTCAATGATGTTCTCTTGTAAAATGGAGTGGACAAAATTATTGGTTGATTGTCTGTTATTTAATGTCCAAGTCAAAAATTTTCAATCATGTCAGGATAAATTTCGTTTGAGGAAGACATGCCCCCCCCCCCCCCCCCCCACTCCATATAATTTGAGCCGTGACGCAAGAAAACCGGGCTTCGGAGCAGGTCTGAGGTCTGACAAGCAAACCAACCTGTAGTCTCAGAAATAGAAGCTTGAAATTTCGGCATAAATAGGATTGAACTATCGGAGTAGAGAAAACAAAGGCGCTGATCAGCTGTGCAGTTATTTCATGCTCATTTATCAGTGTGGTCTTGAGTTTCTTAAATACTATTCAAAGGGAAGATCTAATTAAAGACAGAGGAAGAATTTGAGATGTTTATCAAAACTCCACTATCCAAAACTGAAGATAAGGTTAAGTGTTGTGACTAACCTTTGACCTTTCTGCCCTGTTCATCTGTTGTTTCAGTTTTATTCAGCTCTTCTACTATTGTGCTGGAATATAGAACAGAAAATCAGCATTTCATGATAATTGGAAGGATAGAATTTGACAAATTCTGCATTCAAAATAATTTTAAGCATAAATTTTTATTCACAAACCCATTTTCTAATTTTTTGCAGCACTTTTTAAGACTTGGGACGTGATGGGATGACAGTCATAATTTTCTTTCAGTTTTTCAGGAAAGAGCGATTTTGATAAGGCAGTTTCTGGGGGATGGTGTTAGGACAGTATGTTGGTTGTATTCCAAGTACTTTTTTATTTACATCAAACTCAATAGCTAAAGTCTGACACAGGCAGTGGAAATAATACAGTTTCTATGTAATGAGGGTGTTGCAGAATCTAGAGATAGAAAGCTCCTACCTGACTGTAGGTACATCAAAGGGATTAAACTTTTCTATGGTTTCTGGGTCTATTGGTACACAGACTCTACCTGCAACATGTAAAATACATGTTTAATACTAGAGCCGCCCCATGGGAAAATCAACAATCTGCCTAGTAACTGCGAAGCTGATCAGTGCCTTTGTTTTTGCTACTCCGATAGTACAGTTCCTCTTCTACTTAAATTCGAAATTGCAAGAGTCTAGCTCTTTTCTGTGACTGTACAGGTCGGTATATGTCGGACCTGGTCGGAAACCACATTGTTGGTTTTCCCACGAGGCGGCTCATTACTTATTGTTCCTATGTAGTTGGGACTGAATGTCCCCTCAACAGCTTTAGTCATACAGAAACAAGTCAAGTGACCACATAGCTATATACTACCAAGTAGACTTTTAATTTCACTTATGGCTGTGACAAGTACAGTTAGGCTGGGGTTTTTGGCATGGATTATGGATGTGATAGGAAAAACAAAGATATGAAAGCCAGCTCCAGGCTTACCTGTTTTGGGGTGTATACAGAAAGGGCTCTTTAACAAGTGGTTCACACCTTTACTGACATTGACGTCTAGCCTGGGGTAACAGTATTGTAACATTATCTCCTCTATAATATTCTGTGACTTCTTGTATTGGCCCTGTAAGGAACAATGTGGTAAATATCAATTTAGATAAGCACGTCAATAATCCAATATCGTTTCATCAAAAGTTGGTGTTAAAGTACTTTTAAAATTGTAAAATGGCTGAAGATGTAAGGACAAGCTATAAAACTAGCAAACTAGCAAAGTAAGATGAAGAAAACATTTTACCAAAACAAAACAAAAAAAAAAAAAAAAAAAAAAAAAAAAAAAAAAAAAAAAAATTGACAAATACATGTACATTTAAGTCTTGAAGCTAGACTACAGGTCCGGACATCATATCCTAGACATTTTATTCAAGGTTATACTGTAAATTCGGAAATTTTCTCGTGACTTTTATTTCATGAATTTTCTATTTCTGAATTATTTGCGAAGTCTTACATTCGCAAAGGAGTATTCATGGAGCATTATTTGCTTATAGAGATTCTTTATTAGCAAGAACCTCAAATTTGTGAGGCATCAAATTTACGCATATTCACGAAAATTAAGTTCTCATGAACATTTCCGAATTTACCGTAGTATATATTTCAAGTCCTGTGATCTGACAGACAAACCTGATTTCTAGCCTCTTCTTCTTTCTTCTTCAAGACCACCCATTTCTGTTTAGACGTCTCAAATTGTTCCAAGTATTTTTCAAGCTCCTCTCGGAATGCTGACATGTTAAGGAATAATATATCACTTTTGATGATTGCCTAAGCTCTTATTTGATGCGTAAGAAATAACAAAATATGATTAAATGACTGTTATATTTTCAGCAAGACTACTTATTCCTGTTCAGATGTCTCGAAGTCTACTACATACTTTTCAAGCTCTTCTTGGTATTCTGACAATATGCTCTAAATCATGTTTATCATTTAAATATTGTCCAAGTTTGATGGAAAGACGCAGAAACTTTTCTCGAGTAGGGGTGCAAGATATTCCTCAAGCAGTGTTTGTTTGTGTGTGTGTGTGTGTGTGTGGGGGGGGGGGGGGGGAGGGAGTTACAACTCAAAACCTCCTGCAAAAGCCCAATCACGAAAACATGTCCGTGTAATGTATACCCCCTTGAACCCCACTTTTATATAGCAAAACTGGGGTATGCAGGGGTATACCTATTTTTCTTATTTTTGCTCCAAAACATAGATTGTGGGTACTCGTTAGAACCGCCTCAGCGAAAATTTTTTAGCTGAAAATTTTCAATTTGTGAAGCTAAAAAAATCTCTGTATATTGCATGGGCAAGTTTTCGTAATGGGGAATATTGGTTCCCAACATCCTAGTCATCACTTCTGGATTCCAGCATGATTTCAAACTAGAAAAAGTGCCTTGAGAGGCACGTATACCCCCGGCTGGTAGCCACCAAGCCCCTTCCCTACCCCCTACCTAAACAACCCGGCACATGCTCACCCCTGACATTGAGCATCACATCACCAATGAAAAACAGTACCCTTATCAAGTACATTTTAGAAACCACCATGCCCCCTTCCCCACCCCCTACCTAAACAACCCGGCACATGCTCACCCCTGACATTGAACCTCACATCACCAATGAAAGACAGTACCTTTATCAAGTACATTTTAGAAATAAGCAGTGCAAAGTACTTTACATACAAACATGGGGAAGTGTAGTTTTAGAATGACATCTATTTTAGAGTGGTATACAGAGCTGACGTGTATACCCAATCTAGGACATAAGCGCGGACATTTTGGGTCAGGTCCTCAGTCCTAGATTGAAATGAAAGTAGAATGTCATTCTTGTCAAGATATAGACACAAAGAAAATTAATCTTGGTAACTACTGTATTTTATGTGTCCTAGATTTTGACCTCGAGCCCCACCCCTAGAGTTTGGTGTCATGTAATTTAATTCAACCCTAAAGGGTATCTATGATCCAAACAGGAATACATTCCTATAAGTATTTGTTAAGATATGAACTTAGAGATGAAAAAACACTATGTAAATAGCACATTTTCAAGGTGACCTAGATTTTGACCTCTAGCTCCACCCCCCCCCCCCCTGCATGGACCCAAAGTCCGAACTAACAGAAACAAAGCAAACCCTATAGGGTACCTATGGTTAAAATATGAATGGTTTCTGATCATTGGTTCATGAGATATACATCACCAGTGAAACTTAAACCAAAAGTTTGACCCAAAGTAAAGGTGACCTAGATTTTGACCTCTAGCCCCACCCCCGGGCATGGACCCAGGGTCCAAACTAACAGAAACAAAGCAAACCCTATAGGGTACCTATGGTCCAAATATGAATAGTTTCTGACCATTGGTTCATGAGATATACACCTCTTGAGAAACTTTAACCAAAACTTTGACATAAATTCTACGAACGTTCCGGAATTACGAACGAAGAAACGAACTAACGAACGAACGAACGAACGGACGAACGGAAAAGCGAAAACTATATACCCGTCGGCATAAATGCCGGGGGTATAATCAAACAAATCTTTATCAAAAGGTTTAAACTTTAAAAATGTCAACATAGGCATATTAAGGCCAAGATTAAAATTGTATTTGGTTCTCCTTTCCCCACCACCCCTAGATTATTGTCCCAACTCCGAAAATTAATACATTTTTTTTCCCAACAAGATGTTTATATTTTCTTTTTTCCAATACAACATGCATATACAAATTTTCTTGCACACCAGATAGAGAAATCCTACGTTTTACCCCATGTGAGAAATTCTTATCTCACCCTTGTTATCTCACCCCGGTCGCACCCTGCGTTCAAGTGTTCTTTTTTAACATTGGTTGTATAGGATGTCGCGTAATTTCGTCGCTAAGCGCACACGTCACGATGACGTCAAAACGTTTTAAATCAAAATGGCGGATGCCGCGACTTTATCATTTTTCTAGATAAATAGTATAACAAGAACTCCGCGGAGGTCGATATCGCACCTGCATCGGGCAAAGTCAACAGACCGTGAAATATAGTTCAAGGGCACCGGGTCAAGGTGCGTGCTTGAAGGGCATGTCAAGGACAATTACTATGCAAGGTTTCAGACACGCAGCTATCTCTGATGTCGAGAAAACCAAACTTCGACATAAAAATTTTCAAAGTCAGTGGACCGTGAAATATAGGTCAAGGGCACTGGGTTGAGGTGCTGGCTTGAAGGGTATGTCAAGGACAATTACTATGCAAGGTTTCAGACTTGCAGCTATCTCTGATGTCGAGAATACCAAACTTCGACGTAAAAATTATCAAAGTCAGTGGACCGTGAAATATAGATCAAGGGCACTGGGTTAAGGTGCGTGCTTGAAGGGTATATCAAGGACAATTACTATGCAAGGTTTCAGACTCGCAGCTATCTCTGATGTCGAGAAAACCAAACTTTGACATAAAAATTTTCAAAGTCAGTGGACCGTGAAATATAGGTCAAGGGCACCGGGTTAAGGTGCGTGCTTGAAGGGTATGTCAAGGACAATTACTATGCAAGGTTTCAGACTCGCAGCTATCTCTGATGTCGAGAAACGTAATGTTGACAAAACTTCGACGTAAAAATTTTCAAAGTCAGTGGACCGTGAAATATAGGTCAAAGCCACCGGGTTAAGGTGCGTGCTTGAAGGGTATGTCAGGGACAATTACTATGCAAGGTTTCAGACTCGCAGCTATCTCTGATGTTGAGAAAACCAAACTTCGACGTAAAAATTTTCAAAGTCAGTGGACCGTGAAATATAGGTCAAGGACACCATGTTAAGGTGCGTGCTTGAAGGGTATGTCAAGGACAATTACTATGCAAGGTTTCAGACTCGCAGCTATCTCTGATGTCGAGAAACGTAATGTTGACAAAACTTCGACGTAAAAATTTTCAAAGTCAGTGGACCGTGAAATATAGGTCAAAGCCACCAGGTTAAGGTGCGTGCTTGAAGGGTATGTCAGGGACAATTACTATGCAAGGTTTCAGACTCGCAGCTATCTCTGATGTCGAGAAAACCAAACTTCGACGTAAATGTTGACGGACGGACGGACGTACGGACGGACGAACGGACGAACGGACGGACGGAAATTTGGACTCCTATATCGCACCCTGCTATAAGCAGGTGCGATAAAAATCAATCTTCGCTGCATTAAGGTGAGCAAGAAAAAGAATGCATCATTCGTGTCAGGTATGGATAGACAAATCCGTCCCTCGGGTCACAATTTGGCATCACTCGGCGAGCCTCGTGATGCCAAAATGTGACTCTCAGGACAGATTTGTCTATCCATACCTGACACTCATGTAAGATTCTTATATTCCAATTAACTAAGAAGGATACTTTCATCAGGTATTAGCTGCAATACTTTGCTACATCTCTCTTCAGCACCAAGAATATCTTGTTTCTTCAGTGCATAGTCGGGAAAATAATTCTTTACAATATCTATTGCACATCTGGAATGCATTATGGGAAAAATAAAACGTTTTTGTTATAATATTCAACAGCTTTTTGTATATCATTGTTTTACATATAGGCAGTGTGCTTATACATGTAGGTACATATGGGTAGTGCCTCTATACAAGGAATGCATGTACTTTTTTCCATGCACAACAATTTTCATCTCATATGTCTCATTTTAAATTGCATCTCCAAGAAAGCAATTCAGTTTGAGTTTATTCATTAGACAAACCTCCAAAACAGATGATTGTGATGAGACATTAGAGCCACCTCATGAGAAAACCAACATTTTGCACATGCGAAAACAAAGGCGCAAGTCAGCTTCGCAGTAACTGCATAGCTGATCAGCGGCTTTGTTTTCACTACACGTATAGTACAGTTCCTCTACTTTCTAAATCCAAAATTTCCGGCCTCTAGCCTGCCTGTGTGTGTGTACAGCTTGGTTTGTGTCGGACCTGTTTGGAAACCACATTTTTGGTTTTCTCATGAGGCAGCTCATTTTTAAACTTTACATAAGAATGGACGTCCAGGAACCTTCTTTGCTTAATTTGCTGCCAGAGAAACACTATGCTCTGAGCATGTTTATCATGTCACTGAGTTTTTGTTTATGTGGTTTATCATCCAAGTCAACAATTTTTCAATCATACCAGGATGGACCCATCACTTCCTGTGTATTAAGTAACTATTAACCAGGTCCGAGTTGTTCAAAACTTTGTTAGTTTAACATCATCGTTAAGACCTCGACTCGTTAAGTAAATGCCAACTACATAAGCAAATACACTGTTAGTTTTTGTTGAAACAATGTGAGAATACTTTGCAATGCAAAAGATTCTCACATTTTTTCAACAAACCAGAGGACCAATGGTCCTGTAAACGCTCACCTGAGATCTGCTGTATACGAATGTTATAGAAAATAGTCCCAGTATAGGGGCAGGTGAAGCCCTTGGGACATTATTTTTTCAGAATAATCAATATACTATCTATACATTCCCTTCAAATGACATTTTAACAGTTTACCCATTCAAATATATAGGCAACCCATGTTGACCTTGCCTTAAAATAGGTCAAGGTCATCACAGGGTCATGATTTATATATAAATTGTAGTACTTGAGTCATTGATGCTTCATGCCAAGTTTCTTCGAAATCGGTCCGCCGGTTCCGGAGAAGAAGATTTTTTAAGGGTTTATACCATATATGGGCATGGCGGCCATCTTGGTCATGTGACCTTGATTGTTTATATACACATTGATTCCCCCATTCTATAGATGCTTCACATGAAATTTGGCTTTGATTGGCCAAGCAGTTTCAGAGAAGATGTTTGAATACTATATATGGTAATATACATGTATAATGCCCCGGGGCTGGGGCAAATGAGCCCCTGGGGTCCAATTTTTTTCAGAATCATTAATATTCAGTCCTTCTGCCCATTTCCTGCAAGACTTTCACTTGAAATGACATTTTAAAAGTTTTCCCCATTCAAGTGCATTGGCGACCTATGTTGACCTTGCTGTAAAATAGGTCAAGGTCATCCAAAGGTCATAATTTATAAACACATTGTAGTACTTCAGTCCCCGATGGTTCATGCCAAGTTTTGTTGAAATTGGTCTATTGGTTCAGGAGAAAAAACAGTTTAACATATATGGGCATGGCCGCCATCTTGGTCATGTGACCTGGATTATTTATAAACACATTGATTCCCCCTTCCCATAGATGCTTCCTATAAAATTTGGCTTTGATTGGCCAAGTGGTTTCAGAGAAGAAGATCTTTGAATATTTTTGTAATATACATGTATATTGCCCCGGGGTGGGGGCAGACCAACCCCTGGGGTCCAAATTTTTTCAGAATTACCTACCTTCAGTCCATTTGCCCATTTCCTGCAAGATTTGCCTTTCAAATGACAATTTAACAATTTTCCCCATTCAAATGCATGGGCGACCTATGTTGACCTTGCCGTAAAATAGGTCAAGGTCATCCAAAGGTAATAATTTATAAACATATTGTAGTACTCTAGTCCCCAATGCTTCATGCCAAGTTTCGTTGAAATCGGTCCAGTGGTTCCGGAGAAGAAGAATTTTGAAGGGTTTTTACCATATATGGGCATGGCAGCCATCTTGGTCATGTGACCTGGATTATTTATAAATACATTTATTCCCCCTTCCCATAGATGCTTCCTATAAAATTTGGCTTTGATTGGCCAAGTGGTTTCAGAGAAGATGATCTTTGAATATTTTTGTAATAAACATGTATATTGCCCCGGGGTGGGGGCAGACCAACCCCTGGGGTCCAAATTTTTTCAGAATTACCTACCTTCAGTCCATTTGCCCATTTCCTGCAAGATTTGCCTTTCAAATGACATTTTAACAATTTTCCCCATTCAAATGCATGGGCGACCTATGTTGACCTTGCCGTAAAATAGGTCAAGGTCAACCAAAGGTCATAATTTATAAACACATTGTAGTACTCTAGTCCCCGATGCTTCATGCCAAGTTTCGTTGTAATCGATCCAGTGGTTCCGGAGAAGAAGAATTTTGAAGGGTTTTTACCATATATGGGCATGGCGGCCATCTTGGTCATGTGACCTGGATTATTTATAAATACATTGGTTCCCCCTTCCTATAGATGCTTCATATAAAATTTGGCTTTGATTGGCCAAGCGGTTTCAGAGAAGAAGATCTTTGAAAATGGTGGAGGACGGACGGACGACGGACGGACGCCGGATCATGGCCATCCTATAAGCTCACCTTGTGAGCCTAACGGCTCAGGTGAGCTAAAAATAACAGTGTACATGTATTTGAAATATTGCCATTTGAAATGTTAACGAATCGTTAACTAACGACATCCTTAATTTTGAACAACTGGCCCCAGTACTACAGGGAGTTACTGAGCCTTGCTCAAAAACTCAACCTGGCACCAGTGGGTTTCAAACCACAGGCTGACTAACCAACCACCAGGCCACCACACTCCTCTTATTCTGTTCTAAAAGCAGAGATGAGGGTCCTGTTGTTCAAAATTAACGACACCGTTAGTGAACGATTCGTTAAAATTTCAAACATGAATATTACAAATACAGTTATTTGCTTAAGGAGTTGAGGTCTTAACCATGATGTTAAGCTAAAGGAGTTTTGAACAACTGGCTCCAGCTATTTACAGTAGAGCACAACCGTTAAAAGGACATATAATATTTAGAAGGAGATATGCCTAATTACCATATATTTCGAACGAAATATACCCTATTATAATATATCTAAATTGACATATAATATGTCAATCTAAATATCATTATATATTTCGATCGAGATATATTATTTCCTTCATCTGAACACGTGATCATTTTGCGTCATGCGCAGTCTCTCATCGAGTTTCGCATAGCGGGAAGGTTTGAATTTTGTGCAGAAACAAATTTCCAACAAAAAATCCAGCGTCATCGTCAAGTTCACCAGGGAAGTTATGTACAGTTTGGATTTGAATATGCTCGTCGCCCGATTTACACGAGTAAACACTATTTTACTTGCTGAACTTAACGACATATTCCAAAAAGTGTTAATTAAATCTAAAATGTTTGGACTGGTTAGATTATATGACTTAACGTCCATATCAGCAATTATTCAGTGGCTGTCAAACTCGGTTGCAGTTACGCTACATGAATTTGCATGGCTCCTCGTCCTCCGGGGAGTTAATATGTCTTGCTCAAGGACAACAGGGTGCTGCCAGTGCCACGGTGATCGATTCCATGACCTCTCGATTCGGATTCCGATGCTTTACCACTACGTCAGCACGCTCCCTATTTATTTTATGTTTGTTTGTTTGTTTGTTTGTTTGAACTGATGTTTAATGTCCCAGTCAAAAGCTAATGGTCATGACTTTTACCAAAAAATAGGACATCATGACATCCAAAAAGCTTTAAATACGTATATCCAACCAACTATACCAACAAGGCTTGTATGTGTGGATAGATTGACATGAACCACTTTTCCTGGGCAGGCTCAGACCTGAGCGGCTAACCAGTAATCAGATGGCCAGTCAGTAGCGAAGAAGCTTTGCTTGGAGGCACAAGCAGCCCATCTATTTCTTTAAGGTCCCAATGGAAGGACAGAAAATGGGGTCTCAACACACAGGAAACGAGGAAAATAGGTGACACACATTAGCATATAAGCCAAACGCGCGCCGGGTGTGTTGACAAAAATGTAAAATTCAACATACGTCAGGAGCGCAATGGAGACACGTTAGAAACGCGTTATTTGCGCGCTTTGTACGCTTGGTGTACGCCTCGGTGTATGTTGATATACATCACTGTAGGTCGATACGCGCTCCACGCGCGTCTTTTTAAGCATGCTTAAAAATTTTCTCGAAGCTCGGCGTGAATCGGTCGTGTGTCTAAGCTGGAAACCACCGTCACTCGTGTGTTACAGGCGCGTTGAATACGCTTAGTGTACGTAACATGCGCGTTCCGATTTAAAATACGACATAGTGCTTCAGTAACGTGCCCCAAACGTGTATGAGACGCGCGTTTAACGTTTGTTGCGCGCCTATAGCGCCTGCTTAGTGTTTGTTTGTTTGTTTGTTTGTTTGTTTGTTTGTTTGTTTGTTTGAATCGATGCTTTACGTCCCAGTCAACAGCTAAGGTTATGTCGGGACGTTGCCTCCACTTTTTGGGACTTTTAACAAAAATTAGGATGCCATGACATCCAACAAGTCCAACAAAGCCTCAAAAGCTAATATGTGTGGACTGTTTTGACTTGAAACCACTTTTCCTGGGCAAGCTCAACCAGTAATCAGATGGTCAGTCAGCGGCGGTCAAGCTTTGGGCACAAGCAGTCCATCTATTTCTCTAGGCCCCAACGGGCGATACTTCCTGCTTAGTGTGTCTGGGACGTAACACAAAACGTTTGTTTTGTTTTTTTTTTTCAGCGTTTTGAGATTTTTTTTTCATACGTCTGGCAAATGCTTTAGTTACGCGCTAATGTGTGACTGCTAAAACGAGTTTAAGAAACTAATTATTTTTATACGTCCAAAATCTTCAGTGTGTTGAGAATTTTCATACGCCCGGTGCGCGTTTGAGTTCGCTAATGTACTATCTGCAGGAAACCACGGATATATAAATTATAATGTTGAATCTCCCGAGACCGCCCGGTGCTTGCAAAACCATGCATTTTGTATCAGACCGAGAAGGAAAGCTTATCTTGTGGCTCTAGTTCAACAAAGATAATGGAAAATATATACAACTGTTTATACCACCCAGTTAATTTATATTAGTGACCGCTCCGAGGCGGTACTTCTGTTATAGTCCTACTTGTTTTATGTTTTGCACCTTTTATGTAGTACTACGTTTTAAAGCGTTGTTGAACCTTAATCATAAAATCTGTGAATATCTGGTATTATTCTCATATGTGAAGAAAAATTGTACCAAATTTTCACATGCAGGACGGGACGAGTCAGTGTTTTGACGTGTGAAGAATTGGTTTGGATTCATCACATCTTTGAACAACTGGTGTCAGCTTTACTAAATGTTCACATATAATGCTATATATTGAAGATTTGGAATCGAAGGCAAAACCACTTCAGATGGGTGGTTTTCGTGAGTGTGAAGAATACGTACGAATAGTACATGAAATTTTATTACATGCGCATATCTCACATGCGTGTGAAATGGAATGAAATTTCGTTAATACCAATTCTTCGCCGGCTTGGAGGATTTGGTACCAATAATTCTTATAAGAACTTTGCGAAATGGGAAATTTGTTGTTCATGAACGTGTTTTCGTGTGTTAGAAGATTTAGTACCGATTTGTGTCAATTCTACACATCTGAAAAGAAAAATCATACCAGTTCTTCGCAGACGTTATATAAATTCGTACCGTCAGAAACAGAAGACGTTTGAAATTTTAGTATTAATTTCACCGCCTCCACCCCGCCATCGAAATTTAACATACACAAATGTCACACTTCCAAAATTTGACTTGTTCGTACCTATTTTTACACAGATGTGAAATTAAAAAATGCTGCTCAACAAGGCTATCATCTCTGTCGAGACATCAACATGTTATTGGAATGGTGTTGGTACCGGTGAACCGATTTGAATCTATGCTTCCTTAGTCTGGATGCCTCAACTTTTTGATATCCCGGAACATCTCTGACATATTGAAAGGAGAGAAGGGAAATATATAAGAATGATTGCTGGAAAACAAGTAGGTCATGAACCATCATTGTTAACGGACCGGGTACTTGTTTACCGATGGTAAAGAGCTTCATACGATGAGATGGTTCATGTATCTTGGCGAGTGTGAAAAAGGAGTAATGAGTTCGATCCCATGCTTCTCCACTCCTTCAGGTGAGACTTAAAGCCGAGGTCCCATGACAACGGCTGGCAAAGACGTACTGTGACTTGGCTACAGACTTTGTGACCTTTTGTTAAGTCTAAGGGACTTAGTCTTCAGACCTGTCAGATAAAACCTGAACACATGGAATCGTTTAAACACCACCAAGATGATATTTAAGATGTTTGTCCGTCGCCAGGTTGAACTAGGCCATGTTAGTTACAGACTAAGTTGCGGACATATTCCAATCGACAGAATATCTTGATCAACAAATTACGTAGATCGGCTAGATAAGCAGCAATCCGTTTCACTTCGTCACCTCGCTCTACTTCCGCGTGGTGTGTAGAGTTATCAAGGCATTCTGACTACAAATTACGTATACATGTTGCTAAGAGGCGAAATATTTTGAAAATATATGTCATTTGAGACATAATAGGTCAAACGAAATATATATTTTAACCGGATGTAGAGCTATATATCTCGAAGTAGATATTATATTTAAATTCAAATATTTTGTGTTTATATCTAGATTTAGATATGATATCTAGTTTTAGATACTATATTAAAAAAGGAGATATTTTGACAATATATGTCAATTTAGATATAATATGTAAAACGAAGTATAGATAAACCGGGTGTAGAGTTATATATCTAGAAAGAGATACTATATGTAAATTCAAATAGTTTGTGTTTATATCTAGATTCAGATATGATATCTAGTTTTAGATACTATATTAAAAAGGAGATATTGTATTTCGTTTTAACGGTTGTGCTCTACTGATTTAGCCATGCAAAATATTCATACTTACTGTATAGAAGGATGAACTCTGTCGTCGAGAGAGACTTTCTTTGTCTGATTCTCTCCACCCTTAACCACACTGAGGTACTCCGCGATGGCGGACCGTCCCATCTGAGACAGTTTTCTTGCAACATCGTCACACACCCAGCAATGTACGCCTCGTCGACCAGAGTAGACCCAGAGTAGGTGGTCGAACCCAAAGTCATCTGAAAACCACAAAAATACAGTCCAACATGTCATTTTCTTAAATCTGTAATTTTCCCTTAATGATACTGAGGTACTCAGCGATGGTGGACCATCCCATCTGACCTCCTCACACACCCAGCAATGTACACCTTGCCTACCGGAGTAGACCAAGAGTAGGTGGTCGAACCCAAAGTCATCTGAAAACCACAAATACAGTCCAACATGTCATTTTCTTAAATCTGAAATTTTCTCCGCCCTTAATGACACCAAGGTACTCGGCGATAGAGGACCATCCAATCTGAGATAGTTTCACAAACCCAGCAATGTACATCTTATTGACCGGAGGTGGTCAAACCCAAAATCATCTAAAATATTCTAAATATAGAATTCAACACCATCTGCCATCATTCCCTGGCTACCTCGTCAACCATAGCAGACCCAAGGCAGGTGGTCGAACCCAAATTCTTGCATAGATATCTATGCGCATAGCTGTTTGAAGCCCTTTTTGATTGGTCGAAAGCCGTGTTCAAACCGCAAAACCCATGTTCAAATCATGAAATTCACGTGCCGTTTGAACATGGGTTTTGGCCGACGTCATTGGTCAAAGTGACGTGACGTCATGTATTTCATAGAAACAAAATGGCCGACGTTGAAGAAGGTCCGCGGTTTTCGGTGCGTTTTTACGTTGTTAATGTTATTTTAAAGAGATTTTAAGTGGATTGGAGTGAAAATGCAAGAATAGCGATCAACCATGGTTTGTTTCAGTGTTCAAACATTCGCTGGATCACTCGGAAGGTGTTTGAACACGCGGCCTGCGGCCTTAAGTTCAAACACCTTCCTCGTGATCCATCGAATGTTTGAACACTGAAAACCATGGTTGATCCCTATAGTCATCTTAAACACAAAGAATCTGTTCAAACTGTATTGTAATTAACTCATTTAAGCCTGGCGTCCCTTTTATGGGACATAGGCAAAAGTATAGTCCCAGATGTGACTCCGCAGAATGCGGCGTCCCATCTGGGGCTATTCTGCTTGCTTTGGGGAATTTCATCGAAAAATGGAATTAATTTGAAAATTCTACCTGAAGCCCCTAAAAACTAAAGTGGACTCATCCAAATGATGATGATGGGAAAATCCAATCGTCAAATATGGGTTAATGTCTGGATGAATCCACTGAGATGAGGATCATATTTTGTATGAGTAAAGATATATTATGTATCTGCTTTTACATCCTTTTTGGCATATGCAAGATCATACAGGCAAATCCTTTGCATGGCAACTACAGAGCTTGCTGTAACCTTGTTTTCACTACAAAGAATGTATGATAAATTCTTTGTTTTTCAAAAATCTGAATTTTTTTTTTTTTTTTTTTGCAATAGCCACCTTCTTAGAGTACAGCCTGGTTAGTATAAGTTGAACATGGAGAAACAAAGACAGCTTTTCTCATCATTATACTTACATCTGATGTGATACATGTACTTGTGGATAACCACTATAAAATATGAATTGGAGGCAAAGTTCCTGAATATCTTTATAAATGTTAGTGTAATTTTATTACCAGTAAGCATAATTAAATTATATACTTTATAGTATTGCTAGAACAAAGTCATTTGCAACAAAGGTCCTACATCCCCAGAAAATTCAGGGGACTGACTTTTGTCCGGGAAACCCTTGAACTGCGGAGACAGTCAGTTGGTAAAACTCTGCTATATACCCCACCCTCCCCGGGGGTCGGGGACCATGGTTACTAATGACTGGTGCATCAAGACATCCTTACCTCTCAAGGCTCTGTCTACTATCTTGATAGCAATCTGCATCAGTGGCCAGCACTTACTGCAGATATCTGCTCCTCTACAAAATATTGAATATTATTGCGCCATTAAACAATGAAATATACAATGTCTGCTCCTCTACAAAATATTGAATATTATTGCTCCATTTAACAATGAAATATACAATGTCTGCTCCTCTACAAAATATTGAATATTATTGTCCCATTAAACAATGAAATATACAATGTCTGCTCCTCTACAAAATATTGAATATTATTGCTCCATTAAACAATGAAATATACAATGTCTGCTCCTCTACAAAATATTGAATATTATTGCTCCATTTAACAATGAAATATACAATGTCTGCTCCTCTACAAAATACTGAATATTATTGTCCCATTAAACAATGAAATATACAATGTCTGCTCCTCTACAAAATATTGAATATTATTGCTCCATTAAACAATGAAATATACAATGTCTGCTCCTCTACAAAATATTGAATATTATTGCTCCATTTAACAATGAAATATACAATGTCTGCTCCTCTACAAAATACTGAATATTATTGTCCCATTAAACAATGAAATATACAATGTCTGCTCCTCTACAAAATATTGAATATTATTGCTCCATTAAACAATGAAATATACAATGTCTGCTCCTCTACAAAATACTGAATATTATTGTCCCATTAAACAATGAAATATACAATGTCTGCTCCTCTACAAAATATTGAATAGTATTGCCTAATTAAGCCATGAAATATACAATGTCTTCTCCTCTACAAAATATTGAATATTATTGCCCAATTAAACAATGAAATACATGTATCTAGTTATCCAGCAAAATTATAATCATTAAATGAGTCGCGTCATGAGAAAACCGGTCTTCGGGGTTTCCGAACAGGTCCGACACAAACTGAGCTGTACAAGCATAGAAGAAGGCTATAAGCTTGAAATTCTGAATATAAGTAGAGGAGGAATTGTACTACCTGTGTGGCAAAAACAAAGGCACTGATCAGCTTTGCAATAACAGCTGATCTGTGCCTTTGTTTTTGCATAGGCAAGAATCTGGTTTTCTCATGACGCGGCTCATATATGGAATAATTTTGCATGATTCACTAAGCTCTGTCTACTATGTTAATAACAATATGCATCAATATGATGCAACCCCATTTTTGTTCACAAGTCAAGTACATGTAAATAGTAATTTCTCAGATAAAACCATACCAAAAATTTACACGCTTCTAGATTTTGAATTCATCTTATGGGCTCTATTATATAAACTAGAAAGGGCTACTGTTATTCACCATTTTTGCATAATCGGCTGGTTACCTGCTGACAAAAATCAATCTGAGGAGCAACCTCAGGGGGGTTCTGGTTACCTGTATTTCCAATATTGTTTTTTTTAAAGCTGGGAACCAGCGGATAATGCAAAAAAGGTGAATGGTAAACTAGAAAAGTTTCTCCGACCTGATTTATTTCTAGAACATTTGCTACTCAATTACTGTACTTACGAGCAACAATATCTGACATCATCGTAATCTGTCATGTCTATATCAAACACTAATTCTTTTTCCTGAGCTTGGAATGCTGCTGCTTTAATCGTCTTGTGGTCTTTAGGCTGTAAACCAGAGGACCAATGGTCCTGTAAACGCTCACCTGAGTCTGCTGCATATACCAACAAACATGTTTGAATATTATGGTATTTAACCCCAGTGCAGGGGCAGATGAAGCCCTTGGGCCGTTTTCTTTTTTCAGAATAATCAATATTCTGTCCATTTGCCAATGTCTTACTGGCTTTTCCCTTCAAATGACATTTTAACAGTTTTTCCCATTCAAATGCATGGGCAACCCATGTTGACCTTGCCATAAACTTGGTCAAGGTCATCACAGGGTCATGATTTATATATACATTGTAGTACTATAGCCATGGATGCTTCACGCCAAGTTTCATTGAAGTCAATCTATTGGTTTCAGAGAAGATATTTGAAGGGTTTTTACCATATATGGGCATGGCGGCCATCTTGGTCATGTGACCTAGATTATTAATATATACATTGGTTCCCCCATCCTATAGATGCTTCACATAAAATTTGGCTTCAATTGGCCAAGTGGTTTTAGAGGAGAAGATGTTTGAATATTATGGTAATATACATGTATATTGCCTCCGGGTGTGGGCATATGAGCCCTTAGGTCCATTTTTTTTCAGAATCATTAATATTTAGTCCTACTACCCATTTCCTGCAAGATTTTCACCTCAAATGACTTTTTAAAAGTTTTCCCAATTCCAATGCATTGGCGACCTATGTTGACCTTGTCTTAAAATAGGTCAAGGTCACCACAGGGTCATAATTTATATACACATTGTAGTACTTCAGCCATTGGTGCTTCATGCCAAGTTTCTTTGAAATCGGTCCACCAGATTCGGAGAAGAAGATTTTTGAAGGCTTTTTACCTTATATGGGCATGGCAGCCAACTTGGTCCTGTGAACTAGATAATTTATATATACATTAATTCCCCCATTCCATAGATGCTTCACATAAAATTTGGCTTTGATTCGCCAAGCGGTTTCAGAAAAGAAGATGTTTGAATATTATGGTAATATACATGTATATTGCCCCGGGGTTGGGGGCACATGAGCCCCTGGGGTCCATTTTTTTCAGAATCATTAATATTCAGTCCTACTGCCCATTTCCTGCAAGACTTTCACTTTAAATGACATTTTAAAAGTTTTCCCTATTCAAATGCATTGGCGACCTATGTTGACCTTGCCGTAAAAAGGTCAAGGTCATCACAGGGTCATGATTTATACACACATTGTAGTACTTGAGCCATCGATGCTTCATGCCAAGTTTCTTTGAAAACGATCCACCGGTTCTGGAGAAGAAGATTTTTGAAGGGTTTTTATCATATATGGGCATTGCGGCCATCTTGGTCATGTGACCTGGATTATTTATATGCACATTGATTACCCCTTCCTATTGATGTTTCACATAAAATTTGGCTTTGATTGGCCAAGCGGTTTCAGAGGAGATGATGTTTGAATATTATGGTAATATACAGGGATTTATCTGGAATTTTTGTTGGATGGGCCAAAGGCCCATCCAACAAAAATTCCATGGGCCCTAACTTTAGCCGGGGGTCTGGGGGCCGTAAGGCTC
Source organism: Rugalucina vietnamica (assembly GCA_964017185.1). Classification (NCBI taxonomy): domain Eukaryota; kingdom Metazoa; phylum Mollusca; class Bivalvia; order Lucinida; family Lucinidae; genus Rugalucina; species Rugalucina vietnamica. Next base: position 35,625,330 of record OZ024884.1, read on the forward strand.
CCAGTGGGGTCCAGGGGCAACGCCCTGGTGAGTGGTCCAGGGAAGCGAAGCTCCCCGGCCAAAATTAGATTTAAGCATTTTGCATGTGCCTAGACAGCCTCTCCTTAGACCCTTTTTTCTTGTTTTTTATTTTTATATATCAACAGTCTTAGTTTACTCCAGGAACATATTTTAGAAAAAAAACTTTTGGCGAAAGAAATAATATTGACCATGGCACTTTTCATAACACTTAAACCTGATGGTATAAAATGACATGTTGTCCATTGTAGAATAGGTTAATACTGTGGGTGGGGGTCTAATCTACTATACCAGACTGAGAAATGTGTGTAATGCAAATTAAAATAAGTTCCTTTTTATAACCATAGCCTTTCTATGACACTCTATGTAGTATATAATGTAAGATGTATGGCATTAACATTCACCTGTGCAGTTGTGAGTTTGGAGTCCATAAGGGGTGACCCCTTCAAAGGCTGAATTTCCAATAATAATTACTGTCATGTCATGAGATTGACTTGCATTCTTCATTACTATTAACTTTGACACTAAACCTCACTTGAACACTTTAAACAAAGTTTTACCAACAAATAATGATTTAGAAGCAACTGAAACAGAAATATATTCACGATGCTATAAAGTCGCGAAAACTAATGACATTTCAAAATTCGTTCCAGAAGCATAAAAGTTTTGCTTTTTTCAAATGTTGCTCCAATTAAATTGATTTTCCAATGAAAATCGCTATGGTTTCAAATGATTTTATGACTGTCTTTGAAGTAAATTGCTTCATTGTACTGATCGATCAACTAATTTACAAAGACATACGAAACTGGGGAGAATTGACCAGGATTTTAGTCAGTGCTAATGAAGCACACCATATTCTATTCCATATCGGACAAATGCTTTATTCCGTTTTTTTTTTTCTTTTGATAAGCGTTTGGAATGCACAGATCTAGGACGCTTTTGTTTGAAAATCCTTGCGCCCATTCAATCTGCAGTTTTGACAGACGCATTAACCACAGTTATATGCGCTTTTGCAGCATTCGGTGCGCCCTTTTAGCGCACTACAACGAATCAGGTGCGTTTTTTCTGGATTTGATGCGCGATTTAGCACATGGCGCAGCCCAGATAAATCCCTGATATACATGTATATTGCCCCGGGGTGGGGGCATATGAGCCCCTGGGGTCCAATTTTTTTCAGAATCATTAATATTCAGTCCTACTGCCCATTTCCTGCAAGACTTTCACTTTAAATGACATTTTAAAAGTTTTCCCCATTCAAATGCATTGGCGACCTATGTTGACCTTGCCGTAAAATAGGTCAAGGTCACCGCAAGGTCATGATTTATATACACATTGTAGTACTTGAGTCATCGATGCTTCATGCCAAGTTTCGTTGAAATCAATCCACCGGTTCCGGAGAAGAAGATTTTTGAAGGGTTTTTACCATATATGGGCATGGCGGCCATCTTGGTCATGTGACCTGGATTATTTATATACACATTGGTTCCCCCTTCCCATAGATGCTTCATGTAAAATTTGGCTTTGGTTGGCCAAGCGGTTTCAGAGAAGAAGATCTTTGAAAATGGTGGACGACGGACGGACGACGGACGGACGGACGGACGCCAGATCATGGCCATCCTATAAGCTCACCTTGTGAGCCTGACGGCTCACAACTTCATTACAACACTTCTTCTTTATAGCATGGTTTATTATAATATAATACTGTACATGTATATCAAACGCGACATGTACAAACAGGACAAGTGCCAGACCCAGAGGTTTAAAACTTTTTTTTTCATGCTCATTTCAGCTGCGACTAAAAAATATCCCGCTCACAAATGTTAAAATTTTAACATTTATGAGTAGGATAAATTACAGACTTTGGAGTTCTAAACAATCAGTTTCAATATATTTGGGCTATTTCAGAATCTATAGGCAGTTTAAATTTTAGTCTCAGCTGAGTTGAGCATGAAAAAAATTTATAACCTCGGGCCCAGGTCTTTCTCTTCAGCTTAAAAATGCTGAGCTGCCTTCATTGAATTTGATGCTTAGTTATACAGTATCATTTTGGTTGATTTTACTCCTTTTTTTTTTCTCGTACATGTATTTTCATTTATCTTTTGTATATATTCTATACCGAAAAGTTCAAAACACAAACAGATCAAAGTGTCACACTCAAACTCTTTGATGCATTAAGTTTCCCAAACATATTTTCGCTGTAATAAGAAATGTAATTGTTTTGAATTTTCATTTTTTTCCAACCTGGTGTCTAAGGTGGGATTTTAAATCTAACTATATCAATTCCTGCCCTTTTATTCATTACAAAAACACTTCCATGCAATATACAGAATTTTTTTTCACCTGTAAAAATTGAAAATTTCATCAGAAAAATTTTGATATTTTTCTTATTTTTGCTCAAAACATAGATTGTGGGTACACGTTAGAACCGCCTCACAGAGGCAGTTCTAACGAGTACCCACAATCTATGTTTTGGAGCAAAAATAAGAAAAATAGGTATACCCATGCAAACCCCAGTTTTACTATATAAAAGTGGGGTTTAAGGGGGTATACTTTTCACAGACATGATGTTTTCCTGATGCTTAGCTTTTGTTTTAATTTATACATCTACAATTCCAAAAGACTTACAGTAGTTTAATTCTTACCCTGTGGGTAAATACAGCACCTATGTCAATTTTGTACGGACATCTCTTCTGTATTTCTCTCTCAAGGTCTTGTTGGTCGGAGAAAGATTGGTAACGGATATAGACATCATCTTTCAGCGTGAATGAGAACTCTCGGTTGGCAAAGTAGTTCTTTGGAACTGAAAAATATCAAATCATTACAAAAACTTGCCGATGCATTATACAGTGACTTAATTTCAGCCATAAAAATTGAAAATTTCATTGGGGAAAAAAAGGTGATATTTTTAGCATTTTTGCTCAAAACATTGATTGTGGGTACAGGTTAGAACTGCTTCACTAAAGTGGCTTTAACAAGTACCCACAATCTATGTTATGAGCAAAAATAATAACATTTTTCAACTGAAATTTTTCAATTTTTAGGCCAAAATTAAAATTATATTTGTTTCCCCTTACCCGACCGACCCTAAAAAATTGCCCCTACCCCAAAAATTTTATTGCAATTTTTCAAACAAGATTTTTTTTTTTTTCTGTTTTTTAATACAGAGAGGCAAAGGCAAAATTTTCATGTTTTGAAGGATAAATTGTCTGATAATGCTTTCAGTGATAGCCTTCTAGGTTAGTATTATTTCTGCAATCAAGTATTAGCTATATTAGAATAATTAAGAGCAAAGTTCAATCTGTATTAAACCTGAGAAATTAAAAAAAAAAAAAAAAATTTCCCACCAACCGACCCATACCTGAGAAACAGGGTCGGGTAAGGGGAAACAAAAATATTTCTAAGGTTGGCCTTACAGCTTGTAAAATTGTTGTTTATTGCATGGGCTTGTGTTAGTAATGATATAAAATTATGAAACGGTACTGAGCAGAATTAATCATGACTTGCTGTGATGGAGAACTCAAGGTTCACACAATAATTATGGTCGGGTTTGATAGCCCATGCCAGGGTTCCCATTTACCCTCTATTGAGGGGTTTTTACCTCCAAAATTTGTCATATACCCCAAAATCTGCAAACCTCCTTACACAGACCTATACAAGGGGTATAAAATTAGAAAATTAAGCCAGTGTACCCTCATTTTCAAAATTCAGTGGGAACCCTGCCATGCCCAGCTGAACTTTGGTTGCCAAGCCAGATTTTGAATTATAATAATCACTTGGACTCTGGATAAAATATATAGTTATTAACTTATTGTAGTATTGGGTTTTACCTGCGAGCACATTTTTATCAACACACTGTTTTGATTGTATATAACAGGTTCTAAACAATCCGCATGTTTGAAAATAAAAATCATAATTGTGTATCCAGAAAATGTCAAGGGTACTTGATATGCACAGTTTTGAAATTAATTGGCTTTCTCATTTCATTTTATGATATGGCTGAAATATGCAGATTATCTGTTCCTCTGTAATGATTAACAGACTTAGTTTTAAGAGAAACTCATTCTTAATTTCAGCCCTTTGTAGTGATATCAGAGATTTGCCCTAAATTTAAAAAAATCAATAAAATAAGCTCACCAGTAGATGCAGGAGATCATTCGAAACAAGATGCAGTTTGAATTTTGAAAATCCATGGAAAAATGAAGTAGTTATTGAATTTTAAAAAAGTGTCATTGTTTACTTTTTCTGCCATTTCATCGATCAGTATACACAGCTGGTACCCGGCATTTTTGATGCGCCACATGTATTTGAAATGGAGACAGTAGGTGTCTTTGACCTTCTTGTGGGACATGTGCGCTTAGGTTAAAAATAGAAATTTCAGTGCCTTTTTTCCAAACCGCTGATATCACTACCCCCTGTTTCGTGGACTTTTTGGTAGCCTTATGTCAGTTCGTTTGGTCTAGGCTGATGTAGACAAATTAGTAAATCTATGAGCTCTGGACTCTTGAAAATAGCTTACTAAACTAAAATATCTGATATTGAATTGATCATTCAAGTCATTCTACCGTACCTCCACCGTAATTAAGCCATCGGAAATAAGGACCGTATGGAAATAACTTTTTGTAATAAATTGGTAACAGATCTGGCAAACAGGAGGGGTCGTAACTGGCGTCAGACATCCTCAAAAGTCTTTTTTTGTTCTTCTTTCAGGCTACTTTCGCTTTTCAGTTCAACGCGCCAAATTCTACAGGATCTATTCGCATAACTATCGTGTAAAGTGAATCTGAATCGTTTCGTTCCTAAGAGGTCCGTGGCCACTTCGATCAAAGTAAAAGAATACAGCATTCAACTTTCAGTATTCAGAAAATGTATGTTATTTTTTTATTGTTTATAACATTATATTGTATTATAGTACTCATAAAATACAGAACGCTTGGAATTTCAAAAAGATATGAAGCCAAACCCTTACATAAACTAGGGGATCTAACTGGGCAATTTACATGCCATACCCATAGAGGAAGTAGCATTGTTGACTACAATTTAGCCAGTCGGTCGCTTTCAAATTATGTTCATAGTATGATTGTGCATGAATTAGGTATTTTCTCCGATCATTGCATACTAGAAGCGAAATTGAAATTAGGTTCTTGTTTAAATTTTGATGATAATGATTGCCTGTGTGATAATAAAGTTAAAGATTTTGCACCTGACAATTTTATATGGAATGAAAGATCAAAAGATAAATTTCAGGAGGCATTTTCTTCTCATCTAATTCTAACTAAACTTACTAAATTGCAAAATATTAAAGAAAATAATGAAAGTGACACTGATCAACTAATTGACGCAATAACAGATGTGATAGTTTCAGCAGGAGATATGACTTTAACTCGAAAAACCTTTAAGAGGAAAAAGAAGAAGACACATAAATTGAATAAAAAATGGTATGATAATGATTGTCATTCCGCACTGAGAGAACTTAAATCAATTAAAAATGCATTCAATAGGGATACTACAAATGGTAACTTAAGAATTAGATACTATAGACAGTATAAAAAATACAAGAAATTGACTAAATATAAGAGACGAAAATTTAAAGAAGATCTTACGAATGCATTAAACGAGGCAATTGATAATGACCCACAGAAGGCTTGGAAACTCATAAATGAACTAAAAACCGAATCATTACCCCCTGATAATGCTGAGAAAATTAATCATCAAAAGTGGTTTGACTATTTTAACGAACTCTTGAATACTGAATTAAGTCATGTTGACCAAAGTAGACAAAATGCTGTTAAAAAAGAGCTCAGCGAATTGGAATTTATACATGAAAAATGTAATTTAGATTATGCAATAAATGAAAAGGAAGTTTTAATGGCTGCAAAGAAACTTAAAAATAATGAATCAAGCGCGTATGACATGATAAAAAATGAGATGATAAAATCATCTCTTCCATTTATGTCCACATTAATTACATATACGTTTAATATCATTTTAAATACTGGTAAGTTTCCTGATCTATGGAAAGAGGGAATTGTTATTCCAATCCATAAGAATGGTAGTCGGGTTGACCCTAATAATTATAGAGGCATTACATTAAGCAGTTGTTTAGGAAAATTGTTTTGTCATGTTCTTAATAATAGGATCACATCGGAATTAGAAACAAAATCATTTTTAAAACATGAACAGGCTGGCTTTCGCAAAAATCATCGAACTGCAGATCATATATTTATCTTAAGAACTATTGTCGATAAATATGTACTTAACTCAAAAAATGGAAGTAAGTTATATGCATGCTTTATTGACTTGAAAAAGGCGTTTGATACAGTTTGGCATGATGGTTTGTTTCTTAAATTACATAAAGCCGGTATAGGCGGAAAAGTATATAACGTCATTAAATCAATGTATAGTAACTGTCATTCAAGAATAAAATATAATAAGTTTATGTCTGACCCTATTACCATAACTAAAGGGGTTCATCAGGGTAATGTTTTAAGTCCCATGTTATTCAATGTATTTATTAACGATATAGGTGATGGATTTAGTGAAGATCATGTTCCAGCTTTGCATAATTCTAGAATTAGTCACTTGCTTTATGCTGACGATTTAATACTATTATCTACAACTGCTGAGGGTTTGCAGCATAACATAAATCAAGTACAGGAATTTTGCAAACAATGGGGACTGTCAATAAATATTGATAAAACGAAGATAATGATTTTCTCAAAGAGTGGTCGAATCTGTAAAGAACAGTTTCAGTTTATAATTGGCCATACGGAGTTGGAATGTGTAAAGTCATATAAATACCTGGGGGTAGAAATATCTGCAAATGGTAAATTTTTACTAGCTGAGGAAAAATTAAGCTTAAAAGCCAGTAGAGCTATGTTTTCAATTAAGCAAAGTATTTTTGATAGTTCAATTAAGCCGTCTGCTTTGTTACGCATATTTGATTCACTTATCAAGCCGATAGTTTTGTATAATAGTGAAATATGGGTTGGATATAAGCCTTGTTTTCAAAAGAAAACGATAGACGATATGTTTGAAATGTTTTTTAAAAGTACAAATGAATTTGATAAAATATTGACACGGTTTTCTAAATTTGTTTTAGGTGTTCATTCGAAAGCAACAAATTTTGCAGTATATAGTGAACTTGGAATTTTCCCATTGATAGTATCTGCCATTGCAAGTTGTATTAATTTTTGGATACATTCATTAGAGTCAAGCAGTGATTCTCTCATTTCAAAAGCATATTGGGAGCATTTTAATAACCGTTCTTTGAAAAGCACGTGGATTTCTTTTGTAAAAAATGTTTTAACAGACTTAGGTTTTTCTCATGTATGGGCGAACCAAGGAACATTTAACTCCTCATCATTAATTGCATGTATCAAATCAAAATTGAAAGAAAGGTTTATTTCATATTGGAAGAAGCGCATGGATTCTGAAGATGAAAATGACAAGTTAAGAACTTATAAATTGATTAAACCAACCTTTGGCTTAGAAAAATATCTTGACATGTTATCAGATAGAAAACAACGGAAATCATTGACTGCGTTTAGAATTAGCGCACATACACTTCAAATTGAACGTGGACGATACATTCGTAAAAAGTTAGAGGAAAGATTGTGTAATACTTGTAAGGTTATTGAAGATGAATTTCATTTACTTTGTGATTGTTTTAAACATCAAGATCTTCGCGCAAAACTGTTTTTAGAGATTGGTGTTTCATCTTCAAGTGTAATATCTAGTAAAGAAATGTTCATAAACATAATGACAAATACTGACAATAAAGTAATTAAATCCGTTGGGATGTTTTTGTCCTTGTGCAATGTATCATAACATGACTCTTGTACTTAAGATAGTTATATGCCTTTAACTTTTTTTTTTTTTTTTTTTTTTTTTAACTTTTCATCAATGTTATTCATGTTATATGATTGTAAATGTTTTATGTATGTCATGTATTTCATTTTATGTTATATGTATTTGCCTATAACCCTTAAAGGGTATATTTGTGCAGTAAATAAAATTCTATTCTATTCTATTCTATTCTATTCCCCTAACTCTACCTCTAATCCTAGCCCAGGGACCTGGAAATATGCAATAATCTGCTAAATTTTTCAAGGGTTGTGTCCAAACTGCATCTAATCCTAACCCTAACCCGGACTCCTAGCCTTAGCATTAACCTTAACGCTATTGCTAACCCTAACTCTTATTACTCTAACTCTAACTCTAACCATAGCCCTAGCCCTAGCCCTAACCTTAATCATAACCCTAACATTAACTGTAACCCTTACTATTACACTAACCTAGCCCTAACTCAGACTCTAAGCCCAACACTTTTCACTAACCCTAATCTTAACCCTTATCCTTTTTCTTACCCTTGTCATAACCTTACTCTAACCTTAACCCTAACCCGAGCCCTAACTCAAATCTTGTCCTAACCATAACCCTAACTCAATAAAGGTTAGTGTTAAACATAGGATCTGAATTCAGATTCAGATCCTATGTTTAACACTAACCTTTATTCTAACCATTATCCGAATTCTAAATTTAATCATAACCCTAACAATATCCCTTACTCTTATCATAACCCTTAACCTATCCTTAGCACTAATCTAACATTGGCTTTGACCACAACCCTAACCCTACCCGTTAACCCTAACACTTATTCTTATCGTAACCCTAATCTAACCCTACACCTAAACTTAAGCCTGATACCACAACCCCAACTCTAAACCCTAACCCTAACATTATAACACTATCCAACCCCAACCCTAACTCTTACTCTAAACCTAACCCTAATTGTTAACCTAACCCTAACTCTTATTCTAGCATTAACCCTAACATAAACCACATCCCTCATCCTAACTCTAACACTAACTCTAACTCTTACCATAATCCTAATCTTAACCCTCACCCTTTCCCTAACTCTTACCAACTCTTACCCTAACCTTAACCCAAACTGTTAACCCTTACCCAAACCCTAATCATGATTCTTATTTTAATCCTACCTACCTACCTACCTACCTACCTACCTGTCTGTCTGTTTGTCTGTCTGTCTGTCTGTCTGTCTGTCTGAATTTACCAATGATCGACTCATCGTAGAAGCGATTATCCCCGATCCAACAGGCCACACAAACCGATTGACCCAAGAAAATACCAACCGATCTACCGAAACGACCCTGGTTTCAAAAATGGGTCCCGAAAGCGAATCATAGCGTAATGGTTATAGCGTCCGCTTCGGAAGCGGGAGGCACGGGTTCGAACCCGGGCCGCGTCATACCAAAGACGTTAAAAATGGTACCAGTGGCTACCTTGCGGCTTGGCGCTCAGCATTCATAAGGCAAGCACTGGCTTCTCTTCTCTCAAAAAAAAAATAACTTCAATGATGGGAATACAGTAAATATGTTAAGGTGATGGTTGGTGGCGGACAGTGTAGTTCTATCATTGGAGTCTGGTGATGGTAATACCCTTACTCGGGGTTAAAACGAGGTGCGCCGATAAGTCAACGGCGGAACACTACGAACGTACATACATATGTAGCAGAAATGGTTTTACCTGCATTGATTTCTGCGTTGCATTTTTAGTTTTGTTCAGTATAGTCAAGATAGTGAACTGTTTAAAATAGATTTAAATTCTAAACAGTTATTTCATGCAAAATCAATTTTCCTACGCTACTTATTTTGAATAAAATAAAATAACAATACAAATATTATATAATTTAATATGTTGAATTGCTTGTTAACAATTTATTTATTTGTCCAATATTCAGGATGAATAAGATTTTATTTTAGTTAGCACCAGTTACCGAAAATAATTGCTTGCAGATATAAACGGGAAATTCGTTAGTCAAGCAGACAGAAAAGGGTCTGATAGAGATCGTCGCTTATCTCCTTTGAGGTATAGTGGATACCAATATAAACATTATACAATTATTGACTATTGAGTCGCCTAGGTCAATATTGGTAATCTCGGATATCACATCATATTTAATAGTCAACAATTGTTTTATTATATAACACTTTTTATACAAACATGATGAAAATAATTTTAAAATAGCTATTACATACAGTTTACATATAGTCCCAGCATGACTGAAAAATGTTCATTGGGACATAAAGTCTAAATTTGAATAAGCTAAATAGTAATAAACACCATTTGTACTTCATCAGCATAAATGCTTGACAGTTATCAATGAACATTTTGTTTTATATTCATTGTACTGGATTAAGCCTCCTATCTACGCCTCATCAGGGGTGGTACATCGAGAATATATCGGTGGAGATCTACGAGAACAACAACAACAACAACAATGTGTACTGCCAGTTCCGGAATTTTAACTGTGGATATGTGGAAAATTCTTAATTCTTATTGTATGGCTACCTTATGAACTTAATATGAACTTTTAATACGCTTATGTTTTAACGTGGTTTTAAGCCCAATTTTATAAGTCAGCTCTTAGCTGTTGAGACTAAATAGGCTGGAGCAGCACCCAGTTTCGTTCTGTAGGATATGACTACAGGTCCACGGGGGCCTCGAGAGCATTAATACACCGGTACTACTTAAATAGAAATCAGTATCACTCGCATTATCTCAGAAGCAGCCATTCGCTCACTTCGATTGTTTTTATTTACTGTTGGTTGGATCACACCTTAAAGATCTGTTGAATCATGATTGTGTTTTCTTCAAAGTAATTCGTTACATCTATCTTCTGATACTGAGTCGATCAATTTCTGATCATCACCTCAGGTACATGGTACATGGTATCGTTTTTGACATATGTGGATCATTTAGCCTTCCGTTACTCAACTTAGCTCTACATTGAGGACTAGTGGTCCAGCTGATCCTACAACAACAACAACAATGGCACGGATATCGAGAAAATAGTTTCTACAAAGGGAGACAACTCTGTATTTGTTGCTCTTTTTCCACGGCGATAAAATTCTCAACTCTGCAAAAGTATGTTTCATGAGTGCTTTTAATTACTATTAATTAGTAAAAGCTAAATGATCAGATGTTATTTATTGTCCTTCATTGTTAACCCATAGAGATTTTCAGGTCTAGCCATTTCAATGGCTGCACCTGGCCTGCTGGAGGCACAGGTTGTTTTGTTTTGTTTTCTTGTTACTCCAATCAATCAATTTCTGATTATTCTTGGGAGGTGTACATTGTACACTCCAGTGTGTTTGCAGGATGAGCCTACATGCACGAGGATAGAACCTGTGTAGGGATCTTTACCTTGCACAGGGGATGACTGTGACCCACTGGCATCTGACCTGCACTAAATGCACTCTATATCAGTGATTTTAGCATGTTTGAGCTTTTTAAAAAAGAAGACACTTGTATTGATATCTTAATAATGGCTATTCTTCTATGGGGGTCATTCAAGAATTGATGACAATGGATCCATATCTCGCGAATTATAATTAAGCTCGGCTGTATTTGTTATGTAACGTGTGGACACATATATTATGCATTTGTGCTGAAAAGTTTGTGCTTTTATCATGGCTAGATTTGACGCTATACTAATTTGAATATGACCCATGAAGCGCCCATGAACGCGAAAAAGTCAATTTTTACTCATTTTTGTATGGGGGTAGGGTCAGTAAAACATTTAGGACTGTTGCTTGGACAGTCTTATCAGTGATGTTTGATGATTAATGATAGCACCAGAGGCCAACAAGAGCAGCAATTACATTCATGTCAATTTCATGATTTCCAACACACATGGTTGCTAAGCAACAGCAGACCAGGACAAAATAAATGTATATCTTCTGTTTGAGTATTAAAAATGTTAAAGGTTACAATATGTGCTTTCATATTCATTTTTGTGACCTATCTTGGAGTATCTTCTAATTAGTTTCACCAATAATGATATATGAATCTAATGCCTTAATAAAAACTCATTACATTATTACATAGATTGGCTGAAACTGAACCAGTCATACTGTGTAAAGCCTACATGGAGCTTTCAGCCATTTCATGAAAAGGCTGAAATATTTAGCCATTTCATGAAACGGCTAAGTGAAATAGTCATTTCACAAAGAGGCTAAAATTTTTTTAGCCATTTCATGAAAATGGCTGATTTCACAGATTGGCTATAACATAGTGTTGGGCAATCGGTTTGAAATTGCTATCGATTATCGGTTTATAATCGGAAGGACTAAACCAACTAGCTATCGATTGTGCAATCGGTTCAACCAGCTGTATATTGTGCAATTGCCCATATGTTTATGAGCAGACTGAGGTGTCAAGGAGAGAGCACCCTTAAGTCTCTGTCAGTTGTGAATATCTATTTCGAACAATGCCACTTGCATTTAGAAAATTTTACCTACATATATACTGTTCTGATATTCTGAAAAAAATGAAAAAAAAAAAAAAATTCTCCAATGGAGCTATATATGCCAACTTAAGACTTCTAGAACATAGTGATGTGTGACATCTACCTCATACTTTGAAATTTTTAGCTAACCTAAAAATTGGCAAATATAAAATGCATAAAGTAAAATTTTCTACTTCCAGAGTACTGAAACCGATTACAATCGATTGCTGCATTTTACTATCGATTGTCTCTATCGGAAGCCCAAACCAACTGACTATCGATTATAATCGATCATCGGCCCATCACTACTATAACATATATAAATCATGACACCATGATGACCTTGACAAATTGTAAGGCAAGGTCAACTTAGGCCACATATGCAGAAAGCTCTTAAAATGAATCGCCTCGTGAGAAAACCAACAATCTGCATATGCGAAAACAAAGACGCAGATCAGCTTCGCTTTAAGCGCGAAGCTGATCAGCGCCTTTGTTTTTGCTACATGGATAGTACAATTCCTCTTCTTCTTAAATCCGAAATTTCAAGCTTCTTGCTTGCTTCTGTGACTGTACAGGCCAGTTTGTGTCAGACCTGTTCAGAATCCACATTGTTGGTTTTCCCACGAGGAGGCTCAAATGTCATTGAAGGGAAAAACCTGAGGAAATTGGCAAATGGACAGAATATTTATGTTTTGACCCAGAGGTTATTCTGACCCTGCCCTGGGGCTATATACATGTTTATTACCTAATTACATAAAAAATTGTATAGAAATGGCCATTTGTTATTTTGATCTATTCCAGTAACTCTGGTTAATACTTTGAAACAGAACCAGGCAATAGAAAATTCTATTGCCTGGCCAGTGATTAGTCTATTGCCTGGTCATGTGATATGCCATATGACTGCAATGTAACAAGGTAACAACATGAAATTGTACCAGGCAATAGAAAATTCTATTCTGTCTATTGCCTGGTCACATGATAAGTCACATGACTATAGATTTAATTAGGTAATAAAACAGTTATTTCAAGCTTAAACAGGCAATAGTGCAAAACATTTTCCCCTCAGTGCAGGTGCCGACTTGACATGCTATTGCCTGAGGCGAACTCGGGCAATAGCCTGCCAAGTCGGTACCTGCACCTCGGGAAAAATATTTTGCACTATTGCCTGCTGAAGCATGAAACAACTGTATAATATAACCATTATATGCTCACCGGCAAAAGTTTTGTCAGTGAAAATACATGCAAAATTCCATTGGGACAGTTTAAATCGCTATAGCTTCAAAACTCCTCGATAGTTTGGGATTAAAATTACCAGTCATAAAACTGTGAATTAAAGCTAACATTGCCAACAAAACAATTGAAATATCGCATGTGGATTTGCCATGGTGCATACACCAATTTTTGTCCTTTAATATTTTAAATGAAAGGGCGGTAATCTAAAAATGATGAATATTTGACTTGATATTTCTTGAGACTGTGGCTGAATTTCGAAAAGATTTTTTTCAGATTTTTGTCACTGGCAACAACCTTTATCAGCAAGCGCTATTAATCAAAGCGCCGATTTGATCATTTATTGGGTAATTACAAAAATGATGTTTTACGAAAAAGGCCCTGTCGAAATTGACAACTGGTAGAGTTTCTTTGCAGAATTAGAGAGACTGACTTTACAAATTCAATAAAGGGGAACATCTAAGGCAAGCGGCTGGCCATTATAGTAATCAGGCTAGTTAAAGTTACTGACTAAACTTTTTCCTTTGAGTATATATAGTCAAACAAATTTATTGCTATATGTCTCAGATCTGAGGTGTCAGTGTTTATGTGACCTGGTTACAGTAGCTCATCAAATGACAAACACTAACAACAACAAAAAAAAAAAAAAAAAATGAAAAAAAAATAATAAAGCAAAAAAAGTCTGATAATTATCAGTGCCTTCGCTGGAGTACCATATGGTAGATTGATGTTTGCAATAAATATTTAATGCTATTTTTGTAATTTTTAAATAAAGAGACTTTGATTCTGAAGCCAATTTTGTGTATTTCAGTAACCCCTGAACAATCAAGGGAGGCAAATGGAACAGCAGCACAAAGATGGAGGATGATGTAACGGCCAACAAATTCCCGCCCCCTTCACCTTCAGGATCAGCTGATAAAGTAAGACTAATTGTTTGGATTAATTGGCCCCTTCTATCATTAAATCGTCTCGGATTCAAGTCTCACTTAAGCTACATTTTGGACAAGCTAAGTTTTGCTAATTGCTGCCTCACAGCGCCAGGCACCAGGGATGGGGACCTGGTTACAACTTACAGGCATATACCGTATTAAGGACCTTAACTTTTTAGTGCACAGAAGGATTTGTCTTTCTGGATGCAGGACAATGTTGGTTTAGAATCCTGCATGGCGTGATGGTCAAGATACCTGCCTTGTAAAACAAAGGTATTGGGTTTGATCCAGGGAACTAGAGCTTCATCAGTCGGATGCAACTGTAACTCATTTAAGCCTGGCGTCCCTTTTATGGGACATAGGCAAACAGCATAGCCCCAGATGTGACGCCGCAGAACGCTGCGTCCGATCTGGGGCTATTCTGTTTGCTTAGAGAATTTTCATCGAAAAATTGAATAAAATTCAAAAATCACACCTACTACACCTAAAAATGAAAGTGGACTCACCCAAATGATAATGATGGGAAAATCCATTCGTCAAATATGGGTTAAACCAAGGTCTCTTCTCCATGAGACGTTAGCTGTTAAATGAGGGTGGGGGTTAAAACACAAAATGAACAAGCCAGACTTAATTATCAGTTTCTGTAATGCCATAGGCTAATAATGTTGGTTTTCCTAAGGTTGTGATTTATTAAAACTTATCCTGTTAATATTACATCAATATATGTGCCATCTCGTGGAAAAACCAACAATGTGGTTTCCGAACAGGTCTGACACAAACCGGCCTGTACAAGCACAGAAGCAGGCTAGAAGCTTGAAATTTTGGAGTTAAGTAGAGAAGGAATTGTACTTTCCAAGTAGCGAAAACAAAGGCGCTGATCAGCTTCGCGGTTACCGCGAAGCTGATCTGTGCCTTTGTTTTCGCCTATGCAGATTGTTGGTTTTCCCATGAGGCTGCTCATATGTGCCATGTCATGAGAAAACCAGAGTTTTTGCCGATGGGTAAACAAAGGCACAGATCAGCTGTGCAGTAACTGTGTAGTAACTGATCAGCGCCTTTGTTGTCACTACACAGAGAGTACAATTCCTCCTCCACAGATATCCAAAATTTCAAGGTTCTAGCTTTCTTCTGTGGGTGTATAGGACAATTTGTGTCGGTCCTGGTTGGAAACCCTAAATACACCGGTTCTCTCTTGTCACTCAGCTCATCTTTGCCTTGCCGTCATGTAATACAATACTTATATAAATTTGAGCCGCGTCATGGGAAAACAGGATTATTGCCTATGCGAAAACAAAGGGGCAGATCAGCTTTGCAGTAACTGCACAGCTGATCTGCACCTTTGTTTTCGCTATACTGATAGAACAATTCCTTTTCTCTGTAAATCCGAAACTTCAAGCTTCTAGCCTTTTTCTGATACTGTACAGGCCAGTTTGTGACGGATCTAGTCGGAAACCCCGAAGACTGGTTTTTTCGCGTCGCGGCTCAATTAAGTCTCATCATTTTGAAAACCTTATTCTTTTACACAAGGAAACGAAAGCGACAATTATGGGATCATTTGCCCAGTAACAGTGCCACTATCCACAACTTTGTTTTTTTGCTACATGCGTAGTAGATTTCCTCTTCCTAGATCAGTTTTCTTCAAGCCTGAAGCAGTGTATATTGTTTGTGTTGTAATACAGCCCATTTTATCTGGTGGACCTTGTCGGATACTTGGAAGACATTTTTTCTCATGCTTCATTAAAGCCCACCTGATTTTCTTCTGTTATCACCATGGAAACCAGGTGAATATAAAACAGAAAATTATTGTCACAAAAGATGATCAATAAGTGACTGACAGTTCAACCATTGTTTATATTAATACGGAGCCCGGACGGAAAAAAAACGGTCTTCAGGGTTGCTGATCAGGTTTGACACAAACTGGCCTGTACAGTCACAGAATCAGGCAAGAAGCTTGAAATTATGGATTTAAGAAGAAGAGGGATCATGCTATCCGTGAAGCGAAAACAAAGACGCTGATCAGCTGTGCAGTTACTGCACAGCTGATCTGCGTCTTTGGTTTCGCCTATGCGTATTGTTGTTTTTCTTATGCAGCCGCTCGTTTGTATTAATACAGATGTTTAGATATTTCCAAAGTTAGAGTTTTCCATATGTCTGACAGTTTAGTTTGTGATTAAAGTGATAAGGTTATTGGAGACATTTACAAGTGATTATTGTAAAAATTGTGCAAGACCTATTCATGTAATTTAGTTCATTTAAGGATCTGAATGGAAGCTAATGGTAGATAGTCAAACTGTTATACAACAGACTGCATACCTTGTTTTTAACCCAATCAGATTTGATAGCTTTGCTGTATTCTTTTCTTTGTTTTGCATTGGTTCAGGTTTCAGACTGAAAATAAGGCCTCCATGACATTTCGTCGAAAATTACATTTGTTGAAAATGTCCCCATGCCCAGACCTTTATGCTAACCCTAGTGGTTGGTGGCTCAAAATGTGGACCTATAGGCTAGTCTTGTACGTAATAAATCTCAAAATTTTGCGGTGAATATTTTTGAAGTTACAACATTTTCAACATAACACATTTTCGACGAAATGCCGTGCATCGGAAAATAAGCTTTGAATCAGTTTGAGGTATTGAACTAAGGCCATTCTAATTTTTTTCTATGTTTAGCGTCCGCGGGCGGTTAGGTTATGGGCCTAAATCTCAAAAAAAAAACCCACAAAAAAAAACAAAAAACAAACAAACAAACAAACAAACAAACAAACAAACAAACAAACAAAAAACAAATATGCTTCCTGATCGGTAAAATGTATTGTACGTTCCCTATTTTTGATGTTTTTAAGTTCTGGACATTTCTGATTAAATTTTGTATTGTCTGAGTCTATTAATTATAATCAAACGTTTATTCATATAAAAATATCTTTATATTGTTTGCCCAGTTATCTGTGTTTCTTTGCCCAGTTATTTAAGCTTAGTAGAATAGGAAAAGCTATTTTTTTCTAGCTTTGTTTGTTTTTTCCGGATAGGTAGGTAGGTTTTGCTGACTGGGGTGGACGCTAAACATAGAAAAAAAATTGGAATGGCCTAATGTTTCACTTGGAATAGAGTTTATAAAAAAATATTTCACTTGTTTAGATATAAACAATCCAAAAAAGTTTAGTCTTTGTGACATTATTAGGTCAAACCTTAACCATTAATTACTTTGACTTTTTCATTTGTTTGTTGTGAGATTATGACATATAAATTTGTTTGTTATTTAATTATTAATTTAGCTGCATTATGAGAAAAAATATATATTTTTGCATGTTTAGTAACAATACTGCTGATTGGGCAACTAAACTGTCTGATCAGGACTACATGTTTTTTGTTCGCTGCCGGAATTTGTACTATTTTGTAATATTTTTTTTATCTAGCTTTAATTAAGGCCATTGGGAGCTAGAGACTGGCTCAGCAAGCTGGTTAAAACATCAGGAAAACATGTCCGTGCAATGAATACCCCCTTAAACCCCACTTTTATATAGTAAAACTGGGGTATGCAGGGGTTTACCTATTTTTCTTATTTTTGCTCTAAAACATAGATTGTGGGTACTCGTTAGAACCGCCTCGCCAAGGCGGTTCTAATGTGTACCCACAATCTATGTTTTGAGCAAAAATAAGAAAAATATCCAAATTTTCTACTGAAAATTTTCATTTTTTACAACTTCAAAAATTTCTGTGTATTGCATTGGCGTGTTTTCGTAATGTATACCTTAGTACAGTTACTTGGGTGAGAAACCTTTGAAACAAATTGTCATTTTCATACTACATTAGGGACTCATTAAGTTTATTTGTTCTTTTATTTGTTTTAAAAACAAAAGTGTCAAAATGAATGGTTATAATAAATCTGTGAGTATAGATTTGTCAAACAATTACTAAATTTTGGTGGATTTATACTTTTTTAAATGTACACTCTAGCTGAATGCCATATTCTCACTTACCCTATAAGGCAATCTTTTGGATGCCTATAGTGCCTCCGTGTTAGGTTTTAGTAGGTATTAACTGTCATTTATTTCAGCAGTACATCAGGAAAACATGTCCGTGTACTATATACCCCCTTGAACCCCACTTTTATATAGCAAAACTGGGGTTTGCAGGGATATACCTATTTTTCTTATTTTTGCTCCAAAACATAGATTGTGGGTACTTGTTAGAACCGCCTCGCCGAGGCGGTTCTAACGTGTACCACAATCTATGTTTTGAGCAAAAATAAGAAAAATATCAGAATTTTTCCAGGCCTAGAAATTTTTCTGAGGACCTACTCGTCCTGTGGGGCGAGTTGTAAACAATTTTCACTCGTCCATACTGCTGGTGCACTCGTCCTTAAAATCTGGATTTCAAAAGAGACAAAAATCATCAAAAACTAATGTCGCCCTGCTTCGACATTTTTTTGTCTACTTTCGATATCAAAATGGAAATGCTCAATTATTTGACTTTTGGTGTAAGCCGTTTTATCACATGGAGATAAAACCCGGGACGTCTTAAGTCTCGATAGTGCAGCGCGCCGTGAATAAAATGACCAATGCTTTCCGGTATTTGGACCATGTACCGGATTTTATTGAATTTCATTTACTGCGGACTAGTGACGTAGTGCAAACATCCGGTTGACAATCGGAAACGAAATTTTCAGCTGAATTTGCATTTACGGACATTTACTGCCTCGAGTCAGTCCCGAAAATGCTACTCGTCCTGTCGGGCGACCCAGGGTAAATTTCCACTCGCCTGTATCGAACTTTCAATCGTAAATACGAGCGGACGTGTGGATTTTTCTATGCCTGTTTATTGAAAATTTTCATTTTTGACAATTTTAAAAATCCCTGTATATTGCATGGGCATGTTTTCGTAATGATACAGCAGAATGCCTCGTCATGAATGACTAGTCTTGACTTTGATGTTCAACTAAAATTGATCGATACAAAGCTAAGAATTGAAAGGCTTGATACTAAAATTATTTATCTTTCTATATTCATTACTATTTAATTTGTAATTTAAGAAATAGATCAGCTCTAGCAGTGAATTGTTGAGTAATAATTCACTGTTTGGAGGTCAGTTGTAAAGAAGATCAAATCAAGAGCGTGTAGCGCGAGTGATTTATCTTCTTACAACTGACCGACAAACAGTGAATTATTACTCAACAATTCACGCACTTGAGCTGATCTATTTCGATTCTAACACACAATAAACGGAGTAAATGTTGCTGAAACTGTCGATATCGTTCAGCTTTCCGCCATTGCATTGCAGATATCCCGCCAAATATTTGACTGTAATGCTGGTATTTACACACACTTATTACGTTTGTTGTGGGCTAAAACAATGTTTCACCGTCTAACGCTTCTTTGTGGGATAGGCGACGTCACAAACGCCGCAAAGTAACGTCACTCTTATTCGCCCAGTGAAATTGTTGGACAATATAACACATTTTTTACCATTGGCTATATAGGCGAGGTGTGTTAGAATTCGTATTTTAGCTTGTTTCTATGTGTATATCTTCTAAGAACTTTGATATATGATAAAAATGGGATGTGTGCGTAGTATACCAACAATACGTCGTGGAAGTGAGGAGAGCGACTCGTACATTGAAACGTTAACTTTGAAAAGACGTGTAACAAAAAAAGTGAATGGGCAAAATGTCAAAATATCAATATCTGTCATATCTGACCCATTTTCAAGTATTGATGATATGGGGTCGGATGGGGATTGTTCATACGAACTGGATTCTGGCATAAAACACAAGAAAAGACGGGGTCCCAGGACGCTGTCATTTGCCGAAGGACGTCGGTTTACGAAATTCCCGAACCATGTTGGGTATAAGATGTGTCTGGAATGTCGGGAACATAAGCAGGACGTGAGAAAAACCATGGTGGATATCGGAGATAAAGATCTCTGTCGGGAGTGCTCCGTGAAAAATCGGCGTACGCCACGGAAGCATGCAGAAGTTTCCGTGCATACGGGATTGGACATTGCAGCGTTCGCTCATCTGTTAGCTCTGGTTAGTTTTATGGTGTTTTGTGAGGTTTTGTCAAACAGTGGTAAAAGTCTGTGGTCCCCAGTTGAAACTCAGTGGTACATGTTCTAGTCAGTGATTCCTAGTTGTATTAAAATAATGTTGCAATATGATCCAATTAGTGACAAAACTTGATGTTTCATATTTGAAAACAATGCTACAGATCAGCTTTGCTGTATGATTTTGACAAAAGTGATATCAGAACCTTTTCTCTGGCTACCTAGATAAATATAATAATTATTTCTAATTTCCTTAATATTCAAAAAACTCAGACCCCTCTAGGTAGCTCAAGCACCAGTCTTGTTACTCCTAAAACAGCTTTGTGCCAGGAAGACAGGTTTTGTTTTGATATGACTTAGATATATTGTGTGACTCCAACCCCCTTTCCTCATTGTAATGTTGTAATTTTATAAACCACTTTTTGGTATTGTGTTCACATTTGTTTTACATTTAATGTATATTTTTTCTATTTTTATGTTTTGCTCACATTCTCTTTATAATTATTTTTTTTGCTTCGTCTTAGATTCCCCATTCATTTTGAAAACATGCCCTGGCATGCAATATAAAGAGATTTTAATGTTGTAAAAAAATCAATTTTTTTTTTAGTAGAAAATGTTTGATATTTTTCTTAGTGTTGCTCAAAACATAAATTGTGGGTACACGTTAGAACCGCCGGGCGGTTCTAACGAGTACCCATGATCTATGTTTTTGAGCAAAAGTAAGAAAAATAGGTATACCCCTGCAAACCCCAGCTTTACTATATAAAAGTGGGGTATAAGGGGCTATACATTACACGGACATGTTTTCCTGATGAACACACAATGTTGTCTGAGGGCAGATTATGTTGTATTATGTTGTATTACTTCAAGACTGCACAGCCAGAGTGATTGAGTTATTATATTTGCAGAAAAACATGAGTAGATTAGACCAGTAAATGATGTACATTTTAGATTTAAAGGATTTTCATTTTAAAGACTTGTGTCTAGGCTATAATGTGAACCTTGCTATCCATTTTACTTTCCAATATATAGTCTGCATGTGTGTTTGTAATATCCTATATATGGTTGTTTGACATGTCAATTGAGCCACAAGGCGAGAAAATAGGTCTTCTTGGGTTCTGCCCAGGTCTGTCACAGACTGGCCTTTACAGTCACAGAAGAATGCTAGATGCTTGAAAGTATGGATATAAACAGAAGAGGAATTGTACTATCCATGTAGGTGATCAGCTGTGCAGTTACTGCACAGCTGATCTGTGTCTGTGTTGTGCAAAAGCCGGTTTTATAATCATGCTGCTGCTTATTGGAACATTTGATATTATGGAAATAGAAACAAATTATATGCTGGGATAAGATTCTGTGATGTAATTATCATGATTATATATTATACAGTCTGTAGTACTTTGAGGCAATTAAATAAATAAATCAACCATTTATATTCCGAACATGGGCTTATCATATCTTTCCTTGGGGACATGAGTATACCACTTATAAAAGAAAAAATGCACACTTTCTTTTTTTAGTTCTCATTGTTTTGACAGTATATATTTTGTCAACCGTTTTATTTTTTTTTTTGTGAACACATTACTATGGTTACTTTAAGTGGCTTGGCAGAAAATGTAGTAACATTTTTGATTCCACAACAGGTGAATTTTTTAAGCTACATGCATGTTTATAAAATTATTATACTGAGCCGAAAAATTCCTGTATTTAAAGAATTCTCCTGAGTCAATAGTCAAATTTCTGTTATTAAGAGTTTTATATTGCGAAATGTTTCAGATCTAAGTCTGACATGGTTATTTATTTGAAGCTGGATCAATATCATTGCATGAGGAAACCTTATATTTTCCCCTCTGCATACTTAAAATCAAAATTCTGAAATGTGATTCCCATACATATGTGAACTAATATTAGGTCAAACAAGTCATTAGCTCTTTTCTTCTTATCTTTTAAGTTTATATCAAAGAAAACAACAAATATACAGGCACTCCAGAACAATTTAGTTATTTCCTTTCTCTTAACATAATTTATACAAACTTTAGACCAAATATGTACATCGCTTAGTAGGTAAAGTACGGTAAATATCCTAAAAAACAATTTGACATTTTAATTCATATAAGCCTGGTGTATTTTTTATGGGCATAGGCAACCAGCATACCCCAGATGTGACGCCACACAATTGGGCGTCCCATCTCCGGCTATTCTGTTTGCTTAGAGAAAAATCGCCGAAAAAAGAAATAAAAATCAAAAATCACTCCTGATGCCCCTTTAAATGACAGTGGATTCTCACTAAGGATAATGATGGGTGAATCCATTCGTCATAAATGGGTTAATAATTAAGAATAGACAAAATAGGTTCTAATTTTTCTGTTTGCCAATTCATTTATGATTTATATATAATACATTGCAGTAGGAAAGAAAGTAAAAGTTTTGAAGATTTTTGCCAGTTTTACTGTGTAAAATACAATGTATCAAGACATTGCATTTACTGGATTTTTGTGGTAATGTGTGCCCACATGTGCGCTAGATTCCAAAAATGTAAACAAAGACTGTAGATTGAACAACATAAGATAATCATGTATAATATGTATGCATTAATTCAGAGCATGCTAGCATTGGCTGAGTACTGTATGATTCAGTAGTTTTATCAAGAAAATTTGGGAAAAAAATCTTTTCTTGTATAAGTTACATGTACTATTTAGTTTTCTCAAGCCCATGCACAGAAAAGAAAAGAACTGGCTAAAACTTAAAATATTTCATAATATTCTTGTGTTCTGAAGGAGTAAATTTGACTGTGAAAATAATCTAGAAATGGGTGTTCATGGATTAGACAGCTGTTTTATGTCCTGTTTTCCAGCTAGGACTAGAACTAAACGAGCTAAGGTTTGTACATTATGGTAAAATTTCTACACTTATAAAACAACTGGCCAAACAACATTTTTGTAAAAAAGTCAAATTTGTGTTTCCACGGTGCCTATAAATACAGTTTGTGTGTGCTTTTGCATAAATAATGATATTTTACGGAATAAAAGTATGCACAAACAATATTTCAGTGAAATGAGAAAAATTGTGTGCCCCGGATATGCTGAGATTTTGGTCAACATCAGGAAAACATGTCCGTGTAATGTATACCCCCTTGAACCCCACTTTTATAAAGAAAAACTGGGGTTTCCAGGGGTGTACCTATTTTTAGCTCACCTGAGCCGTTAGGCTCACAAGGTGAGCTTATAGGATGGCCATGATCCGGCGCCCGTCCGTCCGTCGTCCGTCCGTCCGTCGTCCGTCCACAATTTCAAAGATCTTCTTCTCTGAAACCGCTTAGCCAACCAAAGCCAAATTTTATATGAAGCATCTATAGAAAGGGGGAACCAATGTCGTGTATATAAGAAATCCAGGTCACATGACCAAGATGGCTGCCATGCCCATATATGGTAAAAACCCTTCAAAAATCTTCTTCTCCAGAACCGGTGGACTGATTTCAGCGAAACTTAGCAGGAAGCATCGATGGCTCAAGCTTTACAATGTATATATAAATCATGACCCTGTGATGACCTCGACCTATTTTACGGCAAGGTCAACATAGGTCGCCAATGCATTTGAATGGGGATAACTTTTAAAATGTCATTTAAAGTCATTTAAAGTGAAAGTCTTGCAGGAAATGGGCAGTAGGACTGAACATTAATGATTCTGAAAAAAAATGGACCCCAGGGGCTCATATGCCCCCACCCCGGGGAATTATATACATGCATATTACCATAATATTCAAACATCATCTCCTCTGAAACCGCTTTGCCAATCAAAGCCAAATTTTATGTGAAGCATCAATAGGAAGGGGTAATCAATGTGTATATAAATAATCCAGGTCACATGACCAAGATGGCCGCAATGCTCATATATGGTAAAAACCCTTCAAAAATCTTCTTCTCCAGAACCGGTGGATCGATTTCAAAGAAACTTGGCATGAAGCATCGATGGCTCAAGTACTACAATGTGTATATAAATCATGACCCTGTAATGACCTTGACCTTTTTTAATGGCACGGTCAACATAGGTCGCCATTGCAATTGAAGAGGGAAAACTTTTAAAATGTCATTGAAAGTCTTGCAGGAAATGGGCAGTAGGACTGAATATTAATGATTCTGAAAAAAAAACTGGACTCCAGGGGCTCATCTACCCCCACCCCGGGGCAATATACATGTATATTAGCATTATTAATATTCAAACATCTTCTCCTCTGAAACCGCTTGGCGAATCAAAGCCAAATTTTATGTGAAGCATCTATGGAATGGGGGAATTAATGTTTATATAAATTATCTAGTTCACATGACCAAGATGGCTGCCATGCCCATATATGGTAAAAACCCTTCAAAAATCTTCTTCTCCGAATCTGGTGGACCGAATTTCAAAGAAACTTGGCATGAACCACCAATGGCTGAAGTACTACAATGTATTTATAAATCATGACCCTATGGTGACCTTGACCTATTTTACGACAAGGTCAACATAGGTCGCCAATGCATTGGAATGGGGAAAACTTTTAAAAAGTCATTTGAGGTGAAAATCTTGCAGGAAATGGGTAGTAGGACTAAATATTAATGATTCTGAAAAAGAAAATGGACCTAAGGGCTCATATGCCCACACCCCGGGGACATGTATATTACCATAATATTCAAACATCTCCTCTGAAACCACTTGGCCAATTGAAGCCAAATTTTATGTGAAGTATCTATAGGATGGGGGAACCAATGTGTATATTAATAATCTAGGTCGCATGACCAAGATGGCCGCCATGCCCATATATGGTAAAAAACCTTCAAATATCTTCTCTGAAACCAATAGATTGATTTCAATGAAACTTGGCGTGAAGCATCCATGGCTAAAGTATTACAATGTATATATAAATCATGACCCTGTGATGACCTTGACCAAGTTTATGGCAAGGTCAACATGGGTTGCCCATGCATTTGAATGGGAAAAACTGTTAAAATGTCATTTGAAGGGAAAAGCCAGCAAGAGCCAAGAAATTGGCAAATGGACAGAATATTGATTATTCTGAAAAAAGAAAACGGCCCAAGGGCTTCATCTGCCCCTGCACTGGGGTTAAATACCATAATATTCAAACATGTTTATTGGTATATGCAGCAGACTCAGGTGAGCGTTTACAGGACCATTGGTCCTCTAGTTCTTATTTTTGCTCCAAAGCATAGATTGTGGGTACCCACAATCTACCCACAATCTATGTTTTGAGCAAAAATAAGAAAAATATCAAAATTTTTCTACTGAAAATTTTCATTTTTTACAACTTTAAAAATCTCTGTTATTGTATGGGCATGTTTTCGTAATGAGAAAAGAAAAGTAATCAACACAGATTGTCAAAAATGGCAAAAGAAAGTTTTTGTTAGGCCTGGGGTTTGAACGTTACAAACGTACCATTATGAAAACTTTCCCATGCAATATACAGAGATTTTTTCTGTTGTAAAAAATGAAAATTTCATCAAAAAAATTTTGATATTTTTCTTATTTTTGCTCAAAACATAGATTGTGGGTACACATTAAGCAGTTCTAACGAGTACCCACAATCTATGTTTTGCAGCAAAAATAAGAAAAGTAGGTATACCCCCCTGCATACCCCAGTTTTGCTATATAAAAGTGGGGTTCAAGGGGGTATACATTACACGGACATGTTTTCCTGATGCATATCAATAATACGTTACAAAACCTACAGTACTGCTTAAAACCCAGGAAGTGGTGACTATAAAATTCTTGACTGGGATGTTAAACCCATCCCCACCCAACTAAAAACTAACTGTTATCATTACGAAAACATGCCCATGCAATATAAATAGATTTTTAAAGTTGTAAAAAATGAAAATTTTCAGCTGAAAATTTTTGATATTATTTTTATTTTTGCTCAAAACATAGGTTGTGGGTACACGTTAGAACCGCCTCGTTGAGGCGGTTCTAACGAGTACCCACAAACTATGTTTTGGAGCAAAAATAAGAAAAATAGGTGTACCCCTGCAAACCCCAGTTTTTCTATATAAAAGTGGGGTTTACCGGGGTATACATTTCACGGATATGTTTTCCTGACGTTTACCACCCCCTAAAATAAGCATCATGTAAATTATGTTTTCAGACTGCCCTAGATCTAACAGCTCCAGCCAGTGATGCTATACTGAAGAACAGAAAAAATACATGGATACAACTTGCTGGACATCCCGGTAAGGATAATTAACCAATAAATGACGAATGAACTTGCCCATCATTATCATTTGGGTGAGTCCACTTTCATTTTTAGGGGTGTCAGGAGTTAGTTTTATGTTTTATCTCATTTTTTCGATGAAATTTCTCCGCGCAAACAGAATAGCCCCAGATGGGAATCACATCTAGGTCTATACTGTTTGCGTATGTCCCATAAAAAGGGCGCCAGGCTTCTATCATCAGTATGAGTTAAAGCTGCTTGCAGTTGAAAATGTGTATGTGCATTGTATAGTAAAATTAAAAAGCTGCAAAACACAAATTTTAGCAGAGAAAAATTTTCATTTTTAGCTCGCCTGCACGAAGTGCACAGAGCTATGGTTGTCACCTCAGTCGTCCGCTTTTACGTTTACATTTACATTTACGTGTACATCCGCGTCACACTTTCGGTTAAAGGTTTTAGAAGTCTATATCTCTTGAACATGTAGATGTATCAAGTTGATACTTTGCATATTGGTAGATATTGGTCTGAAGTTTTATGCAGTACCATCATGTCCCATCCTGGGTGGCCTTGAGGTCAAGGTCACAGACTTAGAAATTTTATGTTAAGTTTTTCATTAAAGATTTAAGAAGTCTATATCTCTTGAAAATGTTGATGAATCAAGTTGATACTTTGCATGTTTGAAGATATTGGTCTGAAGTTTTATGGAGTACCATCATGACCCACCCTGGGTGACCGTGAGGTCAAGGTCACAGGCTTAGAAATTATTTGTTGAAGTTTTTCGTTAAAGTTGTTAGAAGTATATATCTCTTGAACATGTTGATGTATCAAGTTGTTATTTGCATGTTTGTAGATATTGGTCTGAAATTTTATGCTTTTATGGCCCACCTGAGCGACCTTGAGGTCAAGGTCATGGGTCATAGATTTTGATAAATTTAGTGGCAAAGCACTAGTCAGGCGAGCTACGCTGTCCTGCGACAGCTCTTATTCATATCTTTGCTCAAACCATAGACGAGGCAGTTCTAATGTGTACACACAATGTCTGTTTTGAAAAAAAGAGAACTATATAACCCCTGCAAACCCCAATTTCACTACATAAAAGTGGGGTTTATGTCATGGACATGTTTTCCTATGGATAATTAAAGCTACTTGAAAGCCTGCTGAACTTTTTGAGGCCCTACTGTTATGTATGACAGTTACTTGTTGAAAGATGTGCATTCAGTACTGGTAAACTTCCCAAGGGAGTATGCCCAGGAAAGTATGATGTTATACATATGATGTTTACTTGTTGTCCTTAGCAATTATTTACTTTTAGTGTCCCAGATATTGGACATAAACAGGTTGTTAAATACTTCAGAATTTTCTAAAAATTTCAAATTGTTCTTTGACGGAAAAGTCCGGAAAAATCTGGAAGAACCAAAGATGTAGAATCTTCTAGAAAATTTTTTTTTTTATGTCAAAAGAATATTGTGGAATTTTCTGGAAGGATAATGGCCTCTCTAGAATATTCAAAACATTAAATTTTGGTAAACAACTTGTTATTTTTAGTATATGATATCATAGAATTTGCTGGAAGAATCCTGAATGTTCCTCAGTGCTATATAAGGGCTACAAATTTTCATAAGGACAATCTTTGGGTACTGTTACTATTAAGAAGTCAAAATCTATCTTACTGGAATTTAAACTTATTCTTGGATTACTTTGTGATATTCGATTCTGGATTGGGACATAGTGCTATTTTGAAACAAACTTTAATTCTTGGGATCAGAAACTGATTAAGACTTGTGTTAAAAAATTCTGAGGGATATTCAGACATTCTTTAAGGGAATTAACATCTTGAAAGGTATTGTACATTCATTTTTGTTTGATTGTATATATGCTTTTGATTGTTTCACATGTAATTACTGGTTAAATCACTTCTAAATAAATTTGTTAAATTTTAAACAAAGCTTGTTGCTGGCTAACCAACTTGTTGGTTTCCTTAATCTTCTAGTTACGCCTGGCACGTAACAGAATTGGGGGCTCGAGTCCAGGATTGAAATTTCTTGTGCACCAAATTTATTTAAAATTCTAAAGTATCTTCACTGTTTGCTGTTTAAATAGCTAAAGCCAGCAAAAAGCAACCATGTCATTCAAACTAAGTGACTTTATTGCTGCGCCTTCTCAGGAGCTGTTAGATAAGGCCAAAAAGAGTGACCTCTTAGACATAGCTGATCATTATGGGTTGTCAAATATCAAGACTTCCATGTTAAAACATGAAATTAAGAACATTTTGATTCAGTTTTTTGTTGACGAGGAAATTTTTGATTCCTCGGCTACTTCTCAGATTCTAGTCACTCAGACTGACTTGCAGTTGAGGGAACTAGAAATCAAAAGACAAATTGAGATGGAAAAACTAAAATTTGAGTATGAAGAAAGAATAAGGTTGGAAACTTTAGAACGGGATGAAAGAATAAGGGCAGAAAAGGCCGAAAGGGAAGAAAGAATAAGATTGGAAACTTTAGAACGGGAAGAAAGAATGCATAAACAAAAATTAGAAATGGAAGAACGAGAGAAGGAAAAACAAAGAGAATTAGAACGAGAAAAAATTGAGTTAGAAAAAGAAAAATTAGAAAGAGAAGAAAGGCTTGAAAAAGAAAAATTAGAAAGAGAAGAAAGGCTTGAAATTAAAAAAGAAAAATTTAAATTTGAAATTGAAGAAAAAGAAAGAGAAAGGCAATTTCAGTTAAGAATGAAGGAAATTGAACTTAATGACAAATCAAAATCTTTGCCTTTGGCTACTAGTACAGTATTTGATGTCACAAAACACATTCGTCTCGTTCCTCCATTTCAAGAAAAAGAGGTTGACAAATATTTCTTACATTTTGAGAAGGTGGCAGAAAACTTGAAATGGCCAAAAGAGCATTGGACCTTGCTTTTGCAAAGTGTTGTAATTGGTAAAGCTCGAGAAATTTACACTCAGCTTTCTCTTGAGCAAAGCTCAGATTATGATACAGTAAAGGAATTTATTCTTAAGGCTTATGAGTTGGTCCCTGAGGCATACAGGCAGAAATTTAGAGACTGTAGAAAAGAACATGACCAGACTCATGTTGAGTTTGCTAGAACAAAAGAGCAACTATTTGATAGATGGTGTTCTTCAAAGAAAGTAGGTTCTGATCATGCAAAGCTAAGGCAGCTCATGCTTGTTGAAGAATTCAAACGGTGCATAAATTCTGATGTTAAGGCTTTCTTGAACGAAAGAGAAGTTGAAAACTTGGAAACAGCAGCACGTTTAGCTGATGACTATGCTTTGACTCATAAGGCTTCATTTGTCAACAAGCCATATCCTAGGAAACCATATAACCCTCAATCAAAGCAAATTACCCCTCAGTCAAAACCATATTCCCCTCAGTCCGGTCCCAAAGCCAATCCCAGCAGTCCCTCATGAACTTAATTTTCTGAATAGTTTATTAACTTGGCTGAAGTTATCTTATTTAGTACTGAAGTTTGGCTTAACACTAAATTATTGTCTGATTCCATCTGAACACTAAGTCCTTTTGTCTTATTGTTTCTGAACCATGACTGGATATGCTCTGATAGATATTCAGAAAGATTCAGAATCTGAAATCAGGCTGAAATATTCTGAATTGTCTGAATCTTTATGAATCTATTGTATGGTCTTAATCTTTCTGAACCTCATAATGAGCTGAAGACTTTCTGAACCAAATTAGTATGAGTTCTTATATGAAATAAAATCTGAATCTTTCTGAATGGTCTGGATATGTCTGAATCATATCCTTTTGAATATTTCTGTCTGCATTTGTCTGAATCTTTCTGAACAATTCAGCAGGAAGTCATGTGACTTCTATGCATGCTGGGAATTTCCTTTTTCAAAGTTGTCTGCAGAACAAAAAGGTTAAACTCAACAGAAATCTCTATGAAGTAAGTTTTACTTAATTTAAAGAAATTGAATGATGAGGAAAGATGACTGAAACATGCAAGAAAATATTAAGAACTAAATGGATGCTTGTATAAGCCTATTATTCATGTGTTGCCCTGAAATTCACCTTTAAAGTTAAATATCATTACCCCACCCAATACAAAATACATGTTACACACTCATTTTTGGCTTGAGAGACGTGATCAACCAGGATCAATCTGAAAACTTATGGGAATACTTTAAAAAGACTACTTCCTGAAGTTGATTATGACTGATGAAATTTAATGGGTACATAAAGTAAAGTTTGAGTTAAATTGGGGGGGGGGGGGGATTCAGCCATCAGACAAGTTCAGATTAACATTTCAGAAATATTCAGTGTTGGTTCAAGAATCTGAACCAGTTCTGCAAAATGTCTGAATCTTTCCTTAATTGTCCCAAATTCAGCAGATATTAAGAAAAGCAGTATTCAGAAATATTTAGATTAAATTCAGAATAATTAAGCTGGCTGAACCTTTCTGAATTACGCACTGAATTTGTTCTGAAAATATCTGATTGTTTCTACATTAGTTCTGACAATTACTGAATAGTGCTTATTATTTATGTATCAAATATCTGAACCAGTTCTCTAATTGTCTGAATCTTTTCTGGATAGTCCCAATTTCAGCAGATAATAAGAAAAGCAATTATAACTAATTCAGACCGATTCAGATTTTTTTTCAGCAGATTTCCAGAAAAAAATTAGACAAATTCAGACAGGATTCAGACACCAAATTTTCATGAGGGATGTAATCCAACTGACAATTCCAGTCCAAAACCCAAATTTTCTAGTGAAAACAAAGGACAAAATCCCTTATCCCAGCCAATTTGTAATTATTGTAAGAAAACTGGCCACATTATTTCTGAATGTTTGGCACTGAAACGAAAGAAAGAAAGAGAAAATATAGATAGTGCTACAGAGTTCTCACCTAAGGATTTTGAAAACAGGATTCTAAGAATCCATCACTGGAAAAAGTTGGAGTCAGAAATGAAAACTTGGAGTTTGACCAAGAAAACTTGGAGTTTTACCTTAAAAATATATTTCAATAACTTTTTTCTCAACTAGGATTCCACCTAAAATTTGTACATCCTGTAAACAAAACAAAACACACAAAAAAAAAAAAAATTTTTTTTTTTTTTTTTTTTTTTTTTTTTTTACAAAAGCCAATACTTGTTTTTCCAGACGTCGCAAAATAATTGATAAGATTCTGTCAACTTAACTGAAGTTGAAGCAGCCAAAGTTTATAAATGAGTGTTTTTTTTATCACACATGAAGGCAATTGAGTCCTCCGTCAAACCACCCATCATTAATATTCATTTTATGTTGACCATTCAAATCTGCACATTAGCTAACGGTCAATGACGATTAGACAACACGTGGGTTAGACAAACAAACCAACACGTGATTTTTACAGGTAAATATAGGTGCAAAAACACAATGTTTGTCTAAGGAAGTAGGGGTGGGCGTGGCTATACCTTGCTGGCGGAGGAGTCAATTCAGGCCAATACCGATGCCAGAGACTGTTCTATAAAAAATATGCCTGTGTTTTAAGGGGACCGATGTAATGTCATAAGTTTTCGTGGCGGTAGAAAGGTGGGTTTTTTTCTCTTCTTTTCTGCCAATTTCTCATTCGGAATTTCTTAAAGGCAATTGAAATTGTGATACATTCTCTTATTCAGAGAATTTCTTTGCAAATAGGGTTGAAAATGAATGCAAAAAACACAAATCGCACCAGAAAACGATCTCTCCATTGTGTACATTGTTCCGATTCCGTAGCGAGTTTTCATACCGAAATTACGACGAACATATAGAATTATAGATCTGCGAACACTTTCTTCAATGATCGCTAATAACATTTTTCAACAAAATCTTGTTTTCCTATCATCCCTTTGTGTAGATAAGGACCTGACAATAAACATCCATTGAATCGACACAAATTTGTGATCCGTGAAAATTGACCTGTCAATCTCCATCAACAAAAACTTGATTGTCAGTTTACTGCGCTCTGATTGGATAAGGGCACAATTAGTTCACGCCTACTTGCTTCCCCACATCAGTGGCATGTGTCAGTCACTTGCTTGATCTTTGAACAATGTCTTGCGGCTATTCTGCCTTGATCTTTCCGCGGTAGCTCATTTTTTCACGTAATTTATGGAAAGTTTTGGACGCGTCACCAGAAAAAAACATGGCGTAAGCGAGAATCCATGGCAGTGAATTTTAGGCGTACGAAACGAAAAACACGCGTAAAAATACGCCCAGATTGGAGTTATCGAGAACTCTGGTGCTAAACCGACAGGCCTCACCTCCTTAAAGGCTAAACCACAGTCTTGTATCCAGGAAGAAAACCCTATACTGACCAGAACTTGTAAAGAGTCAGTCTCTGAGGATTCTATTATGGAGATTTATGAACCATTCTTATCAGATGGTTTTGTGTCACTTAACAGTGACTCTGCCCAGTCTACCCCTATCAAAATCTTACGAGATACCGGAGCTTCTCAATCCCTTATCTTGGCAGATACCTTGCCATTTTCCGAGAAGTCTTCTTCTGGGACAAGTGTCCTTATCCAGGGCGTAGAGTGTGGATTTGTTAATGTACCGCTCCATAATATCTATTTGTCCTCAGACTTAGTTAAAGGTCCCGTGGCTGTAGGTATTAGACCTTCCTTACCCTTTAAAGGTATTCATTTGCTGTTAGGCAATGATTTGGCAGGAGATAAGGTTGTGGTAAACCCACTTTTGACCAGCGCACCATGTGTTGATCAACCGCCTGATCCCATTGAGCAGGAAATTCCTGACCTTTACCCTTCTTGTGCTGTTACTAGGGCAATGGCTAAGAAAGCCAAATTATATGATGGGATGCAGGACATAAATTTAACTGACACTTTGATAGGTCAGTCCTTTAATAAAGAGATTTCAACATCTCTTTCCCCTAGTCAGTCTGATATTCAGACTGACCCTAGCAATCCAAGGTCAGGGTCAGAAAATGACCTTTCACCTTCCAACTCAAATGACCAAGGTCATGACCAGCTGTCAAGGTCACAGCTTTGTAAAGAACAACACAGTGATCCTGAGATCTCGCCTTTATTTGAAAGGGCTTTTAATGAAAATGAAATATCCCAGGTTCCTGTTTGCTATTATGTCAAAAATGGCATTTTGATGAGAAAATGGCGTCCTCTGGATGTCTCCGCAGCAGATGAGTGGACTGTTAACCACCAAATTGTGGTTCCTAGGGTTTATCGCCCTGAAATCTTAAACTTGGCTCATGAAACACCCATGTCAGGCCATTTAGGTGTAAATAAGACCTATCACAAGATCCTTAATCATTTCTACTGGCCAGGAATAAAATCTGATGTATCTCAACACTGCAAATCCTGCCACACTTGTCAGATGGTAGGAAAACCCAATCAGACTATTCCTAAAGCTCAGTTACAGCCCATTCCTGCCTTTGATGAACCTTTCAGCAGAGTGATTATTGATTGTGTAGGTCCCTTACCCAAAACAAAGAAAGGTTGTGAATATCTTCTGACCATAATGTGTGCTTCAACTCGCTTTCCTGAAGCTATCCCACTCAGAAATATCAAGGCTAAAACAATAGTTAATGCACTTGTGAAGTTCTTCACATTTGTAGGCCTCCCAAAATCTATCCAGTCAGATCAGGGCTCAAATTTTATGTCAGGAATTTTTCAGCAAGTTATGTACGAACTTGGAATTAAGCAATACAAGTCATCGGCTTACCACCCTGAAAGCCAAGGTGCCTTAGAAAGATTCCATCAAACTTTGAAAAACATGATCAGATCTTACTGCTTTGACACTGAAAAAGATTGGGATGAAGGCATACACTTGCTTCTATTTGCTTCTATTTGCTTCTATTTGCTGTAAGAGAATCTGTACAAGAGTCTCTGGGGTTCAGCCCATTTGAGCTTGTTTTTGGGCACACTGTACGTGGACCGTTAAAACTTCTAAAAGAGAAATTTCTCTCAGATGATGACAGTTCTTTGAACTTACTTCAGTATGTGTCTGATTTCAAAAACAGACTATCAAAGGCCTGTGATGCAGCTCGGTCCAATCTCAAATCTGCTCAAAGCAAAATGAAGATTCGTTATGATGAAAATGCTAAAGACAGAAATTTTGAACCTGGAGACAAGGTACTTGCTCTCTTGCCCGTTCCTGGCAGACCTTTACAAGCTAGATATTATGGCCCGTATACTGTTGATAAAAAGTTAAGTGACGTGAATTACATTGTTAACACTCCTGGGAGGCGCAAGCAAAAACAGCTATGTCACATTAATATGCTCAAGAAGAGGACTTCAACTTGGAGAAATCTGATCCCTCGTCATCGAAACTCCAGAATTCTGACATACTACAGAATCTTGATCAGAAACTGTCTCACCTTGATTCAGACAAAAGACTTGAACTGAAACAGTTAGTTCTCGAATATGAGCACTTATTTCCAGACATTCCATCCAGAACTGACAAAATCTATCATGATGTTGACATTATTGAAGGTTCAAAACCTATAAAGCAACATCCTTACAGAATGAACCCTGTAAAACAGCAATATCTCAGGGAAGAAGTTCAATATTTGCTGGACAATGATTTCATTGAACCCAGCCAAAGTGAATGGAGTTCTCCTTGTATTCTTGTACCAAAGCCAGACGGGACATTTAGAATGTGCGCAGACTATCGAAAAGTCAATTCTGTCACTAAAACAGACACTTTTCCCATCCCACGAATCGATGACTGCATTGATAATATTGGACATGCCAAGTATGTTACAAAGTTCGATCTGCTAAAGGGATTTTGGCAGATACCCCTCACGGACAGAGCAAAGGAGATCTCGGCATTTGTTACACCAGATGGACTGTACCAGTATAAAGTCATGCCATTTGGAATGAAGAACTCGCCTGCGACTTTTCAGCGGCTGGTCAACAGTTTGATTTCCAATCTGGATGGCTGTAAAGCCTATATCGACGACGCTATTATCTTCAGTGAGGAGTGGCAACAACACTTGCAGACAATCAGAACATTCTTTGACCGGCTAAGTGATGCTAAACTAACTGTGAACTTGGCAAAAAGTGAATTTTGCCATGCAAACTTGACATTTCTTGGACACATTGTAGGTCAAGGTCAGGTAAAACCTGTAGAAGCTAAAGTTGAGGCTATCTCAGATTTTCCTGTACCTACTAGCAAAAGACAACTGATGCGCTTTCTGGGTATGGCTGGATATTACAGGAAATTCTGCAACAACTTCTCAGCTATAGCTGAGCCTCTGACAAACTTGCTTGGTAAGAAGGCCAAGTATGCTTGGACAGATGACTGCCAGAAGTCATTTGATAAGCTCAAGGCCATACTTAGAAGTGCTCCGGTTCTCTTAGCACCAAGTTTTGACAAAGAGTTCAAGTTGGCTGTAGATGCCAGTGATGTTGGTGCAGGCAGTGTATTGTTGCAAGATGATGACAATGGTGTTGACCATCCTGTTTGTTATTTTTCCAAAAAGTTTAACAAGCATCAGAGAAATTACTCTACCATAGAGAAAGAATGCCTATCTCTAATCCTTGCGCTTCAGCACTTTGAAGTTTACTTAGCTTCTTCACATGCACCAATTGTTGTCTTCAGTGACCACAATCCACTGACTTTCATACATAAAATGAAAAACAAGAACCAGCGTTTACTCAGGTGGAGTCTCATGTTGCAAGAGCACAATCTTGACATCAGACATATCCGAGGAAGAGATAATATCATTCCAGACACCCTAAGCAGAGCTTAAGTGCCTCTACAATGCTGATGTCCAGCTTTGTGCTGTTGTATTTGATTAGTTTTGCACAAATTTTGCTAAACATATTGTATACAATTATCCAGTATTGCAAAAGAAAGCTTTATTTTATAAAACTTTCTTTTCTTGGAAGAGGGGAAGTGTTATGTATGACAGTTACTTGTTGAAAGATGTGCATTCAGTACTGGTAAACTTCCCAAGGGAGTATGCCCAGGAAAGTATGATGTTATACATATGATGTTTACTTGTTGTCCTTAGCAATTATTTACTTTTAGTGTCCCAGATATTTGACATAAACAGGTTGTTTACTTCAGAATTTTCTAGAAATTTCAAATTGTTCTTTGACGGAAAAGTCCGGAAAAATCTGGAAGAACCAAAGATGTAGAATCTTCTAGAAAATTTTTTTTTTTATGTCAAAAGAATATTGTGGAATTTTCTGGAAGGATAATGGCCTCTCTAGAATATTCCAAAACATTAAATTTTGGTAAACAACTTGTTATTTTTAGTATATGATATCATAGAATTTGCTGGAAGAATCCTGAATGTTCCTCAGTGCTATATAAGGGCTACAAATTTTCATAAGGACAATCTTTGGGTACTGTTACTATTAAGAAGTCAAAATCTATCTTACTGGAATTTAAACTTATTCTTGGATTACTTTGTGATATTCGATTCTGGATTGGGACATATATAGTGCTATTTTGAAACAAACTTTAATTCTTGGGATCAGAAACTGATACAGACTTGTGTTAAAAAATTCTGAGGGACATTCAGACATTCTTTAAGGGAATTAACATCTTGAAAGGTATTGTACATTCATTTTTGTTTGATTGTATATATGCTTTTGATTGTTTCACATGTAATTACTGGTTAAATCACTTCTAAATAAATTTGTTAAATTTTAAACAAAGCTTGTTGCTGGCTAACCAACTTGTTGGTTTCCTTAATCTTCTAGTTACGCCTGGCACGTAACACTACCGGGGAGGGGTGTCATAGCTCTTCAATCCCTGAAATAAAAATGACCTTTCTCCCAGGCTCCCTAAAATGTTTTTCCTCTGCTTTCTACTCCCTGCTCCCTAAAACCCCAACAGTTTATGCTTGCTTCCCAGCTCTCTTAAAATGTTTTCTGGTGCTCCCAAGATCCCTGAAAATAATAGACCCTTCTCCCCAGTTTCCCAAAAGACCTGGTAGTGTCCCAGAGCTACCTCAGAAAGCCTGCTGAACTTTGTGCCTTGTGACTTTAATGTAGTGAAAGGGTTTTGCACGTCCCAAGCTTATCTCCAGACTCTTAATAGAAAGTTGTGGGAGTATAGTTGCTGGGAGCTGAAGGCATTTCTCATTACGAAAACTTGCCCATGCAATGTACTGCGATTTTTTATCAGCTGTAAAAATTGAAAATTTCATCAGACACGGCAGTTCTAACGAGTACCCACAATCTATGTTTGGATCAAAAATAAGAAAAATAGGTATACCCCTGTAAACCCCTGTTTTACTGAATGAAAGTGGGGTATACAGTGGTATTGAAAGGTCAAAGAACTGTAGGACCTGACTTGTTTGACGTAAACATTGTCATTAAATGTGAGCCACGACGCAAGAAAACCAGCCTTTGGGGTTTCCGACCATGTCTGACACAAACCGGCCTATGCAGCTAGGAAAAAAAGCTAGAATCTTGAAATGTTTGAGAAAAGTAGAGGAGGAATTGTACTATTCGTGTAGCGAAAACAAAGGCACTGATCAGCTGTGCAGTTACTGCACAGCTGATCTGCGCCTTTGTTTTCGCATAGGCAAAAATCCGGCTCATGTGATGTAAAAGTTATTTCAATAATAAGCATTGTTATTTAAACGTAATTAAAAAAATCTGAATTAAAATTAAATGCTCAGAATAAAAAACGTATTCATATAATTATGTAACTTGTACAAGAATCAATATAATTTATTGCATATATAATAGTTTATGGATCATATGGCCTATGTTCTAGTTAATTGAATGATGAGAAGAAATTTTCTTTTATGCACAGTACATGCACATTATGACAAAATTCATAGAGTATCTGTCAGATATGTCTTACAGGTTTCTGTATGCTTAAAATGCTTGGAAATGCAAATCAGTTGCAACTTTTTATTTTCACTGGGGTTTTCTTCCGTTTAGGTACCTTTACTCCTGTGGGAACCAACATGAAGGACACATTACAACACATTGCCCATGCAAATATACAAAGATTAAACTGAAAATTTCATTGGAAAAAATTTGATAGTTTTAATACTTTTGCTCAGAACATAGATTGTGGGTACATGTTAGAACCGCCTCATTGAGGAAATAAGGAAAAAAATAATCCCTGCATATCCCAGTATTATGATATAAAAGTGGTGTTAAAAGGGATATACATTACACAGACATGTTATTCTGATGGTTTCTCTTTTGTTATTTAGGTGCGTTTGCTCCTGCGGGACCCAACACGATATGGAAGAAACGCTATATGAAGGACAATAATGAGACGTTGGCGTATGAGGCCCTCATGGAAGATTCGGCCCACTGTATAGTGCCTATGTTCTATAGGGAGGTGGAATATAACTCGGAATGTATCCTTAGTGATTGAAAACTACATGGATCTCGGTTTGATGTTTGTGAAATTAATACTGTAAATTCGGAAGTTTTTGCGTGACTTTTATTTCAGAAAATTTCTATTTCTGAATTATTCGCGAGGGCTTGAATTCACGAGCAAGTGCTGGTGTAGTCTTAATGGCTTATAGAGATTCTTTATTAGCGAGGATCTTGAATTTGCAAGCCAACGAATTTGCGAATATTCACAAAAATTAAGTTCGCACGAACATTTCCGAACTTCAGTATGATTGTGGCCTTGTTGTTAGCTTGTTAGACTCCAAATTGAGAGGTTGTTTAGTTGATCCCTACTGTCACCCAGTTTTGTCCTTGAGCAAGGCATATTAATTCCCTATAGTACTGTGGTCCTGAGGTTATAAAACTTTTTTTCATGCTCAACTCAGCTGAGCATAAAATTTAAACTTCTCATAAATACCAAAATAGTTCAAATGAGTATTGAAATTGAAAATTTAGAATGCCAAAGCCTGTAATTTATGATAAATGCTAAAATATTTTAACATTTATGAGCAGGATAAATTTTAGTTGCAGCTGAGTTGAGCTTGAAAAAAGTTTTATAAGTTAAACTGGGGGCCTGGTTATACCCACGAAGCAGTGGTTTCATCCTGACAAAACTTTTAAGTGAGATATTGTTGACTTGGATTTTAAACTACAGTACAAAAAAGAAACATACAACCAAAAATTTACATTGTTGAAGCAGAGATCAGGTCTCGAGGTCATAAAACATTTTTTATGCTCAACTCAGCTGAGCATAAAATTTTAACTGCTCATATTAAGTACCAAAATAGCCCAAATATATTGGAAATTAAGGTTTATAACACCGAAGCCTGTAATTTTTCCTGCTAATAAATGTTAAAATGCAATTTATTGTTGGCATTTTAACATTTATGGGCAGGATGAATTTTAGTCTCAGCTAATCGAGCTGAGCATGAAAAATGTTTTATAACCTCAGGGCCAGATTGACTATATAGTCGGCATATACCACATATACTGTCTCTTTATAATTTGGTTATGAAAGCATATTTATCGGTACAAACAAGTTTCCTCAAAAGTTCCTCTTTAACAGATTGAAAAAGAGGAATTGATACCGTAGTTAATGACATAGGAGTTTGCAAAAAGTACTGGTAATCCACCTCTAAATAGAACGTATCCTGGTTAGGATATGGGACTGTCCTGACTTGGACTATATGGCTGGCTAATTGAAGCTCATCTTCTATTGCAGACTTACTCAACAGATGGCATTATCTATCCCACCCCCTATAAGTACCAGTGCATTACATTTTCAAATGAGTTTCTGTAACCTTAACTGTAGCTCAGATTTTATAGAGATGGAAGATTTGTTACAGCATTTCTCAGATCCAAACATCATGGATGTTAAAATGGGTTGTAGGTGAGAAGAATCATGTAAAAAAAATAATGAATTATGAAATGAAAAAAATAAATAAATTGCATTTGATTCTGCATACCATTTTTTTTTCAACACATTATTTGACAGCTTTCTGTAATTAAAACCATTGTGATGGCAAAGAAAATGTTTGCAAACATGAGTGATTTAAATATTGTACATGTAAAGGTAAAATATTTTGACCGTGCCACTTAGCCGCTGACATAGATATTCATTTGTTGATCGGACTGCTTAAATAACTATGGTCTCAATAATGTAACTCTTGACTGTAAACAATATATGACCATATGCTTCACATGGCACTGGAAAAATGTGTAAAGCAAATAGGTGTCCCCTTTTACCGTGTTTACAAAACTTAACCACGCGAGTTCAAGCGGCACGGTCAAAGTGTTTTACCTATTCTACTATATAGGCAACATACTGTCAAGGTTCTGATCATTCAGCGAGATCCGTGTTTGTAGCTTTCAATTCTGTCACAACATCTTAATTGTCCGAACAAGAAAAAGTAATCTTCCTCATTTGTCATTTTTGCAATCTTAAAGGTAACAAGTAATCAACTACCATATTATACCATTGTGCACATCAGCTCTTTTCTGAACAGCATAATGCATAAGTGTACACTGAGAGGTTGACATGTCAGTATCCAGTGTTGTCACCAGTATATCTTGGGATGTGCAGTAAAACATTATCTTAATTAAATGATTCAAGATATTCTATAAAAGTAGAGATACTAGAACCAACACCATTTAAACTTTTGTCAGACCTGCTTCATTTTGGTTTGAGTGTTACTGAGCATTTTAGCAGCTTTGAAAAGTTCACAATGTACTACATAAAATGACTCGGGGTGGTTTGTTATAGACCAACCTAAACATTTTCATTTTTCCACAGAACATTCCTAGAATCAGAGGTCACCAACCCGGTGTTACGGCGTGATCTATATGATAAAATGATTGCCCTCGACCTTTCAGCCTGTCCAATATAACATTGGAGCCGTCTCGTGGGAAAACCAACAATGTGGTTTCCAAACAGGTCTGACACAAACCGGCCTGTACAAGCACAGAAGCAGGCTAGAAGCTTGAAATTTCGGATTTAAGAAGAAGAGGAAGTGTACTATCCGTGTTGCGAAAACAAAGGCGCTGATCAGCTTCTTTGTTTTTGTCTATGCAGATTGTTGGTTTTCCCATGAGGCGGCTCACATTGAAAAGCACAGTACAATTTATAGGTGTGTGTAAATTACCTATTGTTTATTTGCTTTTTCCACAGAACATTCCTAGAATCCGAAGTCACCAACCCGGTGCTACGGCGTGATCTATATGACAAAATGATTGCCCTCGACCCCTCAGCCCCAACAGCAGAGGAGAGAGAATGTCAGTCAATAACTAAACAAAGATATATGCAGGTAATAGTATTGTCTAAATAATTTGATCTTGCCAGTTGCCTCATATGGTAATGTTTAAATTTACAAATTTAAATTCGGAAATTTTCGTGAGGATTTAATTTTCACGAATATTTGCGAATTCGTTGCTTTATGAATTGTAAGTTTTGGCTAATAAAAATCACTAGAAGCCATCGCCGGCATTACTACAGATTTTATGTTTTCAAATTTAAGATCTTCCAAACATTTTGGAAATAGAAAATTGCGAAATAAAAGTCATGCGAAAAATTCCGAATTTATAGTAAATAGAGAATAGACATTTTTTTCAGTGTCATGTAAAGCACACAAGTCATGGGCATGCATTGTTTACCTTTTTAGAATGATTTTATTTTTTTAATGTTTAATCGAAGCTGTGTGATCAATAAATACATATCAATATGCATCTTTCAGTGGGCAGGATCACATTATTTTCACTTTAATAGTAGTTTATTGCTTCTTGTAGAGCTGCTGCATAAGAAAACCAACAAAATGCTTAGGCGAAAACAA
Organism: Rugalucina vietnamica; assembly: GCA_964017185.1. NCBI lineage: Eukaryota > Metazoa > Mollusca > Bivalvia > Lucinida > Lucinidae > Rugalucina > Rugalucina vietnamica. The sequence goes on from OZ024884.1 coordinate 35,667,723, forward strand.
AAGCGCAAATCAGCTGTGCAGTAACTGCACAGCTGATCAGTGCCTTTGTTTTCGCTTCACAGATAGTAGAATCCCTATTCTACTTAAATCCAAAATTTCAAGCTTCTGTGACTGTACTGGCCGGTTTGTGTCAGACCTGGTCGGAAACCCAAATTGTGTTTTTCTCGTGGATAGGCTCTATTTATAGAACAGTGTTTCTATTTTCATCACTACTGAAATGTCACTGTCATATGAGCCACAACATGAGAAAATCTGTCTTTTTGAATCTGTGACCTGGTCTGACGTAATCGGAGCTGTACAACCACAGAAAATGGCCAAATGCGTGAAATATTTTATTCATTAAGAAAAAAGAATTTGGCACAAAGACAGGGAGCGCAGTGGCATAGTGGTAGTGCATCGGACTCCAAATCCAGAGGTCCTGCGTTCGTTCCACGGTGGGGGCACTGTGTGGTGTCCTTGAGCGAGACATACATGTACAGTGGTGTTATGGCTAAAAACCCAAATTAGCCGTTTTAACGGCTAATTTGTTAACGGCTAATTGTAAAATTTCGCGGCGAAATTGTGTGTAAAATAAAAGTCAGCGCGGAATTTCGCCGCGAAATTCCAGATTTCGCGGCGAAATTTCGCGGCGGAACACGGCGAAAAAAGTTTACCTGTTATAACGCATAAAATCAATTGACCGGTGTTTCGCGGTGTTTCGCGGCGAAAAAGACGACAGTCACAATTTTTTTTCGTTGTTTAAATAATATTTTAAATGGGATGTTTTTATTTCATTTCAAGTTGTATCAATATTTTGTTTACGTCTCAATTTTGTATAATTATCGTTTTAGTCCCGACAGTCACAACAGTTTTATTGTTTAAATTTCATTTTAATTTGTATGCATCTATTACTTTTCAAGTTTTGTTTTCTTTTCAATTTTGTATAATTATCGTGTTTTATTCGTGTCTTTACTACTTTGAAGTTTCTGAGACCCTGATTATTGGCATTGTGTTTATTTTCATGCTTCTTTTTCAGATTAATCAGACTTACCCGATAATGTTAGATCCTATTATCTAGCTAAATTAACATACAGAAGCTCATAGCGGCGTTAGCAATTTTCATGGTATGATTGCCCACAGATTTGTTTGTTTGTATTGAGGCTGGACGTCCCAGTCACCAATTTTTTAGTCATGTCTGGACGGTGCTACCTTTTCCTGGGTATTAATAGTACTGTGGGTAATCCATGTGCTTTGCTCAAGGACACAACACGGTTTTGCCAGTGCGGATCGAACTCAGGACCTCTCGATTCGGAGTCTGATGCACTACAACTATGCCACCGCGATCCCATCCCATATATAAATACAAGTCTTTGGATGAAGTAATCGGCTTCAACTCTGTTTTAGACATTTAATCGCCTGTGGTTAATGACACTGCTAAAAGCATCAATGATTTTCGATTACGTCAAGTGGATGCTGTTTCGTTGAAATCAATTTAGTCGAAACGACATTTGGTCGCATACGACCTTCACCGGGTCGATACGATATTCGGTCGAATTCGAGCAATACAGAAACGTACATGTACAAAATTGTGTCGAAATTGTCGATTTTTGCTAACCGTTTTGAGTTTAACAGCGTGTTGTGTTCCTTCCAAAATTCTCATGTACTAATGGCTTGGAACACGTCGAATATCGAATGACAATACCTCATTGTATACAAGGCGCAATACACTAGAAAAGGGAAGATAATGTGTTTAAAACAATGTACTGACGTCAGTATATGAAGTTTTCAGTTTATTTTTGAACACATATATACAGTAAGGGCCGTGTACGCACCGTGGCAATATGAGCGCATGCCACATTAGATTTATTAGAACAAAGTTGAGCGCAGAAGCCTAGTGGTGGATTAAAGAAATTGACCGGAATCTAAATGCCCTGTGTTCGATTCCTGTATTCGTTGGTCGTACCTGAGCAAAACCGGTATACATGTATTACCCTGAAAGTGTTGTCACCATGGGACTGTTGACTGTTAAACTGATCTTCGCTAGTTGTACTTCTACAAGGCAAGTATAATGTATAAATCCATATGATTGCGATTAGTCTTATGCTGGCATTCATAAGATGGTGCCCAAATGTCAATATGCCTCTTTTTGTTTTGTCGTTTTTACATGGTTGAGCTCAAATTAAGTTATCGTAGTCCAGGAAAATTTACAAAAAAAGTAAGGAATCTAACTGTTTATTTAGCATTACCCTTTAGACACTTTTTCTGCTACAAAACAAGGCACAAAGTTAGATGGCCCCTGCCTATTGGGACCTAAACAAATAAATAGACTGCTTGTGCCTCCAGGCAAAACTTATAAGCTATTGGCTGATCATCTGATTACAGGTTTACCGCTCAGGTCTGTGTCTGCCAATGAAAAATGGTTTCAGGTAAAACCACCCATACATATAAGCAGTATTGGCTTAGAGGGATCGTTATATTTCAAACATGTCCCATAAAATAGAGGCAGCGTCCCGACATGACAATTGCTGTTGATTAGGACGTAAAGCATCTATTCAAACAAACAAACAACAAAGTTAGATTCAACGAGCTGGCGCATTACGTTATAATTATTTTCGTCAATCCGTGATTTCGCTATCGTACCACGTATGAAAAACCATTGGCAAAGTCGCGTTATGCACGTTTTTCATTTCTATACATGTATAATCGTACATATTATGCGCACGTAAATAATGATCTATGGAACAGATGAATCATAGTGTTGTCATTAAATTAAAAATTAATTATTTTATGTTAACATTTACAGGTATTTCGCCATGTTTCGCGGCGAAAAAGGAAATTTTAACTTACCTGTTGTAAACGTTAAAAAACAAATTTCGCCGCCAAAATTTCACCGCGAAAATCGGATTTTCGCGGCGAAAAAATTAACCGATTAAACGTTTAAATTTTCCCTTGGCCGGTGAAATTTCGCGAAGGTTTCGCCGCGAAAAATCACAAGTGATCAGCGCGAACTGTGCAAAAGTGGGTTTTTAGCCATAACACCACTGTATTAACTCCCCAGAATTCTGATTAAAACCCTGGTAGCTGTGGCTCCATCTCGTCATGACTGAAAAATTGTTGACTGGGATGTTAAACCACAATACATACAAACAAAAAAACACAGTGATCATAACTGGTCATATGCAAAAAATCAGGATTTCTCATAGTTTTAAAAGTATTATTTCAATTTTCAATGTCATTGAAAGGTCATCTCCATATATAAATATAAACTAAATGGCAACCCTGTAAGCTTCAAGCAGATTGTGAATTAGTAGGTGTTTTTATTTTCTAATTCACATAAAATAGAATGAAAATATGATTTGATCTTTATTTTATTCCCTAAAGCGATGCTCATTTTGCATGTCTTAATAGATATACAGAAATAAGAATATAAAATATCGTATTAAAGTTGTGTCATGAGAAAAATCTAGCTTGTGCTGCTTTGCCATGTGTGGTTAAAAAATAAGAACAGTGAAAAAGGACGGATCACTATATACGAGCCGTCCCATGGGAAAACCAACAAACAGCATATGCGAAAACAAAGACGCAGATCAGAAGCTGATCAGCGCCTTTGTTTTCGCTACACTGATAGTACAATTCCTCTACTCTCTAAATCTGAAATTTAAAGCTTTTAGCCATCTTCTGTGCTTGCACAGCCTGATTTGTGTTGGACCTGTTCGGAAACCACATTGTTGGTTTTCCCACGAGATGGCTCATATAGTTACTAGTAGAATGAGGCTGCACATAAGAGGAAGTAAACTGTGTCACATGACCATCTGGAAAACATGTCCATGTAATATATATCCCCTTATACACCACTTTTATATAGCAAAACTGGGGTATGCAGGGGTTTACCTATTTTTCTTATTTAACATAGGTTGTGGCTACTCGTTTGAACCGCCTCGGCGAGGCGGTTCTTATGTGTACCCACAATCTATGTTTTGAGCAAAAATATCAAAAATATCAAAAAAATATCAAAATTTTTCTGCTAAATTCTTCAATTTTTACAGCCCAAAAAATGTCTGTATATTGCATGGGCAAGTTTTCATAATGTGCACAAATTGGCAGCAGATGTGTAACACGCCCGGTAAAGTGCAAATTGACCACCGCCGGTGGTCAACGTAAAAAAAGTTGATATACATCCGGTGGTCGTTTTGAGCGTTTCCTGTTATTAGTTTTCGCGAGTTTGGTGGATGTGGAAGGTAAGATGTTTTTTTATCAAAAACGTATTATAAAAATCAAAGAATGTCAGGCTATCAGTTTTTTGCGTTTGAATGTCTAGCCGAAGTGGTAGTTGAAAAAAATAAACCGTTTTACTGCAATCCTTTCCGGCCCGTTTGATCGGTAGTGAAAACGAAAATAGAATCTGGTCAAACACAGGTTAAAATGCCCTGATCGTGCCTTTGCAAGCTTTCTGTAACCAAGGGTCGTTGCAGTTAGTTAAATGAACACTTAATTAGCTTTTCAGACATAATTTAAAAATATTTCAAGCTTTCCTTTCAACACTTAGATCGAATTTGTACCGGCGGTCAACTTGAAGTTGCGGTGGTCGTATTGATCAATGGGGATTACAATGTAAATTTTCATCGTGAGATAAAGCCAGCAAAAATGCAACTTGATGTCGTTTTCTGTTAGGGGGCACGGCAACATTAATGGAGATGCATTCTAGACACAACCAAATCCAAATCAATGCCGTCGGTGTCCTCATAATTCAATTTCGTTTGTCCATTAGCAATTCAGTCACATAGTTTAGCAATATCTGATGTATTTATTACTAATTTTTGGTAACCCCAACAATACAAATACTACCTCATGCAAGATGCTTTGAATTTATATACATAATTCGCATTGACTCGAAGAAAACCACTAGAATGACAGTGTAGTCAATTTGCAAACTAGGTGGTCAATTTGACCTTAAAAATAAGCAAGTTTGAAATGATTTACTGTCCAATTTGAAAAGTATTGAAGGACATGCCTGCTGTTTAATGTTGAGCAGGCTCAGTCTTGCAGATTCGACAATTATAGGAGTAACACTAAGCAAAGCGTTCATTGTGTTGTTCGTATGAAATCTATCTCCTGTTTTGCAATATCAATTCTTTGAATATGTAAAGGTGAATAATCACGTGGTTTATATCAATTTCAGACACATTGGTCATAATAAAATTGTCAATGCTAAATGAATCGGCGTGTAAAATTACACATGCATGTACCTCTTCATTACATTGTCACGAGCAGTTGGAATAATAGATTCATAATGTTTCTGGATTTTGCAAGTAGTCGATTGGCTCGCTGGTTAATCCCAAACGCTAGTTAAAACGAGTCGAGATCACGTGATTGTCCACTGCAAAGTGTAGAATGAATGCATGTATTATTGCGCTGAAGAATAACTGGCCTCGTCAGTTCTAGGTGCGCCTAGTGACCTTATTTTTCCTTCATACGTTTCCAGATAGGTCGATTTAAAGGGAAACGAACCAAGCGTCGTTACCTGACAAACAAAAAAAAAACATATCTCTGGCGTGGACGGGAAATCCAAGACGTTGTCCAGAGTCCGTTCAAATCGCCATCTAAGAAAAAGCCAAAATACAGTTCATCACCCTATTATCACCCCAAAAGACAATTTGTCCTAAAATCTATACACCAAAAGGAAAGTTCGGATTTCCTAAGAAGAAAAACATAAAAAACAGGGACTAAATCAAAAGTATTAAGTCTGTATACTAGCACCCCAAAGAAATCAAAACAAAGTTTTATTATGATAGACCATAGCTATGCACAAGCTAATACAGAATCTATAGGCACCAGCAATTCACAAGCTGTATTCCCGAAGAACTTCTGATATAATTGATATGAACCACATGATTTTTCACCTTTACATATTCAAAGAATTGATATTGCAAAACAGGAGATAGATTTCATACGAACAACACAATGGACGCTTTGCTTAGTGTTACTCCTATTATTGTCGAATCTGCAAGACTGAGCCTGCTCAACATTAAACAGCAGGCATGTCCTTCAATACTTTTCAAATTGGACAGTAAATCATTTCAAACCTGCTTATTTTTAAGGTCAAATTGACCACCTAGATTTCAAATTGACCACACTATTATTCTAGAGGTTTTTCTTCGAGTCAATGCGAATTATGTATATAAATTCAATGCATCTTGTATGAGGTAGTATTTGTATTGTTAGGGTTACCAAAAATTAGTAATAAATATACATCAGATATTGCTAAACTATGTGACTGAATGGCTAATGGACAAACAAAATTGAATTATGAGGACACCGACGGCATTGATTTGGATTTGGTTGTGTCTAGAATGCATCTCCATTAATGTTGCCGTGCCCCCTAACAGAAAACGACATCAAGTTGCATTTTTGCTGGCGTTCTCTCACGATGAAAATTTACATTGTAATCCCCATTGATCAACACGACCACCGCAACTTCAAGTTGACCGCCAGTACAAAATCGATCTAAGTGTTGAAAGGAAAGCTTGAAATATTTTAAAATTATGTCTGAAAAGCTAATCTAGTGTTCATTTAACTAACTGCAACGACTATTGGTTACAGAAAGCTTGCAAAGGCACAATCAGGGCATTTTAACCTGTGTTTGACCAGATTCTACTTTCGTTTTCACTACCGATCAAACGGGCCGGAAAGGATTGCAGTAAAACGGTTTATTTTTTTCAACTACCACTTCGGCTAGACATTCAACGGCAAAAAACTGATAGCCTGACATTCTTTGATTTTTATAATACGTTTTCGATCAAAAAACATCTTACCTTCCACATCCACCAAACTCGCGAAAACTAATAACAGGAAACGCTCAAAACGACCACCGGATGTATATCAACTTTTTTTACGTTGACCACCGGCGGTGGTCAATTTGCACTTTACCGGGCGTGTGTAAGCAACAAAAATGACAAGTAGACTCAAAATTTCAAATTTTAAATGATGATGGTAAAGAATTACAAAACACTTGAGCCACATCATGAGAAATCTGAAATCAACAATCTGCATTATGTGAAAACAAAGGCAAAGATCGCCCGCACCTCAAATCTCCGCATCAACCATGCGGAACTCCGCACAACATCTGCGGAATTCCGCATCAACTATGCGGAATTCCGCAAAAACATGCGGAATATCAGCATTTTTTGTGCGGAATTCCGCATGAACATGCGGAACTCCGCAGAGGTTTCACAATATGCGGAATTTCTTCCGCATCTCTCATCGGAAACTTTTCCGCACCAGCAGCGGAAAAATCGGACTTAATACTTTTTTAGTGCGGAAACAATGCGGAAAATGTAGACTCAGACAATTTTTGAAGCGGAAAATATCTTAGATTATTTTGCATGCGGAAAATAACTTAGAAAAATTTTACTTGGACAATTTTTGTATATGGGACTTTTCTTAGTGTCAGTGTCCCACTGTATCTTAGGAAAATTATAGTGCAGAAATTTTGACTTTTTACAAACAAAAAAAATCATAAAAAATACCAAATTATCACTGCCATGTATCTCTGGAGTCAAACTGTCAAATGTTAGAGACCATGCGCAAAGGATATCATTATCGGGAGATTTGAAATTATGTCCAGGAATAGTCTGGGAAATGTCAGGTAATTTCGCTTCCGCCCGAGAGTGGCAACCCTTTCTTGGAGGTCCATTCAAATACTCTACTCTTTTAGCTATTTAATCTGACAAAGATGAATAATAAAGATGCAGACGATTTCATGGAAACAATTTAGTTTATTGAAATTTTATAACTTATGCAATTCGTTTTGGCAAACTTTATAATGTTAGGAATTATGTATGCGATTCCACACATGAAAATATTTCTAATCCCATTTTCGCTTCCACCGATTCAAGAGCACTTGTTAGTTTCAACTGACAAAAGAAATGTGCCCTAAGTACTAGTAATCTGCCCCAAACATGCTTGTCTAGAAATAGTGTGGTTAGGATAGCTGACTGTCCTGGGATATGACCATAGCTGTTGACTACATGTGGACATAAAGCAATGAAACAAACAAACACAACCATATTGAGATAATGTAATAATATACATTTCTTTTGTCTCTCTTGACTTTAAACCAGCACCTCAAACCCCTGTATCGCATTGAGCGGAGCTCCGCATCACATGCGGAATTTTTTCCGCACCACATGCGGAATTCCGCATCAGACCATTTTGAATATATTATTGCTGACCAATAGGAAATCAGAATTTCAAGTACTGACTCACTTCCTGTTTTCAAATATTAGAGGGAGCATTGTTTGAAAGGAAGTGTTCTAACATGTGCCATTTTTAAAATTGTGTTATAATGAAAATTATAGTTAAGGAGTTTAGTTCTTTAGCATTGTAAGTAGCCAGTATTTATATGAATTGTCATTTTATGTTGCTCTATGCCTTCTCTGTGTTGAAATTTGCTACTGCAGATTGCTTCAATAAATTTTGTCTCAGTCCATGAATTTAGTTCAACAAAACAATGATTCAGGAACATTAGAATCTCTAGAGTGGGATGTTAAACCACAATACAAAATTACAGGTCTTCATATACAATAGTTATTTCTCAAAGCAATTCAGACATAACTTTCTCCAGATTAAAATGTGTTTCCTTTGCATTCTCTGAAACAGCTTGACCTTTTGCTTTGTTCTTACTGTCCCGGTTCTACCCTGGTGAAGGCAAGCCAGTATACTGTGATAAACCGAGTAACTGTTTCTACCAAAGTTGATCGTGTTCTCAGTCAGGGTGTTACCGTGTAGCCCCAGTCTTGTTCCTAGTTCTACCATGGTGTTGTCCTGGTGCAGGCCGGTGTGCCTCAGTTTTACTACGGTAAAGCCTGGTATCGTCCTGGTTCACCCCACCTGTCACCTGTGTAAACCGGGAAGGCACCGAGGCAAACCGGGGTACACCATGGCCAAATTATTAAAGCCGGTTTGCCCCTGTGGCATCTTGGTTCACCCTGGTAGAGTCCCGGTGAAGCCCTGGTTTGTGCCGGAATAGCCCCATGTTGTCCCTGTTACCCACGGTTTGCACCGGATCATCTTGGTTTATCAGGGTCGAGTCCCATGCCATCAAGGTTTGTCACTTTGTTGCTCCGGTTTTTGACATCTCTCACAGTTCACCCGGGTTTACCCCGGTTGTATTAAACATTTTTATACAACCATGAAGGCTCCCCGGTTTATCTTGGTTCTTCCCAGTTTGCCATGGTAGCACTAAGGTTCTATCACGGTTCGTTACGGTTTGTCCTGGTTTGATTTACCCCGGGCGAACTGGGGAGCTAAACCGCGACAGTGAGAACATATGGAGATTGTACAATCAAATTCAAAATCCCACACCGGATACCAGGCGAGTGATTAAGTACAGTGCTCACAATACTACATGAAAATGTTACAACACCCATGAAGAGCAAAATGATTACTTCTGTCTCAACAAAGATAGCCATCTGGCTTACATCAACCAAATATAAAAGTGACAAGTACAACAGAAAAGCAGACAGAATAAACAGAAAACATAAAGAAAAATCACATCAAAACCGCCTTGGAACTGTCAGTGAAGAAATTACTGGAGGGCTTGAATAAATTTTATGTGGCCACAATCCTCACCATTCGACCCTTAAAAGCCAAATAAAAGTCATATGAAGCCTAGGGAATGCTGAGTCAAACATTTGTATAAAGCAGAAAATGGTTCAGGTCACATGACCAAGGTGGTCGCCACACCCATATATGGTAAAAACTTTCTGGAACAGAAAATCCAATATAGAATTCCACAGGATGCAGAGCTCCGCATCATGCGGAATATGTTCCGCATCATGCGGAATATGTTCCGCATCATGCGGAATATGTTCCGCATCATGCGGAATATATTCCGTATCAATCTGCCTTGCAGAATTCCGCATCATGCGGAGAATTCCCTGTTACTTTTCCGCAAGATGCGGAAAATATGTTCCAATACTCCGCATCAGTGCGGAATTCCGCATTCAAATTCCGCTTGATGCGGAGTATTGGAACAAATTTTCCGCATCATGCGGAGAAGTCTCCGCTGCTTATCCGCAAGCTGCGGAGAATTCTCCGCATGATGCAGAAAAATAAGCGGAACATTCTCTGCATGCAACATCCTTCTTCTTTTTCATTTTTTACAGTTTGATTTCCGCACGATGCGGAAATATTGTTCCAATACTCCGCATGAAAATTTCCGCATAAAACATGCGGAAAATGGAGTTTCGTGCGGAGAATCTAGGTACGGGCAGCTTCAAAATAACTGCGAAGCTGATCAGCGTCTTTGTTTTTGCTAAACGGATAGTACATTTCCTCTGCTTTATGAATCCAAAGTTTCCAGTCTCTATGTAGCCATCTTCGGTGACTGTACAGCGGTGAGATGATAGAATGGATGAGTGCGGTAATGAAATATCAGCACTCTTAACCGCTTATCCACGGGGACCGCCTTTAAAATAATTGACATGTATTGCCAAAACTAACTTGTTTGTCAAGCTGTTGTATAGGTGAACCTCATTATAATGCTACCTTTGCATTACGAAAACCTGCCCATGCAATATACAGAGATTTTTTAAGTTGTAAAAATTGAAAATTTTCAGAAGAAAATGTTTGATATATTTCTTATTTTTGCTCAAAACATAGATTGTGGGTACACGTTAGAACCGCCTTGGCGAGGCGGTTCTAACGAGTACCCACTATCTATGTTTTGGAGCAAAAATAAGAAAAATAGGTATACCCCTGCAAACCCCAGTTTTACTATATAAAAGTGGGGTATAAGGGGGTATACAGTACACGGACATGTTTTCCTGATGGGGGTCCATAGAAGCAGACTGTGTTACAAAAAAAGAAGTGAACCATGTTATATTGAGGTTACTTACAATAGCTATGTAGCAAAATACTGTAAATCCGGAAATTTTCGCGAGAACTTAATTTTCGCTAATATTCGCGAAGTCGTTGCTTCGCGAAAATAAAGTTCTCGCTAATAAAGAATTACTATAAGCTTTATAGACTGCACGAGTACTCACTCGCAAATTCAAGAACTCGCTAATAATTCAGAAATCAAAAATTCGCGAAATAAAAGTCTCGCGAAAATTTCCGAATTTACAGTAATCAATTTGGGAGCCATGACATGGCCATGTTGTTTTGTGAGCTACGTTATTATGAGGTTGAAGTGTTAGGCTATGTATTGTATATTCAGATTTGCAACAGAATGACGAATAAAATCAGTTTTTAGTTTTAGCTTGATTCTATGGATCATAAAATAGATAAGTTTTTCACAATTTCTCATTTTGTTACATATGAGCTGCAACATGAAAAAACCAACATTTTGCATATGCGAAAAGAAAGGCACAGATCAGCTTCACAGTAACTGCGAAGCTGATCAGCACCTTGGCTTTTGCTATTCGGATAGAACAATTCCTCTTCTTTCTAAATATAGTCATCTTCTTTGCTTGAACAGCTTGGTTTGTGTTGGACTTGTTCGGAAACAACATTGTTGGTTTTCTCATTATGCGGCTCAATCATGTAATACATAAACACAAATATCACAATGCCATTATGTTACATACAAAATTGACTCTGTGTTTTTCAGTTCCGAGAGAGTGAGAGCTCAACAGGGGAGTACGGGTTCAGAATAGAGGCCTTGAGGGTAGGTGATGATTACTGGTAATATTCCTGAGAAAGTGCAAAGTCTGTTGTCTGTCTAGATCTGCTTTAGGGCACATTTCAGTTCTCAACAGTTATGTTTCCTAAAAGGCAGAAAAATGCGTCAGTTACTGAGATTTGAAGTTTTAGTGCAAAAACATGCAGCTTATAGGACATGACCGAAAAATTGTTAATAGGGATGTTATAGATCTGACTGGCTGATAATGAATACAAAAATATATGTTTGCATCATGTAAAATACAATACATGTATTTTGTATGACATGGCATCCATTGTTCAAAGTAGAATTTATTGCTGGAACATGAGGATCTTTTGCAATACAGATAAAAATCTTTTCATCTAATTTCATTATTTTCAACAGAAAATAATTGTGTTTGATTATTCAGCACCTGCTCACCCTAAATGGTATGGTTGCTTAGAGAGATTGCTATGAAAAACTAACTATATTATTCATTTGTCTGATTCGAATAGAAGCAGATGCCTATGACATACATATCCCTTTATTCCCCACTTTTATATAGCGAAATTGGGATATGCAGGGGTATAAGTATTTTTCTTATTTTTGCTCCAAAACATAGATTGTGGGTACTACCTAGTTAGATCCGCCTTGCAGAAGTGGTTCTAACGTGTACCCACAATCTATGTTTTGAGCAAAAATAAGAAAAATATCAAAAATATCAATATCAAAATTTTTGACTGTCAGAAATTTTTCAATTTTTACAACTCAAAAAATATCTGTACCGTATATTGCATTGGGCATGTTTTCATAATAGACATGTGATTGATCCTCACTTCTGGCGTAATTCTTTCATGAAAATATTTATCTGGTCATTCTGTCTCCATTACGAAAACCTGCCCATGCGATCTACAGAGATTTTTTAAGTTTAAAAAAAAAATGAAAATTTTCAGTAGTAGAAAAAAATTGATATATTTAATATTTCTGCTCAAAACATAGATTGTGGATACACGTTAGAACTGCCTAGCCGAGGCAGTTCTAATGAGTACCCACACTCTATGTTTTGGACAAAAAATAAGAAAAATAGGTATACCCCTGCAAATCCCAGTTTTTCTCTATAAATGTGGGGTTCAAGGGGGTATTCTTTTCATGGTCATTCTTCCTCCTCCCATGATTCAAGAAAAGCATTTCTTAGTGGTGGAAGAAATGTGAACTAGTACCATCTCATCAACCCAGGTATATTAATTGTTGTGTATGTCTTCCAGATCTCAGGAGAACCAGTCACCACTAATTTGAAGAAGGTCAAGACAAAAGAACAGATTAAGAATGTATTGACTAAGTTTATCTATGGTAACCGGAATATTCAGAAATCGTTGTTACGGCGACTGGAAGAGCTCCGAGAAAAATTTGAAGAATCTCCATACTTTATGTCACATGAGGTAAAAATTTCACTTTGTAGTGATGTAAATACCACTGCTACCACTTTGTAACACAGTTTGGTACAGCACAGTTTTGAATAAAAAACATATCATTGCTGGACCCAAAATGGTCATTTATGGTTGATTATCTCTACATTTTACCTTTGATATAACATTCATGATTAGCAACAAAGAGGAATGTTGTAAATATTAAAGGAAAGTAAACCCCAGAAATACACAAATAAATAAAAAAAAAAAGCTGCCATCAGGAATATTAGTGTAAAAATGCATTAATTTATTTTCTGTTTCAGGTAATAGGCAGCTCAATATTGTTAATTTATGACATGAATGAAAAATGTGGTGCGTGGATGATTGACTTCTCAAAAACCATTCCAGTAGACGATGATTTAAAGATAACCCATCGGTCGCCATGGCAGCTTGGTAACCATGAAGATGGGTTTCTCACTGGTTTAGACAGTCTAATACTTGTGAGTATATTTGCAATACATTTGTGATTACACTTTTAAAAATGCTTTTTGTGAGCGGTTACATCAAAAGAAATTAGAATTTCACAAACCCTCCCTTTACAGTGATGGGGTAAAATCTAAGAGTACTGTTCAGCAATAGTCTGAATGATTCTCACTGTTTGCAGCCTATGTGACAAGTCCCGATAGGTCAAAGGTCAAAGAGGTTGTAGTTTGTTGCCCCGGAGGGGGTACTCCCATATTAAAGTGGTACGGGTATGTGCCGCAGTAAAGCCCCCCTTTTTGAGATTTATTAGCTCTGAAAGCACCCACTTTTTCAGTTCAATTAGCTCTAAAAGCACCCACTTTTTCTGAATCCACCCATTTTCCCAGTTCGATCAGCTCTAAAGGTACAACTTTTACCGTTTTTTCAGCTCTGAAAGCACCCGTTTGATCAGCTCCGTAAGCCCCCTTCTTTTTAATCTAGGGCGGCACATACATACCCATTTTATATGTGAGTACCCCCTCCGGGTTTGTTGCTTTTTGTGCATGTTCGATTTTAGGATCGTCACAACATTTAAAGCTTATTCTCTAATGCACCAGTCATTTGTTTGTAACCATGCCCCTCCCCCCCCACCTATGGGGAAGGGTAGTGTATAGTTGGGTTAAAGTGCTGGGCAATGATTATTACTTTTTAAGTATCCCTGCGGTGCAGGGAAATGACAGGGTTTTGGTATTAGGATCCTTACCTCAGGGAGATTTTCTATTGCAAAGGGTAGAACAAAGAACAAAGTTTTGACCTCCAGTGTGTCCCTGGGGGTGGTGGGTTATAGCAGGGCACTGAAAGCTGAAAAGTCATAATCCCTGCCCTTCCCCGTAGGTGGGGAAGTAGAGGTTACAAATGACTGGTGCAAAAGTTTAAACCTCACAATTTAGTTGGGACGATGAAACTCGTACGACGCTTAGTTTTGACGAAAAATACACCCATGATTCTAAAGGCTAAATTGGATATCAAACTAAAGGTTATTATGTCTCCTTTTATTTCCCGGTTGTTGTTGGGTCAAAAAAGTGTAGCGTCATATTGGAAAATGGGGAGATAACTCTGTGCTGCACTACCCTTCATACGTGCTAGTATGAGTAGTAAAATGGATGTATCTCAGCCAATCTTCAAGATAGATCAGCAAATTTGGTACCAAATTAAAGTGAAGACGATTATCCTTCATCTGAAAATAAATATGCAAATAATTCATAATTCTGAATCTATGAATATTCATGAATACCCATAAATACTAACGATTTTATCAAATTATTGATCAAAATGTCCAAATTAAGCACAGTTTGAAGCCAAGGCAATGGATATATTCAACAAATACAACAAGAATTTCTTCCAGTATGTCAAACATCTATAATGAAACTAATATGTGTACTTTTGCCAACGTAACTACCAGCTAATTTGCATACTAATTAGCTAAATACATTATCCTATTTTACCCCGGGAGCTAATTTGACCTAGCTTGTACCCCCAGGACAATTTTTCATGGGTGCTTAATAGTTCATTGGTAACCAGGAAATGCAAATAGTTTTTGTCCTCAAAGATTATCTTATTTGCACTATGAAAAAGAAAACCGCATGGTTTCCATGGTAATCGTTAGCGTGATTCTTGAGCTTGGGGGTGTACATGTACATACAAAATTGCTCATGTCGCCACTATTACCTATCCTAGACCACTGCATCTGGTCTTATTTTAAAGCTTAGGCATGACCCTTTTATCCTATTGTAAGTAATCCAAGTTACCTTTTTCAATTCAGTTTTACGTCCATTTCAAGATTATTTCATCTCATATGAGACGAGCCAATCAGTAGGTGGGCGAAAACGGTAGGACCCCGAGAAAAACCACCTGGCACTCTCGCAAGCAGAACTTGGCTTGTCTCACATGTGGCCAGAGCGGGGCTCGAACCCACACCAGACACAGCGGTGAGTTGATCGAGTGATTAAGAAACAGCGCTCATAACCGCTCGGCCACAGGGGCCGCGTTACCTAATTTGCATATTCATGAAATATAATGAAAACACTAAAATAACAGAAAAATCGTTAAAATCCATAAACTGATTTCAGGCCCAAACTATCACTGTGACACTTTTTTATTGAATCAGTAATATCATATTACAAATTCATTGATGTCATAGGCCTAAATGAAAATTATCCCATTTGCCTATTCATGAATATTAAACAAAAATGTCGAAAATAGAGGAAAAACGAGGGAAAAGCTATAGCCATTGCAAAGTTTCGGATGGGTTATAAGATCGTTTATCTTGCATCACTGACACCAATTTTCATTACTTATAGTGTAGTCAGAGGGACCACCTTAATGCTATAAATATTGTCCTCAATGAACACATTTGCATGATGTATACTTTCATAGTTTTTACACCCATCCTCAGGGTGAGTCTAAAGAATAGGTAGTACTCCCAAAAATATTCATATACCAACAATAGCACGCGCTGGAATACTATGATTGGTTTGATAGTGATGCAACGACCTAGCAATTTAACCTTAATACCTATTATTCAAATCGTTGAATTTGCTTATTCATGGAAATTAATAAAACCCACAAGCAATCGGGGAAATTTCTTGGAAAAAATAGGGGGTATACGTACAAAATAACTTGTACCAGAGATGTTAACAAACCCAGGATTCTAAAAGAAGTATCAAATGAATGCTATGGCAATGTACTATGACCCTAAAGTCTCATATAAGAATGATCTGAAATTCAATTTCATGAATTTTATGGAAAAAGTTATAAATAGAAATGAAAAAGTGGAAAAATTAAATGATATATTGACTTGTATCTTGGCAACCAAAACCCCTAACATGTTTATTCTTATATGAGACTTTAGGGTCATAGAACATTTGATAATTCTCTCAGCACCCTGGGTTTGTTAACAGCTCTGGTACAAGTGGTTTTGTACGTATAGCCCCTGATTTTTCAATATTTTTCTCCGGTATCTTGTGTGTTTTGTTAATTTTCATGAATAAGCAAATTCAACGATTTGAAAAATATGTATGAAGGTTAAGGTCGTTGCATCTTTATCAAACAAATTATAGTATTCAAGAGCATGCTATTGTTGGTTTATGAATATTTTTGTGAGTGCGCCATATTCTTTAGAATCACACTAGGGGTGTGTGGAACTATGTAATTTTACATCGTGCAAATGTGTTCATTGTTGAGGACAATATTTTATGGCATTAAGGGGGTCCCTCTGACCACACTGGCAGCCATATAAATTGGTTTCAGGGATGCAAGATAGACCTTAAAACCCATCGATAACCTTGCAATGGCTATACTTTTTTCATAGTAATCATTTAGGCCCATGACATCAATAAATTAGTTATACGATATAACCTGGTTCAATAACAAAGTGGCACAATAATAGTTTGGGCCTTAAATCAGTCTAATTATGGATTTTAACGATTTTCTTGTCACTTTTAATGTTTTCACTAAAATTCATGAATATGCAAATTAGGTAACTTGCATAAATACTAACAATATGATGAAAGGACAATGTCGAAGCTTTAAAATTAGACAAGGATTAGTGCTCTAGGATAAGTCATAGCGGAGATATGAGCAATTTCATATGTACAAACCTATACTCAAGAATCACGTTCATAGTGCGAATAAGTTTATCTTTGAGGACAACTATTCTTTGCATTTCTTCGGTCCAGTGAACGATTTGGCACCAATGAAAAATTGTCCTGGGGTGCTAGGTAGGTCAAATTAGCTCCCGGGGTATAGGCTGAGATATGCTTGATTGCGCTGATAAGCAGCCCGTGTGTATGAAAAATGTACCATTGGGTTATCTCCCCATTTTGACGCTACACTTCTTGGAACCAAGAACAAATGTAAGTCGATAGGAGATGTACTATGGTTTAAATTAAGATAATTTTGTTCTTTAAATCGACATATTAGCTGATTCAATGGGTAAAACATAGGTAAAATAAGTGATAGATGAGTAAAATTTTCATATTCATTAATATGCAAAATAGGTTATTTGCATATTCAAACATCATTCTGAAGCAAAATGCATACCCTTTACTTCGATACTAAATTTATTAATTTAAGAAAAACGTAGGCTGAGATAGACTTGATTTTGTTGGTAAATTGCATGTATGCATACACTGCACTACTGGATTATCTCCCCATTTTTCAATATGACGCTATTCTTCTTGGAAGCAAGGAAAATGTAAAAAAGATGGAAAGATATCAAGGTTTTATTTAAGACACGTCTTCTTCTTTAAAACAGTCTTTTACCTGATTTAATGGGGTAAGACATCGGAGTCATCTATCAAACAATATGTGATAAATAAGTAAAATTTGCATATTCGTTAATATGCAAATCAGATAATTTGCATATTAAAACGTTATTCTAAAGCACAATCGCCTAGCCTATACTTTGATACTAAATTTATCAATTTAAGGCGAAGGTAGAATGAGATATGCTTGAATGAGTTGGTAGACCGCATGTATGTATAAAAATGTACTATTGGGTTATCTCCCCATTTGCATTATGACGCTACACTTCTTGGAACCAAGAAAAAATGCAAATCGATAGAAGATGTACAAAGGTTCAATTCAAGACATTTTTTGTCCTTTAAATCGATATATTAGCTGATTCAATGGGTAAAACAAAGGAGTCGACTATTGTTAAATAAGTGATAGATAAGCAAAATTTACATATTCATTAATATGCGAATCAGGTACATTTGCATATTTAAACATCATTCTAAAACACAATGCCTATCCTTTACACTGATACTAAATTTATTAATTTAAGATGAACGTAGGCTGAGATAGGCTTAATTTTGTTGGTCAATTTCATGTATGCATAAACTGTTCTACTGGATTATCTCCCCATTATAAAATATGACGCTACACTTCTTGGAAGCAAGGGCAAATGTAAAAAGATGGAAGAGGTACCAAGATTAAATTTAAGACTCTTTCAGCTCTTTAAATCGAAATTTTACCTGATTAAATGAGGTAAGACATCGGAGTCATCTATCAAACAATATGTGATAAATAAGTAAATATTGCATATTCGTTAATATGCAAATCAGATAATTTGCATATGAAAGCATTATTCTGAAGTACAATCGCATACACTTTACTTTGAAATTAAATCTATAAGTTTAAGGCGAACGTAGGCTGAGATATGCTAGATTGTGTTGGTAGACCGCCTGTATGTATAAAAATGTACTATTGTGTTATCTCCCCATTTTGCAATATGACGCTACACTTCTTGGAACCAAAAAATGTAAATCAATAGAAGATGTACTAAGGTTTAATCTAATACAACATTTGTTCTTTAAATCGACATATTAGCTAATTCAGTGGGTAAAACATAGGAGTCATCTATCGTTAAATAAGTGATAGATGAGTAACATTTGCATATTCATTAATATGCAAATCAGATAATTTGCATATTAAAACATCATTATGAAGCACAATGTCTACCCTTTACTTTGATACTTAATTTATTATTTTAAGATGAACGTAGGCTGAGATATGCTTGATTTTGTTGGTTTACTGTCTGTATTCAAAATACTCGTTCTATAGAGTTATCTCCCCATTTTACAATATGACGCTACACTTTTTGGAACCAACAACAACCGGAAATCGATAGAAGAGGTAATAAGCTTTAATTTGAGACCAAGTTTGTCCTTTAGAATGATGGGTGTATTTTATCCCTCAGAAATCGGGGTCATCGTCCCAACTAATTACATATTAATGAAAAAAAAATGGCATTACTGTTTTTCAGCTCTTATCAGATCTCGACCTTAAGACAGATGGCTTCCCTAACAATTTCACTCCAAACATTCAACCGAACACAGAGGAAACCTGATTACCAGTCACCTTATACAAAGGGAAGGCACTCTCAGGGATGCTGTACTAATAATAGCCCAAGGGGAGCAACTCCATGTGTGGGTGTTGGAGTTTATTCTGGTGTTCATCTGTTGGAGTTTATTTCAGTGTTCAAATTTGACCCATATTCCAACATTATGATACCTGTCTGACATGCACTAGCAAAGGTCTGACCATACTTTGCAGTAAGCTAACACATGGGCCATTACAGCATGGGGCAGTCGAAAAATATTAATCACACTTATGCAATAAACAGCATTTGAGACATATCATGAGAAAACCAACAATGTGGTTTGCCGAATAGGTACGACACAAACCCAGCTGTACAAGCACAGAAGATGGCTGGAGGCTTGAAATTCTGTATTTAGAAAGTAGAGAAATTGTACTATTCCTGTAGCGAAAACAAAGGCGTATCTGCTTCTTTGTTATTGCATATGCTAATTGTTGGTTTTCTCATGATGCAGCTCATTTCTTTAATAGGGCTGTAAAGATTATAATTTCTCAAATTTGTCTGTATTAAACTAAGGCTACAAATTGTGACATTGTGCAGAAAAACTTACGCAGAAGCCTTTAAGAAGTATCGGCTAAGCCACTTGCATTGTAAACCAGATGTGGTGAGTTTCATCCAGTCTTTTGGATGAGCCTTTAGAATTAAGGTCATGTTTCTGTATGACCATAGCTGTTGGTAAGATGAACTCTTCAAGCACTATGTCACAAGTAGCTAAAGCCATTTCCAACAATTGAGCTGCCTCGTTGGAAAACCAACAATGTGGTTTCCGAACAGGTCCGACACAAACCGGCCTGTACAAGCACAGAAAAGAGCTAGAAGCTTGAAATTTTGGATTTAAGTAGGAGAGGAATTGTACTATCCGAGTTGCAAAAACAAAGGCGCTGATCAGCTTCGCGGTTACCATGGTATTTGCGTGGTTATAACAGCTCAATAGATATTGTTGTGTTCATGTGCTATATGGAAGTTCTAAGGACTCAAAGACACTTTGATGAAAGATGACGAATGCATTATAGTGTGAGAAAACATTTGAGCTGCGATACGAGAAAGCCAACATGGTGGCTTCCGATCAGGCCTGACACAAACCAGGCTGTACAGCCACAGAAGACAGCTAGAAGCTGGAAATTTTGGATTTAGAAATTAGAAGAATTGTACTTTGCCTATAGCGAAAACAAAGGTGTAATCAGCTTTTCCGTGTGACCATGAAGCTGATCTATGTCTTTGTTTTCATTTATGCAAAATGTTGGTATTCTCATGATGCAGCTCATTTGTCACAGGGTTCAAAGGGTACCTTCTATTTTCATGTGTGTGTGTGTTTTATTGTTCTCATTTTATTTTTGCTTTTTAATGATAAACCTTTTTATGTTCGTAAACTGTATGTTCTAAATGTTCATTATGGTTGGCAGATTACTGGTTTTACAATACAGAATTTGTCTTTGTTAATAGGACTAAAATACTCGTAACTCTTTCGTAGACTGTACAATACAGTGCAGAGTTTAAGATTTGCTGTGAGAACCCTAACAAAATGCATGGACTTTAACCACCATGTATCATTACAACAGCCTAATTTTAATTTTGAAATTGGCCAAAACCAGACAATACATACATATAAAATGGTGCATAAATTCTGTGTAAATCAATCGTGAAGGCACTAACTGAATGTAGAATAGGCTATGATAATATGAGCCGCCTCGTGGGAAAACCAACAATGTGGTTTCCGAACAGGTCTGACACAAATCAGGCTGTACAATCATAGAAGCAGGCTAGAAGCTTGAAATTTCGGATTTAGGAAGTAGAGGAACAGTACTATCCATGTAGCGAAAACAAAGGCGCTGATCAGCTTCGCGGTTACCGCGAAGCTGATCTGCGTCTTTGTTTTCGCATATGCAGATTGTTGGTTTTCCCATGAGGCGGCTCAATTATGATAAACTTATTATTTAGACCAATTATTTTCAATACTACATGTATTTATCTACGGACACAAGGGTTGTTAGATATTTATTCTAGAAATTTAAAATTTATTTGTATGATAAGCCCAAAAATGTAAAAGTGGACTAGATTAAATATTGACTACTTATGTTCTAATGGTTGTAAAGCTATGTTCAATGGTAACTTTTGAGCATTTTCACAGATTTGAGCCACATCATGAGAAAACCGGCATTCTGCATATGCGAAAACAAAGGTGCATATCAGCTTCGCATTAACTGTGAAGCTTATTGATCAGCGCCTTTGGTTTATATAGTACAATCCCTCTTCTTCCTAAATCCAAAATTTCCAGCCTCAAGTCATCTTCTGTGCTTGCTCAGCTCGGTTTTTGTTGGACCTGTTCGGAAACCACATTGTTGGTTTTCTCATGACATGGCTCATTTAAGTGTGGAATCGTGTGGAATCATGTACAATTCAATACTTTGTACCTAAGTACCTAAGTGTCAATTTAGTTTTTTCCCACCCCTAGGTTTTTGGAGTGGGAATTATGTCTCCCCCCAATATGGGGATTTGTTTTTCCCCGTGCGTCTGTCTGTCCATCTGTCTGTCCGTCACAAAACGTGTCCACTCTATAACTGGAAAACCGTCAAAGTTATTTCAATGAAACTTGATACACTAATAAAGCATGATGATACAATATGTCATGCATAAGAACCATAACTCTTGCTTTCATATCTTTGGAGTTATTTCCCTTTGATTATTTTCTATACAATTTCGTGTCCGCTCTATTACTCGAAAATCTTAAGAGATATTTCAATGAAACTTGGTACACTCATAAAGCATGATGAGACGATGTGTCATGTTAAAGAACCATAACTCTTGCTTTCATATCTTTGGAGTACTTTCCCTTTGATTATTTTCTTTACAATTTCGTGTCCACTCTATAACTTGAAAACCGTAAGAGATGTTTCAATGAAACATGGTACACTAATAAAGCACGATGAGACGATGTGTCATGTTAAAGAACCATAATTCTTGCTTGCATATCTTTGGAGTTATTTCCCTTTGATTATTTTCCATACAATTTTGTGTCCGCTCTTTAACTCAAAAACCATAAGAGATATTTCAGTGAAACTGGATACACTTATAAAGCACAATGAGACAATGTGTCATGTACAAGAATTATAACTCTTGCTAGTGGTTTTTTTTTTAGTTATTTCCCTTTGATTATTTTCCATACAATTTTGTGTCTGCTCTGTAACAAAAATCGGGAAGAGGTATTTCAATGAAACTTGGTACACTTATGAAGCACAATGAGACAATGTGTCATGTACAAGAATTATAACTCTTGCTTGTGTATTTTTGGAGTTATTTCCCTTTGATTATTTTCCATATTTCTTGTCTGCTCTATAACTAATAAAGGGTAAGAGATATTTCAATGAAACTTGGAACACTTATAAAGCACAATGAGACGATGTGTCATGCACAAGAATTATAGCTCTTGCTTGTGTATTTTTGGAGTTATTTCACTTTGATTATTTTCCATACAATTTTGTGTCTGCTCTATAACTAAAAAACGGTAAGAGATATTTCAATGAAACCTGATACACTTAAGGATATGTGATGTGCAAGAACTATAACTCTTGCTTGTATATTTTGGACATGCACTTATAAAGGGGGGGGGGAGACATCAGTTTTCACACAGAAAACAAATTCTAGTTTCTTTCTGATTGCACCATTTCCTGGTCATTGCCTACTTGTACCTTTTTTGTGCCTTAATTTACTGTCATAAAATATAGCTAGTCTTCAGAAAAAAACATAACAGGGTTTTCACTGTAGAAGCATAGTTAGCAATTTAGTTTATTTAGTACATGTATGACTTTTATATTATTTGAAACATTCAATAGTAATTTAGCTTCTGTTAAGATAGGAAACAAATGACTGTGCTTAATCATCCTTAATGTGAGCCGTGACGCGAGAAAACCGGTCTTCGGGGTTTCCGACCAGGTCTGACACAAACCAACCTGTACAGTCACAGAAGCATGCTAGAAGCTTGAAATTTCGGATTTAAGAAGAAGAGAAATTGTACTATCCGTGTAGCGAAAACAAAGGCGCTGATCAGCTTCGCGGTTACCGCGAAGCTGATCTGCGCCTTTGTTGTCGCATAGGCAAAAATCCGGTTTTCTCACAATGCGGCTCAATGTGATGTAAAGCAATGACACAATTTCTGAGAATAGGCAAAACTATTTTCCATTTTGTAAAAGAAACTACCTTAATAAGGCAGATGTAACCTTTTTTCTTAATCTGGATATGGTACTTTAAAAATCTACTGGTCTAATACTGTCCAGATATGGATCTTTGATCATTGATATTATGATATTATTATTGAGCTGTTAATGTATCAAAACATTTCCATGATATTAATCTAGTGCCAAACTATTTTTGTAAATACATGTACATATTTATTTTACCGGAAGTCTTGCAAGGTATACCCAGAAAACAATACCATGTTATAAGAAAACCAAAGTTTTGAACCAGGTCCTAGATAAACCATGTTGTATTGCCACAGAGGCTTGAAAGTTGAGGAATTTCACTATCGTGGTAGAAAAAAAAACAAAGGAGATAATATGCCCTTGTTTTTGTAACCACAGAAGGCAAGTTTTCATATAACATGGGTGATGAAATAGTTTTAGCTCTAATGATGAGTTTCACGAAACAGGGTTTGATTGTATGGAATTTTATGTGTGGTTTTGTGTATCCATTTGTTTTACCCTTCTTACTTGTTTAAAATACTGTAAATCCAGAAATTTTTGCGTGACTTTTATTTCGCAAATTTTCTATTTCCGAATTATTCGCAAAGTTTTGAATTCGCGAACGAATGCTCTTGTAGTCTTTATGGCCAATAGAAATTCTTTATTCACGAGAACCTTGAATTCGCGAGGCATCGAATTCGCGAAAATTAAGTTCTCGCGAAAATTACCGGATTTATAGTACATTGAATATGTTTTAAGTGCAGTATGATATTTTGTTCAAGTAAAATCTCAAGATGTAATGTTGCAATTATATTTTCTTTTTAGTGCTTATTGTGTTGAGGCATTATCTGAGCCGCCTCGTGGGAAAACCAACAAAGTGGTTTCCGAACAGGTCCGACACAAACCGGCCTGTACAAGCACAGAAAAGAGCTAGAAGCTTGAAATTTCGGATTTAAGCAGAAAAGGAATTGTACTATCCGAGTAGCGAAAACAAAGGCGCTGATCAGCTTCGCGGTTAGTGGAAGCTGATCTGCGTCTTTGTTTTCACCTATGCAGATTGTTGGTTTTCCCATGAGGCGGCTCATTTGAGGGTATACATAATGATGATAATTTTTAATATGTTACATAGAATGCATTCCCCAACATGAACTTTCCTATGACCACTCAACTTTTTCGTGGTAGCAGAGGGTTTCGAACCCAGACCTCTTGCTACCAAGACCGAGTTTGTAGCCCCCAGACACCCCTGAAATCCATAATGTGTTCATTCCAGATTTTCAAGTGTGACCAAATTCACTAAGGTTACTTAGAGACAACCAAATAAACTGAATACAACTGACACAGATGAAATCAATACAATGCTTTAGGATGCAATTATATTACGAAAACTTGCCCATGTTATATACAGAGATTTTTTTCAAGAGAAAAAAATCAAAAGTTTATTGGAAAAATATTTATTTTTTTAATCTTTTCGCTCAAAACATACATTGTGGGTACACCTTAGAACCTCCTCGCTGAGGTGGTTCTAATGAGTACCCACAATGTATGTTTTGGATCAAAAATAAGAAAATTAGGTATATCCCTGCAAACCCCAGTTTTGCTATATAAAAGTGGGGTATACGGAGGTAAACATTACACGGACATGTTTTCCTGATGATCTGAATGGGAACAACTTACTACGCATCATTTTGATCCATGGCAAGTTGTTCCCAGGTGCATTTTTCATCTGCATTGGTTGTTATCAATCACATTACATGTAAATGTCTCTCATTAACCCAATGTGAAGTTGTAATTCTAGTGTTCAGAATTTTGCTGTAGTTGTTTATTCCGTTTTATAGATAAACATTTATAAAGTGTTTCCAACTGTATAATGCACAATGTTATGTATTCAAGTGAAAAAAGACTTTCTAATATGACCCACGTCATGAGAAAACCGGATTTTCGCCTATGCGAAAACAAAGGCGCAGATCAGCGCAGTAACTGTGAAGCTTATCAGCACCTTTGTTTCCTCTACACAGATAGTACAATTTCTCTTCTTCTTAAATCCGAAATTTCAAGCCTCTAGCCTGCACCTGTGACTGCACTTTGGTTTGTGTCAGACCTGGTCGGAAACCCTGAAGACTGGTTATATTGCGTTGCGGCTCATATAATAATCTGTATTTTATTAAGTTGCTTCATATTTCAACAATCAACATAAGCTCTGTAGAGCTTTGATTGCGACTATTTAAGAACATATGCACACTATATACATTGAGCTGTGGAAATGTGACTTGCTCAAGGCCAAAAAGACAACACTCCAAACAGGGATCGAACCACAGATCCCAAAGTCCAATGCAGTGCTGACTGTGCCAGCCCGCTCCACTTTAGCATGTATATCATATGATAATGAGCCAAGTCACCAGAAATCTTCTTCGTGGTTTTCAACCACATCCGACATAAGCCAACCTGAGTGTACAATCACAGAAAAAGGCTAGTAGTTTGAAATTTGGGATTTAAGAAGAAAAGAGATTGTACAATCCCTGAAGCAAAAACAAATAATCATCTGTGCAGCTACAGCTGGTCTGTGTCTTTTTCTCATATGTAAGTGTATGTGGTTTTGACTCCAATAGGGCTGACTTAGACTTAAGAAGCAGGATTGAATCCATGTGTTTTTACATACATATATTATAAATATGTTAATAATGTACACGAGTCATGACATGAGAAAACCAGTCTTCAGGGTTTCTGACAAGGTCTGACAAAAATCAGCCTGTACAGTCATAGAAGAAGGCTAGAAGCTGGAAATTTTAGATGTAAGTAGAAGAGGAATTATACAACCTGTATTGCAAAAACAAAAGCGCTGATCAGTTATGCAGTTACTGCATGGCTTATCTGTGCCTTTGATTTCACCTTGGCAGTTTTCTTATGCCGCAGCTCACATGTACAAAGAAGTTAGAACAAATGTTATGCAACCCATTAGTGCCTTGTGCTATCAGTCTATATATGTGAATTGTGTACAATCCACTGGCCTACTGTAATGATCAATTACTGTAAATTTGTGCCAGAACTGATATAGATCATTTCTGGTTGAAATTTGAAGCTAGATTGCAGATTGCCTGATTTTCATTTCGTAGCTTTGACCCAATCAACTTGTAATCAAACATCAATGCATAATGTGTAACACCAAGCAGTTAGCCTGATTTAGGTCTTTATCATTTGTCTTCTGTTTGTTTGTTTGAATTGATGCTAAACATCCTAGTCAACAGCAATGGTCAAGTCGGGATGTTGCCTCCATTTTATTGGACTTTTACCCAATATTAGGATATCATGACACACAAAATATGCTTCATAAATATAACCACCTAAGCAAACAGATAAGGCTGATATGTATGGATGTTTTTTTTTTCGTCTGACTTTTTCCCATCTATGCAAATGAACAAAACCATTCAACAGTGGACATTCCTTAGTACAGAAAGCTTGATGCAAAATTGTTGTAAATCATGTTTGACTTGTTGCTTAACATCTAATTCTAATGCACTCGAGAATGTTACGCGACGTCTTATTGGATAACGTCAAAAATTTGCGACAGTATATTCTGCGATGTACCGTCGGAAACCTAACGTCATGAGCAACGTCGCTTCTGATTGGTTAACGTCGTGGTTATACGTCACTCGTCACGCTCACATTTCGTGAAAAACAAAGCATTTTTCGATGTTTATAGTTAAAAAGTACATTAGAATGGGGATAACAATATTCAAATTTTTCATTTGGGGTGGTATATCGTCGAATATGCGGTCGGAAATCATGTTTTACGGCTCCGCTAACGCGTCGCCGTAAAACAAAATTTCCGACCGTATTTCCGACGATATACCGCCCCAAATGAAAAATTTGAATACAGTTATCCCCTAAGTAAACAGCAATGGTCATGTAGGGACATTGCTTCCATTTATGTGGCACCTCTACCAGGAAACCTGTCAAAACTTTGTGCGATTACACCAAAACATATTATGTTCAGGCGGCCCCCGTGGCCGAGAGTTAAAAGCGCTGTTTCTTAATCACTCAATCATCTCACCGCTGTGACTGGTGTGGGTATGAGCCCCGCTCTGGCCACATGTGAGACAAGCCAAGTTCTGCTTGCGGGTGTGTAAGGTGTTTTTTCTCGGGGTTCACCCGTTTTCGCCCCACCTACTGATTGGCCCGTCTCATATGAGCTGAAATAATCTTGAAAGGGATGTAAAACTGAAATTAAAAAAAAAAAAAAAAATATTATGTTCAGTTTATGACATTACGGAAACATGCCCATGCAATATACAGAGATTTTTAAAGTTGTAAAAAATGAAAATTTTCAGGAGAAAATGTTTACTATTTTTCTTATGTTTTTGCTCAAAACATAGATTGTGGGTACACTTTAGAACCGCCTCAGTTAGAACCGCTGAGGCGGTTCTAATGAGTACCCACAATCTACATGTATGTTTTGGAGCAAAAATAGGTATACCCCTGCTTACCCCAGTTTTGCTTTATAAAAGTGGGGTTTGAGGGGGTACACATTTCACAGACATGTTTTCCTGATGCATTGAACATGCAGTATTCCAATTCAATTTAATGGAAGAATTTAAGCTTTTTATTCAAGAATTATTGTTGTTAAAGTAAGGTGTTTTAATTTGAGCCGCCTCATGGGAAAACCAACAATCTGCATATGCGAAAACAAAGACGCAGATCAGCTTCACAGTAACTACGAAGCTGATCAGTGCCTTTGTTTTCGCTACACGGATAATACAATTCCTCCTCTACTTAACTCCAAAATTTCAAGCTTCTAGCCTGCTTCTGTAGCTGTACAGCTCGGTTTGTGTCAGACCTGTTTCGGAAACCACATTGTTGTTTTTTCCACGAGGTGGCTCACTTCTTTTTATTGGTATTATTGCAGTTTTACCTTCATTGTTGATGGTTGATAAAATATATTTGATAAAACAATGTTCTGTTTTGGTTTCTATTACAATCCTTGAATTTTGTCAACTGGGATGGGATTAATGACACCTAATTATACTGTTAAACATACAGACCTTTCAAAGTAAGTTGGTCGGGAGTGGGAGTATGGTGGATTAGTGTAAGACAGGACCTTCCCTCCAATGTTTTGCCCATCAGCAATTCATATCTTCTCATCTTGTACTATTTAAGTACCCAGGAAATGGTGACTCCAGCCCAACATAATTAAAAAAATGTCGACCAGAATCGCTGATCTACAGCACAAAGTGTATTGCAAGTTCTCCATTTTGGGTGGTTGTACTGCTGTTTGATGTTGCACAGCTAAGGCCATATGAAAATGTGACCTCTGTTTTATGAAAATGGGACCTGTTTTATGAAAATGGGTCCTCCGTTTTACGAAAATGGGGTCTCCGTTTTATGAAAATGGGACCTCCATTGCATGAAAATGGGACCTCCGTTTTATGAAAATGGGACCTCAGTTTTATGAAAATGGGACCTCCGTTTTATGAAAATGGCACCTCAGTTTTATGAAAATGGGACCTCCGTTTTATGACAAGAACGCCTCGGAGGTCGATATCGCACCTGCATCGGGCAAAATAATTCAAAACATGAAATATAGGTCAAGGGCACCAGGTCAATGTGTTTCACATTCAAGCTACCTTAGCTGTAGAGAAAATAAAACTTTGACATAAAAATTAACAAGTAGCCCAGGGGCAACGATCGCTCACCTGAGAGTCAACAAGTACAGTCACTGGACAAAAGTAATTGGGGTTTTTACCATATATGGGTATGGTGGCCATCTTGGTTATGTGACCTTGAAACCCTACTTACATCAGCAGAAGAGCTCTTGTCTGGATTGTGTATCCTCTTTTCTGCCATTTTGGTTCACATGAAAAAATCATCTAACAAGGTCAGGGTCCTATAATGACCCCCTGGGTGGGGCCATATTTGACCCCAGGGGCAAGATTGGCAGGATTTATGTAGAGCTCCACATGACAATGTTGTATATCAAATATACAAGCTTTGTGTCATGCTGTTGCAGAGAAGATTTTTTCATATATTTCCATTATAAGTCTATGGTAGATAATGACATGCCTGCGGCGTGGCCTGTATGGACCCCAGGGGCACCGTTGGCAGCATTTATAAAGGAGAGGACTATACATTGGTCCATACAACATATGAAAGCTCTGGGCCATACGGTTTCGGAGAAGAAGGTTTTTTATGTTTTCCCATGACGCCCCCGGGGCGGGGCCCGTATGGACCCCAGGGGCACAGTTGGCAGGATTTATAAAGAGGACCACTATACATTGCTAAAAACAAAATATGAAAGCTTTGGGCCTTGTGGTTTCGGAGAAGAAGATTTTTTTAAAGTTTTTCCCATGACGCCCCTGGGGAGGGGCCCGTATGGACTTTAGGGGCACGGTTGGCAGGATTTATAAAGAGGAACACTATACATTGCTACAAACAAAATATGAAAGCTCTGGGCCTTGTGGTTTCGGAGAAAAAGATTTTTTTTATGTTTTTCCCATGACGCCCCTGGGGCGGGGCCCGTATGGACCCCAGGGGCACGGTTGGTAGGATTTATAAAGAGGACCACTATACATTGCTACTGACAAAATATGAAAGCTCTGGGCCTTGTGGTTTCGGAGAAGAAGATTTTTTTATGTTTTTCCCATTGTAAGTCTATGGGAGCTAATGATCCCCGGGGCGGGGCCAATTTTAACCCCAGGGGCATGATTGGCAGGATTTATAAAAAGGACTACTACACATTGCTACATACAAAATATGAAGGCTCTGGGCCATGTGGTTTCGGAGTTCTCAAAGAAGAGTTTTTTATGTTTTGCCCCATCACGCCCCCGGGGCGGGGCCTGTATGGACCCCAGGGGCATGGTTGGCAGGATTTATAAAGAGGACCACTATACATTGCTACATTGTACACACAAAATATGAAAGGTCTGGGACTTGTGGTTTCGGAGAAGAAGATTTTTTTATGTTTTTCCCATTGTAAGTCTATGAGAGCTATCTGTTGCCATGGAAACCAGAGTTCCAATCCGACCTGGCCCAAAACCTAATGCAACCTTTCCTTCTTCTCAATGATGCTTTAGATAAAATTTGATCACGATCGGCCTTGTTGTCTTAGAGATATTTGAGTTTGAAAATGTGGATGCACGCACGGACGCACACACGGACAGACGCCGGGTCAACTACTGTACTATAAGCTCACCTTGTGAGCCTTCGGCTCAGGTGAGCTAATAAAGTTGATGGACGGTGAAATATAGGTCATGGGAAACAGGTCAAGGTTTGTGCTTAAAGGGTACATCAAGGACAATTAGTATGCAAGGTTTCACACTCACAGCTATCACAGGTGCAGAGAAAACCAAACCGACGTACAAATTAACAAAGTCAATGGACCATGAAATATAGGTCAAGGGCACCGGGTCAAGGTGCATGCTTGAAGGGCATGTCAAGGACAATTACTATGCAAGGTTTCACACTTGCAGGTATCATTGATGCAGAGAAAACCAAACTTTGATGTAAAAATTAACAAAGTCAATGGTCCGTGAAATATAGATCAGAGGCACTGGGTCAAGATGCATGCTTGAAAGGTATGTCAAGGACAATTACTATGCAAGGTTTCACACTTGGGGCTATCATTGATGCAGAGAAAACTAAACTTCGACGTAACTTCGACATAAAAAATAACTCAGCAGGCGCTGTCCTCAGAGCTTTACTACTAAATCACTGAGTATCTTGAAATCAATCAGTGATTGCAGGGGACCATATACTGATCTTTAAGTGATAGAATACTTTGTGTCAAACATAAATGGCCTAGCTACCATCTGGTTGATGCCTATTAGGTCATTGGAAAGACTAAAACAAATGTTATGTTTAAAATGATGCGGAAAATAAAGGAACAAAAACATTTCAGCTTCATTTTTGTGTTGATATACAATGAATTACATGTTAAAGATTCCATTCATTTCTTCCCATCAACTTCCTTGGCCCTAGCCGACCTAGCAAACTGAATAACCATAGGTTTACCATTCAAAACATAAGCATTACAGTCCCTCATTATCTTACTAGCGCATTCCTCATTCGGTAAAGACACAAATGCCTGCCCTTTCATTCTTCCTTCTTTCATTACTCTTACATCAAATGAATTATGGGATGATTCTTGCTGCCAATCAATGTATGAACCAAACAGATTGACAATGTCTTGTTCCGTAGTATGTTTGGTTAGATTCTTGATGTACAGTCTACATGTTGGTTCACCTGGTGCATAATTCTTAAACACTGAAAATTCTTTCATCTGATTTTTTGTAAGTCTGCTTTCTCGTATAGTTTCATAGGAGAAGAATTTTGATGGGTCGATTTTGTAGTTCATGTCAGGTTTCTGAATTTCTTCTTGTAGATTTGGTTTAGCCACTGGCTCTATTTTTCCAAAACCTTCCTGTGTGATTTGCTGATCAGAATCCATAGTAGTTTCATCCTGACTGGTTCTAATTTCAGGCTGCAACTGTTGTTGTGGAACGTTCTGATTTCCTAGACCAGTCAACCTGAGCTGCTGAGACTGAAGAATAGCCTGGTTCCCAAGACCAGTTAAATTAGACTGGTTTCCTAAACCTGGCATTCCTATACCAGTCAACAATGGATTTTGTGAATGGGGAGCTGTCTGGAGTCCGGGACCCATCCAATTAGACTGGTTTACCTGGCCAATTAAGTTACCCTGATTCCCAATACCAGTCAAGTTAAACTGGATGTGACCTGGTCTGAGTTGCTGGGTTTGTTCAAAGATCTCCCCTGGGGATTTGATCACCGAGGCCTTCACCGGGAGACTGGTGTCTGGCTTCACTAGCTTCATCTTCTTCCTTGGTCGTTTCACCTGCAATTGAAATAAATATGGATACATGTAGATAAATAGTAGACATCATTTCAAGGTAATGAGATATCAAATAAATTAAATATGCACAGGGAGCACTACCAGCCTTAATAAAACGTGTACTTCTAAATGGGGTAAAACTCTCAAGACATGCAAACAGGACAGAAAACAGTAAATTAGGATACATTGATCACGAAATTGTTGAAAATTGCTACAAGATTTAAAGTTTTTCTTCTAATTTGATCAATGCTGATGGTTCTGAAAAACAAAACCATTTCCAAGGTCATTTGTGAATGTCATGTGAAAAAACAACAACAAACATACCAGACCTGGAAACCTCAGCCAAAATAAATTCTCTCAAAAGAACCTCAGTTAAAAATATGCGTGCTATCATACCTTTATTTTAGCGACAGTCTCCTGTGTTTTATTTGTCCTGGCAGGTTCATCATCTGATAATTCAGATTCTTCTGTACTTGTATACTCCATCTCCACCTCTTCAATCTGGCCGGAACTATTTTCTAAGTCCGCTGTATCACTACGCTCCAATCCCCTTGAGTCACTAGCCAGTGGGGGCGTGGCTGTAACTGCACCAAATGGTGCTGGGATATTCATTTTGTTCATCAAGTGTAGAACTTGGACATAAAATCTAGGATGAGATGCTAAAGCATTAGCTATGTTTGTTAATGTTGAAACACTAGGAGGTGGGTACAAATAGCACAGATTTGGTTTTCTGGAGTAAGGAATACCATATCTCTTATGAATTTCATCAGTTGTTGCTTTAGGGCCAGTGACAACTGGACTACTTTTCTGTGGATCATTGTCACCGCTTTCAGACTTTTCACTCTCTTGAGACATTTTCTTACTATCCAGTTCAGATGGAAATTTGCTTCTATCAGCAGTTTTGGCATATTCTACGATCAATTTACACCCTAAAACTTCCAACTGGTGAAGTCTCTTGATACACATTTCTGCAGCCATAGGGTTATCAAACTGTGCAAAAGCAGTGTGTTTCATGGAGCCCTTGACTCCCATGGGACGAACCCTGTCTGCTCCAAAATGACATATCAAATCAATCTTTTCCTGGTCTGTTAGTTCCCTAGGGAGATGCCGCACTAGAAGTGTTGTTGTTGCAGAATGCTCCATTTTGCCGCCTTTTCATTCAAACTGTAAATGAAAAAAAAAAAAAAAAAAAACTATGAAGAAATGAAGCTAGTCATGAGTCAAAGCCAATTTGTTTGTTAGATTTGCAGGTTAGTGTCCCAGTCAACAGCTATGTTCATGTTAGAATGTTTTATGCCTCCATGTTAAGGAACACTCTAGTCTACCCAACAATAGGATGTCATGACACCCAAATTGTCCTTAAAAATAGAATCATCCAAGTAAACTAGAAATGCCTATTTATGTATTTGTATGCATTACGACAACTTGCCCATGCAATATACAGAGACTTTTTTTCAGCAGTAAAAATTTAATGGAACATTTTTGATATTTTTAATATTCTTGCTCAATACATAGACTGTGGTTACACATTAGAACCGCCTCGCCAAGGCGGTTCTAACAAGAACCCTCAGTCTATGTTTTGGAGCAAAAAAAAAAAAAAAAAAAAAAAAAAATATGTATACCCCTGCATACATCAAATTTTCTATATAAAAGTGGGGTATAAGGAGGTATTCATTACACGGAAATGTTTTCTTGATGGGTGATCTGACTTCAGCAACTTCCACTAGGCAGGCTCAGACTGTCTAAGTGGTTATTAAACCAGTAATCAGATAGCGGGTCAGTAGACTATAACCTTTGCCTGGAGACACAAGCAGTGCATCTAATTCTCAATGGCCATGGGTGGAGCCAATGCCAGGAGAAAACTTGTTTTTTCTCTCTTTTGTTACTTCTTAACAGACAGAGTGTATTACTTCTTATTTAAACAGACAGGGTCTATTAATCCCAGGAGGACTTCAGGGGGTATTTTAGTGTTTTACATATTAGTTGCTAGTCAAAAAGTCGTATGCATGAAAACATCACATATTACAGAAACTTGCCCATGCAATATAGACGATATTCTGGCTGCATGTAAACACAGCTGTTATCATTTTATCAATATATTATTTATTGGAGGCAGAAAGCTCGCTACCTCCTGTTATATCTGCAGTGTAGCAGAAGGTAATTTCAGTACACACTGCATCATGGTACATAGTTGTTTTGTGTTGTGGCTTAGTGACCCAGTTAACAGCTATGGTCATATCGAGATATTGCCTCCTATCCAAAATTAGGATGTCATGATGTCCCAAAAAGGCATCAAATATAACCACCCATCTAAGCCATTTAGGCTTATATGTATGGATGGTTTGACTTGAACCAATTTTCCTGGGCAGGCTCAGGGGCAGCCCGTCTAGATTACTTCAGGCCCCAATGGGTGGGGGCCCAATATAGTTGTTGCATGGTGGGTTTTGCAGTTCTTTTTTCTGTTTGCTACAGTGTAATGTCAAAGTTCTTTCATTGTTGTCACTTAGAATAGTTCTACCTCTTATTTATCAAATGATATGGGTAGGGTAACATAGTTTACAAAATTGAAGTATTTTTCAAAAGCTTTAGCTTTGAATTTACATGTATCCTGGGGCGTACTTGATTTAGAAATTTTAAGAGTGATCGGATTGATTTGAGCAGTACACTAAATCAAGGGAAATTGGACAAACAGAGTGCATTCCCATTACTAAAACAAGTGAGGAAAAGCAATAAAGAAAAAAAAAGTCAAATTGTTGCTTTTATTTAATGATTTTGATTTACGGCGTGTTTATTACCCTGCAATACGCATGGATGTCTCACAAACACCTCCATGCTGAAGAAATAAATTTTGCACTCCTCGCACTGAAACATTGTTGACGCCAGGTTTTTCAGAGTAGGTCACGTGACTTGCTCCGACCACACCACCTTGGACGGTAGAGCGCTTCCTCGCGCTCCATTGCGACTACTTGATTTAGAATCCTTATGCTCAGGTCGATTGGATCAATCGGATTGGCTATACATGTATCAAGTGCGACCCTGGACAAATGATGGTACTACACTCCAACACTGTGTCAGTCCGTGCCAATGTTCAATATCTGTGATACAAAATTGAAAGGAGCTATTCAGTTACAACAAAGCTGATCTGTCTGTTTGTCTTCACTAAAACAAACGACTGGTTTTCTCATGGCGTGGCTTTTTAACAATATGGAGTCGCGAAAACTAATAACAATAACAGGATTTCGGATATTGCAGAGTAACATGAGCCTGATATGTATTAAAATGACATGTGAATCTTTAAATAAACATACTTAAACGTCCTTAAACAAATTTTAATCTCAGTAAAGTGAGAAAACTCCGTTTTTAGATTGAAAGTTCTACTTTCGTTTTTTCTCTTGTTAGGGGAGACAACTAGAAAAAAGTTGGGATAAAACAGTTTCGTAAAATATTTATTTCTTATAATTACAAAAACATTCGTGGCAAAATAAAAAGCATACAATATTTATCTTCCTTTTATAAAACTTAGTGCATCAGATTAACGATGTCTATGCAATATTAGAGTTTCAAAATGCGCAAA
Source organism: Rugalucina vietnamica (assembly GCA_964017185.1). NCBI lineage: Eukaryota > Metazoa > Mollusca > Bivalvia > Lucinida > Lucinidae > Rugalucina > Rugalucina vietnamica. The sequence continues at coordinate 35,703,740 of OZ024884.1, forward strand.
CACGGTTGACCATATTTCTGTTGACGTTTCATGTCAAAACAACATGTACATGGAAGGGGTCCTTTGGAAATGGACAAATTACTTCAGTGGTATGCATTAGCTGGGTATCTTGTTATACATATTGATGGACTGAATAACGATGCTTTTATTTTCTTCTTTCAGGACGTTTTAATTCCTTGTCAGGTTGAAAAATAGGGCGTTGAAAATGAAATGCTGCATTTTTTTTTCTCACATTTGCCAATGGCAATGAAATAATGCAGTTACTTCCGCCCTGGTGTCAACAATTATAAGCTCAGATTGAACATGGTGGTTTGTCTTAACTGAATGCCTTAATGTCTTAAACCAAAACTATGCTTTAAACTGACTGATAATCAGATTTGAAGACTTGGCAGAAAATCAGTACTATCACCCCGGGACTATCACTTCCAGACACTGGAGAGGATGGCTGGATGGTATTAAAAATCTATCATACCCTGAAAGGCTAAGAAACTGGGGTTGCTGTCACTAGAATATAGACGTGAAAGAGCTGACCTAGTAGAAGTTTATAAAATAATGCACAACATTGACAAAATCGACAAAGACAAGCTGTTCGCTTTTCCAACTTACACTGTGACAAGGGGACATCAACTTAAATTAGCTAAGAAACAGCATAGGCTAAAAATCAGATCCAACAGTTTCAGTCTAAGAGTGATAGACTCTTGGAACGCTTTACCCGAACATGTAGTCATGGCACCCTCCCTGAACTGCTTCAAATCACGGATAAATGTGTTTTTGAAAAACCACCGGTATAAGTTTAGTCCCTGGTGCTACAGTCCCGGACCAAAACCAAGAGACTACTACAAGAATGCACCTACAGAGGCTGTCTAGCCTGATATTGGTGTTGAGGATATGTGAGTTATGTGAGTATTGACTGGTGCGTGTCTCTTACTTACTTACGTAGTCGATGTCCTTCCAGGCCCGAAGATCTGTGTAGACGCATTTTGGTTGATGCTCCATTCTTTCGCCCGGAGTGTAACACCATGGAACGAACTTGTATGGGTGCCCTTTCCAACTCCTGATCACCGGATCGGACAGGATCGTACCGGATCGAACCTAAATTTCCCTTTAATGTATGATTTCCATATATTTTCACTTGAATATTGCATGGCATATCGTGATAAGCGAGATAGCCGAGTGGTTAGCGCACTGGCTTCTTGTGCTAGAGGTCCCGGGTTCGATTCCCGCTTGCGGCGAGGAAAATTTGTTGGTCCGAACTTGCTTCCCTTCGTGTCATTTGCAGGAATGACATGATACAGTGCGCCGTCCTTCGGATCGGGACGTTAACTGGAGGCCCCCTGTGCAGGGACAGTCATCCCCTGTGCATGTTAAAGATCCCTACACAGGTTCTATCCTCAAGCATGTAGGCTCATCCTTCAAACACACCGGAGTGTACAATGTACACCTCCCAAGAATAATCAGAAATTGATTGATGGGAGTAACAGGAAAACAAAACAAAACAAAACAAAAAAAAAAACATACAAAACATGCCCAGTGCTTATGCCCAGTGCTTATTGAATTTGTAAATGAACCAGAACAGAAAATCTATGTCTCCAGATCTCCACATATGGGAGGAATTCCTACCAACCATTGATTTGTTAAGCTTCTCTTTAGTATGGTAAAAGATCTAATGGGGCACGGGACCTTTTAGCTAGCTGCAAAATTAATTACAGTAACTATAAATTGGGAAGAACAATTACGATCACCCAAATAGTTGCTTAAAATGCTAGACTGTTTAACTGGCTGTAAAGACACAAGATTATTGCTAAAAAATAAGTCTCAACATCCATGAAAAATTATGTCTGATCTGGTATCTGCATCCGATCCGGTCTGTTCCAGTCTGATCTGGTGATTCCAAGCACCTGTTATTGGCAATGGTTAGTTTGGTTACACACATTTTTACCTGTGATATTACTGATAAACCAGTGAAGACGCACTAGTTGTGTTAGTTGCATTTTTATCTGACACGCTAGTTGTGTTTACATAGCACCACACAAACTTTATTTTCCAGCTTTTTCAATGGGCATCTAAATGAGCAGTGCTGTTGTTGCTAGATGCACATTATACTGTCAATTTATAATTTTGTTTGAATTATATGCAACTTCTAATTTTATAATTATTTTTATGATTGGTCCAGCAAGTGTATTTGGTCCAAGGACTCCAGGAAATGTGCGATAAATGATCTAAATATTTTGGACAGTAAAATGTACTATTTTTCATGAAAAATTCCAAATCATCATGAAATGAACCAAGATTTTTCATACACATTATACAGTTAAAAAAAAACAAACAAAACAACTCCCTGGAATGAAAGAAAAATCTCCTTGATCATGTACAGCCGCGGTGGTGTAATGGATAGCGCATTCGCTTAGCAATCAAGAGGTTGCGGGTTCGAAACCCGGCTGGTACATATGCCTGTCATATTGGTGATAAATGTTCACCCTGACATAATAAAGGCAAACCGCCCATAGGGTGTAACGTTGTTTTTTTTGCTGATGCCTCTATGATTGAGTAAACTACATGTAGGTCAAATTTGAGAAATGTATTTAAAAACTAATTTGTTTTCTAGGTTGGCAGGCTAGATGGTTTATCCTGGACAATGGCATACTTTCCTACTATAAATCAGAAGAAGATGTGGTGTCAGGTTGCAAAGGTTCCATTAAAGTTTCTGCTTGTGATATTGTGGGTGAGTTCGGTATTGTTAAAACAAAGATCTGACTCTTGCATAACAGGACCAGTGGCCCTGCACAATTTTGCAAGAAAGCTTAACTGAGATGTTGTTGGTCAGGGTAACATTTTTTGTCTCCCAGGTCTGTCTGACCAAAGGTCCTGTAAGAGCGTCAGACCTCAAGTTTCATGGACTGCTATAGATGTTAATATGATGTTAGGTTTTTTCCAACTTTAAGGGAGAGGATATGCAAGTTGCTTAACTGACCTCATTGAACAGGGATTTTTGTTTTGGGCGTCTCAGGGGCTGAAATAAGGCCCCATTCCCAATGCAATTTAGGTGATCTGTAAATCTGTAAATAATTTTCAACTGTTCTATACATTGTGAAATTCAAACTTTGCTGCATAAAATGGGGTTTAACTGATTACAAGTTATTATTCAATGATTCTAAATGAAATACCTTAATAAGCTAGGTCACATTGGAAAGTATAATTAACGTAATATGTTTTGAAAATTTCCCAAATTCAGGGTTTATGTCGCTAAATTTCTCAATCAGAAAGGCCCCTTCCCAAAGTTGCCAAAAAAAAAATCCTTGTTGAATGCCCACCAACATCTTTGCCTTCAAGAACAGGTAGAGATTTCATTAGCATTTTGTGGACATGAAGAAAGTATGTGTTTTAAAAAGCTAATTGCCTGAATGTTAACCTGTCATGTAGCCTCAGCCGTAGCATTTTCTCTTCACAAGCAGCGCCAAAGATCAGTTAGAGCAGAAAGTATTTCCTTATTCTGTGGTTTCAATTAAAACTTGTTTATGAGTAAATGGCGTACCGATATACTATGGTAAATTAGTAAGCTTACCCATCATCAAACTTAAGAGTGTGATGATTGTGCATTTGAGAAATAATTATACATGTACTTGTTTTTTTGTGTACTTGTGTTCTTTTATCTTTCAGTTCATGGTACAGATCACTCCAGACTTGACCTGATAGTTCCTGGAGAACAGCATTTCTATATCAGAGCGTCATCCCCACAGGAGAGGCAGGAATGGCTTGTAGCCCTCGGCAGCACAAAAGCTTCCATGGGAAAGACTATTGAAGAACCAGGTATTACTTATATTCAGCTTTACTTATATTGGCTAGATATGAGCCGTCTCGTGGGAAAACCAACAATGTGGTTTCCGAACAGGTCCGACACAAACCGGCCTGTACAGTCACAGAAAAGAGCTAGAAGCTTGAAATTTCGGATTTAAGTAGAAGAGGAATTGTACTAACCGAGTATCGAAAACAAAGGCACTGATCAGCTTCGCGGTTACCGAGAAGCTGATCTGCGCCTTTGTTTTCGCCTATGCAGATTGTTGGTTTTCCCACGTGGCAGCTCATATGTCTGGGTACTTTATCTCCACAGGATAGCTTGTAGCACTCAGAAGCACAAAGGCTTCCGTGGGAAAGACCATCGAGAAATCTGGTATTGCTTAGGTTTATTTTCTGAGAACCAAATACTTACAAAGGTCATATCAAATTATATAGTCTCCTTTTATTTATATTTTTCTTATTTTTTTTTAGCTCACCTGAGCCGTTAGGCTCACAAGGTGAGCTTATAGGATGGCCATGATCCGGCGTCCGTCCGTCGTCCACCATTTTCAAAGATCTTCTTCTCTGAAACCGCTTGGCCAATCAAAGCCAAATTTTATATGAAGCATCTATAGGAAGGGGGAACCAATGTATTTATAAATAATCTAGGTCACATGACCAAGATGGCCGCCATGCCCATATATGGTAAAAACCCTTCAAAATTCTTCTTCTCAGGAACCACTGGACCGATTTCAACGAAACTTGGCATGAAGCATTGGGGACTAGAGTACTACAATGTGTTTATAAATTATGACCTTTGGATGACCTTGACCTATTTTACGGCAAGGTCAACATAGGTCGCCCATGCATTTGAATGGGGAAAATTGTTAAAATGTCATTTGAAAGGCAAATCTTGCAGGAAATGGGCAAATGGACTGAAGGTAGGTAATTCTGAAAAAAATTTAGACCCCAGGGGTTGGTCTGCCCCCACCCCGGGGCAATATACATGTATATTACAAAAATATTCAAAGATCTTCTTCTCTGAAACCACTTGGCCAATCAAAGCCAAATTTTATAGGAAGCATCTATGGGAAGGGGGAATCAATGTGTTTATAAATAATCCAGGTTACATGACCAAGATGGCCGCCATGCCCATATATGGTAAAAACCCTTCAAAATTCTTCTTCTCAGGAACCATTGGACCGATTTCAACGAAACTTGGCATGAAGCATCAGGGACTAGAGTACTACAATGTATTTATAAATTATGACCTTTGGATGACCTTGACCTATTTTACGGCAAGGTCAACATAGGTCGCCCATGCATTTGAATGGGGAAAATTGTTAAAATGTAATTTGAAAGGCAAATCTTGCAGGAAATGGGCAAATGGACTGAAGGTAGGTAATTCTGAAAAAAAATTGGACCCCAGGGGTTGGTCTGCCCCCACCCCGGGGCAATATACATGTATATTACAAAAATATTCAAAGATCTTCTTCTCTGAAATCACTTGGCCAATCAAAGCCAAATTTTATAGGAAGCATCTATGGGAAGGGGGAATCATTGTGTTTATAAATAATCCAGGTCACATGACCAAGATGGCCGCCATGCCCATATATATGGTAAAAACCAAAATTCTTCTTCTCCTGAACCAATGGACCAATTTCAACAAAACTTGGCATGGTCTGAAGTACTACAATGTATATATAAATTATGACCTTTGGATGACCTTGACCTATTCTACAGCAAGGTCAACATAGGTCGCTAATGCACTTGAATGGGGAAAACTTTTAAAATGTCATTTAAAGTGAAAGTCTTGCAAGAAATGGGCAGTAGGACTGAATATTAATGATTCTGAAAAAAAATTGGACCCCAGGGGCTCATTTGCCCCAGCCCTGGGGCATTATACATGTATAATATTCAAACATCTCCTCTGAAACCACTTGGCCAATCAAAGCCAAATTTCATGTGAAGCATCTATAGATTGGGGTAATCAATGTATATATAAATAATCAAGGTCACATGACCAAGATGGCCGCCATGCCCATATATGGTATAAACCCTTCAAAAATCTTCTTCTATGGAACCGGTGGACCGATTTCGAAGAAACTTGGCATGAAGCATCGATGACTCAAGTACTACAATTTATATATAAATCATGACCCTGTGATGACCTTGACCTATTTTAAGGCAAGGTCAACATGGGTTGCCTATGTATTTGAATGGGTAAACTGTTAAAATGTCATTTGAAGGGAAAAACTTGTATGGACAGTATATTGATTATTCTGAAAAAATAATGGCCCAAGGGCTTCACCTGCCCCTATACTAAGACTATTTTCTATAACATTCGTATATACAGCAGATCTCAGGTGAGCGTTTACAGGACCATTGGTCCTCTGGTTATAAATTGAACTTTGCTTCATGGGAAACATACCAACAGATCAATAATTATTGTAAGCAAAGAGGTAAAGGGTTCGTGTTTCGGAAAAGATTGTATTGTTACGGTAACTTGTATATCTTACTGCAAGTTGTGTTGTAGGTAACATGTCACCTGATATACTGAGAACCAAGAGGTCAGAACTGCGACTTTACTGTGATCTACTTATGCAGCAGGTGCATTCAGTTAAACAGGCGGTGGAGGGAAAAGACAAACCAGATATTCAGGTGAGAAAGCATTCTAGATGTTTTTGTTTGTTCTATAGTCTCTTTTTTTTTTTTGTTAAAAAAATGATACAATGATACAATAGCCAAATATGAGCCACATCATGAGAAAACCGGATTTTGCCTGTGCGAAAACAAAGGCGCAGATCAGCTTCGCAGTAACTGCGAAGCTGATCAGCACCTTTGTTTTCGCTACACGGATTGCACAATTCCTCTACTCCCTAAATCCGAAATTTCAAGCTTCTAGTCATCTTCTGTGACTGCACAGGTCAGTTTGTGTCAGACCGGGTCGGAAACCCCGAAGACCGGTTTTCTCGCGTCGCGGCTCATATGTATAACCACATCCCAATGCCGACACAATCAGGCATAGTAGAGATTATGACATTTAAGGTTTTTAGTGCTCTGCTATAAGCCCTTGTGGGGACAAACTAAAGGCCAAAACCATTCTGTTTGGCCCGCCCTTCATAACAGAGTCAGAATATACCTCCAATGGATATGGATCCAAATATTAAACCCTGCACTGCAGAATCAATCAAAAAGTATTTAGCCTGGGTACCCCCCAGTACCCCCACCCTGTCCATTAGTTTCGATGCCAGAAGTACAAATGACTGGTGAATCATTTCTATATCATTGATAAAAACAATTTATTTCCTGTTCTTCAAAGTCTATCGGGGTTGTACAAAGGTTTGACAAAGCTACTGGCAAAGAAAGGAGGCTTGAAGTTTGGGTCCTGGTATATGTCAATGTTCATTTAAATACATGTACATGAAATAATATTTTCTCTTACAGAAAATGACAGAGGCAACATCTCTCCTTGGGCCGACCTGTGATACCTTCATCGAGACTCTGGATGAGTGTATGAAAATTATACAGAGTTCCCTGCCCTTTGAGGGGTCACATCCACATGTCACAGATGCCGCCCTACCACCGTCACCACTAAAAGTTCCTTCCAGAAAGGTAGGACATGACTAATAAGTTGTTGACTGGAACATTTATCACAAACAACCTTTTTCCTAAAATCTGTTTTGTAAGTTTTAAATTATACTGTTAAGGTGGTGAGATAGATATGTCTGATCCTTTAAAGATAGAAAGATTTTTCCATATACATGTAATATGTATAAGCATATGATACAGTGGTTGGCATTTTAACATTTATTGGCAAGATAAACTACTTTGGAGACCTTTACCTAGATTGCAAGTTATTTGGGCCTTTCAGTATTTTGAGCTGTTTCGACCTCAAGACTTGACTGCTTGGCCACAGAGTCTTACAGGTGGCGTGAATCTTAAGGTACAGAGAAAGAGAGGCGTGTGTGATAACTTAACTCGTTTATGAGGAATGGACTTTCCCATTGTTATCATTTGCTTATGGTCAGGGTGAAGTAAAACGTCGTTATGCAGCGTTACGCGTGACGTTGCTTTGCGACGCCAGCGGAACAATAATCGACGCTCTTATGTTGCGCCTTTTTGAATCAAAGAAGGCTGTAGCTTTTACGTCATTTAGTACGAATTTTACATTTTTCTTCCCTTAAAGAATGCGACAAATTTTTACCAAAACACAGAAAATGAGAATTTCTGCAGTAAAAGTCATTTATTGTAATTCTTGCGTCAGTCGCACACTGAAATGCAATGCATGTTCGCGCCACGACGTTACGTTACGTCGCGCAAAATACCAAAAGCGCACTACCATACATAACAAAACCTCCAATAGCACGAAAACGAGCCTGGTTGTCAAGGACTTTTTTTCAAGCAACCTGTTCCAAACTGATTCACGCAGATAATATCAGTTTTTAAAAAAACTTCATCGTGGAATTTAGGAGAAAAATATGTTTATGTGCGAAATCCGACATCTATTTCCCATTTCCCCATTGAGTTCAATGGCAAAATTGGTGTTTTTAGATTGTCTATAGCTCAAAAACTAATCCGGTAGTCAAGGAATATTTTTGCATATTCCGATGGGGGAGCATTTAATACATCGATATGCAAAAAATAAGAAAATTCCATCGTAGCGTTTTTTACTTCACCCTACCTTGACCTGAAGACAACTGTCATTATTAGGAGAGTCAGGAGTAATTTCGATTTTTAATTAAATTTTTCGATGAAATTCCTCTTAGCAAACAGAATAGCCCCTGAATGTGGCATCCCATCTGGGGCTATACTGTTTGCCTATGTCCCACAAAAATGATGCCAGGCTTAAATGAGTTAATGTTACATAGATATCCGTATATGCGGTGTAATGATAATTTTGAAACACATATGTATTTTCATTTCAGAATCGCCAGCAATCCCACCGTTCCAATACTTCAGATAAATCCCGCTCACCTTCTATATCTAGTCTTGAAAACATGCCTCCAATGCAACAACATTCCAGGACTCGGACATTGTCCAACAATTCTTCCGATCATTCACTGTCTGAAAAACCTATTCCAGAAAATATTCATTTTATCAACAACAATGTGACTTCTAGCCAAAGTTACACGGTGATGAAAAATGGAAATACTTTTGACCCACCTAAAACACCAGTTAGTAGTAATTCAGCCCCTGTTTTGTTTAATTCATATCAGAATGGTTCCAAAATTGTTAAACCAATATTGGAAAATCATGTGGAAAACAGCAAAACCAGTCCAAATGGTGTTAAGCAGACAGATTCACAAACTAAACATTCAGGGTCACAAAATGGAATTAATGATACAGGATACAGTCCAGGATTAGAGACTGAGTCACAAATTCACATATCAAAGTCACAAAGTTTGAGTAGTGATTCTGGACACAGTCTATCCAAGGCTAATGGTGGTAGTGCAATATCCCAGGACTATGTCACTGCAGAGAGTGATTTGACTGAGTCATCAGAGGACGTCTTTCTCGATCCAGTAGAAGTTAGAATTCCAACTTTCTTTTCTGTTATGAATCCAAGGTAAGAAAGTGTTTATCTATCTATTTTCATAGTGACTGCATTGAGTCTGTCATTTTTCTGATCATAATCTCTGGTGTGGGGTGGGTGGACAAATTTCTTATTAGCAAAATAGGGAAAAACTTAACGCACGGAATGGGACATAAAACTGTTCACAAGAAGGCTTGAAGAAGCTGAACAAACTAAATGCATACCTCTGAGCCCATGAACTAAATAAGAGCTTTGAATTCTTCAGTGGTCTTTGATGAGTTGCAGAAGAAGGGAGACTTTTCCACAATGGGATCGTCCAGAAGAAAAAAAATCTTCAGAACATCACTATTATTGAATAAATAATATTCTCAATTAGAACTATTCCTGGGAGCAAACTGTTCAAAATGGCTGATATGATAATCAAACTAAATATTTCAGCTTATATCTAAAGTTTTGTACACATTTATGCATATGTCGACATTTTTCTCCTAGAGGGGTAGGGGAGGGATTGGGATGCAGTGGGAACTAGACTACACATCAATGCATTCTTGAAGCTTTGAAACTAGCTTAACTCATTTAAGCCTAGCGTCCCTTTTATGGGACATAGGCAAACAGAATAGCCCCAGATGTGACGCCGCTGTTTGCTTAGAGAATTTCCATCGAAAAACTGAATAAAATTTAAAAATCGCTCCTGATGCCCCTAAAAATGAAAGTGGACTCACCCAAATGATAACGATGGGAAAATTCATTCGTCAAATATGGGTTAAAATTTAATATTGTTTCAGTTTTATGGATATAAAGTTAGCTAGTGATGGTGGTATTCCAGTCGAAGAATTCCTTGGTGCCAGTAAATCTTTGATACCTATATTTGGTGAGTAGCATTGCGGGGCCATGAGCAGGGTTTTAGTTTTTTGTGATTGTTCATATGTCTATAGTACTGTAAGTTCAGAAATGCTGGTGATAACTTAATTTTCTATAAATATATGCACCAAAAATAATTACTGAAAATTTAGATTGCAACAGTACTCACTTGCAAGCTTAAGAACTCACCCATGATTCGGAAATAGATAATTCCCAAAGTAAAAGTCGCTGAATTTTCTAGGAAGACACTCATTGCATTGTTATATGAATTCAGCTTATATGAATAAATGAACTGACTTGAGAATTATTCATAACTGAATTGAATTTTGCGGAGATACGATCTGTGTCACCTGATATTGAAACACAGGAGCTTGAACTTATGAATCATTAAATTATATGCTAAAATAATAGTGTCTACACGGCAATATGGTAAGTAGGCACTATGAATAAATTTGAAGCATTATTTTCATGATCTATGATTATACATGTAACTTCAAGCATCAGTGATTGAAATGTTCAAAAAGAGCATTAGTTAAGAATGTGCATCATCGTATTGAAACTGATTTCTTGATATTTCCAGATAAACTCAATGCAACAGCATTTGCTCCGGTGAAAATGGACTTTCAGGGAAATATTCGGGTAAGTGGGCACCAAAACTTGCTAGGTGACCCCAGTTGGAGCCTGACACAAAAGCTCCTGGGATCCAAAAGTCACCTTAAGTTGTGTCCACCTCATAGAAGTGGTGAACACCCAGGAATTGGTGGTTCCATCTCAACGTGACTGACAAATTGTTGACTGGGATGTTAAACCTTAGATGTCAGAATGAAAAATTGTTGACTGGGATGTTAAACCTTAGAGAATGAAAAATTGTTGACTGGGATGTTAATCCTTAGATGAACGAAAAGTTGTTGGCTGGGACATAAAATCTGATCAAACTGCTTTAGGCAAGTTGGTGGAAAACATTTTGTCTGAAATAGATTCAGGAGCATTATCATGCAAATTTATGGAAAGGGAGTGTTGTGGCTTAGTGGTAGAGCATCAGACTTTGAATCCAGGTGTCCTGGGTTTGATCACCACAGGCGGCACCTTGTTGTGTCCTTGAGCAAGACCATACAGTACTGGTTAAACTCAGGAAGTGTTGGCTCCGTCCTTACATGACTGAATGAAAAATTGTTGACCGGGATGTTAAGCCTCAATACAAACAAACAAAATTTATAGAATGGGAAGTTGCTTATTTATTTTATCTTACTGTTTTCAGTTGGGTTTCTACACTTTAAGGATGGTTAAACTTTCCTTAAATGTTAATTGTCAAAATACTGTGTTATCGTGTTTATTATAAAATTTTAGAAGTTTTCCCTTTTTTTCTGTTGCAGAAAGTTCGGACCAAGCATTCCATAAGACCCGAATCATTCCTCACACTACAGAGTATTATATTATATGAGGTGCAATTAAAACAATGGCAACAACCAAACTCAGCCACAATGGCTCTGCTCTGGATGAAAAGGTAAGAAAATGTTTAAATTTTGCAATCCACCCATAGGAAATATATTGCTAAAGATAATTTCTTGCATACCAGATAGATTAAGAGCTGTCGCAGGACAGCGTGCTCGACTGCTTCTGACCTTTGTCAAACATAAGGCCAAACCCGACCAGTAACCCAAAGCATTATGCTCAGACATCTTTTTGCCTTGATGCAATAAGGCAAAATCACTGAACCATGAAAGTTAACTATAACTACCAAAGATTTAAAGGTCTCACTCATATTGTGAAAGAAGTGTGTTCATATACCAACTGAGTGCCAAGACACAAGGCAAAATCACTGAACCGTGAAATAAGGTCACACTGACCTATAAGTATTTCAGGGTCAAAGGTCTAGTGATACTTACTCATAATGTGAAAGAAATATGATCATATACCCATTCAGTGTTGAGATATAAAGCAAAATCACTGAACCATGAAATTAGGTCATATAAGCATGTTTGGGTTAAAAGTCTGGTCATACTCATTCATAATCAGAAAGAAGTATGAAAAAATACCAACTGAGTGTCGAGATATAAGGCAAAATCACTGAACCATGAAAGTAGGTCACAGTGACCCAGGAATACTTTACGGTCAAAGGTATTGTCATACTCATACATATCGTGAAAGAAGTATGTTCATATACCAATTGAGTGCTGAGATATAAAGGAAAATCACTGAACCGTGAAATTAGGTCATATTGACCTAGGACTACTTCAGGGTCAAAGGTCTTGTCATACGCAAACATAGTGTGAAAGAAGTTTGTTCATCAACCACTTGAGTGCCGAGATATAAGGCAAAGTCCCTGCACCGTGAAATTAGGTCACAGTGACCTATAAGTATATTGGGGTCAAAGGTCTGGTCATACTCACTCATAATCTGAAACAAGTATGAAAATATACTAATTGAGTGTCAAGATATAAGGCAAAATCACTGAACCGTGAAATTAGGTCACAGTGACCTAGGACTACTTCAGGGTCAAAGGTTTTGTCATACGCAAACATACTTTGAAAGAAGTTTGTTCATAAACCATTTGAGTAACGAGATATAAGGCAAAATCACTGAACCGTGAAATTAGGTCACAGTGACCTATAAGTATATTGGGGTCAAAGGCCTGGTCGTACTCACTCATAATCTGAAAGAAGTAAGAAAATATACTAATTGAGTGTCAAGATATAAGGCAAAATCACTGAACCATGGAAAGTAGGTCAACCGACCCTTATGACACACAAGTCAGTGTCACAAAGTCAAAAGATGAATGACCAACCATCTTCCTAAGTTGTTTCTATTAAGAAATAAAAAGAAAAACAATTCGGGGAGTTCTAGATTTTGACCTCTAGCCCCGCCCCCCTGACTCCGACCCAGAGGTATGATGTCATGGAACCTCAAATGTATGAAGTATGAATGCTTTATGATAAGTTGTTGTCAAGATATGGACCCCTTGTAAAAGTTACACAACAGTACATCTATTTTTTACAGTGTTCTAGTTTTTAACCTCCAGCCCCACCCCCCAGGCATGGACCCAGAGATCCGATGCCATGAAATGAAACTCAACCCTACAGGGTACCTATGGTCCAAGTATGAAAGCCCTCTGATAAAAAGTTTTCAAGATATAGACTTCTAGAATACTATATCACAGAAAAGCCGTTATTATTAATGGTGTTCTAGATTTTAACCTCTAGCCCCACTCCCTGGCATGGACCCAGAGATCTGATGCCATGGAATGAAAGCCGACCTTACAGGGTGTCCATGGCCCAAGCATCAATGCTTTCTGATGAGTGGTTGTCAAGATATGGACTTCTAGAAAACTTTAACACAAGAATTGCCATTTTTGAAGGTGTTCTAGATATTAACCTCCAGCCCCACCCCCTGGCCTGGTCCAAGTATGAATGCTTTCTGATGAGTGGTTGTCAAGATATGGACTTCAAGAAAACTTTAACGCAAGTGTGACGCGCACGGGAACGGGAACGTGGACGACCGGGGTGACTGCAATAGCTCTATGCACTTTGTGCAGTCGAGCTAAAAATATATTGTTTTACCCTGGGCAATGCAAGAAAACTGTTCTTCGGCGATCAGGTCCGACATGACCTGGCCTGTAAAGTTTCAGAAAGAGGCTAGAAGCTTAAAATTTTGGATTTTAGTAACAAGAGGAGAGATAGTACTATCCGTGATGCGAAAACAAAGGCGCTGATCAGCTGTGCAGTTACTGCACAGCTGATCTGCACCTTTGTTTTTGCATAGGCCAAAAGCTTTCTATAAAAGCCAGAGTGATTCCTCACACTACAGAGTATTATATTATATGAGGTGCAACTAATACAGTGGCAACAACCAAACTCAGCCACCATGGCTCTTCTCTGGATGAAAAGGTAGGGTGAGGCGAGAAAGTTGGTATTCGGGGTGTCCAATCAGGTCAGACATGACCGGGCATGGAAAGTCTGGGAAGAAGGGTAGAAGCTTAAAATTTTGGATTTAACAAGAGGAGAGATAGTACTTACCGTGATGCAAAAACAAAGGCGCGGATCAACTGTACAGTTACTGCAAAAAGCTGTGTGTAATCTACATTGGCTGACTGGCATATTGGAATTGTACACCAGTTTAGTCACTCAAATATAAGCCACTGCATCAGAAAACCAACAATTTGCATAGGCGAAAACAAAGGCACAGATCAGCTGTGCAGTAACTGCACAGCTGATCAGCACCTTGTTTTCGCTTCACGGATAGTACAATCCCTCTACTTCTTAAATGCGAAAATTCAAGCTTCTAGCTTTTTCTGCGACTGTATAGCCTGGTTTGTGCCGGATCTGAGTGGAAACCCAAATTGTTGGTTTTCTCATGCGGAGGCTCAATCATAGTATGTGTAATAAAACTTAAATAAGAATATTTTGCAAACATTTGAATATTTAAAATGTATCAATATTTAAGTTTTTGGCCTGCTTCCTTCAGTCATTTGTATTTTCTTTTTTGTGTGGTACTTATTGGAACAAAATTTAATTGAGCAATTTCAAGTAATATTGAGAACAGAAGGGCACTGTGTGTTAAGTAGAACAAATAGGGTAACTAGTATTTGCAAGATATGAGCCGCTGCATGGGGAAACCAACAATATGCATAGCCGAAAACAAAGGCGGAGATCAGCTTCGCAGTAACTGCGAAGGTGATCAGCACCTTTGTTTTTGCTACACGGATAGTACAATTCCTCTTCTTCTTAAATCTGAAATTTCAAGCTTCTATACTGAACAAAAAAAGAAATGCAACAATTATATTTCACTAAATTTTGAGCAAACTATGATACAATTAGAAATCATTGCATTTTCTACTTCTGCATTAGATATCAGGCTTCCGAATGCAAGAAACCGATTTTCAGTTTGATGCGTATTTACGGAGATATTCGATGTCGACCATGGGCATGCTGAAAGTGGAAAACCACACAGTGCGCATGCGGGAGCATTAAAATAATGGTAGGATTTAAATCCGCTCTAAACCCACATTCAAAATCACCATATACCACTCAGCAGATAACTCACACGTTAAAGAAATAAAATGAATAAAATTGAAATTATCCGCCTTTCAATTAAACATATAGGGATTTTAATGGTTATAATTACGAGCTTGTATGTCGTTGAACTTTATTTCTTTTTCTTGAATTTTAATTAGGGAGCAGCTGACATTGTTTCCTGGTGATTTAGAGTTTCAAACGTGTGCGCATGCGCAGAGCAAATCTTTCCCGATTTGCATTATTTAAAACGACAAAAATTTCTCATTCAATTTTTATCGAAATGAAAATCAGTTGTTTACATGATATACCCTAATATCATATGAATGGGAATCATACAGCAACAGACCTGAAATTATCAACGTTTTACCCTTAAACTCGAAAATCCTCGGTGGTCTATTGTTGCGTTTCTTTTTTTGTTCAGTATAGCTGTCATCTGTGGCTGTACAGCCCGGTTTGTGTCGGACCTGTTCAAAAACCACATTGTTGGTTTTCCCACGAGATGGCTCAAATAATTCATTCTTTTCCAGGAGCCTTGAATTCATCACAAAGTTTATGTCAGAGATTAAGAACGGTGAAACTAAACTGAGCACGGCGGCCAGTAATGCCTACTCAACATCTCTGAAACCTTTCCATGGTTGGGTTGTTCGAGGGGTGTTTGCTGTAAGTAACATTATGATAAGCCTTACGAGTGTAGAAACTCGATTGAGTTCATCTGTAAGTTTATGTAAGAGAATTGCCCGTTTGTGCAAATTGAAGTTTCACATTAACATTTCTGTGAGTCCACTGTCATTATTAGGTGCATCAGGAGTGATTTTGAATTTTTATTCCATTTTTTGATGAAATTACTTTAAGCAAACAGAATAGCCCCAGATCGGATGCCATGTTCTGCTGCGTCACATCTGGGGCTATTTTGTTTGCCTATGTCCCATAAAAGGTTGACAGGCTTATATGTGTTAATAACGAAGAATCTGAGCATAGCGGCTTAATTTAGTAGATCAAAACCTCTTTATAGCACTTTTTTGTGGTCCAAAATAATTTCATTGTTAGTTTTCCAATTTGTGCTATATAACAAGAGAAGAGTGGAATGTATAGATGAATAGCAAAATAGGTAAGTCTAAAATGACTATATAGGGCTTATGAATGACCCTTGTTATATCCGAAAAATGTGTTATATAATGAATATATAATGAATGATGGACATTGGGAGTCATTTTAAACAGCTATAGAAGTTGGAAGACAATCCCATTGTTTACCATGTTTCGCTGTATACATTCCTTCTATTTACAGGTTGCGGTCAAAGCCCTACCATACCACAGTGTGTTCCTATCCCTACTCAGCCCTGAGGGTCGGAAGTCTGATGACCGAGCCTTTGTCGAGTGTGTTATGATGGACATGGAATCGTTTGTAACAGCTATAGAAGTGATTATAAAGATACTTAATGATTTTTTTAAAGCTAATAACTTGGACAGCAATGAGCAAGTATGAATTGAGTCACAACGTGTGAGGCATTCTTTGTGAGTCATAGAAATTTTTTATGCTCAACTCAGCTGTAAGTGCATGAATTTTATCCTGCTCATAAATGTAGAAATGCTAACAATTATTGGCATTTTAACATTAATCAGAAGGATAAATATAAACTGGCTTTGGTGACCTAAAAATGAAAATTACAACTATAGGGCTAATTTAGTATTTAAGAGCAGTTGAATTTCAGTCTCAACTGAGTTGAGCATGGAAAAAAGTTTATAACCTCAAGAATTGGTGTGGTATAAAATGAGCCTTTCCGGATAGAAATCGACCTTATGACATACGACGTTGAACGTGAGAAAATGACGTCGACAACGCGACGTTACGTCAGAGCAATTTTGCGTGCTAATTGTTTGTCGTCTGCCATAAATACGTCCCGACGTTTCTGGCTTTATTTAAGTTATACATTCGCCGATTTGCGTAATGTTGCATTCATTTGGAAGTTTAGAACCTCTGCTACAATATTGTCAATAGATGTAGCGTTTCCATTGCCGTATTTGACTTCTCCCACGGTTAAATGAACGCCTAATTGCGTTAATTGCTTTTGTCTCTATTAATTGAATTAAACATTGTCTCGGTTTTCTTGGAGGGTCCAGCAGATATTAATGCATAGAAACCCATGTTTGATACCTATATTGAAGAGAGAGAGAGAGAGAGAGAGAGAGAGAGAGAGAGAGAGAGAGAGAGAGAGAGAGAGAGAGAATAAAATACAAAATAATTTTAATTAGGGGTGACAGTCGAAAAAAAATGTGAGTATATATACCCGTCATTGATAAAAATCAAAATAATTATTCTTATGAATTTACATTTCTCTCTTAAACTTTATTTCTTCAAAAGTTTTAAAAAGTGTACCATTAGTGCGTGTAATTTCTATACCATAATACTTAATTTATTTTCAAAAAGCATATAAAAGTGTGGAATCAAGTAAATCTATCCCGATTTCGTCAAAATTAAGAATTTATAACTATATTTGATGAATTATTTCCCTTGAAAAAAAACTATTTATGAATACTTGTAGGGGAGATTGGGGATGAATAGGCCAGGGATCAATATTTCATTCCATGTTTGGTGTTTTACTACCCATTTAACAGCTTTCGTCAAGTCTTCGATTTAATGTTTCGTCCAAAAGGCTGGGATGATCGAAGCCACAATTTGGTTTCAAAGGCGAGTGGCTTATTTCAGTTTTATTTTATTATCGTTACGAATCTACCTGCCTTTTTGGCACACGCCACGATCAGCCGGTGGAGACTGATCCGCGGTGGCAAGACTGAGTTTAGTTAGTGTCAACTTTATTCTGATGGTTACGCAAATTCATGATTAAATATGCTATAACTCGAGACACCCAAATACCCAAATCTCACCGTATTAAGGTTATTGGTGATAGCCTATTGGGTCGCATTTTTTACATGACAATCGAACCTCGCAAAAGTTCAAGCATAGTCAGAATTAAACGTTTAACAATTATGTTACGCTCATAGAAAGCAGTTGATATCATGTCGGGAATCAATGTCCGTTTTCATTAGTATGTTTCAGACATATAACCAGAACTTCGCCAGTTAGGATGGAAGACTACAGCTATGACTTTTGTGTAGAAATATTTTAGAATGTATGTGATAAAATCAGGTTTTAAATCGGCTGCTTATCTTCCGAAGCACCCGGTGGTAACTCAGGAGGAAGTAGATGGTTCAGGGGACTTCCGATGATTCTTTTGGGGGATTCAAAATCTCCTAAAACTGCAAATAATTCTTATTGCGTGCGTCTTAATATGCCGAACGGACTGTCATGCAACAACCCCAACAACACGCTAAAATGCAACCCGGCAGGAAAACTTATTCTCAGTTTCATCAAAAATCATTATTAAGATCATCATTAAAAGTTAAGAAGAAATTCCTAATCCTTCTGATGGAACGAACTGGGAAAATTTTTGCAATTTTTCGGAGAGAAGATAAAATTTGACGCATGCAAACTTAAAAAAAATACTGCGTACCAACTTTATCGCATAATTGCATAGGCGGCACAATTAATTCACGTGCTTCACGTGGTTGCACGACATTTCCAAGTTTCAGATTATTTTAATACATCTAGCTGCAAAAGAGGAATACACACTGTCTAATGTATTTTTGTCTGCGCCTCAAGACTGGGTTAGCGGTTGTATAAGTCCAAGTTGTTTTGGATTTGTTTTGGAGAGTTCCGTTTTTCGAGTAATAGCTCTGTCACACATTCACGTATCAGCGGCGTATCGCTCACGTATCTATGAAAATGTCGATACGCCGAGGTCTGAGCCGTATTTTGCTCGAGAGACGTATGTACCACGTACGTGTGACGTTCCTGCTACGTTCCCGTGGCGTATCCGTGACGTATCTGTATTCGTATGGAATTTCACTTTCGTATGTACGGCGTATCAATGCGTATGTGCTACGTACGTGTGACGTATGTATGACGTATGAAGTGTACGCGTGACGTATCTACGGCGTATGTACTGCGTTCTATTCTTATCTGCGGCGTAACTGTTCTGTACCAATTGCTTTTTAATACCTATGAGAACAAACGGATGTGTTTTATTTGCTCATGCAATTCGCACATTATAGTTATCAAATATGAGCCGCCGCATGGAAAAAAACAACAAAACAAAGGCGCCGATCAGCTTCGCATTAACTGCGGAGCTGATCAGTGCCTTTGTTTTTTCTACATGGATAGTACAATTCCTCTACTTTCTAAATCCAAAATTTCCAGCCTCTTACCATCTTCTGAGACTGTACAGGCCGGTTTGTGTCAGACCTGGTCGGAACCCAAATTGTTGGTTTTCTCACGCACAGGCTCATAAAAGAGGTCGAAGATGCCACCGGAGAAATCTAGATAATCTAGATTAACACCGAGGTGGTGGGGGAACATCTTCAAGCTCTCCATCCTGGTCGTAAGACCACATGAACAAAGACGGAGGCTACACCAAGCGTAGCCATGAAAGAACCCTGCACGACACCCCGAACCGTGAGAAACATTTGATCCATGACTTCGGAAAAACGAAAACATACATATAGTTCTAAGCATTAAGATTCTCTTGGAACTCCACAAAATATTCCTAATACTCCTAATACGTCACACATACTCCACAGTAGCGAAACGAACGTAGCACATACGTAGCACATACGCCATTGATACGCGAGGTACGCCACACGTACGTCGCTGATACGCCGTAGATACGAAAAGACATTCGAGGATACGCCACACATACGTCACACATACGTAGCAGATACGAAAGGTACGCTGTACATACGTCACGGTTACGTGGCATTTTAACCGCTACGTACGTGTGGCGTATCAGGAGTATGAGCTACGTATCTACGACGTACCTGCCACGTTGCTTTCGTATGTACCACGTATGTGTGACGTATGTACGGCGTATCGGACCTGCTACGTACGTGCTACGAATTTTTAAGTGCACACATAAAAAAACGTAGCACCTCGGCGTATGAGGAGTATGAGCTACGTATCGAAGAGTATGAGCTACGTATGCCCACGTATCTACGACGTACGTGTGACGTACCTTTCGTATCTCGATACGCCGTAGATACGTGAGTCGATACGCGAATGTGTGACAGCCCTATAACTATGGGTCCATATGTGAAAGACATGTACACACAATAGACGGACACACCAAGTGTTTATATGCGAAGTTTGCTTTGAAATGGAAAATAAGCGATACAGAAAAAGTACCATCAATAACGTGGTCCAACTTGCCGAAGTTGTTGACATATCGGCAAAGTGCAAAATGAGCGAACGGTACAAAACTCTAGGTAAATGGCTTGTGTGGGTCAATGGGATGCATTCTTTTGTCTCTATTTTTCACCATGCGTGGCATTGGGAAGTTTTGCCATTCAGTTTGATTCACGGCATGTGAAGAACGCTGAGTTATGTATGCTGTAGTCGGTTTGAATGATGCTGAGTGACGCATCCCAGTCCTTCGAATTTGTTGAAAGACGGCATGACCACGATCGACGTCTTCGAGGGCACCCGGATGTCACCCTTTCCGCTGGTCTCTCAGTAGATCGAATAGCTTACCCGCTCTCCGTTTCACTTCTTGTCCTCGGTCCACTTCTGTTGAGAGGTTTCACGGAACACCGACGGGAACATCAGCTGATGGTAAGAAGTTATCTTGACTCGGAAATGAGACTTTTTATCCAGGGGGACTTAAGGGACTCGTTTATCTCCACGTTTACAGAGGAGTGATATTTCAGTGATTTCCCTTAATAAAAAGCAGAAATTTTGCTGAAATTAAACTACGCGATTGGATGAATTTGAATATTTTTAACAAATTGTTTTGCAATGTTTTTGTGTGTTCAACCGTTAAAAATTAAAGCGACGTTACAACGTCATTAAAGAATGTCTTTACGTTAACACCTTGTTTCAAAACCCCATAAAATCTCTGATAATTACGCTAGAAAGGTAAGATAAATTGCAAAATGCTCATAAAGTATTCTACTTTCTAGATGTATCAAAAACTGAAAATCGAATTTTTATGTCATAAGGTCGATTTCTATCCGGAAAGGCTCAAATGAGCTGCACAACTATAGAAGATCACTGAAAATTTGATATTTTAAATGTAGTCCTGAATACTGTAAGTTGAAAATGTTTGGGAATGCCATGTAATTCAAAGTTCTTGCTTATATAGACTAAGTACAAGCTTTACAAATGGGCTTGCTCACACATTCAAGAACTCACTAATTATTTGAATAAAGTCTTTGCAAAATAAAAGTGGGGCAAAAATTTCTGAATTTTACTCTCTTAGGATTTGTG
The DNA here is from genome assembly GCA_964017185.1 of Rugalucina vietnamica. Lineage (NCBI taxonomy): Eukaryota > Metazoa > Mollusca > Bivalvia > Lucinida > Lucinidae > Rugalucina > Rugalucina vietnamica. The sequence continues at coordinate 35,725,241 of OZ024884.1, forward strand.
TTGTCCTATGAAAGTGAAGGCACTTGTCCTTCTATCAAAATTTAGTCCAAAAGTTTAACTTTCCTCTGAGGTTTTATATTAGTCAAGGTGTCAAACCTTTTACGAAACCTTGAAGACAGCTATTTTTTTCACTTGTTAATTAGTCACAACTGATAATCATTGTTTTTATTACCAGAACATGCCCATGCATTATATAATACCGAGATTTTTTTTTAAGTTGTAAAAATTGAAAATTTCAATGGAAAAAAAAAAAGATATTTTTTTTTATATTTTCACTCAAATACCCCCAATGTATGCTTTGGATCAAAAATAAGAAAGTTAGGTAATCCCCTGCAAATCCCTATGTTTCTATATAAAAGTGGGATTTAAGGGGGTATATATTTCACGGACACATTTTCTTGATGTTTGTTTTGAGGGAATAATGTTTAAGATTTGTGTGTTTTAATGCTTGAGTCAAACTCATGGATATTTATTTATATGTACTGATTTGTTGTTTGCTTCAGCCTTGGCACAAGAAAACATGTCATCCAAATTTGCATATAAACTGTGATTATGGTAGTTCAAGTATAATCAACTCATCTGAGCAGGAGATTTTACTTCTCAGAAAAAGCAGCCAAAATCAATGGAAGTGTTATGTCCAAAATCCTTAAAGTGCAAATAGATGATATATTAATTAAAATAAATTAAACATTTATGAGCAAGATGATTTTTATAATCAACTGATTTAGCATAAAAAATTACTTGCCTCTTTGCCATTTATTTGTCTGACAACATACATGGCCGTGTTTGAAATTTCAATGTTATTATTTGAATCTGCCGTTAACTTTTGAAGAAGGCATGTTTTCTTGTGATGAAGCTTATTTTATTTATTTATGTCAATTTTATAATGACACAAAAAGTGTTCAATTGATTTGTTTGATTATTTATTATTTGTGTGTTTCTGTTAATACTTATGTTCTTTATTATTTGCTCGATTTGTTAATTTATGACTATGTAGTAAACAGCCGAGAACTTGTCTCCAGACAAAAACTTTACCAGGTGGACACACATACATACGTGGCCAAGTGGTAAAGAGCGCTGTTTCTTAATCACTCTTATCATCTCACCGCTGTGTCTGGTGTGGGTTCGAGCCCTGCACTGGCCACATGTGAGACAAGACAAGTTCTGCTTGCGGGTGTGCCAGGTGGTTTTTCTTGGGGTTCTCCAGTTTTCGCCCACCTACTGATTGGCCCGTCTCATATGAGCTGAAATAATCTTGAAGGGGACGTAAAACTGAATAAGAAAAACAAAACAAAAAAAAATATACATGTATGCATCCTCAAACATTTTCCCCCAGCCTAAAAATGTAGTCTCAGAAGAAAGTTAGAATCTTGAAATTTTGGGTAGAGGTAGAGGAGGAATTGTACTGTGAAGCTGATCTGCATCTTTGTTTTCGCATAGGCAAATGTCCAGTTTTCTCATGGTATCAATAATTCAAGTTATGGCCAAGCCTCTCTTACCTGGTTAACAAGTACTTAAGGCCCATTTTTTCAATAAAAAGCAATTTTTTGTCTTTCAATCATCAGAAGACAGAAAAGGTAAAAATATCCACAAAAAAAATCTGCTCGGTGCCAAAGTTGATTGCTTATATTAAGCGGACTTCTTACTGACTAAGGTACATGTATTGAGCTGCAAACAGTCATGATTTTTTTCTGTTAAGTGTTTATTAGATGTATGTGAAGAGGATGGCGTTTACTTAATATTTATGTTTGTTTATTCAGTGCAATTCTGTTTATAAATGAGCCGCCTCATGGGAAAACCAACAATCTGCATAGGCGAAAACAAAGACGCTGATCAGCTTCACGGTAACCGCGAAGATCAGCTTCGCGGTAACCGCGAAGCTGATCAGCGCCTTTGTTTACGCTACACAGACAGTACACTTCCTCTTCTTCTTAAATCCGAAATTTCAAGCTTCTAGCTCTTTTCTGTGCTTGTACAGGCCCACATTGTTGGTTTTCCCACGAGGCGGCTCAAATGTGACTTTAGTGGTTTGTTGGGTACAGAGAAGTGGCAATTTGTTTTAATTGTAGATATGATAACCCTAACACATATTGCAGAAAAATTGTATTACAACACAACATACTTTACGATCTGCTTGTTGATACTGTGAAGGAATTAGCTGTTGTTATTGCATATGAGTTTTTCAGTCTGGATTATTTATCTGTAAAGCATAATAGACTATGAACAAAGTAAGGAAATGCAAAATTTTTCCTTCAGGTCGATTCTTTTAAATTGAAAGCCCAGGAATTGATACCACTTAATTTAAAGTTCCAACCCAAGTGGGGAAATGGAAGGGCAATACCAGTTCTTGCTCTCTGTTTGATCTCTGAATGACCAAATGCTAGGTGTTTAGTCTGTTAATTTAAACTTTATATTGTTAGGCCCCGTTTACACATTCACGATTTTCTCTTCGATTCACCACGATTTCTCATGGTCAGAAAAATCGGGATGAATCGTGGCGAAAAGTGGAAATATGCAGTGTCACTACGATTCCAGTAAGAATGTCCACGATATTAGTACGGTGTCTATAAGGTATCACTACGAATCAATGACGATTCATGACGGCAACGCTACGGTCAATGAGGATTAACCGTGGTGGCACAATGAATGCTCACGGTGCTTGTACAGTTCGATACGGTACTAGTAGGATTCATGGCGGTAGTCATCGTGGCCAATCGTGGAGCTCCGTAGCGAAACCGTGGATGATTCGTAGGACAACTGTATACAATTCGTGGTGAATCTTGAGAGTTCGTGGTGTCAAAGATTCCATGGTTTCGCTACAGAGCTCCACGATTGGCTACGATCTCTCACGAATAGCCGGGAATATAGCTATGGTGTCAGTACGAATAAGCACGATTCCGCTACGGTTGTGCTACGAATTAGGCCACGCCCAATAACCACCACAATTCGCCACAAATGTTTTAAACAGTTTAAAACTTCCGTAGCTCCGTAGCGCTACCGTGGAGTTTCCCGAATCATCACGATTCATCAAGATTCAACACGATTCACCACGGTTCTACTACGAATCACCATGGTACACCACGATACACGACGATTTTACAAATCGTGGCGAATCGTAGCCAAAAATCGTGAATGTGTAAACAGGCCTTAAGTGTTTGAAACAAAAGACTGTCTGAGGTGAAGTATTGATCAGGAAAGCACATAGTTTTTGAATGGAAGGTTGCCTAATGCCTATAGAAATTCAAAAATAAAAAATAATAGTGGAAATGAAAAAAAAAATCTCTTTTAAACAATTGCTGATCTGGTTCTTGAATTATCCCAATTTGTTTTCCAAGTTGGTGAAGTTCTTTCTGAACCAGAGGACCAATGGGACTATAAACGCTCATCTGAGATCTGGAATATATAATGTATTAATATATACATGCACCAATAAACTTGTTCGACTATTATGGTCATGTACATGTATATAGCCCCAGGTCAGGGACAGATGAACCCCTGGGGGTCAATTTTATTTTCAGAATCATGAACATTGTCCATTTGCCCAGTTCCTGAAGTTTTTCCCTTCAGTGACATTTAAAGTTTACTGCATATACACAATACAATCAAAAAACCTTTGCAAACGTCTTTTTGAATTTTGAAGGCAACATTTTCAGTGGATTCTTGTTCCAATTTGGCAATGTTTTTCTACAAATTCATCTTATTGGAATTTCTGTTTCAACATGTTCCAGTACAGTAATCCATGAGAAAAAATGATTTATCATGATGAGAACATCTCTTATATTTGTATTCATGATTTCTTATCTTACTGTTATGCACATATTATGCAAATGAGCTAATTAACACGAGTTAATTTTGTATTTTGTTCATTTTCTTTATTCCAACAAAATATTCAAAATGTTATTTTTTGGTCAAATTTAACGGTTGAAAAACGAAATTCAATTAACTTTTCCTCCTCTATAAAGCTGCAGTCTTAAATTTTTTGTGCAAGTTAAAAACTAAATTTTTATATATTTTCCTTTCTTTTTAGTATGGTATCAGATTACCTTTTAATGACTAAGCAGATATTAGTTTGACCACAAAACCATTTTATTGTCATAATTAATACAGGGTGAATCAAAGCCACCTGTTATCAGCAGGAAGCCTCAAAACCGCACTTCCTTATCAAACCCGAGTTAGCACCTATTTTCTCGGGTAACCGCACTTAATTTTATAGGAGACTGTTCTCAGCATGTGAAAAGGTAATTGGTTTGTCAGCCATTGTCGGAAGATGAATATAATCACAAATATTCTATGAAAAGCTGATTTGTATTTACATTTATCCCATTCTGCCAAACATCAGGATATATTATGCTTACCTGTTCCCAAAATAGTTATACTATAGTCTTCAAAAGGACTGGCGAAGAATGGGCCACAAGTTTGTTTTTAATGGCCGACAAATAAGCATCAATTCAATCTAAGAGATTATTTATTGATTGTTATTTATTTGTGATCATAGTGTTTATTTTCTCGTTAATGTTTTGATGGATGTAAATTTTAAATTGGAAATAAAGAATCATGTTGATTGGTAGATCAGAATTTTCTTTTCCTACCAAGAACTTAATCCACAAGAAACTTGACAGATTTCTTTTAGGGGAGCGGCGTGTGTGGTATAGCAACCAACACATCGAGAGATTCTGGGTTCAAACCCAGCTAGGTTGCTGCGCAGCATCCCTGAGCAAGCAATTCCCCACAGCACTCGTTAATACTCAGGAAGGTATCAAATGGCACCGTCTGGACATGACTGAAAAATTGTCAATCGGGAGGTTAAACCGTAAAACAAATTTCTTTGTTTAAACAGTTTGTAGAAAGCACCTAATTATAGCTCGATTTTGACCCGAGATGCGCCAAAATTTCGACGAGTCTACTTCATAGCATGTGGTAAGATATTCAGAATGTAACAGTACAAATACAATGTGTGCATCTTAAGTGTATTAGCTTAAAACCTGCAACATTTCATACTGAGGTCAAAATCGAGCTATAGTGTATTTTCTTTCCCATAGATAAAGATTTGGGTTTAACTTCAGTTAATTTTTTTGTCATGTTCAGACTGAGCAACTGCTTCATGGGAGTTAACCAGTTGTACCTTAATGTGACTTGTTCAAGCAAAATACTGGTACATGACAGTAGTAGGTATCAAACCTCTTGCTCCAGGTCCCGAGGTTATAAAAATATTTTCACGCTCAACTCAGCTGAGCATGAAATTTAAACTGCTCATAAATACTAGAATAACCTAAATAAATTGAATACATGTTTAGATCAACAAGGCCTGTAACTTATCCTGCTGATAAATGTTAAAATGCCAACAATTGTTGGCATTTTAACATTTATAAGAAGGATAAATTTTATTCTTGCACACAAGATACAGAAATCTCCAACATTTTACCCTAAGGCTATGAGAGAAATTCTTATCTCACCTTTGTTATCTCACCTCAGGCTCACCCTGCCTTCAAGTGTTCTTTTTAACATTGGTATAGGATGTCACGTTATTTCGTCGTTTAGCACACACTTCACAATGACATCAAAATGATTTAATTCAAATTGGCGGATGCCGCGATTGTAGTATGAAAATCAAGCTTCACCGCATTAAGGCGTGCAAGAAAAAGAATCCATCATGCGTGTAAGGTATGGATAGACAAATCCGTCCCTCGGGTCACAGTTTGGCATCACGAGGCTTGTGACACTCAGGACAGATTTGTCTATCCATACCTGACACTCCTGTAAGATTCTTTTAGTCTCAGCTGAGTTGAGCATGAAAAAAGTTTTATAACCTCGGGCCCAGTATTCTACCACTCTGCGCACTCGTGAAAATTCTGATGTTTTCAACTCACTTGATAAAATATATTTGGTATTCACCTCAAAAAAGCAAATATCCTCTATATAACGAGCCTCACTATAATCATTATAACACAATCATGTCATGGCTCCAAAGTTGTCTACTTTGCTATATGCCTATAGTAAGTACCCTCATTATAACACAGTTTCACCTATAACACAGTCTGATTCTATGGACCCCAAAGATAACATAATGAGGTTGGCCTATTCTAGAATTTCCTGTTATTCAGACATAATCATTCCTCTGGTGATTTGTGGTTTATCATTATCATTAGAGACGTGACGCGACCAGGTCTCCGACCAGGTCTGACACAAACCGGCCTGTGCACCTACAGAAGATGGCTAGAAGCTTGAAATTTCGGATTTAAGAATAAGAGGAATTGTACTATCTGTATAGCGAAAACAAAGGAGCTGATCAGCCTCGCAGTTACTGCGAAGCTGATCTGCGCCTTTGTTTTCGCACAGGCAAAATTCTGGTTTTCCAGTGACACGGCTCAATTAACTATATATCTCAAGATTGTGGGTACATATGCCACTCCGGGTCAATCTATGATAAAGCCAAGTTCTTCTTGTAGGGGTGTCAGGTAGTTTTTTCTGGGATACTCCTGTTTGTGCCCAAACTACTGATCTCGCTAGGAGTGAAATAATCTTGAGAGGGATGTTAACATTACTAAAACACACCCCATGCAATATACAGATAATTTTTAGGTTGTTAAAATTGAAAATTTTCGGTAGATTTTTAGCTCACCTGAGCCGTTAGGCTTACAAGGTGAGCTTATAATGGCCATGATTCGGCGTCCGTCCGTCCGTCCGTCCACAATTTCAAAGATCTTCTCCTCTGAAACCGCTTGGCCAATCAAAGCCAAATTTTATATGAAGCATCAATAGGAAGGGGGAACCAATGTGTATATAAGAAATCCAGGTCACATGACCAAGATGGCCGCCATGCCCATATATGGTAAAAACCCTTCAAAAATCTTCTTCTCCAGAACCGGTGGACCGATTTCAACGAAACTTGGCATGAAGCATCAATGGCTCAAGCACTACAATGTGTATATAAATCATGACCCTGTGATGACCTTAAACTATTTTACGGCAAGGTCAACATAGGTCGCCAATGCATTTGAATGGGGAAAGCTTTTAAAATGTCATTTAAAGTTAGTGTTGCAGGAAATGGGCAGTAGGACTGTAAATTAATGATTCTGAAAAAAATTGGACCCCAGGGGCTCATGTGCCCCCACCCCGGGGCAATATACATGTATATCTCCATAATATTCAAACGTCTTCTCCTCTGAAACCACTTGGCCAATCAAAGCCAAATTTTATGTGAAGCATTAATAGGAAGGGGTAACAAATATGTAGATAAAAAAATCCAGGTCACATGACCAAGATGGCCGCCATGCCCATATATGGTAAAAACCCTTCAAAAATCTTATCCTCCAGAACAGGTTGACCGATTTCAGTAAAAACTTGGCATGAAGCATTGATGGCTCAAGCACTACAATGTGTATATAAATCATGACCCTGTGATGACCTTGACCTACTGTAGATCCGGAAATATTCGCGAGAACTTTATTTTCGCTAATATTCGCGAATTAGTTGCCTAGCGAATTCAAAATTCTCGCTAATAAAGAGTCACTATAAACATTATAGAATACATGGACACTCATTCACGAATTCAAGAACTCGCTTATAATTCGTAAATAGAAAATTCGCGAAATAAAAGTCACGCGAAAATTTCCGAACTTACAGTATTTTACGGCAAGGTCAACATAGGTCGCCAATGCATTTGAATGGGGAAAACTTTTAAAATGTCATTTAAAGTGAAAGTCTTGCAGGAAATGGGAAGTAGGACTGAATATTAATGATTCTGAAAAAATTGGACCCCAGGGGCTCATGTGCCCCCACCCCGGGGCAATATACATGTACATTTCCATAATGTTCAAATGTCTTCTCCTCTGAAACCGCTTGGCCAATCAAAGCCAAATTTTATGTGATGCATCTATAAAATTGGGGAATCAATGTGTATATAAATAATCTAGGTCACATGACAAAGATGGTCGCCATGCCCATATATGGTAAAAACCCATCAAAATTCTTCTTCTCTGAAACCAATAAACTGATTTCAAGGAAACTTGACGTGAAGCATCGATGGCTAAAGTACTCCAATGTATATATAGATCAAGACCCTGTGATGACGTTGACCAAGTTTATGGCAAGGTCAACATGGGTTGCCTATGCATTTGAATTGGGAAAACTGTTAAAATGTCATTTGAAGGGAAAAGCCAGCAGGAAATTGGCAAATGGACAGAATATTGTCTGAAGAAAGAAAATGGCCCAAGGGCTTCATCTGCCCCTGGAGTTAAATACCATAATATTCAAACATGTTTATTGGTATATGCAGCAGATCTCAGGTGAGCGCTTACAGGACCATTGGTCCTCTGGTTTTTCAATATTTTTCTTATTTTTGCTCAAAACATAGATTGTGGGTACACATTAGAACCGCCACGGCGAGGCGGTTCTAACGAGTACCCACAATCTATGTTTTGTAGCAAAAATAAGAACCAGAGGACCAATGGTCCTGTAAACGCTCACCTGAGATCTGCTTAATATACGAATGTTATAGAAAATAGTCCCAGTATAGGGGCAGATGAAGCCCTTGGGCCATTTTTGTTTCAGAATAATCAATATACTGTCCATACAAGTTTTTTTCCCTTCAAATGACATTTTAACAGTTTACCCATTCAAATACATAGGCAACCCATGTTGACCTTGCCTTAAAATAGGTCAAGGTCATCACAGGGTCATGATTTATATATACATTGTAGTACTTGAGTCATCGATGCTTCATGCCAAGTTTCTTCGAAATCGATCCACCGGTTCCGGAGAAGAAGATTTTTGAAGGGTTTTTACCATATATGGGCATAGCGGCCATCTTGGTCACGTGACCTTGATTATTTATATACACGCTGATTCCCCCATTCTATAGATGCTTCACATGAAATTTGGCTTTGATTGACCAAGCGGTTTCAGAGGAGAAGATGTTTGAATATTATGGTAATATACATGTATAATGCCCCGGGCTGGGGCAAATGAGCCCCTGGTGTCCAATTTTTTTCAGAATCATTAATATTCAGTCCTACTGCCCATTTCCTGCAAGACTTTCACTTTAAATGACATTTTAAAAGTTTTCCCCAATCAAATGGATTGGTGACATGTTGACCTTGCCGTAAAATAGGTCAAGGTCATCCAAAGGTCATAATTTATAAACATATTGTAGTACTTCAGTCCCCGATGCTTCATGCCAAGTTTTGTTGAAATCAGTTTATTGGTTCAGGAGAAAAAGAATTTTAAAGGGTTTTTACCATATATGGGCTTGGCGGCCATCTTGGTCATGTGACCTGGATTATTTATAAACACATTGATTCCCCCTTCCCATAGATGCTTCATATAAAATTTGGCTTTGATTGGCCAAGTGGTTTCAGAGAAGATCTTTGAATATTTTTGTAATATACATGTATATTGTCCTGGGGTGGGGTCAGACCAACCTCTGGGGTCCAAATTTTTTTCAGAATTACCTACCTTCAGTCCATTTGCCCATTTCCTGCAAGATTTGCCTTTCAAATGACATTTTAACAATTTTCCCCATTCAAATGCATGGGCGACCTATGTTGACCTTGCCGTAAAAATAGGTCAAGCTCATCCAAAGGTCATAATTTGTAAACACATTGTAGTACTCTAGTGCCCAATGCTTCATGCCAAGTTTCATTGAAATCGGTCCAGTGTTTCCAGAGAAAAAAGAATTTGAAGGGTTTTTACCATATATGGGCATGGTGGCCATCTTGGTCATGTGACCTGGATTATTTATAAATACATTGGTTCCCCCTTCCTTGGCCAAGTGGTTTCAGAGAAGAAGATCTTTTTTTTTTTTTTATTCAGTTTTACGTCCCTTTCAAGCTTTTTCACTCATATCGAGACGAATCAATCGGTAGGTGGGGCGAAAACCGGAGTACCCGGGGAAAAACCATCTGACACACCCACAAGCAGAACTTGACTTGTCCCACATGTGACTCGTGCCCCGAGTGAGGCGCGAACCCACAGCGGTGAGATGATCGAATGATTAAGAGCACTGAAGTCAGCGACCTTAACCACTCGGCCACGGGGGCCGCCGAAGAAGATCTTTGAATATTTTTGTAATATACATGTATATTGCCCCAGGGTGGGGGCAGACCAACCCCTGGGGTCCAAATTTTTTTCAGAATTACCTACCTTCAGTCCATTTGCCCATTTCCTGCAAGATTTGCCTTTCAAATGACGTTTTAACAATTTTCCCCATTCAAATGCATGGGCGACCTATGTTGACCTTGCCGTAAAATAGGTCAAGGTCATCCAAAGGTCATAATTTATAAACATATTGTAGTACTCTAGTCCCCGATGCTTCATGCCAAGTTCCGTTGAAATCAGTCCATTGGTTCAGGAGAAGAAGAATTTTAAAGGGTTTTTAGCATATATGGGCTTGGCGGCCATCTTGGTCATGTGACCTGGATTATTTATAAACACATTGATTCCTCCTTCCCATAGATGCTTCATATAAAATTTGGCTTTGATTGGCCAAGTGGTTTCAGAGAAGAAGATCTTTGAATATTTTTGTAATGTACATGTATATTGCCCCGGGGTGGGGGCAGACCAACCCCTGGGGTCCAAATTTTTTTCAGAATTACCTACCTTCAGTCCATTTGCCCATTTCCAGCAAGATTTGCCTTTCAAATGACATTTTAACAATTTTCCCCATTCAAATGCATGGGCGACCTATGTTGACCTTGCCGTAAAATAAGTCAAGGTCATCCAAAGGTCATAATTTATAAATACATTGTAGTACTCTAATCCCCGATGCTTCATGCCAAGTTTCGTTCCAGTGGTTCCGGAGAAGAAGAATTTTGAAGGGTTTTTACCATATATGGGCTTGGCGGCCATCTTGGTCATGTGACCTGGATTATTTATAAACACATTGGTTCCCCCTTCCTATAGATGCTTCATATAAAATTTGGCTTTGATTGACCAAGCGGTTTCAGAGAAGAAGATCTTTGAAAATGGTGGACGACGGACGGACGCCGGATCATGGCCATCCTATAAGCTCACCTCGTGAGCCCAATTGCTCAGGTGAGCTAAAAATAGGTATACCCCGGCATACCCCAGTTTTGCTATATAAAAGTGGGGTTCAAGGGGGTATTCATTGCACGGACGTGTTTTCCTGATGACTAGGTATTTCCCTGGGAACCGGGAGCGGTGGTCAAACAGACAAAACTTTCTGTGCCTGTTTAGTGTTTGTGTATACAGTTTTTCTCCATCATCCAGTGAAAGTTAAAAATTATCTGAATTTCAATACTTAAATTTACGTTTTATCTCTCAATTATCAGATTTTTATAAGCACATACCATCGCTTATTTTAGGTCATCTGACATTAAATCTGACTTTACAAATTCTTAGAACAGCCAAAATGTCAAACTTTTGTGCTTAATGTCACGACGACACGTGACCGATATCACGCAAACAAGAGTAAACAAAGAACATCACTGGTTGGTTTTAACGTCTCTGTCCATAGGCGTTTTCTCTAGAGATCACATGACATAATGTTTTTCATCGGGAAATGACGAACATCAAGAAATATACTTTTATATAGGGCGATTGCAATGAAAATGTAAATATAGGGTATAAATAGAACATTACACAAAATACACAAGCTTTCTCGTTATTCTTCCATACTCTATGTAAAATCTTTTTAACAATTGAAGCATGATCAATACATGGGATATTCCGAGAATAAACCAAAGGTGATTCATGAAAACATATTATCTATGTCATAGCTAATAATGATATAAACTTATTTTATCATTAATTAAATGGTGTCATTGGATATAAGAAATTGATATTGTGTATTAACCATAATTTTACTGTTTTACTCTGTAACACTTTTAGGTCCGATATTTTGGTCTCAAGTCACATAAGCACATTTCACACATCAAATAACACATACATTAGCACAGATAAGGAGCAGAAAGGAACATTGATCAAGGCTATGGGACATTTTACATACGCCCAGAAAATATTCTTTATATGAGGTCTTTGGGACCTAGTCAGACACCTGGTAATCCTGTTTTCTCACAACATTGCTCATATTTTACCAAATATGCTCCAAATCACATCTATACTAATCTGTCACTATAAAACTGTCATTAACTTGGTAATGACAGTAAAGTTTGTTGTCCGGTGGGCAAGTAAACAACATTTCTAGATCGCGCCAGCTGGTGTGCGACATCCTCCGCAGCCTCTAGCTTACGCAACTCCACTAAACCTTCCCCAGATTCTCCGAAGGCTTTGGCTAAAAGTTCAGCAGCCTTAGATTCTCCTTCTGCCGATATGACAGCGGCTATTTTCACTTGCTCTGCCTGAAAATGAACATATTGGTTTAACAGAAGTGAACAAACTTTTGACAAAGTAAGAATAAAGGGACCAGGAATCAATGCAATTAAATTTAAAGTACCAACATAGACACCAGATGGGAAAGAAAATACATAAAACATAACAAAACACTTTTCCGACAACACACTCGAAGAGCAGAATGACTAGCTCTTTCAAAATATGGTAGCCATCAGGCTAAGTTTCAACCAAAACCAAAGGCAATGAGCCCAACACTGGCCAACAGAGAGGCAGGCACAATAAACAGTCGTATAATGAAAGCCATCCCTGTTATTCAGTGGAAATTAGTTGTGGTTCTATCTTGTTTCATGTTTCAGTGTAGACTGTAGATTTTGTCCAGTTTGTGCCTTTTATGTACAGTCATGTATTTCATTAATTTTGAACAACGGTGTGACCACTTTTAGGGTAATAGCTCCTCACTCAGCTTACCGTACATGACATTACCTCATTGTCATATGAGCCGCGATGCGAGAAAAAAGTCTTAGGGGTTTCCGATCAGGTCTGACACAAACTGACCTGTGCAGTCACAGAAGCAGGCTAGAAGTTTGAAATTTCGGATTTATGAAGATGAGAAATTGTACTATCAATGTAGCCAAAACAAATGGTGCTGATCAGCTTCACAGTTACTTTTTTTTCGCATAGGCCAATATCCAGTTTTCAAATGATGTGGCTCATATTGGTCATTTCCCGCTTGGGTTTGTAGGGTTTCAACTTTGGTTCTGATTGCATCAGTTCCTTACCAGTGCACTTAAACCGAACTTTTTATTCATATAGTGGTCAGTTTCTATGAACCCCAAACATTGCATTATAAAGGGACTGCCTTTTCTACAAGATATCAAGCGCTTTCAGCCTCCTGATGTGCCACGTTTTTGTTCTACGTCAATTTCATTTAGTTATAGCAAAATGTTAGCCAACAGTTTTTCAGTCATGTCATGTTGGAACTCTCTCTCCCAAGTGCTGCTCTCTACCACTACGACACCACACTCTCCCCCCTTATTCAGCCTGTGAACTCTACCAAATGTCAGGTGCTCTGGCAATTGCAAGAACCTACCCACACAAACAGTAAATGTATGACTAACCTTTTCTACGAGATATCTAGCTCTCTCAGCTTCCTGTTGTGCCACCTGTTTTTGTTCTACAGCCTGCGTGAACTCTTGGCCAAATGTTAGATGGGTCTGAAATACAAGCATAAATATTTGATTTGATCGGTAAATAACTTAAAATGTCCCATCATAATAATTATGAGCCATGACACGAGAAAACCAGTCTTCGGGGTTTCTGACCAGGTCTGATACAAACTGGTCTGTATAGTGACAAAAGAAGGCTAGAAGCTTGAAATTTCAGATATAAGTAGATTGGGCACTGTACTATCCGTTGAGCAAAAACAAAGGCACTGATCAGCTGTGCAGTTACTGCACAGCTGATCTACGGCTTGTTTTCGGATAGGCAAAAGTCCTGGTTTCTCATGACGGGGCATGAAGGGTACCCGTTTCCTATGTACAGTTTTTTATGTTCAGATCCATGATTTTGATATAAAGAGTGGGTAAACCAGTCACTGTGACGAGACAACAAATTCAATAGGGAGATATGAAAGCAGTCTTTGCAAAAAGTATCGGTCTGCCAGACAAAACTAGCAGAATTTCATTTTGTCCAGCAGAAAATTTCATTCTGTCAGACAAATGCCCGGCAAATTTTACAAGATTACAATGTTAATATAAAGGCATTGTCCTGCAAACAAAGCTTTTGTCCAGAATAAAATTCAAGACAGATGTCCAGCAGGCATAAAACAAGCCAAATCTTACCAGTGAAATGTCGTCCAACATAATTCCGAAGGAGGCAGCTCTCTCTGTCAAGTTCTCGCTAACTTTGTGTGACACTGTTTCTCTCTGGGTGATCATTTCTGCTGCATCATACTGGGCCTGGGAATAAGAGGTAAATGAGCCACCTCGTGGGAAAACCAACAATGTGGTTTCCGAACAGGTCTGACACAAACTGGGCTGTACAAGCACAGAAAAGAGCTAGAAGCTTGAAAATTCGGATTTAAGTAGAAGAGGAATTGTACTATCCTAGTAGCGAAAACAAAGGCGCTGATCAGCTTCGCGGTTACCGCGAAGCTGATCTGCGCCTTTGTTTTCGCCTATGCAGATTGTTGGTTTTCCCATGAGGTGGCTCAAATGCATGTTTTTTTAACTTTCATAATGTCCAGGACATATATAGAGGATCTAACATGAGTGGTCATTTCATATGAAATAAATTTCATGTAATATCAGTCTTCACGAAAAGTGCCGGTCTGTCGGTCAAAACCAGTAACATTTTATTCTGACTGACAAAATATTTTATTCTGTCAGACAAATGTCCAGCAAAAATTTCCCAAATTACAATGATTACATATAGAACTGTCCTACAGAAATGGGTTTTGACCAGCAAAAACTTGCAGTCTGCCAGACAGCTGTCCTGCAGCTGAAAAGATTTCACAAAGACTGTAATATTTGTATTATCATTGACTATTCGCTTTATCATATGACTGTCAAAATAGCATTTTATCGCCTTCAAAGTTGACATATTTTCAAAGAAAATTTACATAGTTGTTATTGACGTTGTCAATGGCGTTACATATTCCCGCAATACGTGTGGTTATAACTCTGTTTATTACACGACGTTACCCACTGGAAAACAGCTACGTCATATGATAAATCTATTTATAAAATGCCACCCCACAAATTTCTCCTATCTGCCAAATCAGTCTATATGCCAAGTCTCAAACCAGTTTAGTTTGCTTGTTTTCATTAGAGGGATGCCATACACTTACCACTACAGCTTTCAAGACTTCATTGGTGATGGAAGGCAGTACTCGCTCATCGTAGTCTACACCCAGGTTGGTGTAAATTTTGGGTAAAGCCGGAGTCTGTGGTCTGAATAATATCCTCAATGTGATGCTAACAGTCTGTAAATCTGTAATATATGAAGGGTTGGATAAACAAGGTCACTGGAAGGAAAATTGTGAAAATTCTCCTCAAGAGTATTCTTGTTTTGTAGTTAACATCCCAGTCAGCAACTTTTTAGTTGTGGCTACCATTTGCTGTGTATGGGATAATGGGAGTTAATGTTTTGCTCAAGGACAAAAACTCAGCACAAAATGATCGAAGACACATCAGTTCTTTAATTTATTATCTTGAATCCAACACTCTACCATTGTGCTCAACTTGTAATAAGGAAAATGTCCATGAAACATATCCCCTTGAACCCCATTTTAATAAAGTAAAACTGGGGTATACAATTTTGCTTATAAATTTTTATTCAAAACATAGATTGTGGGTACTTGTTAGAACGGCCTCAATGAGGCCATTTGAATGTGTATCCACAATCAATGTTTTCAGCAAAAATAGCTAAAAAAAAAAAGTTTCTCAAAAAATTTTCATTTTATTTTTCAGCTGAAAAAATCTCTATATTACATGTGCAATTTTTCATAAAACAATACCTTTGCTTCCAGTCGCTACGGGAACATTTCTGGGTCTTGACCTGATGTCAAATATGATTGGTTTCTGGACCCAGGGGATGAGGAAATGTGTCCCCTCCCCTACCACCTTTTCCTGCACCCCACGGAACCTGTCAAATATGACTGCTCTGTGCCCACCATCCACTGAAACAAACAAACAGCCAAATTTATTTTAGTGTCTACTTGAGAAATCAATTTGGTTGGATTTCAAACGAGTTATAGCCAAGGTCTCTCTATACCATTTCTATAGAGTGACCTTGTTATAGCTTAGGTACATGTCAATACTTTAGTTTATGTATCAAATGAAAAGCAAGATAGCAACTGTAATCATACTTTGTTTTTGGTTCGGTGTAGCCAAGGTTATTTGTGACCTCCCTTTAGTTTCTTGTCTTGAAGCGGATGCATTATCTTTATAATCTAGTTGAGGGAGGAAAAGAATGTGTCCAGACCAAGACTAGAGCCCATACTCACTTGCCTTGTGAGCACTCTGCCATCTGAGCCACTGCCACATAAATATGTCCCGGAAACTGCTTGGAACCAAGCAGAAACCCATGAGACAGTCTTTTTGCAGCTCGCAGCCTGAGCATGCACCCACAGTGGCCACTGGACAGTCACAGGGGCAGTTCTGTAAATGAATGTGGCCCGATTGGGGCTCAATCCCAGCGCCTCTCGCATCTCAGGCAAACACTCTGCAAGGTGAGTTCTGAACCACATACTGGTCTGCTTACAGATGGCAATACTAAATTAGTGACAATCCAAAGCAGTCGTGACATAATGACCCCGAAAACGTACCGTTATACAATGCTGTTTGCACAACTGAACCGGCGACGGCTAAACCAATGCCGATTTTCCCAAGTCTGCTAAATGCCTTCTGTGCCATTTGTGATTTTTCAACGGGTATTTAGCAAAAAGAAGTGTGTGTTGGGTCAGAACTCGATTTCAAAGGTTAAATGTGTAGATTTTCGATGAATTTGCAACGACTTTCTGATGAAAGTCAGCATGGATTGACCCGGAAGTGAATGCAGCGCATGCTTTTCTGTACTATTGATTCAAACATCGTGCTAAAATTCCTAGTCATCTCGTCAAGTGGGTTTTTTATCGCACAGGTCTGCTTATAGCAGGGTGAGATATAGGAATCCAAATTTCGTCCGTCCGTCCGTCAACATTTACGTCGAAGTTTGATTTTATCTACATTAAAGACAGCTAGGAGTGTGAAACCTTGCATATAGTAATTGTCCTTGACATACCCTTTAAGCACGCACCTTGACCTGGTGCCCTTGACCAATATTACACGCGTTTCATTGACTTTGTTAATTTTTACGTCGAAGTTTGGTTTTCTCTGCATCAGTGATAGCTGCGAGTGTGAAACCTTGCATAGTAATTGTCTTTGACATACCCTTCAAGCACGCACCTTGACCCGCTGACCTTTACCTGTATTTCACGGTCCATTGACTTTGTTATTTTTTACGCCGAAGTTTGTTTTTTTCTGCATCCGTCATAGCTGTGAGTGTGAAAGCTTGCATAGTAATTGTTCTTGACATGCCCTTCAAGCATGCACCTTGACCCAGTGCCCTTGACCTATATTTCATGGTCCATTGACTTCGTTAATTTTTACGTCAAAGTTTGGTTTTCTCTGCAGTGTGATAGCTGCGAGTGTGACACCTAGCATAGTAATTGTCCTTGACATACACTTTCAGAACACACCTTGACCTGGTGCCCTCGACCTATACTTCATGTTTTTAGTTATTTTGCCCGATGCAGGTGCGATATCGACCTCCGCGGCGTTCTTGTTTTTGTACTTTTTCCAACGCGTCCCTTGTCAACTCGTACTTTTTAATTGGTAACATTAATGAGGCCGTAGAGAACTGCGATCTCGACCAAATAGTTGACTTCCCAACAAGAGACAGCAACCCGCTGGATGTCTTGCTTACTGACAGACCCGCCCTTATTCAATCTGACAGAAATATGGAACGAAATGTGTGCACGAGAAAAAGAAATGTTGAAATGTAAAAGTAAAAAGAGAAATAATAAGGCAGGATTTCTCGCTTATAGGAAAATGTTTAATGCAGAAGTACAACGCGCGAAGAGGGCATTTTGGAAAAAGAAACAAACTGACATTGAAGAATTAGAAGGCACGGACTCAAAAATGTTTTGGAAGGAAATAGGTAAAATTGGAATAAGCCAAGACAGACGCAAAGAAATACCAATGGAAGTTAAGTTACCCAATGGTGATATCAGTACAAATGTCAGTGACATATTAAATGTATGGAAAACCGGATTTGAACAACTTCTTAATGGAAGCAATGCAGAAAACATAGGAGATCCGCATTACGAGAACCCAAATCCTGACGACACAGACTCTTTAAATTATATAATCGGTGAGAATGAACTGAGGCTTGCAATTAACAAATTGAAAAACAATAAGGCAACCGGCGCAGACGAGCTGCCGGCGGAAATATTGAAATGTGATCGTCTAACCCATGTTTTACTTAAACTGTTTAATAAATGTTTTTCAACAGGGCTTATACCGGACTCATGGAAAAAGGGAATCATTAGTCCAATACATAAGTCTCCTACAACGGACCGAAGAGATCCACTTAACTATCGAGGGATTACCCTTACATCATCCGTATACAAGTTATACTGTAACATACTCAATGACAGGCTTCGTAAGTGGGAAAGCTCGAATAAAATTCTAACAGATAACCAAAATGGATTCAGAAAAACGCGTAGCACCATTGATCATGTCATGACAATCACTTCAATAATAGAAACCAGAAAACTAAATAACAGGAATACGTTCACTGCGTTTATTGATTTCAGAAAAGCATATGACAGTATCAATAGAAACCTACTTTTCGAAAAGCTTCGTTATATTGGGATCGGCGGATCAATGTATAGAGCCCTGATAGCCATATATGACAATGTTCGGTGTTCTGTAAGGCTTAACGGTTTAAATACAGAATGGTTCGAAGTAAAGTGCGGCCTAAAACAGGGCTGCGCCCTGTCAAGCATTTTATTTAACCTCTACATCAACGATCTTATACAAAGAATAAACGAGTTAAATGTTGGCATTGATGTTGATGGGCAAAAAATTGGAATTTTAGCATACGCTGATGACATTGTCCTCCTTGCAGAGACGGAATCAGATCTACAAACATTGCTAAGTGAACTGAATATTTGGTGTCTTAGTAACAAAATGGAAATAAATCAAGGCAAATCTAAGGTTATACACTTCAGAAATCCATCTACAGTTAGTACCAGTCAAGTTTATACGTGTGGTGAAACCACTCTTGAAGTAGTAGATTCGTATATGTACCTGGGACTATTATTGACACAACATTTGGACTACAATTTAATGGCCAAACAAGTAGCAGCCTCTGCAAGCAGAGCTCTTGGTCTTCTTATTAGTAAATGTAAATCAGCCGGAGGATTTCCCTTCTCAACTTTCACCAAGTTATATGATAGCACCGTTGGTAGCATTATAGCGTATGGCGCAGCTGTTTGGGGATGCAGGAAATTCAAGTGTATAGCGGCGGTCCAGAATAGGGCACTACGTTTTCACCTGGGGGTCGGAAGATATACGCCAAATGCAGCCGTAAATGGTGATACTGGATGGGAAACCGTTTACCAAAAACAGTGGAAAGTTGTCGTAAATCAGTGGTGTAGAATTCGACGCATGGACATAAACAGGCTTAATTATAAAGTTTATCAGTGGTCGGTCAATCATAATAACTCACGTCATAAAAATTGGGCTGGTTATGTAAAGGATATGTTTACACAAGTTGGTTTCAGCTATTTGTTTGAAGCATCGTCAGATACTTTAAGTAAAAGATTTATCCAAGATTCCATTAATACACACCTTAAAACACAGTTTAATGTCGACTGGAAAAGCGATTTAGAAAGAGAAAACGCTCGACGAGGGAACGGTAGGAATAAATTAAGAACTTATAGGCAATTTAAAAGTGAATACTGCAAAGAAAATTATGTTGGTATTATCATGCCAAAAAGTCATCGAAGTTCATATGCGAAATTTAGAATGGGTGTTGCGCCACTCAGGTTGGAAACGGGAAGGTATGAACATCTAGCGGAAGACAGACGGGTTTGTTTCAACTGTCCTACCAGTGTAGAATCCGAAGAACACGTCATAATGGATTGTCCACTCTACTCGGACTTGAGAAATACATTATTTTCAAAACTATTGCAACATATCCCTGACTTTGACGATAAATCCAAACACGAAAAATTTATGTGTATTCTCAGCTGTGACGATGTGCCGGTAATTAGAATTTGTGCCAAAATCTGCAATGACATTCTTATGATGAGGAGGCGACTTTTATATAAATGAGTGTTTTTTATTTTTGTAAATACATTTCATAAGCTAATGTACTGTATATATGTATATTGAAGCTGACATTTTAATTCTTCGACAATGATTTTATGAACTAGTAAAAACAGTCTCTCATAGCTCAATTTATGAGCCACTCATTTTTTAAATTTAATGCAATCTTTTACATTTTATATTTTATGAAATTGATTGTATTATTTTGTACATGAGGTGAGACTTTAATAAATAAATATGTATGTATGTATGTATGTATTCAAACCTGTAAACCGTTAGTGACCATGAGATTGTTTACACGGACTCTGATGTTAGCATCAATTCAAAGGCCAGTTAGAAAGTCCAAGGCAGATCTCCCTAGCATGAAAGATGACATGAAGCACTTTTCAAAGAAGTTTACAGACAAGCACTCTATTAAAGAAGATGTTGACACTATGTGGACTGAGTTTAACAGCAGGTGTGAGCAGCTCATGACTGATTTCAACCATTCAAACTCTCCTCATCTCGTTTCAGCCAGCCATGGATCGACAGAAACCTGAAGAGGCTGTCACACAGGAAGAAAAGAAATTACAAAAAAGCCAGGATCTCAAGGAAACGCTCAGACAGGGATAGATACAAACAGCTAAAGAAAGTAAGCCAGCGGGAATTCAGAAAAGCCTAATCTTCCCATGTAAATGACTTAACAAGTGAGAATCAGGCTGGGACCACTCCCCCCCCCCCCCCCCCCAAAAAAAAAAAAAAAAAAAAAAAAAAAAAAACACTACAGCTTCATAAAGATGCGAGTGGGGTAGCTCCATTACAGTCCAATGTAGTTGCGAGATCTCACTACGATATATTACACATATGTTCTCTCTTCGTTGGTTGATCAAAGGTGAAACTAACCGTCAAAAATTGCAACATGTTTCAAGATAAACCAAGAAAAATATACTTCACCGATGCGTTACTAACATGTTTATTGTGCTTTTAGAAAAAAATCCAACATATTTTGTGCGTTTTAGCGGTTTTATTCTCGTTTGTATGGCTCTCATTCTTTGAGTGCACTAAATCGTCCGTATATGTTGGTAGGTTTACGCCAAGAATTGACTTCCGACCATTTCCTTGTAATTATGGAAAGTTAATTGATCGATTAATATTTAATTGACCAATTAGTATAATGCAGCGCGTGCTGCAACGTCACGATGACGTCAAACGTAATCAAAATGGCTGACCTGATTGACGTCATTTGTAGAAATACGTGCATATCATTGGACAAGACCAAATCTTGACCTTTCAACTGGAATAAATTTATGTTCGACGTCAGTTTCCGTAACGTCGGCATATGTGTTCGGCTGGTTCCGGAAACGGCCCACATTGACAAACAGCTGAAAAATGAATCTGTATCTGTTTTGAAAAAGAAGACGCAGAATTTTGTGGAAGCCCCCCGCCCACTGGGACCTAGGAGAAATAGATGGGCTGCTTGTGCCTCCAGGCAAAGCTTCTAATCTACTGACTTACCATGTGATTACTGGTTAACCGCTCATGTCTGAGCCTGCCCAGGAAAAGTGGTTTAGTCAAACGACCCATGGATACAAGCCTTATTGGCTTAGTTGGGTGGTTATATTTATGAAGCATATTTTGAGTGTCATGACATCCAAAGTCCCATAAAATGGAGGCAACGTCCCGACATGACCATTGCCGTTGACTGGGACGTAAAGCATTAATTCAAACAAACAAACAAAGAAAACTTGATTGTTAGAAAATGTTCTATAACGGGAACTGTCCATTGATCACTTGTTTCATAAAATCCACAAATGCCTCGTCATACCCGACTTCAGCTAGGTTGTTATTCAACTTTTATTTGTATGTATTCTACATTGTTGTCTGAACAAAGTGGTGTCTCTAATAGTGGTTAACGATTTAACATGCTACTTTTTTCAACACTAAGTTTATCAAAGAGTTCGTCCTCAAGGCACTTCCTAACTTTTTCGTGTTTGGAGATGTTGACGGAGTCTCATTACGAAAACTTGCCCATGCAATAAAAAGAGATTTTTTTTTCACCTGTAAAAATTGAAAATTTCGTCAGAAAAAATTGATATTTTTCTTATTTTTGCTCAAAACATAGATTGTGGGTACACGTGGGTCTAACGAGTACCCACAATCTATGTTTTGGAGCAAAAATAAGAAAAATAGTTATATCCCTGCAAACCCCAGTTTTACTATATAAAAGTGGGGTTTAAGGGGGTATATATTGCACGGACATGTTTTCCTGATGGTTTATCATTCATACTACGGCACAGGGTGGCTTTCGGTGATTTAAGAAGGTAACGCTTCAACAGTTGTCTGGGTGTTCCCGATTTTGATGGAGAAATCTTCTTACATTTTGGACTAAAACTGTTGTTTTCAAAGTAAGTTTAGTCCTGCCTATCAATGGTGAACGTTTCTTTGTCAAGTCAAAAAATATTTCATCCTCTGTCTGTATCCATGCACTCTTTATCAACTTTCCAGTTTTTATGCTTGACACTTTACTGTGTGAGTTTCTTCTGTTCAAATTCAGGTTTCCCTTACGCCGCCGCATTATGCATGTGGAAAGAGGGTAAAATATAATCAGTCGAAAAAAAATTGATCCAGAACACATCTCATGTATCATATCAGTTTTGTTTGCTTGTCTGTGCGTTATGCTCCAAAACGTACGTTAATACGCAAAAGCTGGCACAATGTATTTATTCAACTAGTTTGATGCGACAGATGTAGATCCATAAACCAAACGGTCGAATGTGATTTGTCTAGCAGCATTCGGAAATGTTCTTATCCCCACAATGTCAATATTAAGCCAAGTGCTACAGTGTGGGGAATCCACGTGACCAAATGATACTGGACACGTAATTTGTGTAGGAAATTCTCTCGATTCGAGGTAAGATTTTTTCACTTTTCTCCCGTTTATACCTAACGGATTAATAAAATGCAGCGAAGATCCCAAATCGAGCTCTCCAAGCCCTGTAATTGAGAGTGTAGGGACTGATCTGATTCTTGAGTTAAGACAGTGTTGTTCACCGATTTGTGCCTCCGAGAACACGTTCACGAATTTCATAAAAAAATCGGCTCTCGCATCAATTTTATGAAGATTTTAGTAAACGTATTCAGATACATTTCCCGAACCTATATCCGTTAAAGGTTTTACTTTTTCATGCCCCGTTTTATCATTTTCCTGATTTATTTGAAATACCCAAGTACACGGAACGGAATCTGACATACCAGGTGCACGGAAAGAAAATGATAACGTACACGTAATACGCGAAACGTAGCCCTTTATGGCCACTTTCTTAAAATTTATCTCAGGGAAACCGATGTAAATAGCACACAATTTACCTACAAAATACCTTTACCTGAATCTATTTTTTTTTTTCATTTCGAAATAAATTGACTTAAATTTACTACCGTTGGAAAGGGAAGTGAATAGGGAATACTTTAAGGCATGCGTCAGATTTGACAATCGTTGAACAAAGGTAAAACATAGAAAGTATGTACCATACCTTTTTCACCTGTCAAATACCCACCATTTTATGAGGTCCTAATACGGGAGCCTATGCGTTTCAGATGTTGCGCGTTTCAGATGTTGCCTATGCGTTTACATGACCAGTGTGAGAACTGCTTTATAAGGCCACCAATCCAGCTTCTTCACAGCACGATATCATTTAGACGAAAATATTCTTCAATTTTAGATAAAAATCAGAACTAGGGCAATGGCGTGTGCGATCATGTACATATTCAACTTTAAAAAGAATAATGCCGATTTTATATAGTTAAATGGGTATTTTGAACTCAAGCGCTACAATCCCATTTTACTCACGTCGTCTCTTCAAATGACATGCAAGGACACCAAATTCATTACCACCGGCGCAGATCGAGCCAAGGACCTCTAGCACCAGATGTCACTGTTCTCACTACTGCAGGACCCCTAGCAGATTCCAAGAAAAATAAAGGTTTTTTTTATAAAGGCTATTTTTGCCAAAATAAAGGCTCTTTAAGACAGATTTTTGAGAAACTAAAGAGCACAGTGTAGTCTGCTAACAACACAGTGAAATAGTTTTCAGAGATCAGCAACACCTATTTACCACTTCAACTCTTTGTGAAATAACCCAGAAGAGTCCCCCCTTGTAAAAGTATGAGTGAAGCATAAAGCTTAATTAAGCCAGG
Organism: Rugalucina vietnamica; assembly: GCA_964017185.1. NCBI lineage: Eukaryota > Metazoa > Mollusca > Bivalvia > Lucinida > Lucinidae > Rugalucina > Rugalucina vietnamica. The sequence continues at coordinate 35,749,600 of OZ024884.1, forward strand.
GGTCTGGGGGCCGGCTAGGCCCCCAGAAGCCAAATACTAAGCCTCGAGTTCCCTTACAATTTCAGCATTTTCTGATAGCAATATGTGAAATAAAGGCTATTTAGTTAAAATTATCACAGAATAAAGGTTTGAGAGTAAAATTATAGGCTTTTTGATGGATTTTGGAACAAAATAAAGGTTTTAAAGGATTTCCATTAAAATAAAGGTTTTTAAAGGTTTTAAAGGTTCCCCTAGGGGCCCTGCTACTCAGATACCGCGCTTCAATCGGTACCCGTAATTGAAATGAAATCGCCAATATATTTCAGTAAATTTCTGATTTCAGGCTGTTGTTTTCTTTTAAATAGTCTTTAAATGGGACTTTGCTGCAATCTCAGGAATTCGTCTCGTTAGGGGCAATAGCGGTTGATAGGGGCAACCCATATCGTTAGGCCCTAACGATATGGGTTGCCCCTATCAACCGCTATTGCCGAGCAACATAAACGAAAAGCGTAGCATCTACACAAGTAATCGAGCAAAGATATGCCTACATCAGAAAAAATCTGGTACTCTAGCTTTCGAGATAGGGCAATTTAAACTTACAAAAAAGGGGCAAAAACTTATTTATCAGACTGGTAGCTAGTCTACTACACAAGTGACACTTAACATTTAATCTTGACAACTTTTTTTGCAAAACAAAATGGATTAGGATATGGTTATATGTAGCAAATGTGTATTTTAAAGCATTTATTGTACCGAACGCCCTCAGCGAACGCCCTCACTTGCAACCACGAACACACAGGAGAAAGTGGATCGCAAGTAAGCTATTGGCATTTGTGTGTCCGATTCATTCATTTCGGATGCAGACATACATACTATTGAGAACAGTGTTCTCTTTTTTGTATATATACATGTAAAGCTGCAAAACTGTGAAAAAATATATAACGTGCTGTTGACATTTTGTCTCCGGAAGGTCCCGTGAAGATTCGCTTTGCATAACCTTCCGGATGCCCCTATTGACATTATCAGCCGTGTCGTTGTAACTAAAGACGCACGTCTTGGATTCAAACAAGCAAAACTTATTGTTTTTAACAAAGCATGTTTTTCTTTTTTGTATCAGTATAATAAAAATAGTAGAACTTTCCAGAATTTTGATCAGATAAATTTATTATAGTAAATATTTTTACGAACAACACAAACCGCAATCGAATATTCCCGAAAGTTGCCGAACGTGTGTCTCTTTCCATAATTGGATGCCGAACAAACCCGTCAACAACCGGAACGTCACGAATGTTCCCGATGTGTTGAATTAACATGTTATTATAAATAGAATACTGTAGGCCTTTCCAGAATGGCAAAAAAAAATTATTCACCGTGTATAACAATTATTCACAAAATGGAACTAATTATCGAGTGGCAACTTATTGTCAGAAAGCACCACGCCCATTGACTGTTAACAAACATATGAGAAAACATTCAACATAGTTATCATTTTAACCAACATCTTAATTGAGAAAGTAGAAGAAGTAATATACATGTACAAGTTTATCACGATAGACACACCATGCGTTTGGTCATAACACGGTGATATTGTTTCAAGGTTATTCTCGAATATTCACGGTGCGTAATCGCAAGGTATATAAGTGGTCAATTTTGCCAGCGTTTTCAAAACATTGCACCACGCTTCAGAGAAAGAACTTAACGAAAGTCAAGAGACTACAAACTAAACGCTTGAAAATGGATAGATGGGCTCTGGTACCTATATTCAACAGTGACCTGGGATTCTTCGATCGCCAGCGATTCCTGTTCAACGACTGGCTACACCGTTTCGACGAGGATTTCCGGGCGCTCGACATGCACAATTCGATGTTGAGGTTCGACAGGGAGCTGGATAGGATCAGAGACTCGTTATTCACACTTGGTGATGCTTCTGGATCAGGAAACGAGTCGAACAAGATAGATTCTCCATTCGTTACGGATGCACAAGGTAACCGGAAGTTGGCGTTACGTTACGACGTGAGTCAGTTCGCCCCAGAGGAAGTTACCGTGAAAACGACGGACAACGAGATTCAAGTTCATGCTAAGCACCAGGAAGAGTCGGAGGGCCGTAAAGTGCACAGGGAGTACTCACGAAAGTTCGTGCTACCGGAGAACATTGATCCGAAAACGTTGAAAGCGACGCTGGCCAAAGATGGCGTTCTGCACGTTGAAGCCCCGGCACCCAAGGCGTTGAAACAAGAAGCACCGAAGGAAAATCTGGTTCCGATAGAAATGGCGAAGTAAGATGAGAGTGATGCTGAACTTTTGTGAATCAAGTTGTATGTAAACATGTTGATGTTACGACTGGAGACGGGAGACTCTTCAGATTATTGCTTTTGTGTTTCGTGAATCGTATAGAACACGGGATTTCATACTTTGCTGTTAAGAAACTGATAAAACCGACATGTATGTGTGACACTGTGAGACTGGAGGATTATTTGGCGTGTGTAGTTTCAGACGTTGCAAGACTCTATATATTGAAGTCTTAAACCTTAACGTTACAGACATTCTAAAATTGCGTTTGAGTCGGATTTAGTGTTTACCAGTATTAACTCAAAATGTTTTCATAAAGTGTTTCAAAACTACTCCTTTTTTCATTTTGCGGACTAATGTCTGCAGAAAATTTGGTGGATAAAACAGAACTACAATGTATTACATTAGCGTATTGTAAATATTTTCATAAAAATTATCAATGCCACTGTCTAGTTTAATCATCAGTTCATTTTCATTTTTGTTATTATGTTACATGTTCTGTTACAGAACTGAATAAATTTCAGAAATCTACCAGATTTTGTACTTTATTAGTGTCATCGGACTAAATAAGCCGCGACGCGAGAAAACCGGCCTTCGGGATTTCCGACCAAGTCTGACACAAACCGGCCTGTACACCTACAGAAAATGAAGTTTTGGATTTAGGAAGAAGAGGAATTGTACTAACCATGCGCGGATCCAGAAATTTTCATGAGAGGGGGTCCAACGAAAATGGTAATTTTTGGTCATAGACGAGGGGGGGGGGTCCAACCCCCAAAAATCCCGAAATCGTTACCTTTTTTTAGGTAAAATTTTCAAATTCCAGGGGGCCCGGACCCCCCCCCCCCCCTCTGGATCCGCGCATGCTAACCATATAGGGAAAAACAAAGGCGCTGATTAGCTATGCAGTTACTGTACAGCTGATCTGCGCCTTTGTTTTCGCATAGGCAAGATCCGGTTTTCTCATAACCCTGCTCAAATTACGCTGTCCATTTTAGTCAATGCAAGCTATTTCTTTTCCGGCTGAAAATGTTTGGTATTTCCGTACTTGTAAATCTCATCGGAAGTAAAATATATTGTATTGTTAAAGAGGACTTAATGTACTTTCAAAGAGGATACTGGGTAAACTATGAGCAGCTCTTTCCTAAAGGTGGCCACTTAGCTGCATTAACATCGTAATACCATCAATAAGTGGTGAAAGAAACATGTTCCTGACAGGTTGCCTAGGAACAATGCGGTAACAGGGTAACTGACCAGATTGACCTTAGTTTTTGAATGGAAGTAAAACAGTGATGAACCAGCTTCGAGAAGATTTGGTCATGAAAATACTTAGACGGAATATTTCCATCGGTGTTCCGTTAGACCTCTACACACCTTGTATCTTTACAATTAGTATATTTTCATACTCCTTTCACATTATGAGTGAGTATGACCCGTGACCACTGTGACGATCTGTGACCTAATTGTCACGGAAGAGGAGGGAGGTCACAAAGTGTATCGGAGTGCAGGTTAGTCAGCTGATCTAGAAAATACTACTATAGATCCGGTATCAGCTTTGTTTGTTTGAATGGATGCTTAACGTCCCAGTCAACAACTATGGTAATGTCGGGACGTTGCCTCCATTTTATGGAACTTTTACCCAAAATTAGGATGTCACGGCATTCAAAACGTGCTTCAAATACAACCACCCAAGCAAACCATTAATTAAGGCTGATATTTTGGATGGTTTGATTTGAAACCACTTTCCTGGGCAGGTCCAGACCTGAGCGGTTAACCAGCAATGAGATGACCAGTCAGTAGCGAAGTGCGCAAAGTTTGCCTGGTGGCATTGTAAGTGTCTTCTAATGAAATGTGCATCTAGTAATGATAATCTGCCTGCAGGACTGAGGAGCAGTATGGTTATAACTGATGGTCCCGACATGACATTAACTGTTTACAACGCATGCCTTCATTTCCAGTAGGTCAACATATACGAGCGGTGATCGGAAAGTACGTATAAAAATGCTGTAAAATAAGTTTGCGTTAACCGATTGATGTGAAATTTTGTACGAATAAAGATTCATCCTTTTGTAATTAAATGGCACTATCATTCTGAAACAATGACGTCAGACGCTCATGCACGAGACAGCGTAATGACGTCACTTCACGTGACCCGGCGCACCTGTACCCCTGGTTTGACTTTGCTAGTGTATCTGGGGGGGGGGGGGGGACAGTTTGTCAATATTTTTTCATGGAAAATAATTTTCTAACATTAATTGACCATTTTTCAAAAACATATGGCATTCTGATGTTTTATCTACTAATACGGTGATATTGAATTCAACAGGTTAGCGTAAAATATGCAAGAACGTCGATTTCATTTCAATACCTTGTTTTCTGGCCGATGTTTAACAAAATGATAAAAGACTCGCATAACCTTAACTAGAAGAGACAATGTCAAGAAATAGATATGTTTCGAGCTTGCAGTAAATATATGCTATTAAAAATGACTTCCCGAAAATGCAACATTTTCGAAAATCTTAACAGTTTTGTCTATTTGACACAGTCGGTATTTGCAAGACTCTACAGACAAACCCATTCGATAAACAACCTCGTAGCTTAACAAACATAAGCCGTGTACGTTGTAGTTGATAAGTATTAAATAAAATGTGGGCATGCGCAATCAAAACGTGTGCTACAATACTTTGAACTAAGAAGTATTTTGAAATAAGAATAAAACTTCGACGTTACGTTGCGCCGCATAACGTTAGGCGGTGTTTCCATAACGACAGCTGCAACGCACGTGTGCGTATTATGCATGCGTTATTGTAATGGAATAACTGCAGATATATTGCTGCATTATTTGATGAAATTTCATCTCGAAATAACAAAAGATAAAGAAATGACAACATTTTTATACGTACTTTCCGATCACCCCTCGTACATTAGACTCGGAGCATTGCTCTTCATGACCAATATGTGCGTCCGGCACTTTAAATTCATTAACTTAATATACATTTTTCATACATACGGAGCCAAATTCTCGTATAATTACAACATCAGCTGTGAAGCTCAGCTGAAACACACGTTTACAAATTCTCGTACAGGATGCATATAATGGCGAGCTATTAGTTTGTAAGACGAATCTTTAGAAGCATGTAATCTTGGGATTAAATTCATTGGAAATTTTTACATCCATTACATAACAAACATGTACAGGCTTACCTGTTTTTGCCATTTTAAAAACAAACAGAATATTGACATACGAGGTCTTGGACTTGATCATTTTGACCATTGCAGGTACGATATTTCAGAATCTCCCTAAAAGTTAACTTTTCATTGGCTATTATAGCGTAAGTAGGTTTTGTCACCGGTTGCATTTGATTGAAAATGTGCACTTACGAGGCTTTGTAACCAAGCAAACGAAGGGTACTAAACCCACTTTTGTTTAGATTGGCCACCTTTTTAGAAAGAGCTCCTCACTCATATGAACGTATGTTTTCTTTGTACCAATACGTTTATGAGCCTTCGTATGAGAAAACCAACAACTTGGTTTCCGACCAGGTCCGACACAAACCAGCCTGTACTGTCACAGAAGCAGGCTAGAGGTTTAAAATTTCGGATTTAGGAGGAAGAGAAATTGTACTATCCGTTTAGTGAAAACAAAGGCGCTGATCAGCTGTGCAGTTACTGCACAGCTGATCTGCGCTTTTGTTTTCGCATATGAAGATTGTTGGTGTTCTACTGCATTGGCTCATATGTTTGTTTGTTTTGATGTTTTACGCCCCAGTGAACATTTTTTCAGGCATGTCGGGACGGAGCCACCGCTTCTTGGGTATTAACCAGTACTCTTAGGAGTTCATGTGTTTTGCTCTATGGCACAACACGTTACCGCCGGCGGGGATCGAACCCAGGACCTGTCGATTCGGAGTCCGATGCTCTACCACTACGCCACCGCGACCCCCAATACTCATTTATGACCTTAGTTGTTTTCCTACATTGGTTTTAAGTGCGGATTATTCGACTCTTACTGCAAATAGTCCTGTTCATTGCTTACATTTTACTTTCATACATGTGTGCTTTTATTTGGCTGGACATTCCCTGTATATCATTTTGTAGTCATTTTCTTCAATGCTACAAAAGCTACATTTTGTGTTTGCTATTAAATTCGACATTCGAAATGTGTAAAATTTTGTATTAGGAACTATAAAGGCGATCCTTAACTGATAATGATGAGTATAGCAATTATCATTTCTTTCTGAAAGATTAGTCATAAACTCAGTTATAAGCCAAAGCAAAGCTGATAGCATGGGCGTTTTCCTTAATGAGACAACAAAGTGGACAGACCTGGCGGGAAAAGTAAATAGTACAACATGTACTGACAGAGACCAGTAATTGTAACGTTGCATGCGATTGGCCCAAAGTGAGGACAGATCTACCGCGGTTTTAAGATGTAACGCTACCTACCATTGGTCACAAATGGGATCTATCAACCGTCTTTTGTCACATGATAGTATAATATTTCTTGAATATTTTGCTATATTGTGTGATTTAATCAGCTGCTGTTTTGTCATGCAATGTTCAAATTGCGCATGTAGTGATTTTTTAATAATCATTTTTTCATTGTTGAGCGATTTTGGGGTGTCCCTAAACAGCGAAAAATACCGTCCTTGGATGCTGGCTAACCCCCTATTTTTTGGCTGCACTTGTACACGGCTTGGGGCGATCTTTCGTCTGCTGAATATGTTGGGGTCCACTATGAGTTGTGAAGCACGTGAATGAGTCTTGTTTTGGGGCAAATTACAATGGGAGTCTATGGGAATTATGATAATTATAGGTCTCTGCCCTAAGTCGTCGAGACATTTGTATACCGATACCATTAGGTGTAAAACTCCGCATTCGCCCGAGCATATCGACGGCCGTATCGTAAGTCGGTCGACAGCGAAAACAATCACGTCATATATTTCTCGGTTTACAGCAGCTATTTGCATATGGCGGTACACAATTGACTAGGACGACACACAGATGGTAGGTAACATTTGATTTACCCCCGTGAATACATTTAATTCTGATTTTATGCCAAGGTAAGATTATGAATCATAGACAAAGCTGCATCGCATTATAATATATAACACAGATACAAGTACTAAAGTGTATCAGAATTTCCGTGGGTCGAACATTGAGCAAATGTAAAAGTGTTTGAATTCTGATATGGTGTACTAAAAGGGTCGAAAGTACGCAAAAAATAATTTTCAATTAACGTAACACCAACGTGAAATCTTTTACTAACGTCTGACGTAAAATAAATTAGTTAGGTCCTTTTATCCCCAAATTATATCGCTGCAAAGAGACACATTTCGAAACTCACACATAACAATCACTTGACATTTCACCCTGTCCATATGACATTAGCTGTTCAGCGGGACGTAAAAAATCAAACAACCATTCAACCTCACATTTCAAATCAAACATGGGTGTTAAAATAACAAAACACTATAATAGCTTTTGCGTTGTTTTGTATTTTACTTCTAAGCTGACTTCTCTTAGTTGATCATGAAAAATATATTGCATGCACAGTACACATTAGACAAATACCGCAAAACAATCAACATCGTATCATCTCCTCGTGAAACTCTGTTTTCGGGATGCTAAATATGTAAACCACAAATTACATAGACTTACATAATGAAACTCGTAGATGTAAAATAATATCACAATACAAAAAAAATCGAGAAATGCACAGATTTTAATGTTTGAATTTTAATATGGTGTACCAAAAGGGTCAAAAGTACATAAAATAAAAAAAAACATCATACAAAGAACACCAAGCGTGCATTTTATCATTATATCCGACATAACACAAAAATGCGTTTTATAGGTTCAGGCCAATTACTTTCGTCATTCTTTGCACTATGCAAGACAGAATTTCTCGGGAAGAGGCTTTTGCACAAGAATGAAATTCACTGTACTTGTAAACACCAAGCGCATCATTCTAGCTATATAATAGCTCTTTTGAGTAACAAACATGCACTTCAAGCATACTGTACATTAACCATTATCGATTACGTCGAACTATGTTACATACGTTACATTGTTACATATATGTACGTTCATTTCATATATATATATGTAAATACAATTCAACGATATATTAGAACCAGTGTTGCCTGTCCAACCTTCAAAGCTTTAAATTGCATAACCTAATTTGTTCATCTTTATCACTCAGTATACTAATAATACGTATTTATTATATAACTATAAATAGACAGTATTTCAGACAATGCTTTCAGCCCATTGCATATTTTGTCATATTCTATGACCTGGGGTTTTTCCCATTGAATATATGTTACTAAATTTAGAACTCTCTCTGTCATTGGAAATGTACATTGATTACTGTCAAGCAGTTATGCTGATGAAGTACAAATGATGTTTATTACTATTTAGTTCACTATTTAGTTTATTTGAATTTAGACTTAATGTCCCTATGAACATTTTTCAGTCATGCTGGGACTATATGTAAACTGTATGAAATAGCTATTTTAAAATTATTTTTATCATGTTTGTATAAAAAGTGTTATATAATAAAACAATTGTTGACTATTGAGTCATTGAATATGATGTGATATCCAACAGAGACTACCAATATTGACCTCGGCTTCGCCTCGGTCAATATTGGTAATCTCTGTTGGATATCACATCATATTCAATGACTCAATAGTCAATAATTGTATAATATACTGAACGTTCAAACTAGATTTCTTGTTGTATATGCAGACAAATATATTTCTTGTTGTATGTGCAGACAAATATACAACGTAAACACATAAACATCTGAAAGGGCAGATCTAGAAAAGTTTATATTTGGTAGAAAGCAAGTATTCTAAACAAATAACGTTCTTTTGAGAGTTCAGTATATATTCTCGTATCAAACCAAGAACACAGTTCACGAACATTTTGGACATAAGTTTGGGGCTGGTCATCATTCGCTTACTAACATGTGGCGAAACGGGCGAAAATGCGAATAATGAAAACTGGTCAAAATATAACATCTTCCGGTCCTACATAGCACTGTTAAGATTTTCCGAAGAGGACCCGTCTGTCTCTTCAGTTTGAATGGGTGGCGGGATGGGGTTTGCAAACTGTTAGTGAAAACGATCAAAACTGTTGGCTTGCAAGTATATAAATTTATTTGGGAGACAAACTATTCAGGAAAACGGTCAAAACTGGCATCAAATTGGATGAAATCAGGACGTACATGAAGAAACTTGCATGAAGAAATAGAAGATCACAAGCATGCCGTTGAAGAATGAAAACGATAGCGGCAGCAGATTTTCTAAAGAGCGAAGAGGATATTTGTCATTTTAAATTGATTGGTGGACTAACTTTTGGAAAAATATGATCAAAACTGTGCGTTTGTCAGTTTTGCTTTATTGGTTTAAATATAATTATTAATATAAACGTTAGTATAATAACCACACAAACAACATATGTGAGTATCAAAGAATTTTAACGAAAACGACAAGTAGCTTATTTAGTCCATCTCATTAATCCATGAAATATTGAGAATTAAATTGCGTATAATTTACAAACGGATGAACTATTAACAATGAACAAGGAAAATGTAAAATGACTTATATCGAAGAGATAAAGAGATATTAAGAGGAAACTGAATAACCAGCAATAAAGAATCAAGAAGCAAAATATACCAAATAAGAAATGGAGATTGATTGGATGGAAAAAACTATTGGAGAAGATGATTAAAACTGTTATCAAACTGGATCAACATATGACACACTTTGAAGCTGTCAGAGAAGTAGAGGCATGTAAGGACGATTTCGAAAAATGAAAAAAAAAAAAAAAAAAAAAAAAAAAAAAAAAAAAAAAAAAAAAAAAAGATGGCGGCAGCAGAACAAGCACAGTTGGAAGAATGGAAGAGAAAATTGGATGGAATGAAAGCCAGCCAAATATTAGCGCATGCCAGGGTGGATCATATTGTGACGGCAACAAAGGCTGAGTATCTTCCATGCGGGGAAATTCAGGGACATCTTAGGGAGGCTTTTGTTACTATTAATCGACACAATGCAACTTAAAACGTAGCATTCGAAATTTCATGTTATAAATAAGAGTCAAAACCGTCTAAAGTGTAATTTAGTTATATATGATTTTTTAATCATGTATTTCATGTACTACATGTATACGAGCTATATACATATGTTAAAGTAACTGAAAAGTAAAATAGGTTTAGAGTTTTGTGGTCAATAATTGATTTATTTATTTAACTTTCAAATTATACCAAAAGCTTTAAAATATGTTGGCCCTACGAGGAAGTTTATTTTTTTTCAAGATTATTATTATTATTATTATTATTATTATTTATACCCTGTCGGAACCAACCGCGATGAAATATGAATAGCAGGGATTACCACAGGAAAACATGTCCGTGTAATGTATACCCCCTTGAACCCCACTTTTATATAGCAAAACTGGGGTATGCAGGGGTATACCTATTTTTCTTATTTTTGCTCTAAAACATAGATTGTGGGTACTCGTTAGAACCGCCTCGCCGAGGCGGTTCTAACGTGTACACACAATCTATGTTTTGAGCAAAAATAAGAAAAATATCGAAAAAGTTCTACTGAAAATTTTCAATTTTTACAACTTTAGAAACATTTGTATATTACACGGGCGTGTTTTCGAAATGACATGTTATTTATTGAAATGTTTATAAGCAGTTTATAGGGCCTGGGGACATCAAATGTTTGCACATTATACATAGTAAGCATGAAACATAACTTGAACGTTTTCGCATTATTTGATTCTACAGCTCCGTTTCATTAATAACATACCCCTGCAATGTCTCAAAATAAATTGACCCCGCACCCTACATTGCATGGCACATTGCTGGATGGTTATTAGTCTGGCCTGGATGAAACTTCTACAATTTGTGTATATATTTATGTGTGTTAAACTGGTAGTTTGTTTTTATTGATTGTGAGCAGTCCGATTGGATAGGAAGCTGCTTTCGGCGTGTACCAAAATTCTGGTAGATTTATTGTCAAGTTTTCAACTTTCGGCGATTGGTATTATGTAAGTACTGTGATTATTGCCAGTTTCTGACATGAATGTTGTTCATTGGCATCTATTGTAGATACCTTAAAACTTACATAACATTCGCTAAAGGACTGAAGTAGAAATGGAATATCTAACTATATCTACTACCCTGTATACCATGCAAATGCATGTTTTCAGCACATAAATTGTCTGAAAGTTTATCAAATTTAAAAACTGGACATCTGAGAATATCATTAACAGTTGACATGATTATTTAAAGAGAGTTACGATAGCATTGTATCTAATGCAATGTGTACCTGCCTATGACAATGTTTTAAGTTATGTAATGACATTCTTAAACATATATTTATTAAGGACATTTGATGGTTTTTGAATACAATTGATTGAAATAGTGTGACTGGCGATTTTAACAAGACGGCTTATATATATAATTAGTAATCATCCAAGAGAAACTTCAATGAATCAAATATTAAACGCGCGAGAGCACACTAAGATGGAAGTAGACATTAAGAGCAGTTTTGCTTCCTTGAAATATGTCTGTTATGAAGGAAATAGCGTCCATTTAATCATTATTTCTGAACTTTGTATGTATTGCGAATGCGGTGCAAGTTTTAATGTATATCAAATAGATGTCAGTGAATAACATTCAGGTCAGAAAGTGGCAGTATTCACAGTACTTACATAATACCAATCGCCGAAAGTTGAAAACTTGACATTAATTCTGTCGGAATTTCGGTACATGCCGAAAACAGCTTCCTGTCCAATCGGACTGCTCACGATCAATATAAACAAACTACCAGCTTAACACACATAAATGTATACACAAATTGTAGAAGTTTCATCTAGGCCAGACTAATAACTATCCAGCAATGGGCCATGCAATGCAGGGTGCGGGGTCAATTTATTTTGCGACATTGCATGGGTATGTTATTAATGAAACGGACCTGTATATAGTTTATCTAAAGAACATACATTCAAATGATAGTAAATCAATAGCTAATTTTATAGCACACACCTTACACTTAGGTTATTATCACAGTTTCCATTGGCACGTGATCAAATAATATTGGCAGCATTTGTATTTTCAAATCAATCAGCAAGTTTTTCTACAGGTATTGGAGAAATCAACAGCATATCGGTCTGAATAGCAGCTAGATTAATGTTTATATGTAAACTTGTTACGATTCTACGGTTACATACGTCCTAGTTGGTTAGTACCACGGTACTTATGCCGTCACGGTTGACTGCTCATTGTACATCCTTAGTAAGATATACATGTACACATTTAGAAATAGATAAACTTATACTTAAGCTCAGTATTCCACAATAAACATGAAACACAAAGTCTGTTATAGTTTGTGACAATTATTAGGCGTGCACATGGATTCATAAAACTTTGAATTTCAACCCGAATGTTTCATGGTTTTTCCATTCACTGAGGAGAAGTGAATGTTTGATAGATTAAACATGATCATTACGAAAACTTGCCCATACAATATATAGAGGATCTTACGTTCGTGGTCATTTCGTGGCCTTCGGCGAGTTTAATAAATTTCATATGAAATGACCACGAGTGTAAGATTCGTTTTATCATATGACTTTTAAAATAGGATTTTATCGCCTTTATAGCTGACATATTTTCAATGCAAATTTACATTTTTGTTACGGACGTCGTCACTGACGTTACGTATTCCCGCAATATTAGTGTTAATACATGTGTGGTCATAACGCTTTCTATTACATGACATTATCCACTGCAAAACAGCGACGTCATATGATAAATCAAAATTTATTCATCTTCAAAATTAAACATTTTCACTGGCAGTGGAAAACATGGTGTTTTTTTATTATTTTTGCTAAAACAATGATTGTGGTAACTTGTTAGAACCGCCTTGCCGAGGCGGTTTTAACAAGTACCCACAAACTATGTTTTGAGGAAAAGCAAGCCGGAAAAAAATACATCAGGAAAACATGTCCGTGTATTGTATACACCCCCCCCCCTGAACCCCACTTTTATATAGTAAAACTGGGGTATGCAGGGGTATACCTATTTTTCTTATTTTTGCTCCAAAACATAGATTGTGGGTACTCATTAGAACCGCCTCTATGTTTTGAGCAAAAATAAGAAAAATATCCACATTTTTCTGATAAAATTTTCAATTTTTACAGCTGAAAAAATCTCTGTATATTGCATGGGCAAGTTTTCGTTATAAAACGATCAAAGGTTTTACAGCAACAATCAAATGAGCCACCTCATGGGAAAACCAACAATCTGCATAGGCGAAAACAAAGGCGCAGATCAGCTTCGCGGTAACCGCGAAGCTGATCAGCGCCTTTGTTTTCGCTACCCGGATAGTACAATTCCTCTTCTACTTAAATCCGAAATTTCAAGCTTCTAGCTCTTTCCTGTGACTGCACAGGTCGGTTTGTGTCAGACCTGGTCGGAAACCACATTGTTGGTTTTCCCACGAGGCGGCTCAAATGTTTAACAGCTGAAAAAAATCTCTGTATGTTGCACGAGCAAGTGTTCGTAATGTTATAGATAATAAAAATAATTGTTAGATCCTTTGGAAGCAAAAATACAAAGCTAGAAGATGGGCCATATTGTACAATTTCGGGTAATGAACCTTCATCAGTGACCCTTTATAAAACTGGCAGCGAAAGCCAGACATTTTGCTGCAGTTTCAAGAACTTACATTTGTGCAGTCTAAATCAAAGACTCAAATTCCCAAAGGGGCCAAATAATCAAAATATTGTTAAGAAGATGATGCTTAACATATAAAAATTTGAAATACTTCATATATAGTCACTGATCCCAAAGGATCAAATGAAAAATATAAATGAAAAATATAATCTGCACTATTATATTACTTCGTAATGTTATAGAATTTCCATCCACTGATGTGAAGTGAATGCTTGATAGATAAGACATGATTCCCGTCTATGTTATTCATATTTGACTGGGTTTCTTCCAAAATATACGTACAAAATGAATGATTCAACAAATGAGCCTGTGCATGACAAAACCAACAATTTGGGTTTCCGACCAGGTCCAACACAAACCAGCCTGTACAGTCACAGAAGAAACCCAGAATCTTGAAAATTTGGGAATAAGTAGAGGAGGAAATGTACTATCCGTGAGGCGAAAACAAAGACGCTGATCAGCTTCGCGGTTACCGCGAAGCTGATCTGCGTCTTTGTTTTCGCCCATGCAAATTGTTGGTTTTCTCATGCACAGGCTCAAATATAAGCTCTTGCCATGTGTACAGACATGATAAACTGTAAAGTGCTTGGCACTCATTCAGATACATGATGTTACATTAATTTTTCTAGAAGAAATATTATGAAAATCTGTGGAATATATAGCTTCAATATCAGTAATTTGTAGAGGATAACTTACATATCATAGTGTAGAACAAATCAGGCTGCAACCTTGGCAAAACGTTTAATGTAGCAAAATGTTTCACATTAACTGTAGGACACAACCTTGTAACACGACATGATATGCCAATGAAAACGGTTATTATAAAGCAAATATGGGTTTCGAGTTATAGAAAGGTACAAGTAGGCAAAGATCAGATTTGCTAAGCTACGTTTTGGAGCATTAAGTATATAGGAAGAAGCACATTTCGGAAAGCTTCCTTTAAACGAAGCAACACGGCACGACCGTACAGAAAATGTGTTAATATGTTTACAAAAAGAACAAACTTTTTAAAGATTAAACTTATTAAGAATATTTATAAATAAGTAATAGCTATATGTACAAATATAAAACTTCTCAAGCTATTACTTACAAGCCGGAATACAAAATATGTACATTGCGTTAAACATCTATGTAATACATTGCGAATTTTATGGCTGGTAATAACGTATTGTAAACTTTACCCCCATTTATTATATGGCAAGTGATGAAATATAGAGAAATATGTATTAAATATAACCAATATTTGAAAAAGTTATATTTTCACATGTGAAAATATAAAAAAGTTATATTTTCACATGTGAAAATATAAGATTTGGGAATACGCAAATTACGATTCCACCGTTTCATTTCTAATTTATACATAACTAAATTTTAAAATCTATGCTATTGTTGACGCAATGAACGTTCGCACACAATAGCGACGTAATGACGTGACGTAATGACGTCATTTAAGATTTTGACGTCATATGCTTTAACGCGAAACGTTACAATGACTACATGCAATATAATAAAAAGAAAATTCAAGTTTTTGTCGTGAATATGACTTTTATTTCATCTCGTGAAGTGAAAAATAATATATTTCATTCGTGCCTTCGGCACTCATGAAATATAAAAATTTTTCACTTCACTCAATGAAATAAAAATCATATTCACTCCAAAAACTTGAATATCCTCTATGTATTGGCTATAAAACATAGAATCGTTGGTTTTGTTTTTAAGACCCAGTTCATTTGGTCAACGTTTAAACAATTATTTCATATACTTTGTAAACCACATGGTCTTTCGGTCGACCTGTTCCACGCAGGCTATGGGCCCAGCAATATAATCGTATATTAAAAGCACAGAAAATGAAAATAATTACAAATTTTCTAATGAGAGCTTTCAAAATGTTACAGCCATAGAAATTGCAAAATATTGCAAAGACAACGTTAACGTCAATTTAGGCAACTGTTAACCCAGCAGGCACATGACGTCAGAATGACGTCAGATCGACGTCGATGCGACGTCATGACGTCGCATCGACGTTGATATGACGTCATTTTGACGTCATGTGCCTGCTGGGGAGTCATCACGTCATCACAACCTGTTCTTATTGATTAGTCCCAGCAGGCACATCGGCGTCGATCTGACGTCATTCTGACGTCATGTGCCCGCTGGGGTAAGGAGCCGCATCTCTAGAAAGCATATTTTATGTGATTGTGTCAAAACTAAACTCATAATGTATACTAGACAAAATTAAAACAAAGACAAGGCCGATACTTTTTCGATGTCGTTTACTACTAAAATGATATTTACAAAACTTAAACTTAAAGCTTTTATGCTAATACTTGAAGAATCAAATGCCAGTCTAAAGACCAAAATATGTTTTCTAGAGTTGCAGCCCTTACGACAGAATTCATTATTTGAGCCGCCTCGTGGGAAAACCAACAATGTGGTTTCCCAACAGGTCCGACATTAAGCGGCCTGTACAGCTACAGAAGCAGGCTAGAAGCTTGAAATTTTGGAGTTAAGTAGAGGAGGAATTGTACTATCCGAGTAGCGAAAACAAAGGCGCTGATCAGCTTCGCGGTTACCGCGAAGCTGATCTGCGTATTTGTTTTCGCCTATGCAGATTGTTGGTTTTCCCATAGGGTGGCTCATTTATCACCCTTTAGCTGGATTTCTAGCGCTAATTTTAATCCCGATCCTGACTTATTTTTCATAAAACCAAATTCACTTTTGTGTAGATCAGTATCTGAGTGGTAAATCTTTTGTAACACTAGATCCGTAAAAATAGAATCCTCGGAAGCGCATTTTCTTAATCCACTCATCCTTATTTTCTCTAATCGCTTTGGATCATTTTCAAATGTTGCCACAAGTTCGTGAAAACTTCGAGGTCGTTCTGTATTCTCCTGGTCAGACGCGGATCTAGTTCTCCGGCGAACAATATCAACCTGATCGCTTGCCCTTCGGACTGGTTCTCGTTCCGTATCTGATACAGCTCTGACAGTTTCATGCACTTGCATTTGGCGACCTTCACTTTTCTTGGAAGATGGCGGAGATTCGATGATCCCTGGATATTTCCAGTTCGGATAAACCGGTGGCTTATTCGTCGGTGACATGACGCCATCTTCTGACGTCACCGATGACGTCATGTCATCTTGATTGATCTCATCTCTCATTGGTCGATTGCGCAGTTTGGCTTCGCGTTTTTGTTTCACAGAGCGAGGTGTTGTTGGCTTTGACGGCTTGCGTTTTTCTATATTTAATTTCAGTTTACTGAGTTTTATTTCTTCGAAAGTTTCAACAGCTGTCAAGTCAGGCGCACTATATGAATGTTTTAGTTTAGAAGGTGTTGGTTTCTCCTCTTCACTCGAACTCAACATTTCAACAATCTTAGCTATTCCGCCTGAAAGTTTACGTGTACCCACTATTTTCCAGTCCGAATTGTCACTTGATTCCTGCAAAGAACTTTGTCTCTCTAATTCTAAATCTTCGTCCTTATCTTGAAAGGGTGTAGCACTTTCAGTTTGCGTTTCTATTGTTTGTGTTTCCACGGTTCTGGTCAATGCCGGCATTGACTTACGATGCTCCGGGTTTGACCGACGCTTGAAGCGTCCGGCGCGGAGCTTTGGTACCGTTTGTTCTTGATTAAGAGCAGCACTGTTCACTGGAGGGGATATGTTCATTTTTGATGACATTGTTACGGGCTGCGTAACTTTCGAAGCTGATGAGACCGTCTTAACATTAGAGTCACTTAATGACGAGCGCGACTCACGAGTAGTGACGGCCTTCGACTGAACTTGGATGTTTAGATTTTTCGCAGAATCTATTCTTTTAGTTTCGATGGGTTTCGTTTGAACGGAGCTATTTAAATTCACATACACCGCACTTTGGACAGGTTTTGGTGGTGCTTTCGCGACTGATTCTAACTCTTTAATAGCGTTATTATAACTGTCTTGAACAGATCGTTGCGTTTGTACTGGAATATGCCTACGTGGAGGAGTTGGCCGCACGAAATCACGCTGAGGTTGACTAGAATGATGGACTTCCGTGACATGCACAAGCTCTGGTGCATAATGTCTGGATCCTTGAGCCACAACGTGACACTGTTTCGTTACTTCGTCGATAAGAACCTGAAATGATTTCGTAATGTCCTCAAATTCGTTCTGCGTTTGTCGCTCAACTTCCTCTATTTGTGATTTGCGATAGTTAGTCCTTACCGGATTATCCGTGCGTTGTTGTGAACTTTTGCGAACTGGCGGATCATACCTTTGTTGGTTTTGTCTCACAGTTCTCGATGTTTCCTCAGCTCTAGAAGCACGATCCATAAGTGAGTGATCATTGAGATCTAGAATTTCGTACATCTTTTCAAGTTCATTCAAAGCAGATTCAAGCTTATTTCGCTTTACCCTGTCTGTTTCATACGGTGTAAATTTAACATCAAAATATTTCTGTTCAGTCATAGGGGCAAATTTTCTTAACGCAAGCAAAACACTGTCTAATTTGTCTTCATCAGCGGTGACAATTTTCGACTTGATTTGACTTAGTTTCTGTTCAACTTCCTTAGCTAAGCCTTTCAGTTCTACAACAGATTGATCCAGATCATCCGCATGTGCATTGGTATTTTGTTGTTCTACTCTAACAGGTTGCGCGACACCCTTTGACGCGTGTTCTCGTTTACTTACTACGGGAATAGGGACTGGCTTCACCGATTTGTTCGCTGCTGGCTCCGTTTGTTGAAACTTTTGGGGTTGAGGAGCTTGATGATTGTTTCGCTCCATGACTAAACCAGTTTTATTTAGTTTTTCACTTAACAGAGACGGATCGAGATGATAATTTCCATTTATAATGTATGGATACTGAGTGAATTCAGGGTCTATGTATGGCACGTTCACTGGTTGCCGTGCTTGAATCGGCGCTGTGTTTTGATTTGCCTGCAGAGCTGTTGCCAAAGTTGATTCTAATTCTTCAGTGTTCATCGCAACTTTAGTGACCGGCTTTTCGCTCCTTGGAAACTCAAATTGCACTGGCTTCGTACGTGGTGACTGTATCGAAATGTTCGGAGACGAATTCGAATCTGACGGTTTCTTTTGTAATGAATTTCGAATGTCTTCAAGAACTTCGTCTAAGGCACTTGCACTAGATTTACGAGGAACAATTTCAGTTCGGAGTTTCAACGGTTTTATTGGTGGTGTTGGAAAGTACTTATTAGCCTTAATATCTTGCTTTCGAACTGAAGGATCAGACATTATTCTCGGGCGGATTTCGGGGATTTTCGTTTTTGCTTCAATTTGGCTAGGTGTAAAGTTCGAAGTCATCAGCTTTTCAGCCTTTGACACTTCTGCAGGATTACGTTCAAGTGCTTTTGTCCCTTTAGTTGCAAGCTCAAGAAGTGCATCAATGTCATCGAAATTTATTTCTTTAATAATATCCTCGGCTGCTTTTTGATTTCCATCAAATGTTGCCAAATCTTCCATTTCCTTCCAAATAGGATCTTCCGACATTGGAATCGTTTGTAAAGTTCTAGCCTTGACTCTTTCCATGCTTACAGGACCTTTCCTGCTTTCAAGCTGCGGGGACCAAACTTCAGGAACCGGCTTATCATTAGCACCAGGGATATTTTTCATTTGTTCGCGTTTAGATTCAAATCTAGATGCAACTCGAGTAACACCAGGCGAGGCAGGAGGTGTGAATTTCATTTCAAAATGTTTGCGTCGGGGAGGAGCAGGCGAGCGTGTCTTAGATTCAATTTTCAAACTTGTAGGTTTTCCCTTTTCAAATGTTTGCCTCGCTTGTTGCGATACCGTTCGAACAGGAGACGTTTCACGTTTAGTATCCGTTTCACTTGCGTCTGAGTCAAACTTTTTCTTTAAGTCACGGAAGTTGTCAGATACAATTTCCTTCAATTCATTCAGTTCATCTTCATAACGGGATACTCGCCATGATTTACGAACACCGCTGTCTGAATCTATTGCCATTGGAGGCCAAGTCTGTTGCGCGTTTGTTCCCATTTCTGTTTCACTATACGTTACATTACTCATACTTTGTGCGTATTGCGGTTCATTTGGTCGTGTTAAAACTTGAACAGGCATTGCTCTTTGTTGCGCATTTTTGACTGAAACTTTTTCACCAGCCCTTCTTACATTACGTTGCCTAGGTTCTTGTACAACTCTAAAAATTCTGTGGAGGTTTGTCTCCGATGACACCACCTTAGGTTCATTATAAGACATATTTGGGTGTACATGTTGATAATAATCTCCCGAATCAGAAATGGCTGATGTCGAGCCAGTCAAGTTCACAGAGAGTTTTCCTACCCCTGTAGTATCTGGATGCTCAGTAAGAAGTCTTAATTCTCGTCGTATTTCAAGCGGCGTTTCAACAGCTTCCTTTTGGTTTGTGTCACTAAAATGTTCAAACTCTTGAATCGTGTTCAGAATTGATCTACTACCTCTTTCATCCTTTTCTTCCGGTTTGACTTTCTTTTCCCATTTCTTAATTCTTTCAGATACTTCAATATTATAGTCCACATCTGAAAACATTCCTGCGTCAACAGTAGGCGATAGACTAGACGCACTTGTTGAATATGCTGGTTGATTGTACACGATAGGTTGGACGTAAATAACATTGCCTGTCTGTTGATTTAAGACTGGGTATGGTGCAACATGTTGTCCCTGTCTGTAGAACGGTTGATTCACTTCATAAGGACTCTCCATATTATTTAACTGACTGTCGGATTTCGACATGTCGTCTTGATATTCATGATTCTTTCTATGCATATACGGACTGTAAGTGGCATTTGGATTTAAATAAACAACATTCTGTCTGTTCCCTTGACGTACATTCCTCGTATTATTTTCTTCAGAATAACTGTTTGATCGATGAACATATTTAGGGACCGGTTCGAATGTCGTAACCGTGGCCATATGTCTCGAATTGGGAGACGGTCCTTTCAACCGCGCTTTAATTTCTTCCGATGCACTTAATGTAGGTTTGGGGACAGGTGCTTGAGATTGTCTTGACACAAATTCAGCGGGGACGTTTGAAAAGTTACCAGACTGCCTCTTTATTTTCCCACTTTCAATTTCGCTTTCAAGATATTGGATATTTGATTCAATGAGTTCGTCTAGAGAATCTTCACTAGAACTATTGGGGGACCGAGGGTTGAGTTCAATTTTCTCAACTGCTTTCTTTAATTGTTTTGGTTCGTTAGATTTGACCTCATGAAAGCTTCTCATTGGTGGCGACTCACTTGTAATATTGACGCCAGCTGATTGTGGGTGTTGCCGAGTCGGCACATTCGGATATGTTCGAATTCCACCATGTGGGCCTTCCACAAATCGTTGCTGGTTCAGCTGACCGTCTCGAAATCCACCAGAAGAAGCGTTTACAAATGCGGGAGCACTTACGTTACGAACTGGGGGCTTATTATCCGGCATATTAGAAACGCCATTGTTCCATGTATCACCGTGATTTAATCCATTTGCGTGTATAATAACATCGGGTTCATCGTAATTGCTGCGACGATTGACCGGTACTTCCTTGTTTATACTGTTATTAGACATACTACGGTAGTTTGCAGGATATATATTCAAACGCTCCTCGCGTTCGTTCTCGTTATCATTAAATATTTTAGAGCTCATCATGGCGCGCTGCCTAAGCCTGGAAATCCGGAGTTGGGGCGAACATTCCTCGTCACTTGTAACGGCAAGGTCAATTCGTTTCTTTCTCATTTCTTCAAGTTTCTGAAACTTAGCTTTTTGACTTGAACTTGGTGAACTTTCTGATTTCTCATTATACATATATAAATCCTTCTTTTTAGAATTTGGCACATTTTTAATCTCTCGCGATGAACGTTTCGGAATCTTAGGGCTCTCGCTACCTACTCCATTTTCAACACCACGTAATGACTTTCTGTTTTCACTTTTGACACCTTTATCAGCGCGTTTTGTCCTTTTGGTTATTAAAGGATTCTTTGTCCACTGTTTTCGTCCACTGTCGTCTGTTTCCGGTGAGTCACTTCCCGCCAAATACATCTTTTCGTCATAATCGTCGGACAGATGTCCTGTAAACATGGAGTGGCGGGAGTCAGAAGGATGTTTTGGTACCTGCGGTGACCTTGAAGTCTCGTGCATGGAGGTTCGCGCCCTTCGCCGTCCATGCGGACCTTCACTTCGCGATCGACGCTTCGCGGAAGCAGCATCCTTTCCCTTTGAATCGAATTTTGATGTTTCATTTCGCGTCTGTCTCTGTATTCGCCTCTCAGCCATAGGGACAATAAGAGGTTTCGGGTAAAGAGGAGGCAATGACTCGTTGTCTACGTCACGATCACGTGGTATGATGTCAGGACCACATGATATCTGTGACGGCTTTTCATTGGCAGGTATCGGGGGAGGGGGCTCCTTAGGGGGAGGTTTCGAAGATTTTATTTCTTGCGAGTCTATGTCATCGTTTAAGGCACCCCGGTATGTACTCGGTAGGCTTGTTGTGCTCCCAGTTTTAGTGTGGTGCTTTCCTCCCAAACTTCGCAGCTTTTCATCAGCACTCTGAAAAAGAAAAGAAAACTATTCCAATATTCAATTTTTTTTTCTGACTTTTCTCTGACAGAGGCAATGGTGGCTACTTGAAATCATGGATTTAGCGGCCAAAGGGTTGTTATTATATCTGTTTGTGTGTTTCAATTGATTCTTTACGTCCCAGTCAACAGCAATGGTCATGTCGGGACGTTGCCTCCATTTTATGGGTCTTTTACCCAACATTAGGATGTCAAAATGCGCTTCATAAATTTAACTACCCAACTAAGCCAATAAGGCTTATATGTATGGATGGTTTGACATAACCACGTTTCCTGGGTCAGGCTCACACACATCACGAAAACATGTCCGTGTAATGTATACCCCCTCATACCCCACTTTTATATAGCAAAACATGGGTATGCATGGGGTGTACCTATTTTTCTTATTTTTTGCTCCAAAACATAGATTGTGGGTACTCGTTAGAACCGCCTCGGTTCTAACGTGTACCCACAATCTATGTTTTGAGCAAAAATAAGAAAAATAGCAAAAATTTTCTACTGAAAATTTTCATTTTTTACAACTTTAAAAATCTCTGTATATTGCATGGGCAAGTTTTCGTAATGATGAGCTGTTAACCAGTAATCAGATGGTCGGTCAGTAGATTAGAAGCTTTGCCTGGAGGCACATTCAGCCCATCTATTTCTCCTAGGCCCCAATGGGCGGAGCCCATATTCCCACCCGACCACCCTTCATCTGTATATAATGGACATAGAGATACATCAGCATCTAAGCAGGAGCACATCGTAAGTCGGTTTTTTTTTTTTTTTTTTTTTTTTTTGACAATCAAAAATGAGGAAATTGTGACGGGGCTTTAAATACATTATAACCATACAGCATTATAAAATATGTACAACAATTAAATTCCCCTTTAGGTGTGTTATTTCAAAACTGGCAAGTTGACTCAATTAATGCATTATCAATTATAATAGACGCTGTTTAAACGTTTTGGAGTCCAATTCTTACTCATGTACATGTATTTGTGCATTTTCAAAAATGCTAGATATACGATATAATTATAATTTCTCGTGTTTTGGTTCATATCATGTTAAAATATAAAATGATTTATAAACACACCATAGCTTGCTGTTTTGCAGGTGCATTGTTATATTTTCGTTACATGGTGATCCAGTAACCTACTACAGTAAACTTATGTCTGAACAACATGATCAATTTGGAAAAAAGATCCACAAGAAATTATTTCAGCAGGACTTCGACATTTTAGTGTATTTATAGTATACCATTATAAGACGATATGTTTGCGATGAAAGCCCTTTATTTCTCGCGGAAATTTCACAATGAAATTTTCAAGCCGTTTTCACCGTTAAGGTTTTTCCATTTAGAGCACTGTATGTAACATAGGCAGTTTTATGAATAGTTTTCTTATTTTTTAAGTTGCAAATCGATAGTAGGAGTATATGTGTTTATTCAGTTTGCTTCGGAAGTTTTGTCTAAAAATTTGTAACGTTTCTGAAATGTGAGTGACAGCCTACAACCTTCCCAGCGGGCACATGACGTCATAATGACGTCATATCAACGTCGATGCGACGTCATGACGTCGCATCGACGTCGAGCTGACGTCATTATGACGTCATGTGCCTGCTGGGTTGTCACATGTAACAATTTTGGCAAATTTGATATTATTTATATTACTGGGCTTACATCCCGACTCTCCCTTGAGATATAAAGTTTTAAGATGGGGAGCGACCATTTGATTTTTATGAATTGGGGGGGGGGGGCTGGAAGATTTTTGAAAAAGAAAAAGAAGAAGAAGAAGAAGAAAAAAAAATCCAGGACCGTCTTTTGCCCGAAAAATGACCTAGGGCAGGGTAAATTCTATTTTACGTATTGTATCATATACAAATAAAAAGACAGGACCTCATTACGAGTGGAAAAATATCCAGGCCCGAAAAAAATCTTCAAGCTCCCCCCCCCCCCCCCCCCCCCAATAAAAATCAAATGTTCGCTCCCTTACCGTGTTGTAAACGGAAACATTGCAGACTGGTAAAGCATAGTTTGGCCCATCGCCATTCACAGTTGAAAACAATGTTCACGTTAAACATTTGTGCCGCACCAAAAGAAATTAGCGTTTGCGCCTAGCGAAGACTAAGATCAAGCTGGACACCTACACAGTCTGATAAGAAACCTCGCTGTCCAAACAAACAAGCTGATGTCCTTAGTTGTGTACAGGCTAACTGATGTCAGAAGCGATATTTACACAAAATGGCACAGTTTTAGATCACTTTTCACAAGCCATCTGCTCTTTTCATCAAGGAATAGATATTTTCAAGGTTCACATCTGACAATTTGTGCATTCATGCAATTCTGTAAAGTTCAACATACAGAAACCGCTGTTAATACAATCACAGATCTCATCTAAAGTGCAGAAACAATATTGACGAAGATGTTTGACATTCTCTTTCATGGAAACAAAAGCTGGGCTGTCCAAGACGTTCAGCACGAATCTCGATGGACAGAAAGACCGTCACCTTGGGAAACTTTTGAATAAATGAGACTACAATGACACGTGCATTTTCCTATCCATGCTACGATGCTTACCCGAACATAATACATGTATTATAACAAAGAAGAAAACTGGTTTTGAAATTTCGTGTTTTGCTTCAATGGCGTCCACTGCCAACAGCTTATTAGTAATCACATTGTCGAATTTCTCCACCAATCTCCCCCAATTTTGGGGTTCTCAAATGCCACTGATTTTCATTTTATCTCAGCAGCTCTTGTAGTTAAATTAGTTTCAGTTTAAACCTACTTATAAGACAGATAACATTGCTTTTAACATCACTCTTTAACTATCATGTAGTTATATATAAACAAAGCACTGCGGATTTCATGATATATGACCAGTTTATCAAAATGATCTTGCAGAGAAGTGTGGAGCTCTAGATAGGTCAAATACTTCTGAAAGTGGAGAAAGATGCCTGTCTGTAATGTCGGGACGGTCAGTTATACCACGGTCTCAGAGGCATTTTAACAGTACTTTAATAGTACACATTTTTATAAAGAATCATACAACATCTAAGCCTAAAATACATAATCCAAAGCTCTCGTAAATTAAATGTAAAATTCACAGTTATGTTGGTATGCGTTTAAATAAAGCATGGCTTTTAGTATGAAGTGTCCTAAATGTATAATACCTGAGTCTGAAAAAAACTATCCCTCTTCAAAGGTTCACAAAGTTACGGTAGAACGAAAACACTTTCCCTGGAGCTTCTTTCATGTTCAATCACATTTAACATACAAGTCAGTGCATGGCATACCAGACTCCTAGACCAATCTGATTTGGGTCATGCGATTTCCACTTGTTCAAGTCCTGTATTGAGTGTTTATGCACGCGTACATGTATGTGCATAAACGAAAATACACCAAAATAAACTTGAATATATTGCGAAAGTTTAAACGGCGTCCGAGGTGAAATTGAGGCAAGTTTTCACCTATTCACAAGACTGAGAGGAAAATTACAGGTACCAAATCCAGGTATGAGTCATGGAAACACAGAGAAATTATTCTGTGTGTGTGATTTCTTTTGCATGTTTGTGGTGTGATGAGAAATAAATGAGAAATCGGAAAGCAAAGATAGTTGGAACCTAAATGGTGGAGTTTTGTTTTCTTTGTATCTTATGAAAAGTTAACTCATTTAAGCCTGGTGCCCCTTTTATGGGACATGGGCAAACAGAATAGCCCCGGATGTGACGCCACAGAACGCGGCGTCCCATCCGGGGCTATTCTGTTTGCTTAGAGAATTTTCATCGAGAAATTGAATAGAATTTAAAAATCACTCCCGACGTCCCTAAAATGAAAGTGGACTCATCCAAATGATAATGATGGGAAAATCCATTCGTCAAATATGGGCGAAAAGTAAGCAATGATCAGTAACCAACGAAGTCATAACCAAGTCCCATTCTAATAATCTGGGCCCAGTTGTTCAATACTAACGATGTCGTTACATGTAGTTAACGATTCGTGAAAATTTCAAATGGCAATATTACAAATACACTGTTATTTTTTGTTGAAAAATTGTGAGAATCCTTTGCATTGCAAAGGATTCTCACATTTTGTCAACAAAAAATAACAGTGTATTTGCTTATGTAGTCGGCATTTACTTAACGAGTTGAGGTCTTAACGATGACGTTAAGCTAACGAAGTTTTGAACAACTGGGCACTGGTAACCACACTGACAAAACGGTACAAAAAGAAAACACGATGAGGGCCTCGTAGAAGATTGGCAATGCCAAACGAGTCAACCTCTTTAAATAAAGACTTCACTTCACTTCACTTCACGGTAAGCTAAGCGATTTCCATAAGGTGGTACATGTAACTTTAAAACTCACTCATAAAAGCGGCCACAAACAGTTCAAAAATGGACACAAAAACAAGTAGATCCACAAACAAAAGTGCCACCTTAGACTCGACAATGAAATAGTATAAAATTTAAGGAAATCAATCGCCCAAGACCTGGCCCAGAGGTTATAAAACTTTTTTTCATGCTCAGCTCAGCTGAGACTAAAATTTATCCTGCTGATAAAGGATAAAATGCCAACAATTGTTGCCATTTTAACATTTATTAGCAGGATAAATTACAAGCTTTGGTGATTTAAACCTAAATTTAAATGCATAAGGATTATTTCTGTATCTATAAGCAGTTCAAACGTCATGCTCAACTGAGTTGAGCGTGGAAAAAGCTTTATAACCTAGAGCCCTGGCTCAGCCACTGCCATCATTGCGCCAAGAACCAATTAAATGAAATTCCGTAGAAAATCCTTGCAAGAACTAAGCATGCATATTGCCATATGCATTAATCCTACTCAAGAACTTATTCCAGTGGGCTTCTTGTCCAATCAAAAAAATAGCGTAAGTCCATGCATTAGGATAACATGTTCGTGAAATGTATACCCCCTAAACCCTACGTTTATATTGCGACTGGGATATGCAGGGTGTACCTTTGTTTTTCATATTTTTGCCCCAAAACATAGATTGTGGGTACTCGTTAGGACCATCTCGGCGAGGCGGTTCTAACGTGTATCCACAATCTATGTTTTGAGCAAAAATAAGAAAAATATCAATCTTTTTCAGCTGAAAAATTTTCAATTTTTAAAGCTAAAAAAAATATTGCATGGGAAAGTTTTCGTTATGGTTTGCATGACAGAACACCAAAAACAAACAGAAACTATCTAGAACATACCTTTTGCAAGACATAATCACATCCTGATTACTATTATGATTTCCATTACGATGAACCTGCCGTGGTTTATCATTATTGTACAACAACAAACAGGCATTACAACACATCTGGTTCTTCGCATGAAGAAAACAACAGTTTACGTTTCCGACCAGGTCCGACACAAACCGGCCTGTACAGTCACAAAAGCAGGCGAGAAGCTTGAAATTTCGTATTTAAGGAGAAGAGGGGTTGTACTGTCTATATAGCGGAAACAAAGGCGCTGATCAGCTGTGCAGTTACTGCACAGCTGATCTGCGCTTTTGTTTTCGTCCATACAAATTGTTGGTTTCCTTATGCGGCGGCTCACCTGGTACTCAACAAAACATATCTTCGGAGTTTCTAACAAGGTTTGGTTTAACCGGTATAAGGTTGCTAAACAATCGAGAATGCTTATGTTTTTCCTTCTTTTTCTGAAAAAGTGGGGGCGGTGATAAGCCTAATTGTTAGTGCACGTTTCTTAACTCATGCAAACGATCTATACAAGTTTTTTTTTCATGAGATGGCAGCGCAGTAATTCCATTCACCTGTACAGTGTAGACAAAACTCTTGTAACTATGGTAACCAAACAGCGTTTATCTGATCACTGGATGCGTTTTACCAGGACGGCCGGTATGTGTCTTACGATAAGCATGGGAATATCGAACAAATGTAAAAGCAGGCAATGATCAGGAAATGGCGCAGTCAGAAAGAAATTCCCACTCCAAAAACCGAGGTGGGGAAAACATTAACAATCAGATACTAATACTAAGAAAACATATCGGAAGCCGAGTGAACAGCTATACCACAATAGGCGGCCACTCAGTTACCCAAACTTAACTCAAAATATGAAAACATGTGCAAACACTATCGCGAAAATTCGACACAAAGACAAAAGACAATAAGAACCGCCACAGAAGTATCGCCTTGTGACAACCAGTAATGAAATATTTCTGGCTTTACAGGCATAACCTCATCCCCAGCTTCCGTGCGGTGTTTCACAACATTTAGTTAGTTGTTCCGATCTGTTTTTATTACTTTTAACGTATTTAAAAAAAGCGATACGTAAGCAATGACCAGGAACTGCCGCAATCAAAACCAAAGGCAATGCCCAAAACCCAGGAGTGAAAAACAAACTGTCATACAGGTACTGAGATACATGTATTTGCATGAGCAATTTAATCTCAATTCTAATAACACACAGCTATTTTCAAAACAACGAACTGCTAGAATTGTGATATAGCCCATCACCTTTCTCAGTAGTGTGGCCGCTGCTCTCAGTTTGCAGCTTAACTTATTCATTTCTCTCAAAAATTATCAAGGCGATCACATTTACAAGCAAATAGAGAATTTACACACAGTGTGTGCTCAAACAGCGGAACGGTGTCGATGGCGTCATGACGTTTGCAATGTCCAATCACATTGGTGAGATCCATGACGTCAAGTTTGATCATATGACGTCGCGTGACACGATGTTATTCATGGAACTATGAATCGCATTTCATTTCTGTCTAGATTCATTTAAGACTTTGCATCAGAAATGTACATAATATTATTTAAACACAAAAAGGAGTTTTCCTAACGTCCCAATCAACAATGTATATATTCATGAAACAAAGCCGAAAATGCAAGAAATGCAAACTCAGAGAACAACGAAAGAGGAACAAAACAACAAACACATTCAATGTACTGCGCTGACCAACTTACGTGTCATATCTATAATTTAGCCGCCACATGGGAAAACCAACAATCTGCATAGGCGAAAACAAAGGCGCAGATCAGCTACGCAGTAACTGCGAAGCTGATCAGCGCCTTTGTTTTCGCTACTCGGATAGTACAGTTCCTTTTCTACTTTAATCCGAAATTTCAAGATTCTAACTGTCTTCTGTGCTTGTACAGCCCGGTTTGTGTGGGACCTGGTCGGAACCCCAAACTGCTGGTTTTCTCACGCATAGGCTCATTATTCAAAGTTGTGCTGACCAACTTACGTGTCATAGCTATATGTTCATTCTTTAACTCCTCAAACTCAATACAGTACCACACGTATATACATAACGAAAACTTGCCCATGCAATATACAGAGATTTTTTTCAGCTGTAAAAATTGAAAATTTCACCAGAAAAAATTTGATATTTTCAATATTTTTGCTCAAAACATAGATTGTGGGTACACGTTAGAACCGCCTCGCCGAGGCGGTTCTAACGAGTACCCACAATCTATGTTTTGGAGCAAAAATAAGAAAAATAGCTATACCCCATGCATAGCCCAGTTTTTCTATATAAAGGTGGGGTTCAAATGGTATATATTACACGGACATGTTTTCCTGATGTATAGATAGGTGATAACCCGAGACAAAAATATACATTGAAGTAAATACAAATATTGTAAAATATTAAAAACAAATAATAATAGCTCTGAAACAGAATATTATCAAATGTATCTAAAATAAGTTTAAATGGTATTCAGAAAAGGTGAAATAAATATTAAGTTTAAACAGTCGGATCTAGGCTCGTTAATAACATCACGAAAACATGTCCGTGTAATGTATACCCCCTTATACCCCATTTTTATAAAGCAAAACTGGGGTACGCAGGGGTAAACCTATTTTTCTTATTTTTGCTCAAAAACATAGATTGTGGGTACTCGTTAGAACCGCCTCGCCGAGGCGGTTCTAACGTGTACCCACAATCTATGTTTTGCGCAAAGAAAAGAAAAATATCAAAACTTTTCAACTGAAAATTTTCATTTTTTACAACTTTAAAAATCACTGTATATTACATGGGCATGTTTTCGTAATGTAATTAATGAATGCGCGGTTCGTCCGGAGGTACCGAAGTTGATTTTCTAGCTAAAGCTTACTCACTACCGTGTTCACAAAATAAAATACTGACTTTTAAATCCTACAGCACAAATCCGAAAATAGCTTTAAGCAATAACTTCAAAGATCATTTATATGTAATTTCATCACTTTATACATGTATCATAATGTACAAATTAAAATTTCGTACGTTTCAACGGGAGCGCACCAAAATTGTAGTGTACTTGTCTTATGCAGGGTGTATTGGATATGTATGCACGGGTGATTTCATGAGTGAGCGATTTTACTGTAGTTTGTAAGGTCAGTTTCTAGGCGGCTCTCGAAGTGGACAGTTTTGAACCAAAATTTGTATAGATTAGATGATCTTAAGGTGTTAGATTGCCACCTTCCCTATAGAAGGAGTATACTGCATTGCATGTAATCTACAGCCTTTTTACCAGCTAGAAAAAATAAGGGCTAGTTGGATGTTTTTGCTGGGCGGCGGGTATTCTGTACGGGGTCAAGATCATCCACAGTAGACCTCTGAAAGTGACCGAGCTATTAACGTAAGCAATTCGGGCAAAATCCTTCAATGTGGCCTGTTTTCTCCAGGAGCAACTTCTGCTTTATCTACCCTTGACGTCAAAACCAAACGCTTTACTGCTGTCACTTTCTCATGTTCACTGTTCACTTCAATAAAGTTTCTAAAGTGCGCCAAAATGCATCAAACGTGTTGTTTTGATTTGTTGCCGAAGCAAAGAAAAGACTGTACTTTCGCATCGACAAATGTCACATTTTCGTGGATCGCTTACTATTTTTACGGTATTCAAATATTTACAAACAAACGCAAATACAAAATATAAACAAATATTTTATGACATACTTTGTGTCTGATATTATTCAGTTAGCATCTATATACATGTATTTCACAAAGTTTATCAATGGTTTCTTTTTTACAACTAATTTGAAAATTACAAAAAATGACACTTACCCTTACAAGTTTAGTATATAGACTCAAAGTGGAGAACAAGGATCCGCACTATTGAGATATACTAATCATCCTATACAGATAAAACTTTTAATGTGAAAGCCAGAAATGGCTTATCGTATATAAGTCATGAATTATAAGCTACACTTAGTTGTTCTGTTTTATGTACCCAATAGCCTCTTTGAATTACGGGAACATGCCGACTATTCATGAATGTTGGTTTGTTTGATTGTAGTGAGGTTTTACGTGCAGGTCATCAAATGTTCAGTCATGTCTGTATTAGGTCATTGCTTCCTAAGTGTTAACCGGTTCTCTAGAGAGTAAATGTGCCTTGCTTAAAGACACAACACGGTGCGGCAAGTACATGTAGGGCCCTCTGATATTTGTAAATGTCTTGAAAACGTATCCGCTTTGTTAGTTTCATCGTTTAATATCACAGTCAATAATTTTGTATTTTGCGGGACCTGGGTTACATGCATAACAAGTACTCTAGGTAGTCACGTGTGTTGCCTTGCTCAAGGCCATTAACCTCACGATCAGAAGAACGACACTAGGCCCGCGGCGTACTGCCGTGAGCTTTTGCCTAGGTATACCGGTTTGACATTGTCTGGCAGTCTGTAAAGTCTTGCTTAATGGCAATTAATGAACCTCGCCATGCCTGCTTTTGAGCTATCATGATAAGACTCCACTTCTACTTGGGAAAGTACGGAATGACACAGGTACATTGCCAAACCTTACAAAGAATTTGACGAGTTGAATTTTAAATTTAGTATAGGACTGAATGGAATATTTAGTGAATAGCCTCTCACTCTTTTTGCTCTGTGTATATATTTGGGGTGAGATATATGAATATTATTTGAGACAAGATTTCAGGCATTCACATGCAACGCGGCATAGTTACAGTGTATGACTTTCATCTCCAAATAACATCATACATTTCCAAGCGTTCAGTATGATTATATCAGTACCTGAGTTCTATGGAGATCTTTAACTGCATGGTCCTCCTAGGATAAGCCTCTTCGATAGTATTGCCCAAGCGTTGGAAATTTAGATGTGTTTTTAATCACAGTGTACATGTATGTTTTGGATAAAAAATGCCCCTGCTTAAGTGGGGTGTAAGGGAGTATAAGCTGCACAATAAGAACATATAAGAAAATGCGCGTTCTTTTACGTTTCTTGACATACTGAGTATAGTTCCAAGCCTTCAGAATGAATGACTAATCCAGTGCCTAGTACCTAATATGCTGTTTACACGACGAATTTGTTCCGAACCAGGACCGGACCTGGTTCGGTCCAAGTGTTTATACGAACACATTTGGTTCGCTCCAAAATTTTGGAACGGTCCAACTTGGCCCGCTACATAACCTAGGACCTGGTCCGGTCCAAATCTTGTTCCGATCCTGGTTCGGAACAAATATTCCGTCTAAACACTTTGGTTCGGTCCAACGTAGAATCAATAATTATTTTCCACATTTTTTTTTTTTTTTACTGACAGACGCCGATACCATGAAAAACATTATATGGGAAAGATCTAGAATTTTACATGTACCAATTTACAGACAGATAGTCATGTTTATTTTAAGCAACTATATTTGTTTATTAGAAAGTGAACTTGAAGCTGAGCGCTAGTGTAGATATGTACACAAAAAATGGAAATACCATGAACTCATATCGCGAATCATTTGTTCCGATCTAAATATTTCAATGTAAACAAGAAGATATATTTATTCCGGACTAACTTGGACCGGTCCAATATAGACCGGTCCTGGTTCGAACCCGTCTAAACAGACTATAAGTTCTGTGGTGATCATTAACTACGAGATCCACTTACAGATAAACCAGGATTAGCTACTTCATATCATATCTGATCATATGAGCTTCATCATAAAAGAAAACAGCTTTTGAAGACAGTGATGAATGTGCGAAAGCAAAGCCGCAGATCAGCTGTGTTGATCAGCGCCTTTGTTTCTTCTTAAATCCAAAATTACATGTACAACTTCGAACCTTCTTCATTGACCGCGAAGAACGGTTTGTCCCAGGCCTTGTTAAAAGCCCCGAAAATAAACCTTTTGGTAACGCAACTCATATTTGATGGTATCTGATCTTTGTTGCGAGAAACCGTGGCTTTGATGTTAGGCACAAGTAGGTCTAACATTAAAACTTGAAAAATCTTTTTTTTTTTAATTTCAATGCGGCGAAAACCACAAAAGGCGCGGATCAGACTGTATAATGCCATAGATTATCTGCGTCTTCTCTGATGATATTTTGTTTTCGCAAAGGTATATGAGCAAAGGTGAGTTTTGCTTGTGTCTGTTCATATGAGCCGACACAAACCGGACTGCACAGTAACAGAGGACAGCTAGAACCATGAAATTTAGAGGGATTGTACTATCCGTGTAGCGAAAACAAAGGCGCTGATCAGCTTCGCAGTTACTGCGAAGCTGATCTGCGCCTTTGTTTTCGTATAGGCAAAAATCCGGTTTTCTAACGACGCGGCTCATATTGCTTCAGGTATTTCCAAACTTCTTAGATAAAAACAAACATACAAAGATGAGATAACAGATAGTAAAGTGCCTAGAAAATTACAAAGAAGAACGAATAAAACTTTTACGGTTCGACGTTTCTTAGGGCAATGTCATGTAACCGTATATTTCAGACAAAATGGTTACCAAAGGGCTCATGGCACCACCTCATAAGCTACTTGGGTAACCCTAATGCTGATAAACTGAACGTAACACGAACCAAAATATAAGTTACGAAAAAAATAAAATGCACTTTTCAATTTTACACAAAGCATTTGTTTATGTAGACACTGTGTTTGGTCGTGCGTCGGTGCCTTGGGCATTAAACAGCATCAGCATCTTACGGTTAACCGTAACTTTTAAAGCGACGGTCTGTCGTAACCTTAAACGTTACCTCACTTTAAAAGTTAGGTTTACCGTAAGATGCTGAGACTGCTATACTGTAAACATTTGCAGCGGTTTCAGTGAACACAGACGAGGATTATTGCAGTATGAGTCATCACCCATTAGTATAACTTTGCTAGAAATATAATTAGCATGATTTAATGGAACAACTTACAGAAATAAGAAATAACACATGACCCACCTTCTTTAAACAGTCACATGTAAGTCCAAAAACTATCTCCAGCCATTATCTTTGTGAAATGTAAATTTTAACATCAGTAAAAATCATAAACTGTGTATTTACATCTCTGGCATAGACACAGGTTCTCTTTGACTTGATGTCTGCCAGAAATATTCTCATACTTCTATAAGACATCCCTCGTAAAACTATATATTTGGTTTTGTACATATTTTGTTTTTATTCAGAATAAATATCTCTGTTAAGCTACATGTACAAAGACATACGCGCTGCAATATTTACAAGCTATTTGTAATTATACAAATGTCAAAGAATAATTCATCCTAAGCCGCAAATGCAGAAGCGCATGACTGCAAAGTTCCTCTTTATATCTGCACAAAGCAGTTTCTCCTTTGCTGGTTCTCAAAATATTCCCATACCTTTGAAATGTACCAGGTCATGGGAAAGTCTGTCTGTCATATTTACGAGCACAAAGATGGCAATTAGTTGCTCGTTAATAGCAGCAAAACTATAACCGGGTCCACACAGGGAGATCCTATGCCTCCATTAGCACAATATATAAATGCATGTAGCATGATCTCTCCAATGTATCAATCAAAAACTTTCAACCCCTAATCCTATGTTCTAAAGACGAATTGTTTCTGTCTAGTATATAAAGAAGGCAGACTGTTTCAAGACTCGACTAAAGCGCATGTGCTGTGCCAAGAAATATGCAAACATTCCTATGCAAACCGAAGATTTCCAATCTCATATATGTAAGAAAAAAGATAACTTTTAAAAATGGGCTTCGATATAACTTAGACTTGTGAAAAAATCTGCGTATGCGAAAACAAAGGTGCAGATCAGCTTCGCAGTAACCAGCGCCTTTGTGTTTCTTCTTAGATACGAAATTTCAAGCTTCTAGCCATCTTCTGTGCTTGTACAGCTCTGTTTGTGTCGGATCTGTTCGGAAATCACGCTGTTGGTTTTCTCATGACGCAGCTTAAATAGTTGGATGGCTACCTCATTGGGAAACAGCTATATGAACCGCATCTTGAAAAAAAGCAACAACAACAATTAAGTTTTTGAACACGTCCGACACAAGTGCAGAGGATGGTTAGAGGCTGGAAATTTTGGATTTTAAATTAGAAAGTAGAGGAATTGTACTAGCCGTGAAGCGGAAACAAAGGCGCTGATCAGCTTCGCAGTTCTGATCTGCGCCTTTGTTTTCGCATATATGCAAAACGTTTGAAGTCACTGCATTTTTCTAGTTTCTTAAACATAGTAGGAGATTGCTTCCGTTGCAGTTAATTTGAGTCACTTGCTTTGCACGAAACACCAAATAAGTACATGAAGCCAATCCGTGCCGATATTAAACAAGAAGCCCAAAGGGTAACGATCGCTCACCTGAGAGTCAACAAGCACAGTCACCGGTCAAAAGATTTTTTGTACATTATATAGGTATGGCAGCCATCTTGGTCATGTGACCTGGATTGTTTATATACGCATTTGGTTACCCCTATACATGCGTCATATAAAATTTGGCTTTGATTGGCCAAGCGGTTTCAAAGGAGAAAACGTTTGAATATTATGATAATATACATGTATGTTGTCTCGGGGTGGTGACAGATGAACCCCCGGGTTCCAGTTTTGTCCAAAATCATTATTATTTAGTCCTGTTGCCCTTTCCTGCAAGATTGTGCCTTTAAATGATGTTTTAAGAGTTTTCACCATTCAAATGCATAGATGACATATGTTGACCTTGCCGTAAAATAGGTCAAGGTCATTACAGGGTCGTGATTTATTTACACAATGCCTTAACTCTCTTCATCTACATCCCAAGTTTCGTTGAAATTGGTCAACTGGGTCCTGAGAAGAAGATTTTTGAAGGGTTTTTACCATATATGGGCAAGGCGGCCATCTTTGTCATGAGACATGGATTTTAATATACACCGTGATTGATAAGCTGCTTCACATAAGACTTGGCTTTGATTGGCCAAGTGCTTTCAGAGGAGATGTTTGAATATTATGATAATATACATGTACATGTATATTGCTCCGGGATGGGGGCAGATGAACCCCTGGGTTCCACTTTTTACAGAATCATTAATATTCAGACATATTGTCCATTTCTTGCAGGATTTTTCTCTTTAAATGACATTTTGACAGTTTTCCTCATTCAAATGCATAGGCGACCTATGTTGACCTTGCCGTAAAATAGTCAAGGTCATCACAGGGTCATAATTTATATACACATTGTAGTACTTTACTTAAATAGTCATTAGTTACGTTGAAAAATCAGCCCACCTGTCCTGAATAAGAAGATTTTGAATTGTTTTGACCATACATGGGCATGGCGACCATCTTGGTCATGTGACCTGGATTATTCGTGTACACAGTGTACATTGGTTCCTCCTTTCTATAGTTGCTTCCTATAAAATTTGGCTTTGATTGGCAAAGCGGTTTCAGAGAAGAAGACCTTTGAAAATGTGAACGCCCGCACGGACGGACGGACGCACGCACGCACGGACGCCGGCTCGAGTACCATCTTATAAGCTCCCATGAGCCTTCGGCTCAGGTGAGCTAAAACAGGGTCTGTTGCATCGCTCTACTTGCAGAAACAACACAATGAACATACACCTCATTAAACAGCAATATTACTTATCAGATAGAAGGTCCCTGGAGGATTAAGTTATTTCTACAAATCCTGAGCGGGAGTATAGTACAAAGCATCAGTACAGCAGATATATGTACCGTTAGATCGTGGGAATTTGTGTATTTGATGGCTGTGGAGATCTATGTATTGTTTGAAATTCCAAGAACAGACACAACTGGTTATGGTGTATCTCCAATATGTATTTGTAATATATCTATGCTCTCCAGGTAGTACTAAAGTATGTATATATAACAACAGCTAGCTGTATATTTTGTGGTTAAACGGACCAACCAACAACTTTCCAGTCATGTCGGGACAGAGCAAACGTTTCCTGTTCATAGGTTAGTACTATGGGACGTTAATGTTTTCAAATGACCCTCGCGTCGACCTCTCGTTCTGGAACTCGACGCGCTAACCATTAATCCACCTCGCCCCCTTAACGTTTTTCAAATCTTTTAGATCCTTTTAATGTGATGGAAAATAGATGACTTTTCAGTTTTTTTCTGGAACGAAATTCTATTAAGCTAAGTTCTTATCATTAAAATATGTAATGTGTATGCATGCACATGTAAATATGTATATGTATTTAGTAACAACAATAGAAACTATGTTTAAACCAAAAATTTTAGAACAATCTTTCGAAGAATGAATTGTGTTCCGCGAATCAAAAACCTCTTATTGCACTCGTCATTCTTGTTTCTGAACGATGCTAGAAGGACGGCTACCTCACTGGGAAAGAGCTGGACATATTGCTCTTAAAGCATTTTTGTTGGATTTTAGGAATGTCTTGTATTGTCACTACTTTCCTACCTGGTGCCTGAATTGGGACTTTATATCTTATATAAAACAACAAAGCCTCGGTTAAGCTATAGGGTTGTCTTTGATTCCAGTCCGAGCCTATTAACAATTACGTAATGTCTGTGATTTTTTTTCAAATATGAAGTAAAGAAAACACATTAAACTAATACAAGTGGCATATAAGCGCTTATATGCCACTTGACTAATATCGTTAAATAAGCTTAAAATGAATAATAACGAAAACAAATCTTACATTTTGTGGAATCGTGCAGCTGCGTTCTCTAACCACTTCTACAGGAATCAACTGTCTCTTTTTATATTTTGGTTTTCGTCTATTTCCACATAAAATCTTTGATTTAAAATCACTGAAAGCTTGACGAATACTCTCCATATAGTCCTTGGTCATTTTAAGTCATTATCACAACAAACTTTCTGTTCCCTTTCAGAATTTAAAACCAGTGTTGTGTTTTGGGTGATGGCTCTTTCGAAGCTTTTGTACAAAACCTTAATTACAATTTCCAGAATTATATTATTAGTATTAATGACTACTGAAAATCATACTTTTTTGTAAACTGTTTCCAAGTGCATACTTATTACTTAATGCTCTTCTTTGTTTGTTATTTAAGACACATCTTCATATCTCGTTAACACAGAATTCCACGTTTCCCAAATCAACGTTCGATCTGCTTCGTGATTTATCAAACTGAATGGATCATTCGTGCGTCAATTAAGAAATCTCAGACTTTTTATCTCTTTATCACTTGCAGCAGTCTGCAGTTTGCATAATCTAATATGATACAAATATAGCGAACATGCTTTCTACATTTTCTTGCACTAGTGTCTTTGAAAGTTCCAAAGGTGCAAACTACATCATCATGATAACAGGTCCGTGTAATGTATACCCCCTAAACCGGGACCCACTTTATACATGTATATATATATATATATATATATATATATATATATATATATATATATATATATATATATATATATATATATATATATATATATATATATATATATATATATATATATGAGCCACCTCGAGGGAAAACCAACAACGGGTTTCCGAACAGGTCCGACACAAACCGGGCTGTACAGCTACAGAAGCAGACTAGAAGCTTGAAACTTTGGAGTTAAGTAGAGGAGGAATTGTACTATCCGAGTAGCGAAAACAAAGGCGCTGATCAGCTTCGCGGTTACCGCGAAGCTGATCTGCGCCTTTGTTTTCGCCTATGCAGGTTGTTGGTTTTCCCACGTGGCGGCTCATATATAGTAAAACGTGGGTATACAGGGCTTAACCTATTGTTCTTATTTTTGCACGAAAATAAGGACTGTGGATACTCGTCAAGGCGGTTCCTATAACGTGTACCCACAATGTATGTTTCAGAGCGAAAAAAAAGTATATATATGTTTACTCCTGTATACAACAGTTCTACAATATGAGCCTCGACGCGAGAAAACCGGTCTTCGGGGTTTCCGACCAGGTCCGACACAAACCGGCCTGTACAAGCTCAGAAAAGAGCTAGAAGCTTGAAATTTCGGATTTAAGTAGAAGAGGAATTGTACTATCCGAGTAGCGAAAACAAAGGCGCTGATCAGCTTCGCGGTTACCGCGAAGCTGATCTGCGTCTTTGTTTTCGCCTAGGCAAAAATCCGGTTTTCTCACGATGCGGCTCAATTATAAAAGTGGGGTGTAAGGGAGTTAACCTTTCATTATCCTTTCATTATATACATTATCCTGATGAATATTTTTTTTTTCACTAATACATTTCGAAGTTTCAATGTGCTCACTACATGTGCATTCGTCAGAATTTCCATCAGGAAAACATGTCCGTGAAATGTATACCCCCTTTAACATCCACTTTTATACAGCAAAACTGGAGTTTGGATGGGGTATACCTATTTTTCTTATTTTTGCTCCAAAACATAGATTGTGGGTACTCGTTAGAACCGCATTCTAACGTGTACCCACAATCTATGTTTTGAGCAAAAATAAGAAAAATATATAAAAAAAAATCTACTGAAAATTGTTGTCTTACTTTCATGTACTGCGATATACACACTTGTACTGTATTTTCATAAAAACGCAAACGATGGGTACTCGTACAAACCGTCCCGTCGGCACGATCTTCTGGGCATCCACCAGCCCTGTTTTGGCTAAAAACGGGAAAAC
The DNA here is from genome assembly GCA_964017185.1 of Rugalucina vietnamica. Classification (NCBI taxonomy): domain Eukaryota; kingdom Metazoa; phylum Mollusca; class Bivalvia; order Lucinida; family Lucinidae; genus Rugalucina; species Rugalucina vietnamica. The sequence goes on from OZ024884.1 coordinate 35,789,889, forward strand.
ACTTTTCTATTTAAAAACTAATTTTCACCTTCTATAAATTGAATTGAAAACTGGCTTTGCACACAAGTGTTAACGTAATGGTACAGGAAATAGGATGATTTATTATTTTTTGAAGTCAATATTTTATCTTATCTTTTCCTCTCGTTTTCAAGTCTATTTTCGTTCTTCTTAATCCGGCAATCTTGAGATTTTCATTTTCCTAGCGCAAATCGTAAGATTTTGCTTCTCATAGCGCATATGTTTTGCTAAGTTGATTTTCCTTGTTCCCAGAAGATCTTAGATGCTACATGGTATATAACATATGTTATAGTTACATATATAATGTTACTATCACTTTTATAATTGCAATGTCACATTCTTAATTCTACTTTCACTTTCATAATTTTGCTGTCATTTCATAATTTTACTGTCGCTTTCATAATTTTACTCTCGCTTTCATAATTTCACTGTTGCTTTCATAATTTTACTGCCTCTTTTATAATTTTACAACTACTTTCATAATTTTACTGTCGCTTTCATACTTCTACTGCAGCTATCATAAGTTTACTGTTGCTTTCATAATTTTGCTGTCACTTTCCTAATTTTACTGCCACTTTCATAAATTTACTGTCACTTTCTTAATTTTACTGCCACTTTCATAAATCTACTGCCACTTTCTTACTGAATTTTACTGCCACTTTCGTAACTTTACTGCCACTTTCATAATTCTACTGTCGCTTTCATAATTTCGCTGTCACATACACAACTCTGCAGTTCATCTTTCATGATAGAAATTTTATTGCGCTCATCAATATGTTACGCTGTCGTTTATAAAATTTTACAGTCACTTCCATAATTTTACTTCCAATTTCATTATGTTGCTGAACACCCCTATCATTTTGCTATCACTTTGCTATCATTTTCATAATTTTGATGTAACTTTCATAATCACTACAGTACTGTATATACGTTTTGTTGGTGTTTAGCATTGTTATGCCTTTGCTGAATAAAAATCATTGTCATTGCCATTGTCATAATCCACTTTTACTGTCATAATTGCATTTTCACTGAATAGATTCGCTTTAAATTAAGTAAATAGATTTTCAATATCACATTTATCACGTATTGTATGACCTGATTTATCATGAATGAATTTGGAAATTCGGAATTTTAGAAAACGTTGAACAATATTTCCAGCATGTTTAAATAACTGCCCAAGTACATGTGTGGTTATCCAAATCATTGATGATGGAGACTAAACGAAAAACAAGTTGTTTTATCCAATCTATCAACACTGGAAACTTTTCCAAGAAAATCCATTATTATGGAAAGATATTAACACTTAACCTGCCACAGGGATTTACTTGCAACCATTGCAGATAGTTTGGGTCAAGATCAAGGTTAATAAAGCATTAGGTCCGACTTTGGTCCAAATATTGAGAATTTCGGATGAGATTTCCGGAATATGTTTCTCGAAACAGTTAATTTTAATCGGAATAAATCGACTAAACCATGAACAATTTTTCAGCATGCAAAGTGTTAATATAGTGATAATCATTTTGGCATAAACTAAGAACTTATGGTCACATTTTATTAGCACAATAATAAAACATCATAATGAAACATCAGCAAAAGAAAAAAAAAACTTTCTTGCTTTCTAATTGTTGTATGTTTTTGTGTTGAATATTTTTACTGTTCGCACTTTATTCTTATATTTAGTTATATTCGGACAACTGAGTGACCTCATATTGGGAAATAGCTGCTCAGTCAGCTTACGGTATGTTCTCTTTGGATCAGTACCGGCTTGTCAATTGATCTTTTACCCACCTCAGTTTTTGGAGTGGGAATTTCTTTCTGATTGCGCCATTTCCTGATCTTTGTGTACTATCACCCCCGGCTATCACCCCTTTTAGCAGCTAAACAGCAGTAAAACGTATCGAACCATTTAGGAAAGGGAGGTCACCGCACTAGAATGCGTATAGCGCTAGATTAAGAGTTTCGCGTTCCTGATTCACTTCCATCACTGTATTGGGAGTGTTTCTCTTCTGTATGTATCTTTTACGAATATTTTAAGGTCAGGTCAGATTATCTGCTACTGTAACATGTAATCAGTACTACCTGTTGCCATGCGGTGCAGATGGGGCTCGTTAGCCTTGGACGGCAACCCATCTAGGAGTTTGCTAGTTCTCTACACAAAAACCTAGCTGGGCAGGGGGAACTCATTAGTTTTGGTTGACAGTCCTCCTAGGAGTTTACAGGTCTCTAAACAAAACCTATGAAAGGGTAGATGGAGCCCTTCAGCTGTGGCCAGCAATTCATCTAGGAAAAGGTAATTCCAAAATAAAACCTGTGTGTCTGGATATGCCTGGTCCAGATATGCAAAGACTGTTTCGGTAGACGGAGCGGAAGAAATCATCAGATTCAACGGTTCGGAAAGCGATACAGCAACATGTTGTGGAACATGCAGAGCGTGATAAGGCACTATAGATGTTACGGTCATCCACTGCATCCAAACCTAACTCCAGACGTCTTGACCTGTGTCTTGCCTCTGGGCACAGTTGGGTGAGGACGAGTGAGTGAGGTTGACGCTGCGCACCTCTTCCTCACTATAATCCAATTTCATAGCGCACGTCATCTTATTTCTCAACACACAAGCACTTGCATACACAACAATTTCATCACACATGCACCCACATACCTACAAAAGTCCTGTGGCGATGGGCGAGCGGCGAAGCAGCAGGTGTAGGACACACTGGGAGCTGTAGTTGCAGACCTGCACGCAGGCGGCTCAGTTCTATATGGTCGTTTTCCGTGAGGAGAAGCAGTAAGCGAAATTCGGCAGTCGGCTGAGCGACTGAGCAGACCTATTTAGGACCGCACTGCTCACCCCCGTAGCATGGGGAAGGGGCTAGAAAAGGTGCCCTAAACAATTGCCTGCTTCAAACCCCCTGGCTGGTTAACCGCGATCAGCGGGGATCCCTTTTTAGCGGTCGAAAAAATAAGAAAAAAACAAAGATAATCCCTTTGAGGATTGGCGCATGGAATGTGCGAACATTGATGGACAGTGCTGGGTCAAATAGACCGCAGCGTAGAACGGCCCTTGTGGGCAGAGAACTTGGGAGGTATGGAATTCAGATAGCAGCTCTGAGTGAGACTCGGTTAGCAGATGTTGGGGAGATCAAAGAAGTTGGTGCTGGATACACCTTCTTCTGGAGTGGACGCAAAAGTGAAGAGAGGCGTGAAGCAGGAGTTGGCTTTGCCATTAAAACAGAACTTGTTGGTAAGCTTTCAGGATTGCCAAAAGGCATCAATGACCGCCTAATGACATTGAGACTTCCTCTGTCAGGCAATAAACATGCAACTATTGTCAGTGCCTATGCACCCACGATGACCAATCCAGATGAGGTTAAAGACAAGTTCTATAATGACTTAGATGACATTATTTCTGCTACACCCCGTACAGACAAACTTATCCTTCTTGGAGACTTTAATGCCAGAGTTGGTACAGACCATCAGACCTGGGAAGGAGTTATAGGTCCAGAAGGTGTTGGAAAGTGCAACAGCAATGGTCTCTTGCTTCTAAGGAAGTGTGCTGAACATGATCTTCTAATCACCAACACAGTCTTTCGTCTACCTAACAGAAATAAAACATCCTGGATGCATCCCCGTTCCAAACATTGGCATCTCATAGACTATGTTATAGTGCGGAGAACAGATAGGCAGGATGTCAGAGTGACAAAGACTATGTGTGGTGCAGACTGCTGGACAGACCATAGACTGGTTGTCAGCAAACTCAACCTTAGAATCCAGCCTGCGAGGCGACCTCAAGGCAAGAAAGCTGCTAAAAGACTGGATGTCTCAAAGCTGAATCAAGACAGCATGCGACAAGCTTTCTTAACAGACATTTGCAACCAACTGGATGCAATCAATCTCAGTTCAGAGAACCCCGAAGAAAACTGGACAGTCTTCCATAAAACAGTTCATTCTTCAGCTGCTACTACTTTAGGACATCCATCTCGCAAACATCAAGACTGGTTTGATGAGAATGATGATGAAATTCAGAAGCTTCTTGAAGAAAAACACAGATTGCACAAGGCACATCAAGATGATACTAGCTCAGTATCCAAGAAAGCAGCCTACAGCAACGTTTTTAAGACAGTCCAGACCAAGCTTAGGGACATGCAAGATTCCTGGCTGAGGAAGAAAACAGAAGAAATTCAGTCTTTTGCAGACAGAAAGGACATGAAGAAATTTCATGATGCACTGAAAACCATTTATGGCCCTAAGAGTTCTGGAGCCACCACATTACTCAGTGCAGATGGAAACACTCTTCTCACAGACAAAGAGGCTATCTTGAAAAGGTGGGCAGAACATTTCAATAGTGTGCTAAATCGACCATCAAGCATCAATGAGGATGCAATTGACAGACTGCCACAGATAGAGTGCAATGTTCTGTTAGATGAATTTCCAACCGTCATGGAAACAAGAAAAGCAGTCCAACAACTGTCTTCTGGCAAAGCTCCAGGTGCAGATGCAATTCCTGCAGAGGTTTATAAGGTCGGGGGGCTACCCATGGCAGAGAAACTGACCGAGCTGTTTCACTGTATGTGGAGGAAGGAGGCCATCCCACAAGAATTTAAGGATGCATCCATAATCCACCTATACAAGCGGAAAGGAAATCCACAAGTCTGTGATAACCACAGAGGCATTTCCCTCCTATCGATTGCTGGGAAGATACTAGCAAAAATTCTGTTGAACCGCCTGAATGTTCATCTTGATCAGAAGGGACTTATCCCAGAAAGTCAATGTGGATTCAGAAAGGACAGGGGGACGATAGACATGATCTTCACAGCAAGACAGCTTCAGGAGAAATGCCAAGAGCAGAATGTAGATCTATACATGACGTTTGTCGACCTCACCAAAGCGTTTGACACAGTAAGTCGTGATGGACTGTGGAAAATCATGGCCAAGTTTGGCTGTCCACCCAGATTCATAGCAATGGTGCGGCAATTTCATGATGGCATGCAGGCACGTGTGCAAAATGATGGAGAGTTCTCTGAACCCTTTGAGGTAACAAATGGGGTCAAACAGGGCTGTGTTATGGCACCAACACTGTTCAGCATGATGTTTTCTGCCATGCTCATGGATGCTTTTCAGGACAGTGACACTGGTTTTCCAATCAGGTACCGTTTTGATGGCAATATATTCAACCTTAGAAGGTTGCAAGCCAAAACTAAGGTGCAGACCGATGTGCTAGATGAGCTCCTCTATGCAGATGATATGGATAAGAATGCCAGCTCAGAGGCAAAAATGCAAAGAGCCATGGATCAAGTCTCACAGTCATGTGATAACTATGATCTCACAATCAGCACAAAAAAGACAGAGGTTGTACACCAGCCAGCACCTGGAAAACCGTACAATGAACCAACCATCACTGTGAATGGAGAAAAACTGAAAGTTGTTGATAAATTCACCTACCTGGGAAGCACTCTTTCCAGAGCAGTGCACATTGATGATGAGGTCACTGCAAGAATTGCAAAAGCCAGTGTGGCATTCGGAAGACTCCGTGCAAATGTCTGGGAGCGAAATGGAATCAAGCTTGGCACCAAGCTGAAAGTCTACAAGGCTGTGGTACTTCCAACCCTCTTGTATGCATGTGAGACCTGGACAGTATACCAGCGTCATGCAAAGAGACTTAACCATTTCCACTTAAGCTGTTTGAGAAAGCTGTTAAAAATCAAGTGGCAAGACAAGATCCCAGACACAGAGGTCCTGAAGAAAGCAGGGATGCAAAGCATGCATACTGTCTTAAAGCTAGCACAGCTAAGGTGGACCGGCCATGTTATAAGAATGCCTGATGAGCGACTTCCAAAGAAAGTCTTCTATGGAGAACTACAAGAGGGAAAGCGCTCTCAAGGTGGCCAGAAGAAACGCTACAAAGACACCCTGAAAGCCTCTCTGAAGGATTTTGACATACCAATTGGGTCTTGGGAACAGACTGCACAGGAGCGATCAAAGTGGCGAGGTCTCATCAACAAAGGAGCAGCTCTCCATGAAAAAAAGAGAATCTGTGAAGCTGAAAGAAAGCGCAGAGAACGCAAAGCCAATACCAATGGGCCACCAGCTGATTCAATGACATTGACTTGCTCTACTTGCAACCGACAGTTTAGAGCTAGAATTGGCCTAGTCAGCCATCAAAGAACTCACCAACACACACGAACCTATTCAAGAAATAATGATGGTCTTTCTCATTAGTGAGAGACGAACCACCATCTTTTACGAATAGATGATCCAAACTTAAAATTGCAACCAAGGCAGCAGGCTGTAGAGAAAAATCAACACAACACATCACTAAAATTACAAAACACAAGATCGGCAAGATGGCTAACTCTTTGCAAACAAGGTTGCCATTTAATTAGCATGAAACAAAGCCGCGGGTGTTGAGTACCACAGAGAAGTAGAGAGTTAACATATATCGGAAAGAAAAAAATACACCAGAACCGCCAAGGAACGGCCAATAAAGAAATTACCGGAGTGCTAAAATCGATTTTTTGAGGAAGCATAATTTTATTTTAGTTTAGTAATCAAATATATTTAGTATCTCGTCCACAAAACGATATATAGGTTACATACGTATTTTTGTTTGATTGATTACTTTTAACCTCCCCCCAAACCTTCGAATCATAAAATATACCTAGTTCAACGTCACAACACGGTTGTGAGAGGGTTTGAACGAACAACATCTCGCACCGGAGTCCAACACTCTACCACTGAGACACCGAGTCCCAAAAGCTAAAACGTGCAAGATTTAGCAATGACAAGGAACAGGATTAAACACAAACCAACCCCTGTCCTGGCAACCAAAAAGGAAGTTGACTAGAAAAAGAGACAAGAAAACAACAGAGATATATTGCAAACCGAGTGAAGCAGCAAGTTCCGGAAAGGTACCCACATACCTACCTTAAAACGTAGCAAAATAATATGAATAAGTATAAAATACAACAATGATGATACTGACTTCAGATGGGTGACCAAACAAAAACGAATTTGGACGCTGGGCAATGAGTTAACATCATTGGCTGGGTGTGGACGAAAACACTTTCGCTTGCTGAGAAGGAAAATCAGAAGGAAAAAACTCAATCAATTAGACCAAAGAGTTGGAACATATGGGCTGCTTTCTTGTTTAACATGCCCGAGATCTTATCTATTGATAGTTAGATAGTTGAAGGTAGACATCATGTTACCAGTCTAATTATGAGTTATGTCCCGTCAAAACCTTTAAATAGCTTCTCTCGTCTCACTCAACAGTTGGTAAGCATCTATGTTCGTGTTTATCCCTGGAATCCTAGTTTCTACTGCGCAGATTACATGTACACTGTGTAAGTTGTTAGTATACTTATCTTTCAAATGAGGGCTTATTTGAGACAATAACCCTTACAGCAATGTCAAAGTTGACTTGTCCATCACGAAAACATGTCCGTCTAATGTATACCCCCTTGAACCCCACTTTTATATAGCAAAACTGGGGTATGCAGGGGTATACCTATTTTTCTTATTTTTGCTCCAAAACATAGATTGTGGGTACTCGTTAGAACCGCCTCGGCGAGGCGGTTCTAACGTGTACCCACAATCTAATGTTTTGAGCAAAAATAAGAAAAAATATCAACAATTTTCCAATGAAATTTTCAATTTTTATGCTGAAAAAACATTACAGTATATTGCATGGGTAAGTTTTCGTAATGATCCCACCATTTTTCACAAAATTGCCATATTGTTTGGTTTGTGCATCAGTTATCACTGCAGCTTTTCTTACACAATAATACACATTTTCTCACGAGAAGCTGTACAGTACACATACTGAAATGAAAGCAGACCTGTCTTTTCAGCACTAGTGTCATTGTTCTTGGTACCACGAAGTCAATGTCAGATGAAAATCGTCCCAGAATCACCCAAGATTAGCTATGCCAGAACAGTCTTGTGGTCAAGGACTAGGCAACCCACTCACCTGACATGCCCCTGTTGACCAAGTGTTGCACATTTTGGGACAGCTTGGTAGGGTTTGGTGTGGAATATTGTCACCAAGAACTCTCCAGGTTCTTGCTGTAATGCTTCATGGGTAACGAAGGTTGATTTCTCAGCACCCTTTGGGCATATTGTTGGTCAGGTTGGTCGTGGTGCGTTGCAGCGTGATACTGTCATCTAGGAACTGATGTTGGTGCAGGAAAAGCAGGCTAACATGCCTCAAAATCTTGTTTTGTCAGTTGGTCAGTTGTCATGAGAAACTTTGTCTTCAGAGTGTATGCTGTTAAGGCAAGAGTCTACGTTTGACACTTTTTACTCAAACCAAACAATATTGGAATTTGTGAAAACTGGTTTGACGACTAGTCAACTTTGACAATGATTTTCCAGGCCACTCCAGGTCCTATCAGTTCAAATAAGGTCTCATTGGAAAGATTAAAAGACACTTTATACCACTTTGAAGTTTGAATTTCTAAAACGTTGCTAGATTTATTGTAATAAGTACTTGAACACATTTTCCTTAACTTTTTTATTGAGTGTATATAAATCGCAACCAAACGGATAGGTTTGTGAGACATGGTTTCTGTAGGCAGTTCCAGCATTTGCTACAAATATTATATAAATAATGATAAATCCTAGATGAAAGTACCGCTAATTGATGATTAATGTAATATCATAGTCTAAGAACATATGTACACATAGTACAGGTGTGTGAATAACATGCCGATTGGCCAAAGATACAATAAAAAATCGAAGTACATGTAAGTGGTAAGCTATGGTGCTCCGTTCCAGCAGGATAAATAAGCAGGAAATATAAAGATGAATTACAGCAGGACCATCTAAGAACGGCCAGTAAATAGTACTTGATGGCCTACATCGTAATTAGTCTGCTCGCCCTTAGTCTAAAACTACATGCAAAAGCTTTGCTAACAAAATGTGCTTTCCATTATTTTTTATGATTATTATTGTTGTTTGTGTAATTTCTATCGACCATTCCATATCTTAAAATACAGTAAAGCAGTTTTATGTTGACTTGCAAAACAGATGCATGATCGCTATGTGAAGCGTTCGCTTTTGTATTTCTCAAATTCAATCCATTTCAAGTCTCTTGCAATTATTACATCAAGACATAGAAACACTTCATGAAACAAAAGAAAAGCATATTCATAAAAGTAATGAGGAAAGTCATTAAAAACTGACATACAAGGACCATTGACCCTTCCCTGTAAAATATGCCCTGTTTTCGAAAGCCGAAAACTCCACTTTTTTGTTAAAGCAATTTCTACTACAACTTTGCAATGAGAATGGTAGTATGATGTCTTAAGAACGGATAAATGCTATAATGTATGAAGCATTCCTCCACATACTGTAGAAATGGCTAACGAAGCGGAGGTAGGGGTCAAAAATTTGAAAATACAAATTGGAATAAAAATAATTTTTTGTTGCATGTCTGTATTCACTTCCTCCGTTGTTGTGATTTTTAATCATGTAGGTCAGTGTCAAGGGTCTAAGACAGCCTAAAATTCATCTCAAAAGTTTGATGCTTAATAAGCGACATTATTGTCATAAATTATTTTGGGAGTTACCTGTATATCATATTGCTAACAATGACAAGTATTGAGCAAAGTCATGAGAAAATCTGTCATTAGTTTCTAAACAGGTAGAACATAAACCAAAGTTTTGTAGCCAAAGAACATGACAAAACACTTCACAAATCGGGGTTTAAAATCACAGAGGAAGCAAAATGTCCATTGCATTGGCAACTACCACACAGCTGATCTGTATTTTAAGCTTGGTATGTATCTGCAAAACACATTTTCTCATGGACGCCTCAATTACTGTATGATTTTCGTTAACATAAAATGACACAGAAGAATTTATTTGCAGGTCTGGAATGAATGAATGCATGCATGCCACTTCAAATTAGATACATATGAAATCTAAATGCGTTCTGTTGTTAAAATTTTCCTACAGTGATCACATATTTTTCAATGTTAAAACTATGGCATATACACCTGGTATACATGCACCTGTCTAGCTATAACACGCCCTGCTATCTCTTTCATAATACACATCAATGAAATGTATAGAGAAAGAAGTACTTCAGTGAAATATTGTTGGTCTAAAATAGTCAAGACATACTGTCTAGAGTAAACCAAGATGATGCCACTTAAGCATTTGACTAGATGCACAGACCTTAATTCCCTGTAAATTATGGATGAAGAAGTTTCATAAAGCAAATGCCTGAAGTAGTCAAAATCTTCATGTCATGATGCTGACACCAAAATACATGTAATTAGAGATCATCCATTACACAGTTTTTGATACTGACAACTTTCCAATGTATAGTCTAAGTGCATTGAGGGACAAATGCCCTGTTATTTGTCCTTTAATCAAGACTGATCTCTCCACATGTTGAATTCAGTCATGTGCTTTGAAAGATTAGGGGGCGTGTATGTTTTAACTTGTATTGTAGTATAGACTGGTGCAAAAGTTTGTTCCATGAAATGTTATTTCTCTATTTTTTGAATGAATCAAAAATGAAAAATGGTCAAAAATCAATTATTTTCCAGTATCGGATGACAAAACTAGAACATGTATGTCTCGCTTAATTGTTCTTGATAGGAAAGAACCTAATTTGTACCATTCTCACTGTATGTAGTACTTATAACTATTTTATATACATGTACATAGTTTCCGGGTTACATTTTCGACTGGGCAACATTGTTCCCCCCAAGTACCAACAAGCCATTCAAATATAATATGTATTTTAGGATGACCTATCGACATGCAAAAGTATTTGTTGGTACTCGGGGGGGAACAATGTTCAAAAAATATTTTTCTGTTTTCCTAAATGTTCAATACAAAAAGTAGCTGTTTTAGCCCAAAAATAAAGCTATACATGTATCGAAATGGGGACCAAAGTCCAATATGCTAAAATATGGACTGACAGTGAACAAACGTGTGCTGGTTGAAGCATTTTACCAACTTTTATATTTGTCGAAATACAGGGCAGCTATACTATGTGACTCCCATTACCACTGTCAAAGATCCTTTTTAGGCTACAGAATTGTTTTTCTTAGCACTAATTAGACCTTTACCAGGACCGAACATTTAAATGTGAACCACCGGAGAAGCTGGTGGTGAAGCTGTACAGGCGCCTGTTGAACCACACCGTCGGTACCTCTAGTGGTTCACACATCATCAGGATTACATGTACGTGTAATATATTCCCCCTTTAATATACCCCACTTTTATATAGTAAAACTGGGGTTTACAGGGGTATACCTAATTTTCTTATTTTCGATCAAAAACATACGTTGTGGGTACTCGTTAAAACCGCCTTGGCGAAGCGGTTCTAACGTGTACCCACAATCTATGTTTTGAGCAAAAATAAGAAAAATATCAGTTATTTTCTACTGAAAATTTTAATTTTTACAGTTTTAAAAATCACTGTATATTGCATGGGCGTGTTTTCGTAATGTTAAGTTGGTTATTCTGTTACACTGAAGGTGGCCACCTTCAGACATTGAATTTGATAGTCAATACTTACAAAATGTGCAAATACAGCTTCATCAGAAGTACCGTCTTAGATCGGCGAGTAAATTAAAATTACTGAGGACTTAAACCTTTTGGAATGATGAGCTACTGATCATTTAGAAGATTATGCTAGAAAGATCAAAATGTTTGGGATGTTTTTATAATTGAGCCGCGACGCGAGAAAACCGGTCTTCGGGGTTTCCGACCAGTTCCGACACAAACCGGCCTGTACAAGCTCAGAAAAGAGCTAGAAGCTTGAAATTTCGGATTTAAGTAGAAGAGGAATTGTACTATCCGAGTAGCGAAAACAAAGGCGCTGATCAGCTTCGCGGTGCTGATCTGCGGCTTTGTTTTCGCCTAGGCAAAAATCCGGTTTTCTCACGATGCGGCTCAATAGCTCTGAGTATTGTTTCAATGCTTTTGCAGTTTTTCTGTGCACAAAGCATTTCTGCAGATCCAGAGAAATGAGATAAATAGAATGTTTAGTTTATGAGTAAGTTCAGCTTAGAAAACGAGCATCTATAATGTGAAAATGATACTAAACGAGTTTGCAAAACAGTGAAGCCCTACCAGGGGTGGTCTTAGCCCCCTGCTCCCTGAAATAAAAATGACCTTTCACCCCAGCTCCCTAAAATGTATTTCCTCAGCTTTCTGTTCCCTGCTTCCTACCCCCCAGCTTTTGCTTGTTCCCCAGATTCCTGAAAATATTTTCTAGTGCTCCCCATCACCCTGAAAATAAATGGCTCTTCTCCCCAGCTCCCCGAAACCCCAGGTAGGACCCAAACAGTGGTTGCGAAACCTAAAAAGCTAGATTTTTTATGATGAACACTTATGATCTACTTGTCTTGTACAACCAGCAAAATGTTCTAAGAATTTATCAAAGCAAATGATAAGCTGATCTAAAGTTAGCCCACCATGATAATATCATATGTTGATAAGCAATCAGTCAGCATTAGACCATGCCCTGATAATTCCAAAATTATGTTAATACGGATATTTCACGTAGTGCTCAAGGTGTTCAGCGCTACGATCTTTAAAAATGTACAGAAATCATCAAAAACAAATATCAAGAGTATTTGACCGCCCCTATTATTGCAAAAACGGACAATGAATAAAGGAACGCAAACATGTTACAGAGTAAGGTATGCAACAAGCAAATACAAAGAATAATTACTAACCAGCAAGCCGATCAAATAACTCTTATACACTCTCACTGAATATGCCACTTTCTTCCAAAATTCTCTGAGGGAGCTAACTGTTTCCCCCTAATAAATCTGTCAGCAGGAGATGTAATTATGTTGATGCAGACCACATTAAATCAACAAACACATGGGGCAGGGTTTCTCAGATTCTTAGATAAATTATCAAAGAAGCTTGTACTGATAAAATGTGCCTTCATTGTTTCCAACTAGTTCAGGTACAGACAAACCTGCATAGCTTAACTGAGAGTTTTCAATTTTGAACAGAGTGAGATGCTACTTTGCATAACACATCAAGACCTCAGTTTGTTTGATGACTTTGTCTTAGCCTACAATAAAAAAAAGAGATTTTTTTTGTGATGCGGCTCACACATTATAATCAAATTAATTCTTGTAGCAGAAAGGCTAAGATTTTCTTGAATGTGAAACTTTACAATTTGATGACACAAAACATTTGTATTAGTTCCAGTCTGATCATGACATGTTTTGTTTCCACAAGTCTAACTTTGAAACTTTGTGTATAAAGTGACTTTATTTCAAGAGGGTGATAAAAATGTAAAATAGGTAATCTTCCATGAGGCCCTAATACTATAAAATAATAATATTATAATAATACTAATCTCCATCTTTGAGGAGGATAACCAAGACTTTTAGCATGCATGCCAGTCGTATTTATGGCCCTCTAGGAATCGTTAATGTTGCCAGGTATGCGACCCAGTCCTGTTAGCTCAAGCAGTAGAGTGTACAATTTATGATCAGGAGGTCATTGGTGCGGACCCTGGTTGTGCCATACAAAAAACATTAAAATGGTACCAGTTGCTACCATATGTCTTGCGCTCGGGGTCTTCCAGCAAGCAATGGCTTCTCTGCAAAACAAAACGCATTCAACTAGTAAGTCCGATAATAGTGTCTGCATTTACCAGAGGATCGTATGGAAGAGTGACATTCAGGCTCAATATGATATCCTCCCAAAACATGGAAATTATTATTATTATTATTATTATTGTTATTATTATTATTATTATATACTGAGCAAACGTGAAAACTCTACACTTCGGCTCTATATTTCTGCCTGTCTAATGTTTAAGTTAAAAATGTTTAAAATGAGTGAATTAATATGTTGAGGGGCCGTAAATTTCAAACAAGCATTAGAAACCATATCCTTGCACATGTTTTATTACTTGCTGGCTAATTTATTGCCCTCTTGCTGTGCTGGTCTTAATTTCTTGAACTGTGGTGTAATTGATATCATGATCCTGCTGATAAGGGCTATAAAATCTAACAGTTTCTGGATTCTCAGCGCTGAGGAAAATTTTGTCATAAAAGAAGAGAGTGTATAAACCGTGTAAACCAGAAACAAGACATTTTTATTGGGGATTTATCAGACTAGAGTAAATGCGTACATGTAGTTTAATTTGTAGTTCAACAGATATGGATACGGAATATCTCTCTCGGGCCATATCTAACCACATCCAACCATGATACAGGAATGACACGATTTAAGTAGCACCATTATCAAAACTTGCCCATGCAATAAACAGAGATTTTTTTCACCTGTAAAAATTGAAAATTTCATTGGATTTTTTAAAATATTTTTCTTATTTTTGTTCAAAACATAGATTGTGGGTACACGTTAGAACCGCCTCGCCGAGGCGGTTCTAACGAGTACCCACAATCTATGTTTTGGAGCAAAAATAAGAAAAATAGGTATACCCCTGCATACCCCAGTTTTGCTATATAAAAGTGGGGTATAAGGGGATACATATTACACGGACATGTTTTCCTGATTCCAGAACAAGTTTATCAAACCTTTAGCGGGTTAATGCTTTCTGATGATAAGGTGGGGTACTTGTAGACTAGCTACTAGTCTGATAAATAAGTTTTTGCCCTTTTTTGTAAATCTAAATTTTCTTTTCTTGAAAGCTAAAGCACGAAATATTTTCTGATGTACATATCTGGGCTAGATTTATTTCTAGAGTTAAAATCGAGACAGAGGAGAAGACCCATATAATGTCCATATGATGTACATTTTATATAAAAAGATTTTTACTTTTTATCGCACCTGCTTATAGCAGGGTGCGATATAGGAGTCCAAATTTCTGTCCGTCCGTTCGTCCGTTCGTTCGTTCGTTCGTTCGTTCGTTCGTCCGTCAACATTTACGTCGAAGTTTGTTTTTTTCGACATCAGAGATAGCTGCGAGTCTGAAACCTTGCATAGTTATTGTCCCTGACATACCCTTTAAGCACGCACCTTAACCAGGTGCCCTTGACCTATATTTCACGGTCCACTGACTTTGAAAATTTTTACGTCGAAGTTTTGTCAACATTTACGTCGAAGTTTGGTTTTCTCAACATCAGAGATAGCTGCGAGTCTTAAACCTTGCATAGTAATTGTCCTTGACATACCCTTCAAGCACGCACCTTGGCCCGGTGCCCTTGACCTATATTTCACGGTCCACTGACTTTGAAAAATTTTACGTCGAAGTTTGGTTTTCTCAACATCAGAGATAGCTGCGAGTCTGAAATGTTGCATAGTAATTGTCCTTGACATACCCTTCAAGCACGCACCTTGACCTGGTGCCCTTGACCTATATTTCACGGTCCACTGACTTTGAAAAATTTTACGTCGAAGTTTGGTTTTCTCGACATCAGTGATAGCTGCGAGTCTGAAACCTTGCATAGTAATTGTCCTTGACATACCCTTCAAGCACGCACCTTAACCCGGTGCCCTTGACCTATATTACACGGTCCACTGACTTTGAAAATTTTTACGTCAAAGTTTGGTTTTCTCGACATCAGAGATAGCTGCAAGTCTGAAACCTTGCATAGTAATTGTCCTTGACAAACCCTTCAAGCACGCACCTTAACCCGGTGCCCTTGACCTATATTACACGGTCTACTGACTTCGAAAATTTTTATGTCGAAGTTTGGTTTTCTCGACATCAGAGATAGCTGCAAGTCTGAAACCTTGCATAGTAATTGTCCTTGACATACCCTTCAAGCACGCACCTTAACCCGGTGCCCTTGACCTATATTTCACGGTCCACTGACTTTGAAAATTTTTACGCCGAAGTTTGGTTTTCTTGACATCAGAGATAATTGCGAGTCTGAAACCTTGCATAGTAATTGTCCTTGACATGCCCTTCAAGCACGCACCTTGACCCGGTGCCCTTGAACTATACGAGGGTGATCCAAGAAGTAATGCGAACTCATGTGTAATTTCTTTCACCATTGCCATTTTTCAAGATAGTTTACATCAGAATAATGATGCATTATCGATTTTTCCAAATCCGATTACTATTTAGACTGAATCACATAGCAACCCTCGTTGCCTAGCAACAAGAGAATGCAAGGTAAACGACCTTGACCACGGTTAAAATGGATTTTATTTATGTAATGAAATGTCATAATGTAAAGTATAATTACGTTAAAAATCGTTTTATTCCAAAGTACAATAATCCCTTTAATAAAGTTACTGTATATACCTTGATGAGTTGAACGTAGCACAAATTATTGAGGTTCGGCTATCTGTACCCCCTAGAATTTGAGTCAATTTTTATCTCTCTAAATCTCCACATTTTCATCAACGCCCCTTCTACTTAACCAAAAAGATTAAATTCCATACAATATTTATTTTTTGAATAGTAATTCTTCGTTGTGATAGGCTGTGGGCATAAATGTCGATATTTACATCCATATCGGGGTCAAATATACGCATGAATTATGGGTATTTGTCGTACTTGGTCGAAATTGTGATATTTTTGTCAAGTACCGTTGCTAGGCAACATAGAATAGTCCTTGTTGATCTTTGGATTTCGTTTTCTCTATTATTTCCAAACATAAGGCATATATAACACAACGAATATGATTTGTGTGTATATAAATGTAATTTTAATAAATTGGAGCACAAAATCTTTCCCTGTACCCCCAAACAAAAATGACATTTTCAGTCAATTTCGCGTCCATGTCGACTTAGGGTCGACAAATCAAATAATCCTTATATCTCAACTCGTGATCTGAACTTCATGATATTACACCTAATTACTGCACATATATGCACGTGTAAACATGCCAAATTATCTAAATGTATCTGCATTGGTTACTAAAATATAGTTGTGTTCGCATTACTTCTTGGATCACCTACGTATTTCACGGTCTATTGACTTTGCCCGATGCAGGTGCGATATCGACCTCCGCGGAGTTCTTGTGTATATCTAGGGACTAGATGTTTGTTGGAAAATTTTATCAAAGCACCGCTCCCTTGATAGCTTGCTATCCTACATGTTTATTATTGTAGATGTATGTTTATATGCTCATGGGCCTTTGGCTTATTGCTTCAATAAATATCTATCTATATATCTATAAATTTGTCATTTTAACACCTAGTGGCTAGGCTAGGGTACTTGTAACTCTTATCGTGGAATTAAAGCCAGGATCGATCAGAAGATTGTAGACTTTCAACAAAATGTATCCACATGTTCTTGGTTAGCCTTCTTTTATCATAACGAACTCCAGAATTAAATGGAACGTACTGATATGGGAAAACCAACAATCTGCATAGGCGAAAACAAAGGCGCAGATCAGCTTCGCAGTAACTGCGAAGCTGATCAGCGCCTTTGTTTTCGCTACACGGATAATACAAGTCCTCTACTTTCTAAATCCAAAATTGCCAGCCTCTAACCATCTTCTGTGACTGTACAGCCCGGTTTGTGTGGGACCTGGTCAGAACCGAAATTGTTGGTTTTCTCATGCACAGGCTCATAATCTACTTATTTTATCGTGTCGATTCAGCATTTCAAAATTATCAGGGCATGGTTGAATTGATTGTTTATCAATACTTCCTATGGTGGGTCAGTCTGATTGAGGCGTTAACCTCTCAGAACTTTAGACTGATTTTGGTAGAACGTAAGACTCATTGTTTAATTGTTGTTCACTTAATCAATTTTTTCGCCAAAATGGAGATCAAGTTTCTAGTAATTAACATTCATGGAGAATGTTGAACCCCGAGGGCGAAGTCGGAGGTTTGAAACTTATTTTACCGTCCCACCCATCACGGATTCTTTAATACAGCTGTATTTAGTAGTACGTAATATGAATTTAACGTTTTATATATATGCTGTTTACATGACGCATACAAAGCCTCTGGCAGCCAGTTCTACTCTAGTTAAAGAACAATGCAAATTGTGATTGCTGAAGACAGGTGAACAAATGAGTTAACTTTTATAGTTTGAGTCTTGTCACGGAAAACAGTCTGGCAGGAGACGGTGGTACCGGGTACAAGATGAATATCACAGATGCTAGCATTACGAAAATACGGCCCATGCAATAAACAGAGAATATTTTTTTCAGGAGAAAAAAAAAAAAAAAAAAAAAAAAAAAAAAAAAAAAAAAATGAAAATTTCATTTGAAAAATTTAGACTCAAAACACACATTGTGGTTACACGTAAGAACCGCCGTAAGTAAGATATCACAGCGAAAATATTGGTTTCTTCAGAAGTTCTTTATCTTATTAGCCTTTAAGCAAACCTTTAGTGTCATTTTTCATTTATTTGTCTTTTCCTGATTTGGTTAAATATTTGTTTCATTTGAGGTTTAACGTCCAACAAGTTTTCAGTCATGTCAGGACGGAGCCACCTGGATTTTAACCAGTAATCTGGGGAGTTAATGTGCCTTGCTCAAGGACACAAAACGATGCCGCTTGTGGGGATCGAACCAAGAACCTCTCGATTCGGAGTCCGATAATGTAACAGTGTACCATTCCATTAATTTCTTACAATGCTAGCAGCTTAATGATCATCATCTTGCTTTCAAGACACAAGTAACTTAGTGTCCGACATTGTGTACACACCATCCTACAGTTGCAGACAGTAATAACGTTATTTTATGTAATTTGCCGTCAATTCACCATGCAAATGCATTCAGCAATCAGTAAGCCATACGCACTGTAGAGACCCTTGGTTTGATCCCGGGACTCTCCTGACTTTCGGATGAGCCTTTAAAACAAGGTTAAACAGGAAATCAACCGACCAAACAATGACATCACCAAGACAATGCTCATGGGTCCACACAGTGTTATGACTTAAACTTCATATCGTATCATGACAACACCGGCTGCCACATTTCTAGACTGGTCTCAGTCTACTAAATAAAACAATATATTTAAAAAAAAAATCACAAGATACACAAATTTACTATCTATGTCAGATTTAGTATTTCTGCTAAGGGGCAAGTAACAAAATGTCTTTCAGAGTGTATCAGTTTGGGTAGTCTCTCTTGAGGTGTACATAGTTTAAATACAGGGCCTGAATGCCAGGCTACCACATTTCTTACACTAGCATTTCTCTTATTAATTATACTCATTCATAATGTATTTCTGTTGTTTCTTGAAGTGGTTCCAAAGTTTTCCTGCAAGTGCTAGATGTTTGAGAATGGACATAATCTAAGAAAAACAATAACAATATGCTGTTCTGAGTAATAAAACAGTCATTTGAGCCGCCTCATGGGAAAACCAACAATCTGCATATGCGAAAACAAAGGCGCAGATCAGCTTCGCAGTAACTGATAGTACAATTCCTCTACTTTCTAAATCCAAAATGTCCAGTCTCTAGCCTGCTTCTGTGACTGTACAGCTCGGTTTGTGTCGGACCTGTTCGAAAACCACATTGTTGGTTTTCCCACGAGGCGGCTCATTGATGCTTTACTCATAAAATAAACGGTATATTTATCATTTTAGCCTCGTCATGAGAAAACCAGATTTTTGTCTATGCGAAAATAAAGATGCATGAGACACATTTCGCTATACGGCTAGTGTATACTTCCTCTTCTACTTATATAATAATGTTAAGCCTCTAGCTTTCTTCTACGAGTGCACAGACCAGTTTATGTCGGAGCTGGTCGGAAACCCAAAATACCGTTTTTTTTTCTGGCGTCGCGGCTCATTTGAAGAGAACAATTATTGCAAAAAACGTTGCAATCATATTTGAGCCACCGCATGAGAAAACAAACAGTTTGCATAGGCGAAAACAAAGTCGCAGATCAGCTGTGCAGTAACTGCACAGCTGATCAGTGCCTTTGTTTTCGCTGTACAGATAGTACAATCCTTCTTCTTCTTAAATCTCGAAATTTCAAGCTTATATGGCCTGCTTCTGTGACTATACAGGTCGTGTTGTGTCAGACCTGGTCGGATACCCCGATTATTGGTTTTCTCACGCACAGACTCATTTATGATTCGATTGATAGTCTTTTTGCGTATGCCAGGTTTCTAATTCTGCTATGGTTGTTCCTGATTCACAAACCATACATGAAGAGTAAATCAGAGAAAAACAATACGCTGTTGGCGAAAATTTTGAATATGTATTTAACATTGCATGTTAAAAGAACGTATTGTGACGGGATAGCCTCCCTGGGATACGTTGGTGCAACGTATTAGCGGCATATTGAGAGCTTGTAATATGCAAATTAGAAACTCGAAACTTTGTGAATCGAGTAAGAGTTGATTATAAAGCGCAGTAAACCACCCTTGGTGGGTGAGCATGCCGGGTTTGCTGTGGCTGTTCGTTACAGTATTTATTAATTAAAATATAAATGTTTGATCCTTTGGTAGCAGTAAAACATTCAAAGGGAGATAGGATGGACTATATTGCGCAATTTCGGGTAATGAACCCTCATCAGTAGCCCTGAAAGCCAGACTGTTGTACTGTAATTTTGAAAGTTTACACGAGAAGTCTGAATCGAAGACACATTCCTAAACGGGGTCAAATATTCAAACATTGCCTAGAAGTATGTTTCTAAACGTGAGTGTTGTGAACGCTCTGAATATTTTTACTGATCTCAAAGGACCTAAATAAAATTATAATCTGCACTATGGGTGATGTACGGGGAGACATGTTAGGGCCGTCACGCGGCACAACACCAGCTGCAGTAATAGCAAATAAAATATAAAGGTTTGATCCTTTGGAAGCAGTAAAAACATTCAAAGGGAGATAGGATGGACTATATTAAGACTGTTTTAAGACAATTTGGCCTTGTTGCGAATGTTTCTCTAGTTCCTATTCTAGTAATGTTTATTTGTCGCCAACTCATAACGTTTCTAATCGGCACTTTTAAATGCACGTCAAACCAAAGTAGCATATAAGCCACTGGATTCAGGACGACAATCATTAAGAACCCTTACTCATACAAAGATTCTTTTTTAGCCGGAAAAATTCAAATTTTCATTCAATGAAATTTTTTTATTGTTGCACAAAATATTGATTGTGGGTACACGATAGAACCGCCTCGCTGTGTCGTTCTAATACTCGCCTCGCCGAGGCGGTTCTCCGTATTCAATATTTTGGATCAAAAATAGGTATACCCATGTCAACCCTTGTTTCTATAAAAAGTGGGGTTTAAGGGAGTATACATTTCACAGACATATTTTCCTGATGACTATTCTCGAGCCTATCAACAGGCCAGTCTCCGAAGTTTACATTTGTATGTAGGGCGAAACTTACGTTCTCTATATGGGCTAAAACTCTAGACTTATTAGAATAAGCTCCTGGCCTACAAAAGACTAAAGTGGTATGTACCCACCAAGGTTGGCGAAAAAGTACTAAAACTGGCAGACCTGAAGGAGTTATTTTGGTGCAAACCACACGAGAAGCATAAGCCTGATATGAGCTTAGTTTAAACAAAATAATATATAATATAAAAATAAAAATATGAATCGACAATTATTCTTCACTTTCCTTAAGAATCTGGTCTACCATGCCTATAACAGACAATACCGAATCTTCGCGTTTCATTTTTTTTTTATTTAAAGCACGTTTCTTCATACGCAGGCTGTAGTCCTTATCAAATCGAGACAGGAAGCGATCTTAGATATTAGATATCAATATTAACTGGTTCAAAGAAACGCCTAAGAAAAGCTAATATGTAAATGCGTTTACGGCTTAATACAGCCAAAGCTATGGTCATATGTAGACGGTGACTCAAGTTAAACACTAATACAAAAGACCGAAGATGTCCGAAATCAAACACACGACCTCTGGTATACAGGACGAGTACGTGTAGAGCTGGATAATCGGCATTCCGATACTCTTCGTGACCTCGATCCACTTCCGTTGGTGTCGAGAGTTCTAACGGAGCACATCGGATGGAAATATTCCGTCTAGAGTACGTGTAGCTGTAGATAGCGTAGATCCAACAGACCGTTTTTGACCCCATTTTCTACTTGCCCGCAAAGTTCGCCAGTACTTACATATCCAATGTTACCTATCAAATAATTTACTAGTTCGGTAAAATTCGATACACAGATTAACAGAAATCTACTTATATGTGTTTACCTTTCTGCTCAGTCCCGGGTCGAAAAAAAAACCCCTCAAAGACATGTTTTCTAATAAGACGACTTATATTTGATTGGCTATCGCTTAATCTGAAAGAGGCATCATTCTGGAACAACATATCAAAGAAAAGATATAAAACTCAGGTACATAACTATTAATATGTTTCTTGTGTACTTCAAATGAAAATAACCACACCAACTTTGAAACCATAAAAAGATTATAAAATGTTAAACATATAAATGCTGTTCGTTTTAAAGCGGTATAAAATTCACGAATAGAAGCCCGGTCCGTTCTGATAATTTTTAGATACATCAAGGGAGAATATGTTACAGTTCCCTGGATAAATGGCAGATCTATATATTTATTTTCTTTTCGAGTGTATTGGCGAAAGTCCCTCGACGCAGACTCCCACAGACTTAAGTGTAACGAACAGCCGAGCCGATCCACAGCAAACCCCGTCGGTGGAAAAGCATGCTCATCCACCAAGGGTGGTTTACTGCGCTATATACTCAACACTTACTCGATTCACAAAGTTTCGAGTTTGAAATTTGCATATTTCCAAGGGAGGCTATCCCGTCACATTACTTCCCCCTCCGAGAAGACTCGTCCCGAGTCTTGGCCTTGGGACTACATGGGTAAGGCAACCCCGGTCTGGCGGTTGTCATCATCCCACCGCTGCCACCAAAATGTAACGAACGGGCGAGCCGATCCACAGCAAACCCCGTCGGTGGAAAATCATGCTCATCCACCAAGGGTGGTTTACTGCGCTATATACTCAACACTTACTCGGTTCACAAAGTTTCGAGTTTGAAATTTGCATATTTCCAAGGGAGGCTATCCCGTCACATAAGTAATGGGTACTAGTAATCCTGTTATTTTTTGGCAATTTCTGATCGAATTTTTGGAAGATGTTTGATAAAATTATTCCTTCTGTTCAACGGAACACAAAGGATGACGATTTTATCCAAAACTTGACAGATTTACAATTTTACGCAAGTCTATGTCTAGGGATTTTCGGTAATATGTGACGAGGCCTTAAATAGCAAATATATATATCACCCAATATATTGAAAACACCAGCATTTTCACAATTACAGTATACATATACACATTCTTTTTTTTAAATTCATTCAATGCATATGATCATGGTTCAGTCAGCAAGGGGAATATCAAACTCTGTCTAAAACTTAGAGCAAAGGAACTAACGGAATGGCTTTTGTATAAGAAACTAGAAATAAATTCTGGAAATATCTATTGCCAACAGGCAGAAAACGACTTAATGAGTTGCTAGTTAACTATAAATGTATGATTTTGCGTCAGCTGTTACTGCAATACATTATCATGTTATAAAATGCTTGCACAGATGTATGAACCATCAAACCACTGCAGAATAGCATTATAGAAAAAAAGAGTCTATTCAAAGTAACTGTTTGAGAAAAAAACTCTATTCAGATGCCTTCCTGTTGAATCAACCGTAACTCAGATGTTCACTGGCATGCGAATTTCTCGCGACTGTTTTGTGAATAGTCCTGGACCTTTTGCACGATGAGTGTCGCACGTGTGTCGTGAGAATTTTCATCTGTCGCGAACTAGTCGCGAACCGGCCACGAAGGTTTTAAACATGTTTGAAAGTTTCATGCGAACTTTTTCGCCAAAATATTTCGCAAGTCTCTCGCAAATTTGGCGCATAAATGTCCATGCAATGAGACTGCAACGTGAAAGTTGTGCTTATATCGTTTAATCTTTGTCGCGAAATAAACGCGAACAAGTCGCGAACTAGTCTCCAGTTGTCGCATTCCAGCGAGATAGGGGCTTTAACGCAAAAAAGTGCCATCAGTTTGAATCCTATGGTTCAATATTTACCAGAATGCGATCTGTACGAATGATTAATTTTAGTCATTTATTAAGCGCACAGTAGGTTCATGTATATCTTATTTTCCCATTGCTATAACACGCTAATCATCGATTTGGGGCTTTACCATCAAACCACAGCTAAAAAAAGACTATTCATACAAACTGTTTTGGTAAAAACTATGTTCAGATGTTTTGATGCTAAATCAAAGGAAACGCTTGAACTAACGAGCCCATTGACTTTTCAGGGGTATTTTGTCCTCGACTTAAAATATCGATTTGGGGCATTTTGCAAAAGGATATTTGCTTCTTTGAGGTGAATACCAAATATATTTCATCTCGTGAGTTGAAAACATCAGAATTTCACGAGTGTGCAGCACAAGTGAAAATTTTGATGTTTTCAACTCACGAGATGAAATAGATTTGGTGTTCACTGAAAAAAGCAAATTTTCTTTTTATTTTATACAATACACGGGTATTTTCCAATTCACAAGGCAGGCGGTGACAATGCGAAAACCAAACATTTTTTGAAAACACAAATAATTTTGTTACCACATTGTTCCTTACGTCTAACTAAGAAAATGAATACCCACACTTTTTGTTCTCGTTCATTAATTACGGAGTTATAGGCGTTTGAATTTCATAAGTGAGACACATTTAATGACGTCAAGTAAATGGAAACGTCAGAAGTAATCCAAAATCTACAGTGAAGATATAGGCTGATATCAGTCAATAGTGACTTTTGATATCAGTGAAATTTGATATCAGTGAAATTCCATATCAATGAAAATACCAGTTTTATCAAGTTTTGATATACATTGGCTTTCACTGTAAAGTATAAAATAAATGTAGGTATTTCCTATGGCTCCAGTTTTAGACTAGTATACTGGTACCGATTTGGGACTTTATGGATACACATGTACATCAGGAAAACATGTCCGTGAAATGTATACCCCCTTAAACCCCACTTTTATATAGTAAAACTGGGGTATGCAGGGGTATACCTATTTTTCTTATTTTTGCTCCGAAACATAGATTGTGGGTACTCGTTAGAACCGCCTCGGCGAGGCGGTTCTAACGTATACCCACAATCTATGTTTTGAGCAAAAATAAGAAAAAATATCAAAATATTTCAGCTGAAAATTTTCAATTTTTTGAAGCTAAAAAATCTCTGTTTATTTGGGCAAGTTTTCGTAATGGTTTTATACATTTTTTGACAACCAATCATTGCATGGGTATGGTTTTATTAATGATGACAATGACACTCCCTGCTTCCTGCTAAGTGTCATCTCATCAAGAGACAGAAATAGTCCATATCCTGTTCTTATGGCGACTAGAGGCATCTAAAATGCATTGTATACGCTTTATGCATGTGAGTGTATATTTAACACCATCGTCATTTGTCGTGTATGATTCTGAGAAATTGTCATGCCATTCAGTTGTGGGTGTTTTGATTGTCACAAAATGATGTTCACTCTAACTGCCTGGGTGTTTGAAAAAGAACTAAAAAGGCTTACCTTGAAAAGAGATAGGGCCAATTTCTTCATCATTGTCAAATCCGAAAAATAAAAACATCCAAGGAATCTTTTATTTTACGTTTGTACGACAAACAAAGACAAGTTAAAGATCTCATGTAGTGGTCACTTTGAACTTACATGTACATGTAGTTACATTATTTCGAAAATGATGCTTTCTAGTTTACTAATGTTCTAAGCCAAGGAAATCTGATGTTAATTAAATCCTTTTATGCCTTGATACATGTTGATAGTCTATAATGATAAGCCATGTTGATGAACAGATACGCTGCGAAGTTGATTATTATACAGATGTTATATCTTGTATTTCTCCATTAAAATTTTTGTTGAGGGTACTTATTAGAATTACATAGTCATGGCAATTCTAATGAGTACCCACAGAATACATTTTTATCGAGAATTACGCAAAATATCCTTATAATTATTTTAAAATTCGCACCTTATCTTGCCTGTTGAATGCATGTTTATCCTGCCCGCGTGCTTTATACTGGACCACGTGGTGCCAAGTAATTTTAACGCTTAACCTGGAACTAACCAAGCTACTCGCCCTTAACCCAATTATGACTAACGGACATGTCCATCATCATCATTTGGACGAGTTTAGTTAGTGACATCAGGAGGAGAGATTTTTATTTCATTTTACGATGACATTATTCTAAGTAGAAAATAGCACCAGAAGGCACGCCGTATTCTGTGGCGTCCCATCTGGGACTATACTGTTTGCCTATGCGCCATAAATAGGACGCCAGGCTTATATGAGTGAAAAGCATCCCCGGTTCTCGGCTCAGTTACTCAGGTAGCTTTGAAAAGAGAGATAAGATTTTCTAAGGCCGGATTACAGTGGTTTCTTTGAGATAAAAATGGGAGAGCTCATTTAGGAACCAGGGGTCGGGGAATTGTTCAAAACGTCGATGTCAATGAAAAAAGTATTTTTGCTGAATTTTGTTTATACAAAACCACGAATTAATGCCTTGTAAGGCGAATAAAGGCAAAATGCAACGTATTTTAAAGGGTTTATTGGCCACTCACGAGGATAAGTAAGATACATTACACCTACTAAAAGTCGATCTTTCCTGCTACAGGTAAAGTGTAGCTAATTCATCATATCTTTTCCTGATTTACGAATTTACGAAGTATGCATCTGTCTAAATTATCTGCTATCACTGAAGCTAATCATGACAAAATCGACTTGATGGCATATGTGCGTGTACAAAGCAAGTCACTTGCCATGTACACGAATGCACGGGAATTTTCGCTTTCGCTAAAGGAAATGTAATCGGTCGATACTCAGGGATAGAGTGTTCGCACGGTAAGCGAGAGGCCCTGGGTTTGAGTCCCGGTCAGGCCACGTCATTCTTCTACCCCTGTGACATTTGGTGGTTTGGTGTGGGTCCGTGCTTAGGTTGCGGGCAGCAAAGGAACAGTACTGTTTCGTCGGTTCCGGCATGGTTCCGAGTAGATTCATTGTCGAATCTACATACGCAACCGGCCGGTAACGCAGGGATAGCTCGCACGGTAAGCGAGAGACCCTGGATCCGAATCCCGATCAGGCCACGTTCTTTTTCCGCCCCTGTGACAGGAAGATGTTCTGCTATAAAATGTTTAGGCTTGCGTCTGTCAAACAAATGCAGTTTTTTTTATCCTAAGAATGAACTCCTTATATGCCTTTCGTGTAGGGCACAGCAAATAAAACATTATCAAGTCTGTCCTAAATAATTGTGTATTGAAAATTTTAACGTTGCTAGGAAAATACAAGGCTGATCTTAGTCTCAAACAAAAATCGAACAATATTGCTAGTTACTAATTGAGCCAAATCACGAGAAATCCGGATTTATGCGAAAACAAAGGCGCAAATCAGCTGTGCCGTAACGGCACAGCTGATAAGTGTTTTCTTTTGTTCTCGCAATACGAAGAGTACAGTCCCTCTTCCTGTTAAATCCGAAATTTCAAGTTTCTATACCTCTTCTGTGACTGCAAAGGTCGGTTTGTGTCACACCTGGTTGGAAACCCCAATACCGGTTTTCTCGCCGTGCAGCACAATTTATGGGCGGCCACCTTGTTGAGCGGTTAAAAGGGCTGTTTCTTAATACCGCTGTGCCTGGTGTGGGTTCGAGCCCCGCACTGGCCACATGTGAGACAAGCCAAGTTCTGCTTGATTGCAGGTGTGCCAGGTGGTTTTTCTCGAGGTTCTCTCGTTTTCGTACACCTACTGATTGACCAGTCTCATATGAGCTCAAATAATCTTGAAAAGGACGTAAAACTGAATTTAAAAAAATTATGGTGTGGAATCTGGGGTCAAGAAGTCAGGGCCATCGAGTGGAGTGGTTTCAGTTGACGCTCGTTCAAGTCAGCGAAATGTACCTTAGTATCCACTGATGTCCAATGGGATATGGAGATAAGGAGGGAACAGGGGAAAAGCTGTGCAGGTCCCAATGCGTCTTCAAAACTTCTAAACATGTGGTAAGGGTTCACTGTTGTAAAATGAATGGAAACGTCGGAAATAATGCAAAATCTACAGTGAAAATATAGGCTGATATCGATCAGTAGACAAGTGAAAATATCAATACCCAGTGAAAATGTGACTTTTATTCATTTCTGATATGCTAAGTATAAAACAAATGCCATTAAACATTGTGGCATGGCTTTGTAGAAATATAAGGGCCAGAAAAAAAACACTCTTACTACTTCTAACATAATTGAGCCGCGACGTGAGAAAACCGGTCTTCGGCGTTTCCGACCAGGTCTGACACAAACCGGCCTGTACAAGCTCAGAAAAGAGCTAGAAGCTTGAAATTTCGGATTTAAGTAGAAGAGGAATTGTACTATCCGAGTAGCGAAAACAAAGGCGCTGATCAGCTTCGCAGTTACTGCGAAGCTGATCTGCGCCTTTGTTTTCGCATAGGCAATAATCCCGTTTTCTCACGATGCGGCTCAATTTATTTCCTCGTTGAAATCTACAGACAATTAGTAAGCTTTACAACAACAGTAATTAGGACCACAGTGGTTTGGCTCCCAGCTGCAACCTTGACTTCCGTACCCATAAGTCTCCATACTAACCAACCCCGAGTCAGGCTGAGTAGGCGTTGGATTTAACCGAAGTTTAGGGTGGCCCTTTCTGATAAAAAGTGCATCGTAGCACGCAACATGTTTCCTGCTATTCCCAGTTCTCGCTAGTATTTCTTTCTTTGCGTTTTCGCAGATGTCTTGGCATGTTGGTGCTACACCAGCACAGTCTCTTCGTATTGTGAACGTAAAGAATTTATGCGACGCAGCGCAGTAGGATTGGGCCATTTCATCAAAATAGTTGTAACTCAAACCTTCCACGGAGCTAACGGGACCTACAAAATAAGGTAGAATAATATTGACAAAGTGCATAATGCAAAAATGTGCAATTTAACAACAATATAAACATGCTTAATAGTTGTTCGTGGAGTCAACCGCCAGCAAGGTATAACCACGCCCACCCCTATTTCCTTAGACAAACATTGTGTTTTTGCACCTATATTTACCTGAGTATAAAAAGCATGTGTTGGTTTGTTTGTCTAAACCCCTTGTTGTCTAACCGTCATTGACCGTTAGCTAATGTGCTGTTTTGAATGGTCAATTTAAAAATGAATATTAATGATTGGTGGTTTGACGGAGGACTCATTATAACCACCTCAGTCAGATTAAATAGAACTTGAATCGGATTCTTAACAGACTTTTGTTTTGCCGTTATTTACAAGCACTTGAAGAATGTTACTAGGCTCATGAGATGAGCTTATAGGAGCCATCGCACAAGAAAACCAACAACATGCATAGGCGAAAACAAAGGCGCAAATCAGTTTCGCGATAACCGCGAAGCTGATCAGCGCTTTTGGTTTCGCTACACGGAAAGTACAATTTCTCTTCTTCTTAAATCCGTAATTATCTTCTGTGACTGTCCTGCCCGGTTTGTGGCATTCTTCTCTGGCGCCGGTGGACCGATTTCATTGAACATTGGTATGTAGCATCGGAGACTCTGCCCTATCATTGTGTATAAATCATGATCTGGTGTTGACCTTGACCTATTTTACATTACGGTCAGTTTTGGTCTCACAGGCTTCTCAATGAAAAAGTGAAAACATTGGATATTCACGAAGGTTTGTAACGTGTGACCCGAAAGTTAGTAGATACAGATAAGATATTGATATGGTGACATAGTGTGAGTATTCAATGTCCATGTCATTTCTTGACCTTGACCAAAGGTCATTTACACAATTAAATGTAAAACTTTACTTTCTTAGAAAGGTACAAGTAGGCAATTATCAGGAAATGGCGCAATCAGGAAGAAATTCCCACTCCACAAACCGAGGGGTGGGAAAAAAACTAAATTGACACATTGGTACTTATACCAAGAAAACATATCGAGTGAGCAGCTATTCCCCAAAAGGCAGCCGCTCAGGTACCCGAACTGAACTCAAAATATGAAAACGTACATAGAGCTCAAACAGCACAAAAATTCGACTTCAAAACACAAAACAGACCCCAACAGAAATATCGCCAGTATCAGTAATAAAAATACTGGAGGCTTAAACATGTTTTACATGCGTCTTACCTCACCCTCATCTTCTGTAGTGGTTCACAACATTTAGTTAGTTGTTCGGTCCTCGTGGTGAATCTCTAACTAGTCAATGAACCATCAAGGACACAAAAACATAATAACCACCCTGATGAATCAAAAACGAGGACTCAAAAGATTCAGTAAGATGCCTGAAGATGGCGATTCCTGGGCGCCGAATAACTTTCTCAAATCCGGGGCAAAAGAAAAACACCAATTGAACCTCGGTGGGCCAAGCAACAGACAAGAAGCTGCGGCCTGAAACTGTTTGACAGATCAAAGCCAAATTTTATATAATTTGCTTCGGAAGGGTAAACCAAAGTCACACGACCAAGATGACCACCATGCCCATATGTGGTAAAAACCATACAATTGTCGTTTCTATTTAAAATGCATTGAAAGACTTTGTTCAAACCTTATGTTACGTCTACACTGGACCACGTTCTCACCACGTCCTTACCACGTTCTAAAAATTCAAGAACGTGGCGAGGACGGGGTCAAAATGAAACAATTTCGGATTTCTAAGTTCCCACTACGTCCTTACTACGTCCCCTCCACGTTCTTATTACGTCCGCACCACGTCCTTACTACGTCCTTCACGTTTCCACTACGTCCTCAATACGCGCTCACCAAGTTCATCCCGTTTCCACTACGTCCTTGCTACGTCCTCACAAAGACCAAGCAGTTCATACCACGCGCGAACTACGTTTCCAGTACGTTCTAACTGTAA
Organism: Rugalucina vietnamica; assembly: GCA_964017185.1. Taxonomy (NCBI): domain Eukaryota; kingdom Metazoa; phylum Mollusca; class Bivalvia; order Lucinida; family Lucinidae; genus Rugalucina; species Rugalucina vietnamica. The sequence continues at coordinate 35,820,644 of OZ024884.1, forward strand.
ATATATTAATCAGTCGTGTATTAAGAGTCAGATAAGTTGCGAAACAGCTTGAAATTGCAGTAAGAAAATGACGGGCGGACAACATTTCCGGTGGTATTCGCATGAAATTGAAGAATACCTCTATCCTCAACTCCGCTAGTAGTCGGTCGTAATGCCCATACTGAAGCCTCCTTTCAGCTGATAGCCAAGGGCGCACCCAACAAGATCTTGCCCTTCTATTCCTCCTCCTGTGAAATAGCACAAGTGCAGCCTGTGCACCAAGTAAGGCATGATGTCCTTGAAGGAGAGCATTCTCTGTTCATGTTTCGATTTCGATATGATTTAAATAAAAGCGAAAGCAATTGCTTGAGGGTACGGGACAATTAAAACAAAATTAATAAAACGTGGAGGACGTAGTTCGAACCTGGTGTGAACGTGATAAGAACCTACTAAGGACGTGTTAGGAACCGCTAGGACGTGATAAGAACGCAGTGCAGTCTTCTAGGACGCGGTAAGGACGTACAAGAAGCGTGGTATGGTCTTGTCGAGAACTTGATGGACGTAGCGAGGACGTAGTAGAAGCGTAGCGAGGTCTTGATGGTCTGCAACAAATTTGCATCGCGTCCACGAAGACCGCACTACGTTTGCGCCACGTTCTTTCTACGTCCTACAAGTTCCTACTACGTCCTTACCACGTCCTTACTACGTCCTTACTGCGTTCTAATTCCACCCCGTCCTCGCCACGTTTCTTTTGAGCATGTTCAAAATTTGACCAAGACCTCCGCGTCCATCAAGACCTCACTACGTCCTTACTACGTTCCTACCACGTCCTACAAGACCGTACCACGTCCTCACTACGTCCTTAATTTTTTTAGGACGTAGTAAGGACGTAGTGAGAACGTGGCCCGGTGTAGACGTAACATTACGAATTATATACATATGCAACAAATACGATCATATACCCACCATTCACTACATTCCAATGTTCATCGCTAAAATCTTTAAACACTTTGCGCAGTGTTTCAAGCTGATTTTCCAAGTCCGCTATTTTTCTCACCAAATCGGCGTTAGTATTATATTCATATCCCGGAAAGATGTAAACCGCAACAATTACAAAGAAAATAGAACAAGTTAGCACTGTTGTTATGATACTGACGTTATAATCATGTCTTTCTGGTACTGTAGTTTGTTGATTCTGTTCAGGGGATCCAGAATTCTGCATGACTCTCAAATATCTTCATAAAACTAAATTGTTTGGTACGTATGTTATAAAACGTCCAACAAAATCACTTCTTACACACACTATTGATTACACACTCGATTATTTACTCTTAGATGACATGATATTATACATAAAGAACGGTTTTGAAATATACATTGAAATAATCCATACTTGATGTTTGCCAATTTAATAGCGTTTAAAGTTGAAAGGAACGTGTAGAGCCAAAAGTTTTACCGCATTTTTTGAATTAACACCTACCTGCATGTATGCTGCTGCAGATAGTCCTTCCTGACACAGGAATGACTTGCGACAACGTTCTGTTCAGTCTTGAGCAATTATTTGTAGAAGTATTTGATAATCTGGAGATAAAAACCGGATTTTTGCCTATGCGAAAACAAACCGCGCAGATCAGCTGATCAGCGCCTTTGTTTTCGCTACACGGATACTACAATTCCTCTTCTTCTTAAGTACGAAATTTCAAGCGTCTTTCCATCTTCTGAAGCTACAAAGACCGGTTTATATCAGACCTGGTCGAAAACTTCGAAGACCGGTTTTCTCGCTTCGCGGCTCAAATGTTTATTCATACATATCCGGAGTATAATGTCGCGTAATAGATTAAAATGTATATGACCATATGCATTTTAAACACTTTCACGGGATTCTTGTGCCGTCTACGACGTCCCTTAAAACATATGCAAATCTATGAAAATATGTCCACTTTGAAGGTGATGAAGTTCCATTTTAAAATTAATATTATAAGAACGATTTTACACTTGCGGCCATTGCATTTAATGTTTATTAAACTCGCGAAAGGCTCGTTCAATAAACAACATATGAATAAACATTTGTGTAGAATCATTTTTGTTTCTTCACGAACAGAGTGTGAATATTATGCTTAAAGAAAACTTGGTTCTCATGAAAAATTTTATGGCCCTTTCGACAGTTTCCATTCATGTGCATATACATGTAAATACGCATTTTATGGTGGTAAATAATCCTACATGCCCGGTAGATCTTTACTCTGGAGAAAAAAAAATCTGCTTTGACGAGGTCTGTCTCTTTGATCGCAGGCTATCCGACGTCGACTTAAAACGGTTCCCCTATAGCCCCTATCTCACTGGAGTGCGACTACTGGAGACTAGTTCGCACTATTTCGCGACCGAGATTAACGACATAAATGCACATTTCAAATTGCATTCTCATTGAATGGACTTTTATGCGACAATTTCGCGATTTCGGTCTTATTTGTCAAATATATATCACGACTGTCGTACGATAGTCGCGATACACTCGTGCGACAGTCGTGAGTCATTCGTGAGAGTGTCTCACGACATTCGCATACGAATGGCGTTTTATTTTTCATCAGATTCGTACGAGTGTCGCAAAATTGTCGCATTGTAAATTCGCCAAACTTTGGCGGCGACAGGTTTGCGATACTCGCACGAAATTCGTAGGACTGTCGCACGACATCGCGCGACGGGTTTTTCATTATTTGGGCGAGAAACTTCGCATAACATTTTTCAAAATGTTCCAAATCTTTGCGACCAGTTCGCGATACATGAAAATTCATGTCATACGTGCACGAGTGTCGTGCGAAAGTTCCGCGACTAAATCGCAAAAAAGTCACGAGGAATTCGCATGCCAGTGCGATTCTAGCTTATGGGCGTCCCTGTTAAAACACTATTAAAATTGTACGTTTAGAGCCATCTTTCCAACATTGTTTTAGTTATTTGACCCCGTTTAGGCATGTGTCTTTGATTTCGACTTACCGTATGTAAATTTTTGAAATTGCAGTATATTTATCTGGCTATCATCCCCTGTTTATAAAGGATCACTGATGAGGGTTTAGTACCCGAAATTGCGCAATATGGCCCCTACTACCTCTTTTGAACGTTTTCACTGCTTCCAATGGATCAAGCTTGTATATTTTATTTACTGTTGTCTCTAAATAGTTTAAACGTTTATTTTCTTAAATATCAGTTGAAACATTTCCTCGGTTTTGATATTACATACTCGCGAATTGGATTGAATATTTAGCATCCCGTGCAATGGGTATGAAACGTGCCCTTTTGTGTGTTGAAATACTAACGGTGTTCGTATTAAGATCTAAACCTGCATAGTTATCGACATGGCAATTCACTTTTGTCTCCAAAACATTCCTGAAAAACAACGTCAATGCCGCAAGTTTGTTACTGTCAACGCAGTCCCGCAGTGTTACAAATGACGACACGGAAACAAATATTCCAAGCCACGAAGAAACTGCTTCCTGGCAATTTCTATATATAAAAATGTGATGGAAGTCTGGAAAAAGTTTAACCATATCTTTCACCATCACTGTACAAAGGTACAATTTTCAGGAAATGTCGCATTCAGAAAGAAATGTTTATATATGTCGCCCAACGGATTGAAATAAAAATGTGACAGCAGGCCAATCAGAGCAGATGAAACACAAATGAACGCAACAAAAATTCAGAGAATAAAGTCCACGTCCATACTTGGCAGATTGTATCCTGCCAGGATGGCGTCCGCTCTTACTCTGTCAGATTCTGATATATTCCGGCGAGGGTCGTTACCTATCCGACTACGGCTGATGACGGTTCCGCGCTGTGAATCTTTCTTGAAAGCCGATACCACAGCTTTCAAATATTTCTCGTCGATTCCCGTTTTATTGAATATTGCACGGCAACTTCCTTTTGGATCTGAAACTAAATCCTCGAACTTGATTGGTAAGATATTTGGGTCATGTGATATCGCCTCACGTGCAAGGATTATAAAGCGCGCCCACATGTGTGTTACGATGCCAACAGTATTTGTATTCAGGTAAACATTCGGATGACCTGTCACGTGACATAGAAAGAGTTGCTCGATTGTCTTTCGGAAATATGGCGTACAGGTGGATATCATTTCGCTGTTGATACACACGCGCATTGTGTCCAGGTATGGTACTGAAATCATGATACCGAGCCAGCCAGATATAAACCCGCGGCAGTTACGGTACATAAAGAGATGATGAAAGTTAGGGAACAGTTTGGACATGGTCATCATTATTCCTTCACATATTTGCCTTGGTTTGATACAAATTCTAGCCACACCAGTACGAGGTATGCATAGAAGTCTGATAGTAGACTGTAAAAGTTTATCATGCTCCGCGTCTGTTATCAAGTTAGCTTTCCGCAAAAAAGTAAACATTTTGTGGTGCATCCGACTCACATATGACCAGTGTTCCAGGCACTTTCTCTAGAACTTGGCACAGAATTGTAGATCCGCACCGTCCAGTGTTGGTCATCCAGGTGACTGGGACCGTCGGATCCCCCATCTTATCAGCCAGACGGTGGAATGCTTTTATTGGAACTTTTATCACCCTAATACACCATTCAAACTGAGCAAGCATGACGAAAATGTTTTCATCTGAGCTGTAAATGTTCACATGTTCTGGAGTTTCGACAAACACAGCTTCCGATGCTGATACAGCGTATAGAGACACGGTGGGCTTCCGTACATAGTCAAGGTCCACTGCGGATGCGAATAGACACAGAAAATCTCCGGAGGTGGTGGTACCAACAAAATTTAGCTTGCATCTCCATAACACGTGACCTAACATAGCTATGTCCTCGCCGGAGCCTCGGAAATGAACAAATGATATGACTCGATTACATATATCTACGGCAGCATACACAATGCGATAAATGATATACAAACATGTTGTCATTAATTGTCTGCATACATCCAATGCGGTTGACATCATTTTGACCCTGTCGGTCAAATTCCTGAAAAAGACAATGAAAGAAACACAGCAATGATAAAATCTCATATCTAGTAGAAATTAATTCCTTTTTGTAGGAATCGAACGTTTGGCTAACAAATCTCTCTACATTCGAAATGTAAAAGTAGGCAACGATCAGGGAATGCCGCAGTCAGAAAGGAATTCCCATGAACTAGACAAAAATGATAAACTCACAAAAAAATCTGAATCTTGAACGTGTAGAACGACAAAATGCAAACGAGGAGACACCAATCACACCTGGAACAAAATTTATAAAGTCCTTCAAAGGAATACATGCACTGTTATGACTATGCGGCCTAGCCGCCTAGGTTTATCTTTCAGCTATGTGTTGTTTTTATAACATGCACGTCCGCTGCACATTATGCATGTTATGTCATGTATTGATTTACAGCCTACACATTACAAGGCATAACATATGCAAAGTGCAAATAATGTTTATATGTCAACGACTGGCTGGTTTGTGCTCGGTGGGGTAACTCGGAGGTACGGACGTGCCGCCCTATACTTTAAAACATACCCTATTCATATATCTGGTAATCGAAAAAAGGGACCCATTCATATGTCATCTCTTTGAAAAAAGTGACCTATTCATATATTTGATTGTACAAAATTTTGACCTATACGCAATTATATACAAATATTTCGACTTTCTGAGCTGTGTATGTCAGCAAAAAAGTGCTCTTAAACATGGATGTCCGAAAAATTTGGTTATTCATAGACTAAATATGGAAAAATGGGGCCATTCATATATTTTGACTTGAAATAGGTAACCTATTCATATATCTGGCGAGGCTAAAAAGGGGGGCTATTCGGGCGGCACATCCCTACTACGTCATATATAGGTAGTTACCCCCCCCCCCCCCGAGGGTTTGTGTCATGTATTTCCTCTACCTTTTTTGCAAAGTTGTCAAATTACGAAAACTTGCTCATGTGTGCGACGCCTTGTCCTTTCTCTTTGATAATATTTATATTAGATTTGGGACCAAGTTATACAGACAAATTGTTGGAATTCCGATGGGTACAAATTGCGCACCTCTCGTAGCTGATTTATTTTTATACTGCTACGAAGGAGATTTCATGGATTCTCTTAACCATGATAATCAAGCTGATGTTATCGAGGCTTTTAATTCCACATCTAGGTACCTCGATGACCTTTTGAACATTGACAACCCTTATTTTGAAGGTATGGTCAATCAAATTTATCCACCTGAACTTCAGTTCAACAAAGCCAATATCTCAGATACCGAAGCCCCCTTTTTAGATCTACATCTTTCTGTTGCAAATGGATTTGTTTCTTCTAAAATTTATGACAAGCGCGATGACTTTGATTTTTATATAGTAAATTTTCCTTTTTTGGATGGTGACGTTCCTCGTCGTGCTTCTTATGGTGTTTACATTTCGCAACTTATTAGGTTTGCTAGAGTCTGCAATCATGTTACAGACTTCAACGCTCGAAATAAATGTTCAACGGCAAAACTTCTCCAACAGGGCTATCGGTATCATAAACTTCGAAAAACCTTTTCTAAATTTTATCGTAGACACTATGAATTGATTTCCAAATATAATGTTGGGTTAAAGACGCTTTTAAGTGAGGGCCTTTCGGAACCTGAATTTTACGGTGACTTAGTTTACAAATTTAAGAAACTTATAGGAATTAATGATTTTTCTTTTCAGTTCAGAAAAATCATAACACGTTACAGACGTATAGGTTATAACTTGAATGTTATGCGACAGTCTGCATGCTTAGTTTTTAACCCAATCATGGTTGATAACTATTCTTTAATTGCACGCCGGTGGGTCGGGCGTCAGACTCTATGATGGCCCCGACTTAAAGCAATTCATTTTAGTTGGTTGGGGCCGGAGCTTCTTGTCTGTTGCTTGGCCCACCGGGGTCCAACTGGTGTTTTTCTTTTGCTCCGGAGTTAGTAGGTTATTCGGCGCCCAGGGATCTCCATCGTCGGGCAGCTTACTCAATCTGTGAGTCCTTGTTTTTGATTCATCAGGATGTTTATCATGATTTATTTGTTTGTTCTTGATGATTCATTGACTAGTTAGAGATTCACCACGAGGACCGAAGAATTTACTAAATGTTATGAACCACTGCAGAAGCTGAGGGTGAGGTTAGGATCCTGTAAAACCGGTTTTAGCCCGCCAGTAACTTTGTGTTACTGATCGTTCCAAGGCGATACTTCTGTGGTGGTTCTTTTTGTTTTATGTCTTGGTGTTTAATTTTTTGTGTGTGCTGTTGGCGCCTTATGTATGTTTTCATATTTTTAATTAAGTTAAGGTAACCTAGTGGCCACCTATTGGGAAAATAGCTGCTCATTCGGCTTACGATATGTTTCATGGTATAAGTGCCTGATTGTTAGTTTGGTTTTTTCCCACCTCGGTTTTTGGAGTGGGAATCTCTTTCTGATTGCGCCTTTTCCTGATCTTTGCCTACTTGTACCTTTTCATGCAATATACAGAGATATTTAAGTTGTACAAATGAAGATTTTCAGTAGAAATTATTGCTATTTTTCTTATGTTTGCTCCAAGCATAGATTGTGGGTACACGTTAGAACCGCGAGGCGGTCCTAAAAAGTACCCACAAGCTATGTTTTGGAGCAAAAATAAGAAAAAATGGGTATACCCCTGCATCGCCGATCAGTAATACAAATTTACTGGACAGGTGGGCTTAAATCGATTTTACAGGCGCCTACCCCCTCCCTCATCTTCTGCAGTGGTTCAAAACATTTAGTTGTTCGGTCCTCATGGTGAATCTCTAACTTGTCAATGAATCATAAAGGACAAACGAATAAATCATGATAATCACCATGATGAATCAAAGACGAGGACTCAACAGATTATAAAAGCTGCCCGACGATCGAGATCCCTGGGCGCCGAATAACTTACTGAAACCCGGAGCAAAAGAAAAACACCAATTAAACCCCGGTGGGCCAAGCAACAGACAAGAAGCTCCAGCCCCAACAGCTTTATGTCGGGGCCATCAAAGAGTCTGACGCCTGACCCACCGGAGTGCAATTAAAGAATGCAGCATAGTTATCAACCATGATTGGGTTAAAAAACTAAGCACGCAGACTGTCGCATAACATTCAAGTTATAACCTATACGTCTGTAACGTGTTATCATTTTTCTGAACTGAAAGGAAAAAGCATTCCTTCCAATAAGTTTTTAAGTCACCATAAAGTTCCTAGGGAGCGCGGTGGCGTAGTGGTAGAGCGTCGGACTCCGAATCGAGAGGTCCTGGGTTCAATCCCCACAAACGGCACCGTGTTGTGTCCATGAGCAAGACACATTAACTCCCTACAGTTCTGGTTAAAACCAGGAAGCGTTGGCTCCGTCCCGACATGACAGAAAAATTGTTGACTGGAACGTTAAGCCTCAATACAAACAAACAAACAAAACCATTAAGTTCCGAAAGGCCCTCACGTTAAAGCCCACCATTAAATTTGGAAATCAAATAAAATTGATGCACGATACATTATCACAGCTTATTCAGTTTTACGTCCCTTTCAATATTATTTATGAGACGCGACAATCTCTTGATTGGGCGAAAACGGAAGCACTCCGAGAAAAAAAACAAAAAAAAAAACATCTGGCACTCTCGCAAGCAGAACTTGGCTGGTCTCAAATGTGGCCAGTGTGGGGCTCGAACCCACATCAGACACAGCGGTGAAATAATCGAGTGATTAAGCAACAGCGCTCTTAACCGCTCGGCCATGGGGCCGTTATGTACGTTTACATATGTTAGTTAAATTATGGTAACTGAGAGGCCACCTTTTGGAAAAACAGCTGCTCACTCGACTTACGATGTGATTTCATAGTTTAAATGCATGATTATTGATATATACTGAGAGGAATAAGAAACTTAAGTTTTCAACATTTTTTATTGTCTTCTTATTTTTCGATTGATTTTAAATAAGACCATTTTGTAACTTTTGAGTGTGGCAGTGTGAAATTTCTGCTTCACATTGAGCATTTCAAATTTTGGATTCCGTCAGATATAACAGGGTTACGTCATTTTGACGTTTTCTTCTCAAAAAGCATTAAAGACCTAAAGACCATGATAAGTGCTGTTTTCGCTAAATGCAAAATAATGAGTATAAACGCCCGTGATCAAGGTGTAAGAATATGCACGAAATGTTGTTAATTTAAGATTTTATCCTTCAAAACGCGAAGTTTTATTTTTAACGTCAAACATGAAAGTTTACTTTCGACGTTTTTCTTACGCCAGGAAAAGATTTTCATGATAAATGATTAAGGTTGGTGTCTATGGAAATGCAGACGAGCCAACTGTCTTCTTGAATTTGGAATTCGAAACCCGTTTTTGGTGTTTGTATAGTTTATCTTTTAATCGTCGGCGCCACGTCAACGTAAGGAATGGAGGTCCCATTTTTTTGTAAACAAAGTTTTATTAGAATCACCAACTTATGTGCCCATTTAATTAATGATTAATTGATTACCCACCTTTTACTTGAAAACAAGAGTCACCGATATTTCAAACGTCAATGTGACGTAACGCACAACTGATCTGTCGTTTTTGCTCATGCTAAAAACTGTTTGCAGTGCAGAAAACGATACCATATCACGATTTTAAAAGCAAATCAATTTTTCTTTCTGCAAACAAGCAAAGATGCAAAAAGAATGGCCATGTTAATGACGTTTATAATTGGCCACGATGATGACGTTTATTGAATCTTAAGCGTGATTTTCAACGCATGACGGTTATCTGTGGACAACTGTTTTTAGCTACACTGGATCAAGCCATAAATTTTAAGGAGATTTTTGGTTCTTTAGGGCATCGTGCACCGAAACCTTCGATTTGATAAATGAACTTGAACCATTGCATCAAAACGTTGACCATAGACAGTTCCCTTAGCAAAATTATTATTTTTTGACGAACCAACATTGTAACAGAAAAAATGTTGTAAACAAATTTTATAACAAGAAACAAAACTTTCGCTTTTGTTCAAAGCAGGAACTTTCTAAAGACAAGACTTAAGTTTCTAGTTCCTCTCAGTATATATTTCCCACCTCAAGTATTGAAGTGGTAATCTCTTCCTGGTTGCGCCTTTTCCTGATCATTGCCTACTTTTACCTTTATAGCCAATAACTGAGTATAAGACGAGTTGCTTAACGGGCGGTGAAAATATCAATGAGTACTGGGATGGGCCAAACTAAAGCATGGTCTGACTCATTGACCCCATAATTCGAGAAATTCACTAATCTCAAAGGAATATAGACAAAATAAATCTGCACTATGGATCTGTCTATATTTCAAAGGTTGACATATAAAGCACAATGCACGTTTTACATATAGTCAGCATGTAGCATTACAAGTGAAATGAATATAAACGCATATTTACATCCTTAAATTTCTGCGATACCAAAAATGTTAATATATCTGATGATATTCTTTAATATATCTCACAAAGGGAGGGTTGTTAGTTAAAACATTACAGTTTAATTGATGAAGATTGTGTCTGTCTAAGAAATGTGGGTAAACAAAGTTGATACAAACACGAACATGAACCAAATGTGAATAAACTCTGTTTTGCTTGAGTTAGAGACGCCTAAGGTATATTTGATACACATTAATTAAAAACATGATGTCATGAAAGTTAAGGATGTTGTATGGGACATCTTTGTCTTCGCTTTGGGAAATACACCCGGATTTCATCTAATTAGAGCCAAAGTGTGTAGCGTTTTTAAATTGAAAGTTGCACTCAACATACCGAATTATGTTTATCTATTCCTTGAGACTCGACACACAATATCCAGATGTCACATTGCATTTTGACCTTAAAGCATGTCCATGCACATGTTTGAATTTATTTGTGGTCACAAAATGTTTGAAACACACCCTAGGATACCATGACACAGACATTACCATATACATGCATCAACAAACACAGAAGGCAAACATGGCAAAGGAAGTTTTTGTTTGACTTCATGCTTAACGTCCCAATCAAAAGCAAAGGTCATGTCGGGACATTGCCTCCATTTTATGGGACTTTTACCCAAAGTGAGGATGTCATGACATCCAACAAGTGCTTCAAATATAACCATCCAACTAAGCCACAAAGGCTTATGTGTATGGATGGTTTGATTTGAACCACTTTTCCTGGGCTGGCTCAAACCAGAGCGGTATACCAGTAATCAGCTGGTCAGTCAGAAGCGTGTAAGCTTTGCCTGGAAGCACAAACAGCCCATCTATTTCTTTAGGCCCCATTCACTATTTGGTTGTCATTTTGATTGAATAATACATCAGCCATGTGAGGAGACTGTAGCAGCGTATGATGGCTTTGCGCCAATGCAACGCGCTACAAATGTGATATTTGGTGAATGATAAAAACCTGAAGTACAAAAATGCATGCTCATTGAGTGTGTTTAATGTTTAATATTGAAGAGTATACAATATTACCGAGTTGATTTTGGGTGAAATGATCTTCAAATATTGTTAAAATACAATGTACAGTCGAGTTTCCGGTTACGCAAAGTTCCCGACCCCGGAAATCCTTATTAAAAACATGGTTAAACATGTATTACCAGTACCTTCAAAACAAATAATCAGTTTTGTTCTCTTGGCAATTTTCTAAACATTGCATTATCCAATAAATATCTGAGAATGAGTTCACTCACACCAATCTTTCATCTTTAGTAGCTTTTTTGCATGTCAAATTTTATGACATCTGATGTCACACTGTTACATACCGAGAGCAAAGAAACATCGATTATGCATGGAAACAACCATGTACATTACGTACATGAAGGATCTCATAAAATTATATAGAAAACTGTAAACACTGTTACATTATATTTAATGGCAAACACAGGCTGGACCAGAACCTAATACTTCAAACTTACGTAGGATGACACATTGCCGGGGCTAAAAAATCAGCAAGAATGTACAATTTCTTTTGAAATAGTCGCTTCTATGAGGTAACGGCTTCAAGAAACGAAAAATTTGGTCATAAAAATCTTTCCTGCAAAGTAAAGGATATGACTTTGTCTACATCTTGTCGGGTATAGTTTAGCAGTAATTAAAATTCTATTCTTCTGATGGCAATGATTTATCATTGACAAGAACATTTTGCGAAACCAAGTACTTGACTGTAATGGAAATTTGATTTTATGACAATTACTAAATTTATTCACCCAAGAAACACAAAAGAAAAAGCGGCTCTCCTAGCAAAACGTGGGGAGCCTGGTTTGCTAACAGAGAACCGGACTAACAACTGAGAGGTCATGATTCGGTCCGATACCCGCCTCCGGCATGTAGCGTCCCTGAGCAAGACACTTCAAGTTCCGGGCGGCCCCCGTGGCCGAATGGTTAAGGTCGCTGACTTCAGTGCTCTTGATCATTCGATCATCTCACCTCTGTGGGTTCGCACCTCGCACGGGGCATGAGTCACATGTGGGACAAGCATAGTTCTGCTTGCGGGTGTGTCAGGTGGTTTTTCCCCGGGTACTCCGGTTTTCGCCACACCTACCGATTGATTTGTCTTGATATGAGTAAAGAAGCTTGAAAGGGATGCAAAATTGAAAAAAAAAAAAAAAAAAAAAAAACTTCAAGCTTTACAAAGTACCGGTTACGTACCCAGAAAGGGATGGCTTTGTCTCGCAATGACTAAATAATAGTTATGGGCCACAACGTGAGAAATTGTGCCTTCGGACAATTATTTGAGTATTAGAAAAACAAAGATACGCTGAATGTATAATGGTTCTTGAGTCTGTTACTCTTTATTTGACCCGATTCTTTCACTTATCTTGTGAGTTATGACCAATTTACTACATGAACCCTACAGACGTCATTGTCCTGAAAAATGACGTCAGAGTTGCGTAATGCATTTCTGCATGTAAGTAGAGCTTACAAAACTCGATGCATTTGCTTAAAACTGTTTAAGCACTGGTCAGGACCTATAGCCAAGATAGAAGCATACTATCAACACAGGCAATCTGTCGTAATTATTTTGTCTATTTTCATGATGATACGGTTGCTATGGTTACCGTTTAACGATACATATGGGGAAATTATGTGTATTATGGGCTAAAACAAGGGCAGATAACTCAAAATATTCACAATAAATATGTTTTAAAACTCATTTATTTGGTAGCCCAGTGTTCAGAGATTACAAATACAGTGTTATTTTTATAACGCATTTTACATCATTCTTCCGCTTTTTGCTGCCTTCTACTAGTAATGTCAGAATGTCCGAAGGTACATTTTGTCGCGTTGAGGTTCAGTTGTGAAATACATTACGGCCAAAACACAAAAGAAAGTGAGAAAAAAATAATGACTTGACACAACCATCCTATGAGTCAGTATTTACATTGTGTATATGCATTAGACCCAAGGTTGCTAATAACATGTCTAGGCAAAACAGTTAAATTTTGCTTCAATGGCTTGTTTGGTAATGTTTTTACGTCCCACTTAATACTGTAGCTAAGGTCATGCGGATAAACTAGCTCATTTTAAATTTTAACCAGAAAGGCTGAAGAACCCTTGGATCAATACCACTCTGGAAACAGTTCAATAGGCCCAGAGCTATGTATACATGTACATGTATGTCGATATTGTACCAGGTTGACCAATGTTTTGCTTGACCGACTTTGTCCAAGGACTATCCTATAAGGGGGTACAAGATAGACAAGTTTCAGTGGTCATTTTTTTTTCATATATATATATATATATATATATTTTTTTTTGCTTTGCTGTTGGTATGGGTAACCTTAAGTGTTGTAATAAAAATAATAATAATAATAAATAAATAAATAACTAAATTTTATATTTTAGGAGGACAACAAATTTAGCACAATTAACAATCTCCCATATGGTCCTCCAGTGAATACAGACAGTGATCAGTATCAGACCTTTTTTATTTATTTTTTTCAGTCATTTTCATATATTTCGAGATGTAAGTAATGCTATATTTTGAAAGAAGAGAATCCAGTGATTGCCTTATAATGCTGAGCGCCAAGCAAAGTAGCCACTGATACCATTTAAACGGTCTTATTTACGATGCGGCTCTGGATCTAACCTACGACACTCTAACCATTACACAATGAGCAAGCACGATTTGGGAAAAATGTCCGTAGGCTGTCAGCAGTTAATTTGGTTGTTTGTATGGAGGCTTAACATTCCAGTCAACAATTTTTTAGTCATGTCGGGGCGGAGCCAACGCTTGTGGGGCTGTCAGCAGTTTAGCAGTGTAGCATTGAAGTGAAGTCCCAAATCACGTACTTTGTAATATATATCAGCAGTAAGACGAATAGCAACTATTTAAGAAAAATCTGAAACTTAGACCACTGAATCATATTCTTGTTGTAGTGTCAGCGTTTTATGCCCTACTTACATCGCAAGTCATACTGAAACAGGGGCCCCGACCCATTGGGGCCCCAGAAGGAAATAGATGGGCTGATTATGCCTCCAGTGAAAGCCTGTACGATGCTGACTGGCTATCTGATTACTGGTTAACCGCTCGGGTCTGAGCCTGCCCAGGAAAACAGGTTCCGAGTCTAACCATCCGCACATTATAATATGAGCCGCATCGTGAGAAAACCGGAATTTTGCATATGCGAAAAACAAAGGCGCAGATCAGATTCGCAGTAACTGCGAAGCTGATCAGCGCCTTTGGTTTCACCACTCGGATAGTAAAATTTCTCTTCTTCCTAAATCCGAAATTTCAAGCTTTCGACCATTTTCTGAGACTGCACAGACCCGTTTATGTCGGACCTGGTAGTAAACCGTGAAGACCGGTTTTCTCGCATCAAGGCTCATATATTATAACCCCTTTTGGCTTTGTCTGGTTATATTTGAAGCACATGTTGGATGTCAAAGACTCATGACATCTTCATTTTGGGCAAGAGTCCCATAAAATGGAGGCAATGTCCCAACATGACCTTAGCTGTTGACTGGGACGTCTTCATTTTGGGCAAGAGCCCCATAAAGTGGAGGCAACGTCCCGACATGACCTTAGCTGTTGACTGGGATGTAAAGCATTAATTCGAACGAATTCAAACTGAGACAGGGCATATTTGAAATTTCATCTGGAATGAATATGCCGGAGAAGCCCTAGAGCGATTTCCCAACCACTTATTACATAGCAGATAGCTTTACCACACCACGGATGTTCTAGACTTCAGTTGTATCCGAAGGATGCAACTAACATGGACTGACCTCCACCCCCGATCCCCACCCATTCGCACCCTTGTAACTATAAAAAAATGTGTTTAAACTGCACATACGCAACAAACGTGAACTGCATGAAAGGGACATTTGGCATACTGGACTTTGTCATGTATATTTCAATAGACAAAAATGGAACACAATGCATTTTCATTTATTCAATAAATGAAAACTAATAGGGTGACAGGACTTTTGAGGAAGAGTATATTGCACCCCGTGTTCAGGACTTTCTCAAAACTGTTGTGTAATATTAAAACATGTACACAAGGAAAATTATATACTACATTTTCCGCGTACATTGCTCTACATGAACCATAACTAATTTTCTCAAAACAAATGTGTTTTTGGATAGTTAAATATCTTGTTTAATGCAGTCGGAATGTGATGTGCAGAAAAAATCTGCCATTCGCGTGCAAAAGGATTACCTAAGCTATTCATGGTGGTAAGTTTATCGAAAATGCTTGTTTTGGTCACTTTTCATATCCCTTGTAACGCCATACTGGTGCTTTGCATGATTAAAATTGTGATGTTTGGCAATAAAGAATAACTATTCATAATAGAGTCGGACAAACTTTTGGCAAAATACATTCTTGTTTTCTCTCCAATCAGATGGTCAAAACTGGCCGAACATGTTCGAAGCAGCCAAAATATGCCTGTGTTTAGAACAATGACCTTAAACATTTTGTGTGGAAACGTACACAATAAAGTATTTCTTTTGCAGAAAGCTCAACCACAGAAGCGACAAAGTGGATGCCTTGTGTCTTGTAATTTTGATAAAACGTGCGATCTTACAGATGTCTTTAAACTTCTGCGTAAACATAACTATGAAGACATTGCTTCATTCAGAAAAACATGTCCGTGAAATGTATGCCCCATTAATAGAAAAACTGGGGGTTGCAGGGTTATACCTTTTCATATTTACATTTTTATTGCAATCGCCCTTTTCATATTTACATTTTTATTGCAATCGCCCTAGATGAAAGTATCTTTCTTGATGTTCTTCATTTCCCAATGAAAAACATTAAGTCACGTGGTCTAGAGGCCACACCTATGGGCGGGCTGACGTCAAAACTCATCCAGTGACGTTGTTTGTTTACTCTTGTTGACGTGACGTTGGCCGCGTATCGCCATGACGTTAGGCGCGAAAATTTGACGTTTTGGCTGTTCCAAAATTACGTTAAGTCGGATTTAATGTCAAATAACATGAAAATGAACGGTGATTTGCGCAATTAAAAATCTGATACTTGACTGATAATATAAAATGTAAATATAAGTATTGAAATTCAGATTTTAGCTTTCACTGGATGATGAAAAACATTAGCTGTTTAATGTCTCCGAGAAGCCCTTCGGGCTTCACAGACATTAAAACAGCCTAATGTTTTTCATCATCCAGTGAAAGCTAAAAATCTGAATTTCAATCCTTAATTATTTTTGATCCAAAACATACATCGTGGATACTCGTTAGAACCGCCTAAGCGAGGCGGTTCTAACCTGGGTTCTAACCTGTGTCCACACTGCATCCTTTGAGTCAAAATACTTAGAAATATCCGTCTTTTTTTTCGATGAAATTTTCAATTTTTGTTTCTGAAAAATATCTTTGTATATATGCTACTCAAAATTTGATAAGCATCAAGTATGTATTTTAAATACAGCACAATACAAAACATATCGAGTTTGACCGAAAAATAATGATAAAGCCCAAGGACCAAAATGTCGGTCTCATTTGAGTTTTCTTAGATAATGCCTTGAAGTTTCGTGCTACAAGAAATTTGAAAGAGGATATGTCTTATCATAGCCCATTGAGCCATCTTTGCTTTTTTTTCTAAAAGTCCTAAAATAATGGCATTTTTCTAAAATTCCACAGGAGCACGAATTTTTGACTTGAAATTGATTTCTCTATGAAAGTCAGTCTGAAGTGAATTCTAACAGATGTGTGCAGTACAGGATAAAAGCTAGCTTGTAATGACCAAGTGTGGGCCAATTTTCAAAGGAACTACTGTTTTTGTCAAAATTCAAATTTTAGAAGAACTGTTCCATGGACTTAAGTAGGACATTTCTTGTTTCACATTTCTTTTAGTTGGTAGCTTCGATACATTCTCTAACAAAAACAAATGAGACTGCTATTCTTGCTTTTTGGGGATTGTCATTAAATTTGAGTCAGATCCACGGTGCTGTATGGAAAATAATATTTTGATGCTTATCAAATTTTGAGTAGTATATTATATGGGTGTGAGTAGTATATTATATGGGTGTGATTTCGTAATGAAACCCTCTTTGAAATGTTGTATGGGTGTACAATGCGATAAAGTATAGCGTGACAAGCACTGCAATAGGTCTGTTCATTTTCCGTTACCCATGGTAACGAAGGAAGGTGTCTCAGAACTTAAAGCATTGTGATTAAAATACCGAACAGCATGATGAAAAGTTTTGGCACACATTCATTAATTGCAGCCGACGTTGACTCTTTATCAAAGTCGGTCCTGTCCGAACCTACGCAGTGGTAGCAGGTGAAGAGATTGTCCGGGTCATAGCGTATCTTCACCTTCAGCAGCTCCACGTAATTCTCTCCCCAGAAATCCATCTTCCAGTTAGGGCTCGGAATATAGTTCATGTGGATATCTTGACCGTCTTGGTATGGGCGCAGTTTCTCTGCAAATAGTGCTGTTTTTGTTTTCAAGCTCGCTTGTAACTCTATGCTGCTCAGGTTTTCGTCTCTAGCGGAATTAAAGAAGCAACCCAGATGCGATTGTGCTCGTCGAAATCCAGGATGAACAGAAGACGAATTTTCGGCATATTCCGCTACCTTTCCTGTAAAATAAATAACCAATTGCTCAGATCAAAAGACTTTGTTAATGACGCTTCTTAACTGAGTCATGCAGGTTTTATTTGTCTCTTCGGAATTTCCTGCCAGTTTTCGAAAGATCAACATGCGATGGCTTACATAAAAATAGATTGACGTATGTGATTTTTTTCTAATATTCTTATTAACTTTAAAGACTTTTCGGTTTATGCGGTGACTTAATTTCTCTGTAGTGGCCAGATAAAAACGCTGAATTGTTTCCCAGAGGGTCTATTTTTCTTGATAACACGTCTTTTTGTTTTAATCAAATCCGAGCTTGAGGAACTTCAAGGTGTAATTTTTTGAACGCCGATTGCACAATGAAAGTTGAACGAAAACCCGTATCAGGCGCCCAAGGCTCTCCATCGCCTTGCAGCTTATTGTATATGTGAGCCATCGTTTTTAATTCATCTTGGGCGTTATCATTATTTATTTGTTTGGCCTTGATGATTCATTGAACTCATTTATTCAAGTAACTAAATGTTGTGAACCACTGCAGAAGCTGAGGATAAGGTTAGGCCTGTAAAAGAAGTTTAAGCTCACCAGTTATTTTATATCTGACTGTTCAAAGGCGATACTTCTGTGGTGGTTCTTATTGTCTTGGTGTTCTTAGTTTGTGTTGTTTGCACCTTATGTACGTATTTATATTTTTAGTTAAGTTTGGGTAACTGAGAGACCGCCTATTGGGAAATTTTCTTTGTATAAGTTCCTGATTGTTATTTTTTTCACTTCGGTTTTTGGAGTGGGAATTTCTCTCTGAATGCGCCATTTTCTGATCATTGCAAACATTGACCTTTCGGCAAGTTTACTCTACAAGTCAATGAGGAAAATACGTCAGCGGCATTTTCTTGACCCAATTATTGATTTCGACTGTCATAAATGCCAAAATTATAGAAACAAAACTCAATGAGATTTTTACATGTATGTAGTGATTTGTACTCATATTTTTCCTTTTATCAATAAACTTAAATTTAACTCCTGTTACCATACCTCCCAGTCTCATAAAGAAACATGAAAGTCTTCCATTTGTGGGATCCATTACTTCTTGCATAACTAGGTCCCTAAGACCAGTTGCATTATGTTTATCTGGTGGAATAAATGCCCCGGCACCATAACTTCGCACAGGCGGATTTCCATAAGTGGTGGCTGCTTCGGAGCTGGAAACATTTCTTATTTCCTTGATCAACAGTTGCTTATAGCGCGTTTGAAAATCGAGGAAAGGTTCGAGTTCCGATTCTACTTGCTCATCCCAATGTCCGAGTTTTAACATCCTGATCACAAAGAATCCATTGATAACAGCGACGATACCACCCCAGTGGGTAGGAGCATTTCTCACCCAATGATCATATATCTCTAGGCCCTCCTTGCCAATGTCTGCATGAGTTTCGTTCAAATACCCAGTGACAGAAGCTAACACATACGATTCTGGGGCCAGCCCAAGTTTCAGGATGTAGTGGATGACGACAGCAAAGGTTCCCCCGCCGCCCCCGCGCAGAGCCCAAAATAAATTTCCGTCGTATCGTGTTTCAACACCTGCTCCTTCGTCTTCAATAACCGTTTTGTTGTGTGTACAAATAGCCATCCGGCCGTCAGCCAGTATGACCTAAGGTTAAAAAAAAACAACAACAACATTTCGTCCTTAAAATTACTAAATCCTGTATACTTTTTGTGTTTCTGTGCTCGCCTTCTGATATTTGCTTGAAGCTAGTCCGCGGCGGATGGTCACATTGCTGAGTCACCTTACCCCGTGTGTTTTGTTGTATTTTCGATTATGCCGATTTATTCATCAGTAAAACATGTCCATGTAATGTATACCCCCTTGAACCCCACTTTTATATAGTAAAACTGGGGTATGCTGGGGTATACAAATTTTTCTTATGTTTGCTCCAAAACATAGATTGTGGGTACTCGTTAGAACCGCCTTGGCGAGGCGGTTCTAACGTGTACCCACAATCTATGTTTTGACAAATCTACTGAAACTTTTCATTTTTTACAACTTTAAAAATCACTGTATATTGCATGGGCGTGTTTTCGTAATGTCATGATCTAGTGCATTGGTTGGTATTGTAAGTCAATACAGAGGGGGGAATATGTCAAAACAGTGCAGAATAACGCAGCTTGTGTTTATTTTGACTTGTACCTGCCCTATACGTATATAGGGACATGTATAGGCTAATGAAAACGGGCAGAATTCTGCCCGTGAGACTTCAGCGAGATTTCACGAGATTTCGATTAAATTAATAATACTTTAAGTTAATTTCATTATTTCATAATACATGTAATACAAGTCTCTGGGATGACGATTAAA
Organism: Rugalucina vietnamica; assembly: GCA_964017185.1. NCBI lineage: Eukaryota > Metazoa > Mollusca > Bivalvia > Lucinida > Lucinidae > Rugalucina > Rugalucina vietnamica. The sequence goes on from OZ024884.1 coordinate 35,840,968, forward strand.
TAATGAATGATTAAGAGAAATAACAATAAGTAGTAAGAAACAGTATCATTATGATTTGCATAATATTTGAAATTATGCAACGCTAGGCTTGATTGGATTATCGATTTTTTAATAAGCCAATGAAAACCAACGACACAGTTACCTTTGCCAGTTGTCACTTTATGTGATAACGGGGTACCAGTTAAGTGTTTATTACAATCAATACTATGATAAAACCTGCATAGTTATATAATACATCGTGGTCATATGATCTGAAGTACCTTGATTTCTAAGACACTATCCACACCAAGACCGAGTGCAGGACTTGTAAATCCATACCCTCCTGTTGATATAAACAGTCCCATACCTCTATTGTCCAGAGGGAAGATCCGTCCATATTCTTCTACCTGCAAGGCCGATTCATTGTTAATTACAGATGCCGCGGCATGGCATATCCCCTATATTATTATACGACCATTGCTTTTAAAGTATCTCAGTTGTTATTTTGAATCAAAACGTCCAACTTTGGCAATCGTCAATTGTTACCATCTCAAGACGTTTTTTTTATTTCATTCTTTATTCACTTAGAAAGATGAAAACGGCCCGCATTCATTAATCCAGAACTAAACGTTAATTCTTCCTTCATTCGCTGGTCGAGATATTCCGATTTATCAGGCAAGGATTTGTAAACAGATGAAATGGCGAGCTTTCATCGAGTTATTTCATGTGTTTACGGTCCGAGCCTGATAAATCGGTTTATTTTTGGTCACGGGGTGGTTATTTACTCTTTTATAATGCAACGGAATTCGACAAATTTCGCGAACAAAACTCACCCAATGTGAGGAGATTTGCTTTCCGCCATTTTGTTTATTTTGTCAACAGCTCAGCAATCACTACGCAGGAGGACACCTCGAAATTCGTCACCATAGCAGTACATTTTGTTGTTAATTTACATTTTCCTTGTTCATTGCTTCATCTACGTAACGCTGCATAACAATGGCGGAGATTGATATCACAAAACGTGACTAAAATTGACGTCACTAGCGAGCTTCTTTTGAAGCGTAAAAGTAGCGTGACCCAAAACCGGAACGCGGTCTTTATTTAGTGAGAAGAGGTGGCCTGTATTTGGCCAGTGGCTCAATAAAGCAATAATTTATGAAACCACTTTTTTTACCTGATATTTAGAGTCGTTGCGTTAGAAATTCGAATATTATTTTTGCAAATTGCACTCAGTCTGGTAATGTGCAATTTTCGAGAACGCATGGTGCCAAATGTTACATTATCGCCCTTAGTCACACAACATTTCATTTTGCATTTGGTGTGCTAGGTTTAAATAAATCATGTAGTGTTGTGAGCAAGACACTTTTAGCACTCCAAAGTACTACGTAACAGCCAGGAAACAATCCAGGCACCTCCCCAACATAACTGAAAATTTGTCCAACTGAACGTTAAGACATAACTGGACCAAACCGAACGTATTACCTTGTCGTATATAGTCTTCGCCGACACTCCAGTTTCTATAGTGATTTCTCCATGCTCACTCCTGGGCGTAGCGTCAGGGTTCACACTGATATGATTCATCTCCATTAAGTTGATGGTGAAGCTATTGTGTGCAGATGATCTTCCCCATGGATCATTACCTTCTGATTTAATTGTCACGTGCAGGTTGTGCTTTTTTGCGAATCTGACAGCAAGCTGGATGTCCTCGGCAGTTTTGCAGACGACATGAACAATCGGATACCTAAATGTAAAGATATTGGTCTATCTGTTTTATTGTGTGACGTTATGAATTACATGTAACGTTTATTTTAGTGGGGCGGGTGCATTGTATCGTAGAAGATCAATAGTTCAGTTCTGATGAACCCCAGCATGCATTTTCGTCAGATACTTTTCACAGGCGATGATTGGATCGACTTTGTGCATAATCGATAACACGGATACCTTGCTAGTTATTTTTTGCCTTAGATTCAGCTAGAACTCAAAGTCATCATCCATGGCCCATAACGTGAACCGCTGACTTGGATCTGAGAACGGGCGAACACGTAAAAAAAAAAACAAAAAAAAAACGGTCAAGTCCTCGATTGCCTGTGGACAAGTTTTCTCAACGGTTCGGAACTTGAAACGAATGGGATTTCTCTAGGGTAAGGAGCAAATTCTATGGTCTATCGTTTTGTTAAAAATTGAATTCAAGGACATTCGCTGCTAACATTTGACATTTCGGAACTTCCGGGTTTTTATTTTGTTGAATATCTCGTAAACGATTGCAGATACATTTTTATCATTTTGCATTTTCATACATTTTGATGATATGCATTGAATGTGGCAAAATATCAATCTAATGAAAAAAGGTACAAGTAGGCAAAGATAAGGAAAAGACGCGATCAGAAAAAGATTCCCACTCCAAAAACCGAGGTGGGAAAAAAAACGAAATTAACAATCAAGTACTTATACCATGAAAACACATCGTGAGCCGAATTAGCGGCTATTTCCCCGATAGGTGGCAACTCAGTTACCTTAACTTAACTAAAAAACATACATAAGGCGCCAATAGCACAAAAATTTTAAACACCAAGACATAAAACAAAAAGAATCTCCACAGAAGTATCGCCTTGGAACGATCAGTAACTCAAAACTACTGGGAGGCTTAAACCGGTTTTACATGGCCATAACCTCGCCCTCAGCTTCTGCAGTGGTTCATAACATTTAGTTAGTTCTTCGGTCCTCGTGGTGAATCTCTACCTAATCAATGAACCATCAGGAACAAACAAATAAATCATGATAAACATCCTGATGAATCAAAAACCAGGACTCACAGATTGAGTAAGCTGCCCTACGATGGAGATCCCTGGGCGCCGAATAACTTACTAACTTCATTTTATCACCCCATTTTCGGCATGCTTTCGGAAAATTTTAGTTATCTGTAAAATTTAGGTGGTAGTGTAGATTAAACATGAATATTACACAACTTCAATTTAATCACACTGGTTCGATGCTTATGTGCACAGAGTCTTCTATTATAGTAGCTTTGCATTTGGTGTGCTAGTTTTAAAATTTTGGGTTGTTTTATGAAATGATGTGTAAGAAACAAAACCGCCGTAAAAAAGCTTAAAATAGCGATTTCCAAGTCGTTGGTTCTCTCATATATGTACACTACCCTATATAGTGCATTCCTTTATTCGAACAATATTAGCAAGTTCTAGGTTGTGGGAAAATACAAGAAAAAGTTTGAATATACAAATATGGGTTTCGCGTATTTCAAAATATTGATTTTGTCCGATTTTTCAAGTATGGGGGTAGGGTAGTAAAATATAAATTTGATCATCCACTATAAATTTGCAAATTGTTGTATGTTTTTGGTCCAGGAAAAATATATTTCAAAGAATCGCAAATTAGATAAAATTTACTTAATCTAAAATATGGTATTCAGAGGTCTCATTGAGAGGACTGTAGCTTAAAAAAATGCGCACTATCCTATACTAATTTTGTTTTCATATGTCTTGTGTTGTATTTTGAAATCAAAAAAGAGGTGTTAGAAAAACGTTTGACTACTTTTTCATTGGCAGCAAACATCCTTAAATCATGCAAACGCATATGCATAACCATTATATGGTAATTGCAAAATGTTTCAGCGAAAGAGTGAATGCAGTAGACTTTGCTTTCATTGTATGACGTACGTTGAGACGTGAACGTAGGCAATCGTATTTTCATTGTGACGGTCACTGTGGAAATATCTCAGAGTCTAGCGTGGTCACTGTCAAGAGGTCGGCGGCGGGGAGTTGGTAAGCGAAAAGCACCTGACTCGTACTGTGTTTGTAATTTAAGGGGTGAACCCCTTGTTATACGTAGATGCTTTATACTTACTTCCATTGCGCCAAGTTGATTTGCCAATTGTAATGTGTGTAATTACTGTGATCTGGCCAGATCAGGTACCCTGACATGCTATGCTCAAGTTTTGCCCACTCCAGCTGGCCCGGAAAACAAGAGAGGCTCGGGTGGCATCGACGACGAATAGTGACCTCATTTTCAGGCTCGTAGTTTATTTCACCTTGTAGTGCGTGAAACAGCGCGAACGCCAGATAAATGTATATGTGACCTCTGCAAAATTAACGAATAAATTCTTGATTGTTATTTAGATTAAATGTTAAGTGTTTCTAATCGAAAAAAAGTGTATAACAGTAGCATTGTGTATACTTACATCAATTGCTGGTTTCCACTCTGGGCATTCAGACAACTAAAACATTCGGACATAATTTTATTAACCCTTCCCCGCAGAATCCCGGTGCGTCCTGGTGAAGACAAGATGGTTTATACAGCTCGTTTTTGACCTCTTTTGTGTCAAAAGTCAAGGCGAACCCATGAAGTAGCACATTAATCTGTATTCAGATTGTAACAATACAAATAATCAGTGTGTGTACACCTGAAATTTAACGGAAAACTTAAAGCATTTAGTCCTGATTTTATTATCACGTGCTACTACATGGAATCGCCTATTTTTTGACGTTCCAGAGTTCAAATTCAAGCTAAAGTTATGAACCGAGACATGATTTCTGAAAATAGTGCATTGTGTACTCACAGTAACGGAGTTGGCAAGTGTAGAGCCAAGTCGATGGAAAGGATGCTGATACAGCGCGAATGCTTTTGACGGATTTGAAACAAAATCTCTACGGTGCAGGCCGGGGAATCCCATTTTGTTTTAACGGACAACTCCAATATACCAAGCTTATCTGCATAGATGTCTCGATAACCGTGGCTGTCCAGTGTGCCATGCTGATTCGATGGTTGTGGAATGACACTAAATCGCGAAAGTGAAAACAGGGTGAAATTATACAATAATCTGAACTTAAAAACGTTGATTCTTGTAATTTCAAGTTGGAGTGCGCGAAAATGTACACTCGAACATCATTATCTTTGTGTCGCCAATCGACCATTGATAAGAGATTGATTTTTGAATGATTACAACGGTTGCCACGTTGACTGTTACAATTATTCTTTCATAATACAAGCGCTAAAACAAATCAAAAAGTAAAACAATTATTATCCGTTTTTGTCAACTTACCCACACAGTTTAACTCATAGGTTAATTCAATGCTCCAGTTCACATCAAGTAACTGATATTCTATACTGGTGCATACATGCTCTTTGTGGCAGTGTTGTAAAACCCTAGGTATAGAGAGTCAACAAGAGGGGCATGCGCACTAGGTTACAAGTCTAGATTTTTGATAAGACAGAAAACATTGTTCTTTTTTTTTTCAAACCAAATTTACTTTCAACTACAGTCTTTCTTAGTGTATTGACGTTCTTAAACCACTATTGTTAAGTTTCATCCTTTCGAATTTTGCGCATGCGTACTATCTACCAATTGACGACGAGCTAAGCACTATTATTGACTGAAACTTCAATATACATTACGAAAACTTGCCCATTCAGTAAACAGATATTTTTTTTAGCTTTAAAATTGAAAATTTGCAGCTGAAAAAATGATAGTTTTCTTAGTTTTGCTCAAAACATAGATTGCGGGTACACGTTAGAACCGCCTCGCCGAAGCGGTTCTAACAAGTACGCACAATCTATGCTTTGGGCAAAAATAAGAAAAAAATGGTATACCCCTGCACACCCCAGTTTTGCCATATAAAAGTGGGGTTCAAGGGGGTATTCATTACACAGACATGATTTCCTGATGATATTTCTCCATGCAGAGTGTGAAAAATGACGAAAAAGCAAAGCAGGAAAAACAATTCGGAGTAACTGCAAAACAAGTCGCATTATGAGAAAACCTGCTTTGTTGCATATGCGATAAATAAGCGCAGATCAGCTTTGTAGTAAGTGCACAGATTATTCGCGCATTTTTCACTACACTAACATTACGATTTTAATATAATAAAAATTGAAACTCCGAAGGTCGATTTTTTTTTTTTTGCGTCACGGCTCAAATAGTACTTTTGCATTAGTTTTTAACATTTTATATCACATTGGATTTCGACCTGTCAGTGCCATTACGAAACAATCCCATGCAATATTTTTTTTCAGCATTAAAAATTGGAAAATTCGTTGGAAGAACGTTGGATTTTTTTTCAATATTTTAGCTCAAAACATCGATTGTGGGTACACGTTAGGACCGACTGGCCTAATGGTTTGAATAATTTGTCGGAGTATACCACGGTACCAATAGTGCCAGATTTGTTTGCCAAATAACACTTTCAGTTTTCTAACCCAATGTTACATTACGAAAACTTGCCCATGCAATATACAGAGATTTTTTCAGCTGTAAATGTTGAAAATTTTCATCAGAAATGTTTTGATATTTTTCTTATTTTTGCTCAAAACATAGATTGTGGGTACACGTTAGAACCGCCTCGCCGAGGCGATTCTAACGAGTACCCACAATCTATGTTTTGGAGCGAAAATAAGAAAGATAGGTATACCCCTGCATACCCCAGTTTTACTATATAAAAGTGGGGTTTGAGGGGGGTATACATTACATGGACATGTTTTCGTGATGACATTTCGGGGCCATTTTTTTAAAACTGCCCAATGAAAATTTTGAAACTACTGGCCCTCGCTCTGGAGTCCGGCGTCTTACAGCTAAGCATTTCTCCACTTGCTTTTTTATTGGTATTACGCTGAATATATAACCATATTATCTCTGTTATATTCAGATATACATCTAAAATGAAACTTAATGTTTAAATTGAAGGAAACAACATTTGTTAACTTACCCCATTTTTTTGTCAATTTTTGTGCAGTAAATAGTTTAATGCACAAATGCACCCGAATGCAAGTCAACACACAGAAATATGTAGGACAAAAGCATTATATTACTAACATAAGGCTCGACAAGGTAAAACATAACTTTGAACAAGTTTAATACAAGGAATCAAATCAAAGCAAATGTTAACACTTCGTGTCTTTCGGATCATCATCATCATCATCATCATCATCATCATCATCATCATCATCATCATCATCAATAGTCAGTTGCAATCCTATGCCAAAAGCATGCTGTACTGTTTTGCGAAATTTTATCACGCAAACATGCAAACATGCATTGAGCTATGCATTATGAAAACTTGCCCATGCAATATATAGAGATGATTTGAGCTGTAAATTTTTGAAAATTTCATTTGAAAAAAATGTAATATTCTTGCTCAAAACATTGGTTGCTGAGGCGATTCTAAAGAGTACCCACAATCTATGTTTTGGATCAAAAATAAGAACAATACAGTGTAGTTATACTCCTGCAGACCCAAGTTCTACTATGTAAAAGTGGGTGTTAAGGGTGTATTTATTTCACGGACACGTTTTCATGATTGGATCAAGTTTCAGAGGCATGTGACAATTATGACCTTACAGTATGCACATTTCAAAATCACGATACCACTGCATGAAACACCGAAAATGGACCAACTGTGACTTTGAACTGAAAGTAATTGATATCTTTATAGGCTGTACAGTCACAGAAGATGGATAAATATTCTATTTACCAAAAAGCACCCAGACTGACAGCTAAGTCCGCTTTTGCAATTCTAAGTCGTGTGTGTTAAATTTTTATGTTATTACATAAAAAAGACAGTTCAGAATCTATATCCTAAATTCAAAACTAGTAACCAAATTTAATTTGACTGCACAGTCTGAATGCGTCTAACATGGTCTCATATTATCATGCTCGGCCATTTTACTTTCAATTATGAATCAAATATGACACAAATTGCATAAATCTATCCCAGGCCTCAGCCGCAAGTTACCTGTAAAACACAGGTATATATCGACAGTTGTCCCATAGGTGTAAAAATAGGTCATCACAAACACCGCGATCTATGGGAAATAATCGAATTTCGTCTGCACAGGTAATTTTCCAGGTAACACACTGGTAACGTATCTTAGCTGAGTGAGGTAAATAGTCCCAGTTGCCAGCGTTAAATAAATTTTTGGCTAATATTCAGATGGAAAACGGATCTCGATTTCTAAATATAAAAAGAGGGAATCGTGGGAAGGCTATCCCAGTACGCCATTCCGATACGTCGTCACCGTGTGTGAAAAAAGAGAGTGCTTCGTAATGTACTTAAGATTTTGAGCATTCTTTGCAGCAACTAGCGAGGATTCGGTACACATTGCTTCAATCTAGGCATTCAAATGCCTTTGTAGTTTCGAAAGTAAAATTTTGAAATGTCGTTGTTACTGCATGATGATAGGCAATATTGTTGTTTGAATGTTAGCTTTTATATAGAAAATGCTTTATGCAAATTATGAGGCCTATCAGGTGAGGGGGGGGGCGGTCTTTGCTCCCTGCTCCCTGAAAAATTGACCCTTCTCCCCCAGCTCCCTGGTTTGTTTTTCCTCAGCTCCATGAACGTTTTCTTCTTTTGCTCCCTTAATCCCCCTAAATCTTTCTTTTGCTCCCCAGATCCCTTAAAATATTTGCTAGTGCTCCCAAGCTCCCTGAAAATAAATGGCCCTTCTCCCTGAATCTCCAAACCCCCTGGTAGGGCCTCAATTAGTTCGCGCTTTTTGAGACGTACACATGTACTGTAATTAACATTTAGGACAGTCTTGTTGGCGAGAATAGTGAGCATTCAGTCTAGACTGCTTCAATCTGAGCAGTCAAATATCTCTGTAGTTTTATGCCGGCTACACCACGCGTGTGTGAGACGCTGTTTATGGTCACAAGCAATAATTGCTCTTTTTCATGAATTGTACATGGTATGCGACATTTTGTTTTGGTTTTGAGTGAATACGGAAAGAAGATATCAAGAATCCGGGTCAATTCGGCCTCGGGTCAAGTCGGCCCGGGTCAGCTCGGCCGGGTCAACTCGGCCTGCTTTATTTGGTATATGGGTATATGGTTGCTGGTAGGTAATTTTATATTACTGATCGTTCCAAGGCGATACTTCAGTTGTGGTTCTATTTGTTTTATGTTTTGGAGTCGCATTTTTGTGTTGTTTGAACCTTATGTGCGTTTTCGTATTTTTATTTTAGTTCCGGTAACTGAGTGGACACCTATTTGGAAACAGCTGCTCACTCGACTTACGATACAAAACTGAAATTTTATACTTGACTTCACTTGACTTGACTTTATCACACTTACAAAATTTATAAAATGCAAATTTAATTAACTAAAGCTACATAAGCTAAATGAATGAGTGATTTTGCATACATAGTAAGCCAATGCAATCAAGACAGTCACTTACAATACTTAGACTCAAATTAGATCTAAATTAAGGACATCTAATTTAATGGAATTCGATGAATGAAACATTATAAAATAACAACCATAGTTACATGTATTTGCATATTTAAATGCGACGGCTTGCCATCTCTGTTACACATTTACCATCTTAATGGTATAGAGTTTCTATTATATTTCATGTACAACAAATTGGTGAATATTTTTACGTTAAAGGTTTGTAGCCCCCGTTTCTTTGTCCTCTAAGTGTGTGCTATCTGACTTTGTATTCGAGCTCTTGTGAAAAATCCAAACACAGAAGATACGTTACTGTCTTCTTTTGCTGTAATACGTACACTGCCTGCTCTATGCATTGGCTAATTGCTATATATACATAGTCTACGTTATGCCTAGGTCACACTAGGGCTTACGTACGCTGCGGACGCTGCGGATAGGTGTTCCGTATCTGTCCGTCCTATCCGTAACGATTCGTATCTAATCCGTAACTGTACGTATCGTATCCTCAGGGCGCGGTAGATCCGCGGGTAAATTTTCATAACTGTCAAAAATGCATGCGCGGATGGAAGATCGGTAATGGTAGGCAATGGTACGTAACTGAAGGCATTTATTCGAATCTGTCCGTATCTAATCGCATCTAAACGTATCATTCCGCGATCAAGCATTTGTTGCGGATCGATACTGTTACATACGTGTTGTTTCGTTCGGTTGCGGTCTTTGTCGTTTATACACACTTTTCGATACAATTTAAGCATGCCACACGCATGAAAACGGAATCAAAACCAGGATGTAACTTGTACAATGCTAATAAGCGTGTGGCTGAGCCCTCTAGAGCTGAGTGTTTGGGCATAACATAATCTGCATCCAATGCTTGAATGAATCATACAAGAACGTTTCTGGAATATATAGTCTCCTTGACAAAAATGTCCGTCATTTTTCTATTATACAGGTAATTTATTAATTTAAGGATATCCATAATTCATTTATGAATATCCATAATTCATTTATGGATATCCTTAATTCATTTATGGATATCCTAAAATAATTAAAGATATCCATTAATATTTTTTGATATCCTAAAACGAATTATGGATATCCATAAATGAATTATGGATATCCATAAATGAATTATGGATATCCTTAAATGAATTATGGATATCCATAATTGAATTATGGATATCCTGAAATACTTTTTTGGATATCCAAAAATCACGATGAATTATGGATATCCATACTTCGATTTTTGGATATCCAAAAATCGAATTATGGTTATCCTTAAATCAGCTCATTTAAGGATATCCTTAAACGTCTTTTGGGATATCCAAAAATAAGCTTGAATTTAGGATATCCATAATTCGATTTTTGGATATCCATGATTCTTTTTTTGGATATCCATAATGATCTGATTTAAGGATATCCATAAATCGATTTTAGGATATCCATAATTCATTTTAAAAATTATTTCTTTTCCATAATGATTTTTCCCGTGTAATACGCATGCGCTAACTTAAACTGAACGAAACGGAAGCCAACGTAAATTCAACCACACCGGATGCCTCCATTCTCTGACTAGGGAGAAATCATTATATCCCATAGGCACGTATGGGGTGCCGTTTCACAATTTATTTCCTATTTATGGATATCCATAATTCATTTTTGGATATCCAAAATTCATTTTTGGATATCCATAATTCATTTTTGGATACCCATAATTCTTTTTTGGATATCCTAAAATCGATTTATGGATATCCTTAATTCGGCTGAATATTGGATATCCATAAATTGATTTTAGGATATCCTATAATCGAATTATGGATATCCTTAAATACAATCCTATTTTTGGATATCCATAATTCGATTTAAGGATATCCTAAAATCGGGCTAATATTGGATATCCATAATTCGATTTATCCTTAATTATTTTAGGATATCCATAAATGAATTAAGGATACCATAAATACATTATGACTATCCTTAAATAAATTATGGATATCCAAAAATAGGGAATAAATAGTAAAACGGCACTCCATAGGCACGTACATCATTTTTTTGTGATTTAAGGATATCCTTAAATGAATTATGGATATCCTAAAATACAGTCCTATTGAAGGACACCGATAACTCATTTATGGATATCCATAAATCGAATTATGGATATCCAATATTAGCCCGTTTTTAGGATATCCTTAAATCGAATTATGGATATCCAAAATAGGATTGTATTTTAGGATATCCATAGTTCGGTTTTAGGATATGCTAAATCTATTTATGGATATCCAATATTCAGACGAATTTAGGATATCCTTAAATTGATTTTAGGATATCCAAAATGAATTATGGATATCCAAAAAAGAATTATGGATATCAAAAAATAAATTTTGGATATCGAAAAATAAAGGATATCCATTATTCATTTCAGGATATCCATAATTCATTATGGATATCCATAATTCATTATGGATATACATAATTCATTTATGGATATCCATAATTCATTTTAGTATATCCAAAAATGTTAATGGATATCCTTAATTATTTTAGGATATCCATAAATGAATAAAGGATATCCATAAATAAATTATGGATATCCTTAAATAAATTATGGATATCCAAAAATAGGGAATAAATAGTAAAATGGCACCCATAGGCACGTACATCATTTTTTGTGATTTAAGGATATCCTTAAATAATGGATATCCTAAAATACAGTTCTATTGAAGTACATTTATAACTCATTTATGGATATCCATAAATCGAATTATGGATATCCAATATTAGCCCGATTTTATAATATCCTTAAATCGAATTATGGATATCCAAAAATAGGATTGTATTTAAGGATATCCATAGTTCGATTTTAGGATATCCTAAAATCAATTTATGGATATCCAATATTCAGACGAATTAAGGATATCCATAAATCGATTTTAAGTATCCAGAAATGAATTTTGGATATCCAAAATGAATTATGGATATCCATAAATAGGGAATAAATAGTAAAACGGCACCCCATATGATTGTTGGTTGATGCGTTCATTTACGGTGTAGATACGTTTGTGTTACGGTTTAGATACGGACAGATTCGAATCAACGCCTTCATTTACATGTCATTACGTACTATTACGGATGTTTCACACGTGCCCAATTTTTGACTTTTTTCAAAATTTGGGCGCGGATGGAATCGGACTTGCATATACAATACGTTAAGATACGAACATATACGGAAAAGATACGAATTGTTACGGATATGACGGATAGATACGAAAGGTCAGTCCGCAGCGTCCGCAGCATCCGGATGTGCTAGTGTGACTGTAGTTTGACTAAAACCTGCGTTTTCTTGCATCAGATTTCACCGTTATATACGCAAGAAAACGCAACATTACGTATCTGAAGGTGTATGTCTGTATCTAAACGTATCAGATGGTATCGAAAGGTATGTAGTCAAGTATCTTATCCGTATGTATTCGAATTTATCCGTAACTATCTTCGAACGTATGCGTATCTTTCCTGAACTACCCGTATTTATTCGTATTTAAAGGTAATAAATTCATTAAGAACCGTTAGCCCCGCCCACAAAATTCTGCGGATCGCTACGTATAGTATTCGCAACTATCCGCGGCATCCGTAAGCGCTAGTGTGACCTAGGCATTAACGCGTGCCAAACCAAGCAAGAACATGCTTGGCGGGTTCCTGCGCTTTAAATGTATGTACAACGCAACCATTACTCATTTCACAAACTACCGAGTTTTAAACTTAGCATAATTAAACCAGTAGCTAAACCACTCCTATCTTAACTCTCAACGCATAAGATGATGCTGGTCTTTAATTTTAAGCTTTACTTTTGTTCGTTACATTCCAGAAATATGTATAGCCGCATAGTTATTTCTGTCTTTCTGGCAACGGGACATCTAGCCTTTCCGTGCCTCGGCGAACCGAGTAAGTAAGAGTTTGATTATTCTCAAGTTTAAAACTCAATTATGTTTACTATTTTTACCATTACATTGTATTTTACTATTTTACATAAAACGTAAATAAGGTAGGATGTATACTTTTTCTTGCTTCTCGGTAATCAAACGAAATATTGACTTGCGTTGCCTCATAACAGAGATATTGACTTGTAATTGCCTCAAAATAGAAAAATTGACTTGTGTTGCCTCATAACAGAGATATTGACTTGTGTTGCCTGATAACAGAGATATTGACTTGTGTTGCCTGATAACCGAGATATTGACTTGTGTTGCCTGATAACCGAGATGTTGACTTGTGTTGCCTCATAACAGAGATATTGACTTGTGTTGCCTGATAACCGAGATGTTGACTTGTGTTGCCTGATAACCGAGATATTGACTTGTGTTGCCTGATAACCGAGATATTGACTTGTGTTGCCTGATAACAGAGATATTGACTTGTGTTGCCTGATAACAGAGATATTGACTTGTGTTGCCTGATAACCGAGATATTGACTTGTGTTGCCTGATAACCGAGATATTGACTTGTAATTGCCTCAAAACAGAAATATTGGCTTGTGTTGCCTCCTAACAGAGATATTGACTTGTGTTGCCTCATAACAGAGATATTGACTTGTGTTGCCTCATAACAGAGATATTGACTTGTGTTGCCTCATAACAGAGATATTGACTTGTGTTGCCTCATAACAGAGATATTGACTTGTTTTTCCTCAAAACAGAGATATTGACTTATGTTGCCTCATAACAGAGAGATTGACTTGTGTTGCCTCATAACAGAGAGATTGACTTGTGTTGCCTCATATCATAGATATTGACTTGTGTTGCCCAAAACAGAAATAATGACTTGTGTTGCCTCATAACAGAGATATTGAATTGTGTTGCCTCATAACAGAGATATTGACTTATGTTGCCTCATAACAGAGATATTGACTTATGTTGCCTCAAAACAGAGATATTGACTTGTATTGCCTCAAAACAGATATATTGACTTTTATTGCCTCAAAACAGAGAAATTGACTTGTATTGCCTCAAAACAGAGATATTGACTTGTGTTGCCCAAAAACAGAAATATTGATTGTGTTGCCTCAAAACAGAGATATTGACTTGTATTGCCTCAAAACAGAGATATTGCGTTGCCTTATAACAGAGATATTGATTTGTGTTGCCTGATAACCGAGATATTGACTTGTAATTGCCTCAAAACAGAGATATTGACTTTTGTTGCCTCATAACAGAGATATTGACTTGTGTTGCCCCATAACAGAGATATCGACTTGTTTTTCCTCAAAACAGAGATATTGACTTGTGTTGCCTCATATCATAGATATTGACTTGTGTTGTCTCATAACAGCGATATTGACTTGTGTTGCCCAAAAACAGAAAAATTGACTTGTGTTGCCTCAAAACAGAGATATTGACTTGTATTGCCTCAAAACAGAGATATTGCGTTGCCTCATAACAGAGATATTGCGTTGCCTCATAACAGAGATATTGGCTAATGTTGCCTCAAAACAGAAATATTGACTTGTGTTGCCTCAAAACAGAGACATTGACTTGTGTAGCCTGGATGTAATTTTAAAAAGATTTCTTCTTCAGAAACTCTAGATGGCCCACGGCTACAGCGCTCTGTGTTCACAACAGGTAGGCAAAGAAACTGTACGAGAAAAGAAAAAATGGGTCATTTAGGATCATTGGCTTAAATAGACTGTGGATGTCTACATTTTGAATCGAATTATGACATCAGTCGTTCCACATTAATGTGACTAAATGAATGTTCTTCCTCATCGCTTCCAGGCCGTTGGAAAGAAAGACGCGTCGTTTGTCTCGCCAATCATACTCGTCGTGACTTGCATAATAAATTGTCTATATGATGGTGTACAAAATGGTACAAAATAATCTTGTTCTATAAAACAGTGTTCATGAAAATACATGGACATGGTAAAAGGTGGTTCCGTCTTAACATGACTGAAATTATGCCATATATAAAAATAACAAAGCAAAAACGCACGTTGGATCATACTTTCTCCACTACAGTTGGTGAATAGAAATCAAGAACGTTGCTGAAAAATTAGACATTTAGTGACGAACCACAAGGGGTTATACTAGTAGGTTCACACAATAAGTTTTATCCATTTAAATCTGCAATGAAGGAAGTTTTGAAACCCAAAGTCGCATCGGTTGTCTCGCCAATCATATTCATCGTGAGTCAATTGTATAATAAATTGACTATATGATGGGGTACAAAATGGTACAAACTAATCTTGTTCTATAAAACAGTGTTCATGCAAATACATGTACATTACGGTCAAGTACACTATGTAATCTTACAGCAACCCAGAACATCATGGAAGGTTACAAAGCCACGGCTAAACTTCTAAAAGGGGCTTATCCACTATATACAAACACGAAAAAGACACGAAGTTATTGGAAATCTGGAGATTTTTCTACTGCTATTGCGGATTTTAAAAGTGTGAGCCCTAGCCATGTTCGTGATCTAATGTTGGGCGGGGTAAGAAACCACATTTTGGGAAGAGTAGAATACCACTTTGTAAAACATATCTCAGTTCAAGAGCCTGCCACTACAGTCATTTTGATTTATACATTGCTATAAATTGTATTTCAGTAAATGGTCAACAATGAAATGCCAAAATGCATATGTCTTTACATAATATTCTATATATAAACGACCAATGGTATAGCAGTTACCTTCAAATAGTCAAACAGCAGTAACTGTTTTAGTCCTTTCTCCGCTTCGTATGTCTTCAGGTCTTTGTATTTTATCATTGGCTTTACTAGACTGTGGATGTCAGAATTATATGGAGTATTATGGCTTAACATACCTTGCGACATTTGGACAACATTATGAATGAGATCGTTTTACATTAATTTGACTAAACAAATATTCTTTCACATCGCTTCCAGGCCGTTGGAAAGAAAGGCATAACAGGAGATCGCATTATTTCTGTTGAACACATCCCCAAAACTGGATGGACAACTCTAACAATTACCAAGAATGCGTGGACTAAGAAGGAGACAACAAAGGAGATAGTATACTTGCATGCTCTTACACCAGTAAACATTATGCCTAAATTCTGAATCAGTTGAAAGCTAGAGTTTGCAATGCTTATGCTTAATTCGCGAACAGTACTTGAAGTACTATGAAATTGTGTAAATATTCTACAAAACCTAAAACACTACCTAAATTTTCTCTTGAAAATTACAGCTTTTTAGTAGCTAACTATAACCTCTATTAGACCCACGATAGTATCAGATAGTGTATAACTATATAGCGATATAGCCGCTAATTTGTGGTCTGTTGAATTTCATTAAAATTAGAAACAGTCTATCAATAGCAAAAATTCGGTAAATCTGCTATTGACAGACGTCTGTCATTAGCAAATTTTCGGTAAATCTGCTATTGACAGACGTTTGGTGATACAAGTTTACACATCTTTTGCGGCTGACTGATTGCTTTAGTTTTATGTTTGAGTAAAACATTTGGCCATGGTGAAGTCACTCATTTGAAGACTTGTTTGAACAAATACATTCGGCGATTGTCCACGAACTGAGTGCTGTACATGATGATAATTCGGACTTCTGCGAAATCTGCGACTATTAATTAACCGTTTAGAAGATTTAGCCAGTTTTTAGCTCACCTGAGCCGTCAGGCTCACAAGGTGAGCTTATAGTATACCCATGCTCCGTCGTCCGTCCGTCCGTCCGTCGTCCGTCGTCCGTCCGTCCGTCGTCCGTCGTCCGTCGTCCACCATTTTCAAAGATCTTCTTCTCTGAAACCGCTTGGCCAATCAAAGCCAAATTTTATGTGAAGCATCAATAGGAAGGGGGAACCAATGTGTATATAAGAAATCCAGGTCACATGACCAAGATGGCCGCCATGCCCATATATGGTAAAAACCCTTCAAAAATCTTCTTCTCCAGAACCAGTGGACCGATTTCAACGAAACTTGGCATGAAGCATCGATGGCTTAAGCACTACAATGTGTATATAAATTGTGACCCTGTGATGACCTTGACCTATTTTATGGCAAGGTCAACATAGGTCGCCAATGCATTTGAATGGGTAAGACTGTTAAAATGTCATTTCAAGTGAACATCTTGCAGGAAATGGGCAATAGGACTGAATATTGATGATTCTGAAAAAAAATTGACCCCAGGGGCTCATGTGCCCCCACCCCGGGGCAATATACCTGTACATTACCATAATATTCAAACATCATCTCCTCTGAAACCGCTTGGCCAATCAAAGCCAAATTTTATGTGAAGCATCAATAGGAAGGGGGAACCAATGTGTATATAAGAAATCCAGATCACATGACCAAGATGGCCGCCATGCCCATATATGGTAAAAACCCTTCAAAAATCTTCTTCTCCAGAACCGATGGACCGATTTCAACGAAATTTGGCATGAAGCATCAATGGATCAAGCACTACAATGTGTATATAAATCGTGACCCTGTGATGACCTTGACCTTCTTTAGGGCAAGGTCAACATAGGTCACCAATGCATTTGAATGGGGAAAAATTTTAAAATGTCATTTTAAGTGAAAATCTTGCAGGAAATGGGCAGTAGGACTGGATATTGATGATTCTGAAAAATTTTGACCCCAGGGACTCATCTGCCCCCACCCCGGGGCAATATACCTGTACATTACCATCATATTCAAACATCATCTCCTCTTAAACCGCTTGGCCAATCAAAGCCAAATTTTATATGAAGCGTCTATAGGAAGGGGGAACCAATGTGTATATAAATAATCCAGGTCACATGACCAAGATGGCCGCCATGCCCATATATGGTAAAACCTTACAAAAATCTTCTTCTCCAGAACCCAAAGGCCTTGGATCTTGAAACTTGGCATGTAGCATAAGTGACTCAAGGTCCACAATGTGTATATAAATAATGACCTTAGGATGACCTTGACCTATTTTACGGCAAGGTCAACATAGGTCGCCAATGCATTTGAATGGGGAAAACTTTTGAAATGTCATTTAAAGTGAAAGTCTTGCAGGAAATGCACAGTAGGACTGAATATTAATGATTCTGAAAAAGATTGGTCCGCAGGAGCTCATATGCCCCCACCCTGGGGCAGTATGCATGTATATTTCCAAAATATTCAAACATCTTCTCCTCTGAAACCACTTGGCCAATCAAAGCCAAATTTTATGTGAAGCATCTATAGGAAGGGGGAACCAATGTGTATATAAATAATCCAGGTCACATGACCAAGATGGCCGCCATGCCCATATATGGTAAAAACCCTTCAAAAATCTTCTTCTCCGGAACCGGTGGACCGATTTCAAAGAAACTTGTCATGAAGCATGGATGGCTAAAGTACTACAATGTGTATATAAATCATGACCCTGTGGAGACCTTGACCTATTTGACGACAAGGTCAACATAGGTGCCAATGCATTAACATTGGGAAAACTGTTAACATGTCGTTTGAAGGGAATAAATAAAATAGAAATTGGCAAATGGACAGAATATTGATTATTCTGAAAACAAATGGCCCAAGGGCTTCATCTGCCCCTGCACTGGCGCTAAATACCATGATATTCAATTATGTTTATTTGCATATGTAGCAGATCTCAGGTGAGCGTTTACAGGACCATTGGTCCTCTGGTTTATAATTGCTTTGGCTGTGCCGTTGTTCTGGTTTATACACAGGACGTGTTGGCTCCTAACAAAAATTGTTGACTGTGATGTTAAGCCACAATCAAAACGAAATAAAACTCATATAGCTATAATAGCTCTTTTCTTACTTAAGGTTTGATGGCAATGATTCGGGTCATGTCTTCCGAATACCGATAGATTCGCTGAGTTTACATGTGTTTTACATACATGTATATCGTAACTATTCAGTTCCTGGAATTCAAAGAATAAACTGAGGACAGTGTTAATGTTGTTATTGGATAAGACGCGTCTGTCATTAGCAAACAGTATGTTAATTGCTATTTCCAGACGTCTGTAAATAGCCCATTTACCGAATACTTGCTATTGATAGACGTCTGTTTTATTTCATTAAAATAAGGAAGAGTCTATCAATATCAAAAAGTCGGTAAATCTGCTATTGACAGAAGTCTGTCATTAGCAAATTTTCGGTAAATCTGATATTGACTATAAACAATAAAGCACTTAATCCATGTGTTCCCAAAACCGAGGGAACCAAACTGATCTATTTCACTTTGGTTAAGAAGCGAGAAATAAAGTACAATACAAGACATTTATAAAAATAATAATAATAATACACAAGTCACACGAAGAGCAAAATGATCAGCTCTCAGGAAAACATGTCCGTGTATTGAATAACCCCTTCAACCCCACTTTTATATGGTAAAACTGGTTAATGCAGGGGTATACCTATTTTTCTTATTTTTGCTCCAAAACATAGATTGTGGGTACTCGTTAGAACCGCCTCGGTGAGGCGGTTCTAACGTGTACCCACAATCTATGTTTTGAGCAAAAATAAGAAAAAATATCAAAATTTTTCCAGTGAAATTTTTCATTTTTTATAACCAAAAAAATTGTGTATATTGCATGGGCGTGAGCAAAAATAAGAAAAATATCCATTTTTTTTCTAATGAAATTTTCAAATTTTACAAGTGAAAAAAAAAATCCCTGTTTATTGCATGGACAAGTTTTCGTAATGAGATCTTTCCCAGCAAGTTATCCGTCCCGCTAGCATTAAACAAAAACAAACTTGACGAGGACAACAGAAAGACATACTGAACAAGCAAATTCAGAGAATTTATGTCCCCCGCCTTAATTGTTTAGTTACACAAATATATCTGACAATAATGTATATCCAAATCACATGCATTTACTTCATGTCACAGTGTCAAACATTAATCTGAAGATTATATTCAAACCACATGCAAATCTTCAAATCATGGTCAGGACATCTATACAGTTTGAAAAGAATCAGAATAAAACTGAGGGAGGAGTTTGCACACAAGGTACACAATGTCCATTCACTTTCATTGTATAAATGCCTGAAAAACGACTAAGTTCAAATTGCGAAAAAGTGTCAAAAATTAACCTGAGGATTATATCCAAAGCACATGCATATCTTCAAAGCATCATCAAGACATCTGTAAAGTTTCAAAAGAATCTGAATTAAAAACTGAAGGAGGAGTTGCCCACACAAGGCACCCACTGTCCATTCACTTTCATTGTCAAAATACCGAAAAATGACTAAGTTCAAATTGCGAAAAAATGTCAAAAATTAATCTGAGGATTATATCCAAACCACAAGCACATCTTCAAAGCATGATGAAGACATCTGTAAAGTTTCAAAAGAATCGGAATAAAACTGTAGGAGGAGTTGCGCACACAAGGTACATACTCCTATAGGGGGACGGAAGGACGGAAGGACGGACGGACGGAAGGACGGAAAGCCAAAAACTATGTCCCTCCGCTTTTCTTCGAAAAGGCGGGGGACAAATAAACGAGCAACATAAAAATAAATAAAAAAGAACCCTCAGAAACCTAAGATAGAGTCAATGATGCTGAATACTTCTGTAATTTTGTTATTTTAATAATAGTAATAGGAATACCTACATGTAAAACAGTGACTTCAAGTAAAAGTAAAGTAATGTCATGACGTCGTATCTAAGACAATGATGACGTCATAATTAGAAAGTAGCAATAACAGTAACTCTAATTCAATGTAAGTGCACAAGTTATTTCCCTTTGATAATGCTATTGTAAATACAATGTATATACTTTAATTTAACAACCTACATGAGTCAATAGGAAGCTTCTAGTGCATGACACCGTAAGATTTTCCTATATAAACGAGCGGATATGGACGGTCTCCATGACCATCTAGCGCGCTATAGGGATTCGTTCCTTTCAACTGACCATAGTCAGGTGTCAGTCAATGACATGTGGGTCAGTTTTAAGTCGGAGGTTCTCTCGGTTATTGAAAGGTTTATTCCATCAAAAATGACCAAGACAAAATATAGCTTACCATGGATCGACAGCTCGATCAAACGCTTGATAAGGAAACGTGATAAACTTTACTTTCGTGCTCGCAAGTCAAGCAGCCCTGACATTAAGAACCATTACAAACGGTTCAGAGCACATGTTCAAAAGAGCATTAGAGATGCATATTGGAAGCATATTACCAATATCTTCTCCTTTGAAAATGATAACCCTGATCCCGATTGTCCCCGAAAAAATGAAAAGGCAAAAAAGTTTTGGTCATTTGTCAAGTCCCTTAAGAAAGACGCGTCTGGGATCAATACTCTTAGAGAAAATGGTATCTTGAAGACTGACACTTTGGATAAGGCTAATATTTGTAATAGGCAGTTTCAGTCAGCCTTCACTCGCGAATCAGATGATGAAATCCCCTCCAAAGGCACAAGTCCTTTCACCGCTATGGGTGAAATTACAGTTGACCCCAATGGGGTCATTAAACTGTTGAATAATTTGAATATACATAAGGCGCCTGGGCCAGATGGCCTGAGTGCTAGGGTGTTGAAGGAATGTAGTTCTGAAATTGCTCCTGTACTGACCTATATCTTCAATGAGTCGCTTGCTCAGGGTGCTGTACCAGACGATTGGCGACAGGCAAATGTAGCCCCGGTATTTAAGAAAGGTGAGAAATACGATGCAGCTAATTATCGACCGGTGTCGCTTACTTGTATCTGTTGCAAAACTCTAGAGCATATAATAGTCAGCAACATAAACAAACACTTGGCTCTTGAAAACATTCTTGCTGACTGTCAGCATGGGTTCCGAAGTCAAAGGTCTTGCGAAACCCAGTTAGTTCAGTTTTATCATGATTTGGTTAGTAATCTGGACCGAGCAGTGGGTCGTGGCCACAGGCAGACGGATGTGATTGTCATGGATTTCGCTAAGGCCTTTGACAAGGTCCCACATAAAAGGTTATTATACAAACTTGACTTCTACGGGATTAGAGGATCTACACATAAGTGGATCGACTCGTGGCTCTCTGAGCGCTCTCAAAAAGTGGTATTAGATGGCCGTGCCTCAGACCCAGTCCCGGTTCTTTCTGGTGTCCCACAAGGATCGGTCTTAGGACCGGTCCTATTTCTTATTTTCATTAATGATCTTCCTGACAACATCAGGTCATCTGTTCGGCTATTTGCTGATGATTGTGTTTTATACAGAAATATCAAGTCACCATTGGATTGTCAAATTTTACAAGATGACCTGAATAGCTTGGCCAAATGGGAAATGGATTGGCAAATGAAATTCAATGTTAGCAAATGTCATTCAATGAGGGTGACGCGGCTACATCCAAGCAGGCATATAGATTTCAATTACACACTGCATCAGCAAACATTAGAACAGGTTCAGTCCGCTAAATACCTCGGTTTAACTATCACAGATGATCTTGATTGGGGTCAACACATTTCTGAAATTACATGCAAGGCAACTAAGACTTTGGGTTTTCTTCGGCGCAATTTGGCACTGGCACCTAGGCATACTAAGGAAGTTGCATACAAAACATTGGTTCGGCCTCAACTTGAGTATGCAGCTCCTATTTGGCATCCCTATCATGAAACTCAGATTGAGAAGGTGGAGAAGGTGCAGAGGACTGCTGCCCGGTGGACCTGCAGGCGATGGAGGAACACCAGTAGCGTCGGTGAAATGCTAGACGAACTTGAGTGGCCATCCCTGGAGTCTCGCAGGGAGCGGTCCTCCTTAACCTTCTTCTACAAGATACACTCTGGTACAGTGTCTCTTGATAAAGACAAATACCTGACCCCGGCACCCAATCTAAGGCATACTTGGGCATCACATGAATCACAATACACAAGACCATTTGCCTATAGTGATGCCCTGAAAAATTCCTTTTTCCCCAGAACTATTCCGGTTTGGAATAGTCTCCCTTCTTCAGTGGTCCTATCTAAGACCATTGAGGAATTTAAGGCTTCTATTTAAACCATTAGCCCAGAGGCATGCGTTTTAGTATGCCTCTCATCTATATCTTGTAAATAGTTTTAATGGTCCACCCCAAATGTTTTATTTTCCCTTGACTAAATTCTAAATTTAGCCACCCACCCCACACCTGAGGTGATGATCAGAAATTGATCGACTCAGTATCAGAAGATAGATAGATAGATTGACACATCAATACAGGCTGTTCACGTCTAAAATACACGAAGGGTTCGGATGGCGTATAAGCAAGGATGAGATGATAGAAAATCCTGACTATTGTGTGCTTATAGTCTTATTCTACAATGATTCGAGCTAGCTAAATCACAATATTAGCCTGCCATTTGTTTTGAAGTTCCGATGCCGATAGGCAGCTAAGCCAATGTTATCTTACAGATATATATTTAGGCATTCGGCATTTTCGGTTTTGCATTATTCCTTCCCGCTGGTCCATATTTTATGAGGGTGAAATAATATTTCGGGTATATATTGAATATAATTTCGGAACTTTGTTTCCAAGTGAAAAACAACATTTTGAAAATCAGGTGTTCACCAAATTTCAGTACAGCTGTATCAAATTTTATTCCACTTTAAAGGACCTCATGACATCAAGATTCTTTTTCTTAAGAAAACATAAAACATTTTAACCTCTGGTTGTTGTTTTCTTGCAGAAATAGTCGTTCACTGGTAATACACGGACACTGTATGCATGCACTATGCTTGAACGCATTCTTTGAACAATTTCGAGGTTTCACATATAATATTTGTTTCACTGTTCGTTGTTCAGTTGTTATTTTCAACTTTTGTTTGAATATTTCCCCAGGTTCCACATTACGAAAACTTGCCCATGCAATAAACAAAGATTTTTTGAGCTTTAAAAATTGAAAATTTTCAGTAGAAAAATTTGATATTTTTCTTATTTTTGCTCAAAACATAGTGGGTACACGTTAGAACCGCCTCGCCGAGGCGGTTCTAATGAGTACCCACAATCTATGTTTTGGAGCAAAAATAAGAAAATAAGAAAAATAGATACACCCCTGCAAATCCCAGTTTTTCTATATAAAAGTGGGGTATGAGGGGGTATACGTTTCACGGACATGTTTTCCTGATGTAATATTTGTTTCACTGTTCGTTGATCCACTGTCCCAGCATCTTTGATGGGCTCAGTCACGGCGGTACTTGTATGTGATCTGTGTTCGACTGTTATCATAAGGTTCCCAACTCTACCAATTTTACCAACAACCTATCGGATTAGCAAAGTACAAGAAACGCTTTCGAATGACAAAAGTCCACTTTAGTTTACAGTAACAGCTGAAATTTAACAAATAATACATGAACGTCACTGTCTCGGGAATTTAGGTCTAACATTAAGGAAAGAGAGAATGTTAAAGAGAGACATATTACATGTAAGTACTGTTCTGGGACAGTCACTGCTGTTCTGGTTCTTCAGGAGTATTGGTTTTCATAACCATCAGGATAACATGTCCGTGTAATGTATACCACCTTATACCACACATTTATATAGTAGAACTGTGGTTACAGGGGTATACATTTTTTCTTATTTTGTATCCAAAACATAAACTCTGGGTACTCGTTAAAACCTGACTTGTACCCATAATTTATGTTTTGAGCAAAAATATCAATAGTTTTCTGATGAACTTTTTAATTTTTCTGCTGAAAAAGAATTTTCTGTACAATGCATGGGCAAGTTTTTTTTATATAATTGCAACAAGGGAGAGGAGTTAACGGAGTGTTGTCACATATATTATACTTTAATATATAAACAGAGAGTAACAGCAAAGCAATAACAATAAGGCCGAAATACATGGAAACCCGTAAAAAGGAAGTGTGCGGGATCTGAGTATGCTATTTGCAAACTTAGTATGTTGAAGTTTTTGGCATATTCGTGTAACAAAAAATTTGTTTTCGAGACACCAATTTATGTCAGTTAGCACTAAACATTTTTGTTACAAACCAGATTCTATTATAACGTGAACAGCTCCATTTCAGTTTGATAAGGGTAACTACATGCACCGTGACGCAGATCAGCTTCGCAGTTAGTGCGCCTTTGTTTTCGCCTATGCAGATTGTTGGTTTTCCCATGCGACAGCTCAATTCCAATTAGGTTGCTTTAAACAAAATCATAATGTAGCCACAGATCATTTTATGTGCACATAAAGTGTCAATTTCAATCCCCTTACACATAAAAGAAGCAAGTTTCAAGTGAGACAGTTTAACACCTGTTGTGTGGAGGGGGGGGGGTAGTTTTGGTTATTTCAGCTTATACTGTGAAGAAATGGCTTGTCCAGTCAACATGAATTTATTAGGCCAGTGAAAGATACTTGCTCCTGACATCCTGCAAGTACATGAAGTACGTGTTGCACAAGCGCATAACACTTGAAAGATTTAAAATTGTCATTTAATCTTGGCTGAGCCGATATGCGAAAAAAAGTTTTCTGATGACTTGATTCATTCAGTTAATTGTGCCATAAACAATTGCATTTTGGCACAATATGCCCTCGAATGTTTTATGGATTCTCGATCTAAAGATTTGTTTGAATTGATGTTTTACGTCCCAGTCAACAGCAATGATCATGTCGGAACATTGCCCCCATTTTATGGGACTTTTACCCAACATTAGGATGGCATGACACACAAAATGCGCTTCATAAATATAACCACCATTTATATGTAAGGTTTGTTTGACTAAACCACTTTCCTGGGCAGGATCAGTCATGAGCGGTTAACCAGTAATCAGATGGTCGGTCAGTAAATTAATAGCTTTACCAGGAGGCTAAAGCAGCTCATCTCTTTCTCCTAGGCCCCAATGGGGCGGGCGCCGATATAAAGTGGCCGTATTGTACAGGCAACATGGCGTGATTGTTTGTCTTTTTTTCTTTCGGTTTTCCGTTACAATTCCTTCCATCGAAGTTATGGTCCATGACGCGCATATGATTATAACGAGTACAGAAATGTCATTATTAGGACATATTTGACACTTCATGAGTCAGCATGTCAAAGCGAAAAGTTCTCGCCCGTGCTCGGTAGATCATTACTCCTAAGAATACCGCCCACTTTAATCTGGTGGGTCTCTGAAATACACATGCGTGAATCGCTGGCTATCCGACGTCAACTTTAGACTGTTCCCTTGTGGGAATCTTTGTTAAAGGCACTCACTGCTGTTCCGAATATTTCAAGTCAACGTTTGTTTTCTTAAATATCATCTTATACATTTCCTCGGGGCTTGATACTATACCCTCGAATTTGATTGGTAGAATATTTGGATCACATGATATAGACTCCCATGCAATGAGCATGAAACACGCCCACATGTATGTTCAAATACCAACGGTTTAAATCTGGATAGTTACCGACATGGCAAAACAGTATATTCTCCTATTCATTCCTGAAAAATGACGCCAATAACGCAAGATCACTGTCAACGCAAACCTGCAATGCATCAGGAAAACATGTCCGTGTAGTGTATACCCCCTTATACCCCACTTTTATATAGTAAAACTGGGGTTTGCAGGGGTATACCTATTTTTTCTTATTTTTGCTCCAAAACATAGATAGTGGGTACTCGTTAGAGCCGCCTCGCCGAGGCGATTCTAACGAGTACCTACAATCTATGTTTTGGAGCAAAAATAAGAAAAATAGGTATACCCCCGCATAGCTCCTTATGTATGTTTTTAATATTATTGGTTATGTTTGGGTAAACTGAGTGGCCACCTATTGGGAAGATAGCTGCCCATTCGGCTTACACTCTATATGTTTTCTTAGTATAAGTACCTGATTGCTTCTTTAGTTTTTTTTCACTACGGTTTTTGGAGATGGAATTTCTTTTTGATTGCGCCATTTCCTGATCATTGCTTTTATACTATTATTTTTTCTTATATCGAGAGCCGTACTGAACAAAGGTGTCATAATTGTGGATGGGTTGCAATGGGCTGATCCAAATCTCCTATAAACGAATGCAACGTTATACGTGTTTAGAAACGCTTTATGTTTACATTACAAATGTCAGACTATATGACAATGCCTATTTCTTTTAATATCCTGCATGCCGCATAAAAGTTTATAAGTTTGATTTTTGGAATGAGAATTTCTTTCGTATTGCGCCTTGTCCTGATCATAGCGTACATTTACTTTTAAACCAATAATCAAGTATAAAAGGCGGTTAAAATATCAATGAGTACTGGGATGTGCCAAACGAAAGCCTCGTCTGACTCAGTGACCCTATAACTCAAGAAAGAATTTCTGATTCCCCAGAATATTTTCATTAATCTCAACGGGATATAGGCAAAATAAATCTTCACTATGGATCTGTCTATATTTCAAAGGTTGACATATAAAGCAACATACATGTACACTTTTTACATATGGTCAGCATGTATCAGTATATAGTGAAATGAATATAAACTCATATTTACATCTTATAATTTCTGCGCTACATCTGATAATATTTGTTAATATACTATGCAAAACAAATTTAGCAATTTTTGATGTTACATATATTTTTGATCACCTTAGAGCAATTTTGGACATTTCTTTAATTTAAGTGACAAGAACAGTCTCTTAGGCACATGATACGATGAATTTAAAAACGCCATCCTTTATAGAGGCTTCTGGAACAACCAAGAAATACAGAAAGGGTGTGAATGCAAAATTCTCATCCATTGAACACAATGCAAACAGCTAATTTTTGTTAAGTCAGTTAGGCCCATCCTTTTCATCCCTTCCTTATGAACGTTGTTGATTATGTGACAAGTGAGATTAGGCCTTTTCGGTACAAACCTTACCTGCCGAAAAATGACGTCAACGCGTCGTCAAGTTGTTGAAATTGCCTTAATTTCGGGTTACTTTGTTTCCATTGATTTTCATAAAAACAAAACAAGACAAACGCCAATGCCGTGGTCAGTAACACCTGAAAGTTTTAGAGCCATAACGCGTCATGCTAGTGAGATAACGCTGACGTTAAACTCATTATTTAAGCTCACGTTATGAAGACAAGATAGGGAATTTTGCACACTCTCTTCATTTTAACATATCGGTATGCATCAGACATTTAAACTCATTGCCGATTTATGGGAAATTCCAATTAGAAACGTAACTGTAAGGCAATAATGTAGGAGCAAAAGAAAAAACGTCGAATTCAAAAACTTACGATCATTATTTCTCGGCGATAAAATTTTATTTTCACATATTTTAAATGTTTTGCTTTGTTCGCTTAAGCATGATTTTGTTTTCCCACTTTAAGCAGACCTGCAAGTTTTGATCGTGTGTCTTAATTTGTAACGTCACATCAGTGTCGCAGTTACGTTTGATTTTTTCGAAATTTTTCGCTTGCAAGTTCTTGCCGAAAAGTCACCACTTACGCCCATATTCCAAAATATGTCTTTTATTCATTATGTGCAGAGACTGGCGAATGTTACGAAAATTGCTAAATTTAATTTGCTTAGTATATATTTGGCAAAGGAAGGTTTTTTAGTCAAAACTTAACAGTATAATTGACGAAGATTGTGTCTGTTTAAGAAATGTGATTTAACAAAGTGGATACAAACATGAACATAGACCAAATGTGAATAAAATCTGTTTTGCGTATAAGTAAGAGGTACCTAAGGTATATTTGATATATGTACATAAATTAAAAACAAATCTCATAAAAGGGAAACTTTTTGTATGAAAACGTATAGTATATAGGTCTTTTTGCAGAGAGCTCCATTATAGAAGCGACAAAGAGGATGTCTTGTGTCTTTTAAAATTGGTAAAACAGGTACGATTTTACATATGTTTTTCAACTTTTGTATAAACGTAACTACGAAGGCATTGCTTCCATCAAAAAAAAAAAAAAAAAAAAAAAAAAAAAAAAAACATGTCCGTGAAATGTATGCCTCCTTAAACCCCACTTTAATGTAGAAAAACTGGGGTTTGCAGGGGTATACCTATTTTTCTTATTTTTGGTCCAAAACATTGAGGTTTGGTACTCGTTAGAACCGTCTCGGCGAGTGTATCCATAATGCATGTTTTGAGTCAAAATATTAAAGAAAACATTTTTTTTCTTATGAAAATTTCAAGTTTTGATTCTGAAAAATATCTTTGTATATTGCATAGGCATGTTTTCGTAATGAAATTTTGTATCGATAAAGTATAGCGGCACATTCATTTCAATAGGTTTGTTTATTTTCCGCTACCCACAGTAACGAAGGAAATTGTCTCAGAGACTATATAAAACATGGTGAGATCTGGCAATCTGTCTCTGGAGCGGATTGCCAGATCTCACCATGTTTTATATAGTCTCTGAGACAATTTCCTTCGTTACTATGGGTAGCGGAAAATAAATAAACTTGAAATTTTCATAACAACATTGCGATATGACCTTGACAATCTCTTGATCTGCTTTGACAAAGCAGATCAAGAGATTGTCAAGGTCATATCGCAATGTTGTTATAGAATACAAGATTTTAGAAGATACAAATCAAAACACTCAAAACTAGAACGCAATGATTTAGGATGTGAACTCTTGCAGCGGCAGATGAAGATCTAGAATCAAACATATCATCAAAGTCGGTCCTGTCGGACCCTACGCAGTGGTAGCAGGTGAAGAGGTTATCCGGGTCATATCTTATCTTTACTTTCAGCAGGTCGACGTAATTCTCTCCCCAGAAATCCATCTTCCAGTTAGGGCTTGGTATATAGTCCA
Organism: Rugalucina vietnamica; assembly: GCA_964017185.1. Classification (NCBI taxonomy): domain Eukaryota; kingdom Metazoa; phylum Mollusca; class Bivalvia; order Lucinida; family Lucinidae; genus Rugalucina; species Rugalucina vietnamica. The sequence continues at coordinate 35,870,727 of OZ024884.1, forward strand.
CGTGGGTGTTATGACCATCTTGAAATGGGCGCAGCTTCTCGGCCAGCTGGGCTGTTTTCGCTTTCAAGCTCTCTTGTTGTTCAATGCTGCTCAATGTGTGGTCATTTGCAGAGTAAAAGAAACAGCCCAGGTGAGATTGCGCTCGGCGAAATCCAGGATGAACGGACGACGAGCTGCTATATTCTGCTACTTTGCCTGTAAGACAAACATTCTGTAACGGTTGAGTTATTATAGATATGCAAATTTCTAACGCAGTAGTGACAGTGTTGTATTTACAGCACAGTAAACAACCCTTGGTGGATGAGCGGGTTTTTCCACTGACGGGGTTCGCTGTGGCTAAACTCGGACACATTACAATTATGATTTACATGAGTATTCAGACAAATTGTAAAGTATTAGAAGTTGCCGAATTGAGAAATGGTGATTATTTTTCTATTTTGTAACAGTCTTACTGATCGTTCCAAGGCGGTACTTCTGTTGTGGTGCTGTTTGTTTTATGTTTTGGAGTCGAATTTTTGTGCTGTTCGAACCTTATGTACGTTTTCATATTTTTATTTAAGTTCGGGTTACTGAGTGACCGCTTATTGAGTAATAGCTGATCACTCGACTTACGATATGTTTTCTAAGTATAAGTACCTAATTGTCAATTTAGTTTTTCCCACCTTGGTTTTTGGAATAGAATTTCTTTCTGATTGCGCATTTTCCTGATCATTGCCGACTTGTAATTTTTATGGTTTATATTTGGACAGATCATAAGCATCTTAATCTTTTTACACTAGACGCACACTGATAGCTGAACGCAATTCGTTTCGAGCAAGGTTTGTAACGTTCATTAATACAATAATATAAAATATTTATAAATAACTTGTCAGTCAAATACCCCCATTGAATGAGGAATCGAGCATGCACATTCCCGTTGTCACTAGTTTAGATATTTTTGTTATATAGCCCTAGTATGAAATATGTAACATTGTCAAAGCAAACTGGCAAATCGCATTAAAGATATTAAACAAAGTCACCGAAACCCTTAAACAGGAATGCAGTGAATGAACTCGTATTTTATGGACAATTGCATAAAGTATATAATTTTAGATAAATTGAAATCTTTTTCTTGCACACCAGATAGAGAAATCCTACGTTTTACCCCATGTGAGAAATTTTTATCTCACCCTCGTTATCTCACCCTGGTCGCACCCTGCGTTAAAGTTTTCTTTTTTAACATTGGTTGTATAGGACGTCACGTAATTTCGTCGCTAAGCGCACACGTCACAATGACGTCAAAACGTTTTAATTCAAAATGGCGGACGCCGCGATTGTAGCATTTTTCTAGGTAAATAACATAAAAATCGTGCTTCGCCGCATTAAGTCGTGCAAGAAAAAGAATCCATCATTCGTGTAAGGTATGGATAGACAAATCTGTCCCTCGGGTCACAATTTGGCATCACTCGGCAAGCCTCGTGATGCCAAAATGTGACCATCGGGACAGATTTGTCTATCCATACCTGACACTCATGTAAGATTCTTATAGTACCATACCTCCAAGCCTAATGAAGTGACAGATAAGATTTCCACTGGCATCCATTACTTCTTTAACAACAAGGTCCCTTAGACCAGTTGCATTATGTTTGTCTAGCGGAATGAAACCTCCGGTGGAATAAACTCGCACAGGAGGATATCCGTAGTGACTAGCGGCTTCTGAACTTGAAACGTTTCGAATAACCTTGCTCAACAGTTCTTCATAGCGGGACTGAAAATTAAGGAAAGGCCCGAGTTCCAATTCTACCTTCTCGTCCCAATGCCCTAGCTTTAACATCCTGATCACAAAGAACCCATTGCTAGCGGCAATAATACCACCCCAGTGCGTAGGAGCGTTTCTCACCCAGCGATCATAAATCTCGATACCCTCCTTTACAATGTCTGCATGGATTTCATTCAAAACGCCAGTGACACTCGCTAACACATACGATTCTGGGGCTGGATGGAGTTTGAGCACGTAGTGAACGACGACAGCGAATGTACCACCTCCGCCCCCTCGCAGGGCCCAAAAAAGTTTTCCGTCGTACCGGGTCTCAACAACTGCACTCTCGTCTTCTATCACTGTTTTGTTGTTTGTACATGTAGCCACGCGTCCGTCAGCCAAAACGACCTAAGACAAATATAATGAGCCGCGACGTGAGAAAACTAGTATTCGGGGTTTCAGATCATGCCTGACACAAACCAACATGTACAGTTACAGAGAAGATCTAGAAACTTGAAATTTGGGATTTAAGAAGATGAATGATTGTAGTATCTGTGTAGCAATTGTGCCGATCAGATGCGCATTTAATGTACATCAGATCTGCGCCTTTGTTTTCACAAAGACAACAATCCACTTTTCTCGTAATGCGGCTCAAATAAAATATCGTCCTCGAAACTTATGTATGAGGGCCCTCGTATCCCCTCCATTGTTTACTGTGTTATACTTGCCATATTTGTATGCAGTATGCAAGCCGGATAGACACCTACCTGGAAAAGAGCTGGTCTTCTCGCACTCCTTGTGTTTTGCTTCATTTTATGTGACTGCATATTTGCAGTATGATCTAATGTACCTTTGTTTGCAAAATACACTTATTGAAAAGCGGAAAACATGTCATACCGATACAGTGCAATTTAACACAGCTGTGATAACTACAATAAAATACGAAACTTACTACAATATTCGTGGCAAAAATATACATGAAATTGCATATTTATCAGATTATTCAAAGTGCAAGTACCTTTATCTCTAAAACACTATCCACACCAAGACCAAGTGCTGGACTAGTATATCCATGCCCACCTGTCGATATAAACAGTCCTTGACCGACTTTTTCCAGAGGGACGATCCGTCCGTGTTCTTCTACCTGCAAGGCAGATTGTTTGTTAGATATGATTCAAAACGTCAACGGCAAACATTGTTGTCGTTTCCAGACGGTCACTAATGCCCACTGCACTGTAATTAAAACCTTTAAGAAAAATTAAACTTCAAAGTGTTCGAAATTGCAGTATAAATTAATATTCTGGCTTTCGTTGGAGGTTTTAAAGGGCTACTGATGAGGGTTTGTTACCCGAAATTGTGCAATATAGTTCATACCATTTATACTGTGAAAATTTTTATTGCTTCCAAAGGATCAAACCTTTATATTTTATTTCCATACATCGTGTTTTCAAAACAAAAAGCAAACGACGTCTTTATTATAGCTCGATTATGACCTCAACAAAAGATCGATGAGTCTACTTAGTAGCACGTGAAAGGATATTCATATTGTAACAGTACTAATACTTATTATATGGGCAACCGAAGTGTAACGGAAAATTTGCGCCATTTGGTACTGATTTACCTTTCACGTGCTACTTCTTGGACTCGTTTATCTTTTAACGCACCTGAGGTCAAAATCGAGCTATAACTGGTAGCTGCCAAAGTTATTGTATTCTATCGGTATAGAAAATTAGCCGCAGTAGTGACTTCATGACCAAATGATATTGTCCCGGACGTGCGGATCACTTTCATGTCAGCCTGTATACGAATCGGACTGAACTACCTGTAATGTTAACAATCGTTATTTTTGCAAACGAGCACTAGTTATACCCTAAATTCTAGGGCGCGTAATACAAATTTCACATTCCAAAAAGTAACTGTGTGTCTCCCTTTTTGATTTAAATTATGACTACCACAGTTAATGTCAACACGAGAGTGTGTGAGGTTTACACATACATAGTCCCTGACAATGTTAATATTTAATTTGCAGGAAGTTACCTTTTTATAGATAACCTTTGCCGTGACTCCAGTTTCCACTGTAATTTCTCCATACTCACTCCTGGCCGTGGCTTCAGGGCTCACACTGATTTGTTTCATCTCCATCAAGTTGATTGTCAAACTATTGTGCGCAGATGATCTTCCCCACGGGTCATTACCTTCTGACTTAACTGTCACGCGCAGATTGTGCTTTTTCGCGAATATGACGGCCAATTGGATATCCTCGGTATTTTTGCAGACGGCATGAACAATCGGATACCTAAATGTAATGAAATAATACTCCAACTTTTTGTATGAAAATGTCATAAACTGATATATAATATATATTTTTGTTAGGTAGAGGAGGTTTGGTATCGTAGATTATCAATAGTTTAGAGCTGAAGACACCCGAACGCAATGTGTATTTTTGTCAGTTAGTTTCCATAGACGCTAGACGACTGGACCTACTTTATAAATAATCGACAGCACGGAGACCCTTGTTTGACATTGATGCTTTAGATTTAGCCAGAACTCGCAAACTACATTTTAATCACCACCCATGTTCATTGGCGTTAACCGCAAACTTGGGTCTCAGATCGGGCGAAAATGCAAAAGATAAACGTCCGTTACGTCGTTGAGTGCCTGGAGACATTCTGTGTCAAACAGGTCAATCAGGCGAAAGTGTATATTTTCATGTTTTCCCTAGTTTAAGGACAAAATTATATGGTCAATCATTTTATTAAAATTGTATTTTAGTCATGCAAACGCAGTATGCATTCATACTTTGTGGTAATAACAAGGCTACACGAATAAGTAAATATAAATCGTTCATAGATCTAAGGAAACCGTTACAAACGAAGAACATCGACTCACCTGCGTTTTAAGGTTTACAAGTATGACGTATTTACTGTAAACTTTAAGATATTATTGCCTATTTCAATGTGCAACGCTATCCCAAGTTTTAGAGTTCGCCTCAATCTACAGATTGTATTTACCTGTTCGTGCGGAAATGGTATAGCATTATTACCATGCATCTTCGAATTATCAGTACATGTAGCGGTAGCCTGGAATACCGTTGTCCATTGAAATAATAGCAGTAATACTATAGTTAAAAGGTTGTGGTAAATACGACATATCTGTAAACCCTAAAACGCCGACGAGTCGATTTTATTTGTTCATAATTGCATCTTCACTAATTTCTTACAATCACTTCGATAAAAGCAACGCGTAAGAATACTTGAGTTTCGTCTTAAAAATGGAGCGACGTTACGTGACTTTTCTTGCGTCACCACATTAAAACGCCAGAAGACAATATATGAACGCGTTTTGTAGGCTGTTGAACTTACATCTATTTTAACTAGTTGTGTGTTGAAATTTGACGACTGAATTTCTGATGTTTCGAGATCGGCCAGTTCAAAATCGGCATGCTTTTTTCAGTCCAAGCGTCTTTTATTTCCCAAAAGGAACACATTTGAATGTTGGAGAGATGTTTTAAAGTTCAAGCTTTTACAGCCTTACTGTAGCAAACAATTTATAGCGTCTATTTATTGCGAGAAATGTTTTCTAAGCTACGTATATTTTCAAGATGGCTGCCTCATGAATGCCTGTTTTGCTCTATTTTCCCTCCGCTGGCTATGAATGTTAAATCAGTGTCGACAAATGCACTTTTATGAGGCACGGTTTAAGGAATGAATTATTATGTTTGTTGCTTTTATCGATTGTAACTCAGGCGAATCACTCAAAACGTTTTCATAAAGCCCTTCATAAAATTCATTCCTATAATAACAGTTTTCGTCCAAATTTTAAAGATTAATACTTACTTCCAATGCGCTAAGTTGATTTGCCAATTGTAATGAGTGTAATTCCTGTCATCCGGCCAGACCAGCCTGCCGGTCATGTTGTTCTCTAGCTCCGCCCACTCGAGTTGACTCGGGAAACAGGAGAGGCTCGGATCACATCGACGATGGATGGTACTCTCATTTTCAGGCTCGAAATACATCTCACCATATAGTGCGTGAAACAGCGCGAACGCAGACACCAGAGAAATGTATTTATGAACACTGCAACATTTAAGAAATGAATTTCATTTTTCTGGTGTTCATGTAGCTATATTTACATTTTTCTAAAACCTCCTTAGATAAACCATTAGACGTTCATCTGTGTTCATACTTCCATGAACGACATTGTGTCACGCGACGTGACGTAATCCTAACTTGACGTCAAAAAACACGAATCTCGCCAATCTGATTGGACGTTGTAAATGTCGACGCCGTTCCGCTGTTTGAACACACACTGTGTGCAGATTCTCTGTTTGCTGGTAAATGTGACCGCCTTGGTGATTTTTCAACAAGCGATAGAGAGAAATGAATGTAAATATAGGGGAATTCAATATTCGAGCACCTTTTGTGGTTTTCTGACATAACACCTGGATGATGTCTCATCATGAGATGAAAGAATTTGATGTTCCCAAAATAGCACCAATATAACAGTTCAGTTTCAATACAAATGATTTAGCTAAATAGCCATCTACCTAGGGCAAGTTTAGCTCCGCCTACCGGCCACCACTGAAGGAAGAACTACCTAACCTCTGATTAAATTGTATTTTCACTTGTCAGAGGCTGAATTTATTTCAGTTAAGTACATGTTTTGTTGACAGGTACAAAAGCACATTATAACAGATAAGAGCAACATTTAATCTTGCAATTTGATCTAATTATAAGAGGACTAAATATTTTGTAGCATGTAAATATTTAATTGATTTTACCACAGTTCAACTGACCAGCTGCTGTCACACAAAATATATGGGTGGGACTTAGGTTTACCCACCAGATTTAGCAGCCTATTATTGGCTACTTCTATGCTCACTGATGCTGCTGTCCTGAGGTTAACCTAGTTCATTTTTTACTACAAAGGTATTACATACTCTTTGAAGTCCGATGTTGAAACAGCTTTGCATTGCCTTTGATTTTAACTGTAAACAGGCCTTTGGTGCTCGAATATTGAATTCCCCTATATAAGCAATGAGTTTAATTTTTCTGTCGTTCATGGAGCTATGAACACCAGTGGGTCGCTAGCAAAGCTTACACGTTCATTCACTTTGCACGCGACCCACTGCGGTTCATAGCTCCATGAACACCAGAAAAATGAAATTCATTTCTTAAATGAACCGCAGTGGGTCGCGTGCAAAGTGAATGAACCCCGAAGGGGTTCATGTAACTTTGCTAGCGACCCACTGCGGTTCATAGCTCCATGAACATCAGAAAAATTAAACTCATTGCTTATATTTATATTCATTGCACTCTATCGCTTGTTGAAAAATCATCAAGGCGATCACATTTACAAGGAAATAGATAATTTACACAAAATGTGTATTCAAACAGCGGAACGGCGTCGACGTTTACAACGTCCAATCAGATTGGCGAAAGCATTGTATTTTGACGTCAAGTTTGACGTCATGTGACGTCGCGTGACACGATGTTGTGCATGGAAGTATGAACACAGATGGACATCTAATGGTTCATCTAAGGAGGTTTTAGAAAAATGTAAATATAAAAATATGAAGTCGAATGTTAATGCATAAATGCCATAATTTCAGGATTTTAAGAAACATACAAAGAGTTCGCCATTTGATTATGTTATCTCACATGGTGTTTCAAATATTTTGTGGTCAATGCATTATCAATGCCTTATCTAAGAAAAGCAAATGAGACCGACATTCTTGCTCCTTTGGCATTGTCATTAAATTCTAAACAAATTTTGCGTGTTTTATACTGCGCATTAAAGATAACAATTCCTCGATGCTTATCAAACTTTGAGTAATATAATGTATGGACGGTTGCAAACAGGGTACATTAAGTCTTGCACTTATTCTTTTTTTATACCAGACGTTAAAATAAAACAAAATGTGAAAAAACAAAAATTAAAATTTTTTGTCAACTTACCCCATTTCGGACAGCAATATCACAGGTTAATTACGTAGTGCATAAAGGTTAATTCAACGCTCCAGTTGACCAACGGATATTCTAAACTGGGGCATACGTACTCTTTGTTGTAGTAAAGTACAAACCTAGGTGTCGGGTGTGGGAAATTTGGGCGTCTATGAGTACGTATTACGATAACACGACCATGCTAAACAAATACACCAGGAAAAACATGCCCGTGAAATCTTCACCCTCTTAACCCTAATTTAATTGGTGAAACTGGAGTCTACAGGGGTATACATAGTTTTCTTATCATTGATCCAACCATAGATCGTGGGTACTCGTTAGAACCGTCTCACCGAGGTGGTTCTAACGTGAACCCTAAATTAATGTTTTGAGCAAACAAATTATAAATATCAAAACTTTTCCGATGACCGATGTAATTTTCATATTTTTTTCAGCTGAAAATTTTTCTGTATAATGCATGGGCAAGTTTTCATGAGGTGTAAAAATTCAAAATTTTGGGTTGAACTATTTTAATACAGTGTTCTTATTTTTTGCTGAAATGATACGCCCCGCCAAAGCGGTTCTAACGAGGACCAACAATCTATGTATTGAAGCAATAATAAGAATAATGTGTACCTCTGTACATATAAACGTAGGTTGTACATGGGAAACACATTACATTAACACGTTTACATTTATCCTCTAGGTGGTAGTGATTCGAGTCTAGATATCGACAAGACAAACAATTGTGTTCGGTTTTTCAAACAGTTACATTGAAATCCAAAGTTCGCTTTATGAAATTTTGGCCTGGTTTGTCGATTACTTAACGTCTCAGTCAACAATTTTACAGTAAATCGGGAAGGAGCCATCGCCTCCTGTCTATTTTTCACTGCTTTAGGAAGTTTAAAGCGTCTTGCTCAATGACAATACACGGCAGAGGTACGAGTATGTGGAGGTAGTGAACGCAGGCATGTAATCTATCACTACGCCACCGCGTTTCCCTTCTATGAATTTGATAATACCTTTATATATACTAGCCAAATTTTCTAACTGGCCACCAGAAATACAGCATTAAGGAAGCAATTCTGCATACGAACGTTATCTTTCTCTTTACCCTTTATTATCAGCAGCACAGCAATGAGATTTTTGGCGAAGATTTATGACAAGTACTAGTACGCATCTTTGATTTAGTAAAGTTTGTGTTCAAAGTTGGTGTAAAACGGAAATTAGCGACAGTCGTCACATACATTTCACAACTTATTAGGTTCGCTAGAGTCTACAATCATGTTGATGACTTCAACGCGCGCAATAAATGCTTAACAGCCAAACTTCTCCAGCAGGGCTACATGTATCGGTATCATAATCTACCAAATTCGTTTCTAAAGTTTATCGCAGACACGATGAATTACAATTTCCAAATTTAATGTTGATTTAAAGATGCTTTAACGTGAGGGTCTTTCGGAATCAGAATGTTATGGTGACTTGCTTTATAAATTTAAGAAATTTATACGAAGGGATTTTTTTCTTTTCAGTTTAGAAAAAACATTATACGTTACAAGCGTATTGGATATAATTCATTATGCGACAGTCTGCATGTTTCGTTATTAACCCAATCATGGTTGATAACTATGCTGCCTTTTTAATTGCACGTCGGTGGGTCGGATGTCAGACTCTTTGGCGGTCCGGACTTAAAGCTATTAATTTTAGCTGGTCAGTGGGGCCAGAGCTTCTTGTCTGTTGCTTGGCCTATCTGGTTCAACTGGTGTTTTCTTTTGGTCCGGCTTTTCAGTAAGTTATTGGGCGCCCAGGGATCTCCATCGTCGGGCAGCTTACTGAATCTGAGAGTCCTCGTTTTTGATTCACCATGGTGGTTATCATGTTTTTTATTGTCCTTGATGATTCATTGACTAGTTAGAGTTTCACCACGAGGACCGAACAACTAACTAAATATTATGACAATAGCAGAAGCTGAGGGTGAGGTTATGGTCATGTAAAACAAGTTCAAGCCGCCAGTAATTTCATATTACTGATCGTTCCAAAGCGATACTTCTGTTGTGGTTCTTATTGTTTTATGTCTTGGTTGTCAATTTTTGTGCTGTTTGCATTTGGGCCACAACGTGAGAAAATGTACCTTCGGGCAATTCGTTGAGCATTAGAAAAACAAAGTTACGCTGAATGTATGATGTTTCTAGAGTCTGTTATTCTTTATTTGACCACATTATTTCATTTATTTTGTGAGTTATGACCAATTTACTATATGAACCCTACAGACGTCATTGTCCTGAAAAATGACGTCAAAGTTGTGTAATGCATTTCTGCATGTTAGTAGAGCTTACAAAACTCGATGCATTTCCTTAAAACTGTTTAAGCACTGGTCAGAACCTATTGCTTAGATAGAAGCATACCATCCTTACAGGCAATCTGTAGTAATTATGTTGTCTATTTTTATGATGATACGGTTGCTATGGTTACCGTTTAACGATACATGTAGGAAAATGTATGTATTATGGGCTAAAACAAGGGCAGATAACTCAAAATATTGACAATAAATATGTTTTAAAAATCATCCATTTGGTAGCCCAGTGTTCAAAGATCACAAATACAGTCTTATTTCTATAACGCATATTACATCTTTTTTCCCGCTTTTTGCTACTTTCTACTAGTAATTGTAGAATGTCCGAAGGTACATTATGTCGCGTTGAGGTTCATTTATGTGTGTATTCATAATTTTATGTTGTTTTGGATAACTGAGTGGCCACCTAGTTGCTTAGTCGGCTTACGATATGGTTTCTGAGTATAAGTACCTAATTATCAATTTAGTTGTTTCCCACCTTGGTTTTTGGAGTGGGGTTGTCTTTCTGATTGCGCCATTCCTGATCATAGCCCACTTGTAGCACATGAATTTGAAGAGTGGTCGATTAGAACTTCTGTGTAGTATATTAGCTGTCCCGAATGTCACGTTTTAGATTAACAATCTGGAAATGCTAGAGCTAGAGCTATCACAAACAGCTAACTTGACATTTAAATGTATTTAACCTTTATGAACTTATACAAAAGTGCAGTTTCAGGCCATGCAGCTTATAGCTAACGCCTCTGTTAAGGATGTTGTATGGGACATCTTTGTCTTCGCTTTGGGAAATACACCCGGATTTCATCTAATTAGAGCCAAAGTGTGTAGCGTTTTTAAATTGAAATTTGTACTCAACATACCGTATTATGTTTATCTATTCCTTGAGACTCGACACACAATATCCAGATGTCACATTGCAACGCATTTTGACCTTAAAGCATGTCCAAGCACATGTTTTAATTTATTTGTGGTCACAAAATGTTTGAAACACACCCTAGCATACCATGACACAGACATTACCATATATATGCATCAACAAACACAGAAGGCAAACATGGCAAAGGAAGTTTTTGTTTGACTTCATGCTTAACGTCCCAATCAAAAGCAAAGGTCATATCGGGACATTGCCTCCATTTTATGGGACTTTTACCCAAAGTGAGGATGTCATGACATCCAACAAGTGCTTCAAATATAACCATCCAACTAAGCCACAAAGGCTTATATGTATGGATGGTTTGATTTGAACCACTTTTCCTGGGCTGGCTCAAACCAGAGCGGTATACCAGTAATCAGCTGGTCAGTCAGAAGCGTGTAAGCTTTGCCTGGAAGCACAAACAGCCCATCTATTTCTTTAGGCCCCATGCACTATTTGGTTGTCATTTTGATTGAATAATACATCAGCCATGTGAGGAGACTGTAGCAGCATAATATGATGGCTTTGCGCAAATGCAACGCGCTACAAATGTGATATTTGGTGAATGATAAAAACCTGAAGTACAAAAATGCATGTTCAATGAGTGTGTTTAATGTTTAATATTGAAGAGTATACAATGTATTACCGAGTTGATTTTGGGTGAGATGATCTTCAAATATTGTTAAAATACAATGTACAGTCGAGTTTCCGGTTACGCAAAGTTCCCGACTCCGGAAATCCTTATCAAAAACATGGTTAAACATGTATTACCAGTACCTTCAAAACAAATAATCAGTTTTTGTTCTCTTGGCAATTTTCTAAACATTGCATTATCCAATAAATATCTGTGAATGAGTTCACTCACACCAATCTTTTATCTTTAGTAGCTTTTTGCATGTCAAATTTTATGACATCTGATGTCACACTGTTACATACCGAGAGCAAAGAAACATCGATTATGCATGGAAACAACCATGTACATTACGTACATGAAGGATCTCATAAAATTATATAGAAAATTGTAAACACTGTTACATTATATTTAATGGCAAACACAGGCTGGACCAGAACCCAATACTTCAAACTTACGTAGGATGCCGGGGCTAAAAAATCAGCAAGAATGTACAATTTCTTTTGAAATAGTCGCTTCTATGAGGTAATGGCTTCAAGAAACGAAAAATTTGGTCATAAAAATCTTTCCTGCAAAGTAAAGGATATGACTTTGTCTACATCTTGTCGTGTATAGTTTAGCAGTAATTAAAATTCTATTCATTTATCATTGACAAGAACATTTTGCGAAACCAAGTACTTGACTGTAATGGAAATTTGATTTTATGACATTTGCTAAATTTATTCACCCAAGAAACACAAAAGAAAAAGCGGCTCTCCTAGCAAAACGTGGGGAGCCTGGTTTGCTAACAGAGAACCGGACTAACAACTGAGAGGTCATGATTCCGTCCGATACCCGCCTCCGCCATGTAGTGTCCCTGAGCAAGACACTTCAAGCTCCGGGCGGCCCCCGTGGCCGAATGGTTAAGGTCGCTGACTTCAGTGCTCTTGATCATTCGATCATCTCACCTTTGTGGGTTCGCACCTCGCACGGGCCATGAGTCACATGTGGGGCAAGCATAGTTCTGCTTGCGGGTGTGTCAGGTGGTTTTCCCCGGGTACTCCGGTTTTCGCCACACCTACCGATTGATTTGTCTCGATATGAGTAAAATAGCTTGAAAGGGATGCAAAATTGAATTAAAAAAAAAAATAAAAAAAAAATTCAAGCTCCACAAAGTACCGGTTATGTACCCAGAAAGGGATGGCTTTGTCTCGCAATGACTAAATAATAGTTGTGAAATACATTACGGCCAAAACACAAAAGAAAGTGAGAAAAAAATAATGACTTGACACAACCATCCTATGAGTAAGTATTTACATTGTGTATATGCATTAGACCCAAGGTTGCAAATAACATGTCTAGGCAAAACAGTTAAATTTTGCTTCAATTGCTTGTTTGGTAATGTTTTTACGTCCCACTTAATAAAGTAGCTAAGGTCATGCGGATAAACTAGCTCATTTTAAATTTTAACCGGAAAGGCTGAAGAACCCTTGGATCAATACCACTCTGGAAACAGTTCAATATGCCCAGAGCTATGTATACATGTACATGTATGTCGATATTGTACCAGGTTGACCAATCTTTTGCTTGACCGACTTTGTCCAAGGACTATCCTATAAGGGGGTACAAGATAGACAAGTTTCAGTGGTCAATTTTTTTTCATATATATATATATATATTTTTGTCTTTGCTGTTGGTATGGGTAACCTTAAGTGTTGTAATAAAAATAATAATAATAATAAATAAATAAATAAATTTTATATTTTAGGAGGACAACAAATTTAGCACAATTGACAATCTTCCATATGGTCCTCCAGTGAATACAGACAGTGATCAGTATCAGACCTTTTTTATTATTTTTTTTCAGTCATTTTCATATATTTTCGAGATGTAAGTAATGCTATATTTTGAAAGAAGAGAATCCAGTGCTTGCCTTATAATGCTGAGCGCCAAGCAAAGTAGCCACTGATACCATTTAAACGGTCTTATTTATGATGCGGCTCTGGATCTAACCTACGACACTCTAACCATTACACAATGAGCAAGCACGATTTGGGAAAAATATCCGTAGGCTGTCAGCAGTTAATTTGGTTGTTTGAATGGAGGCTTAACATTCCAGTCAACAATTTTTTAGTCATGTCGGGGCGGAGCCAACGCTTGTGGGGCTGTCAGCAGTTTAGCAGTGTAGCATTGAAGTGAAGTCCCAAATCACGTACTTTGTAATATATATCAGCAGTAAGACGAATAGCAACTATTTAAGAAAAATCTGAAACTTAGACCACTGAATCATATTTTTGTTGTAGTGTCAGCGTTTTATGCCCTACTTACATCGCAAGTCATACTGAAACAGGGGTCCCTACCCATTGGGGCCCCAGAAGGAAATAGATGGGCTGATTATGCCTCCAGTGAAAGCCTGTACGATGCTGACTGGCTATCTGATTACTGGTTAACCGCTCGGGTCTGAGCCTGCCCAGGAAAAGAGGTTCCGAGTCTAACCATCTGCACATTATAATATGAGCCGCATCGTGAGAAAACCGGAATTTTGCATATGCGAAAACAAAGGCGCAGATCAGATTCGCAGTAACTGCGAAGCTGATCAGCGCCTTTGGTTTCACCACTCGGATAGTAAAATTTCTCTTCTTCCTAAATCCGAAATTTCAAGCTTTTGACCATTTTCTGAGACTGCACAGACCCGTTTATGTCGGACCTGGTAGGAAACCGCGAAGACCGGTTTTCTCGCATCAAGGCTCATATATTATAACCCCTTTTGGCTTTGTCTGGTTATATTTGAAGCACATGTTGGATGTCAAAGACTCATGACATCTTCATTTTGGGCAAGAGTCCCATAAAATGGAGGCAATGTCCCAACATGACCTTAGCTGTTGACTGAGACGTCTTCATTTTGGGCAAGAGTCCCATAAAGTGGAGGCAACGTCCCGACATGACCTTAGCTGTTGACTGGGATGTAAAGCATCAATTCGAAAGAATTCAAACTGAGACAGGGCATATTTGAAATTTCATCTGGAATGAATATGCCGGAGAAGCCCTAGAGCCATTTCCCAACCACTTATTACATAGCAGATAGCTTTACCACACCACGGATGCTCAAGACTTCAGTTGTATCCGAAGGATGCAACTAACATGGACTGACCTCCACCCCCGATCCCCACCCATTCGCACCCTTGTAACTATAAAAAAATGTGTTTAAACTGCACATACGCAACAAACGTGAACTGCATGAAAGGGACATTTGGCATACTGGACTTTGTCATGTATATTTCAATAGACAAAAATGGAACACAATGCATTTTCATTTATTCAATAAATGAAAACTAATAGGGTGACAGGACTTTTGAGGAAGAGTATATTGCACCCCGTGTTCAGGACTTTCTCAAAACTGTTGTGTAATATTAAAACATGTACACAAGGAAAATTATATACTACATTTTCCGCGTACATTGCTCTACATGAACCATATCTAATTTTCTCAAAACAAATGTGTTTTTGGATAGTTAAATATCTTGTTTAATGCAGTCGGAATGTGATGTGCAGAAAAAATCTGCCATTCGCGTGCAAAAGGATTACCTAAGCTATTCATGGTGGTAAGTTTATTGAAAATGCTTGTTTTGGTCACTTTTCATATCCTTTGTAACGCCATACTGGTGCTTTGCATGATTAAAATTGTGATGTTTGGCAATAAAGAATAACTATTCATAAAAGAGTCGGACAAACTTTTGGCAAAATACACTCTTGTTTTCTCTCCAATCAGATGGTCAAAACTGGCCGAACATGTTCGAAACAGCCAAAATATGCCAGTGTTTAGAACAATGACCTTAAAAACATTACATGTACATGTATTAAGCACACTCCCTTGACTTGTTAATCAGGATACTCATATCCCCAGCCATTTACTGGGTATGTCCTGTCCTGCTTCAGAGCTGGTCAAAAATCCCAAAGGCAGTTTTTTATGACGTGGCTCTACATTTTGACATTGCGATCTAATAATGCTTGACTGACTCTATATGAAAAACTGGTGTCATTGAATCGGGATAGGCCAAACAAAAATTAATTTTGACACACTATATTGCTTCGACTGATAACATTATTGGCACGGTAGATACTTTGGTTACATACACTAAATGTATTTAGGTCATAGCCTACTTATAAACTTAATAACACATCAAAATGAGGACGTTTAAAGGCATGAGAAGCCGGCCAAGTCAGACTCAAGGTACCGGTTTAAGCAGCGAAGGAGGGTGGCTGAGGAGTAACTGCAACACCGAGGCATTTATTTATCCAATGTTAAATACCTGTATGTCCATCGCTAACAGTTAATGTAATGCCCCAACTGAAAATTATCTTAGCCACACATTTACCCTGGATCTATATTAAACAACCAATCTTAGATCAAATGGGATAATGATCGTATAATTATTTTCATAACCAAGTTTACGTAATATGCAGACATGGTAGTCGAACACGATCTCGGGTTCAGTTTCGAATCGGACAACCGCCTGCTGTCTGGGTATCTTGTAAGCCACACATATGCACATTCAAACAGTTATATGCAGAAAGTCTCATGCAGCAATCGTTACTTTTGCGGTAATTTGCTTAAAATGTTTTTCGCAGACTATCAAATTTTCATGCACATGTACAATATACTTGTACTCTTTCCTTCAAAACTTAAACCAAGAATTAATCTTTATACCGTTGCTAATTGTTTAGTAATGGCATACCATTTTGGACAGAAGTTTGGGACTGTTCGTCATTCGCTTACTAGGATATAACTTAAATGTTATGCGATAGTCTGCATGCTTCGTTTTGAGCCCAATCATGGTTGATAACTATGCTGCCTTCTTTATTTGCACGCCGGTGGGTCGGGTGTCAGACTCATTGATGGTCCCGACTTAAAGCTATTCATTTTAGTTGGTTGGGACCAGAGCTTCTTGTCTGCTGCTTGGTCCATCGGTGTTCAACTGGTGTTTTTCTTTTGGCGCCCAGGGATCTCCATCGTATGCAGCTTACTGGATCTGTGAGTCCTCGTTTTTTATTCATCTTGGTGGTTATCATCCTTTATTTGTTTGTCCTGGACGATTCATTGACTTGTTTGAGATTTAGCACGAGAACCGAACAACTAACTAAATGTTGCGAACCACTGCAGAGGATGAGGGTGAGGTTAGGCGCCTTTAAATCGATTTAAGCTCCCCAGTAATTTTAAATAACTGATCGTTCCAATGCGATACTTTTGTTGTGGATTCGTTTGTTTTATGTTTTTGAGTTGAATTTTTGTGCTGTTTGGACCTTATCTATGTACGTTTTCATACTTTTATTTAAGTTGGGGTAAATGAGTGGCCGCCTATTTAGAAAATAGCTGCTTACTTGACTTACAATATGTTTTCTAACTATAAGTACCTCATTGTCAATTTTGTTTTTACCACCTTAGTTTTTGAAAAGGAAATTTCTTTCTGATTGCGCATTTTCCTGATCATCGCCTACTTGTACCTTTTAAGAAAATAGAAATCAAACAATCAACACCAGAAGGTCGAATAGATGTACATAAAACACATGTGCGTGAAAAGTATACCCACTCACACCGTCACCCCACTTTATATGATAAAGCTAGAGTTTACAGGGCTATACCTATTTTTTGATCCAAAACATAGATTGCAGGCACTCGTTAGAACCGTCTCGGAGAGGCGATTCTAACGTGTGCCAACAATTAATGTTTGAGCAAAAATTTGGAAAAAATAAAATATATCCAATCATTTTTAATGTTTTATTGTCTATATATTGGTTGCATAAGCGTGCTCTAGAATCCAACACGTCTGTCAGACCCGACGCAGTGATAACAGGTGAAGAAGTTGTCTGGGTCGAACCGTATCTTTATCTTCAGCAGGTCAACGTAATTCTCTCCCCAGAAATCCATTTTCCAGTTTGGGCTGGGTACATAACCTAAACCGATGTGCTGGCCGTCTTGAAACTTGCTTAGTTTCTCCTGAAATTGGGCTGCAAGTGGTTTAAGGCGCTCCTGTTCCGCGATGGTGCTTAGCTCGTCGTCAGTGGGCAGATAGTAGGCACAAGCAAGAGTCAGATGTGCTCGTCGAAATCCTGGATGTAGGGACGATGAAGCTACGTCATACTCCGCTACCTTTCCTGTAAGACAAAGGTGTAAATTCTTTTCACCAGTACATTATCATTGCATAAGAAACGTCATGCAGCCAGTCTTTGTTAAAATTGGGATCGGACAAAATAGAAGCCCATAAATACTTGAAGGAAAGTACAACTTGAGCATTGTTGGTGATTGTTTGGGGTCAGGCATGACGGTACTCTGTATAGTAAAGTGTTTGCCGGATTCTTATTTTAATTGCGATAAGTTCTTATATGCAGAAGATGGTTGGTTGGTTGATTGGAGTTTAACGTCCCACCAACAGCTAAGGTAATATGGAGACGGGACCTCGGTTTATAGTCCCATCCGACGGACTGGAGAAGCCCGGGATCGAACCTGCGACCCCTGGTTTACAAGGCGAGTGACATAACCACTGCACCATGGAGGCTTCTATATTCAGAAGAGTGGTTTCATACCTCCTAACCGTACAGCCGAGCAGGAATAGAGGACACCGTTAGCATGATTTTCAATAGCCGTATCAATGATCAGATCCCAAACACCAGGCGTCGGATTATAATCTGATTCAATGAGGGCTCCGGTTTCAATATTTCTCCCGTTCGGGGCACCTGCACCAGCAAGAATACCTGCAATGTCTGCGTTCGAAACGTTGGTTATTTCAATAGTGAACATTTTGTTGAAGTCGGACTGAAAGTCAATGAAAGCCTGCAGTTCGGACAACGTATTCGCGTCCCAAGGTCCGTATTTGACAAGCCTGGTCATAGCAACCCCTGGGAAGAACAGAAGACTACCGGCCCAGTGGTTAGGCGCAGACCGCACCCATCCGACAAAGGTACTGGTGAACTCATGCAGAGCATATCTATCGCTCTCATTCTTATACAGCGATCCCCTTACAACTGCCATAACGTAGGATGGCTGGGACGCATGCAACTTCATCACGTAGTGAACCACGATCCCGAAAGTTCCCCCGCCACCGCCCCTCAGTGCCCAAAACAAATCTCCGTCATGACGATCCTCGCTGATACTCCCGTCTTCGTTTTCTATGAGTGTTTTGTTGTGTGTGCAGGTAGCCACTCTCCCGTCCGCTAGAACAACCTAGATAAAACATATCCAAATCATGCCCATCTGATATACACATTTCTGATTTTACTGTGGTGTGCAGATAGCCACTTTCTCATAAGCTTGTACAATCTACATGTGTGTAGAGTGTGATGGAAACCGTTATTGTCGAATGTAATGTCGTCTCCTTAACGTACTGAAATGATAAACGTCTTAAATGATAAACATCGGTCTGCTATTTTTCAATTGTTCTCAAACCGGGAGACTATCTACAGTACACTGTCAAAGCGACCAAAGATGTGTTAAATAATGTTACTTGTGCATGGATTGGATGGGCGGTAGACTTTTGGTCTAGCGACGGAGTCTCAATCAATATGTCTTGGGTTCGATCACCACTAGGTTTGCCAAGTAATTGTCTTCGCGCACGCGCGTAGAAAATCAACAATCAGAATTACTTACGCCAGCACATCATTATATTCTATCCAAGCCACAACGGGACGAAATGGACCGACAGTATTGTGACGCTCTATGGTTTGAAAGCTTTGACCACGCCGCACCTACCGTGTCCGGTCTTCCGGACCAGAAATTCCAGTTAATCACTGTTTATTGTCAAAATCCAAAGTTAGAAAAAAGTCATATGTATTGTGCATACTTGAAACGAACCAAGGTTTGTATGTGAGCATTTGAATACGCAGAAGTAGAAAAATTTATTAACATGGTGCTGGTCACATTCTTCGCAGCTCTCAGTTACATGTATAGCCGTTGATTCGAGTCAGAATTTTAGCTCTGCTCAGTCACATTCATGAACCACGATGAAATGGGAGTACAGCCAGATCCTTCGACATTCTAGTTTATACATGCGATGGGTAGACCAAGCTTTTTGTTAAAGCTTATACATCTGTTATGTTATTGTAATATTATTGAAAGGTACAAGTAGGCAATGATCAGGAAAAGGCGTAATCAGAAAGAAACTCCCACTCCAAAAACGAGGTGGGAATGAACTTAATTGACAGTTAGGTACTTATACTTAAAAGAAAACATATCGTAAGCCAAGTGAGCAGCTATTTCCCAATAGGGCACCATTCAGTTACCCGGACTAAATTAAAACTATAAAAACGTACATAAGGTTCAAACAGCACAAAAATTCGACTCCAAAACATAAAACAAATAGGACCACAACAGAAGTATATCCTTGCAACGATCAGTAATATAAAATTTCGGGGGGGGGGGGGGGGGGCTTAAATAGATTTAAAGGGTAAAGGGTACATTTATGTCCAATGCACATTACCCCCAAAACTACTGATCAATACCCAGGAAGCTCCGTCCCGAAATGACAGAACAAATGCTGACTGGGACGTTAAAGCTGAATAAAAGACATGCAATGGGATGTCTAAATTATGACTTAATTCAGTTTAAGAATTTCAACAAAATGACCTTCATTTCAAGGACGCTGTCCACACCAAGCCCCAGGGCCGGGCTAAACCTCCCAAATCCACCGCCTGTTATCCATCCCCCGGGGGATACGGCAGCGCAGCGACAAACAGGAATGGTCCTGTCATGCTTTTCAACCTGAAATGGAAGATAATCACGAAACGTTTAAAGAACGACTATTTTTAATCGAATAGAATGTACTGTATAAGAGAAACGGTTGCTTTTCAACCATAACTATTATCCGATTATGAAATTGTGGCATTTTGCACAAAAGATGTCACTCTTCATTGTATCTACATATCCAAACATTTAAGTGCAAACTGTCTCGAAAAATGTTCACGGTGAACGGTAAAATATCATGTTATACATCAGGGAAGCATGTCCGTGCAATGAATACCCCCTTAAACCCCATTTTTATATAGCAAAACTGGGGTTTGCAGGGGTATTCCTATTTTTCTTATTTTTGACCCAAAACATAGATTGAAGGTACTCGTAAGAACCGCCTCGGCGAGGCGGTTCTAACGTGTACCCACAATCTATGTTTTGAGCAAAAATAAGAAAAATATTGAAATTTTTCTACTGAAAATTTTCATTTTTTACAACTTTAAAAATCTCTTTATATTACATGGACATGTTTTTTGTAATGATTTTTGAAATAGTAAAATTGCACTGAAATCTTCAGTCGTTTATCACAAGTTATTAATAAGTTCGCATAAATAAAAGCATGAGCTTCGAAGGGGAAAGCAACATTTTGACGATCGGTAACACGACCTCTTTGTACAACTGCATAGCGACCGGTATAATATCTTTTAAATTTTTTGAAATAATGAAATAACACAGAAATCCTTCACAGTCGCTTATCATAAGTGATAAATAAATTATGTTCGTCCGCATAAATAAAAGCATGAGCTTCGAAGGGGAAAATAATCATCGGTTACATGACCTCTTTGTACAACTCCAAGGAGCCAATCCCTGTTTCAACAGTAACTTCTCCATGCTCACTCCTGGCCGTGGCTTCAGTGTTAACACTGATTTGCTTCATCTCCATCAGGTTGATGCTTAAGCTTCCATGTGCTGACGATTTGCCAAAGAGTTCGTTTCCTTTAGACTTGATCGTCACGCGCAGGTTGTGCTTCTTAGCAAATTTAACAGCGAGTTGGATATCCTCGGTGTTTTTGCAGATGACATGAACGATCGGAAAGCTAAAATATATAATCAAGTTCCTAAACTTTAGAACAATAATGAAAAATTGTAAAGGTGGCACCATCATATTGAAAATAATACAGGCAAAATAAAAAATATTGATTTGCAAGTCGTACATTACATTACTGAAGGTTGTTAATTACCAAATAATTACCTAACAAGTTAAACCATTCATTCATCCGTATGCAAATATTTTAGATTATGTGAATGGCCTTGGCAGTTAATAAACGATTTGTTTTAAAGTATCCTCTTGAAAACTGTATAAAATATATATAATAACTGACGTTTTTGAGAAAAGGAGATATACAATACACTCGGATAAACAACCTAGCAGTTGCAAAGTTACATTTACGTCTAATTGTATAGTGTTTCAATTGGTTTTACAACAGGATAAACACCTACGTTCGATAAAAATCAATGGAAAGAGAAATTCATATTTACGTCTCTGTGACCAAGTTGAACTGGTAATTATACACTGTATAGTTGTGATTATCTGGCCAGACCAGGTGGCCCGTCATGCTATCCTCAAGTTTTGCCCACTCCAGCTGACCCGGGAAACATGATAGGTTCGGGCGGCAGCGACGCAGGATAGTTCCCTCATCTTCGGGCTCAAAATATATGTTACCATGCAAGGCGTTGAGCATGGCGAAAATGCACATCAACGAAAGCAACTCCGAGTAGCTGAAACGTACAGTTTGCTGCTTACTGTCCTATTAGTTCACGTCATGTATTGTTGAATAAAATGATGATAAGAAAGGTACAAGGAGGCAACGATCAGGGTAAACTGTAATTTGACCGTGTAGAGTTTGCAAACTGAAACATAGACTCTCAGAACTGTTAGGGATATTCTTATAAAGTTATTTTGAAAAAGTGTTCTCGGTAAAACTCATAGGTGTCTGTTGTAACTTGTCCAGATTCATGATCCATACAAATACTTTCTTTTAATTTGATTCCTCAGATGTCAGTTGTTTTTAATTACTTTATCGAATTAGGCTGAAAGATTATTGTTTCCACTAACCCGACCGACCCTGCCTCGACCCACCGATTCAGATAGTTTAGGAAGAGCGATGGGAGCAATACCCTACATGTAGCTACAATATGCCTAGCCACACAACTGTTTTTGTTTATTGTAGACCTTCAACAGTATTTCTGCCATATCGAGTGCGATGGTTACGATGTAGAAAATTAATTTGGCAAGACATAAGCTTTCGTTCTGATCCTCATTTATTCTGTGTGATAGTATGCGTGCTGTTTCACCTGGTTGAATTTAAACAAATAAATCAAAATCAAACTAACACAATTATATTATTTTCATGAATTTTTTAAAGTGTTTCCGTAGAGGACGCATAGTGTTTCAGTCGCCCCGTAAAGCGGGTCGCGCGTCACTTCGCCGCAGTTTACTTTTGATGTTCGCCATTTTCACATACACGTAGAAGCAATTTTGGACACTACATATTCTGTCCAAGTGCACAAATTATTCATTTGTTTTACAAATAATGGTGTATACAGTCTTCACATTGACACGTGTTTTTTAAGATTATTGCCTCGTGTATAGTCCCTTTTAACAGAATGGACGCTGGTCTTGTTTGGAAAGAGCTAGTAACTTTGTTTTTTATGCGTGTTGTTAAATTGCTTGTGATGTGTTGCACCGCCATGTCTCTCCCGCCTGGTGTCTATGTTAGGATGGGAAATTTAATTGTATAGATTCTTGGTCATTATATTGTTACTTGATTACAGATAAGGATCTGATTGTGCTCATTTCTGATCATATGCGTTTTTATACAATTTTCGGCCCGATCAAGATTATTTTAGTTCATATGAGACGGGTAAATCAGTAACAGTGGGAAAAGGGGAGAACCCTGAGAAAACGAACTTGCACACCCACAAGCAGAACTTGGTTTGTGTCACCCGTGATTGTAAGACTGATCAATTAGGCAGCAACCTACGGCGAAGAGTTCATTGTCTTGGTGTTGGTAGTTGCCAAAGCGATATTGCTGCGCTGAAGGTTGCTTTAATCCATTTTATCACATGTTGTGTGATGTTGCATCAATCTTTGTTGTAAGGACTTTGATTGTATCGCAAGCATATATGATAGTGCTTACACTGATAGACAATATCCGAATACACATATTCATCTAAAGTATACCACGCAGACGTTTCACGTGTCCATTTACCGACCTTTTATATGTAAACAAACGAACCGCTATTCATGATTCTAATATATATACATGTAACAGGGGAAATTTAATTATGTTGTGTTTGGCTATTGAAATTTTGTCCTAGGGCACATCGACAAAACAAAGATCATATCAAGCCGGATCAGTTATCAAACCACATTGCTGCTTGGTTAGTGTTAAGGGCATGCGTTCTAAAGTCCTTTTTTAACATTTAAAAGTACGATTTCTATCATGATAAAGTTTATACTGAACCTATTAAGCAAGCCTCCATGGTGCAGAGGTTATTTCACGTGCCTTATAAACCAGAGATCGCAGGTTTGATCCGGGTCTTCTGGAGTCTGTCGGATGAGACTTTAAACTGAGGTCTCGCTTCCATATGACCTTTGCTGTTTGAAACAAACCGATTCAATTTATTATTTATTTAAATTCAGATTGAGTAAGAAGCTTATGTGCTTATATGCTTGCCCGATTCCGGACGCAAAGATGGGCCCTTATGAGTAAGGTTAACAATGATCAAATGTTGTAGATCTGTCGTCAGCATGTGTAATACATGTGCACTAAAACGGTACCCTGTATCATGACGATATCATTACAAAACCTTAACAAGCAAAATACAGTGTGTGTGGGGTTTTTTTTAAGTTGAAAAAAAAAATGAAAATTTTCAGTTCAACAGTTTTGATATTTTTTTATTTGTTCAAAACATAGATTGTGGACACATGATAGAACGAATACTTACAATCTATGTTTTCAGAAGCATAGGCAACCTAAGTTGACCTTGTCCTATAATAGTTTAATGTCATCCCTGGATATAGACTTTGTAGATGCTTCATGCCAAGTTTCAAAATCATAGGCCTACTGGTTCTGAAGAAGAACACTTTTAAAGGTTTTTCAATTTATAGCCATGGCGGCCCTTTTGGTCAAGTTACCTTGACCATTAATACAAACTTTAGTTCCCTTCCACGAAGTTTGGCTTTGATCGGCCATGCGGTTGCAGAGAAGATGTTTAAATATTATAGTCATATACATGTACGAGGGATGGACCGGTAAATCGTGTACTTTGCTGATATTTTCATTATTTGACCTATTGGCATTAAACTTTTCATTCAAGTTCAGTAAATCAGGCGCTTTAAAGGTATATAAACTACAAGGCTTATACTTCATACTCCCGGTCCCCAATATCTACACAATGGAAAGGTACAGTGTTACATCTCAACTCAGCTCAACTTACTCAGCTCATCATGCTGTCTGTAAGGTATCGCTACGAATCAATGACGATTCATGACGGCAACGCTACGGTCAATGAGGATTGACCACGGTGGCACAACGAATGCTCACGGTGTTTGTACGATTCGATACGGTACTAGTACGATTCACGGTGGTAGCCGTTGAGGCCAATCGTGGAGCTCCGTAGCGAAGCCGTGGATGATTCGTAGGACAACCGTACACAATTCGTGGTGAATCGTGAAAATTCGTGGTGTCAAAGATTCCACGACTGTCTAGGATCTCTCACGAATAGCCGCGAATATAGCTAAGGTGTCAGTACGAATAAGCACGATTCCGTTACGGTTGTGCTACGAATTAGGCCACGCCCAGTAACCACCACGATTCGCAACGAATGTTTTAAACAGTTTAAAACTTCCGTAGCGCTACCGTGGAGTTTCCCGAATCATCACGATTCATCAAGATTCACCACGATTCACCACGGTTCTACTACGAATCACCACGGTACACGACGATATTACAAATCGTGGCGAATCGTAGCGGCACCGTAGCCAAAAATCGTGAATGTGTAAACAGGCCTTTACATCTGAGTTAAAAATATGGTGAAATTCCTCAAACATTGAATACTTAAATGTACTTCTTTGCAAGGATCTTTATTTCAATTTACGTAATTACATACATCCAGCGAATAATGCAGTGTAATGTTTCAACGTAATCATGGTATATGTGTCTCAGTTTTCAAATACGTGCTTGTATTTTTTTTTCATGATGCGGCCCATATAGTGTATTGCTTTTGTGGTAGATGCATTGGTCTTTCTGTGAAATTGTGTTAGTCGTCGCGGTTCGAATCCTGGCATATAGTGATCCTAACGTGGATACTAGTGGCATCTACGGTAGAAAATCTGATACTACGATGCGCAACAAGAGAGGCATTCTAAAGGGTATAGGAAAAATTCCTTATTTGTATCGTTCATTTAGAGCTAAGCAATTCTAACTTCCGGAGCAGAAAAAAAACTGGATCAGATTACGTAAAACCCGGAGGTTTAAAGCAGGCTGTCAATGACATTAAGCTAATCAATCCGGACGGGCTAAAAAAAGTTGTCACCGGAGGATATGGGGACCCAGCAAGCAACACAATGTTTGAAGGGAGAATAGGCGGTGACGTAGTAACGATGATAATTAAAGATGACGGAAAGGCAATGATTTTGTTCGGTCGTGACAACAGCCTGGCTAGAGTAATAACTGTAAGATATGACTGATGCACGAATGTTACAACTAGACGGACTACATGTTTAATCGTAAAAATCGTTAAGATACAATTGGTATTCATATTAAGATTGAGTATAACGCTACATCAGACCTGCCACACCCCCACCCCATCATATAAGTGCATAATGTAGATAATTGAAGCAAAGTTTGACTATTACAATTCAGTGTGAAATTAAACACAATAAAATCAGACCGGTCAACTATTACTACATGTAGCAATATGAATACGAGTGTAACCACGTTTGACAAGTGTATTAAACCATGGATCAGTGTGAAACGGAAAACAATCGTAAAACTATTATTACAATTTCAAACAACTAGATCAGGAGTGTAACACCATTCGGGTCAACAACGCTTTACAACTATTTGACAATCGAAACAAGCCAACGGCTCACTAGGAAAACATGCCCTTATACCCCTCTTTTATAAAGAAAAACTGGGGTATGCAGGGGTTTACCTATTTTTCTTATTTTTGCTCCAAAACATAGATTGTGGGTACTCG
The DNA here is from genome assembly GCA_964017185.1 of Rugalucina vietnamica. Taxonomy (NCBI): domain Eukaryota; kingdom Metazoa; phylum Mollusca; class Bivalvia; order Lucinida; family Lucinidae; genus Rugalucina; species Rugalucina vietnamica. Next base: position 35,897,266 of record OZ024884.1, read on the forward strand.
TTAGAACCGCCTTGGCGAGGCGGTTCTAACGTGTACCCACAATATATGTTTTGAGCAAAAATAAGAAAAATATCAAACTTTTTACTGACAATTTTCATTTTTTACAAATTTAAAAATCTCTGTTTATTTTATACTTAGCAGTGAAAATAATGTATATCAAAAATAGATAAAAGTGATATTTTCACTGCAGAATTGATATTGATATTTTCACTAGTGATTGATATCAGCCGATATTTTCACTGTAGAGTTTGGATTTATTTACTTCTGACGTTTCCATTCACTTGACGTCATTAAATGTGCCTCACTTCAGAAATTCAAATGCCTATAACTCCGTTATTTACGAACGAAAACATAAAGTGTGGGTATTCATTTTCTTAGTTAGAACGTTAGGAACAATGTGGTACCAAAATTATTTGTGTTTTCAAAAAATTTTGTTTTTTGCATTTTCACCGCCTGCTTTGTGAATAGGAAAGTTCAACATTTGAGACTCATTGAACTCAGCATGCAACTTATCCCACTCATCGAACTCATCGTATAACTTATCCAACTCATCCAACTCAACATGCAACTTATCCAACTCATCGAACTCAGCTTACAACTTATCCAACTCATCCAACTTACTGTTCAACTTATCCAACTCATTCAACTTACTGTTCAACTTATGCAACTTACTCAACTCAGCTTACAACTTATCTAACTCATCCAACTTACTGTTCAACTCATGCAACTTACCCAACTCAGCTTACAGCTTATCCAACTCATCCAACTTACTGTTCAACTTATCGAACTTAACGAACTTACATGTATAGTTCAACTTATGCAACTCATCGAACTCAGCATGCAACTTATCCAACTCATCGAACTCAGCGTATAACTTACCCAACTCATCCAACTTACTGTTCAACTTATCGAACTCATCGAACTTACTGTTCAACTTATGCAACTTACCCAACTCATCTTACAACTTATCCAACTCATCCAACTTACTGTTCAACTTATGCAACTTACCAAACTCAGCTTACAACTTATCCACCTCATCCAACATACTGTTCAACTTATAAAACTGAACGAACTTATAGTTCAACTTATCCAACTCATCCAACTTACTGTTCAACTTATGCAGCTTACCAAACTCAGCTTACAACTTATCCAACTCATCCAACATACTGTTCAACTTATAAAACTGAACGAACTTATAGTTCAACTTATCCAACTCATCCAACTTACTGTTCAACTTATGCAACTTACCAAACTCAGCTTAAAACTTATCCAACTCATCCAACTTACTGTTCAACTTATGCTACTTACCCAACTCAGCTTACAACTTATCCAACTTATCCAACTCAGCTTACAACTTATCCAACTCATCCAACTTACTGTTCAACTTATCGAACTCATCGAACTTATAGTTTAACTTATCCAACACATCGAACTCAGCATGTAACTTATCCAACTCATCGAGCTCAGCGTATAACTTATCCAACTCATCCAACTTACTGTTCAACTTATCAAACTTAACGAACTTATAGTTCAACTTATGCAACTCATCGAACTCAGCATGCAACTTATCCAACTCATCGAACTCAGCTTACAACTTATCCAACTCATCCAACTTTCTGTTCAACTTATCCAACTCATCCAACTTACTGTTCAACTTATGCAACTTACCCAACTCAGCTTACGACTTATCCAACTCATCCAACTTACTGTTCAACTTATCGAACTTAACGAACTTAAAGTTCAACATATGCAACTCATTGAACAGCATGAAACTTATCCAACTAATCGAACTCATCGTATATCTTATCCAACTCACCCAACTCAACGTGCAACTTATCCAACTCATCGAACTCAGCTTACAACTCATCCAACTCATCAACTTACTGTTTAACTTATCGAACTCATCGAACTTACTGTTCAACTTATGCAACTTACCCAACTCAGTTTACAACTTATCCAACTCTTCCAACTTACTGTTCAACTTATCAAACTTAACGAACTTATAGTTCAACTTATGCAAACTCATCGAACTCAGCATGCAACTTATCCAACTCATCAAACTCAGCGTATAACTTATCCAACTCATCCAACGTACTGTTCAACTTATCGAACTCATCGAACTTACTGTTCAACTTATGCAACTTACCCAACTCAGCTTACAACTTATCCAACTCATCAAACTTTAAGTTACTGTTCAACTTGTGCAACTTACCCAACTCAGCTTACAACTTATCCAACTCATCCAACTTTAAGTTACTGTTCAACTTATGCAACTTACCCAACTTAGCTTACAACTTATCCAACTCATCCAACTTACTGTTCAACTTATCCAACTCAGTTTACAACTTATCCAACTCTTCCAACTTACTGTTCAACTTATCAAACTTAACGAACTTATAGTTCAACTTATGCAAACTCATCGAACTCAGCATGCAACTTATCCAACTCATCAAACTCAGCGTATAACTTATCCAACTCATCCAACTTACTGTTCAACTTATCGAACTCATCGAACTTACTGTTCAACTTATGCAACTTACCCAACTCAGCTTACAACTTATCCAACTCATCCAACTTTAAGTTACTGTTCAACTTATGCAACTTACCCAACTCAGCTTACAACTTATCCAACTCATCCAACTTTAAGTTACTGTTCAACTTATGCAACTTACCCAACTTAGCTTACAACTTATCCAACTCATCCAACTTACTGTTCAACTTATCCAACTCATCGAACTCAACATATAACTTATCCAACTCATCCAACTTAGTATTCAACTTATGCAACTTACCCAACTCATCGCTCTACTTACCTGACTCAGCGTATAACTCATGCAACTCATCGAGCTTAATGTTCAACATATCCAACTTATCTAACTCATCGCTCAACTTATCCAACTCATCTAACTCATGGCTCAACCTATCCAACTCATCGAACTTACTGTTCAACTTATCCAACTCATCGCTTAACTTATTCAGCTCATCAAACTTAGTCTTCAACTTAGCTTTCTTAACTTACTCTACTTAACAAACTTAGCTTGTCCTGAGATACATATAACATATCTTACTCATATAGCTATTAAACCCAGACTTCGACTTGCTTAACTTAACTCATCCAAGTTATTAATATAAAACCTATATAACTCAGCTTGCTTAACTTATACAACTCATCAAACTTAACTTAGATGCAGACATGTACGTGCATTTAGCTTTGCTATTGTGTGCAACTATTGTAACTTATCGAACTTAGCTCAGCCCTGGATGCCATTGTATAACTGTCTTGCCATGTTGTTTTAATCTAAACTTAATGAACTTATCTTTTATCACTGTCAGCGTATGTTTGACGGCCGTTACCTTGGAAAGGAATAGTTAGAGTTTCAGGACTATCGTAAGGCCTTAAAACAAGATGACAATACGCGAAAAATTCTGTTATTTATAGCTTTTTCCATCTACATTTCGCTTATGTCGTCCTAACAAAGGTAACTATTACACGCAACTTAACTGCCAGATAGCTACGTAGACACCAGCATCAAATGTACAAATGTATGACACAATCCCTATATACCTATATAGCTATGATTGTCCCGAAATTTGTGGCCCATACAAAATACATGTTTGCTATTTGGCTTCGTACTTGATACTCCGTGTCCCGAAATTAGACGCTCTTATAAACACAGGACAAATAATCAGATGTGCTTTCTTCAAAGTAAAACAGTATGTGCACATGCCTGGACACATTTCGGGACCGGGAGTATGAAGTACCTGCCAATTTTATGTACAGCTTGTAAAATGTGCATGATTGGTTAGGTCAATGTATGCGTACCCGGCGCAGCCCAAACAAGCACATTGAAATAATCTTCTGTATGATTAATAAAGTAATATTTTTTCAGCCATGTCGGTGTTAAGCGCCAAAACTAACTGTCTGCTGATAGCAACATTCTCTAACATCACTTGAGAAAGTTTCGAATGTTACGCATCATCTGTTTGAAAATGGCACACATGTAATTGCTGTCTGTTAAACCTACAACCTAATGAAAATTGCGACGTTAGAGGAAGAGAAAGCGCGACGAACGGCAATCCAGTTCTGTGTGCAGACCGTTATGACCTCAAATGATTCATTCAAGCATCTGAAATGCACAAATATATACGGTGGTATTTCTAGGAGCCTTATTTTTAATGGCATGGTCGAGTTAGAGATGGGTCGACAGAAAGTACACAGCAAACGTACAGTATAAGCGTTTTCAGGGCAGAGAAAAATTAATGTAAGCGATTGAACATATCGTTACATAGTGTATGGTTCAGTGATAATACAAACATCGCTTGTGTATCGCACTCAACGGAGCGTTCTTCTATAAAGAGTAAACGATAAGAACATGTAGTACATGAAGTGGACGTATAACAGTAGACGTCGTCGTCAGCGTGCGCCGGGTCTGAATGACTTGTAGTTTTGTATTGCATACTGAGATTTTATTCTTTGGTGAATTTTTCTGAAATTTTGTATGTATACCCAGAACATGTGTATGCAATATACTTGTAAATTGGAAGCCTGTACATTGAATAGTTTTTATACAGCAAGCACAGTCCACGACTGGGCCAGCCTTCGTGTATATCCTCCAGGCAGGAGCAGACAATCACCTGGGTCTTAATGTTTTCATAAAAATAAATCTGCCCATTTGTATTATCATAGCAAGTTTCCACCCATTTAATTACATTAATTTCTTCATTTAAATGCATGGGCGACCTACATTTAAGTTGATCTTGCCGTAAAATAGGTCAAGATCATCCCAGCGAAATGATTTATACAAACTTTGTAATGTTTTTAATATTGTTTGATGCTTCATGCCAAGTTACAAAATCATAGGCCTTCTGGTTCTGGAGAAGAAAAATTTTAACGGTTTTTGCTATTTATAGCCAATGCGGCCATCTTGGTCATGTAACCTGGTCCATTTATGCAAATTTCTTTCCCCCTTCCTAAGAATGCTCCGCAAACAGTTTTAACTTTGATTGGCCAAGCTGTTTCAGAGAAGAAGAGCATGGAAATTGTTGACAGACGACGACGGACGGACGACGGGGCATGGCCATCCTATAAGCTCACCTTTTGAGCCGAAGGGCTCATGTGAGTTAAAACTAGGTATACCCCTGCATACTCAAGTTTTGCTTTATAAAAGCGTTGTTCAATGGGGTAAACATGTCACGGTCATGTTATCCTGATGAGGATAGCAGACCATGCTCGATATTACTTGAAATGTCACTGTCAAAACGTGGTAAGGCGTAGAATAAAAAACTGCACATTGAATTAAAGATCAACTAAATGTTTAAAATCGTAAATCTTGCCATGTTCACATGTAAACAAATTCTGTGTGTTCACGAAAAATACGTGAAATGTAGCTTAACAGAACCAATGTACATGTACGTATATACATGCACCAGTATGTTAAAAGTCACATGGCGATAACAAATATTTGATAGTTGTTTTTCCACCAACAGTTATCGTTATATGCAGACGGGATCTCGGTTTATAGTGTCACCATAAAGCCATGGGCAGCTCAGAATTGAACTAGCGATCCCTAGTTATACACACGAGTGTCTAAAAAAAATAATATTCTGCACTGGAAGCTGTTTTATTCGCGCCAAGCATTTGTAAGGCCGACTCGCATTGAACACGTAATGTATCTTTAATGGCGAACATGACGGGTGATGATGCAATTTTGTAAACATGTCGTGTCAAAGGCCACTTCTGGTTCATTGTTCCATCAGAATCAGACAGTTAAACGGGAAGACAACAATAATCATTGTGATTTTATCAATGCATATAGGTTTTAAGTTTTTATTTTATTTTATTTTATTTTTTTTTGTTTTCTACGCAAGAATATTGTCAAATATGCGAAATAATAATAATAATAATAATTCCAGTAAAATAGACGTTTCCTACTCGCACTCAACCTCCTGAGCTAACGAGTCAGATGCTCTTATCAAAATCATTTTTATTAAGGCTTTATGTCCCAGTCAACATTTTTTTCAGTCATGTCGGGACGGAGCCAACGCTTCCTGGGTTTAACCAGCAAGTCAGGAGTTAATTTGTCTTGCTCAAGGACACAACACGGTGGCGCCTGTGGGGATCGAACCCAGGACCTCTCGATTCGGAGTCAGACGCCCTACCACTACGCCACCGCGCTCCCTAAAAATAATTTTGTACCAGTCTTATATAAACTACATGTACGTATTTATTCTCGACATAAGATTTTACGAAGCGACTGACTAAACCACTGCGACATGAAGTCAGCTATGGAACTTGCGTGCGTGCGCGCGAGCGTGTGTGTGTGTGTGTGTGTGTGTGTGTGTGTGTGTGTACTCGCGTAAAGAATATTGTCATCCTGTTTTAGGGTTAAGCAAGGTACGCGGCACGTTATGAAAAAACGAACTGTATGTTTCTCAGTCTATAAACATTCATTTTCTTGAAAATAATATTGTTTTAGTTTGAAGTTTAATTATACTTATTTGAATTCAACCAGATAAACATCACGCATAATTCAAGAGAATAAATGAGGATAAGAAAGAAACCCTTTGACTTGGAAAAAAGCATCCCAAAAATTGTAATTATCGCATTCGAAATGCTGAAATACTGTGGAAGGTCTACAAAACCTCAACTTATTTGTATGGCTATGCAAAATGTAGCTAGGATATCGCACTTATGACTTGCAGATGATTGTCTAATGGACACAAAACGAAACATCAACCAAATAAATAACAACAAGATTTCGAGTATCTGTTTGAAATACATGTATAAACATGCCAAAATAAATTATGTTCTCTCACGAGACAGCACGTGGAACTGTAGGTCTTACACCTTATAAATATACATATATCTTTACATGTACACTACACAGTGTACTTTTTGAGTTAGTGCCTACGTCGGCGGAAAACATTTTAAGTCGTCCAGGGTGGCTAACTTATCCTAGCCACATTATGCCTGTACAAGACTTCAGTATATTCATATTTTCATGTCTCCCAGAAAGAAATATTGACGTGAGGATAGATCAGCTCTTATACCAAAAATACGATCGAGCTCCCAATACAAGAGAAAACATACATGTGGGCTGCCGTCTCAAACTTTAATTCCTTTACGATTTAAGAATTCAATGTAGTAGGGCATTTCATGATTCTTGCTTTTGCCAAAAAATATAATCAGCTGATAATATATGTTTTATGTACAAAGCTTTTTTGTCACAAGAGAGACAAATAAAGAAAAGAAAAAAGTCATCCGTCCGGGACTCGAACGCAGGACCTTTCGCTTTCAATTCCAAGCACGCAACCTACTGAGCTACACAGGTACATGTACACGTCCTTTTTGACTCTCTTATTTAATTCGTCTTCGTCGGGCTATTGGTAGTTTTGACTAAGTGATTCTTCATATCGTCCCTCGTCTTCGTCTCAAATATGCCCTCACGAGTCGTCCCCCATCACACGGAAAGTCATAAACGCAAGCGCCAGCAGCATTTACGTTCAAAAGTGAAAAATGTCTATTATGATATTGGATTAAAGCTTTATACTTCAAAGTTCAAACCTTAGTTTGAATATTATTGTGCACTAGTAGTTGCCATTCATCTGGCCTCAGCAACGTTGATTGTTGTAATCAAAGAGCATTATTTTATTTGTATAAAACATAAAAAGGTACAAGTAAGCCATGATCAGGAAAAGGCACAATCAGAAAGAAAGTCCCACTCCAAAAACCGAAGTGGGAAAAAAACCAAATTGAAAGTTAGATAATTGTACTAAGAAAGCACATTGTAAGCCGAGCGAGCAGCTATTTCCCAATATGTGGCCACTCAGTTACCTTAACCTAACTAAAATATGAAGACGCACATAAGGCGCAAACAGCACAAAAATTCAACACCAAGACATAAAACAGACAGTAAGAACAACAACAGAAGTATCGCCTTGGAACGATCAGTAATACAAAATTACTGGCGGGCATAAACTAGTTTTACATGGCCATAACCTCACCCTCAGCTTTTGCTGTGGTTCACAACATATAGTTAGTTGTTCGGTCCTCGTGGCGAATCTCTAACTAGTCAATGAATCACCAAGGACAAACAAACAAGTCATGACAACCACCATGATGAATCAAAAACGATGACTCACAGATTCAGTAAGCTGCCCAGCGATTGAAATCCCTGGGCGCCAAATAAATTACAGAAAGTCCGGAGCAAAAGAAAAACACCAGTTGAACCCCGGTGGGCAAGTATACTGGGATTGAAAACGAAACAGAAACATGATTAATTAATCAAAGCACCTGTTACCACAGCCTTTCTGCTTGTGTACGCTGTCTCCGTCACCAATATCAATCATTGAAAGAAATGTTATAATTGCTTTCTTGGTAACAGTTGCATACTACATGTATGCGTTTCTGGTTTCGTTAGGACGTACATATATCGCTATATACACCAGTATATACCACGTGCTGTCTTGCGACACTTGCTCTGGTTTGCCATTTAAGTGCGGTTAGCTTTATAGACAAAAGAAAGTGTCCTTTGAACGAAGTGGGTCCGAAAAATGATGGGCCCGAAAGGTATAAGTTCCGAAAATTCCTGGACCCAAAAGGTTTTATAATTACAATAGAAAAGATACAAACTAAACCACTTGATCCATTATTGTTTTGGGCATCAGCCAAAAACAGTTTAGTGGTCATGTTGTAAAGGATTTATTTGCGTAGTTTTCGTGCCATGATGTGTGCCTTAAATGCACACTGCATGCTGTTGTTTAAACATCCTGCCTTAAATGGCGGCAAAATCTTAACTTTTACTGTGGTGTAGAGGTGGTTGCCTGTATGGGTTATGGTCAACTCGTACTTATATCGACTCGTCCCTATTCAACTCGCAATTTTTCAGTGGTCAACTTGTACTGTCGTCAACTTTTACCTCAAGCCAACTTGCACTTTGTTATTGGTCAAATATTATTATAAAAATAGCAAACACCTGTAAAACTCTAGTTCTCCAGAACCAGAAGGTCTATGATTTTGAAACTCGACATGCAGCATCAGGAAATGGAGCTTTAATTTACAAGGTTTATATAAATCATGACCCTGGGATGACCTCCCTGACAGCCATCTTGGTCATGTGACCTTGATCTTGCGAGCAATTTATTTTCTCTTCGCAAGGAGGCTTTTTTTATTGGTCCAGAGGTTTCAGAGAAAATATTTGAGGACATTTTTTATAAAAAAAAAAAAAAAAAATAGATGTACATGGTCCTGAGCAATGGGCAGAAACGCCCGTGGTGTAAAATTCTTTTATTAAAAATATGTCCCATTTGCCTATCAGCATGTTTTCCTCATTAAAGTATATTTTAACAGTTTTTCATATTCAATGCATAGCCGACCTAAATGGTTATCTCAGTATCATCATTCTTACAAACTTTGTAGAGCTCCATTCTCAAATGCTTCATGGCGAGTTTCCAAATCAGAAGACTTCCGAATGTTTAGAAGATTTTTTAAATATTTTGCTGTATGTAAAAATGGAAGCCATTTGGTCATTTGACATCGGTCAATAAAACAAATGTTAATTTTCCTTTGCAAGGAAACTTCATACAGAATGGTTTTCATTGACCATGTAGTTTCAAAGATAAAATATGTTTGAATATCATTGAAATGTATATGTAAATAGCCCCTGGTCAGCGATATACAACAACCCAACCAGGCCAATTTATTTCCTCAACATAAAACTACTGTCCATTTGTATCTACTTGACATACACCAGGCTAGACCAAAACTTGGCTTCTTCAAGAAGCCATCTTGTTTTGGCCGTTCCTGCTGAGAGTATTAATGTGCGAAAGTGGTCAAACCTTTCCCATAACTGTTTGTATTGAAGTTTTGCATTGCAGTTAACTGGAGGTAGACCGGTGTTTTCTATGTGTCAAGTAGAACAACGGGGAGATAAGGTTTTTTACTGAAGGTCTAAACCCAGTACCAGGGGATATTCAACACAGTACTTTTCATAGTATAGTGCTATAAATTACCAGAATCAAACACAGAGCTTTTCAGAAACTTGTTTTTCATGAAAACCACAAGTGGGTACACCAGTGGTCGGAACTGTTTGTCAGACGACCACATACGCACAGAGACAGTCAACAGCTTTAAAACAGATGTCCATTCGTGTGTAACAACAATCCCTTTATATGAACATGTCGTGGCAAAGGCCACATTGGTTCCTTGTTCCGTTAACTTAACAGGTAAACGGGATAAAGGTGGTCACGGGGCTGCGACAATAAACAATGCAAGGATTATAATTAATAAATGCACACAACCGTGGTTAATGTACCGAAATTGGAAACACCGTCTACCAATACAGGTACAAAAAGTGGTTTTAGACACGGACTGAAAGTTTATCAACCTGATTTGAGGCAAATGTCATAGGGTTTAGGTACTGTCTTGAGGGTTTAGGTACTGTCTTGCGACAAAAGCCAGCTTTAATACCGACCTGCTAGACTGTTGGAGAATCTGGTTCAATCCCCGTCAGGAAATAAAATATAATTGTTAGATCCTTTGGAAGCAGTAAAAACATTCAAAGAGAGGTGGGCCATATTGTACAATTCCTTTACAAAACTGGCAGCGAAAGCCAGACATTCATGATTGCTGCAATTTCAAGAATTTTCACCAGTATAGTCTAAATCAAAGACTTACAGCTCCGTTTCATAAGTTTAATACATACCGATTTGTTTCATAAGTAATGGCATAGCAGTACCCGTACTTGAAGCTTGGCCAAATTTTATTGGGTGTTTGCAGGCTTGAACGAATTTTGCTCAGTCAATCCTAATACATAGAATTAGTCAATGATTGTAACAATTTAGATTTTGATTGATAAATAAATAGATAATAGAATATAAAATATGATAAACGAGATAACATTACTTCTGTGACACGAATATCAATGTTAACATTGGTTTCTCACATTACATGACAATTTGAACTAAAACTTAATTTTTGCAATTACATGACAGAGCGTCCAGGAGACTACACCGTACATAATATTTGGGCTACCCTATGTACAGTCGAGGTTATTGAAGCCTGAAATCTTGCATCCTTCTAGAATATCTAACCTTGTTTGGACTGTCGTGTCGCCATTTTGTGTCCCAGTACCTTTTTGAGCGGCTTTCTTTGGATCAAATATTTATATTCAACTGTTTGGCCAGTGTTATTTGTAAAAACAAACGGTTGTATGTATACTTATGTATCAAACGCTGACTGATTGTATAATTTGGTGTACAACGGCTATTTGGGAGCAATAATAAATTTGAATATACACATGGCAGACCAAATATTATGTTAGGTGTAGTATGCTGGGTGATATGCCAATTTAACGGTATAATCTGTTTTTGGTTAAAACTTTCTTGAAGTGTATGAAATCAATGTTAAGTTGATATTTGTATCCCTAAAGTTATGATATTTTGCTTATCATTTTAATGTGTTACTTTTGATAAATCAATCGATTAAAATCTAAAATGATACAATCAGTGAATAGTTTCATGTATTAAGTTTGACATAACGAAATCCGTTCAAATCTGCAAATACCCAATAACATTTGGCCAAGCTTCAAGTACGGCTACTGCTATGCCATTACTTATGGAACAAATCGGTTTGTACTAAACTTATGAAACGGAGCTGTATATTCCCAAAGTGGCCAAATATGCAAAATTCTGTTAAGATGATGATCCTTAACGTACAGTATATTTGAAATACTCCAAATATCCTCACTGATCCCAAAGGATCAAAAGAAAAATCTAATCTGCACTATGGACGATGTACGGGGAGATGAGGGTGAAGTTAGCCGAAACAGCCGAAGTAGCAGAATCTGCTGACAGAAGTAGCCGAAACAGCCGAATCAGCTGTTCCTGCTAGCAGAACCAGCCGAAACTGCTAACACGAAATTTAAGTTCCACAGACGAGATATAACGGGGTTTGAAGCACACCAAATTATCTACTCAGCCAAAGAAAAATATTACGAAAATGACCGAAAATACACACTTCCATATAAAAAAGCAAAGTGAAGATACGTTCTTCGGCTGTGAACCTGTCATCGCCGAGCGCGGACTTTCGGGAGCTAGCCACCTAGTGGGTCTTACAGTAGAAGGGTGGCACTCTCAGACCACATGCACCGCTATGCCGGGAAAACTCTGGTTTCCGAGAAATAGGGGGACAAATATGACCGAAAATGCACATTTCCGTATAGAAAAGGCATGCCGCGGGTACCCTCTTCGGCTGGGTACTTTTTCGACTTTCGGGAGTTGGAGACCCAGTGGATTTTGTAGTCCATACAAGTGCCTTCACGGCCCATAGGTCGGCTATTCCGGGAAAACTCTGGTTTCTCGGAAATTTTAACTCGAACATTGGGCACTTTAACATGTGCCGGTAGGGTGTGGGGTAATTTGCAGGCCTGTCATCGCCGAGTGCGGACTTTCGGGAGCTAGCCACCTAGTGGGTCTTACAGTAGAAGGGTGGCACTCTCAGACCACATGCACCGCTATGCCGGGAAAACTCTGGTTTCCGAGAAATAGGGGGACAAATATGACCGAAAATGCACATTTCCGTATAGAAAAGGCATGCCGCGGGTACCCTCTTCGGCTGGGTACTTTTTCGACTTTCGGGAGTTGGAGACCCAGTGGGTTTTGTAGTCCATACAAGTGCCTTCACGGCCCATAGGTCGGCTATTCCGGGAAAACTCTGGTTTCTCGGAAATTTTAACTCGAACATTGGGCACTATAATATGTGCCGGTAGGGGGTGGGGTAATTTGCAGGCCTGTCATCGCCGAGCGCGGACTTTCGGGAGCTAGCCACCTAGTGGGTCTTACAGTAGAAGGGTGGCACTCTCAGACCACATGCACCGCTATGCCGGGAAAACTCTGGTTTCCGAGAAATAGGGGGACAAATATGACCGAAAATGCACATTTCCGTATAGAAAAGGCATGCCGCGGGTACCCTCTTCGGCTGGGTACTTTTTCGACTTTCGGGAGTTGGAGACCCAGTGGGTTTTGTAGTCCATACAAGTGCCTTCACGGCCCATAGGTCGGCTATTCCGGGAAAACTCAGGTTTCTAGGAAATTTTAACTCGAACATTGGGCACTATAATATGTGCCGGTAGAGGGTGGGGTAATTTGCAGGCCTGTCATCGCCGAGCGCGGACTTTCGGGAGCTAGCCACCTAGTGGGTCTTACAGTAGAAGGGTGGCACTCTTAGACCACATGCACCGCTATGCCGGGAAAACTCTGGTTTCCGAGAAATAAGGGGACAAATATGACCGAAAATGCACATTTCCGTATAGAAAAGGCATGCCGCGGGTACCCTCTTCGGCTGGGTACTTTTTCGACTTTCGGGAGTTGGAGACACAGTGGGTTTTGTAGTCCATACAAGTGCCTTCACGGCCCATAGGTCGGCTATTCCGGGAAAACTCTGGTTTCTCGGAAATTTTAACTCGAACATTGGGCACTATAATATCTGCCGGTAGGGGGTGGGGTAATTTGCAGGCCTGTCTTCGCCGAGCGCGGACTTTCGGGAGCTAGCCACCTAGTGGGTCTTACAGTGGAAGGGTGGCACTCTCAGACCACATGCACTGCTATGCCGGGAAAACTCTGGTTTCCGAGAAATAGGGGGACAAATATGACCGAAAATGCACATTTCCGTATAGAAAAGGCATGCCGCGGGTACCCTCTTCGGCTGGGTACTTTTTCGACTTTCGGGAGTTGGAGTCCCAGTGGATTTTGTAGTCCATACAAGTGCCTTCACGGCCCATAGGTCGGCTATTCCGGGAAAACTCTGGTTTCTCGGAAATTTTAACTCGAACATTGGGCACTTTAACATGTGGCGGTAGGGGGTGGGGTAATTTGCAGGCCTGTCATCGCCGAGCGCGGACTTTCGGGAGCTAACCACCTAGTGGGTCTTACAGTAGAAGGGTGGCACTCTTAGACCACATGCACCGCTATGCCAGGAAAACTCTGGTTTCCGAGAAATAGGGGGACAAATATGACCGAAAATGCACATTTCCGTATAGAAAAGGCATGCCGCGGGTACCCTCTTCGGCTGGGTACTTTTTCGACTTTCGGGAGTTGGAGACCCAGTGGGTTTTGTAGTCCATACAAGTGCCTTCACGGCCCATAGGTCGGCCATTCCGGGAAAACTCTGGTTTCTCGGAAATTTTAACTCGAACATTGGGCACTATAATATGTGCCGGTAGGGGGTTGGGTAATTTGCAGGCCTGTCTTCGCCGAGCGCGGACTTTCGGGAGCTAGCCACCTAGTGGGTCTTACAGTAGAAGGGTGGCACTCTCAGACCACATGCACCGCTATGCCGGGAAAACTCTGGTTTCCGAGAAATAGGGGGACAAATATGACCGACAATGCACATTTCCGTATAGAAAAGGCATGCCGCGGGTACCCTCTTCGGCTGGGTACTTTTTCGACTTTCGGGAGTTGGAGACCCAGTGGGTTTTGTAGTCCATACAAGTGCCTTCACGGCCCATAGGTCGGCTATTCCGGGAAAACTCTGGTTTCTCGGAAATTTTAACTCGAACATTGGGCACTATAATATGTGCCGGTAGGGGGTGGGGTAATTTGCAGGCCTGTCTTCGCCGAGCGCGGACTTTCGGGAGCTAGCCACCTAGTGGGTCTTACAGTAGAAGGGTGGCACTCTCAGACCACATGCACCGCTATGCCGGGAAAACTCTGGTTTCCGAGAAATAGGGGGACAAATATGACCGAAAATGCACATTTCCGTATAGAAAAGGCATGCCGCGGGTACCCTCTTCGGCTGGGTACTTTTTCGACTTTCGGGAGTTGGAGACCCAGTGGATTTTGTAGTCCATACAAGTGCCTTCACGGCCCATAGGTCGGCTGTTCCGGGAAAACTCTGGTTTCTAGGAAATTTTAACTCGAACATTGGGCACTTTAACATGTGCCGGTAGGGGGTGGGGTAATTTGCAGGCCTGTCATCGCCGAGCGCGGACTTTCGGGAGCTAGCCACCTAGTGGGTCTTACAGTAGAAGGGTGGCACTCTCAGACCACATGCACCGCTATGCCGGGAAAACTCTGGTTTCCGAGAAATAGGGGGACAAATATGACCGAAAATGCACATTTCCGTTTAGAAAAGGCATGCCGCGGGTACCCTATTCGGCTGGGTACTTTTTCGACTTTCGGGAGTTGGAGACCCAGTGGATTTTGTAGTCCATACAAGTGCCTTCACGGCCCATAGGTCGGCTATTCCGGGAAAACTCTGGTTTCTCGGAAATTTTAACTAGAACATTGGGCACTATAATATGTGCCGGTAGGGGGTGGGGTAATTTGCAGGCCTGTCATCGCCGAGCGCGGACTTTCGGGAGCTAGCCTTCTAGTGGGTCTTACAGTAGAAGGGTGGCACTCTCAGACCACATGCACCGCTATGCCGGGAAAACTCTGGTTTCCGAGAAATAGGGGGACAAATATGACCGAAAATGCACATTTCCGTATAGAAAAGGCATGCCGCGGGTACAATCTTCGGCTGGGTACTTTTTCGACTTTCGGGAGTTGGAGACCCAGTGGGTTTTGTAGTCCATACAAGTGCCTTCACGGCCCATAGGTCGGCTATTCCGGGAAAACTCTGGTTTCTCGGAAATTTTAACTCGAACATTGGGCACTATAATATGTGCCGGTAGGGGGTGGGGTAATTTGCAGGCCTGTCTTCACCGAGCGCGGACTTTCGGGAGCTAGCCACCTAGTGGGTCTTACAGTAGAAGGGTGGCACTCTCAGACAACATGCACCGCTATGCCGGGAAAACTCTGGTTTCCGAGAAATAGGGGGACAAATATGACCGAAAATGCACATTTCCGTATAGAAAAGGCATGCCGCGGGTACCCTCTTCGGCTGGGTACTTTTTCGACTTTCGGGAGTTGGAGACCCAGTGGGTTTTGTAGTCCATACAAGTGCCTTCACGGCCCATAGGTCGGCTATTCCGGGAAAACTCTGGTTTCTCGGAAATTTTAACTCGAACATTGGGCACTATAATATGTGCGGGTATGTTGTTGGGTAATTTGCAGGCCTGTCTTCGCCGAGCGCGGACTTTCGGGAGCTAGCCACCTAGTGGGTCTTACAGTAGAAGGGTGGCACTCTCAGACCACATGCACCGCTATGCCGGGAAAACTCTGGTTTCCGAGAAATAGGGGGACAAATATGACCGAAAATGCACATTTCCGTATAGAAAAGGCATGCCGCGGGTACCCTCTTCGGCTGGGTACTTTTTCGACTTTCGGGAGTTGGAGACCCAGTGGGTTTTGTAGTCCATACAAGTGCCTTCACGGCCCATAGATCGGCTATTCCGGGAAAACTCTGGTTTCTCGGAAATTTTAACTCGAACATTGGGCACTATAATATGTGCCGGTAGGGGGTGGGGTAATTTGCAGGCCTGTCTTCGCCGAGCGCGGACTTTCGGGAGCTAGCCACCTAGTGGGTTTTACAGTAGAAGGGTGGCACTCTCAGACCACATGCACCGCTATGCCGGGAAAACTCTGGTTTCCGAGAAATAGGGGGACAAATATGACCGAAAATGCACATTTCCGTATAGAAAAGGCATGCCGCGGGTACCCTCTTCGGCTGGGTACTTTTTCGACTTTCGGGAGTTGGAGACCCAGTGGGTTTTGTAGTCCATACAAGTGCCTTCACGGCCCATAGGTCGGCTATTCCGGGAAAACTCTGGTTTCTCGGAAATTTTAACTCGAACATTGGGCACTATAATATGTGCCGGTAGGGGGTGGGGTAATTTGCAGGCCTGTCTTCGCCGAGCGCGGACTTTCGGGAGCTAGCCACCTAGTGGGTCTTACAGTAGAAGGGTGGCACTCTCAGACCACATGCACCGCTATGCCGGGAAAACTCTGGTTTCCGAGAAATAGGGGGACAAATATGACCGAAAATGCACATTTCCGTATAGAAAAGGCATGCCGCGGGTACCCTCTTCGGCTGGGTACTTTTTCGACTTTCGGGAGTTGGAGACCCAGTGGATTTTGTAGTCCATACAAGTGCCTTCACGGCCCATAGGTCGGCTGTTCCGGGAAAACTCTGGTTTCTAGGAAATTTTAACTCGAACATTGGGCACTTTAACATGTGCCGGTAGGGGGTGGGGTAATTTGCAGGCCTGTCATCGCCGAGCGCGGACTTTCGGGAGCTAGCCACCTAGTGGGTCTTACAGTAGAAGGGTGGCACTCTCAGACCACATGCACCGCTATGCCGGGAAAACTCTGGTTTCCGAGAAATAGGGGGACAAATATGACCGAAAATGCACATTTCCGTTTAGAAAAGGCATGCCGCGGGTACCCTATTCGGCTGGGTACTTTTTCGACTTTCGGGAGTTGGAGATCCAGTGGATTTTGTAGTCCATACAAGTGCCTTCACGGCCCATAGGTCGGCTATTCCGGGAAAACTCTGGTTTCTCGGAAATTTTAACTCGAACATTGGGCACTATAATATGTGCCGGTAGGGGGTGGGGTAATTTGCAGGCCTGTCATCGCCGAGCGCGGACTTTCGGGAGCTAGCCTTCTAGTGGGTCTTACAGTAGAAGGGTGGCACTCTCAGACCACATGCACCGCTATGCCGGGAAAACTCTGGTTTCCGAGAAATAGGGGGACAAATATGACCGAAAATGCACATTTCCGTATAGAAAAGGCATGCCGCGGGTACAATCTTCGGCTGGGTACTTTTTCGACTTTCGGGAGTTGGAGACCCAGTGGGTTTTGTAGTCCATACAAGTGCCTTCACGGCCCATAGGTCGGCTATTCCGGGAAAACTCTGGTTTCTCGGAAATTTTAACTCGAACATTGGGCACTATAATATGTGCCGGTAGGGGGTGGGGTAATTTGCAGGCCTGTCTTCACCGAGCGCGGACTTTCGGGAGCTAGCCACCTAGTGGGTCTTACAGTAGAAGGGTGGCACTCTCAGACAACATGCACCGCTATGCCGGGAAAACTCTGGTTTCCGAGAAATAGGGGGACAAATATGACCGAAAATGCACATTTCCGTATAGAAAAGGCATGCCGCGGGTACCCTCTTCGGCTGGGTACTTTTTCGACTTTCGGGAGTTGGAGACCCAGTGGGTTTTGTAGTCCATACAAGTGCCTTCACGGCCCATAGGTCGGCTATTCCGGGAAAACTCTGGTTTCTCGGAAATTTTAACTCGAACATTGGGCACTATAATATGTGCGGGTATGTTGTTGGGTAATTTGCAGGCCTGTCTTCGCCGAGCGCGGACTTTCGGGAGCTAGCCACCTAGTGGGTCTTACAGTAGAAGGGTGGCACTCTCAGACCACATGCACCGCTATGCCGGGAAAACTCTGGTTTCCGAGAAATAGGGGGACAAATATGACCGAAAATGCACATTTCCGTATAGAAAAGGCATGCCGCGGGTACCCTCTTCGGCTGGGTACTTTTTCGACTTTCGGGAGTTGGAGACCCAGTGGGTTTTGTAGTCCATACAAGTGCCTTCACGGCCCATAGGTCGGCTATTCCGGGAAAACTCTGGTTTCTCGGAAATTTTAACTCGAACATTGGGCACTATAATATGTGCCGGTAGGGGGTGGGGTAATTTGCAGGCCTGTCTTCGCCGAGCGCGGACTTTCGGGAGCTAGCCACCTAGTGGGTTTTACAGTAGAAGGGTGGCACTCTCAGACCACATGCACCGCTATGCCGGGAAAACTCTGGTTTCCGAGAAATAGGGGGACAAATATGACCGAAAATGCACATTTCCGTATAGAAAAGGCATGCCGCGGGTACCCTCTTCGGCTGGGTACTTTTTCGACTTTCGGGAGTTGGAGACCCAGTGGGTTTTGTAGTCCATACAAGTGCCTTCACGGCCCATAGGTCGGCTATTCCGGGAAAACTCTGGTTTCTCGGAAATTTTAACTCGAACATTGGGCACTATAATATGTGCCGGCAGGGGGTGGGGTAATTTGCAGGCCTGTCATCGCCGAGCGCGGACTTTCGGGAGCTAGCCACCTAGTGGGTCTTACAGTAGAAGGGTGGCACTCTCAGACCACATGCACCGCTATGCCGGGAAAACTCTGGTTTCCGAGAAAAAGGGGGACAAATATGACCGAAAATGCACATTTTCGTATAGAAAAGGCATGCCGCGGGTACCCTCTTCGGCTGGGTACTTTTTCGACTTTCGGGAGTTGAAGACCCAGTGGATTTTGTAGTCCATACAAGTGCCTTCACGGCCCATAGGTCGGCTATTCCGGGAAAACTCTGGTTTCTCGGAAATTTTAACTCGAACATTGGGCACTATAATATGTGCCGGTATGTTGTGGGGTAATTTGCAGGCCTGTCTTCGCCGAGCGCGGACTTTCGGGAGCTAGCCACCTAGTGGGTCTTACAGTAGAAGGGTGGCACTCTTAGACCACATGCACCGCTATGCCTGAAAAACTCTGGTTTCCGAGAAATAGGGGGACAAATATGACCGAAAATGCACATTTCCGTTTAGAAAAGGCATGCCGCGGGTACCCTCTTCGGCTGGGTACTTTTTCGACTTTCGGGAGTTGGAGACCCAGTGGATTTTGTAGTCCATACAAGTGCCTTCACGGCCCATAGGTCGGCTATTCCGGGAAAACTCTGGTTTCTCGGAAATTTTAACTCGAACATTGGACACTATAATATGTGCCGGTAGGGGGTGGGGTAATTTGCAGGCCTGTCATCGCCGAGCGCGGACTTTCGGGAGCTAGCCTTCTAGTGGGTCTTACAGTAGAAGGGTGGCACTCTTAGACCACATGCACCGCTATGCCGGGAAAACTCTGGTTTCCGAGAAATAGGGGCACAAATATGACCGAAAATGCACATTTCCGTATAGAAAAGGCATGCCGCGGGTACCCTCTTCGGCTGGGTACTTTTTCGACTTTCGGGAGTTGGAGACCCAGTGGGTTTTGTAGTCCATACAAGTGTCTTCACGGCCCATAGGTCGGCTATTCCGGGAAAACTCTGGTTTCTCGGAAATTTTAACTCGAACATTGGGCACTATAATATGTGCCGGTAGGGGGTGGGGTAATTTGCAGGCCTGTCATCGCCGAGCGCGGACTTTCGGGAGCTAGCCTTCTAGTGGGTCTTACAGTAGAAGGGTGGCACTCTTAGACCACATGCACCGCTATGCCGGGAAAACTCTGGTTTCCGAGAAATAGGGGCACAAATATGACCGAAAATGCACATTTCCGTATAGAAAAGGCATGCCGCGGGTACCCTCTTCGGCTGGGTACTTTTTCGACTTTCGGGAGTTGGAGACCCAGTGGGTTTTGTAGTCCATACAAGTGCCTTCACGGCCCATAGGTCGGCTATTCCGGGAAAACTCTGGTTTCTCGGAAATTTTAACTCGAACATTGGGCACTATAATATGTGCCGGTAGGGGGTGGGGTAATTTGCAGGCCTGTCATCGCCGAGCGCGGACTTTCGGGAGCTAGCCTTCTAGTGGGTCTTACAGTAGAAGGGTGGCACTCTTAGACCACATGCACCGCTATGCCGGGAAAACTCTGGTTTCCGAGAAATAGGGGCACAAATATGACCGAAAATGCACATTTCCGTATAGAAAAGGCATGCCGCGGGTACCCTCTTCGGCTGGGTACTTTTTCGACTTTCGGGAGTTGGAGACCCAGTGGATTTTGTAGTCCATACAAGTGCCTTCACGGCCCATAGGTCGGCTGTTCCGGGAAAACTCTGGTTTCTCGGAAATTTTAACTCGAACATTGGGCACTTTAACATGCCGGTAGGGGGTGGGGTAATTTGCAGGCCTGTCATCGCCGAGCGCGGACTTTCGGGAGCTAGCCACCTAGTGGGTCTTACAGTAGAAGGGTGGCACTCTCAGACCACATGCACCGCTATGCCGGGAAAACTCTGGTTTCCGAGAAATAGGGGGACAAATATGACCGAAAATGCACATTTCCGTTTAGAAAAGGCATGCCGCGGGTACCCTATTCGGCTGGGTACTTTTTCGACTTTCGGGAGTTGGAGACCCAGTGGATTTTGTAGTCCATACAAGTGCCTTTACGGCCCATAGGTCGGCTATTCCGGGAAAACTCTGGTTTCTCGGAAATTTTAACTCGAACATTGGGCACTATAATATGTGCCGGTAGGGGGTGGGGTAATTTGCAGGCCTGTCATCGCCGAGCGCGGACTTTCGGGAGCTAGCCACCTAGTAGGTCTTACAGTAGAAGGGTGGCACTCTCAGACCACATGCACCGCTATGCCGGGAAAACTCTGGTTTCCGAGAAATAGGGGGACAAATATGACCGAAAATGCACATTTCCGTTTAGAAAAGGCATGCCGCGGGTACCCTATTCGGCTGGGTACTTTTTCGACTTTCGGGAGTTGGAGACCCAGTGGATTTTGTAGTCCATACAAGTGCCTTCACGGCCCATAGGTCGGCTATTCCGGGAAAACTCTGGTTTCTCGGAAATTTTAACTAGAACATTGGGCACTATAATATGTGCCGGTAGGGGGTGGGGTAATTTGCAGGCCTGTCATCGCCGAGCGCGGACTTTCGGGAGCTAGCCTTCTAGTGGGTCTTACAGTAGAAGGGTGGCACTCTCAGACCACATGCACCGCTATGCCGGGAAAACTCTGGTTTCCGAGAAATAGGGGGACAAATATGACCGAAAATGCACATTTCCGTATAGAAAAGGCATGCCGCGGGTACCCTCTTCGGCTGGGTACTTTTTCGACTTTCGGGAGTTGGAGACCCAGTGGGTTTTGTAGTCCATACAAGTGCCTTCACGGCCCATAGGTCGGCTATTCCGGGAAAACTCTGGTTTCTCGGAAATTTTAACTCGAACATTGGGCACTATAATATGTGCCGGTAGGGGGTGGGGTAATTTGCAGGCCTGTCTTCGCCGAGCGCGGACTTTCGGGAGCTAGCCACCTAGTGGGTCTTACAGTAGAAGGGTGGCACTCTCAGACCACATGCACCGCTATGCCGGGAAAACTCTGGTTTCCGAGAAATAGGGGGACAAATATGACCCAAAATGCACATTTCCGTATAGAAAAGGCATGCCGCGGGTACCCTCTTCGGCTGGGTACTTTTTCGACTTTCGGGAGTTGGAGACCCAGTGGGTTTTGTAGTCCATACAAGTGCCTTCACGGCCCATAGGTCGGCTATTCCGGGAAAACTCTGGTTTCTCGGAAATTTTAACTCGAACATTAGGCACTATAATATGTGCCGGTAGGGGGTGGGGTAATTTGCAGGCCTGTCATCGCCGAGCGCGGACTTTCGGGAGCTAGCCTTCTAGTGGGTCTTACAGTAGAAGGGTGGCACTCTTAGACCACATGCACCGCTATGCCGGGAAAACTCTGGTTTCCGAGAAATAGGGGCACAAATATGACCGAAATGCACATTTCCGTATAGAAAAGGCATGCCGCGGGTACCCTCTTCGGCTGGGTACTTTTTCGACTTTCGGGAGTTGGAGACCCAGTGGGTTTTGTAGTCCATACAAGTGCCTTCACGGCCCATAGGTCGGCTATTCCGGGAAAACTCTGGTTTCTCGGAAATTTTAACTCGAACATTGGGCACTATAATATGTGCCGGTAGGGGGTGGGGTAATTTGCAGGCCTGTCATCGCCGAGCGCGGACTTTCGGGAGCTAGCCTTCTAGTGGGTCTTACAGTAGAAGGCTGGCACTCTTAGACCACATGCACCGCTATGCCGGGAAAACTCTGGTTTCCGAGAAATAGGGGACAAATATGACCGAAAATGCACATTTCCGTATAGAAAAGGCATGCCGCGGGTACCCTCTTCGGCTGGGTACTTTTTCGACTTTCGGGAGTTGGAGACCCAGTGGGTTTTGTAGTCCATACAAGTGCCTTCACGGCCCATAGGTCGGCTATTCCGGGAAAACTCTGGTTTCTCGGAAATTTTAACTCGAACATTGGGCACTATAATATGTGCCGGTAGGGGGTGGAGTAATTTGCAGGCCTGTCATCGCCGAGCGCGGACTTTCGGGAGCTAGCCACCTAGTGGGTCTTACAGTAGAAGGGTGGCACTCTCAGACCACATGCACCGCTATGCCGGGAAAACTCTGGTTTCCGAGAAATAGGGGGACAAATATGACCGAAAATGCACATTTCCGTATAGAAAAGGCATGCCGCGGGTACCCTCTTCGGCTGGGTACTTTTTCGACTTTCGGGAGTTGGAGACCCAGTGGGTTTTGTAGTCCATACAAGTGCCTTCACGGCCCATAGGTCGGCTATTCCGGGAAAACTCTGGTTTCTCGGAAATTTTAACTCGAACATTGGGCACTATAATATGTGCCGGTAGGGGGTGGGGTAATTTGCAGGCCTGTCATCGCCGAGCGCGGACTTTCGGGAGCTAGCCACCTAGTGGGTCTTACAGTAGAAGGGTGGCACTCTCAGACCACATGCACCGCTATGCCGGGAAAACTCTGGTTTCCGAGAAATAGGGGGACAAATATGACCGAAAATGCACATTTCCGTATAGAAAAGGCATGCCGCGGGTACCCTCTTCGGCTGGGTACTTTTTCGACTTTCGGGAGTTGGAGACCCAGTGGATTTTGTAGTCCATACAAGTGCCTTCACGGCCCATAGGTCGGCTATTCCGGGAAAACTCTGGTTTCTCGGAAATTTTAACTCGAACATCGGGCACTTTAACATGTGCCGGTAGGGGGTGGGGTAATTTGCAGGCCTGTCATCGCCGAGCGCGGACTTTCGGGAGCTAGCCACCTAGTGGGTCTTACAGTAGAAGGGTGGCACTTTTAGACCACATGCACCGCTATGCCGGGAAAACTCTGGTTTCCGAGAAATAGGGGGACAAATATGAAAGAAAATGCACATTTCCGTATAGAAAAGGCATGCCGCGGGCACCCTCTTCGGCTGGGTACTTTTTCGACTTTCGGGAGTTGGAGACCCAAAGGGTTTTGTAGTCCATACAAGTGCCTTCACGGCCCACAGGTCGGCTATTCCGGGAAAACTCTGGTTTATTTATTTTTATTTTTTTGCGTCAGTTTTTTGATGGAAATTTGTTTAATATTTATTCTCTGATCATTGCCTACTTGTACCTTTTCACTTTGAATTATCAATTAGAAGCACATTTTTATTTTAAAATATTAATCATAGTCGTTTGTTACAACAACCAGCAAAACTTGACGGAGTATTGTTGTATATTTTGAAAATCGAGAATGGCCAGTACGAGACTGAATGACCATCATGGTATCTAAGCTTCTTGTCATCATAGAATCTAAGATATTGTTTCCGCTATTGAGCATTTTCAGAATTTCAAGATGACATCTAAAATGTCTGTCAGATACAATTTCCAACTGTAGAGACACAACACTGATCAGAAAAATGTTTTATTTATTTTGATCAAATAATGAAGGGAAATCAATGTTTATCTTTATTTATTTTTGCAGGCAGCACACACAAAATTTTAATGATGTTTTTAATATGGTAAACACAAAAACAAATGCCATTATAATGCTGTGGATTTAAGAAATCACATTGTATGAACTAAAAAATCTTTTTCGGCAGTTTTGCCGAATTTCGGCAATATTTCGGCGAAGTGTCTTTTCGGCAAAGTGTCGTTTTGGCGAAGTGTCTTTTCGGCAAAGTGGTTTTCGGCGAAGTGTCACGGATCCTAATTGATTGCTAAGAAAACACGATCGTGTTGTTGTTTACCTGGGGCTATAAGGCACGCGCTAGCCATCAAATTTTATTACAGGTAAGAAACTTGCGAATACGAGTACATGCACAATCTTCCACACTGTTTTGACAAGATACCCGCTAGTTGTCAAACCGCAGCGCAATATGTTCATTTGGCGCAGTCCCAGATCAGCATGGGCACGTATTCTCATTTCATTTCGGGAATAAAAACACAAGTTTATAAAAGTAACTTGCAAACTTTTAAGTTGTACTCTATAGATATGCATGTTGGTCTTAGTCTTCGCATTACAAACATGTTATTTCTTAATTGCTTTTGTCGTGCTAAGGCTCATGTATGCCAAGGTCACCATCGCCAACAGTCGACTTTGGAACAAGCGTCACTTATTCCATCGGCTGTCACTGACAACTTCCTGAACCTGCTTGCCCCTGGTGTGTGGTTGATAAAAACAATCACACAGATATTTCAAAAGACATGAAGTATAATTATTCTGACACATTGAACAGAAAAGCAGAACACTTGGCAAAACAATGTGTAAAAACAAACCGATGATTGATACGTCATTAAGGTTGTTCCGGATGAACTGCATTTGTTTTTGCGAATTTATGACATTTTGATGTCCAACCCGCTTGATAACTGCAGGCAACTTGACAATAAGGCAGAAGTGTCAAACACGCAGACAGATTAGTGCAGGCAAGATATGACTAAGGTGTGAAATTTAACGTGTGGAGAGCCACACAAATCTGGTAATTCTCAAGTGACGTCTGTAACACTTTGTGACTACATGAAGTTAGCAAAGTCCTTGTTAGATAAATTTTTCATTATTAACAATGACATTCATGACGATTTAGTATTCTGTGGCGAGAAATTGCCTACATACACAATTTCTTGACGCAAAATAATATTCAAGTCCAAACGGAAACATTGTTTGAGCGCATTAGAAAATGGTTAGAAACATTTCTTGGTTTAGAAACGAAAGGTCGCTTTGGATCCTAACGCCGTACATGCATAGTCTTCTATATCATGTACCCCGCTTTGTAAATAGATGCGGGACTTTGCTCAATTTCAGTGGTCAAGGCGTAGAAAAATGAATGATATTGTCAAAATGGTTCATCAAAAGCCCAGCAATAAACATGACTAAACGGTTGATGAACTTAAAACGCGTAAAATTATGTTATGAAAATCTTAACAAAATAAATTTAAAAACTATTAATTTGTGTCTCCAACCTATACAAACTGTCAATATGGCACGCGTCATGAGCAATGCAAATAGGGATCTACTTCAACAGGTATTATCACTACAGGTATAATCGGATTCCTTCGCGCCAGGTGTCCGATGAATTGCACAGGTAAATCTGTCTGCTTAAGACAATTATATCGATACTTTGTCAGTGGCCTACAGGGAAATAACTGCATCAATGAATCGGCTTATTTTACGGAAATTTCGCACTTAATTCCCTTGGCTCAACATGACTATATGTTTGGGCATGAAAAAACACATAAGGTTTTCTTTAAGCCACTAAAAGTACTGACTCAACACAATTCAACAATAAGAAGTGTTGTGGTTGTATTAATGAATATGAAATTTTAGTCATGAATATGGTCTTTAAATAAATTGTAATACTGCAAACACATAATGAGCCTTTTAGCATTATCATTTCCTCATAAAATCATCAAATAGCATCAATAAGAACAGTTAAAGTAAAAATATTTTCGCTTGAATTATATGTCAATATTATTTGATCAGAAGGACTTTGTCATACAAAAAAGCTTAGATACTATTTATTTAATGCTTTATTTATTTAACGAGGATTCCTAACAGCCCTAAGACCACTAGTAGGTTTCCTCACATAAAACATAAACAGACAAATACATTTATAATACAAAGACAAGGACATAAATCTAACACTACTATATACATATATACAACCCGGTGGGTTAAAGTGTCAAGTTATAGACGTAGTTCAAGTTATAGTAGTAGTTAGATCCTAGAATACCTGTTTGCATAGAGTAGTGATTGTTGTACTGGGTAGTGAAAGCAGGAGAAATTATTGCAGTCGCGGAATGTGTGATTAACTTTCATATACAAAAAATATACATATTTTAGACAAACGGGAATAATGATTTTGAAGGCATTTTCTCAAATGTCTAATTTTTTTCTAACATTTCAATTACAAAAACTTGCCCATGCAATGAACAGAGATTTCTTTCAACAATAAAAAATGGAATATTTAGTTGGAACAAATGAAATTTTCAATATATGTGCTAAAAAGCATTGATTGTGGGTACATGTTTGAACCACTACGTCGAGGCGATTTCAATGAGTGCCCATAATCTATGTTTTGGATATAAAATTAAGAAAAAATGGTATATCCCTGCATATGCCAGTTTTTATCCCTGCACATCCCTGCATATGCCAGTTTTTTATCCATAGTGCAGTTTACATTTTGTTTTAGGTCCTTTGAGATCAGCGAGGATATTCTGAGAAATCAGAAATTCATGGTCGGTTAAGGTTCATTTTCTAACCAATGTTTAATATATTTGGCCCCATTTAGATAATATAAGTCTTTTTATCGACTACCATATTGAAAGATGCAACATTTCAGTAATTCTCTTTGGCTCCATGTTGCCAAACCTAAAGGGTCACTGACGAGACTGTATTAGTCGAAGCCACGGTATGGCCCATCCCCTTTCTCAATAATGTGTTCACATAAACAATTCACCTCTTGTTCAGTCGTTGTCGCAAAGCAACGGGGCGCGTTATGCTGCGCAGCAGTAATTACGGCGCTTTGATCCTACGATGCCAGCATTTTTCGCTGAGGTAAAGCGTCAAGTGGTCAAAATACAAAGCATTCAATTACAGTGCCAAATTTACGTCGGTCCCATGCCTATTAATTATGTTTCAAACCTTTTCAAATCGTTCTATTTTGTTTTTGTTTTTAAATTCCTTGGTCATATCTTGTCACAGTATACTGGGCATAATGGGTAAAATTGTTGTGCCCAGGCAGAAGGAAGGTAAAAATTATAGTATTTTGCTAGTGAATGCGTTTCTTTGAGTTATTTCTCATTTTACACTGGCATTATCGGCTGCCATAGAAACTACGCAGACTTGCATATGTTGATTGTTAATTTAGAACAATATTCGTTCATGTATGTGACCCTTCTTAGTAACTTATATAGGGTTTTAATGTATGTTTTCCATAGCCTTAGTGTACCTTTTCATTAATAAATATGAATATGCAAATGATCTTATTCATTATAACTTGTATACTTGTCAAAATGTATAATAGAAGCAGCTATGACATCTAACAATGATGTTTATGTACTCGAATAAATATTAATGTTCATATGAATATGAAAATTAGATTATTTGCGTATTCACCGTCCTTCGATCGGATTATGTCAACGCCCATTAACTTGTCATGGCTGAATGAGATATTATCAATTTCGTAGATGCAAAAGCTTTTTTTGCTGCCCATCTTTGTAATATTCAAATGAAAAGACTGATTAGCATATTCAAATACCCATAAAACATGGAGTGAATTCATTTTGTCTTTACTATACACAAAACAATAAATGCATGTTTTCGTGGAAACCAAGCCAACAACAATACAATGGGATAATTTTATTACGAAGTGGGTATGTTTTAGTTTCGATTCGTCTGTATGACGACTTTATACCATGAATAAAAGTAACTTTGTAGCCGTAAAAGCTATATTATTTGATATATATGTCTGTCAAAAATTAGTTTTATTCAAAAAGGCATTGGGAATGCTTCCATTCTACGTACCCCGAAGTGGATTTTTCTGTGACGGCAAACGCTTGGAGTTATATAAATTGACCAGAGTCTAACACCCACAAGGTCGCTAGCTCCCGAAAGTCCGCGCACGGCAATGACATGCCTGCCAAATACCCCACCCAAATTGTATTTTTTTTACCATGTCCGAGTTAAAATTTTCAATTAACCAGAGATTTTCCGGTATAGCCGACTTATGGGTCGTGAAGGCACTAGTATGGACTACAAATCACACTGGGTCTCCAATCCCGAAATCGATACGGTACCCTACCGAAGAGGGTACCCGCGCCTTTCCTTTTCTTTACGGAAATGTGCATTTTCGGTCGTATTTGTACCCCTTTTTTAATCGGAAACGGCCTAGCGGTGTATGTGGTTTGAAAGTGCAACCTGACAGCTGTTAGCCCCACCAGGTCCCGAAAGTCCGCGCACTGCAATGACAGGCCTGTCAAATATCCCACTCATTACTCATATATGCTAACTCTTCACATGTTCGAGTTACAAGAGACTGTCACACTTCTACTCTAAAACCCACCAAGCTGGTAGCTCCCGAAAGTCCGTGCACGGCGATGACAGCCCTGCCAAATACCCAGCCCCTTACCCGCACATGTTAACGCGCCTGATGTTGGAGTTGAAACAAGACTCAGGGTATAGCCGACCTATGAGCACTTTCAGTCATATTTGTCCCCCTATTTCTCGGAAACCAGAGTTTTCCCGGCATAGCGGCGTATGAGGATGCCACCCGTTTGCTGTAGAGCCCACGTGGTGGCAAGCTGCCGAAAGTCCGAGCACGGCTATGACAGGCCTGCCAAATACCCCACCCCTACCCATAAATGTTAACGCGCCAAAAGTTCGAGTACAAAATTCCAGAAACCAGAGTTTTCCCGGTAAAGCCGACATATGGGCCGTAAAAGCAGTTGTATGGACTACAAACCCCACTGAGTGTCAAACTCTCGAAGGACGAAAGGTACCTAGTCAAAGAGGGTACCCGCAGCTTTCCTTTTCGATATGGAAATGTGCATTTTCGGGCATATTTGTCCCCTATTACTCACCCAACGGGCATAGCGGCGTATGTGGTCTGAGAGTGCCACCCTTCTACTGTAAGACCCACTAGGTGGCTAGCTCCCGAACGTTCGCGCACGGCGATGATAGGCCTGCCAAATACCCCACCCCCTCCCGGCACATGTAAACGCGCCCTATGTTCGAGTTAAACTTACCGAAAAACCAGAGTTATCACGGAATAGCCGACCTTTGGGCCGTGAAGGCACTTGTATGGACTAAAAAACCCACTGGCTCTATAACTCCCGAAAGTCGAAAAAGTACCCAGCAGAATGTCCGAATTGACCAACAGAAAAGGTCCGAATTGACAAAAGAATCTTTATTTTTGAGGTCCGAATTGACCAATAAAAAAAGGTCCGAATTGACCAGTGGTCGAGGTCCGAATTGACCAGTAGTAGAGGTCCAAAATAACTAGGGCCGAAAGTCGAAAAAGTATTCAGCCGAAGAGGGTATGTGGTCTGAGAGTGCCACCCTTCTACTGTAAGACCCACTAGGTGCCTAGCTCCCGAAAGTCAGCGCTCGGCGATGACAGGCCTGCAAATTACCCCACCCCTACCGGCACATGTTATAGTGCCCAATGTTCGAGTTAAAATTTCCGGGAAACCAGAGTTTTTCTTGAATAGCCGACCTATGGGCCGTGAAGGCACTTGTATGGATACAAAACTCACTGGGTCTCCAACTACCGAAAGTCGAAAAAGTACCACTTGTATGGACTACAAAACCCACTGAGTTTTCCCGGCATAGCGGTGCATGTGGTGTGAGAGTGCCACCCTTCTACTGTAAGACCCACTGGGTGGCTAGCTCCCGAAAGTCCACGCTCGGCGATGACAGGCCTGCAAATTACCCCACCCCCTACCGGCACATGTTAAAGTGCCCAATGTTCGAGTTAAAATTTCCGAGAAACCAGAGTTTTTCCTGAATAGCCGACCTATGGGCCGTGAAGGCACTTGTATGGACTACAAAACCCACTGGGTCTCCAACTCCCGAAAGTCGAAAAAGTACCCAGCCGAAGAGGGTACCCGCAGCATGCCTTTTCTATACGGAAATGTGCATTTTCGGTCATATTTGTCCCCCTATTTCTCGGAAACCAGAGTTTTTCCGGCATAGCGGTGCATGTGGTCTGAGAGTGCCACCCTTCTACTGTAAGACCCACTGGGTGGCTAGCTCCCGAAAGTCCACGTTCGGCGATGACAGGCCTGCAAATTACCCCACCCCCTACCTGCACATGCTATAGTGCCCAATGTTCGAGTTAAAATTTCCGAGAAACCAGAGTTTTCCCGGAATAGCCGACCTATGGGCCGTAAAGGCACTTGTATGGACTACAAAACCCACTGGGTCTCCAACTCCCGAAAGTCGAAAAAGTACCCAGCCGAAGAGGGTACCCGCGGCATGCCTTTTCTATACGGAAATGTGCATTTTCGGTCATATTTGTCCCCCTATTTCTCGGAAAGCAGAGTTTTCCCGGCATAGCGGTGCATGTGGACTGAGAGTCGTACCCTTCTACTGTAACACCCACTAGGTGGCTAGCTCCCGAAATTCCGCGCTCGGCGATGACTGGCCTGCAAATTACCCCACCCCCTACCGGCAAATGTTATAGCGCCCAATGTTCGAGTTAAAATTTCCGAAAAACCAGAGTTTTCCCGGAATAGCCGACCTATGGGCCGTGAAGGCACTTGTATGGACTACAAAATCCACTGGGTCTCCAACTCCCAAAAGTCGAAAAAGTACCCAGCCGAAGAGGGTACCCGCGGCATGCCTTTTCTATACGGAAATGTGCATTTTTGGTCATATTTGTCCCCCTATTTCTCGGAAACCAGAGTTTTCCCGGCATAGCGGTGCATGTGGTCTGAGAGTGCCACCCTTCTACTGTAAGACCCACTAGGTGGCTAGCTCCCGAAAGTCCGCGCTCGGCGATGACAGGCCTGCAAATTACCCCACCCCCTACCGGCACATATTATAGTGCCCAATGTTCGAGTTAAAATTTCCGAGAAACCAGAGTTTTCCCGGAATAGCCGACCTATGGGCCGTGAAGGCACTTGTATGAACTACAAAACCCACTGGGTCTCCAACTCCCGAAAGTCGAAAAAGTACCCAGCCGAAGAGGGTACCCGCGGCATGCCTTTTCTATACGGAAATGTGCATTTTCGGTCATATTTGTCCCCCTATTTCTCGGAAACCGGAGTTTTCCCGGCATAGCGGTGCATGTGGTCT
This sequence comes from Rugalucina vietnamica, assembly GCA_964017185.1. NCBI lineage: Eukaryota > Metazoa > Mollusca > Bivalvia > Lucinida > Lucinidae > Rugalucina > Rugalucina vietnamica. The sequence continues at coordinate 35,928,975 of OZ024884.1, forward strand.
GAGAGTGCCACCCTTCTCCTGTAAGACCCACTAGGTGGCTAGCTCCCGAAAGTCCGCGCTCGGCGAAGACAGGCCTGCAAATTACCCCACCCCCTACCGGCACATATTATAGTGCCCAATGTTCGAGTTAAAATTTCCGAGAAAAAAGAGTTTTCCCGGAATAGCCGACCTATGGGCCGTGAAGGCACTTGTATGGACTACAAAACCCACTGGGTCTCCAACTCCCGAAAGTCGAAAAAGTACCCAGCCGAAGAGGGTACCCGCGGCATGCCTTTTCTATAAGGAAATGTGCATTTTTGGTCATATTTGTCCCCCTATTTCTCGGAAACCAGAGTTTTCCCGGCATAGCGGTGCATGTGGTCTAAGAGTGCCACCCTTCTAATGTAAGACCCACTAGGTGGCTAGCTCCCGAATGTCCGCGCTCGGCGATGACAGGCCTGCAAATTACCCCACCCCCTACCGGCACATGTATAAGTGCCCAATGTTCGAGTTAAAATTTCCGAGAAACCAGAGTTTTCCCGGAATAGCCGACCTATGGGCCGTGAAGGCACTTGTATGGACTACAAAATCCACTGGGTCTCCAACTCCCGAAAGTCGAAAAAGTACCCAGCCGAAGAGGGTACCCGCGGCATGCCTTTTCTATACGGAAATGTGCATTTTCGGTCATATTTGTCCCCCTATTTCTCGGAAACCAGAGTTTTCTCGGCATAGCGGTGCATGTGGTCTGAGAGTGCCACCCTTCTACTGTAAGACCCACTAGGTGGCTAGCTCCCGAAAGTCCGCGCTCGGCGAAGACAGGCCTGCAAATTACCCCACCCCCTACCGGCACATATTATAGTGCCCAATGTTCGAGTTAAAATTTCCGAGAAACCAGAGTTTTCCCGGAATAGCCGACCTATGGGCCGTGAAGGCACTTGTATGGACTACAAAACCCACTGGGTCTCCAACTCCCGAAAGTCGAAAAAGTACCCAGCCGAAGAGGGTACCCGCGGCATGCCTTTTCTATACGGAAATATGCATTTTCGGTCATATTTGTCCCCCTATTTTTCGGAAACCAGAGTTTTCCCGGCATAGCGGTGCATGTGGTCTAAGAGTGCCACCCTTCTACTGTAAGACCCACTGGGTGGCTAGCTCCCGAAAGTCCGCGCTCGGCGATGACAGGCCTGCAAATTACCCCACCCCCTACCGGCACATATTATAGTGCCCAATGTTCGAGTTAAAATTTCCGAGAAACCTGAGTTTTCCCGGAATAGCCGACCTATGGGCCGTGAAGGCACTTGTATGGACTACAAAATCCACTGGGTCTCCAACTCCCGAAAGTCGAAAAAGTACCCAGCCGAATAGGGTACCCGCGGCATGCCTTTTCTATACGGAAATGTGCATTTTCGGTCATATCTGTCCCCCTATTTCTCGGAAACCAGAGTTTTCCCGGCATAGCGGTGCATGTGGTCTGAGAGTGCCACCCTTTTACTGTAAGACCCACTAGGTGGCTAGCTCCCGAAAGTCCGCGCTCGGCGATGACAGGCCTGCAAATTACCCCACCCCATACCGGCACATATTATAGTGCCCAATGTTCGAGTTAAAATTTCCGAGAAACCAGAGTTTTCCCGGAATAGCCGACCTATGGGCCGTGAAGGCACTTGTATGGAATACAAAACCCACTGGGTCTCCAACTCCCGAAAGTCGAAAAAGTACCCAGCCGAAGAGGGTACCCGCGGCATGCCTTTTCTATACGGAAATGTGCATTTTTGGTCATATTTGTCCCCCTATTTCTCGGAAACCAGAGTTTTCCCGGCATAGCGGTGCATGTGGTCTGAGAGTGCCACGCTTCTTCTGTAAGACCCACTAGGTGGCTAGCTCCCGAAAGTCCGCGCTCGGCGAAGACAGGCCTGCAAATTACCCCACCCCCTACCGGCACATATTATAGTGCCCAATGTTCAAGTTAAAATTTCCGAGAAACCAGAGTTTTCCCGGAATAGCCGACCTATGGGCCGTGAAGGCACTTGTATGGACTACAAAACCCACTGGGTCTCCAACTCCCGAAAGTCGAAAAAGTACCCAGCCGAAGAGAGTACCCGCGGCATGCCTTTCCTATACGGAAATGTGCATTTTTGGTCATATTTGTCCCCCTATTTCTCGGAAACCAGAGTTTTCCCGGCATAGCGGTGCATGTGGTCTGAGAGTGCCACCCTTCTACTGTAAGACCCACTAGGTGGCTAGCTCCCGAAAGTCCGCGCTCGGCGAAGACAGGCCTGCAAATTACCCCACCCCCTACCGGCACATATTATAGTGCCCAATGTTCAAGTTAAAATTTCCGAGAAACCAGAGTTTTCCCGGAATAGCCGACCTATGGGCCGTGAAGGCACTTGTATGGACTACAAAACCCACTGGGTCTCCAACTCCCGAAAGTCGAAAAAGTACCCAGCCGAAGAGGGTACCCGCGGCATGCCTTTTCTATACGGAAATGTGCATTTTCGGTCATATTTGTCCCCCTATTTTTCGGAAACCAGAGTTTTCCCGGCATAGCGGTGCATGTGGTCTGAGAGTGCCACCCTTCTAATGTAAGACCCACTAGGTGGCTAGCTCCCGAAAGTCCGCGCTCGGCGATGACAGGCCTGCAAATTACCCCACCCCCTACCGGCACATATTATAGTGCCCAATGTTCGAGTTAAAATTTCCGAGAAACCAGAGTTTTCCCGGAATAGCCGACCTATGGGCCGTGAAGGCACTTGTATGGACTACAAAATCCACTGGGTCTCCAACTCCCGAAAGTCGAAAAAGTACCCAGCCGAAGAGGGTACCCGCGGCATGCCTTTTCTATACGGAAATATGCATTTTCGGTCATATTTGTCCCCCTATTTTTCGGAAACCAGAGTTTTCCCGGCATAGCGGTGCATGTGGTCTAAGAGTGCCACCCTTCTACTGTAAGACCCACTGGGTGGCTAGCTCCCGAAAGTCCGCGCTCGGCGATGACAGGCCTGCAAATTACCCCACCCCCTACCGGCACATATTATAGTGCCCAATGTTCGAGTTAAAATTTCCGAGAAACCAGAGTTTTCCCGGAATAGCCGACCTATGGGCCGTGAAGGCACTTGTATGGACTACAAAACCCACTGGGTCTCCAACTCCCGAAAGTCGAAAAAGTACCCAGCCGAAGAGGGTACCCGCGGCATGCCTTTTCTATACGGAAATGTGCATTTTTGGTCATATTTGTCCCCCTATTTCTCGGAAACCAGAGTTTTCCCGGCATAGCGGTGCATGTGGTCTGAGAGTGCCACGCTTCTACTGTAAGACCCACTAGGTGGCTAGCTCCCGAAAGTCCGCGTTCGGCGATGACAGGCCTGCAAATTACCCCACCCCATACCGGCACATATTATAGTGCCCAATGTTCGAGTTAAAATTTCCGAGAAACCAGAGTTTTCCCGGAATAGCCGACCTATGGGCCGTGAAGGCACTTGTATGGACTACAAAACCCACTGGGTCTCCAACTCCCGAAAGTCGAAAAAGTACCCAGCCGAAGAGGGTACCCGCGGCATGCCTTTTCTATACGGAAATGTGCATTTTTGGTCATATTTGTCCCCCTATTTCTCGGAAACCAGAGTTTTCCCGGCATAGCGGTGCATGTGGTCTGAGAGTGCCACGCTTCTACTGTAAGACCCACTAGGTGGCTAGCTCCCGAAAGTCCGCGCTCGGCGAAGACAGGCCTGCAAATTACCCCACCCCCTACCGGCACATATTATAGTGCCCAATGTTCAAGTTAAAATTTCCGAGAAACCAGAGTTTTCCCGGAATAGCCGACCTATGGGCCGTGAAGGCACTTGTATGGACTACAAAACCCACTGGGTCTCCAACTCCCGAAAGTCGAAAAAGTACCCAGCCGAAGAGAGTACCCGCGGCATGCCTTTCCTATACGGAAATGTGCATTTTTGGTCATATTTGTCCCCCTATTTCTCGGAAACCAGAGTTTTCCCGGCATAGCGGTGCATGTGGTCTGAGAGTGCCACCCTTCGACTGTAAGACCCACTAGGTGGCTAGCTCCCGAAAGTCCGCGCTCGGCGAAGACAGGCCTGCAAATTACCCCACCCCCTACCGGCACATATTATAGTGCCCAATGTTCAAGTTAAAATTTCCGAGAAACCAGAGTTTTCCCGGAATAGCCGACCTATGGGCCGTGAAGGCACTTGTATGGACTACAAAACCCACTGGGTCTCCAACTCCCGAAAGTCGAAAAAGTACCCAGCCGAAGAGGGTACCCGCGGCATGCCTTTTCTATACGGAAATGTGCATTTTCGGTCATATTTGTCCCCCTATTTTTCGGAAACCAGAGTTTTCCCGGCATAGCGGTGCATGTGGTCTGAGAGTGCCACCCTTCTAATGTAAGACCCACTAGGTGGCTAGCTCCCGAAAGTCCGCGCTCGGCGATGACAGGCCTGCAAATTACCCCACCCCCTACCGGCACATATTATAGTGCCCAATGTTCGAGTTAAAATTTCCGAGAAACCTGAGTTTTCCCGGAATAGCCTACCTATGGGCCGTGAAGGCACTTGTATGGACTACAAAATCCACTGGGTCTCCAACTCCCGAAAGTCGAAAAAGTACCCAGCCGAATAGGGTACCCGCGGCATGCCTTTTCTATACGGAAATGTGCATTTTCGGTCATATTTGTCCCCCTATTTCTCGGAAACCAGAGTTTTCCCGGCATAGCGGTGCATGTGGTCTGAGAGTGCCACCCTTCTACTGTAAGACCCACTAGGTGGCTAGCTCCCGAAAGTCCGCGCTCGGCGATGACAGGCCTGCAAATTACCCCACCCCCTACCGGCACATATTATAGTGCCCAATGTTCGAGTTAAAAATTCCGAGAAACCAGAGTTTTCCCGGAATAGCCGACCTATGGGCCGTAAAGGCACTTGTATGGACTACAAAACCCACTGGGTCTCCAACTCCCGAAAGTCGAAAAAGTACCCAGCCGAAGAGGGTACCCGCGGCATGCCTTTTCTATACGGAACTGTGCATTTTCGGTCAGATTTGTCCCCCTATTTCTCGGAAACCAGAGTTTTCCCGGCATAGCGGTGCATGTGGTCTGAGAGTGCCACCCTTCTTCTGTAAGACCCACTAGGTGGCTAGCTCCCGAAAGTCCGCGCTAGGCGATGACAGGCCTGCAAATTACCCCATCCCCTACCGGCACATGTTAAAGTGCCCAATGTTCGAGTTAAAATTTCCGAGAAACCAGAGTTTTCCCGGAATAGCCGACCTATGGGCCGTGAAGGCACTTGTATGGACTACAAAATCCACTGGGTCTCCAACTCCCGAAAGTCGAAAAAGTACCCAGCCGAAGAGGGTACCCGCGGCATGCCTTTTCTATACAGAAATGTGCATTTTCGGTCATATTTGTCCCCTATTTCTCGGAAACCAGAGTTTTCTCGGCATAGCGGTGCATGTGGTCTGAGAGTGCCACCCTTCTACTGTAAGACCCACTAGGTGGCTAGCTCCCGAAAGTCCGCGCTCGGCGATGACAGGCCTGCAAATTACCCCACCCCCTACCGGCACATATTATAGTGCCCAATGTTCGAGTTAAAATTTCCGAGAAACCAGAGTTTTCCCGGAATAGCCGACCTATGGGCCGTGAAGGCACTTGTATGGACTACAAAACCCACTGGGTCTCCAACTCCCGAAAGTCGAAAAAGTACCCAGCCGAAGAGGGTACCCGCGGCATGCCTTTTCTATACGGAAATGTGCATTTTCGGTCATATTTGTCCCCCTATTTCTCGGAAACCAGAGTTTTCCCGGCATAGCGGTGCATGTGGTCTGAGAGTGCCACCCTTCTACTGTAAGACCCACTAGGTGGCTAGCTCCCGAAAGTCCGCGCTCGGCGATGACAGGCCTGCAAATTACCCCACCCCCTACCGGCACATGTTAAAGTGCCCAATGTTCGAGTTAAAATTTCCGAGAAACCAGAGTTTTCCCGGAATAGCCGACCTATGGGCCGTGAAGGCACTTGTATGGACTACAAAATCCACTGGGTCTCCAACTCCCGAAAGTCGAAAAAGTACCCAGCCGAAGAGGGTACCCGCGGCATGCCTTTTCTATACGGAAATGTGCATTTTCGGTCATATTTGTCCCCCTATTTCTCGGAAACCAGAGTTTTTCCGGCATAGCGGTGCATGTGGTCTGAGAGTGCCACCCTTCTACTGTAAGACCCACTAGGTGGCTAGCTCCCGAAAGTCCGCGCTCGGCGAAGACAGGCCTGCAAATTACCCCACCTCCTACCGGCACATATTATAGTGCCCAATGTTCGAGTTAAAATTTCCGAGAAACCAGAGTTTTCCCGGAATAGCGGACCTATGGGCCGTGAAGGCACTTGTATGGACTACAAAACCCACTGGGTCTCCAACTCCCGAAAGTCGAAAAAGTACCCAGCCGAAGAGGGTACCCGCGGCATGCCTTTTCTATATGGAAATGTGCATTTTCGGTCATATTTGTCCCCCTATTTCTCGGAAACCAGAGTTTTCCCGGCATAGCGGTGCATGTGGTCTAAGAGTGCCACCCTTCTACTGTAAGACCCACTAGAAGGCTAGCTCCCGAAAGTCCGCGCTCGGCGATGACAGGCCTGCAAATTACCCCACCCCCTACCGGCACATATTATAGTGCCCAATGTTCGAGTTAAAATTTCCGAGAAACCAGAGTTTTCCCGGAATAGCCGACCTATGGGCCGTGAAGGCACTTGTATGGACTACAAAACCCACTGGGTCTCCAACTCCCGAAAGTCGAAAAAGTACCCAGCCGAAGAGGGTACCCGCGGCATGCCTTTTCCATACGGAAATGTGCATTTTTGGTCATATTTGTCCCCCTATTTCTCGGAAACCAGAGTTTTCCCGGCATAGCGGTGCATGTGGTCTGAGAGTGCCACCCTTCTACTGTAAGACCCACTAGGTGGCTAGCTCCCGAAAGTCCGCGCTCGGCGAAGACAGGCCTGCAAATTACCCCACCCCCTACCGGCACATATTATAGTGCCCAATGTTCAAGTTAAAATTTCCGAGAAACCAGAGTTTTCCCGGAATAGCCGACCTATGGGCCGTGAAGGCACTTGTATGGACTACAAAACCCACTGGGTCTCCAACTCCCGAAAGTCGAAAAAGTACCCAGCCGAAGAGGGTACCCGCGGCATGCCTTTTCTACACGGAAATGTGCATTTTCGGTCATATTTGTCCCCCTATTTTTCGAAAACCAGAGTTTTCCCGGCATAGCGGTGCATGTGGTCTAAAAGTGCCACCCTTCTAATGTAACACCCACTAGGTGGCTAGCTCCCGAAAGTCCGCGCTCGGCGATGACAGGCCTGCAAATTACCCCACCCCCTACCGGCACATATTATAGTGCCCAATGTTCGAGTTAAAATTTCCGAGAAACCTGAGTTTTCCCGGAATAGCCGACCTATGGGCCGTGAAGGCACTTGTATGGACTACAAAATCCACTGGGTCTCCAACTCCCGAAAGTCGAAAAAGTACCCAGCCGAAGAGGGTACCCGCGGCATGCCTTTTCTATACGGAAATGTGCATTTTCGGTCATATTTGTCCCCCTATTTCTCGGAAACCAGAGTTTTCCCGGCATAGCGGTGCATGTGGTCTGAGAGTGCCACCCTTCTACTGTAAGACCCACTAGATGGCTAGCTCCCGAAAGTCCGCGCTCGGCGATGACAGGCCTGCAAATTACCCCACCCCCTACCGGCACATATTAAAGTGCCCAATGTTCGAGTTAAAATTTCCGAGAAACCAGAGTTTTCCCGGAATAGCCGACCTATGGGCCGTGAAGGCACTTGTATGGACTACAAAACCCACTGGGTCTCCAACTCCCGAAAGTCGAAAAAGTACCCAGCCGAAGAGGGTACCCGCGGCATGCCTTTTCTATACGGAAATGTGCATTTTCGGTCATATTTGTCCCCCTATTTCTCGGAAACCAGAGTTTTTCCGGCATAGCGGTGCATGTGGTCTGAGAGTGCCACCCTTCTACTGTAAGATCCACTAGGTGGCTAGCTCCCGAAAGTCCGCGCTCGGCGATGACAGGCCTGCAAATTACCCCACCCCCTACCGGCACATGTTAAAGTGCCCAATGTTCGAGTTAAAATTTCCGAGAAACCAGAGTTTTCCCGGAATAGCCGACCTATGGGCCGTGAAGGCACTTGTATGGACTACAAAATCCACTGGGTCTCCAACTCCCGAAAGTCGAAAAAGTACCCAGCCGAAGAGGGTACCCGCGGCATGCCTTTTCTATACGGAAATGTGCATTTTCGGTCATATTTGTCCCCCTATTTCTCGGAAACCAGAGTTTTCCCGGCATAGCGGTGCATGTGGTCTTAGAGTGCCACCCTTCTACTGTAACACCCACTAGGTGGCTAGCTCCCGAAAGTCCGCGCTCGGCGAAGACAGGCCTGCAAATTACCCCACCCCCTACCGGCACATATTATAGTGCCCAATGTTCGAGTTAAAATTTCCGAGAAACCAGAGTTTTCCCGGAATAGCGGACCTATGGGCCGTGAAGGCACTTGTATGGACTACAAAACCCACTGGGTCTCCAACTCCCGAAAGTCGAAAAAGTACCCAGCCGAAGAGGGTACCCGCGGCATGCCTTTTCTATATGGAAATGTGCATTTTCGGTCATATTTGTCCCCCTATTTCTCGGAAACCAGAGTTTTCCCGGCATAGCGGTGCATGTGGTCTAAGAGTGCCACCCTTCTACTGTAAGACCCACTAGAAGTCTAGCTCCCGAAAGTCCGCGCTCGGCGATGACAGGCCTGCAAATTACCCCACCCCCTACCGGCACATATTATAGTGCCCAATGTTCGAGTTAAAATTTCCGAGAAACCTGAGTTTTCCCGGAATAGCCGACCTATGGGCCGTGAAGGCACTTGTATGGACTACAAAACCCACTGGGTCTCCAACTCCCGAAAGTCGAAAAAGTACCCAGCCGAAGAGGGTACCCGCGGCATGCCTTTTCCATACGGAAATGTGCATTTTTGGTCATATTTGTCCCCCTATTTCTCGGAAACCAGAGTTTTCCCGGCATAGCGGTGCATGTGGTCTGAGAGTGCCACCCTTCTACTGTAAGACCCACTAGGTGGCTAGCTCCCGAAAGTCCGCGCTCGGCGAAGACAGGCCTGCAAATTACCCCACCCCCTACAGGCACATATTATAGTGCCCAATGTTCAAGTTAAAATTTCCGAGAAACCAGAGTTTTCCCGGAATAGCCGACCTATGGGCCGTGAAGGCACTTGTATGGACTACAAAACCCACTGGGTCTCCAACTCCCGAAAGTCGAAAAAGTACCCAGGCGAAGAGGGTACCCGCGGCATGCCTTTTCTATACGGAAATGTGCATTTTCGGTCATATTTGTCCCCCTATTTTTCGGAAACCAGAGTTTTCCCGGCATAGCGGTGCATGTGGTCTAAAAGTGCCACCCTTCTAATGTAAGACCCACTAGGTGGCTAGCTCCCGAAAGTCCGCGCTCGGCGATGACAGGCCTGCAAATTACCCCACCCCCTACCGGCACATATTATAGTGCCCAATGTTCGAGTTAAAATTTCCGAGAAACCTGAGTTTTCCCGGAATAGCCGACCTATGGGCCGTGAAGGCACTTGTATGGACTACAAAATCCACTGGGTCTCCAACTCCCGAAAGTCGAAAAAGTACCCAGCCGAAGAGGGTACCCGCGGCATGCCTTTTCTATACGAAAATGTGCATTTTCGGTCATATTTGTCCCCCTATTTCTCGGAAACCAGAGTTTTCCCGGCATAGCGGTGCATGTGGTCTGAGAGTGCCACCCTTCTACTGTAAGACCCACTAGGTGGCTAGCTCCCGAAAGTCCGCGCTCGGCGATGACAGGCCTGCAAATTACCCCACCCCCTACCGGCACATATTATAGTGCCCAATGTTCGAGTTAAAATTTCCGAGAAACCAGAGTTTTCCCGGAATAGCCGACCTATGGGCCGTGAAGGCACTTGTATGGACTACAAAACCCACTGGGTCTCCAACTCCCGAAAGTCGAAAAAGTACCCAGCCGAAGAGGGTACCCGCGGCATGCCTTTTCTATACGGAAATGTGCATTTTCGGTCATATTTGTCCCCCTATTTCTCGGAAACCAGAGTTTTTCCGGCATAGCGGTGCATGTGGTCTGAGAGTGCCACCCTTCTACTGTAAGACCCACTAGGTGGCTAGCTCCCGAAAGTCCGCGCTCGGCGATGACAGGCCTGCAAATTACCCCACCCCCTACCGGCACATGTTAAAGTGCCCAATGTTCGAGTTAAAATTTCCGAGAAACCAGAGTTTTCCCGGAATAGCCGACCTATGGGCCGTGAAGGCACTTGTATGGACTACAAAATCCACTGGGTCTCCAACTCCCGAAAGTCGAAAAAGTACCCAGCCGAAGAGGGTACCCGCGGCATGCCTTTTCTATACGGAAATGTGCATTTTCGGTCATATTTGTCCCCCTATTTCTCGGAAACCAGAGTTTTCCCGGCATAGCGGTGCATGTGGTCTGAGAGTGCCACCCTTCTACTGTAACACCCACTAGGTGGCTAGCTCCCGAAAGTCCGCGCTCGGCGAAGACAGGCCTGCAAATTACCCCACCCCCTACCGGCACATATTATAGTGCCCAATGTTCGAGTTAAAATTTCCGAGAAACCTGAGTTTTCCCGGAATAGCCGACCTATGGGCCGTGAAGGCACTTGTATGGACTACAAAATCCACTGGGTCTCCAACTCCCGAAAGTCGAAAAAGTACCCAGCCGAAGAGGGTACCCGCGGCATGCCTTTTCTATACGGAAATGTGCATTTTCGGTCATATTTGTCCCCCTATTTCTCGGAAACCAGAGTTTTCCCGGCATAGCGGTGCATGTGGTCTGAGAGTGCCACCCTTCTACTGTAAGACCCACTAGGTGGCTAGCTCCCGAAAGTCCGCGCTCGGCGATGACAGGCCTGCAAATTACCCCACCCCCTACCGGCACATATTATAGTGCCCAATGTTCGAGTTAAAATTTCCGAGAAACCAGAGTTTTCCCGGAATAGCCGACCTATGGGCCGTGAAGGCACTTGTATGGACTACAAAACCCACTGGGTCTCCAACTCCCGAAAGTCGAAAAAGTACCCAGCCGAAGAGGGTACCCGCGGCATGCCTTTTCTATACGGAAATGTGCATTTTCGGTCATATTTGTCCCCCTATTTCTCGGAAACCAGAGTTTTTCCGGCATAGCGGTGCATGTGGTCTGAGAGTGCCACCCTTCTACTGTAAGACCCACTAGGTGGCTAGCTCCCGAAAGTCCGCGCTCGGCGATGACAGGCCTGCAAATTACCCCACCCCCTACCGGCACATGTTAAAGTGCCCAATGTTCGAGTTAAAATTTCCGAGAAACCAGAGTTTTCCCGGAATAGCCGACCTATGGGCCGTGAAGGCACTTGTATGGACTACAAAATCCACTGGGTCTCCAACTCCCGAAAGTCGAAAAAGTACCCAGCCGAAGAGGGTACCCGCGGCATGCCTTTTCTATACGGAAATGTGCATTTTCGGTCATATTTGTCCCCCTATTTCTCGGAAACCAGAGTTTTCCCGGCATAGCGGTGCATGTGGTCTGAGAGTGCCACCCTTCTACTGTAACACCCACTAGGTGGCTAGCTCCCGAAAGTCCGCGCTCGGCGAAGACAGGCCTGCAAATTACCCCACCCCCTACCGGCACATATTATAGTGCCCAATGTTCGAGTTAAAATTTCCGAGAAACCAGAGTTTTCCCGGAATAGCGGACCTATGGGCCGTGAAGGCACTTGTATGGACTACAAAACCCACTGGGTCTCCAACTCCCGAAAGTCGAAAAAGTACCCAGCCGAAGAGGGTACCCGCGGCATGCCTTTTCTATATGGAAATGTGCATTTTCGGTCATATTTGTCCCCCTATTTCTCGGAAACCAGAGTTTTCCCGGCATAGCGGTGCATGTGGTCTAAGAGTGCCACCCTTCTACTGTAAGACCCACTAGAAGGCTAGCTCCCGAAAGTCCGCGCTCGGCGATGACAGGCCTGCAAATTACCCCACCCCCTACCGGCACATATTATAGTGCCCAATGTTCGAGTTAAAATTTCCGAGAAACCAGAGTTTTCCCGGAATAGCCGACCTATGGGCCGTGAAGGCACTTGTATGGACTACAAAACCCACTGGGTCTCCAACTCCCGAAAGTCGAAAAAGTACCCAGCCGAAGGCATGCCTTTTCCATACGGAAATGTGCATTTTTGGTCATATTTGTCCCCCTATTTCTCTGAAACCAGAGTTTTCCCGGCATAGCGGTGCATGTGGTCTGAGAGTGCCACCCTTCTACTGTAAGACCCACTAGGTGGCTAGCTCCCGAAAGTCCGCGCTCGGCGATGACAGGCCTGCAAATTACCCCACCCCCTACCGGCACATATTATAGTGCCCAATGTTCGAGTTAAAATTTCCGAGAAACCAGAGTTTTCCCGGAATAGCCGACCTATGGGCCGTGAAGGCACTTGTATGGACTACAAAACCCTTTGGGTCTCCAACTCCCGAAAGTCGAAAAAGTACCCAGCCGAAGAGGGTACCCGCGGCATGCCTTTTCTATACGGAAATGTGCATTTTCGGTCATATTTGTCCCCCTATTTCACGGAAACCAGAGTTTTCCCGGCATAGCGGTGCATGTGGTCTAAAAGTGCCACCCTTCTACTGTAAGACCCACTAGGTGGCTAGCTCCCGAAAGTCCGCGCTCGGCGATGACAGGCCTGCAAATTACCCCACCTTCTACCGGCACATGTTAAAGTGCCCAATGTTCGAGTTAAAATTTCCGAGAAACCAGAGTTTTACCGGAATAGCCGACCTATGGGCCGTGAAGGCACTTGTATGGACTACAAAATCCACTGGGTCTCCAACTCCCGAAAGTCGAAAAAGTACCCAGCCGAAGAGGGTACCCGCGGCATGCCTTTTCTATACGGAAATGTGCATTTTCGGTCATATTTGTCCCCCTATTTCTCGGAAACCAGAGTTTTCCCGGCATAGCGGTGCATGTGGTCTGCGAGTGCCATCCTTCTACTGTAAGACCCACTAGGTGGCTACCTCCCGAAAGTCCGCGCTCGGCGAAGACAGGCCTGCAAATTACCCCACCCCCTACCGGCACATATTATAGTGCCCAATATTCGAGTTAAAATTTCCGAGAAACCAGAGTTTTCCCGGAATAGCGGACCTATGGGCCGTGAAGGCACTTGTATGGACTACAAAATCCACTGGGTCTCCAACTCCCGAAAGTCGAAAAAGTACCCAGCCGAAGAGGGTACCCGCGGCATGCCTTTTCTATACGGAAATGTGCATTTTCGGTCATATTTGTCCCCCTATTTCTCGGAAACCAGAGTTTTTCCGGCATAGCGGTGCATGTGGTCTTAGAGTGCCACCCTTCTACTGTAAGACCCACTAGGTGGCTAGCTCCCGAAAGTCCGCGCTCGGCGATGACAGGCCTGCAAATTACCCCACCCCCTACCGGCACATGTTAAAGTGCCCAATGTTCGAGTTAAAATTTCCGAGAAACCAGAGTTTTCCCGGAATAGCCGACCTATGGGCCGTGAAGGCACTTGTATGGACTACAAAATCCACTGGGTCTCCAACTCCCGAAAGTCGAAAAAGTACCCAGCCGAAGAGGGTACCCGCGGCATGCCTTTTCTATACGGAAATGTGCATTTTCGGTCATATTTGTCCCCCTATTTCTCGGAAACCAGAGTTTTCCCGGCATAGCGGTGCATGTGGTCTGAGAGTGCCACCCTTCTACTGTAACACCCACTAGGTGGCTAGCTCCCGAAAGTCCGCGCTCGGCGAAGACAGGCCTGCAAATTACCCCACCCCCTACCGGCACATATTATAGTGCCCAATGTTCGAGTTAAAATTTCCGAGAAACCAGAGTTTTCCCGGAATAGCGGACCTATGGGCCGTGAAGGCACTTGTATGGACTACAAAACCCACTGGGTCTCCAACTCCCGAAAGTCGAAAAAGTACCCAGCCGAAGAGGGTACCCGCGGCATGCCTTTTCTATATGGAAATGTGCATTTTCGGTCATATTTGTCCCCCTATTTCTCGGAAACCAGAGTTTTCCCGGCATAGCGGTGCATGTGGTCTAAGAGTGCCACCCTTCTACTGTAAGACCCACTAGAAGGCTAGCTCCCGAAAGTCCGCGCTCGGCGATGACAGGCCTGCAAATTACCCCACCCCCTACCGGCACATATTATAGTGCCCAATGTTCGAGTTAAAATTTCCGAGAAACCAGAGTTTTCCCGGAATAGCCGACCTATGGGCCGTGAAGGCACTTGTATGGACTACAAAACCCACTGGGTCTCCAACTCCCGAAAGTCGAAAAAGTACCCAGCCGAAGAGGGTACCCGCGGCATGCCTTTTCCATACGGAAATGTGCATTTTTGGTCATATTTGTCCCCCTATTTCTCTGAAACCAGAGTTTTCCCGGCATAGCGGTGCATGTGGTCTGAGAGTGCCACCCTTCTACTGTAAGACCCACTAGGTGGCTAGCTCCCGAAAGTCCGCGCTCGGCGATGACAGGCCTGCAAATTACCCCACCCCCTACCGGCACATATTATAGTGCCCAATGTTCGAGTTAAAATTTCCGAGAAACCAGAGTTTTCCCGGAATAGCCGACCTATGGGCCGTGAAGGCACTTGTATGGACTACAAAACCCTCTGGGTCTCCAACTCCCGAAAGTCGAAAAAGTACCCAGCCGAAGAGGGTACCCGCGGCATGCCTTTTCTATACGGAAATGTGCATTTTCGGTCATATTTGTCCCCCTATTTTTCGGAAACCAGAGTTTTCCCGGCATAGCGGTGCATGTGGTCTAAGAGTGCCACCCTTCTAATGTAAGACCCACTAGGTGGCTAGCTCCCGAAAGTCCGCGCTCGGCGATGACAGGCCTGCAAATTACCCCACCCCCTACCGGCACATATTATAGTGCCCAATGTTCGAGTTAAAATTTCCGAGAAACCTGAGTTTTCCCGGAATAGCCGACCTATAGGCCGTGAAGGCACTTGTATGGACTACAAAACCCACTGGGTCTCCAACTCCCGAAAGTCGAAAAAGTACCCAGCCGAAGAGGGTACCCGCGGCATGCCTTTTCTATACGGAAATGTGCATTTTCGGTCAGATTTGTCCCCCTTTTTCTCGGAAACCAGAGTTTTCCCGGCATAGCGGTGCATGTGGTCTGAGAGTGCCACCCTTCTTCTGTAAGACCCACTACGTGGCTAGCTCCCGAAAGTCCGCGCTAGGCGATGACAGTCCTGCAAATTACCCCACCCCCTACCGGCACATGTTAAAGTGCCCAATGTTCGAGTTAAAATTTCCGAGAAACCAGAGTTTTCCCGGAATAGCCGACCTATGGGCCGTGAAGGCACTTGTATGGACTACAAAATCCACTGGGTCTCCAACTCCCGAAAGTCGAAAAAATACCCAGCCGAAGAGGGTACCCGCGGCATGCCTTTTCTATACAGAAATGTGCATTTTCGGTCATATTTGTCCCCTATTTCTCGGAAACCAGAGTTTTCCCGGCATAGCGGTGCATGTGGTCTGAGAGTGCCACCCTTCTACTGTAAGACCCACTAGGTGGCTAGCTCCCGAAAGTCCGCGCTCGGCGATGACAGGCCTGCAAATTACCCCACCCCCTACCGGCACATATTATAGTGCCCAATGTTCGAGTTAAAATTTCCGAGAAACCAGAGTTTTCCCGGAATAGCCGACCTATGGGCCGTGAAGGCACTTGTATGGACTACAAAACCCACTGGGTCTCCAACTCCCGAAAGTCGAAAAAGTACCCAGCCGAAGAGGGTACCCGCGGCATGCCTTTTCTATACGGAAATGTGCATTTTCGGTCATATTTGTCCCCCTATTTCTCGGAAACCAGAGTTTTCCCGGCATAGCGGTGCATGTGGTCTGAGAGTGCCACCCTTCTACTGTAAGACCCACTAGGTGGCTAGCTCCCGAAAGTCCGCGCTCGGCGATGACAGGCCTGCAAATTACCCCACCCCCTACCGGCACATATTATAGTGCCCAATGTTCGAGTTAAAAATTCCGAGAAACCAGAGTTTTCCCGGAATAGCCGACCTATGGGCCGTGAAGGCACTTGTATGGACTACAAAACCCACTGGGTCTCCAACTCCCGAAAGTCGAAAAAGTACCCAGCCGAAGAGGGTACCCGCGGCATGCCTTTTCTATACGGAAATGTGCATTTTCGGTCATATTTGTCCCCCTATTTCTCGGAAACCAGAGTTTTCCCGGCATAGCGGTGCATGTTGTCTGAGAGTGCCACCCTTCTACTGTAAGACCCACTAGGTGGCTAGCTCCCGAAAGTCCGCGCTCGGCGATGACAGGCCTGCAAATTACTCCACCCCCTACCGGCACATATTATAGTGCCCAATGTTCGAGTTAAAATTTCCGAGAAACCAGAGTTTTCCCGGAATAGCCGACCTATGGGCCGTGAAGGCACTTGTATGGACTACAAAACCCACTGGGTCTCCAACTCCCGAAAGTCGAAAAAGTACCCAGCCGAAGAGGGTACCCGCGGCATGCCTTTTCTATACGGAAATGTGCATTTTCGGTCATATTTGTCCCCCTATTTCTCGGAAACCAGAGTTTTCCCGGCATAGCGGTGCATGTGGTCTGAGAGTGCCACCCTTCTACTGTAAGACCCACTAGGTGGCTAGCTCCCGAAAGTCCGCGCTCGGCGATGACAGGCCTGCAAATTACCCCACCCCCTACCGGCACATGTTAAAGTGCCCAATGTTCGAGTTAAAATTTCCGAGAAACCAGAGTTTTCCCGGAATAGCCGACCTATGGGCCGTGAAGGCACTTGTATGGACTACAAAATCCACTGGGTCTCCAACTCCCGAAAGTCGAAAAAGTACCCAGTCGAAGAGGGTACCCGCGGCATGCCTTTTCTATACGGAAATGTGCATTTTCGGTCATATTTGTCCCCCTATTTCTCGGAAACCAGAGTTTTCCCAGCATAGCGGTGCATGTGGTCTGAGAGTGCCACCCTTCTACTGTAAGACCCACTAGGTGGCTAGCTCCCGAAAGTCCGCGCTCGGCGATGACAGGCCTGCAAATTACCCCACCCCCTACCGGCACATGTTAAAGTGCCCAATGTTCGAGTTAAAATTTCCGAGAAACCAGAGTTTTCCCGGAATAGCCGACCTATGGGCCGTGAAGGCACTTGTATGGACTACAAAATCCACTGGGTCTCCAACTCCCGAAAGTCGAAAAAGTACCCAGCCGAAGAGGGTACCCGCGGCATGCCTTTTCTATATGGAAATGTGCATTTTCGGTCATATTTGTCCCCCTATTTCTCGGAAACCAGAGTTTTCCCGGCATAGCGGTGCATGTGGTCTGAGAGTGCCACCCTTCTACTGTAAGACCCACTAGGTGGCTAGCTCCCGAAAGTCCGCGCTCGGCGATGACAGGCCTGCAAATTACCCCACCCCCTACCGGCACATATTATAGTGCCCAATGTTCGAGTTAAAATTTCCGAGAAACCAGAGTTTTCCCGGAATAGCCGACCTATGGGCCGTGAAGGCACTTGTATGGACTACAAAACCCACTGGGTCTCCAACTCCCGAAAGTCGAAAAAGTACCCAGCCGAAGAGGGTACCCGCGGCATGCCTTTTCTATACGGAAATGTGCATTTTCGGTCATATTTGTCCCCCTATTTCTCGGAAACCAGAGTTTTTCCGGCATAGCGGTGCATGTGGTCTGAGAGTGCCACCCTTCTACTGTCAGACCCACTAGGTGGCTAGCTCCCGAAAGTCCGCGCTCGGCGATGACAGGCCTGCAAATTACCCCAACCCCTACCGGCACATGTTAAAGTGCCCAATGTTCGAGTTAAAATTTCCGAGAAACCAGAGTTTTCCCGGAATAGCCGACCTATGGGCCGTGAAGGCACTTGTATGGACTACAAAATCCACTGGGTCTCCAACTCCCGAAAGTCGAAAAAGTACCCAGCCGAAGAGGGTACCCGCGGCATGCCTTTTCTATACGGAAATGTGCATTTTCGGTCATATTTGTCCCCCTATTTCTCGGAAACCAGAGTTTTCCCGGCATAGCGGTGCATGTGGTCTGAGAGTGCCACCCTTCTACTGTAACACCCACTAGGTGGCTAGCTCCCGAAAGTCCGCGCTCGGCGAAGACAGGCCTGCAAATTACCCCACCCCCTACCGGCACATATTATAGTGCCCAATGTTCGAGTTAAAATTTCCGAGAAACCAGAGTTTTCCCGGAATAGCGGACCTATGGGCCGTGAAGGCACTTGTATGGACTACAAAACCCACTGGGTCTCCAACTCCCGAAAGTCGAAAAAGTACCCAGCCGAAGAGGATACCCGCGGCATGCCTTTTCTATATGGAAATGTGCATTTTCGGTCATATTTGTCCCCCTATTTCTCGGAAACCAGAGTTTTCCCGGCATAGCGGTGCATGTGGTCTAAGAGTGCCACCCTTCTACTGTAAGACCCACTAGAAGGCTAGCTCCCGAAAGTCCGCGCTCGGCGATGACAGGCCTGCAAATTACCCCACCCCCTACCGGCACATATTATATTGCCCAATGCTCGAGTTAAAATTTCCGAGAAACCAGAGTTTTCCCGGAATAGCCGACCTATGGGCCGTGAAGGCACTTGTATGGACTACAAAACCCACTGGGTCTCCAACTCCCGAAAGTCGAAAAAGTACCCAGCCGAAGAGGGTACCCGCGGCATGCCTTTTCCATACGGAAATGTGCATTTTTGGTCATATTTGTCCCCCTATTTCTCTGAAACCAGAGTTTTCCCGGCATAGCGGTGCATGTGGTCTGAGAGTGCCACCCTTCTACTGTAAGACCCACTAGGTGGCTAGCTCCCGAAAGTCCGCGCTCGGCGATGACAGGCCTGCAAATTACCCCACCCCCTACCGGCACATATTATAGTGCCCAATGTTCGAGTTAAAATTTCCGAGAAACCAGAGTTTTCCCGGAATAGCCGACCTATGGGCCGTGAAGGCACTTGTATGGACTACAAAACCCTCTGGGTCTCCAACTCCCGAAAGTCGAAAAAGTACCCAGCCGAAGAGGGTACCCGCGGCATGCCTTTTCTATACGGAAATGTGCATTTTCGGTCATATTTGTCCCCCTATTTCACGGAAACCAGAGTTTTCCCGGCATAGCGGTGCATGTGGTCTGAGAGTGCCACCCTTCTACTGTAAGACCCGCTAGGTGGCTAGCTCCCGAAAGTCCGCGCTCGGCGATGACAGGCCTGCAAATTACCCCACCCCCTACCGGCACATGTTAAAGTGCCCAATGTTCGAGTTAAAATTTCCGAGAAACCAGAGTTTTCCCGGAATAGCCGACCTATGGGCCGTGAAGGCACTTGTATGGACTACAAAATCCACTGGGTCTCCAACTCCCGAAAGTCGAAAAAGTACCCAGCCGAAGAGGGTACCCGCGGCATGCCTTTTCTATACGGAAATGTGCATTTTCGGTCATATTTGTCCCCCTATTTCTCGGAAACCAGAGTTTTCCCGGCATAGCGGTGCATGTGGTCTGAGAGTGCCATCCTTCTACTGTAAGACCCACTAGGTGGCTACCTCCCGAAAGTCCGCGCTCGGCGAAGACAGGCCTGCAAATTACCCCACCCCCTACCGGCACATATTATAGTGCCCAATGTTCGAGTTAAAATTTCCGAGAAACCAGAGTTTTCCCGGAATAGCGGACCTATGGGCCGTGAAGGCACTTGTATGGACTACAAAATCCACTGGGTCTCCAACTCCCGAAAGTCGAAAAAGTACCCAGCCGAAGAGGGTACCCGCGGCATGCCATTTCTATACGGAAATGTGCATTTTCGGTCATATTTGTCCCCCTATTTTTCGGAAACCAGAGTTTTCCCGGCATAGCGGTGCATGTGGTCTAAGAGTGCCACCCTTCTAATGTAAGACCCACTAGGTGGCTAGCTCCCGAAAGTCCGCGCTCGGCGATGACAGGCCTGCAAATTACCCCACCCCCTACCGGCACATATTATAGTGCCCAATGTTCGAGTTAAAATTTCCGAGAAACCTGAGTTTTCCCGGAATAGCCGACCTATAGGCCGTGAAGGCACTTGTATGGACTACAAAACCCACTGGGTCTCCAACTCCCGAAAGTCGAAAAAGTACCCAGCCGAAGAGGGTACCCGCGGCATGCCTTTTCTATACGGAAATGTGCATTTTCGGTCAGATTTGTCCCCCTTTTTCTCGGAAACCAGAGTTTTCCCGGCATAGCGGTGCATGTGGTCTGAGAGTGCCACCCTTCTTCTGTAAGACCCACTACGTGGCTAGCTCCCGAAAGTCCGCGCTAGGCGATGACAGTCCTGCAAATTACCCCACCCCCTACCGGCACATGTTAAAGTGCCCAATGTTCGAGTTAAAATTTCCGAGAAACCAGAGTTTTCCCGGAATAGCCGACCTATGGGCCGTGAAGGCACTTGTATGGACTACAAAATCCACTGGGTCTCCAACTCCCGAAAGTCGAAAAAGTACCCAGCCGAAGAGGGTACCCGCGGCATGCCTTTTCTATACAGAAATGTGCATTTTCGGTCATATTTGTCCCCTATTTCTCGGAAACCAGAGTTTTCCCGGCATAGCGGTGCATGTGGTCTGAGAGTGCCACCCTTCTACTGTAAGACCCACTAGGTGGCTAGCTCCCGAAAGTCCGCGCTCGGCGATGACAGGCCTGCAAATTACCCCACCCCCTACCGGCACATATTATAGTGCCCAATGTTCGAGTTAAAATTTCCGAGAAACCAGAGTTTTCCCGGAATAGCCGACCTATGGGCCGTGAAGGCACTTGTATGGACTACAAAACCCACTGGGTCTCCAACTCCCGAAAGTCGAAAAAGTACCCAGCCGAAGAGGGTACCCGCGGCATGCCTTTTCTATACGGAAATGTGCATTTTCGGTCATATTTGTCCCCCTATTTCTCGGAAACCAGAGTTTTCCCGGCATAGCGGTGCATGTGGTCTGAGAGTGCCACCCTTCTACTGTAAGACCCACTAGGTGGCTAGCTCCCGAAAGTCCGCGCTCGGCGATGACAGGCCTGCAAATTACCCCACCCCCTACCGGCACATATTATAGTGCCCAATGTTCGAGTTAAAAATTCCGAGAAACCAGAGTTTTCCCGGAATAGCCGACCTATGGGCCGTGAAGGCACTTGTATGGACTACAAAACCCACTGGGTCTCCAACTCCCGAAAGTCGAAAAAGTACCCAGCCGAAGAGGGTACCCGCGGCATGCCTTTTCTATACGGAAATGTGCATTTTCGGTCATATTTGTCCCCCTATTTCTCGGAAACCAGAGTTTTCCCGGCATAGCGGTGCATGTGGTCTGAGAGTGCCACCCTTCTACTGTAAGACCCACTAGGTGGCTAGCTCCCGAAAGTCCGCGCTCGGCGATGACAGGCCTGCAAATTACTCCACCCCCTACCGGCACATATTATAGTGCCCAATATTCGAGTTAAAATTTCCGAGAAACCAGAGTTTTCCCGGAATAGCCGACCTATGGGCCGTGAAGGCACTTGTATGGACTACAAAACCCACTGGGTCTCCAACTCCCGAAAGTCGAAAAAGTACCCAGCCGAAGAGGGTACCCGCGGCATGCCTTTTCTATACGGAAATGTGCATTTTCGGTCATATTTGTCCCCCTATTTCTCGGAAACCAGAGTTTTCCCGGCATAGCGGTGCATGTGGTCTGAGAGTGCCACCCTTCTACTGTAAGACCCACTAGGTGGCTAGCTCCCGAAAGTCCGCGCTCGGCGATGACAGGCCTGCAAATTACCCCACCCCCTACCGGCACATGTTAAAGTGCCCAATGTTCGAGTTAAAATTTCCGAGAAACCAGAGTTTTCCCGGAATAGCCGACCTATGGGCCGTGAAGGCACTTGTATGGACTACAAAATCCACTGGGTCTCCAACTCCCGAAAGTCGAAAAAGTACCCAGCCGAAGAGGGTACCCGCGGCATGCCTTTTCTATACGGAAATGTGCATTTTCGGTCATATTTGTCCCCCTATTTCTCGGAAACCAGAGTTTTCCCAGCATAGCGGTGCATGTGGTCTGAGAGTGCCACCCTTCTACTGTAAGACCCACTAGGTGGCTAGCTCCCGAAAGTCCGCGCTCGGCGATGACAGGCCTGCAAATTACCCCACCCCCTACCGGCACATGTTAAAGTGCCCAATGTTCGAGTTAAAATTTCCGAGAAACCAGAGTTTTCCCGGAATAGCCGACCTATGGGCCGTGAAGGCACTTGTATGGACTACAAAATCCACTGGGTCTCCAACTCCCGAAAGTCGAAAAAGTACCCAGCCGAAGAGGGTACCCGCGGCATGCCTTTTCTATACGGAAATGTGCATTTTCGGTCATATTTGTCCCCCTATTTCTCGGAAACCAGAGTTTTCCCAGCATAGCGGTGCATGTGGTCTGAGAGTGCCACCCTTCTACTGTAAGACCCACTAGGTGGCTAGCTCCCGAAAGTCCGCGCTCGGCGATGACAGGCCTGCAAATTACCCCACCCCCTACCGGCACATGTTAAAGTGCCCAATGTTCGAGTTAAAATTTCCGAGAAACCAGAGTTTTCCCGGAATAGCCGACCTATGGGCCGTGAAGACACTTGTATGGACTACAAAATCCACTGGGTCTCCAACTCCCGAAAGTCGAAAAAGTACCCAGCCGAAGAGGGTACCCGCGGCATGCCTTTTCTATACGGAAATGTGCATTTTCGGTCATATTTGTCCCCCTATTTCTCGGAAACCAGAGTTTTCCCGGCATAGCGGTCCATGTGGTCTGAGAGTGCCACCCTTCTACTGTAAGACCCACTAGGTGGCTAGCTCCCGAAAGTCCGCGCTCGGCGATGACAGGCCTGCAAATTACCCCACCCCCTACCGGCACATGTTAAAGTGCCCAATGTTCGAGTTAAAATTTCCGAGAAACCAGAGTTTTCCCGGAATAGCCGACCTATGGGCCGTGAAGGCACTTGTATGGACTACAAAATCCACTGGGTCTCCAACTCCCGAAAGTCGAAAAAGTACCCAGCCGAAGAGGGTACCCGCGGCATGCCTTTTCTATACGGAAATGTGCATTTTCGGTCATATTTGTCCCCCTATTTCTCGGAAACCAGAGTTTTCCCGGCATAGCGGTGCATGTGGTCTGAGAGTGCCACCCTTCTACTGTAAGACCCACTAGATGGCTAGCTCCCGAAAGTCCGCGCTCGGCGAAGACAGGCCTGCAAATTACCCCACCCCCTACCGGCACATATTATAGTGCCCAATGTTCGAGTTAAAATTTCCGAGAAACCAGAGTTTTCCCGGAATAGCCGACCTATGGGCCGTGAAGGCACTTGTATGGACTACAAAACCCACTGGGTCTCCAACTCCCGAAAGTCGAAAAAGTACCCAGCCGAAGAGGGTACCCGCGGCATGCCTTTTCTATACGGAAATGTGCATTTTCGGTCATATTTGTCCCCCTATTTCTCGGAAACCAGAGTTTTCCAGGCATAGCGGTGCATGTGGTCTAAGAGTGCCACCCTTCTACTGTAAGACCCACTAGAAGGCTAGCTCCCGAAAGTCCGCGCTCGGCGATGACAGGCCTGCAAATTACCCCACCCCCTACCGGCACATATTATAGTGCCCAATGTTCGAGTTAAAATTTCCGAGAAACCAGAGTTTTCCCGGAATAGCCGACCTATGGGCCGTGAAGGCACTTGTATGGACTACAAAACCCACTGGGTCTCCAACTCCCGAAAGTCGAAAAAGTACCCAGCCGAAGAGGGTACCCGCGGCATGCCTTTTCTATACGGAAATGTGCATTTTCGGTCATATTTGTCCCCCTATTTCTCGGAAACCAGAGTTTTCCCGGCATAGCGGTACATGTGGTCTGAGAGTGCCACCCTTCTACTGTAAGACCCACTAGGTGGCTAGCTCCCGAAAGTCCGCGCTCGGCGAAGACAGGCCTGCAAATTACCCCATCCCCTACCGGCACATATTATAGTGCCCAATGTTCGAGTTAAAATTTCCGAGAAACCAGAGTTTTCCCGGAATAGCCGACCTATGGGCCGTGAAGGCACTTGTATGGACTACAAAACCCACTGGGTCTCCAACTCCCGAAAGTCGAAAAAGTACCCAGCCGAAGAGGGTACCCGCGGCATGCCTTTTCTATACGGAAATGTGCATTTTCGGTCATATTTGTCCCCCTATTTCTCGGAAACCAGAGTTTTCCCGGCATAGCGGTGCATGTGGTCTGAGAGTGCCACCCTTCTACTGTAAGACCCACTAGGTGGCTAGCTCCCGAAAGTCCGCGCTCGGCGATGATAGGCCTGCAAATTACCCCACCCCCTACCGGCACATATTATAGTGCCCAATGTTCGAGTTAAAATTTCCGAGAAACCAGAGTTTTCGTGGAATAGCCGACCTATGGGCCGTGAAGGCACTTGTATGGACTACAAAACCCACTGGGTCTCCAACTCCCGAAAGTCGAAAAAGTACCCAGCCGAAGAGGGTACCCGCGGCATGCCTTTTCTATACGGAAATGTGCATTTTCGGTCATATTTGTCCCCCTATTTCACGGAAACCAGAGTTTTCCCGGCATAGCGGTGCATGTGGTCTGAGAGTGCCACCCTTCTACTGTAAGACCCACTAGGTGGCTAGCTCCCGAAAGTCCGCGCTCGGCGATGACAGGCCTGCAAATTACCCCACCCCCTACCGGCACATGTTAAAGTGCCCAATGTTCGAGTTAAAATTTCCGAGAAACCAGAGTTTTCCCGGAATAGCCGACCTATGGGCCGTGAAGGCACTTGTATGGACTACAAAATCCACTGGGTCTCCAACTCCCGAAAGTCGAAAAAGTACCCAGCCGAAGAGGGTACCCGCGCCATGCCTTTTCTATACGGAAATGTGCATTTTCGGTCATATTTGTCCCCCTATTTCTCGGAAACCAGAGTTTTCCCGGCATAGCGGTGCATGTGGTCTGAGAGTGCCATCCTTCTACTGTAAGACCCACTAGGTGGCTACCTCCCGAAAGTCCGCGCTCGGCGAAGACAGGCCTGCAAATTACCCCACCCCCTACCGGCACATATTATAGTGCCCAATGTTCGAGTTAAAATTTCCGAGAAACCAGAGTTTTCCCGGAATAGCGGACCTATGGGCCGTGAAGGCACTTGTATGGACTACAAAATCCACTGGGTCTCCAACTCCCGAAAGTCGAAAAAGTACCCAGCCGAAGAGGGTACCCGCGGCATGCCATTTCTATACGGAAATGTGCATTTTCGGTCATATTTGTCCCCCTATTTTTCGGAAACCAGAGTTTTCCCGGCATAGCGGTGCATGTGGTCTAAGAGTGCCACCCTTCTAATGTAAGACCCACTAGGTGGCTAGCTCCCGAAAGTCCGCGCTCGGCGATGACAGGCCTGCAAATTACCCCACCCCCTACCGGCACATATTATAGTGCCCAATGTTCGAGTTAAAATTTCCGAGAAACCTGAGTTTTCCCGGAATAGCCGACCTATAGGCCGTGAAGGCACTTGTATGGACTACAAAACCCACTGGGTCTCCAACTCCCGAAAGTCGAAAAAGTACCCAGCCGAAGAGGGTACCCGCGGCATGCCTTTTCTATACGGAAATGTGCATTTTCGGTCAGATTTGTCCCCCTTTTTCTCGGAAACCAGAGTTTTCCCGGCATAGCGGTGCATGTGGTCTGAGAGTGCCACCCTTCTTCTGTAAGACCCACTACGTGGCTAGCTCCCGAAAGTCCGCGCTAGGCGATGACAGTCCTGCAAATTACCCCACCCCCTACCGGCACATGTTAAAGTGCCCAATGTTCGAGTTAAAATTTCCGAGAAACCAGAGTTTTCCCGGAATAGCCGACCTATGGGCCGTGAAGGCACTTGTATGGACTACAAAATCCACTGGGTCTCCAACTCCCGAAAGTCGAAAAAGTACCCAGCCGAAGAGGGTACCCGCGGCATGCCTTTTCTATACAGAAATGTGCATTTTCGGTCATATTTGTCCCCTATTTCTCGGAAACCAGAGTTTTCCCGGCATAGCGGTGCATGTGGTCTGAGAGTGCCACCCTTCTACTGTAAGACCCACTAGGTGGCTAGCTCCCGAAAGTCCGCGCTCGGCGATGACAGGCCTGCAAATTACCCCACCCCCTACCGGCACATATTATAGTGCCCAATGTTCGAGTTAAAATTTCCGAGAAACCAGAGTTTTCCCGGAATAGCCGACCTATGGGCCGTGAAGGCACTTGTATGGACTACAAAACCCACTGGGTCTCCAACTCCCGAAAGTCGAAAAAGTACCCAGCCGAAGAGGGTACCCGCGGCATGCCTTTTCTATACGGAAATGTGCATTTTCGGTCATATTTGTCCCCCTATTTCTCGGAAACCAGAGTTTTCCCGGCATAGCGGTGCATGTGGTCTGAGAGTGCCACCCTTCTACTGTAAGACCCACTAGGTGGCTAGCTCCCGAAAGTCCGCGCTCGGCGATGACAGGCCTGCAAATTACCCCACCCCCTACCGGCACATATTATAGTGCCCAATGTTCGAGTTAAAAATTCCGAGAAACCAGAGTTTTCCCGGAATAGCCGACCTATGGGCCGTGAAGGCACTTGTATGGACTACAAAACCCACTGGGTCTCCAACTCCCGAAAGTCGAAAAAGTACCCAGCCGAAGAGGGTACCCGCGGCATGCCTTTTCTATACGGAAATGTGCATTTTCGGTCATATTTGTCCCCCTATTTCTCGGAAACCAGAGTTTTCCCGGCATAGCGGTGCATGTGGTCTGAGAGTGCCACCCTTCTACTGTAAGACCCACTAGGTGGCTAGCTCCCGAAAGTCCGCGCTCGGCGATGACAGGCCTGCAAATTACTCCACCCCCTACCGGCACATATTATAGTGCCCAATGTTCGAGTTAAAATTTCCGAGAAACCAGAGTTTTCCCGGAATAGCCGACCTATGGGCCGTGAAGGCACTTGTATGGACTACAAAACCCACTGGGTCTCCAACTCCCGAAAGTCGAAAAAGTACCCAGCCGAAGAGGGTACCCGCGGCATGCCTTTTCTATACGGAAATGTGCATTTTCGGTCATATTTGTCCCCCTATTTCTCGGAAACCAGAGTTTTCCCGGCATAGCGGTGCATGTGGTCTGAGAGTGCCACCCTTCTACTGTAAGACCCACTAGGTGGCTAGCTCCCGAAAGTCCGCGCTCGGCGATGACAGGCCTGCAAATTACCCCACCCCCTACCGGCACATGTTAAAGTGCCCAATGTTCGAGTTAAAATTTCCGAGAAACCAGAGTTTTCCCGGAATAGCCGACCTATGGGCCGTGAAGGCACTTGTATGGACTACAAAATCCACTGGGTCTCCAACTCCCGAAAGTCGAAAAAGTACCCAGCCGAAGAGGGTACCCGCGGCATGCCTTTTCTATACGGAAATGTGCATTTTCGGTCATATTTGTCCCCCTATTTCTCGGAAACCAGAGTTTTCCCAGCATAGCGGTGCATGTGGTCTGAGAGTGCCACCCTTCTACTGTAAGACCCACTAGGTGGCTAGCTCCCGAAAGTCCGCGCTCGGCGATGACAGGCCTGCAAATTACCCCACCCCCTACCGGCACATGTTAAAGTGCCCAATGTTCGAGTTAAAATTTCCGAGAAACCAGAGTTTTCCCGGAATAGCCGACCTATGGGCCGTGAAGGCACTTGTATGGACTACAAAATCCACTGGGTCTCCAACTCCCGAAAGTCGAAAAAGTACCCAGCCGAAGAGGGTACCCGCGGCATGCCTTTTCTATACGGAAATGTGCATTTTCGGTCATATTTGTCCCCCTATTTCTCGGAAACCAGAGTTTTCCCAGCATAGCGGTGCATGTGGTCTGAGAGTGCCACCCTTCTACTGTAAGACCCACTAGGTGGCTAGCTCCCGAAAGTCCGCGCTCGGCGATGACAGGCCTGCAAATTACCCCACCCCCTACCGGCACATGTTAAAGTGCCCAATGTTCGAGTTAAAATTTCCGAGAAACCTGAGTTTTCCCGGAATAGCCGACCTATGGGCCGTGAAGGCACTTGTATGGACTACAAAATCCACTGGGTCTCCAACTCCCGAAAGTCGAAAAAGTACCCAGCCGAAGAGGGTACCCGCGGCATGCCTTTTCTATACGGAAATGTGCATTTTCGGTCATATTTGTCCCCCTATTTCTCGGAAACCAGAGTTTTCCCGGCATAGCGGTCCATGTGGTCTGAGAGTGCCACCCTTCTACTGTAAGACCCACTAGGTGGCTAGCTCCCGAAAGTCCGCGCTCGGCGATGACAGGCCTGCAAATTACCCCACCCCCTACCGGCACATGTTAAAGTGCCCAATGTTCGAGTTAAAATTTCCGAGAAACCAGAGTTTTCCCGGAATAGCCGACCTATGGGCCGTGAAGGCACTTGTATGGACTACAAAATCCACTGGGTCTCCAACTCCCGAAAGTCGAAAAAGTACCCAGCCGAAGAGGGTACCCGCGGCATGCCTTTTCTATACGGAAATGTGCATTTTCGGTCATATTTGTCCCCCTATTTCTCGGAAACCAGAGTTTTCCCGGCATAGCGGTGCATGTGGTCTGAGAGTGCCACCCTTCTACTGTAAGACCCACTAGATGGCTAGCTCCCGAAAGTCCGCGCTCGGCGAAGACAGGCCTGCAAATTACCCCACCCCCTACCGGCACATATTATAGTGCCCAATGTTCGAGTTAAAATTTCCGAGAAACCAGAGTTTTCCCGGAATAGCCGACCTATGGGCCGTGAAGGCACTTGTATGGACTACAAAACCCACTGGGTCTCCAACTCCCGAAAGTCGAAAAAGTACCCAGCCGAAGAGGGTACCCGCGGCATGCCTTTTCTATACGGAAATGTGCATTTTCGGTCATATTTGTCCCCCTATTTCTCAAAAACCAGAGTTTTCCAGGCATAGCGGTGCATGTGGTCTAAGAGTGCCACCCTTCTACTGTAAGACCCACTAGAAGGCTAGCTCCCGAAAGTCCGCGCTCGGCGATTACAGGCCTGCAAATTACCCCACCCCCTACCGGCACATATTATAGTGCCCAATGTTCGAGTTAAAATTTCCGAGAAACCAGAGTTTTCCCGGAATAGCCGACCTATGGGCCGTGAAGGCACTTGTATGGACTACAAAACCCACTGGGTCTCCAACTCCCGAAAGTCGAAAAAGTACCCAGCCGAAGAGGGTACCCGCGGCATGCCTTTTCTATACGGAAATGTGCATTTTCGGTCATATTTGTCCCCCTATTTCTCGGAAACCAGAGTTTTCCCGGCATAGCGGTACATGTGGTCTGAGAGTGCCACCCTTCTACTGTAAGACCCACTAGGTGGCTAGCTCCCGAAAGTCCGCGCTCGGCGAAGACAGGCCTGCAAATTACCCCATCCCCTACCGGCACATATTATAGTGCCCAATGTTCGAGTTAAAATTTCCGAGAAACCAGAGTTTTCCCGGAATAGCCGACCTATGGGCCGTGAAGGCACTTGTATGGACTACAAAACCCACTGGGTCTCCAACTCCCGAAAGTCGAAAAAGTACCCAGCCGAAGAGGGTACCCGCGGCATGCCTTTTCTATACGGAAATGTGCATTTTCGGTCATATTTGTCCCCCTATTTCTCGGAAACCAGAGTTTTCCCGGCATAGCGGTGCATGTGGTCTGAGAGTGCCACCCTTCTACTGTAAGACCCACTAGGTGGCTAGCTCCCGAAAGTCCGCGCTCGGCGATGATAGGCCTGCAAATTACCCCACCCCCTACCGGCACATATTATAGTGCCCAATGTTCGAGTTAAAATTTCCGAGAAACCAGAGTTTTCGTGGAATAGCCGACCTATGGGCCGTGAAGGCACTTGTATGGACTACAAAACCCACTGGGTCTCCAACTCCCGAAAGTCGAAAAAGTACCCAGCCGAAGAGGGTACCCGCGGCATGCCTTTTCTATACGGAAATGTGCATTTTCGGTCATATTTGTCCCCCTATTTCTCGGAAACCAGAGTTTTCCCGGCATAGCGGTGCATGTGGTCTGAGAGTGCCACCCTTCTACTGTAAGACCCACTAGGTGGCTAGCTCCCGAAAGTCCGCGCTCGGCGATGACAGGCCT
Source organism: Rugalucina vietnamica (assembly GCA_964017185.1). Classification (NCBI taxonomy): domain Eukaryota; kingdom Metazoa; phylum Mollusca; class Bivalvia; order Lucinida; family Lucinidae; genus Rugalucina; species Rugalucina vietnamica. The sequence goes on from OZ024884.1 coordinate 35,959,164, forward strand.
GCAAATTACCCCACCCCCTACCGGCACATGTTAAAGTGCCCAATGTTCGAGTTAAAATTTCCGAGAAACCAGAGTTTTCCCGGAATAGCCGACCTATGGGCCGTGAAGGCACTTGTATGGACTACAAAATCCACTGGGTCTCCAACTCCCGAAAGTCGAAAAAGTACCCAGCCGAAGAGGGTACCCGCGGCATGCCTTTTCTATACGGAAATGTGCATTTTCGGTCATATTTGTCCCCCTATTTCTCGGAAACCAGAGTTTTCCCAGCATAGCGGTGCATGTGGTCTGAGAGTGCCACCCTTCTACTGTAAGACCCACTAGGTGGCTAGCTCCCGAAAGTCCGCGCTCGGCGATGACAGGCCTGCAAATTACCCCACCCCCTACCGGCACATGTTAAAGTGCCCAATGTTCGAGTTAAAATTTCCGAGAAACCAGAGTTTTCCCGGAATAGCCGACCTATGGGCCGTGAAGGCACTTGTATGGACTACAAAATCCACTGGGTCTCCAACTCCCGAAAGTCGAAAAAGTACCCAGCCGAAGAGGGTACCCGCGGCATGCCTTTTCTATACGGAAATGTGCATTTTCGGTCATATTTGTCCCCCTATTTCTCGGAAACCAGAGTTTTCCCGGCATAGCGGTGCATGTGGTCTGAGAGTGCCACCCTTCTACTGTAAGACCCACTAGGTGGCTAGCTCCCGAAAGTCCGCGCTCGGCGATGACAGGCCTGCAAATTACCCCACCCCCTTCCGGCACATGTTAAAGTGCCCAATGTTCGAGTTAAAATTTCCGAGAAACCAGAGTTTTCCCGGAATAGCCGACCTATGGGCCGTGAAGGCACTTGTATGGACTACAAAATCCACTGGGTCTCCAACTCCCGAAAGTCGAAAAAGTACCCAGCCGAAGAGGGTACCCGCGGCATGCCTTTTCTATACGGAAATGTGCATTTTCGGTCATATTTGTCCCCCTATTTCTCGGAAACCAGAGTTTTCCCGGCATAGCGGTCCATGTGGTCTGAGAGTGCCACCCTTCTACTGTAAGACCCACTAGGTGGCTAGCTCCCGAAAGTCCGCGCTCGGCGATGACAGGCCTGCAAATTACCCCACCCCCTACCGGCACATGTTAAAGTGCCCAATGTTCGAGTTAAAATTTCCGAGAAACCAGAGTTTTCCCGGAATAGCCGACCTATGGGCCGTGAAGGCACTTGTATGGACTACAAAATCCACTGGGTCTCCAACTCCCGAAAGTCGAAAAAGTACCCAGCCGAAGAGGGTACCCGCGGCATGCCTTTTCTATACGGAAATGTGCATTTTCGGTCATATTTGTCCCCCTATTTCTCGGAAACCAGAGTTTTCCCAGCATAGCGGTGCATGTGGTCTGAGAGTGCCACCCTTCTACTGTAAGACCCACTAGGTGGCTAGCTCCCGAAAGTCCGCGCTCGGCGATGACAGGTTCACAGCCGAAGAAGGTATCCTCACTTTGCTTTTTATATGGAAGTGTGTATTTTCGGTCATTTTCGTAATATTTTTCTTTGGCTGAGTAGATAAAATAAATTTGGTGTGCTTCAAACCCCGTTATATCTCGTCTGTAGAACTTAAATTTCATGTTGGCAGTTTCGGCTGGTTCTGCTAGCAGTAACAGCTGATTCGGCTGTTTCGGCTACTTCTGCCAGCAGATTCTGCTACTTCGGCTGTTTCGGCTAACTTCACCCACCTGTACGGGGAGACATTTTAGAGAATTTTTCTTCGCCTGTTACATTTGGCGCCCAACAAAAATTAATCCTATGACCCGTGCAGTAATTCCCCGATTTTGTTTCCACAATAACTCTATAGCCTGTGGCTTCGGGGACGAAGCCCAATTATTTGGGTGAGAATGTCACAGAGTATAGGTATATACATGTAACACACTTGTACTGCCTTGCGGTACAAACCGGCTTTTATAGCGACATGATAGAGTGTTTGATTAGCAAGCGGGAGACGCTGGTTCGATCCCCGTTAGGGAAGAAAGAATTTGTCTTCCCTTGTAACAAAAGTAAAATGAATTTTATTTATAAAATAGGTTGCCGGTCTGTTTTCATTGAAGACCCCCCCCCTCATTGAAGGGTTTACATGGCTGAAGACTGATAGCGTTGTACCTTTGACTATTTTGAACTTTTTCGATGCAAACTGCCTATAAACATACGTGGATTTGTTTTACGATATAATGAAAAGAAAAGTGAGATGAAAAATGAAAACATTCTCGTAGCTACCTACCCTATTTTATTTCAGGTCGTTAGTGGAAACACAGCTATATTTTTTTTATTTCGCTAGCTTCTCCGAGGGATGAGATGATATGACAGAGAGAAGAAAGGAAAGTTTGACTTGATGGTTTGATGATGATTGATATCAAATTTATTTTAACTTTATTAAGAATATACTGATCATACATTATTTAAATACAGTGTTTTCATATACATTCAGTGCAGTTACACACACCACACACACACACACACACACACACACACACACACACACACATATATATATATATATATATATATATATATATATATATATATATATATATATATATATATATATATATATATATATATATATATATATATATATATATAAAACAAAATAAAGTCCGATTCCACAATGTATTCACTATTTAATTAATTCTCTACCGGTTTCACTGCTATTTTACAGATCATCAGGAGTTAAATATGGCGTTGTTGCGTAGATACTAACTTAACGACGTTACGGCCGTAACGTCATTAACAGTACAATACAATACAATATAGGATTTACCGCCTTGTACTAAAGTGCGCACCATGGTTGATATAATTAACATGTATATAATATATGTTTTAAAATTTTGAGTGAAGTGAAATATTCTGATGGCGCGGACTAAGCAGACTTGTTCAATTTGGGTTTTAAAAGATTAATGAAGTAGTTTTCTTTAGCACAACGAAATGACACACTGTCCGAGTACATTTTATAGAAGGGGAATATAGTATAGTTCGGATTTAGCTGTTGTGCACATGTATCAATGTGCCCACTTACATAGAGCATTCTAGTCTTTGGGTCCCTAATTTGTTGATTGTGGATCGTTACACGTTTTCGTAGGTAATTTCCCGTTTGCCCAATGTATTCTTCGCCGCATCCGCTACACTTCATGACATATAAGACATTTTTCACTTCGCATGTCATTGATTCATGGACGTAAAATTTTCGTCCACATTTGAATTCAAATGCGACCCTAGCTATTGGTTTCCTAGAGGAGAAACTATACACTGCCATGGAAACCGTCTATGACATAGAATACCAACAGTATCTGAAAAAGTACTGGAAAAGATTTCTAGATGACTGCTTTGTTCCATGGACCAAATCGGAAGATGAATTAAAAACTTTCCATTCAGTTTTGAATAATTTACACAAAGATATAAATTTCACATTGGAATACGGCTTTATAGAACAACCCTTTCTGGATGTAATGGTCCGGAACAAGGCAGGCAAAATAGAGACAGATATTTACTACAAGGAAACCGACAGCAAACAGTATCTTTTGTTTTCCTCGTGCCATCCTAGACATACGAAAATAAATATACCTTATAACCTTGCACGTCGACTAAGAACAATTATTTCTGAACAAAATGTCCTTATCGAAAGAATGAGAGAACTAAAAATGTTTTTACTTAAACAAAATTACCCCGAAAGCTTGGTCGACAAAGGTATAGAGAATGCCATGACTCTAGACAAAAATACATTAAGAACTGTTAAAAAGAAAACAGAAGACCTGGTTATTCCTTATGTATCAACATACAACCCAAAAAATCCTGAAATGTACAAAGTTATACAATTTAATCTCCCCATATTACATGAAGACCCCAAAATGAACAGTATATTATCCAATTTTAAGATGATCAAAAGCAAACGTCAACCAGACAACTTAAAACGGCTATTAACAAAAGCAAAATTTAATGACAAAAAATACCATGAAGTAAAAAGGTGCCGAAGACCAAATTGCGGTCTATGTATACACCTTATAGAAGGAGACGCATTTGAATTCAAATGTGGACGAAAATTTTACGTCCATGAATCAATGACATGCGAGGTGAAAAATGTCTTATATGTCATGAAGTGTAGCGGATGCGGCGAAGAATACATTGGGCAAACGGGAAATTACCTACGAAAACGTGTAACGATCCACAATCAACAAATTAGGGACCCAAAGACTAGAATGCTCTATGTAAGTGGGCACATTGATACATGTGCACAACAGCTAAATCCGAAATATACTATATTCCCCTTCTATAAAATGTACTCGGACAGTGTGTCATTTCGTTGTGCTAAAGAAAACTACTTCATTAATCTTTTAAAACCCAAATTGAACAAGTCTGCTTAGTCCGCGCCGTCAGAATATTTCACTTCACTCAAAATTTTAAAACATATATTATATACATGTTAATTATATCAACCATGGTGCGCACTTTAGTACAAGGCGGTAAATCCTATATTGTATTGTATTGTACTGTTAATGACGTTACGGCCGTAACGTCGTTAAGTTAGTATCTACGCAACAACGCCATATTTAACTCCTGATGATCTGTAAAATAGCAGTGAAACCGGTAGAGAATTAATTAAATAGTGAATACATTGTGGAATCGGACTTTATTTTGTTTAATATCTTTGCACTGTATGTGTTTTCGTTTTTGGACATATATATATATATTCCGATACAGCAGCATGTTGTAGTTGCATGTGTGTTTTAATTTGATAATATATTCCAGTTAAACTATTGCATCTACATTTTCCAATTCTTTTAGATTATTATAAGTGTGTGGCTGAAACCTCACAATGTTTCGTGAGAATCGTATCCTTCAGCCATATAAGGATAATTTACTAAATAGTTTTACTTGAAGGAAATCCGAGTTGCCTGCCTTGATACACTAAATACCGATACTAACAGAAAGAAGGTAGTTGTGGAGTCTGATGCAATGGTCTGTGCAAGGGCAACACAGCTATAATAAGACCGTAAGGGGATGTTTGTTTTGGTCATGATACATTAAAACATGCAAAACTGACAGTGTTAAAACATGCAAAACTGACAGTGTTTCTCTTCTAAAAGAGGCTACACATTTATCTGTTCGGAAAACCTGGTATGTTTAGATGCCAAACCATGCGAATAATATCTGAACCATTTGAAATGTGACATTATGGCTCAGGTGAACAAAATAACTTTAACAGTACAAAAGGGGTGTCATATTTCCTGCGGAATGAAACAACAATACGACGGCATATGAGGTTCTGGATGGGAGTTCCTGTATTCACTAATCGTTAAAAAAATTAGTCATTAGAATTTTGGCTTATTCATTTAAATAAGCTTAAGTATTCATTAAAATGTGTTAATTGCTATTTACGCCTTATTCACACAGCTTGTAAAAGAAAGAAAGGGTGTTTTATATCCTTGTTCCCCACCTCAGGAAGGGATATCCCTCATCACAGGCCACAACTCAGTTCTAACAATTTAATTCATTTTTCTTTGCCTTATTTCTTTTTCACTAGTTTATGTTGGGAGACCAGACATGCTTGGCTTCCTGCAGCCAGCCAAGAGACATACTGTACTTTCAAATTCAATATTGTTTTTGTATACGTACAATATTTGAGTTAATTTTCATGAAAAAAAAATGAAAGTCTGAAATGTAAGGGAGGCAATATAAGACAATTATAGAGCCAAATTTTATTGTATTCATTATTCTTAAAACCTTGTTATTCACTATTCATTATATTATTCTGCTATTCATGAAAAAGTGACATTTATTCATTATATTTTAGGACCCAATTATTCACTAATCATTAATATTTTGCTCTTTATTCAGTCTCATTAACTGTTTTTGCCAATATTCATTTATCATTTATACCCCATTCAGACCCACAAACCGGATTTCCGCCGAGATCACCTGTTCTCCCCCTTTGCACGAATAAAACATTATTATTATTATTAGTATTAGTATTATTATTATTATTATTAGTATTATTATTATTATTATTTAACGGTTGTTATTAATTCAAAAGAATTCCAAATGTTTTAAATTGACAGAATAATAATATTTGTCAACTCACCACATCGTGTTGATCTATGTCGAATGTCTGTGCAATACGCTGTTTTATTCACCAATGCAACAAAATGCAAATCGACATGCAGAAATATAGATATAGGACGGGAGCTGTGCATGAGAAAACCAGCAATTTGGGTTTTCGACTGATTCCGACACAACCAAGGCTGTACAATCACAGCTAATTGCTAGAAGCTTGAAACTTTGGATTTAAGTAGAAGAGGAATAGTACTATCCGCGTGGCGAAAACAAGGACGGTGATCTGCATCTTTGTTTTCGCATATGCAAATTGGTGGTTGTTTCATGCGAAGGCCCTTATTCTACTAGTATAGGGCTCGACAAGGTAAACCTATCTTAGAAAATACCTTGAACACGGGGCAGTTCGATCAAAGCAAACGAAGAGTTTGTATCTTCCGGATCATCATCATCATCATCATCAACATCATCATCATCATCATACCCCAAAGGTCAGTTGCAATCATATGCCAAAAGTATGTTGTCCTGTTTTGGTTGTTGAAACTGGTCGGCGGTGATTGTGTTTCGTTTTGGCACCTCATACCCGACATTGGGATCAAAAATTTTGTTTTGAGACTTCGAAAATATTCTAGATTTCAAAATAATTTTATATACTCACTGAGCGAAGCCGTGTCGATCGCATTTCGACGGTCAAACCATGCGTCTTAAATTGTCGCGGACAATGATTTATTTCGAAATTGTACCCTCTCTCTCTCTCTCTCTCTCTCTCTCTCTCTGATCGAATCAAGTGGGCTGCTCTGAAGGATTTGAAGGATCAAGGGGGCACTTGAAGGATCAAGTGGGCTGCTCTGAATTTTTTCTCGGCACAATGGTCCAACTCATTGATGAATCAAGGTACGAAATAAGCTATATTAGAGGCCCGCTCAGACCACAACGTATTAGCCAACGTAGCATAACGTTCGTGACTTATAAGGAGCGTATGTACAACGCACGCCCGACGTATTCCAAACGTACGCACAGCGTGCTTCTAACGTACTCGACGTTCGTCAAAAAGGTGAGTCAAAGATAAAAAGTGATAAATAAATAAATAAATAAATAAATAAATAAATAAATAAATAAATAAATAAATAAAAGAAAGAAAAGAAAAATGACCAAAGAAATCTACACACCTGATTCTTCGGGTGCATTTTGTGGAGTTCTTATATCGTTTCTCAGAAGGATCATTTCCTATAATTAGGTTGAAATTAGTTTATGGGTCAGTTTTGCCCCACCTCTTGACTGATCCGTCTCATATGAGCTGAAACAATTTTGAAAGGGACATTAAACTGAATTGGAAAAGAAATATTTTAATTTACAAAAAAAAAAAAAAAAAAAAAAAAAAAAAAAAAAAAAAAATCTTTGCCACTTTATATGTCGACAATTTTATAAAGGGCCATTCAATATGAATCCATTGAAGCCATTCAGTTTTTACAAAAATACTCCCTGGACAAGCGATAATATAACAGTGAATACAATTTTAGCCATACACCCAATTGTGCATATTGTTTTTGGTCGAGTATACCATTTTGATACTTCCGTGTGACTATTTAATCATGAACACTGTACCTATTCCTTCCATTTTATACATATAAAATCCTGAACGCTGACCAATGCGCTACACGTAAGTTGCGCATACGCTGAGTACGTTCTTCACACATTTAACAAACGCTGCATACGTTCCGAGTGCGCCAGGCAAACGCTGCACGTACGTTGGTAATACGTTATGCATACGCTTCTCATACGTGAACTTATGCATAGCGTATTCGTTGCGTACGCTTAACTTATGAGTAACGTATGATCAGTACATCGGCATACGTTGGAAATTTTGTGCATGCACAAAATTTCTGGGCGTACACGGCGTACGACAACGTATGCCAGCATATTATAGCGTACCCGTAACTTATGCAAAACTTATGCCGAACGTGTGCAACGTACACCAACGTATGGACAAAATGTCTCATACGTCGGCATACGTTGGCGCTATACGCTGTGGTGTGAGCACCCTAATCAAAATAAAGATCTTTTGGGTGAACGCAAAACAAATTGCAACACAAATGTTTCGTGGATCCTTGGGGAGAAAGAATCTTACTAAATAACATACTAATATGATGGGTACTATAGACTACACTACCAGAGCCCAGTTGTTCAAAATTAACGATGTCGTTAGTTAACAATTCGTTAAAAATTCAAATGGCAATATGGCAATATTACACATATACTGCATGCCGGAGGTAGGTATTTTCGTACATGTATCAGTCCCACTAATCCAGGACCTCTTTCTTACATCACATCAGGAAAACATGTCCGTGTAGTTTTAAATGTATACCCCCTCAAACCACACTTTTATATATCTAGTAAAACTGGGGTATACATGGCTATACCTATTTTTTACCTAAAGGCTTATCTTCTGAAGGAGCTAAATTGATACCACTGTTTATGAGATTTATGACCCCTGCTGATGCAATATGTTCTAGAGGTCCAAGGACTATCATAAAGAGGTGATAATCTGACCTCTTCAGGGGGTAATTAAGGAAAATACATGTTATACAACTGTTTATTGGTTTAACATGTGCAATAAAACTACCTCAATATCGATTTTTCATGTTTTGGCCCTATTTGTATTCTGATTCATTGTCAGGCCACTAGGTTTTCTAACCCTTATCATTAATCAGCTAATGTTCCCAAAATAAACATGAATACATGTCGTTAATCAGTCAGGGACAAAACCTAAACATGTTATCAATATAATAACTGACTCATAACTGAATCACGTAGTAAGATTTTTCAAAGTTTTACTAAAATAACTTGTTAAGTTATTCACCCATTTTTCACCATATTTTACCTTCCAATTGTAGCCCTTGTACAATTTTCATGGGCAAGGTGATAATTTTCTATGACAGGTTTGTTACATAACTTTATAATCAGACAATAACATTTGGTACGCATCGTCTAGAAATGAGTACACAGGGGACCTGAATGTCATAAAAATTACTTCATATTATTTAGAATTTATTTTATAATACTTTCAAATTTCACAAAATAAATTAAATGAGTTGGACAAATAAAAATATGTCTTTCGACCAAGAAAGGGAGATAACTTTAAATGCTTTAATAACTTGATTCAGTTATTATTTGAAAAACCTGTTAAGGTTTTGTCCCTGACTGTTAATGTTTACTATTGATTCTGTCTCGTTGATTTTGATCTTTGAAAAGTAAATTGCTTTGAAACAGCTGCATTCCTGTAAGCTTCTATAGATGTAACATCTGGTATTTACGTCAAACAAATATGCACTTGAAGATACCTACATGTATGTTTATGTACATGTAGCAGCTAAAGAATAATTACTTTCATTTAAAACATAAATCGTCAGTACACGTTAGAACAGCCATCACCGGTTCTAACAAGTACCCACAATCTATGTTTTGGACCAAAAATAATATAAATTGCATACCCCAGTTTTACTATATAAAAGTTTGTTCAAGGGGTTATTCATTGCATGGACATAATTTCCCGATGGTTCATCTTATGACTGGTGCAGTTAATGTTGTTTGGAATCAGAAAGGTGTTCATTTAAACTTTCAAAAATTAAAACTGTGCACATGAAAACAACAAACAGTTTGATCACTGTTTGAGCATTTGCATAAGAAAACCAACAATTTCGGTTTCATACCAGGTCCGACGTCCAACACAAACCGGTCTGTACAGTCTCAAATGCAGACAAGACGCTCGAAATTTTGGATTTAAAGGCTTAGCTCCTGAAAGGAGCTATATTGGTACCACTGTTTATTCGGTAAATGACACCTTATGGTGCAATATGATCCGTAGATCAAGGGACCGTCATAATGAGGTGATTATCACATTTCTGCAGGGGGTAATAAAGATGCCCCTAAAGGATAATACCTGTAGATTCACAGTTTATTGGTTTTATCTTCCCTGATCCCTGATAACCTGTGTAATAAAATTGCCTCCCTCAGCAATCAATGATGATTTTTCCTGTTTTGTGCCCTACCTGTATTTTGAGTCATGCCAGGCCACTAGGTTTTCTAGTGCCATGTCCCTTATCTAATGACTCTCAAAAGACAGAGAAATATGTTTTTAATAGATAGAAGTGGAGTTGTACTATCAGAGTAGCGAAAACAAAGGTGCTGCACAGCAGATCTCCGTCTTAATTTGTACGGTTTTTGGAGTGGGAATCTTTTTCTGATTGCGCTTTTTCCTGATCTTTGCCTACTTGTACCTTTTTGTTGGTTTTCTGGATAAGCTTCAAATGGATCACATTTTAACCAAATGGCATGAAATACTAGTAGGAAAATGCTATTATGCAATTAACTCATATAAACCTTATGTTTTCTTAGTATAAGTACCTGATTGTTAATTTAGGCTTTCCCGCCTCGGTTTTTGAATAACTTAATTTTTTTCTGTCGCGCCATTTCCTGATCATTGTCTACATGTACTTTTACCTTTACAGTCAGTTGTTGATATATTTATATGTTACGTGTAGGTTGTAAATCAGTACACGACAACATGTGTATATTATGTAATCAGTTTTATGTAAACAAAACATTTATGGTTATGTCAAGGACTATTTGACAGTGTAGGTAAGTAACCAAACTGAGAAGAAAGGGCAAACTCAGCCTATTACAAATTGATACAGGGCGGCCCCCGTGGCCGAGCGGTTTAGAGCGCTGTTTCTTAATCACTCGATCATCTCACCGCTTTAATTTGTGCTCTGGCCACATGTGAGACAAGCCAAGTTCTGCTTGCGGGTGTGTCAGGTGGTTTTTCTCGGGGTTCTCCCGTTTTCGCCTCACCTACTGATTGGCCCGTCTCATATGAGCTGAAATAATCTTGAAAGGGACGTAAAACTAAATTAAAAAATGATACAGTGGGTAAAGAATAAACTTTATGCCATGAATTATTCTACACAGTCTAAGGAGATTCCAAGAATGCCTTTTGATTATAAGAGTACTTGTCCTTGCAATTATTTAGAACTTGTCTCACAAGTACTCTTATAACATTACGAAAACTTGCCCATGCGATAAACATATTTTTTTTTGTATTTTTAAATAATTGAAAATTTTAAGCTGAATTTTTTTTATACCGAGGCGGTTCTAACGAGTACCCACAATCTATGCTTTGAAGCAAAAATAAGAAAAATAGGTATACCCCTGCATACCCCAGTTTTACTATATAAAAGTGGAGTTCAAGGAGGTATACATTTCACGGACATGTTTTCCTGATGAAGAGTACTTGTCCTCGCATTTTTTAGAACTTGTCTCACAAGTACTCTTATAATCAAAAGTTATTCTTGGAATCTCCTTGGACTGTGTAGAATCATTCATGACATACAAATTTTCTACTTTACCTTGTGTTGGTGTTAATGTTTACTGCATATAACTTGATAAGTTGCAGCCGTGACGTGTGTCATTTCACACATTCAAAACTCAGATTTTAATAAGTTTATGACTTATGTCTGTGTTCCGAACCTAGAAAGATTTGTATGAATTATTTAGACTTGAAGTATTACAGGTATCATTTCTTATCCGTTCTGCATGTGCTTCTAGCCTAAATTTCCCTTTTCAGGAATTTGAAGTACCAGGTCAAAAATGGTGTCAACCACCTTTAAAACAACACTTGATGTGTGCAGACAAACGGTTACAACGTTTGTGTATATCATCTATCGCATCATGTATGCTATCGTGGGTTTGTGTAACCGAGTATTATCAAACATTATCGTCCAGGGCTTAGCCGAGGATACAGCGATGATAGGTCACGTGTTATGGAGATGGAAGCTAAATTTAGTTGGAACCACCACCCCTGGAGACTTTATGTGTCTATTCACATCCACAGTGGACCTTGACTATGTACTGAAACCCACCGTGTCTCTATACGCTGTATCAGCATCGGAAGCTGTGTTTGTCGAAACCCCAGAACATGTGAACATTTACAGCTCAGATGAGAACGTTTTTGTCATGTTTGCTCAGTTTGAATGGTGTATCAAGGTGATAAAAGTTCCAGTAAGGGCATTCAACCGACTCGCTGATAAGGTCGGGGATCCGAAGGTCCCAGTTACCTGGATGACCAATACTGGGCGATGTGGCTCTACAATTCTGTGTCAAGTTCTTGAGAAAGTTCCAGGAACACTGGTCATGTGTGAACCAGACGCACCTCAAAATGTTTACTTTTTACGGAAAGCAAACTTGATAACAGACGAGGAGCACGATAAACTTTTACAGTCTACTATCAGACTTCTTTGCAAGCCTCGTACTGGAGTGGAAAGAATCTGTATCAAACCGAGGCAAATATGTGAAGCCATTATGAGGCCCATGTCAAAACTGTTTCCCGATTTTCATCACCTGTTTATGTACCGTAACTGCCGCGGGTTTATATCAGGCTGGCTCGGAATCATGATTTCAGTGCCATACCTGGACACAATGCGCGTGTGTATCAACAGCGAAATGATATCCACCTGTACGCCATATTTCAGAAAGACAATCGAGGAACTCTTTCTATGCCACGTGAAAGGTCATCCGAATGTGTACCTAAATATAGATACTGTTGGCATCCTTACACACATGTGGGCGCGCTTTATGATCCTTGCACGTGAGGCGATATCACATGACCCAAATATTTTGCCACTCAAATTCGAAGATTTAGTTTCAGATCCAGAAGGAACCTGCCGTGTAATATTCGAGAAAATAGCAATCGACACCAAATATTTGAAATCAGCTGTATTGGCTTTCAAGAAAGATTCACATCGAGGGACCGTCGTCAGTCGAAGTCGGATAGGAAATGACCCGCGCAGAAATATGTCAGAGGCTGACAGAGTAAGAGCTGACGCAATGTTGGCAAGATACAATCTGCCAAGCATGGACGAGGACTTTATTCTCTGAACGGTTTGTTTGTGTTCATTGGCCTCCGCCTTTTCGAAGAAAGGCGGAGGGACAGTTTTTGGCTTCGTCCGTCGTTCCGTCCCCCTATAGGAGTATGTACCTTGTGGACGCAACTCCTCCTACAGTTTTATTCAGATTCTTTTGAAAGTTTACAGATTTCTTGACCAGGCTTTGACAATGTGCATGTGAACTGGATATAAACATCAGGTTAATTTTTGACACTTTTTTGCAATTTTTTTCGGACATTTTGACAATGAAACGGATTGGACGGTTGGTACCTTGTGCACGCAACTCCTCCTACAGTTTTATTCTGATTCTGCTGTTACTTTACAGATGTTTTAAACGTGCTTTGAAGATGTGCATGTGATTTGGATATAATCCTCGGATTAATTTTTGACAACTTTTTCGCAGTTTGATCTTAGTCATTTTTTTCGGACATTTTGACAATGAAAGTGAATAGACAGTGGGTACCTTGTGCACGCAACTCCTCCTACGGTTTTATTCTGATTCGGTTGTTACTTTACAGATGCTTTAAACGTTCTTTGAAGATGTGCATGGCATGTGATATGGATATAATCCTCAGATTAATTTTTGACAATTCTTTCGCAGTTTGACCTTAGTCATTTATTCTGACATTTTGACAATGAAAGTGAATGGACAGTGGGTACATTGTGCACGCAACTCCTTCTACAGTTATATTCCGATTCTTTTGAAACTTTGCAGATGTCTTTATCATGCTCTAAATATACGCATGTGGTTTGGATAACCCTCACTTTATTTTTTATTACTTTTTCATAATTTGAACTTAGGTAGTTTTTCACTAAAGTCCAGTTCGCAAGCGCAAAAACTACACACGTGTAAATATACTCTGATGTGTAAATATACTCCGGTGTGCAAATCAACCTGTGAGAAAATTCAAATTGCGTTCGCATGGGTTTTATCACCAGGAGTATTTTTGTAGGTAAATAAATTATTTCTAGATTAAAACCAGTGCATTTAAGTTGTCTGTATTTGCAAAACAAGAAGAGGTTGCTTCAAGGCGTTCTTTTAGACTTTGGCAGCAGAGGAGAATCATGTAATATTCAGGCTTAACCTTAGCAGATATACAGTTCCCTATTATCATCCTTTTGCAAGGAATTACTGTTAAAATGTCCCAAGAATCCTCACCAAGAATGGTGAAGAAATAGTGTGGCTGTTTGCACTCCATATAATATGATCTAAAATGTGTTGAATGGCCATAAACTCTTTTTTAGCAACGATGGCCACAGTTTCAGCAACTGTCATATAATCTATGAAAATTCATTATCTAAAAGCAGAATATTGACTTGAAATAAAAATATTCATGGGTAAATTTTACTTTGCGTTCGCATGGGGCAGGATAGTAAATTTACACGTGTGTATTTGTAAAAATAAAATTTGCATCTGGTGAGACCCAGGAGTAAATTTACTTATATGTAAATATATTCCGGTGTGTATTTGCGTTCGCATGCGCCATTTGCTTACCCCGAGTAAAATTTGCACACCGGAGTATATTTACACGCGTGTATTTTTGGCGCATGCGAATTGGACTTAAGGAAGTGCGGTTTGGATATATGTTATTCTAAGATTATGTTTGTGTAACCAAACTATGAAGGCGGGGGACATAAATTCTCTAAATTTGCTTGTTTGTGTTTCATCTGCCATTTGCTAGTCACTTTCGGTACCTTTTAAACAGAGCTTTCGTATTATGTATGCAGCAATGTATAGTACTCATCTTTATACATTCTGTCAACCGTGTCACCGGGGTTCATACTGGCCAAGCCCAAGGGGCGTCATAATCTGCCATAGGCTTAAAATGGAAATACATAGAAAACTCTTCTTCTCTGAAAGCGCATGACCCAAAGCTTCTATATTTGGTATGCAACAATGGCATGAAGAGCTGTCCATAAATCCTGCAAATCATGCCCCTGGGGTAAAAAATGGGCTTACCCTGGGGGTCATTAGCTCCCATAACACTACAATGGGACAACATAAAAATCTTATTCTCTGAAACCACACGGCCGAGGGCTTTCATTTTTGTATATAATAATATAGTAACACTGCTCTTTATAAATCCTGCCAACCGTGCCTCTGGGGTCCATACAGGTCACGCTCAGGGGCGTCGTTATCTTCGGAAATACATAAAAAATACCTTCTTCTCTGAAACCACCAGACCCAAATCTTGCATATTTGGTATGCAGGATTGTCATGTGGAGTTCTACATAAATCCTGCTAATTATGTCCCTGGGGTCAAAAATATTCCCACCTCGAGGGTCATTATAGGACACTGACTTTATATGATGATTTTTTCGAACAAACCAAAATGGCGAACAAGAGGATAAACAGTTCAGACATAATAATTCTGTTGATAAAAGTAGGATTTCCAGTCATATAACCAAGATGGCCGCCATGCCCACATAGTGCCTCAAGATGGTCTTTGAGCAAAAACTCTGATGAATCGACTGTAGAAATTGTTTTGTTTTGCTAAATTTCATTATTCAATATTTTTATTTCAGTTATATGCATTACGACAACTTGCCCATGCAATATACAAAGACTTTTTTAGCTTTAAAAATTAAATATTTTAGGCTGAAAATTGTTGATATTTTTCTTATTTTTCCTCAAAACATAGATTGTGGGTTCTCGTTAGAACCGCCTCGCCAAGGCGGTTCTAACGAGTACCCACAATTTATGTTTTGGAGCAAAAAACAAGAAAAATAGGTATACCCCTGCGTACCCCAGTTTTACTATATAAAAGTGGGGTTTGAGGGGGTATTCATTGCACGGACATGTTTTCCTGATGTGTATGCAATGTTTATTAATTTATATTGATGTAAGCACCTTAGAATTTGAATAACTATGTATAGATTCGTTTTGGTATTGTTACGTGCCAGGCGTAACTAGAAGATTAAGGAAACCAACAAGTTGGTTAGCCAGCAACAAGCTTTGTTTAAAATTTAACAAATCTATTTAGAAGTGATTTAACCAGTAATTACATGTGAAACAATCAAAAGCATATATACAATCAAACAAAAATGAATGTACAATACCTTTCAAGATGTTAATTCCCTTAAAGAATGTCTGAATGTCCCTCAGAATTTTTTAACACAAGTTTGTATCAGTTTCTGATCCCAAGAATTAAAGTTTGTTTCAAAATAGCACTATGTCCCAATCCAGAATCGAATATCACAAAGTAATCCAAGAATAAGTTTAAATTCCAGTAAGATAGATTTTGACTTCTTAATAGTAACAGTACCCAAAGATTGTCCTTATGAAAATTTGTAGCCCTTATATAGCACTGAGGAACATTCAGGATTCTTCCAGCAAATTCTATGATATCATATACTAAAAATAACAAGTTGTTTACCAAAATTTAATGTTCTGGAATATTCTAGAGAGGCCATTATCCTTCCAGAAATTTCCACAATATTCTTTTGACATAAAAAAAAAATTTTCTAGAAGATTCTACATCTTTCCAGGTTCTTCCAGATTTTTCCGGACTTTTCCGTCAAAGAACAATTTGAAATTTCTAGAAAATTCTGAAGTAAACAACCTGTTTATGTCCAATATCTGGGACACTAAAAGTAAATAATTGCTAAGGACAACAAGTAAACATCATATGTATAACATCATACTTTCCTGGGCATACTCCCTTGGGAAGTTTACCAGTACTGAATGCACATCTTTCAACAAGTAACTGTAATACATAACAGTATTTATTTATCTAGTTGTTTATTTGATAGATTATTTAATCATTTATTTATTCTAATTTTATTTTCTTATATTTTTTATTTTTCATTATTCATTTATTTATTTATTTATGTAATTTTATTCATTTATTTATTCATTTTATTTTCATATATATATTTTTATTAATTGATTGATTGATTGATTGATTGATTGATTGATTGATTGATTGATTTTTGATGCAACAAAGTTTAGTTACCTCAATTAACGGTTGCTTTTGGCGTAATTACGTTTGGGATGGAAACAGTTTGACGTCATGACGTCATGTTGTTTTGCTAAAGTTAGCAGGAAGTTGCTCATAAGAAAGAAGTATCATTTTAAGAATCTAACTAATTCTCTGTGATTCTAAGTGCATCTACTTTCAACATGTAAAATTATATGTGACTATGTTCTTGAAAAAGGCCACTACATGTAGATGGCTGAATCGTTGAAAACCCTTGGAAAACAGCAAGTTTTGTTGAAAGATCTTGCACACAACATTTTCAAATTTTGCTTTCAAAGGGACATAACTCAGAAAAGGGACACAGCTCGGATATGAAAAACATACGGGTCAACTGTTTTTTTTTTCATGAGGAACATGCAAGCACACAGTCGTTAGTTCATTTCATTAAATTTGATGCTTTACTCCCCAGTCGTCAACCACTCTTCCTGGGCTGGCTCAAACCATTTTAGCGGTCAACCAGTAATCAGTCTGTCCGTCTTAATATTAATTTTGGGGTCATTTGTTTGACCCCCATAAAGAATTAAGAAAGCAGACTCACGTTGGAATTGTTTACAGATGAATTATGATTAGACAATCGCACTATTCCTTACGTTATAGTGGGACCGTACTACTTCCATCACGAAAACATGTCCGTGTAATGTATACCCCGTTGAACCCCACTTTTATATGGCAAAACTGGGGTATGCAGAGGTATACCTATTTTTCTTGTTTTTGCTCCAAAACGTAGATTGTGGGTACTCGTTAGAACCGCCTCGGCGAGGCGGTTCTAACTTGTACCCACAATCTATGTTTTGAGCAAAAATAAGAAAAATATCAAAGTTTTTCGGTTGAAAATTTTCAATTTTTAAAGCTCGAAAATTCTCTGTTTATTGCATTGGCAAGTTTTCGTAATGCCTGAACATGAACCAGCCAAGTAAGCGTAAGGGGAAACGGAAACTATCAGCCCTAGTGTTTACCATACGCAATGTGTCATATCTAACTTCATCACGATAACTTGTCCGTATAATGTATACCCCCTTATACCCCACGTTTTATAGTAAAACTTGGCTGTGAAGGGGTATACCTGATTTTTTTTCTTATTTTTTTCTCCGTAACATAGAAGGGTGGGTACGCACAGAGGTGATTCGAACGTGTACTCACAATCTATTATGTTTTGAGCGAAAATAAGAAAAAAAAATCAACAATGTTCTACTATTTCATTTTGGGAGAGTTTTCGTGACTTCATGAGGAATGTGCAAACGTGATACAAATCATTATTTTGACATTGACATAGAACGACTTACACGTCAAACGACAAAATATATACAATGTACACTTGAGAAAAGCTAGGAACCAATCAAAAATAATTTAATGTAATTTTCAATTTGAGAGATCACTACAGATGTTACGAATTTACTACAAATTTAGCCTGTGTTTTCGCTCGAAGAATCGGTTCTTAGATTTTGTCCTGTTATGGCTCAATATTTTACCAATTATGCAGTCAACTACTAACTGTATATACTAACAAAACATTTCTCTGTATGTGAACCAACCGTACACAGAAAAATAGCCAAACAAACATTATATGTACAAATAACGAAGCCTACGTATTACAATTACAATGAATGTACAATCACCTGTTGTCAATTATTTCTGCGGCATATTACCATGATTATGGTTCCATGTGGAATCTGTGCCAAATTGCAAAAGTAACTAGCACTTTACTTCTCATAAACCTGTTTTTACTGAGCGTAATGTAACGTGATCCATTTTGTGAAGCTACAAATACATATGCAGTGCATTTGTACCTTAATGATTTATAAGACTTAGTGCGACAAAATATTTAAAAAAGCTGGACGCATATTGGTTTCTTAATTCTGCTTAGCTTATAGTAGTAATGGGTGTTACTGCAATTATTGACGAGCTAGTTGGATATGAAAACGCAGTGTCTTTGTTGATTTTCGTCGCTGTGGTGTTACTATCATATTTCTACACTCGTAAACCAGAAGGAATCCCTCCTGGTCCGAAGTACACCTTACCTTTCATTGGAGATCTCCCTGTCTTGATTGGGAAAGATTTTCTTGCAGCTCTCCGTAAGTTACGTCGAGAACATGGGAATATATTTAGCTTATATATTGGTAGAGATTTGAATATTGTTTTGAATGGATATGAGACAATTCACGAAGCGGCAGTGGGTAACGGAAACTTGTTCTCTGGACGCCCTTCAGTCTTAGAAAACGATGATATTGGATGCGGAAACAAAGGGTTTATTTTTTTACACGGGCCCATATGGAAGAATCAAAGAAAGTTTACGCATCGACGCCTTCAAGAGTTTGGGTTTGGAAAGTCATCGTTCGAAAGTAAAATTTTGAAAGAAGTTGAATGTTTTATAAATTTGTTAAAGAAAGAGGTTGGTCAAGCAACCGACTTTCACAAGTACATCCAAGCCAGCGTAGCTAATGTCATATTTTCAATCGTTTGTGGGAAAAGACATGATTATGACGATGAACATTTTCAACAGCTTCTTACCGATACAGACGAAAATGCAAAACATTTCCTCAAAATCAGTGTCCTATTAGGTAGTTTCCCGTTCCTGAGATATCTTCCTGGGGACCCTTTGCGCCTAAAACCAATGAGAGCAATCCGTGATAGATGGATAGAATATTATAGAAAAATGTACGAAGAACATGTTGAAAGCCTTGACGAAACTGATCCAAAGGACTTCTTTGATATGTTCATACTAGAAATGTCAAAAGGAGACAACCCTTATTTCACTTTCAGCAGTCGCTCGAGAAATATTTGGAGCCGGTGCAGAAACGACGGCCACAACTATCCGCTGGGCTATTCTTTATCTTTTGGAATACGGGGACATTAAAGCAGGGCTACAATCAGATATTGATAATATTATTCCTGAAAACCGTGCTCCTCGTTTAGAAGATAAAGCGAAATTACCATACGTAGAAGCATTCATAATGGAAGTACTGAGATGTGCTAACATCGTTCCATTGGCCATACCACATGCCGTTACAAGTGACGACGTTGTATTGCAAGGATATAAAATACCAAAGGATACACCGATAATATTCAATCTTGATTCGGTCCTTAAAGACTCGGACATATTTAAAAACCCACTACAATTCAATCCCGAACGTTTCATCGATGATGACGGAAATGTGTTCCGTCCAAAGGAACTGATTCCATTCGGGATTGGGCGGCGTATTTGCCTTGGCGAAGCTGTGGCAAAAATGAAACTGTTTCTGTTTCTGACTGCTATGATCAAGCAGTTTGACTTTGTATTACCTGATGGACAGTCTGTGCCTGATATGGAGGGCCTTTTGGGAATAACCCATGCGCCCAAACCATTTAAAGTTAGAGCCATCAAGAGAAGCTCGATTCGAAGGGTTGGAAAATGACCTTTGTTGATGTGGCAGACTGCTTTTCGAAAGAACCAATGTAATTAGCCATGTCACGAGAAAGCTTTTAAGCCGAATCATAAGAAAACCAACAATCTGCATATGCGAAACTTAAAACGCATATCAGCTCCAGTGCCTTTGTTTTCGCTAAAAGGACAGTACAATGCCTCTGCTTTTTAAGTCGGAAGTTTCAAGCCTCTAACCATCTTCTGTGATTGTACAGCTCGGTTTGTGTCGGGTCTTTTCGGAAACGACATCGTTGGTTTTCTCATGACGCGGCTCATTTCTTCTTAGAAGATGACCTTGTCCGACCCAAACCGACACGTCCAGTAACAGTAAAAAGCTTGAGCCTTTAGGGTTCCAAAAATAATGTAGCGAAAACAAAGCGCTGATATGCGTTTTCGTATATATAGAACGGGCCTTCTAATGCTGTTGTTAGTGTTAATTCTTATTATAATCAGGTCGGAAAAAAGAATCAAACTCAAGTGTTCATTTTAAATGCTTCACAATCAGGTGAAAATTGAAAATTCAAACTGACAAAAATCCAAAGTTTACATACACAGTGTAGATGTACTATATACAATACAAGCAATACAAGCCCCGAGGTCCAACTGGTGTTTTTCTTTTGCTCCAAAGTTAGTAAATTAATCGGCGCCCAGGGATCTCGATCGTCGGGCAGCTTACTCAATCTGTGAGTCCTTGTGTTTGATTCATCAGTATGTTTAGCATGATTTATTTGCTTGTTCTTGATGATTCATTGACTAGTTAGAGATTCACCACGAGGACCGATGAACTAATTAAATGCTATGAACCACTGCAGAAGCTGAGGGTGAGGGTATGACCATGTAAAATCGGTTAAAGCCCGTGTGTAATTTTATATTCCTGATCGTTCACAGGCGATACTTCTGTGGTGGTTCTTTTTGTTTTATGTCTAAGTGTTTAAAATTTTTGTGCTGTTGGCGCCTTATGTATGTTTTCATATTTTAGTTAAGTTAAGATCAGCAACACAAAGTTACTGGCGGGTTTAAATCGATTTAACATGGCCATAACCTCACCCTCAGCTTCTGCAGTGGTTCATAACATTTAGTTAGTTCTTCGGTCCTCGTGGTGAATCTCTAACTAGTCAATGAATCATCAAGAACAAACAAATAAATCATGATAAACATCCTGATGAATCAAAACCAGGACTCACAGATTGAGTAAGCTGCCCGACGATGGAGATCCCTGTGCGCCGAATAACTTACTAACTCCGGAGCAAAAGAAAAACATCAGTTGGACCCCGGTGGGCCAAGCAACAGACAAGAAGCTCAGGCCCCAACTAACTAAAATGAATAGCTTTAAGTCGGGGCCATCATAGAGTCTGACGCCCGACCCACCGGCGTGAAATTAAAGAAGGCCGCATAGTTATCAACTGTGATTGGGTTAAAAACTAATCATGCAGACTGTCGCATAACATTCAAGTTATAACCTATACGTCTGTAACGTGTTATGATTTTTTCTAAAGTGAAAAGAAAAATCATTACTTCCTATAAGTTTCTTAAATTTGTAAACCAAGTCACCATAAAATTCTGGTTCCGAAAGGCCCTCACTTAAAAGCGTCTTTAACCCAACAATATATTTGGAAATCAATTCATAGTGTCTACGATAAAATTTAGAAAAAGGTATTTCGAAGTTTATGATACCGATAGCCCTGTTGGAGAAGTTTGGCCGTTAAACATTTATTTCGAGCGTTGAAGTCTTTAACATGATTGCAGACTCTAGCAAACCTAATAAGTTGCGAAATGTATACACCATAAGAAGCACGACGAGGAACGTCACCATCCAAAAACGGAAAATTTACTATATCAAAATCAAAGTCATCGCGCTTATCATAAATTTTAGAAGAAACAAATCCATTTGCAACAGAAAGATGTAGCTTCGGTATCCGAGATATTGGCTTTGTTCAACTGTAAAACCTGTGTGTCTGGATATGCCTAGTGCAGATATGCAAAGACTGTTTCGATAGACGGAGCGGAAGAAATCATCTGATTCAACGGTTGAACAAGCGTCACAGCAACATGATGTGAAACATGCAGAGCGTGACAAGGCATTAAATACATGTATGTTACGGTCATCCACTGTATCCAAACCCAACTCCAGACGACTTGGCCTGTGTCTTGCCCCTGGGCACAGTTGGGTGAGGACGAGCGAGTGAGGTTGACGCTGCGCACCTCTTCCCTACTATAATCCAATTTCATAGCACACGTCATCTTATTTCTCAGTAAGACAGTCCAGACCAAGCTTAGGGCCTTGCAAGATTCCTGGCTGCTGAAGAAAACAGAAGAAATTCAGTCTTTTGCGGACAGAAATGACATGAAGAAATTTCATGATGCACTGAAAACCATTTATGGCACAAAGAGTTCTTGAGCCGAAACATTGCTCAGTCCAGATGAAAGCACTCTTCTCACAGATAAAGTTGCTATCTTGAAAAGGTGGGCAGAACATTTCAATGGTGTGCTGAATCGACCATCAAGCATCAATGAGGATGCAATCGACAGACTTCCACAGATAGAGTGCAATATTCTGTTAGATGAATTTTCAACCGTCATGGAAATAAGTAAATCAGTTCAACAACTGGCATCTGAAAAAGCTCCAGGTAAGATTCAACTCTTGCAGAAGTTTATACGTCCGGGGCGGAGGGGGGGGGGGGGGCTACCCATGGCTGAGAAACTGACAGAGTTGTTTCACTATATCTGGAGGAAGGAGGCTATAAACTGTTTATTTTAGAACACAGTTAACTTAATCAGTTATTTCAGAAAATGGGATCCTTTGTTTACTCTTTGTTTTTATGACACAGATTACCAATATTTTAAAACCCAGTTTAGTTTACCGTTATCTCAGAAAAAGGCTAACCTGTTCTTCAAAACTCAGTTTACCTTTATTCGCAGGACACAATTTAGTTTACGTTTATTGCAGTAAAAAGATTATTCTTATTTTTTTTTATAAATTATTTTAATTTAATCAAGAAAATAAGCCCCCAGGACTTGGCCTTGGCCATTCCCAGCAACGATGATTCGATCGTGTCCTTCAACCTGAATTGACGACAAATCAATTTGTATACTCACGATCATAACTACACAATAAATAGATAGATTTTGAAGACCGTCAACTACTGTTTAGTATGCGGCGACGATGCCATTGCATCGTGGGCAGTAAAGATGAAAGCTCCGGGACGATACACGGTAGCCATGGAGTGCCATATGGCTTGCTGAGTCCAACGCTCAACCACGAGACAACTGCGCTCACCAGACAAGAAACAAGTTATGTCTGTCAATTAAACTAAGAATATCAAGTGATCGTGAATTTAATTGAAATTCTTATGTCAATCATCCGAGAGAACAAATGGCAAGTTAGTATGATAACGTTGCAAAAAGCACTGTTAGGTAATCGTAACAGACATACTTATAATGTTATCATTGGCATTTATTTAGATAGCAATGATGCAATAATGAAAGTATAGAAAAACGATCACAGAACGTGAGTCTTTAAAGAAGAGTCACACATTAACTTACAACCCCAAACGCGCACTGGGTGTATGAAAAAATCTCATTGCGCTGAAGATTTTGGACGTCTAAAAATTAATTTAGTGTCTATAACTCGTCATAGCAGTCGAACATTAGCGTGTGACAGCTCTGTCATTGAAATTTTAAGTAGAAGAAAATACTTGTGATATTATTGCTCTAAACATTGACTGTGTGTACACATGCCAACCGCCTCGAAGAATCTTTTCTAACGCCAACCTATAATTTATAATTTGGATG
Source organism: Rugalucina vietnamica (assembly GCA_964017185.1). Classification (NCBI taxonomy): domain Eukaryota; kingdom Metazoa; phylum Mollusca; class Bivalvia; order Lucinida; family Lucinidae; genus Rugalucina; species Rugalucina vietnamica. The sequence goes on from OZ024884.1 coordinate 35,983,350, forward strand.
AAAAATAAGAATAAACGTACACCCTACACACCCAAGTTTTACTATATGAGCCGCCGCATGGGAAAACCAACAATCTGCATAGGCGAAAACAAAGGCGCAGATCAGCTTCGCAGTAATTGCGAAGCTGATCAGCGCCTTTGTTTTCGCTACACGGATAGTGCAATTCCTGCTCTACTTAAAGGGAAACATTACTATTTAATTCCCGCATATGATTTTCATGAAACTTCCTATGCTTCAAGATAATTGTATCCGTGGACTAAAATCGAAATAAAAGTGGGGAGTCACCGGCCTCGTTTCCATGGTATCAGAACTTTTTGGCTGTTGCTCGTGAATTTCAGAAAACCGCACTCGTAGCGGATATGTCTTTTAATATATATGTTATATATGCAAAAAAAACTTAAACACACGATGAGTGTTATTTTCTTACATTTTGATACTATTTGCTCTTAAACTGGGGAGATAACATGCAAAATTAACTTTCCCGCCATCTTTTCAAACCTGGAAAAAGTACTTATTTTTACGATATCTCCTAAACTACGCATATGATTTTGATTAAATTACACCAACAGATAGGAAACGTGGTAACCATTTAAAAGTTCAAATGAAAAGTTGGGGTCTCCGGATTGCGTGGGAAGATACAGAGAAAAAACGTTCAATATTCCCGCCTTTTTCGTTTAGACGCCAAACGTTGCACTGACGTCGCGTATATTTATGCGACGTCATAAACAGCGAAATAAACATTTTCACATATACTTAACCTTATACACGAATTTGGGTATATCAGTTGCCACAGAACTTCTTTTGAAATAAAAATGAACAATATGTATACCCGCTTTAGGACTTAATTATGCAGAAACAAAGAGAATAAGATTCTACAGCTTGCAACGTCACTGTGAAATCAAAACAAAACGACGTTAAAAACTGCGCGTAACATGCACATACTAAACGCCGACGTTGCGCAAACAGTGTGCTCATAAACAATAGTAATGTTTACCCTTAAATCCAAAATTTCAAGTCTGTAGCCTTCTTCTGTAACTGCATAGCCCGGTTTGTGTCGGACCTGGTCGGAACCCAAATTGTTGTTGTTTTTTTTCACGCACAGGCTCATATAAAGTATGGAGTACAGGGGTATTTATTTCCCGGACATGTTTCCTGATAACGTACTTTCAAACATAAATGTCTAAAAACTGTATATATCAACGCCCTTGGTTTATTTGGCGCATGACCTACTTTTACATTAAGCATCACATGAACTTCAACAACAGAATCAACTTACACCCGATCTATACCTATGACCTAGATGTAAGATTCATTTTTACAAATGGACTTAAATAGACAAGTAAAATCTAATCAGTTATATTAATGAATGTACCTTTTAACATTTGTTTGGCAATTGGATTCGCCAATCATTATCATTTGGAGGTACCCAATTGTTAATTAAGTTTTTTCCCACCTCTGTTTTTGGTGTGGGAATCTTTTCCTGATTGCGCCTTTTCCTGATCGTTGCCTACGTGTACATTTTGATAGGAAGGACACTAAATCTACTTTTACAGCGAAAGGTTGTGGCAAAAACGCGTTTTCTTTAAGAACAAGATTTCATTTTGTTGCATGCAAAATTCATTATTGGGTGTACGCAAATCTATACGCATTCACGCAGGTCCGTTGATAATTTAAAATTGATTTAGTAATTCATTGTCTCCATTTTGTACGCATGTCGGTATTGGAAATGACCATTATTATCATTTATCTAATGGACAACGCCACTTGTTTGATCCTTTGTAGATTATTCTTGCGAATCTATGTGCCTATTGAAATCTAACGGTGTTTTGCCGCGTTTATACTGGCCAGCTTGCTAGCACTTTCCTTCATTACGAACATTTGACAAGGTAATATTATTAATTTGAAAGCATGTCGCTCTGCATCGATGTCTTTTCATGTTCCTGTTTCTTTGATCCTTTATTTTCTATCTTTTTTTATTTTAATTTTTTTTTTTATTTATTTATTTTTTTTTTTTTGTTTTGTTTTTTGTTTTAAGGATTAGGCCGACAACATGGGAAATAACTCTTATTGAGAGCTATGTATCGCCAGCTTCGGATTTTAAAATTGGAGGATTAATGTAAAACTAATAAACTAAATAATTGTCTAAATAGCGTTTGTACAATTTGATGAATTTTTTGAAAAGGAATGACGCCAATGACGTCATAATAAAGGCGGTGCAATTAGATCTATTTTGTGTGACGTTTTTTGGCGCCATGGCTTTGAAATTTGCGACACTGGGCTGATTAAATCTGCATGTTTAGTTATACAAGAAAGCAGTATGTTTTCAACTTTAACTGAATATCAACTAAGAAACATTGTGCTATACATTCAGGTATAACATTATGGTCTACAATCCACAGTGCAATTTAAACACGTACAAAAATCTCGAAACCCGTAAGCAGAATCAAAGGGGGTGGGGAAACATAGTTGTCTGTAGTATTTTTTTCTTTCGGTTGACCACATGATTTTTTTAACCGAATAACTTGTTATAAGATGGTCTTGCACTAAAAAGTTTATCGCGAAAATTTATCGGCGAATTTTTTAATAAATAAATATTAGACAAGGATGAAAACAAAATAGCCATACAGAATATCTCTTCGTAATACCACTTTTAGGCAAAGCGCACACTTGATGATGGCTATATAGACTCATCAGCGTCTAGTCTTGATTAAATATATCGTATTTGGATAGTACTGATTGTGCTTTTCAAATTTTTTATTGCAAAAATGCAGTAGCAACTAGCGAAACCGGCCTTTTTTTCGGCACACGCAATAGGTGTTCTTTCAACCGGTAAAATCAAAATTAAGCCTGGTTTTTATTTGCCTAGTGCAAAGTTAACATATTAAAGTATCTTCAAAATAAAATATAAGAAAAAATAATCGAGCCGTTTAATCACCTTTACGGTCGGCATCATCCTTAAACATCTGTTTAAAACACTTAATTGGTGTCACTGTTTCAGTCTCTTGACATGCCGTTGGTATACTATCCAGGTCCCACATGCATAAAAGAGGAGTGGTGGTGCCACATTCTTTACGATATTAAGCTACATGTATGTCTGAAGCTCCGTTCCTTTTCTCTAGCAGGCAGTTTCAGTCAGTTTTCTAAATGCTCCACTGACATGCACATTTCCGACCAATGTTCACTGCTTTGGAAATTGTGCTTCCCCCGTTTTGAAGTTATCAACTACTTTTTTTGTCCATTTTTCGAGGTTTCGTGCGTTGATTATTCTCTTTTTTGCAAGATTATAAGGTGGTAGTTTTCGCATTACCGTGAAACATACTAAAACCATCCATAGCTCCATGCACGTTTGTCTGAGCTGTTAGTATTTCGCATGTCATCTGCATAGGAAATAAGATATAAAGATAAAATCCTTTTAAAAGTAGTAAAACATTCAAATGGAGATATTAAATATGGACTATATTGCGCAATTTCGGTTAACGAAACCTAATCAGTAGCCCTTTTAAAACCGGCAACGAAAGCAGGACTATTGTACTGCAATTTCGAAAATTTACACGAGGACAAATGACTAAACGTGGTCAAAGAAATTAAACATTGCTTAGAAGTATGTTTCTAAACGTGAGTGTTTTGAATATTCTTGACTATCTTAACTGATCTCAAAGGACCTAAATAAAAGTGTAATCTGCACTATGGATGATATTCGGGGAGACGTTCTACGGGCACCACACGGCACAACAATAGCTGCAATAATAGCAAATAAAATATAAAGGCTTGATCCTTTGGAAGCAGTGAAACATTCAAAGGGAGATAGTGTGCACTATATTGGGCAATTTTGGGTAATGAACCCTCATGAGTAGCCCTTTTAAAACCGGCAACGAAAGCCAGTTCCTAAACGGGGTCAAATAATTTAAACATTGCTTAGAAGTATGTTTCTACACGTGAGTGTTTTGAATATTCTTGACTATCTTTACTGATCTCAAAGGACCTAAATAGAAATGTAATCTGCACTATCGATGATGTACAAATGACTTTTTACGGCCGCCACACGGCAACATTTAGTTGCAGTAATAGCAAATAAAATATAACGGTTTGATCTTTGGAAGCATTAAAAACATTCAAAGGGAGATAGTATGGACTATATTGCCCTATTTTGGGAAATGAAAATCATTCTATTTATCAATCAGCTATTAAGGTTTCGTTTGCATTCTCCCTAGGGCTGTACGAATAGAAAACGAATATCCTTCTCCCGATAAATATCTGTTAGCATAAGAATGGATGCATGTTGTAAAATATTCGGTAGGATTATATATTTCCATCTCTGTTTAATACCTAGGTTACATTTGGCCTACGATTACCCTAAGATGACAATACGATGTCAAGTTTTGCATTTTCGTGCGGTCTCCACAAGGCGAGCCTACGATGTCCCTACCATTCTACAGCTTCCCACCGCACGGATTTTTATGATAATTTGGGACAAAAATCGTAAGGTAATTGTACGGCCTCTGTGCGGCTATCGCACGGTTGCCGCACGGTGTCCTTACGATACGATTAAAATCGTACGGACATCATGCGGTCATCGAACGAACATTGCACGGTCTCTGTACAATTTTCACTTAAATGCCGCGGAGACCCTACATTGCATTTTATGCTGCGGAGATGCATTATGCATAATGCCTAGGTTACATTTGCCCCGATCATCGTACGCAAAAATATCGTACGGCGATCGGTGCAAATGTAACCTAGGCATATAGCCTAGGTTACATTTGCCCGATCATCGTACGATTTTTGGGTCTGCGATTTTTCCAACGATATTTAAGACATCGTAGGTGATCGTGGGCTACGACGTATGTGATTACAATGTCGTATGATTTCTTGCTCTGGCTTTCGTCGACGCCCTGAGTAAGAACCGTACGGAGATCGTAGGTTAATTGACATGTACGGAAACCGTACGGTATCCGCACACGTTTAGTGGAAATCGAACGGAGCCCGTGATATGTCCGTGAGGAATCCCTACCATTTCTCACTGAGACCTTGTGGTCTCCCTACGATCGCCGTACGATTTTTTGTCCCAAAATTATCATTAAAAATTGTGCGGTGACCGCAAGATTATCGCAGGGTCTCCGTATGGCGCCCGCGCAAAGTGCCAACTTGCTACGGTCTTACGATTTTTAAAACTTTGTAAAAGTGAAGACTATTATAAAATCATAGAGGCTACGGAGATCGCCGGAAGCCATAGAATCGTAGGGACATCGTAGGAACACCGTGTGGAGACCGCACGAAAATGAAAAAAAATGACATCGTACGATCATCGCAAGATAATGGTAGGCAAAATGTAACCTATGCATTAGATATGAAAGAGTGCTGAATTTTTACTACATACTTTAAATAACATACAAAGTGACTTTATAACATCATAGACCTACTAACATGTACATGTATATAGCGTGCATAGATGAATCAATTCATTTACATGTCAACAGCCTGTAAACATTCGTAAGTAACACAAACAACAATTTTGTCAAAATATAGCTAACCGAACGAGTCGAGTCAATTGAAAACCTATAACATCCAAACATATAAAGACCTGCATCATTACACTGGCATTACATATATCTGAATAAACAGAAAGGCCGGTATCTATATATTGTAGATATGCATTTTATATATTCGATCAAGGGATAGAGACAAAGAGAGAGAGAGAGAGAGAGAGAGAGAGAGAGAGAGAGAGAGAAGGAGAGACAGACAGACAGACAGACAGATATGAAATTGTTCCAGAATGTACAATTTTGGAAAGTCAGTTCTTGCTAGTGACAAACTATCATCTTTCTGTCCAAAATGTGAACGATCGATATGGCTACATACGTAGTTGTAGAGAAATTGTGATATATATCGTATATTAAAATCCTTATCAGGTTATACTTAAAACATTCTTTTCAAATGTTATAGGAACATGCATGCATGCATGATGACAATGATGATGATGATGATGATGATGAAGAAGAAGAAGAAGAAGAAGAAGAAGAAGAAGAAGAAGAAGAAGAAGAAGAAGATGATGATGATGATGATTTGTTGAATTTGTTGAACTGTCATGATTGTTTTAGAATTTTTCAAAGATATGATTTACCTTGCCGAGCCCAAAACCATGTAGTAATATGACGCTTCTGGCCTGAACATTTTTGCGTGTCGACTTACATTTTGGTGAATTTGTGAATTAAACTAGGTCGTGCACAAAATTAACACAGATTTACACCATGAGGTAAGTTTAAGAACGTTGTTTTCTTTCAATTTAAAATAATGATTTTTAAATGTATTTCTATACATAAAACAAATGTTTAATGGTAACCTATTCACTTTAGCATGCCACACAAACACATTGAGAAATCTGATGTGAAGGCCTCCACAGCGAGAGTGAAATGACCGAACAGGTCCGACACAAACCGGGCGGTACAGTAACAGAAGCAGGCTAAAGCCTTGAAATTTTGGGCTTAGGAAATGTACTATCCACGTAGCGAAACCAATTGCGCTGATCAGCTTCGCAGTTACTGCGAAGCTGATCTGCGCCTTTGTTTTCGCCTAGGCAGCTGCAGATTGTTTGTTTTCTGATGCAGCGGCTCACACGATTTCAAATTAACACTGCCTTATGACACTGAGTTAGCCGTTCTATGCCCGCTTAGTGCCGCTATATATGTTGTTAATCATATTATCCCGATATGACTGACTGATATTACAGTATTCATTCTAATTGACGCTTACCTTTTCAAATGTAAAGTCAAGGTAATAAAATATCGTCCTAATTAGCGCACACAACGAACGAAAACGACACATAAACTGCTGAAGTCATGTAAACTGATGGTGCTATTTAAGTGTTCAAACGTTTCAAAACTTTGATCAGCTAAGGTTTAGTTTAAATGGTGTAAAACTAGGCTGAAGTATCAATGTGCGTGTCGAGCAGTGTGCGCTTATTGGATCACGTGCGCTAATAAGAACGAATACGGTGTATAAGTGGGACATATTTTTTCCGAACGGTTTCAGCTCTGTTCTGGCACTTGTAACTGCATGTAGAATAGCAGCTTGACGTGCCCATTCCCGTATATGTTCGTGTTTTTCAACCTATCTAACTGACAGGTCTAAAACCAAAATGAAATAAAATGCAATTTATTAGAAACAAAAATTACTATTTTCCAGCTACTCGGTATTGCTATCCCTGTTGACCGTTTTAGCCATGCTCAACGCCCTGCATGGTGAAATATATCTTGAACCGGAACACGAAGGAACTATTCATCGACGCTGCCGCTCGAGCTTGTTATGTTTCCCGAGTCAACTGGAGTGGGCGGAGCTTGAGGAAAGCATGACGGGATTCCTGGTCTGGCCAGATGACAGTAACTACACAGTATACAACTACCAGTTCAATTTGATCACAGAAACGTAAATATGAGATTGACCTCCCTTGATTTTTGTCGATTATAGACTTTTTTTTTAGTTGTATCCTTTGTTGTAAAACATATTGTAAATTGTATACAATTTGCAAACAGTGACATAAATATACCCTGTACTTCCTTAATTATACCATATAATTGAGCCGCCTCATGAGAAAACCACAATCTGCATTTGCGCAAACAAAAGCGCAGATCAACTTCGCAGTAACCGCGAAGCTGATCAGCGCCTTTGTTTTCGCTACACAGATAGTACAATTCCTCTACTTTCTAAATCCAAAATTTTCAGTCTCTAGCCATCTTCTGTGCTTGTACAGCCCGGTTTGTGTCAGACCTGTTCGGAAACCACATTGTTGGTTTTCCCACGAGGCAGCTCATATATTTGTATCTCCTTTTCTAAACAAATCGTTATATTAGGTACAAATCTGCCATTGTTTACCCTAACGTCTATTATTGCATATGAGTAATTGGTCTGAAGCATGAATTTTATATTACTGATCGTTCCAAGGCAATACTTCTGTGGTGGTTCTTATTGTTTTATGTCTTGGCGTTTTTTGTGCACTTTGCACCTTATGTGTGTTTTCGTGTTTTTTGTTGCGTTTGGGTGGCCGCCTGTTGCAGGAATGGCTGCTCTTTCGCTTACAATATGTTTTCATGGTATAAGTGCCTGATTGTTAATTTTGTTTTTCCCACCTCGGGTTTTAGAGAGGAAATCTTTTTTATGATTGCGCCTTTTCATGATCGTTGCCTAATTGTACATTTTTGCACTCTTTTGTGGGAAATTCATCATAATCAAACTTGTCGATAACAATCAAACATGGATATTAAACAGCATCTACATAATACAATGTAGTATGAAAATTGACTGAGTAATTATGGCATTGCTCAATGTACATGTATGCAATATGTGCCTCTATTCTCTCCAATGTGCTTTAGATACCTTCCTGGCCATAAATAATTACATTGTTTTCAGCAAAATATTCCTTTCAGCTTTCCGATGGTTCACGTAATCTGCAAAAACACCAAAGATATTCAGCTCGCTGTCAGATTTGCTAGGAAGCATAACCTGCGTGTGACGATCAAGTCTAAAGGAAACGAACTTTTTGGCAAATCGTCAGCACATGGGAGCTTAAGCATCAACTTGATGGAGATGAAACACATAAGTGTTAACACTGAAGCCACGGCCAGGAGTGAGCATGGAGAAGTTACTGTTGAAACAGGGATAAACTCCATGGAGTTGTACAAAGAGGTCATGCTACCGTTCGTCAAACATTTTTCCTTTGAAGCTCATGTCCTAATTTCTGCTGACGAGCAGCACTTTAGCGGATGTAGATTTCTGTTTAACTTTTAAATGACTTTGATACATTTCGCTAATAGACATTTTTCACTTTTGAACGTAAATGCTGCTGGCGCTTGCGGTTACGACTTTGTGTGTGATGGGCGACGACTCGTGAGGGCATATTTGAGACGAAGGCGAGGGGCGATATGAAGAATTACTTAGTCAAAACTACCAACAGCCCACCGGAGGTGTATTAAATGAGACACGCAAAAAACGAAATTGTCCAAGACGCCTAGCTGAATAGTTCAGTAGGTAGAGAGTAAGACATAGAATCGAAAGGTCCTGGGTTCGAGTCCGGGTAGGACAAAAATTATTTTTCCTTTTCTTTGTTTCTTCCTTCTTTCGCACCTGTGACATTAAAGCTTAAAAAATTAAAAAGAAATAAAAAAAGGAAAAAAGAAAATAAAATTTTATCTATTGGCAAATGCAAGAATCACAAAATGCAATGCTGCATTTAATACTAAAATCGTTAGTTTCTGGATTAAACTGTCTAGTGAGAAGGCAGACCGCATGTATAGGTTTTTTATAGGTCTTGTTGGAAGCCGAGATATTGATCGTCATTAGAAGAACGGATCAGCGACCGATCCTAACGTCAACATTTATTTCCTGACTGGCTGGTACAGATAATGTGGATAGGATAAGCTGACCGCCTCTAATGACTAAAAAAATACGCAAGCGTCCCCCGTGGCCGAGCAGTTCAGAGCGCTGTTTCATAATCACTTAATCATCTCACCGTTGTGTCTGGTGTGAGTTCGAGACCCACAATGGCCACATGTGAGACAGGCCAAGTTCTGTTTGCGGGTGTGCCAGGCGGTTTTTCTCGGGGTACTCCCGTTTTCGCCCCACCTACTGTTTGGCGCTTTTCATATGAGCTGAAATAATCTTGAAAGGGACGTAAAACTGAATTTTAACAAATACACAAGACACCAAATCAAAAAGTATAGTCACGGTACATGTTCAGATATATGTGTATTACGTATTAGATGTAAAACTACAGTTTCACGTGCTATCTCGTGAGCGAACGATGTTTATTTTGTCGATGTCTCGTTTTGAGTCCATTCGACAGTAGGAAGAGCGATGGGGGCAATACCCTACATGTAGCTACAATATGCCTAGCCACACAACTGTTTTTGTTAATTGTAGACTTTCAACAGTATTTCTGCCATATCGAGTGCGATGGTTACGATGTAGAAAATTAATTTGGCAAGACATAAGCTTTCGTTCTGATCCTCATTTATTCTGTGTGATAGTATGCGTGTTGTTTCACCTGGTTGAATTCAAATAAATAAATTAAAATCAAACTAACACAATTATATTATTTTCATGAGTTTCTAAAGTGTTTCCGTAGAGGACGCATAGTGTTTCAGTCGCCCCATAGTTTACTTTTGATGTTCGCCATTTTCACATACACGTAGAAGCAATTTTGGACACTACACATTCTGCCAAAGTGCACAAATTATTCATTTGTTTCACAAATAATGGTGTATACAGTCTTCACATTGACACGTGTTTTCTTAAGATTATTGCCTCGTGTATTGCCCCTTTTAACAGAATGGACGCTGGTCTTGTTTGGAAAGAGCTAGTAATTTTGTTTTTTATGCCTGTTGTTAAATTGCTTGTGATGTGTTGCACCGCCATGTCTCTCCCGCCTGGTGTCTATGTTAGGATGGGAAATTTAATTGTATAGATTCTTGGTCATTCTATTGTTACTTGATTACAGATAAGGGTCTCATTGTGCTCATTTCTGATCATAATGATGCGTTTTTATACAATTTTCGGCCCGATCAAGATTATTTTAGTTCATATGAGACGGGTAAATCAGTAACAGGAGGAAAAGAGGAGAACCCTGAGAAAACGAACTTGCACACCCACAAGCAGAACTTGGTTTTGTGTCACCCTTGATTGTAAGACTGATCAATTGGGCAGCAACCTAAGGCGAAGAATTCATTGTCTTGGTGTTGGTAGTTGCCAAAGCGATATTGCTGCGCTGAAGGTTGTTTTAATCCATTTTATCACACGTTGTGTGATGTTGCATCAATCTTTGTTGTAAGGACTTTGATTGTATCGCAAGCATATACGATGGTGCTGACACTGATAGACAATACCCGAATACACATATTCATGTACAGTATACCACGCAGACATTTCACGTGTCCATTTACCGACCTTTTATACAAACGTACCGCCATTCATGATTCTAATAATACATGTAACAGGGGAAATTTAATTGTGTTGTGTTTGGCTATTGAAATTTTGTCCTAGGGCCCATCGACAAAACAAAGATCATGTTATCAAACCACATTGCAGCTTGGAAAGCCGAACGCAGTTGGTGTTAAGGGCATGCGTTCTTTTGTCCTTTTTTAACATTTAAAAGTACGATTTCTATCATGATAAAGTTTATACTGAACCTATTAAGCAAGCCTCTATGGTGCAGTGGTTATTTCACGTGCCTTATAAACCAGAGATGGCAGGTTTGATCCGGGTCTTCTTGAGTCTGTCGGATGAGACTATAAACTGAGGTCTCGTTTCCATATGACCTTTGCTGTTGGATTAACGCTCAAATCAACAAACCGATTCAATTTATTATTTATTTAAATTCAGATTGAGTAAGAAGCTTATGTGCTTATATGCTTGCCCGATTCCGGACGCAAAGATGGGTCCGAATGAGTAAGTTTGAGAATGATCAAATGTTGTAGATCTGCCGTCAGCATGTGTAATACATGTGCACTAAAACGGTACCCTATATCATGACGATATCATTACAAAACCTTATCAAGCAAAATACAGTGTTTTTTTTTTAAGTTGAAAAAAAAAATGAAAATTTTCAATTCAACAGTTTTGATATTTTCTAGCATAGACAACCTAAGTTGACCTTGTCTTATAATAGGTTAATGTAATCCCTGGGTCATATATAGACTTTGTAGATGCTTCATGCCAAGTTTCAAAATCATAGGCCTTTTGGTTCTGAAGAAGAACAATTTTAAACGTTTTTCAATTTATAGCCATGGCGGCCATTTTGGTCAAGTTACCTTGACCATTAATACAAACTTTCGTTCCCCTTCCACGAAGTTTGGCTTTGATCGGCCATGCGGTTGCAGAGAAGATGTTTAAATATTATAGTCATATACATGTATATATCCCCCAGGCAGGAGCTGACAACCACCCGGGTCTTAATGTTTTCATAAAAATAAATCTGCCCATTTGTATTATCATAGCAAGTTTCCAACCATTTAATTACATTTAACTAATTTCCCCATTTAAATGCATGGGCGACCTACATGTAAGTTGATCTTACCGTAAAATAGGTCAAGGTCATCCCAGCGAAATGATTTATACAAACTTTGTAGTGCTTTTAATATTGTTTGATGCTTCATGCCAAGTTACAAAATCATAGGCCTTCTGGTTCTGGAGAAGAAACATTTTAACGGTTTTTGCTATTTATAGCCAAGGCGGCCATCTTGGTCATGTGACCTGGTCCATTTATGCAAATTTCGTTCCCCCTTCCTAAGAATGCTCCGCAAACAGTTTTAACTTTGATTGGCCAAGCTGTTTCAGAGAAGAAGATCATGGTAATTGTTGACAGACGACGACGGACGGACGACGGGGCATGGCCATCCTATAAGCTCACCGGGCTCATGTGAGCTAAAACTAGATATACCCCTGCATACTCAAGTTTTGCTTTATAAAAGCGTTGTTCAATGGGGTAAACATGTCACGGACATGTTATCCTGATGAGGATAACAGACCATGCTCGATATTACTTAAAATGTGTCAAAACGTTGTAAGGCGTAGAATAAAAAAAAAACTGCACATAAAATTAAAGATCAACTAAATGTTTCAAATCGTAAATCTTGCCATGTTTACATGTAAAAGGAATTCTGTGTGTTCACGAAAAACATGTGAAATGAAGCTAAACAGAACCAATGTACGTATATACATGCACCAGTATGTTGAAAGTCACATGGCGATAACAAATAGTTGATAGTTGTTTTCCCACCAACAGTTATCGTCATATGCAGACGGGATCTCGGTTTATAGTGTCACCATAAAGCCATGGGCAGCTCAGAATTGAACAAGCGATCCCTAGTTATACACACGAGTGTCAAAAAATAATATTCTGCACTGGAAGCTGTTTTATTCGCGCCAAGCATTTGTAAGGCCGACTCGCGTTGAACGCGTAATGTATCTTTAATGGCAATCATGACAGTTGATGATGCGATTTTGTAAACATGTCGTGTCAAAGGCCACTTCTGGTTCATTGTTCAATTAGAATCAGACAGTTAAACGGGAAGACAACAATAATCATTGTTACCATTGCATATGATAACATTGTTTACGATTTATATGTTTAATTGCTGTCTGGATTTCTTTATTTTTGCATTTTACCAATGCATATAGGTTTTAAGTTTTTATTTATTTTATTTTGTTTTGTCCCAGTCAACATTTTTTTCAGTCATGTCGGGACGGAGCCAACGCTTCCTGGGTTTAACCAGTTAGTAAGGAGTTAATGTGTCTTGCTCAAGGACACAACACGGCTGGCGCCTGTGGGGATCGAACCCAGGACCTCTCAGGAGTCAGACGCCCTACCACTACGCCACCGCGCTCCCTAATAATTTTGTACCAGTCTTATATCAACTACATGTACGTATTTATTCTCGAAATGTGATTTTACGAAGCGACTGACTGAACCACTGCGACATGAAGTCATCTACGGAACTTGCGTGCGTACGTGCGTGCGTGCGTGCGCGCGCGCGCGTGTGTGTGTGTGTGCGTGTGTGTGTGTGCTCGCATAAAGAATATTGTCGTCCTGTTTTAGGGTAAGCAAGATACGTTATGAAAAAACGAACTGTATGTTTCTCAGACTATAAACATTCATTTTCTTGAAAATGATACTGTTTTAGTTTGAAGTTTAATTATACTCGTATTTATTTGAATTCACCCAGATAAACATCACGCATAGTTCAAGAGAATAAAGGAGGATCAGAAAGAAAGCCTTTGACTTGGAAAAAAAACATCCCAAAAATCGTAATTATCGCATTCAAAATGCTGAAATACTGTGGAAGGTCTACAAAACTTATTTCTATGTCTATGCAAAATGTAGCTAGGATATCGCACTTATGACTTGCAGATGATTGTCTAATGGACTCAAAACGAAACATCAACCGTATAAATAACATCAAGATTTCGAGTATCTGTTTGAAGTACATGTATAAACATGCCAAGATAAATTATGTTCTCTCACGAGACAGCACGTGGAACTGTAGGTCTTACACCTAATAAATTTACATATATCTTTACATGTACACTATAAAGTGTACTGTTTGAGTTAGTGCCTACGTCCGCGGAAAACATTTTTAAGTCGTTCAGGGTAGCTATCCTTATCCTAGCCACATTATGCCTGTACAGGCCTTCAGTATATTCATATTTTCATGTCTCCCAGAAAGAAATATTGACGCGAGGATAGATCAGCTCTTATACCAAAAATACGATCGAGCTCCCAATACAAGAGAAAACATACATGTGGGCTGCCGTCTCAAACTTCAATTCCTTTACGATTTAAGAATTTAATGTAGTAGGGCATTTCATGATTCTTGCATTTGCCAGAAATATAATCAGCTTATAATATATGTTTTATTTCCAAAGCTTTTTTGTCACAAGAGAGACAAATAAAGAAAAGAAAAAAAGTGATGCGTCCGGGACTCGAACCCAGCACCTTTCGCTTTCAATTCCAAGCAGGCTAGCTACTGAGCTACAGAGCTAGACGTCCTACGCTATAGCATTTATTGCATGTCTTATTTAATTCGTCTTCGTCGGGCTATTGGTAGTCTTGACTAAGTAATTCTTCATACCGTCCCTCGTCTTCGTCTCAGATATGCCCTCACGAGTCGTTCCCCATCACACGGAAAGTCATAACCGCAAGCGCCAGCAGCAATTACGTTCAAAAGTGAAAAATGTCTATTAATTTATCACCTAGCACAGAAAATAAACAAGCCAAGAGCGTCATTTTTGTCTTAGAATCTCATTTGTCGAAGATTGTTTGAAAGTTTGTCCGTAAATAGGGCTAAGCATAAATTCAGAAGTTCCCTTTGTCTGCAAATGCTGCATTTTCAAGTGAGTAAGACAAGTATAGTTAAAATTCCATCGTTTCTGTTGTAGATTTGCACCGCCAAACGTACATGTTCTTGTATTTTTCTGGGCACCAACATAACTTATTTATTAATTTTTACTTTTCATGATTATAATCGGCCTCCACTTCAGGTTGAAAAGCATGACAGGACCATTCTTGTTTCTCGCTGCGCAGCCGTAACCCCCGGGGGATGGATAACAGGCGGTGGATTTGGGAGGTTTAGCCCGGCCCTTGGGCTTGGTGTGGACAATGTTGTTGAAATGAAGGTAACAGAAAACTATTAAATGTTGGTTTTTATTGTCCTTTCACTGCTCTTTAAGGATCTCAGTTTTATTCTATTATTTATTGTACTGAGATTTAATGTTCCGGTCAGCAAGTATTTTCAGTCATGTCGGGAAAAATCCAACGATTCCATGGTATTAATCAGACTGAATCATGCGCACATTTGGGAGTTAACACAGCATCTCTCTACTCGGAGTCCCACGCTGTATTACTAGGCCACCGTGTCGCAATCCATCCACAAGCAATCTCTGTCGCGTCTACTATCATATAGTCATCTGGTTTTAAACATTACGTACAATCGACAATATCGGCCAATTCATCCTTTAGCTAGGTTCAGTGGCTTCCCCGCTACTGCTGTATTGGAATGATTTCAGTACGTTTAGGATATGATTTTACGTTTATCAATAGCAGTTCCCTTCATACTTTACCTCGTGTAATCTAGGGTATAAATTGTGGGTACTTGGAGAGGTGGTTCTAACGTGTACCCACAATCAATGTTTTAGACACAAAAAGAAAATATCAACAATTTTCAATTGACACACAGATGAAATAATATGAAATTAGGCTCAGCTGAAGGGTGAGCTCGCCATTGATTCAATATGAAATAAATAGATTTTATCTTTTACAGTGCATCATCGACGTACCAAACGAGTATATACAAGTATAAGGTTGACAATAAGTACCTTATTTTCATTTTTAGCCGTCAATGGATTCGAGGAACCGAGTCTCGTACTTACTCCTTTCTAACTGAAATGGCTGCTTATTTCAGTTACAACAACAACGTCATGCGCATTAGTTGGCGGATATGGCTTGGCGTGGCCAACGTCGAATTGTTTGTTCTTAACAGTAGCGAAATCACATGCTAAAAAGCAGTAACTTAAAGGTGTTTTCTACCAAAGATTTTGCTCTTTCAAAGCCGCTGCGCGCGCAGCTTTGAATCCAAGCAGCTGTGCCGCTTTGTGCGAGCTCGCTATTGCTGTGTATTGCACTGATGTGTTTTCGTAATGCTTCGTACTTTACCTAGGTTGTACTAGCAGACGGGAGAGTTGCTACATGCACACACAACAAAACACTCATAGACAACGGTGACGGGAGTATCAGCATGGATCGACATGGTGGAGATTTGTTTTGGGCCCTGAGAGGCGGGGGTGGGGGAACGTTTGGGATCATTGTCCACTACGTAATGAAGCTTCATCCGTCCCAGCCATCCTACGTTATGGCAGTTGTAAGAGGATCGTTGCACAAGAACGAGAGCGATAGACATCCCCTGCAGGAGTTCGCCAGTACCTTTGCCGGGTGGGTGAGAACTGCACCCAATTACTGGGCCGGTAGTATTGTCTTCTTCCCCGGCGTAGCCCTCACCCGAGTTGTCAAATACGGGCCATGGGACGAGAATTCGGAGTCTGAACTTCAGGCTTTCATTGACTTTCAATCCGACTATAGCAACATGTTTACCATTGATATTACCAACGTGTCCAACGCAGACATTGCAGATGTTCTTGTTGGTGCAGGGTCGCCGAATGGAAGAAATATTGAAACAGGAGCCCTCATTGAGTCGGATCACAATAAGACTTCCGGTGTTTGGGATCTGATCATTGATACGGCTATGGAAAATCATGCTAGCGGTGTCGGCTATTCCTGCTCAGCTGTACGGTTGGGAGGTATGATCATTTCATATGAAATTTGTTAAACGAGCCTTCTGCGAGTTTAATAAATTTCATATGAAGTGACTACGAGTGTAAGATTCGTTTTATCATATGACTTCTAAAATAGTATTATTGTCTTCAAAGTGGATATATTTTCAACGAAAATTAACATTGTTCTTACGGACGTCGACAATGACGTTTCGTATTCCCGCAAAACTGTTAATACACGTGTGGTCATAACACTTTTTATTACATAACTTTATCCACTGGAAAACAGCGACGTCTTTTGATAAAGGAATATACGCAACTAGTCGCTTCGATGAATATGTCAATTACATAAAATTATGGATAGCAACAAGGCAAACCTTACTATACTCCTCAAAAAATTCTAAGGGCCAATTTATTATTTCCCATATATTGTAGTTTCAGGTACCCCAAGTTCAGCTCAAATTAAATTGGAATCCCAAAGGACGCAGATACCCCTTTGCATTTGCATTATTTTTGATATTGCCTGGAAGGTTATGATTTGAAACAGAAAACACCCTGCCAAACCTGTATGGAATTTTTGGCAAATCTGAGTTGTTTTTTTATTTTTTCAAAAAATGGCATTTTTTGAAAATCAGCTAAAACGTGACATTTACACGCAAGCGTGAATTTCACAGTAACAACATTTGCTGCAATGCCTTTAAAAGAAACTTTCCTGGAAAAATCAAACTTAAGTTGAATTGACGTGAATCTGTGTGCTTTCAGAAAATGCCATAATTTCAGGATTTTTGAAAAAATGCAAATACTGTTCCATGGACTTTGGGAGGACATATGCTTTTTCAAACTTCTTTTAGTCAGTTACTTCGAAGCATTATCTGAAACAAATCAAATGAAACAGGCATTTTGTGACCTTGGGTAGTGCCATTAAATTTTGGTTAAGTATTGGGTGCTTTACACAAGAATATATGGAAAATATTACAGTGGCCCTTAGATTTTTTTGAGGAGTATATAATACAGTATTCCATCAGACTCGCCTCAATCAAGGAAACAAAGTATGTAATAAACACTGCTATAACTCTGCGGTCAAGTATTTTAGGTGTTTAGTTTATTTTGTCCGATACGACTTAATTGATTATCTTTATTCCTTCCTTTTCTTCTTTATCTTTCTTCATTCATTTCTTTCCTATTTTTACATCTCTGCTATCTTTAACGAAGACTGAATGCATGTCGTTTCCTATGCAATGTTTATGTACTGGTAATTCAAAAAACTAATCTACATATTTGAGCCGCCTTATGAGAAAGCCAACAATATGCTTATGCGAAACTAAAGGCGCAGATCAGCTTTGCAGTATCTGCTACATGGACAAAACTATTCCTCTGCTTTCTAAATCCAAAATTCCCGGCCTCCAGCCATCTTCTATGACTGCACAGCTTGGTTTGTGAAACGAATTTACATCTTTGTCTTACAGGTAAGGTAGCGGAGTATGACGCGACTTCGTCATCCCTACACCCTGGATTTCGACGAGCACATCTTACCTTTGCTTATGCCTACTATCTGCCCACAGACGACGCGCTAAGCACCATTGAGGAACAGGAGCGCCTTAAACCACTCGCAGCCCGATTTCAGGAGAAACTAACCAAATTTCAAGACGGCCAGCACATCGGTTTAGGTTATGTTCCAGGCCCTAACTGGAAGCTAGATTTCTGGGGTGAGCATTATGCCAAGCTGCTGAAGATAAAGATAAGATACGACCCGGACAACTTCTTCACCTGCTACCACTGTGTAGGGTCTGACTGGGCATACTTTGATGACATGTTTGATACTAGATCTACATCCGCCGCAGGAAGAGTTCACCTTCTACATCTATTCATTCTGATGTTGAGTGTTTTGATATCTATCTTCTAAACTCTGGCACATTATAACAAAGTATTCTAAGTTTCATGGTACGTGTATGGGGGAGCACACTAGACTTACTATTCAAGATCGTTTTAGTATGCACGAAAACAAGTATGCAATGGACAGAACCGCCATCAGCATAGCCTTAAGTCATATTATCGTACTTCCGTTCTAACATGCTCTTTGTGCGTTTCATTTTTGTTTTGTTGGAGACTTTTGCTGTTTACATTTTTTTGTAAAAGTAATATATATTTGCTACACACAGGTCGATTCCTTTTTATAAAAGGTTACTCAAGACATTATTTTTGAAATTGATGAGTTCGTTAAGAAAACATGTGGATGGAATCTCTACGTAGCCGTTATGTAATGTTATTACATATTTCTTATTAAATATTGTCGTTACATTAAAATATTCAAACTACGTAAATGTAATAGTAACAGTTTGAATATCCTTATAATATCTAATCTATCCTAGCAAACTGTAAGAATGCACTATACAGATGGACATGTATATATCGTATATATGGATTACTATTAACAGAAGAGCGCTAGGTAACTACAGTACGTTGTATTTTGTATTTGTGTTTAGACATACATGTATATATTAAACTTTATAACTAACATAGTCACTTTTTCTATTAAATCATTGCCCTACAAGATTACAAGATTTCCAGACACAACTTACATTATAAAACGCGTGCACTTCCAAACTCACTGTAGGCAACGGTCAGGAAAAGGCGCAATCAGAAAAAGATTCCCACTCCTAAAAACCAAGGTGGGAAAAATCCAAACCAACAATCAGGTACATTTACCACGAAAACATATTCTAAGCCGAATAAGCAGCTATTTTCCCAATAGGTGGCCACTCAGTTACCCTAACTTAACTAAAAATGTGATAACCAGCTTTGTATGTAATCATCGATAGTTTAGACCTAACATTTGCTTAACCAACCAAAAACAAAATGACTTTATCATCAAACTTCAGCATTTAGAATCAGAAACAAGAATTGTTTTAATCGCTGCTGAAGGCTTCATTATCAGTAAAATAAGTAGCCGCTGTAACGTTTTCAAGCTCGACAGGTGGTCGGGATGTGACCACTCGTCACGATGAGAGCTGTCAAGAACCATTGACATAATCATTACGAAAACTTGCCCATGCAATAAACAGAGAGATTTTATTAGCTTTAAAAATTGAAAATTTTCAGCTGAAAATTTTTGATATTTTTCTTGTTTTTGCTCAAAACATAGATTGTGGGTACCCACAATCTATGTTTTGGAGCAAAAATAAGAAAAATAGGTATACCCCTGCAAACCCCAGTTTTACTATATAAAAGTGGGGTTCAAGGGGGTATACATTGCACGGACATGTTTTCCTGATGAATTTAAACAAGGGAAATGCATTTCCTATTTTAGTAATATGATAACGTATTTAGGATAGCATGCCTATGTTTTGATATGAAAGTGTTCTAGAAAAATAAGCGAAAACGGTCCACAGTTCAGAGCTGGCTTCGACAAATCTTTATTATAAATAGTTTAGCATTCCAGAAAAAACTAATAATGGAGATGATGCTTCCATTTGTTCTCTTTCTACTGATCGGGGCAGCCTTAAGCACGCCAAGATCTGAACCTGCGTGTTCAAGATTCGACTATGAAGAAAAACTGTTGACTAAAAATGTCAGGTTAGAGGCTACTTTTGAGGGTTTGAAGGAAACCGTTTCAAAAGTTGAAGAAAAGCTGCAAACGGTTGATGATCTCGTGTATAAAGTGGAAAAGATTGAAATTGCACTGAGAGACTTAGAAACAAAGAAACAGGAAACAGCGGAAACATCAGGTATGACCAATGTTTACCAATGATTACCACTGCCTTAATTAAACGATACTTTCTTTACGTATTGTTTGGTGTTCACGAATACACCTAGGATAAATTAAAAACAAAATTATGACATTCAGAATCTATTCGTTGCATTCGACGGAAAGAAGTCGGTAGTATTTTTTCGTTTTCCGTCATGCTGCACACTTATTTCGTAACAAACATCTATGGGTTCGGCTGTAGAGGCGTCGTTTTAAAAATATTTTACACACTCGTGGTTTAGCTCCAAATTATCTGTCGATTATTTCTAGGACTTCCGAAAAAGAAGTGTCCATCAACGTACAAATACAGACAAGACCTTTATCTATGTTGGAAACTTCAGAAAGGAGTAAAACTGAACGCATTCGAAGCAGAAGAACGTTGTGCGGAAGATAACGAAGAAGCACATCTGATGATTTTGAATACAACACAAACTGTCAAGTTTATGCTCGAATGGCTTAAAGCAGGTAATAATGACAATAATGTTCTTTACACTAACATTACACAAACTTGTTCATGCAATATACAGAGAATTTTCAGCATCAAAAATTGATATTGTTTTTATTGAAAAAAGATTGATTTTTTTTTCTTATTTTTGCTCATAACATACAGTACAGTCCAGGGGGATTTTCACCAGCCCGCCCACCCCCGCGGACGATTTCTCTGAGCCCCCCCGCAATCCCGCTCACCTGTCCGCTTATAATCCCACCGCGGAATATTTTAATCCCGCCGCGGATTGCGGCGGATCCGCGGAGGATCCTCCCGTTACCTGTATAATTCCACCGCGGGTTTGCGGAGGATTTCCAATGAAAAGTAATGACGTCATAATGATTGACAGGTACAGTTATCTCACACATCTCGTGATTTGAAAACATCTAAATTTTCAACCCACTCGATGAAATATATTTGGTATTCACCTCAAAAATGTAAATATCCTCTATCTCTTCTTTCTTGCTTTCAGTCATGCTGTCATTCAAATGAAGATACAAATTTGAAAGTCAATAGCAAAATTGAAACATTCATTCATTCGTTCATTCTTGCTTTCTTATTCATCCATTTGTTTGTTCTTTGTATGTACATTCAATGTTCAAATCGAAATATTTAGCATCTTTGCCTCTCTTTTTTTTAGTTATTGTTTCCGCAAAATATATGAAGTTGGGCTTTGATGAGAAAGAATTTGTTTTCCATTCTAATATACATGATTGCAAGTGAAGAAACTTTTTTTATTGCTTGTCGTGTCCAATAATAACTCATTGCTGACCACACATTTGCCACCTGTTAATTTAACAGGTAATACTTATTTATGGCTTCTCTGTCAATAAGCTATATAATGCACTTAATATTTTAGCATCATTTAAATATTAATTTCTAGAATCAAAACCAGTTCGTTTAAAGTTAATTAGTCAAGATCACATTTCTCACCATGGAGCATACTGTCAAAAGACTTAACGCACAAATTGTGGGTACACGTGAGAACCGTCTCGCCGAGGCGGTTCTAAAGAGGAATGTAGGAAAAAAAGTCACTGGAAAAAAATGCACGGAAAAAAGTCACAGTTTTGGGTAGGAAAAAAAATCACAGGAAAAAAAGTCACAAAAAATATATTTTTTTTTTTTTTCTACTTTATATATTATACTTTTTTATGTTATAAATGGACATTATTATTTTTATTATTACTAATATCATTAACAATATTTTTATTTGGGTTGATGCCTTGCGTCCTTATTATCAATTTTCAATCATGCCAGGATGAAGCTTATGCTTCCTGAGTATTAAACTAGTTATCTGGGAGCTTAATAGAGGCTTGTTCAAGTGCACAGCAAGTATATATTGTAGCAGTAGATCCTCTGAATCCATGGTCTCTAACTCTACCAATGTGCTTCCGTGCCCCATATTCTAGGCTGGTTGCCAGCTTTCATTTGTCTTGGTTATTTTCAATTTCAAGGACAGAAATGATGACAGTTATTTATCATTTCTTACTTTAAGCATGAAAGTTTTATCCTACTTCATGTTTTAACAGATTTTATGTATTTTCTTTGAGTCTTTTATTTTTGTGACTTTTTTCCCTGTGACTTTTTTTTTCCTGTGACTTTTTTTCCGTGACTTTATTTCCGTGACTTTTTTTCCTGTGACTTTTTTTCCGTCCACCCTAAAGAGTACCAACAATCTGTTTTGGAGAAAAAAAAATATGTAATCTCCTGTATACCCAAGTTTTAATGTTTAATGTTTATTTTGTCCTGGTGCAAGTATACATTTTCGACACAAACAGGGTAATACAGACACAAGCCTTAAAAGATATAAAATTGCGTAAATTGGTTAAACAAAATGTTTGCAATGTCGGAATTCGTCCCAAAATTTATGAAAATTTGTTGACTGTGACAAAACCTTTCAATATTAAAATTTGAGCCGCCACATCAGAAAACTAACAATCTGCATAAGCGAAAACAAAGGCGCAGATCAGCGCCTTTTTATTTTCGCTACATTTGCGCAGATCAGTGCCTTTTTGTTTTTCGCTACATGGATAGTACAAAACTTCGACTATTCATGCTTCTAGCCTGTTTCTGTGACTGTACAAGTTGGTTTTTGTCGGACCGGTTCGGATACTTATATTGTTTGTTGGTTTTCTCATGTGCAGGCTCATTTCTTTTCTATTTTATTCGTTTCATGCTTCAATTATTTCATCAACAATGTGATTTACAGGGGATTAGCAACTTACTGTACCTGAGCAATAAAACTTATCAATGAATGGTGTCATTATAACAGGTAATACCCCTAAGGTGTCAAACGTGTGCCTCTATGACAATATTACTGGACGTGACTTGGCAAAAGATCTACACCACAAGGGCTTCTACACAAATGCAAACCGAGCTGTGCAGGCACAGACGATGTCTGGAGGCTGTAAATTTTAGATTTAGAAAATAGAGAAATTGTACTATCCGTGTAACGAAAACAAGGACGATGATCGGCTTCGCAGTTACTGCGAACTGATCTGCGCCTTTGGTTTCGCATATGCAGATTGTTGGTTTTCTCATGAGGCGGCTCATTCTGAATACGGATTATGTGCTGTGATTGTACCAGCATTATGATGGTTGAAAAATTTGAGATATGCTGGGCCGCCAAATTGGATCAGACTGTGCGCCTAACACATAGTTAGTAAATTAGTGTAGGGTAGATGAGCAGAGAGAAAGAGAGAGAGACAGTGTAACCATTTACTCTGTGTTTCAGATTCAACGATGATACATATTTTTCACATTTGCAAATAAAATGTGTCTTTGTTTGTAAATGGTGATTAAAGAAGTGTTGTAAAATCTTTTTTTTTATTTTCATTTGACAGTAAACTCAAGCCTTCGAGCCACATCATCAGAAAACCAACAATGTGGTTTCAGAACAGATTCGACACAAACCGAGCTGTACAGTCACAGAAGCAGGCTAGAGACTGGAAATTTCGGATTTAGAAAGTAGAGGAATTGTACTATCTGTTAAGCGAAAACAAAGGGATTGATCAGCTTTGCAGCAACTGCGAAGCTTATCTGCGCCTTTGTTTTTGTATATGCACAGTTTTGGTTTTCTCATGACACGGCTCATATCAGTAGCTTCAGATAACAATTAAAATCATCGGTTTATAATAAAAAATTCAACGTAAGCTTTTACCTATGTTAACCTTGTGTCTATTATTGTCACATGAAAATAAGATTTTTGTCTCTCTCTCTCTCTCTCTCTCTCTCTCTCTCTCCCCCCTCTCTCTCTCTCTCTCTCTCTCTCTCTCTGTTTGCCTTTAAGTGTGTGTGCGTCGTACCATATCTTATATCTTTCACTGAAGTGATTCTACAACCATGCAGAATTTGGGATTTTCGTGACAGAATGCGTTTACAATTTATGATCGTAAAACATGTATTTTTAATTAAGATACACGAAACAAAAATAATGATCGAATTAGATTTAAACTCGGGTCTAAGTACAAGTATGCATTACAATAAATTGGAAACAAGCCCCGCCCACTTTCCTTATTCATCCTCATTCCACCGCGGGTCCGCGGTGGAAAGTTAGAGACAAAAATACAGGTAAAGCGCGGACGATAAAATTTCTACTTCTTTACCCCGCCGCGGAAACTCCGCAATCCCGCCGACTAAGGCGTTTCCGCGGTGGATATTAAAATTTTAATCCTTTTTCTTGCAGCCCCCTCTCCGCGGGGGTGGGCGGGCTGGTGAAAATCCCCCTGGACTGTACTGTATATGGTGGGTACACGTTCGAACCGCCTCGCCAAGGTAGTTCTAACGAGTACCCACAATCTATGTTTTGGATCAAAAATAAGGAAAATAGGTACACCTCTGTAAACACCAATTTTCCTACATAAAAGTGGGATATGAGGGGTATACATTTCATGGACATGTTTTCCTGATGACATGCTTTAATGTTTGGTCTAAATTTAGATTTTTAACACTATATTCTATCTTAATAATTGCTGAAATAGTGATATCTTTCTCTGACTTTTGCTGCAGTTTTAAATGGTCCCTGATGAGGCTGAACATGTTGTACATTGTAGCCAAAACTTGTAATATCCACACCTGCCTGTACGTCATCATGTAGAATGATGAGACAAAATAAGGTATACTGTTATTTCCCGTGTAACTTCTCTATTCTCATCAGGAAAACATGTTCGTGCAATAAATACCCCCTTAAACCCCACCTTTATATAGTGAAAATGGGGTTTGCAGGGGTATACCTATTTTTCTTATTTTTGCTTCAAAACATAGATTGTGGGTACTCGTTAGAACCGCCTCGGCGAGGCGGTTCTAACGTGAACCCACAATCTATGTTTTTAGCAAAAATAAGAAAATTATCAAATTTTTTTCTACTGAAAATT
The DNA here is from genome assembly GCA_964017185.1 of Rugalucina vietnamica. Classification (NCBI taxonomy): domain Eukaryota; kingdom Metazoa; phylum Mollusca; class Bivalvia; order Lucinida; family Lucinidae; genus Rugalucina; species Rugalucina vietnamica. The sequence continues at coordinate 36,008,767 of OZ024884.1, forward strand.
TTCATTTTTTACAACTTGAAAATCTCTGTTTATTGCATGGACAAGTTTTCGTAATGTGTCCTTCAGCTGGTGTAGGAGATACATATGTCGGAGCCGATGACATCGAGGTCGAAGGTAGTTTCAAGTGGAGAAATGGAGAAACTGTCCAACATATTCCGTGGCATTCCGGAGAGCCAAATGGTGGCACCGTGAGTAACTGTCTTGTTACATGTGCCAGTAGTGCTGAATTTTGTGACCGAGAATGTTCAACTAAGCATGAGTTTTTATGTCAGATAACAGTTTAAATAAAATGACTCTTCAGATCTAAAGTCAAGTGTTTGGTGTTTTAAATTGCATTTTGTTCTCGTTAGTACAACTTAAAATGGATACACATACAGCAAATATACGATTTTAAAACTTATTTTGTGGTGGCTAATTGTAAATGCTACTGACTTAAAGGATGTCATTTGTTACATGTAAATGGTAATTTTTCAAAAAGAATATGATCGCTAAATTTACTTCTAAATCCTATGTTGATGAAATAAATTTTCACAGTCACTTACGTTTCTTTTTTACGACAGTCACTTACGTTTCTTTTTTTGTTATGCAAATACCGAAAACAAGGATTCGCATTGTGCTAATTTCGTTTGGTTTTGTGATTTATGAGATGCTCAATATAACACTATATGTATGAAAGAATTTCATCCATAACTTATTCGCCTTTCCTGATCGTTGCCTACTTCCTGTACCAGTGGCAATAATTAGCTGAATAACGTGCATTCGAAGTTTATGTAAATGCTTTTTTCCCTCGTTGATAAGTTCGACAGTATGTATGCCAAAAATGTACTAGGCAAAAAGGTACAAGTAGGCAAAGATCAGGAAAAAGTGCAATCAGAAAAAGGTGCAATCAGAAAAAGATTCCCACTCCAAAAACCGAGGTGGGAAAAAACCAAACCAAAAAATCAGGTACTGATACCAAGAAAACATTTCGTAATCCGAATGAGCAGCTATTTTCCCAATAGGTGGCCACCAGAGTACCAAAAACCTTATGTACCAAAATTTGTTACTTTGCACATTATTTGCTTACTTAGATACAATCATGATGGTTGAATCGTATCTAACATGACGTACAAGGGGCTATCACATTAGCGATTAGAACAAAATGCATCTTCAACGTAGATGACTACTCAATAATCAAACACATTGGGAATATCCCAAATGATATTGCAGAAATAGACGATTTTCAATTTTCTATTATACGTCTTGGGAGTGTGTGTGTGTGTGTGTGGGGGGGGTTACCATAGCGACCAGGGTTTTCACAATGCAGAAGGTGCTTATGTCAAAAACTTGTAAACAAAGTAGCCGTTCGTCTCTCAGTAATGAATGTTCATATGTGTTGATGAGTTCTAAGACTGGGCTAATTCTAACTCTTAACTGTCGGTTGCAACCATTACGCAAACTTGACCATGCAATATACAGTGATTTTTATTTTCAGATGTAAAATTGAAAAGTTTGATATTTTTCTTATTTTTGCTTAAAACATAAATTGTGGGTTTGGCGAGACGGTTCTAACGAGTACCCACAATCTATGTTTTGGAAAAAAAATAAGATTATAAGAATCTTACATGAGTGTCAGGTATGGATAGACAAATCTGTCCCGAGGGTCACATTTTGATATCACGAGGCTCGCCGAGTGATGCCAAACTGTGACCCGAGGGACAGATTTGTCTATCCATACCTTACACGAATGATGGATTCTTTTTCTTGCACCCCGTAATGCAGCGAAGCTTGATTTTTATACTGTTTACCTGAAAAAGTGCTACAATCGCGGCGTCCGCCATTTTGAATTAAAACGTTTTGACGTCATCGTGACGTGTGCGCTTAGCGACGAAATTACGTGACGTCCTTTACAACCAATGTTAAAAAAGAACACGTGAACGCAAGGTGCGACCGGGGTGAGATAACGAGGGTGAGATAAGAATTTCTCACATGGGCAAGAAAAATCGGTATTGCCCTGCATACCCCAGTTTTGCTATATAAAATTTGGGGTATGAGGTGGTATGTATTACACGGACATGTTTTCGTGATGTAGAGTAAGTTAATGTTAAGGAAACGCTAGGTATAGTCTTCATCACTCTCATAGTTTCTAGAAAGAAGTTGTTAAAACTCAGTTATGAGACTTCTGCTCAGACGAGCTAAATAAATGTGGTACTTGATTAAGCATACTTTTAGTAATAATTTTTGCGAATGCGAATATCATCTAAACACTAAATTAAGATGTCTGAAGTATGAGGGTTACTGTTTTCAAACACGCTAGCGCTTTGTTTTTGTTTTAAGTATCACTTATGTTTCCATAAATAGTCGAAATCAACTGCCTTGGCTCTACCGATATAGTCCCGTCATTTTATAAGATTGAGGATTGACTCATCTTGAAAAGGAAATGAGCAAAGCTGATGGAAACCGGAAAGAGTCGTACCCAGATGATAGCACTAGTCATAGCCTGCTCTTCTTACAAACGGCAGCTTTAGTTAATGTTGAATTGTCTTAATCTGTGAAGCATACTACTCATAATTATCAATAAGCAATTGAGAAATTCATAAATAAGTTTTATCTTCTCTGGTGCTCAGAGATGGTCAATCATTTCTTGCACACCAGATAGAGAAATCCTACGCTTTATCATGTGAGAAATTTCCACCCCGGTCGCACTCTGCGTTTAAATATTCTATGACATAACATAACATAACATAAACTTTATTTCACTCAGGTCTTATACAATGACATGTGAGGTTCATACAAATATGTTATACAACAACTAGCGGTTAGGACTATCATCAATACAAAAATAATAGAAAATGACAGATGTTTAAGCATTTTGTGGGGTAGGTGGCACGAGAAGCTAGCAAATAAAAAGCAACAATGTTATCTGTAAGCCAAGCGGTAATTAGCTGATGATATTGTATGCGAGTATTTTCGATCTTTTCAATACTAGTAATTCCGGGGGAGCAGATAGGACAAAGTTGGTTATAGAAGAAGGAAAAGAAGAAGAAGAAGAAGAAGAAGAAGAGAAAAAAGAAGAAGAAGAAAGAAACAAGTGTAAAAAAAAAAAAAAAAAAAAAAAAAAGATTCTTATGAGGTACATGTATTAAGAAAGACAGGGTATCCAAAAGTCTCTTTAATACGTTTCTGCAGTAAAAAATTAGTATAGCAAAGTATTTTATCTTTTCGCAGATCATCTCTATCACAGCATGGCTAAACAGATTGAAATTCCTCATCTACATACAAATTGTCAAAATATATATATAATTCTTCCTATTGACTATAAAAATTTGTCTAGAGAAAACAGGAGACAGTAATCTCGATAGCTTCAAAATGAGCTTTAAGATGGATTATTTCCCTTACATTATTTTATAGACGGGCATTGTCCAGATCGCATCACCATTCAGCAGCGCGGCCCCAGTAGACGTTCGTCGGGTGCAGAAATTCGTTGCACCCGACGCAGTCTAGTCGGTGCGAAGTGGACCTGAGCATTTCTATTTCATTTGATTTCAGTACATTTACATTAGATTTCTATTACCTGTTTATATCTTGTTGAGCTAAGGTACCATGTACATTGCGCGGCCTAGGTAAGAGTTTCATTGACAGTGCCTTGAGCGTTTTTCACGTGTAGACTACAATGCCAAATAAGGACAGCCAATTATAGGATTGTTTTTGACATGACAAAAGGCTTCTTTGGCTAGATAATCAGTTTTGCCTGTTATGAGCATCATAATATTAAAAAGTTTTATAACCACATAGTGTGCAAACGCAACAATGGCTTGGTGCTGGATAGAAGTACAAATGAGCTTCGCCATAAAAAAAAAAAAAAAAAAAAAAAAAAAAAAAAAAAAAAAAAAAAAAAAAAAACGCTTCAAGCACGTATCAACACGCTTTTTTATGGCCTTGCTCATTCTGTGCTCATTCCGATACTTGGATATTTAATATTAAAATGTAAATCGGGTTACCTCTCAGACTAAGATGATACGTAAGTTATAAAAGTGTTCATATGCAGACGCAACCTGTACACTAAATTTCTCTGCCTCAGAATAGAAGTAACATTTCGAAAACATGAATTTACAGATTCTTTAGAGAAAATGTTCAGTAGATAAAAAAAAAACAAAAAAAAAACGATCCATGTCTTGGGAAAAAATATTCGGCAGGACAGCAACAGTACAGGCTACGTTTATGCAAATTTTCCTATCATTTCCTAATATGAAATAGGCACACCTAATGGGCAACCAACCAATCTATCAGGATACCGCACGCTTTGATTCGTGATTTTTGTGTGTACATTAGTTTGTTTGTTTTGTTGCTTAACCAAATGAACAACTTTGGTCAATGGTCATATCTGTGCATCAAATTTCCTTTTGTAAACATAACTTAGATACCTTTACTTACAAAAACGTATGGCTCTCATCATTGAACTGTATGCAAAATGGACTTTCAAACTGGTTTACATGACCAGATTACGGATATGCATCATATGCACCAGAAGTTTTCAACAAGGCATCAATAAATGTATTATTAAATAACCAGTCTGCAATTCTATAGCTTTTCTGTTCCAAGACACTTATAGATCTCTTAAAAAGTTGTAAATTGAGCCTATACGCCACCAGGCCTCCCATTTATTTTACTTCCCATTTTAAATTCGTCATCAGTGTTCACAGAAGCCATGTTTCAGTTTTGTTTGCATTCAGGCTGAACAGTACAGTCAACCATTTTTCACTAGAAAAAGTGCCTTGAGAGGCACGTATACCCCCGGCTGGTAGCTCCCTCCAATGCCCCCACCCCTCAGCCCACCGCCACCAATCCAGACATGCTCACTGACAGTGACACATTAAACCTCTATTCCTGATGAAAGAGAGCGCCCTCAACAAGTAAATCTTATAAATTTGTATTTGCAAAAATCACTGTCTAAAACCATGGAGAGGGGGGAGGGTGTAGTAGAATGACAGATCTATTTTCGAGCAGTATACAGAGCTGACTTGTATACTCAATCTAGGACTTGATCGCGGACATTGAGGGTCAGGTCCTCGGTCCTAGATGTAAAGTAGAATGTCATTCTTCAATAATTTTTAAAAAAAAAAAAAAAAAAAAAAAAAAACAACATGTCCTATATTTTGACCTCTAGCCCCACCCTCAGGGCACGGACCCTAGAGTCTAATGTCATTAGGAACAAGGCAAACCTTATAGTGTACCTTTGGTGCAAGTACGAATCATTTCTGAACATGGTGGTAAAGAAAAGTAAAGAAATACATTTTTTTAAAGAAGTTCTAGATTTTGACCTCTAGCCCCACCCCCCGCACATGGTCCCTAGTGTCTGAACCTTACATGGTACCTATGGTCTAAGTATGAATGCTTTCTGAAAAAAACTTTGTGGATGTCAAGAAAACAGACTTACAGAAAATATTTATTATGATATTTATCATATTATAAATAAGTCCTAGATTTTGACCTCTAGCCCCTACCCCTGGAGATGGTACCGAGCATGGAGTATGAAAGCAAACCCTATAGGGTATCTATGAACTAAATAAGAATACATCCCTATGATTGTTTGTTAAGATATGGACTTATAGAAGAAACATTAAAATTGTAAACAGCATATTTTAAAGGTGACCTAGATTTTGACCTCCAGGCCTACCCCTGGGAATGGGCCCTGGGGTCCGAACTCATGGAAACAAAGCAAACCCTATAGGGTACCTATGGTCCAAATATGAATGGTTTCTGACCATTGATTCATGAGATATACACCTCTAGAGAAACTTTAACCAAAACTTTGACGTAAATTCCACGAACGTTCCGGAATTACGAACGAAGAAACGAACTAACTAACTAACTAACTAACTAACATACGAACGGAAAAGCGAAAGCTATATACCCGTCGGCATAAATGCCGGGGGTATAATTATTACAAGACAGGCCACATTTTTTTGATACTTGATGGTTACAAAAGCGTTATTCAACAACACATCCTAGTACTTATGTCTTAGAAGCAGGATTTGAACTACAACCTTTCTATCGAGCTAAGCAACATGTACAAGTACATGTATGTCAACATAATGGAAAATATTTTGGGTTAAATATCTGGCACAGAGTCACATGTACAAACTGTATATAAACACAGCAAGTATATGGGTGTGTAGAATTTATTCTTTTAAAATGTAACATTTATAATTTGAGCCACATGAGAAAAACAGGATTTTTGCAAATGTGAAAACAAAGCCGCAGATCAGCTGAGTAGTAACTGTACATCTGATTAGCGCCCTTGTTTTCGCTACACATATAGTACAATCCCTTTTCTACTTAAACATTCTAGCTTCTTTCCTTTTCCTGTGACTCAACAGACCGGTTTGTGTAAGACCTGGTCGGAAACCCTGAAGACCAATTTTCTGGTGTCATGGCTCATTTAATAGTCTATTACATTTCTGAAATATTTTATTTAACAGAACTCCTATATGGAAAATGTTGCCAAGCATTTTTCAGTTCTAATGTCTCACTTTTCTAACTAAGATTCTTGAAGTTAAGTTTTAATATTTAAGTGACACCTTCACAGGTCTGTCAATTTAATAAATAAAGTGCATTTTCTTAAGCTAAAACAGACAACTTTCACATGAAAAAGAAGATGGTATTTGCTAACTTTTACTAGGAATATTTGAACTAGAGGACCATTGGTCCTGTAGCTCACCTGAGAGATTATCACATTGTAAGCTCATGAGATTTAAATTAATTGAGAATCGACCAATGAAAGTCTATGCATGGACACTATTGACCCCCGGGGCATGGCCAAATTTGACCCAGGGGCATGACTGGCACAATTTATAATGGGGACTACCAAACATTGCTACATACAAAATATAGAAGCTCTGGGCCTTTTGGTTTCAGAGAAGAAGATTTTTGTTAGTTTTTCCCATTGTAAGTCTATGGAAAGGTACAAGTAGGCAAAGATCAGGAAAAGGCGCAATCAGAAAAAGATTCCCACTCCAAAAACCGAGGTGGGAAAAAACCAAACTAACAATCAGGTACTTATACCATGAAACAATCGTAAGCCGAATGGGCAGCTATTTTCCCAATAGGTGGCCACTCAGTTACCTTAACTTAACTAAAAATATGAAAACATACATAAGGCGCCAACAGCACAAAAAATTTTTAAACACCAAGACATAAAACAAAAAGAACCACCACAGAAGTATCGACTTGGAACGATCAGTAACACAAAGTTACTGGCGGGCTTAAACCGGTTTTACATGGCCATCTACATTTACATGGAGACTATCTACCCCTGGGGCGTGGCCAAATTTGACCCCAGGGGCATGGCTGGCACAATTTATGTAGAGGACCATTAGCCATTGCCACATACAAAATATCAAAGCTGTGTGCCCTGTGGTTTCAGAGAAGAAGACTTTTGAATTTTTTTCCCATAGCAAGTCTATTGAGACTATCAACCTCCGGGGCCTGGCCAAATTTGACCCCAGGGGCATGAATGGCACAATTTATGTACAGGACCATTAGCCATTGCTACATACCAAATATCAAAGCTGTGGGCCTAGTGGTTTCAGAGAAGAAGATTTTTTAATTTTTTTCCCATAGTAAGTCTATGGAGACTATCAAACCCCGGGGCGTGGCCAAATTTGACCCCAGGGGCACGAATGGCATAATTTATGTAGAGGACCATTAGCCATTGCTACATACCAAATATCAAAGCTGTGGGCCTAGTGGTTTCAGAGAAGAAGATTTTTTTAGTTTTTCCTATTGTAGGTCTATGGAGACTATCGACCCCCGGGGCGTGGCCAAATTTGACCCCGGGGACATGATTGGCACAATTTATGTAGAGGACCATTAGCCTTTGCCACATACAAAATATCAAAGCTGTGGGCCCTGTGGTTTCAGAGAAGATTTTTTAATTTTTTTCCCATAGTAAGTCTATGGAGACTATCAACCCCCAGGGCGTGGCCAAATTTGACCCCAGGGGCATGAATGGCACAATTTATGTAGAGGACCATTAGCCATTGCTACATACCAAATATCAAAGCTGTTGGCCTAGTGGTTTCAGAGAAGAAGATTTTTTTAGTTTTTTTCCTATTGTAGGTCTATGGAGACTATCGACCCCCGGGGCGTGGCCAAATTTGACCCCAGGGGCATGATTGGCACAATTTATGTAGAGGATCATTAGCCATTGCCACCTACAAAATATCAAAGCTGTGGGCCCTGTGGTTTCAGAGAAGAAGATTTTTTAATTTTTTTCCCATAGTAAGTCTATGGAGACTATCAACCCCCGGGGCGTGGCCAAATTTGGCCGCAGGGGCATGAATGGCACAATTTATGTATAGGACCATTAGCCATTGCTACATACCAAATATCAAAGCTGTGGGCCTAGTGGTTTCAGAGAAGAAGATTTTTTTAGTTTTTCCCATTGTAAGTCCAAGGGACCTATCTGTTGCCATGGAAACCACAATTTTGATACAATCTGCTCCAAAACCTAATGCCATCAATCCCCCAACCCAATTATGGTTCACATTAAATTTGATCATGATCGGCCTACTAGCTTCAGAAATATTCTTCTTTGAAATTGTGGACGGACGACGACGGACGACGGATGCCTGCCTATCCTATAAGCTCACCTGTGAGCCTTCGGCTCAGGTGAGCTAAAAACAGTAAAGTAGTTTGATGATTCAACTGTAGTAATTGCGCTTTGACAAGACAGAATCCTGGATGAATGAACTTGCTGGCAAGATGGGGAGTCTCAGAATTGAAGCTAAATCAGTCCATAATGTTTATGCTGACTGGGCATAAATTTCTCTGGTAATGTGTTAACAATGTTCCAGTTTCCATGGTCAATGATGCATTTGACACTGGTCAATACTGTATTCCCACTTAAAAGATCAAACCGTAAATAAATCTGAAACAGATTTAAACACCTCTAATAAATTACATGAAACCTTATCAAGGAAAATGCATCAACTTCTATAAGAGTAAAGTTCCTATAAATTCAATCTATATTCATAATAATTAATTTAAAAGATTTCATATTTTAGCAATTAAGATGGATATTCCAAAACTTTATACTTATGATTAAGTTTTAAATCATAGATGTATAAGTACACATTTATTAGATGCATATTTGCTTGACTTAATGTTTTACATTCGCAGACAATTGCTGTGTTATTAGGATTGTCAGATATATACAAATCAATCTGAGGCAGTTATTACCATCCTGTATACCTGTGATTCTTACAGTGCAGACTGACGCAGCATTTCACGACACATGACACGCAGTCCAGTAATTGGAAGCTAAATGATCCATTGGGATTCAACCTACAGCAAAGAGGTCATTGTCTCTCTGTAGGTATATGCCTCACGGTAAGTTGCACTCAAATCAATCTGGCTTCCAAACACTACACTCCATTTTGTCATGATGGAATGTTGCATCAATCTGTGCTTAAGAAATTTGGTTGCATCACAGATATACAGGGCTTTACCAGTATATTTTACTGAGATCTGTTCTTGGATCAGGGGATGCAGAATATGAGGAAAGAAGTATAAATATCTTCATGACCAAATCTTCATGAATAACCATACTGTACTTCAACCAAGCATTCTTAAAACCTACCTTTTTAGCTATTCACCTAGTTCAAAAATGTATCTGATATTGTTTTCCCATTGCATTCCTCGATCCCTAAAAAGTTCAACACAAATTTTGAAAATCAGTTGACAAAATCATAACATTATAGTACTGAATAGCAGTGTTAACCTTGCATTTTACATGCACTGGTGGGAGGTACTTCAAAAATTTAACAAGAACGCCGCAGAGGTCGATATCGCACCTGCACTTGGCAAAATAACTAAAGACCTGAAATATAGGTCGAGGGGACCAGGTCAAGGTATGTTCTGAAAGGGTATGTCAAGGACATTTACTATGCAAGATTTCACACTCACAGCTATCACAGGTGCAGAGAAAACCAAAGTTTGACATAAAAATTAACAAGTCAATGGACCATGAAATATAGGTCAAGGTCAGCAGGTCAAGGTGCATGCTTGACGGGTATGTCAAGGACAATTACTATGTAAGGTTTCACACTCCCAGCTATCACAGGTGCAGAGAAAACCAAAGTTTGACATAAAATTTAACAAGTCAATGGACCAAGAAATATAGGTCAAGGTCAGCGGGTCAAGGTGCATGCTTGAAGGGTATGTCAAGGACAATTACTATGCAAGGTTTCACACTTGCAGCTATCACTGATGCAGAGAAAATCAAACTTCGACATAAAAATGAACAAAGTCAGTGGACCTTGAAATTTAGGTCAAGGGCACTGGGTCAAGGGGCGTGCTTGAAGGGTATGTCAAGGACAATTACTATGCAAGGTTTCACACTCGCAGGTATCACTGATGCAGAGAAAACCAAACTTCGACGTAAAAATTAACAAAGTCAATGGACTGTTAAATAAAGGTCAAGGGCACCGGGTCAAGGTGCATGCTTGAAGGGTATGTCCAGGACAATTACTTTGCAAGGTTTCACACTCGCAGGTATCACTGATGCAGAGAAAACAAAACTTCGACATAAAAATTAACAAAGTCAATGGACCGTAAAATATAGGTCAAGGGCACCGGGTCAAGGTGCGTGCTTGAAGGGTATGTCAAGGACAATTACTTTGCAAGGTTTCACGTTCCTAGCTCTCACTAATGTAAAGAAAACCAAACTTCAACGTTAATGTTGACGGACGGACGGACGAACGGACGGATGGACGGAAGGACAGACGGAAATTTGGTCTCCTATATCGCACCCTGCTATAAGCAGGTACGATAAAAATCAATTATTTCAGCACAGGACTTCTGTTGTGAGAAACATTCCATCTAATTTTCAGGATGGAGCCTAATTCAAGAATTTTTTTGGAAATAAAATTAATTTGTGAACACAGTTTGAAAACTTTTGCATGTCAAAACATTTGGAAAGCAAATTTTATGCATGTCAATCACTAAATTTTATTCTACTCTGAAAAAATGTTATGGTGGTTTCCAGAGGAGGGTTTAGGGAAAGAGTAAATCTTGGGTCATATAACTTGAGGAGCACTTACCTATGAAATAATGACTTGTACAATAACAGAAATTAATGCCCCTCCTGGTCCAAAGGTCACAGTCCAGGACAGCACCATGAATATCTACAGTTGCTGAAAATAATAATATCAACTTATTATGATCTACATATTGAATTTCTACATCAAGTTTGCTTATCCTAGTTACTTTACTTCAGTTTTGTGTTCATAAGGACAAGCAACAGGTGAAAGAATGTTTGTGTTCATTGTAGTTTGGCATTTTATAAACCTGATTTTCAAAATTTCCTGATTTTGGCTTAAATTGAAAAATTCCCTGACTGATGCCAAAAATCAATTAATCCCTGACAATTCCTTGGCTTTGAAAAAAGTGATTTCTCTCTGACTTTTTCCCGGACCATGGACACCCTGAATAAGTATTTGCAAGAAAGACAGAAACTTTATTTGTCTTACCCAAGGCTAATTTAGAACACCTCAATGACCATGGATTCATGACCACACTGCTGGTTTTTTACCTGAAAATAAAACAGTACATGTATACAGTTCAAAGAAACAGTAAAACTTATTCAAATGAAAGTGTGTTGTTTTTTTTTTTCTAATTCAGTTTAACATCCCTTTCAAGATTATTTCAGCTCATATGAGACGGGCCAATCAATAGTTGGGGCGAAAACGGGAGAACCGCGAGAAAAACCACCTGGCACACCCGCAAGCAGAACTTGGCTTGTCTCACATGTGGCCAGAGCGGGACTCGAACCCACATCAGACACAGCGGTGAAATGATCGAGTGATTAAGAAACACGGAGCCACCTCAAATGAAATTGACCATAGTGTCAGACAATAGAGTATTGGCAGAACAATATCATATATTTACATTTATATTGCAATCGCCCTAGATGAAAGTATCTTTCTTGATGTTCTTCATTTCCCAATGAAAAACATTAAGTCACGTGATCCAGAGGCCACGCCTATGGGCTGGGCGACGTCAAAACCCATCCAGTGACGTTGTTTGTTTACTCTTGTGGTCGTGACGTTGGTCGCGTATCGCCATGACGTTAGGCGCGAAAATTTGACGTTTTGGCTGTTCCAAAATTACGTTAAGTCGGATTTAATGTCAAATAACATGAAAATGAACGGTGATATGCGCAATTAAAAATCTGATACTTGATTGATAATATAAAATGTAAATATAAGTATTAAAAATCAGATTTTAGCTTTCACTGGATGATGAAAAACATAAGCTGTTTTAATGTCTCCGAGAAGCCCTTCGGGCTTCACAGACATTAAAACAGCCTAATGTTTTTCATCATCCAGTGAAAGCTAAAATCTGAATTTCAATCCTTAAATGAAAAGCGGTTCATATTCATCTTGTCAACTTTTTTTTCTCCATTTATACTGCTCATAATCATTCCTTTGTCTCACCACTGTGTCCAGTGTATGTGGGTTCAAGCCCCCTTTGCCTTGGGTAGTGTGCTTATGGGTGTACAAAGTATTTTGTCTTAGAGTACTTCAGTTTTCGCCCCGCCTACTGATATGCCCATCTCATATGAGCTGAAAGAATCTTGTAAGGGCGTAAAAAGTAGGTTTAGAAAAAGAGAACAAGTTTCACTATCCATGATGTTCTTGAAGACTTGAACATTTATGAATTAATTAAGTTCAGACAGGCAATCTCTTTGACCAAGTGGTAGGGGTCTCCAATTTCCTGGGATCAATACTATAGTAAAAGTTGTGATGTTATGCAATATTTGGATTATTTGCAAGATACTCTTACAATATTTTGTAAAAGTGCCTCAATCTCACTTCATTCACAATAAGTTTGTTAAGTTTGTTTTGTCACAAGATAGACAAAAATAATTACCCAATTATTTTCAAAACTTGAAACAGTTTTGCATCAATTGCCTTGGTAAAGAGATGTTTGCAAAAGTGTCATAGAAGCCAGGCATACTTTTGATTTACTAATATTTGCATTTGATTGTGTAACCAGAACTTTGAAATATTGGGGGTGGCCCTAGTGGCGGAGTGGTTAAGTGCGCTGATATTTTATTACCGCACTTAACCATTCAAGCATCTGTGTGGGTTTGAAGAAAAAAGAAAAAAAAAAAAAAAGGAAAGAAAATTGTCAGCTTTAAAAATTGAAAATTTCATCAGAAAAGCTTTGATATTTTTGTTATTTTTGCTACATTGTGGGTACACATTCGAACGCCTCACCGAAGCGGTTCTAACGAGTACCCACAATCTATGTTTGGGAGCAAAACTAAGAAAAATAGGTATGCCCCTGCATTCCCCAGTTTTTCTATATAAAAGTGGGGTATGAGGGGGTATACTTTTCAAGGACATGTTTTCCTGATGATTAATTTATTATATAATAGGCAGATTTAAAACCAAGACTTTTAACTGTCGTTGTTTAAAAATCACTCCGAATCTATCAGAAATGATACAGGGTCGGTGGTGCGGCTTGTTGGCGAACTGTCTTATCTCGATTGTTTACAGTATTGCTGCGTATTGAATTTGGACTGGTTTAGCCCTATCTCACTGGAATGCGACAACTGGAGACTATTTCGCGACAAAGATTGACAATATAAACACAACTTTCACCGTTTCACGTTGCAGTCTCATTGAACAGACATTTATGCGACAAATTCGCAAATTTCGGTCTAATTTTGAAAATAAATCTTGCGACTGTCATGCAATAGTCGCACGACTTTCCCGGGAATGTAGCTTATTTTCATTTTAATTCGTACGACAGTTGCACAACATTCGTGCGAGTGCTGCACGACATTCGTACGAATGTCGCTTAGTTTTATTTTCTCGCCAGATAGTTGTGGTTTTTCGCATGTTTTCATAAGACTGTCACGCAACCATCGTGAGACACTCGCAGGACATTGGTACGAGTGTCGCGAAAATTTGGCATTGTAAATTTGCCAAAATTTCGCGGCGACAGGTTCGCAACACTTGCACGACTGTTGCACGACATTCTTGTGAAATATTTTGGAACAACTTTAAAAAATTCGCATAAAATTTTAAAACCTTCGGGACCAGTTGGCGACAAGCTCACGACACATGAATATTCTCACGACACTCATGCGACACTCGCACAAATATAGTGCTTAAGTCCGCGACAAAATTCGCATGCCAGTGAGATACTAGCTTTTTTCTCGTATCGGATCTTTTTTCGATGTCGGCGATGGACAATCTACAGATGTAAAAAAAAACCGGCTCAAATTTTACTGCATTCAACCTAATTAGGACCTTTCCAATTAATGTTTGTAAGCATAAGATTTACTTCACGTATCCTTTGAGAACCACTAGATGATCGATCACTGGTCCTTGATCGATCACTTGTCGTCTTACGCTACCCCACCCACTGGTGGCGGTGGTTCGGATTGTTTTAATCTGTTAAATTTACACCTTCTGTATGTTAGAGACTATAAATATTTTGTTGACGATGTTTAACATGTGCAATGTCCACCTACTCGCAGTAAACAAGGTGCAGATCCAAATAATTATAGAGGAAACCGAATCAGGTAGTGAAATTTCGAGTCCTTCTTCGCTTGACAAAGTTATCTTTGAGACAACAAAACACCGAAGTGCTAATCAGCGGTACCAAGTAATGTCATACCGGTTCAGGCTGTTAAACAGGGCTTAACATTGGCTAAGTCAGCATGAATGAATTAGTTTCAATGAACCATTTCCATGCATTTCAGAAGCATATCTCATTTCAACTGCCTCCCGCCATCCAACTAGCAAAGAACGATTTCTGTTGCTATGCAACAATTACGGAGAGAATGAACCACAGTTTGTAAGAGGAAAAATAATGATAAAACGAAAGTAACGAAAAACAGGTTTTGCATTTCAAACGCAGTTTCGAGCGTTTGTATGTTCTTGTGTAATTTTATTTTCAACTATCACAAGTCTAGCATATTTTTATTTGTAAGATTAAATGGTTTCGCTTGGCGGAATTCGACTGCGGTAAAAATTTCCGGAAGTTGAATGACACACAAAAATCGACGTCTTCATACTGCAAAACAGAATAGAACAGAACAGAACTTCTAATCGTAAAGCAACCAACACCTCGTTGTTGTCGCTGCGCGACAACAACTCGGTTGGTTGGTTGCTATCATAAGTGAGGTAATTAGACAATGCATAATTTATTGAGGACCAGCACAATGCTTCAAATTGAAAAGACTAAAATTATGCAGTGTTACTTGTA
The DNA here is from genome assembly GCA_964017185.1 of Rugalucina vietnamica. NCBI lineage: Eukaryota > Metazoa > Mollusca > Bivalvia > Lucinida > Lucinidae > Rugalucina > Rugalucina vietnamica. Next base: position 36,024,034 of record OZ024884.1, read on the forward strand.
GGGCAATATTTTAGCATTGGTGAATCGCTCGAATTTAAGCAATTCTTTGCCTGTCTACCAATTAAGTAGGAAAAGTCTTTCCCATCCTACGTCAGATTCGAACGGTTCATCATTGCTTGATAAGTTCCTTGCCCCCGCCTCTTGTGCCGAAACCGAAACGCACAAGACTTACAGGGGAAGTTCTCCGTTAAAAATAATGTACATACGTATTTAGGCTCAAAAATACATTGGCACTGAAAAGAAATGGAATAATCTTTGTCTCGATTTTAACATAGAACGGATCAGAGCCAGGTCGATACTACTTCGTTGCATGTGGAAGGCAGTCGTATTACGAAAAATGCTAGTTTTTTTACTGCAATTTTTTCAATGTATTTCAACAACAATGTTATCAGGCAAATATATCATGTACAGGACATATATCATGTACAGGCACATGTACATGTTTTATAGTTGACCACCGCAAACGGATGAGTCTTACACGCGCCACAGAGCAGATCAACCCAGTCCTCCGCCTACACTGAACCATAGCTGATACATGCACGTTTCTAATCAGTACTTCAACAGAAATTAATTCTAATCCAGCAACGTAACAAATATGCCACATTCATTAGTACAGGCCACCATGTAGTTGTGTATAGGTGTAACATTTTATTTTCGGTAGCGCATTTTCTTCTATTGAAACAATAATGTTTTCATATACTGGAGCACACATAAAGATGGATTTAAAAAAAAAAAGCAATACCTATTTAAAGTGATTCATTATGATTGTCATAAACTTGGCAAGATTAATTAGAGTATTTTCATCCCTAGTATTCATCAAGTTGCGGAATTTAAGAGTATTAGGTATGTTCCGAAATTGTTGTGGAATTAAAATCTGTCGTTCTATGTTAACATTGGTTGTATAGGACGTCACGTAATTTCGTCGCTAAGCGCACACGTCACAATGACGTCAAAACATTTTAATTAAAAATTGCGGACGACGCGATTGTAGCATTGAAAACCTAAGGCGTGCAAGAGGCGAACCTCGTGATGCCAAAGTCTGACCCTCGGGACAGATTTGTCTATCCATACCTAACACTTGTGTAAAATTCTTTCACTGCGATATCCGCGGTTTTAAATGATTCAATCTCCCATATACCGCGTACACAAGAGAATAAAGACCGTTGTCAGGTGAGCGCTATAGAACCACTGGATCATTTAGATTTCAGTAAATCTCAAACAAACTAGACCATACAATTATTGAGGCAAAATTAATAACTGTTTAACTTCCTTTTCAGCAGCTTGAAAACAAATTTGCTTTCGTTTTCATATATCTAGGTAAAGGGAATTGCATTCTTCTGATCTGATTTGGTCTTTAAAACATTTTATGCGTCTAAAACGGTTTTTTTTTTTTTTTTTTTTTTTTTTTTTTTTTTTTTTTTTTTTCATATTAAACGAAGTAGCAACTGTATGTATCTGATAGTACGATTTGCTGTCATTCTCTTTATTCTCTTTATCGAAGCAGTTCAAAGTATACAAACATCTGAGCCTTAATGCATCGGGAAAACATGTCCGTGAAATGTATACACCCTTTAATCCCACTTTTATATCCTATCCTGGTGTCATATGTTCTCGATAGCGTAAGAAAATGGTGTCATATGTTCTCGTTAGCGTAAGAAAATCATTGGCCAATGTTGATACTACTTTGAACTCACTCCAATCATTCTCATTGTGCCGACAGATACTCTTTCTCAAAATGTTTTGGTGGCGATTCTATGCCGATCTCCATGCCAGGTGTTTACAGATATGACCTTGACTTAAGGATGTTTAAATTGACCAATCAAATGACCCGTCATATGATCTCGATAGTCATTTACATATTTTATTAGTCACGTGCAGGTTGAGTGGAAAAGCTTCAACTGTACGGGAGCGCATCATGGTGACATATGCCTTCAATATTAATTATGCAACACCGCAGAATAAAGGCAGTGAAGGTCGTAAAATGTGACTTTAAACAAGAAGTTCGAATTTTAACTAGATCACTAATATGCACCGAGAAATGGCTTCGTGCCGTATATAGGCAGTCTCATGTTCATCATGTCCCTCGACAAAATCATCGGAACTGCACCTTCTCAAGCTGCCATTTACACCAGAAAACCTTACCTATTACAACCGTGGTGGTTCGTCTCTCACTAATGAGAAAGACCATCATTATTTCTTGAATAGGTTCGTGAGTGTTGGTGAGTTCTTTGATGGCTGACTAGGCCAATTTTAGCTCTAAACTGTCGGTTGCAAGTAGAGCAAGTCAATGTCATTGAATCAGCTGGTGGCCCATTGGTATTGGCTTTGCGTTCTCTGCGCTTTCTTTCAGCTTCACAGATTCTCTTTTTTTCATGGAGAGCTGCTCCTTTGTTGATGAGACCTCGCCACTTTGATCGCTCCTGTGCAGTCTGTTCCCAGGACCCAATTGGTATGTCAAAATCCTTCAGAGAGGCTTTCAGGGTGTCTTTGTAGCGTTTCTTCTGGCCACCTTGAGAGCGCTTTCCCTCTTGTAGTTCTCCATAGAAGACTTTCTTTGGAAGTCGCTCATCAGGCATTCTTATAACATGGCCGGTCCACCTTAGCTGTGCTAGCTTTAAGACAGTATGCATGCTTTGCATCCCTGCTTTCTTCAGGACCTCTGTGTCTGGGATCTTGTCTTGCCACTTGATTTTTAACAGCTTTCTCAAACAGCTTAAGTGGAAATGGTTAAGTCTCTTTGCATGACGCTGGTATACTGTCCAGGTCTCACATGCATACAAGAGGGTAGGAAGTACCACAGCCTTGTAGACTTTCAGCTTGGTGTCAAGCTTGATTCCATTTCGCTCCCAGACATTTGCACGGAGTCTTCCGAATGCCACACTGGCTTTTGCAATTCTTGCAGTGACCTCATCATCAATGTGCACTGCTCTGGAAAGAGTGCTTCCCAGGTAGGTGAATTTATCAACAACTTTCAGTTTTTCTCCATTCACAGTGATGGTTGGTTCATTGTACGGTTTTCCAGGTGCTGGCTGGTGTACAACCTCTGTCTTTTTTGTGCTGATTGTGAGATCATAGTTATCACATGACTGTGAGACTTGATCCATGGCTCTTTGCATTTTTGCCTCTGAGCTGGCATTCTTATCCATATCGTCTGCATAGAGGAGCTCATCTAGCACATCGGTCTGCACCTTAGTTTTGGCTTGCAACCTTCTAAGGTTGAATATATTGCCATCAAAACGGTATCTGATTGGAAAACCAGTGTCACTGTCCTGAAAAGCATCCATGAGCATGGCAGAAAACATCATGCTGAACAGTGTTGGTGCCATAACACAGCCCTGTTTGACCCCATTTGTTACCTCAAAGGGTTCAGAGAACTCTCCATCATTTTGCACACGTGCCTGCATGCCATCATGAAATTGCCGCACCATTGCTATGAATCTGGGTGGACAGCCAAACTTGGCCATGATTTTCCACAGTCCATCACGACTTACTGTGTCAAACGCTTTGGTGAGGTCGACAAACGTCATGTATAGATCTACATTCTGCTCTTGGCATTTCTCCTGAAGCTGTCTTGCTGTGAAGATCATGTCTATCGTCCCCCTGTCCTTTCTGAATCCACATTGACTTTCTGGGATAAGTCCCTTCTGATCAAGATGAACATTCAGGCGGTTCAACAGAATTTTTGCTAGTATCTTCCCAGCAATCGATAGGAGGGAAATGCCTCTGTGGTTATCACAGACTTGTGGATTTCCTTTCCGCTTGTATAGGTGGATTATGGATGCATCCTTAAATTCTTGTGGGATGGCCTCCTTCCTCCACATACAGTGAAACAGCTCGGTCAGTTTCTCTGCCATGGGTAGCCCCCCGGCCTTATAAACCTCTGCAGGAATTGCATCTGCACCTGGAGCTTTGCCAGAAGACAGTTGTTGAACTGCTTTTCTTGTTTCCATGACGGTTGGAAATTCATCTAACAGAACATTGCACTCTATCTGTGGCAGTCTGTCAATTGCATCCTCATTGATGCTTGATGGTCGATTTAGCACACTATTGAAATGTTCTGCCCACCTTTTCAAGATAGCCTCTTTGTCTGTGAGAAGAGTGTTTCCATCTGCACTGAGTAATGTGGTGGCTCCAGAACTCTTAGGGCCATAAATGGTTTTCAGTGCATCATGAAATTTCTTCATGTCCTTTCTGTCTGCAAAAGACTGAATTTCTTCTGTTTTCTTCCTCAGCCAGGAATCTTGCATGTCCCTAAGCTTGGTCTGGACTGTCTTACAAACGTTGCTGTAGGCTGCTTTCTTGGATACTGAGCTAGTATCATCTTGATGTGCCTTGTGCAATCTGTGTTTTTCTTCAAGAAGCTTCTAAATTTCGTCATCATTCTCATCAAACCAGTCTTGATGTTTGCGAGATGGATGTCCTAAAGTAGTAGCAGCTGAAGAATGAACTGTTTTATGGAAGACTGTCCAGTTTTCTTCGGGGTTCTCTGAACTGAGATTGATTGCATCCAGTTGGTTGCAAATGTCTGTTAAGAAAGCTTGTCGCATGCTGTCTTGATTCAGCTTTGAGACATCCAGTCTTTTAGCAGCTTTCTTGCCTTGAGGTCGCCTCGCAGGCTGGATTCTAAGGTTGAGTTTGCTGACAACCAGTCTATGGTCTGTCCAGCAGTCTGCACCACACATAGTCTTTGTCACTCTGACATCCTGCCTATCTGTTCTCCGCACTATAACATAGTCTATGAGATGCCAACGTTTGGAACGGGGATGCATCCAGGATGTTTTATTTCTGTTAGGTAGACGAAAGACTGTGTTGGTGATTAGAAGATCATGTTCAGCACACTTCCTTAGAAGCAAGAGACCATTGCTGTTGCACTTTCCAACACCTTCTGGACCTATAACTCCTTCCCAGGTCTGATGGTCTGTACCAACTCTGGCATTAAAGTCTCCAAGAAGGATAAGTTTGTCTGTTCGGGGTGTTGCAGAAATAATGTCATCTAAGTCATTATAGAACTTGTCTTTAACCTCATCTGGATTGGTCATCGTGGGTGCATAGGCACTGACAATAGTTGCATGTTTATCGCCTGACAGAGGAAGTCTCAATGTCATTAGGCGGTCATTGATGCCTTTTGGCAATCCTGAAAGCTTACCAACAAGTTCTGTTTTAATGGCAAAGCCAACTCCTGCTTCACGCCTCTCTTCACTTTTGCGTCCACTCCAGAAGAAGGTGTATCCAGCACCAACTTCTTTGATCTCCCCAACATCTGCTAACCGAGTCTCACTCAGAGCTGCTATCTGAATTCCATACCTCCCAAGTTCTCTGCCCACAAGGGCCGTTCTACGCTGCGGTCTATTTGACCCAGCACTGTCCATCAATGTTCGCACATTCCATGCGCCAATCCTCAAAGGGATTATCTTTGTTTTTTTCTTATTTTTTCGACCGCTAAAAAGGGATCCCCTCTGATCGCGGTTAACCAGCCAGGGGGTTTGAAGCAGGCAATTGTTTAGGGCACCTTTTCTAGCCCCTTCCCCATGCTACGGGGGTGAGCAGTGCGGTCCTAAATAGGTCTGCTCAGTCGCTCAGCCGACTGCCGAATTTCGCTTACTGCTTCTCCTCACGGAAAACGACCATATAGAACTGAGCCGCCTGCGTGCAGGTCTGCAACTACAGCTCCCAGTGTGTCCTACACCTGCTGCTTCGCCGCTCGCCCATCGCCACAGGACTTTTGTAGGTATGTGGGTGCATGTGTGATGAAATTGTTGTGTATGCAAGTGCTTGTGTGTTGAGAAATAAGATGACGTGCGCTATGAAATTGGATTATAGTGAGGAAGAGGTGCGCAGCGTCAACCTCACTCACTCGTCCTCACCCAACTGTGCCCAGAGGCAAGACACAGGTCAAGACGTCTGGAGTTAGGTTTGGATGCAGTGGATGACCGTAACATCTATAGTGCCTTATCACGCTCTGCATGTTCCACAACATGTTGCTGTATCGCTTTCCGAACCGTTGAATCTGATGATTTCTTCCGCTCCGTCTACCGAAACAGTCTTTGCATATCTGGACCAGGCATATCCAGACACACAGGTTTTATTTTGGAATTACCTTTTCCTAGATGAATTACAACCGTACAAGTTCTTTCAAAACACTTTAGCATACATGTATATGCACACAAAATTTGCTTTTTGGAAACTAATTCATACTGTTTTTACAATTCTTGAATGTTTTTCTGTAAATTGCAATGTAAGATCCCATTACACGTTTTTGCTCCCTTATTTTTAAAATGCAAGGAAGACATGGGTAATTTCTCATCTAATTATAGCATCATGGTATAAATAAAGCTTACGAAAAGTGGATGGCTGTTCCAAGAGTCAGTTTACTTGAATTTAAGGGTTCAAATGCATAAGAAATTTGGAAATAGCGGAAAAAGGCTAAATTGAATGTAATGTTGTAGAATCATAAAAATTTTCTTTTACTTTGAGCACTCTGATTGTTGAGTTATGATAAAACTTTGAGGACTTTAATTGTCCTGCAAAACAAGGGGTCAAGGCAATATATGACGTCAATCAAAGGGAAATCTTCGCGACAGAACGAAAACTATCGAGAACATATGACTATCGAGAACGTATTACGCGACGAAAACTGGGGTTTACATGGGTATACCTATTTTTCTTATTTTTGATCCAGAACATATATTGTACGTTCCCTTTAGAACCGCCCTGACGAGGTGGTTCTAACACAATCTATGTTTGTGATCAAAAGATTACAAATATCATTTTTTTTTAATGGAATTTTTATTTTTTTACAACAGAAAAAAGCTCTGTTTATTGCTTGGGTCTATATTCGCAATGTATACAAGCGAATATAGACTGTAACCAATCGGCGCCTTTAGATTTCAGGGAATCGCATTACGAAAACAAGCTCATATGATATACAGTAATTTTTCAGGTCAAAAATCGATAATTTTCAGAGTAAAAGTTTTGATATATTTCTTATTTTTGCTCAAAACATAGATTGTGGGTACACGTTAGAACAGCCTCGCCGAGGCGGTTCTAACGTGTACCCACAATCTCTGTTTTGGAGCAAAAATAAAAAAAAAATAGGTATACCCCTGCATACCCCAGTTTTGGGTAAAAAGAGGAATTTATTTCACAGACATGTTTTCCTGATGTTTAGATTTCCGGGAATCTCAAGCACACTTAACCTTATAATTACAGGGCAAAATTGATGTTTAACTTCCTTTTTCAGCAGTATGAGAACGAATTAAAGCTTTCGGTTACATATACATCTCGGTAAAAGGAAATTGCGCTGTTCAGTTCTGTTCTAGACTTCATGCGTCTGAAAGCGCCTATATTATTGTCAATGTAATCATTGGTTCGGTTTTACAAATTCAACAAAGCAGCAACAGTATGTACATGTACCTGATAGTACGATTTTCTGTCATTCTATTCACCGGAGTGGTTCAAAGTATGCAAACATCTGAGCCTTCATGTTCAAGATTCGATTACGAAGAGCGGCTACTTGCCAAAACAATCCGAATTGAGATGGCAATGGATGGTATTGTTAAAAATGTTTCGGACGCTCAAACAACAATGGAAGCTTTCAGAAGTGAAATATCAGAGATTAAAGCCAGGCTGGATGCATTGGAAGCAAAATTAAGTGATACCGATGTTCAAATGGGTAAGAGCATTTACCGTTTTCAATACTCATGTCAATCCAACAATGTGAAACAAAATGTGAGTGTTGCTTAAGTCTACTGATTTCCATTTATTCATCATACATGTATTATAATACACGCTATTTTCATTTTTTTATTAATTCTTTTTTTTTTTTATTTTTTTTTTCAATACGCGCCCTGCCGCATTGGCCCCTCGGATGCGACATGCAACTGGGACAATTTACCTCAGTCAGCTAAGGGACGTTACCTAGGCGTTACCTGGAAAATTACCTGTGCAGATCAAATTTCGATTGTTTCCCATAGATTGCGATGTGCGCGATGTCCTATTTTGACACCTGAGGGACAATTACCAATATAGACCTGTGTTAATACAGGTAACTTGTGGCTAAGGCCTGGGATAGATTTATGCAATTTGAGTTATATGAAATTGAAAGAAAAAGAGCCCATCATAGTAATAGTAATAAGAAATGGATGTTTCAAGGGTTCTGACCAGATTAGACGTATGCCGTCTGTGCAGTCAAAAATGCATCATGAAAACATGTCGATGCAATGAATACTCCCTTAAATCCCAAAATTATTTAGTTAAACTGGGGTATACAGGGTAACCTATTTTTTCATATTTTTGCTCCAAAGCGGTTCTAACGTGTATCCTTATTCCATGTTTCGAGCAAAAATATGAAAAAATATCAAATATTTCCAGTGAAATGTTTCTATCATTACCGCTGAAAAAATACGCATAAATTCCCTAGAGTAACGTTGTATGCATGGGAAGAAAGAAAGAAAACAAAACATGATGCAATTATGCAATTCATTTTTTTATGATCAGGCACGAATCGCACAATAGAGGTACAAATTGCCTGCGGGGATTCAGTGTGCAGGATAATCTTAAGAGTTCCAAGAGTGAATAGGGACCGGTCCGATGGCCTATTGTCGTTAATTTTAGTTGTGAATTGTCACTTGACAAAACTGAAGCGTCTATCACCTCGATGCAGTTATTGACACATATGTTGATTTGCACAAACACAGTCTCATGTCTTAAAATGAATTGGAATTTAGACGCATTATTTTTCAGACTAAAAACTGTTTGTAATAAAAAAAAAATCTTTTTTTTTTTTTTTTTTTTTTTTTTGTGTGTGTAGGTGAAAATTAGCTTCCTTCGTTTTGCGCCTAGAAATAATGCTTTGTTATATTGCCAATCTCGGAGACTCGCCAATATGTATGTACGTGTTTATGAAGCAGATATGGTGTGCAGGCTGATCGAAACATGTTTTCTTATCCATATACTCAGATCTATATCCAAAGTCTTGGGTGCATCTAGTTTCTGTACTTGCGTAGAATATATCATCATGAAAACATGTCCGTGTAATGTATACCTCCTTGAACCCCACTTTTATATAGCAAATATGGGGTATATAGGGGTAAACCTATTTTTCTTATTTTTGCTCCATAACATAGATTGAGGGTACTCGTTAGAACCGCCTCGGCGAGGCGGTTCTAACGTGTATCCACAATCTATGTTTTGAGCAAAAATAAGAAAAATATCCAAAATTTTCTCATGAACTTTTAAATTTTTACAAAAAAAAGTCTGTATATTGCATGGGCAAATTTTCGTAATGTAATGTTGGGCCTAGTCCTCTTTCACAGCGATTTTTTTTTTTTTTTTTTTTTTTTTTTTTTTTTTTGTTTTCTACATGTAGCTCTAAATAGATCATTTATTTTACGATGAAAAACATACGCAAGATGCAATCTCTATTCCAAACGCTGAATTTGTCAAAATCACCTATCGTCAAGGTAAATACGGCCGCAGGCCCCAGCTTTTATTGCAGGGAATGTTTATTTAAGACACGCGCCACAAGTTGATTTTAGAATGACAACATGATTCAATGTGTGAACAATCAGTTTGGCCGCGACATGAAAAAAATCTTGCTTAATGTTTTCACCAGCCTGTCATCAAACCAGGCCGGTTTGTGACTACAGATGATAACGCTCTAACAAAACTCGGAGTTTGGGACAGGTATACTATCTACATAGCAAAATCATTCACGCTGATTAAATACATGTTCAATTCCCATGCAGCTTATTTTCATCTATAAAAAGGTATCTAACATGTATTTCGCGTTAAAAGTTCTCATTGTGAGGTAATAGTTTTATTAAAAAAGATGCATTTAGTAAGTCAAAATCTTTAAATTCCACAATTCATAAAATAAGTTCTTTAATTAAACATGATTTAAACTTCATATTTTATTATTGATTCTTTCTTTTCTTTCTTTCTTTCTTTCTTTCTTTCTTTCTTTCCAGTTTCTTTCTTTCTTTCTTTCACTTTCTTTCTTTTCTTTCTTTCTTTTTTTTCTTTCTTTCTTTCTTTCTTTCTTTTTTATACTATGCATTCTAACACGCACTGATTAGATATATGTACAATTTCCATGCAGTTGATTTCTACCTGTTAAAAGTTGTCTATCATGGTGTCAACATATTAAATGATTAAGTTCTCACTTCCAGCTAAACTGCTGTTGAGTAAAACAAATCACTATAGCATGTACAAACCTTTAATTTCTGCATTGAATTCGGCTCCTTTCATTAAAATAACATGATCTTTCATTCTTTCTTATTTCTTTATTGAATAACCGACTCAACTGGTTACAGTGGTAGCGACGCTGCTCCTCTTGGTTTGGACTTAGGCATTTCATAGAGTAAGTCAGGATTGTAGTTGCGAAACGCGTAATTTTTCATCTTCTGAGTCAAATGGAAGAAATTTTGAAAATACTTATTTTATTATAAAACACATCAGATTAAAGCTTATAAAATTTTCTAAATGGTGATAACTTATAAAAAGTTCGCAAAAAATCCCAAATTTATGAAATTTAAGGCTAAAAATGACTTCTTACACCTTTTCGCAAAATTCCTACTGAGTCTATGAGATTAATATGGACGAACTTTCGAATATGGAAGGATTTTCAATCGCAAAAGGAAGAAAAAAGGCAAATACTTATTTTGTATATTTTTATACCACATTTTATGGCATATTATAAACATTATGACCATAACTTATAAAATTTTGTCGTAAAACGGAAAAAGTGTCATTTTTAACATTTTATATGGTTTTCCTATTCAATTGTGTACATCGCTCAACAGTAATTTCACAGGTAAGCGCTCGGGTATTTCCGTAAATCCGATAATAGCCGATGGTGCTAGTGAAGACTATTGTTCCCTATGCTATTTTTGTTATAATATTCGTCTCATACATACAACCATGTCAGATAATTTCGGCACACTTCAAATTGATTTTAGACTAGTCTAACATTTTAGATTGCTAATCAATTTCAGCAGTCCAAAGCAGAGCATGCCCGTCCACCTACAAGTATAACGCACAACTTAAACTATGCTGGAATCTTAAAAAGTCCGACAAACGGAATTGGTTTGATGCACAAGAGGTGTGTGAAAAAGATGGCGGTCACCTTATGATATTCAACGTTGCGAATGTTTTCAATGTGGAACATGCAGTACGGTTTATGCAAGAATGGCTTACAACAGGTACTCGCTTTTGTTTCTTTTGTCTTTTTGTTTAAAGTCTTGATGAATCTACAGTATAGAACTAAAATGCAGTTCATAGTTCCACGAATATCGTGTCACGCGAAATAAAATACAAACTTGACGTCTAAATAATATCATGGCTCTCACTAAATTAAATGTGATTTGACGTTGTAAACGTCGTGACGTCATCGATGCCGTACCGCTGTTTGAACACACACTGTGTTTAAATTCTCTGTTTAATTTTCCAACAAGCAATACAGAGAAAGGAATGTAGATATAAGCAATGAATTATTTTTTTCTGCTGTTCATGGAGGTATGCACCACAGTGGGTCATAGCTCCATGAACATCAGAAAAATGGAATTCATCTCTTAATTAAAAATGTGATATTAGTCGCACTTATAAATTAAGCACGATTATAATGATGACATCTCTGTACGGGTAATATTTCAGTTGACGGTAACGAAGTATTCGTCGGCGCTTCCGACATGATGGAGGAGGGCGTGTTCAGATGGACTGACGGTGAAGTGGCGAACACTACAGAGTGGTACCCAGGACAACCAGGTGGTGGACGGAATGAAAATTGCTTAATGATGTGGAAAAACTATGGTTACAAGTTTGGTGATAGGGCATGTGGCATAAAACTAGAGTATCTCTGTCAGATTACACTAAAGAAATAAATTCTATGAAGAAGATGATGGTATCAACGTGTCTCGATAAACTGCAGACTGTGTTGCCGAATTCAAGTAGACAATTTTTCAATAAACGATATTTGCATGGACTATGTATAAATATAGGGCGTGTGGCATAAAAATAGAGTACCGTTGTCAGATAACATTAAAATAATACGTTCTATAAAGAATATGATTATATATCAATATGCTGCCGTAAATTTATTTGCATGGATTATGAGAAAATATTGACTGAACATGTTTTATTAGGTGTTTGAATCAAGAGTGAAAAGTTAAAATGATGTGACCAGCTGACAGTGTTTCTTTGAAATAATCGCTTGTACTTTATGTGCTTGTTCCAACCATTTGATGTCAGTCTTATTCCTACGGATGGTTTTGTTATCGGCTTGTTGTAGCGTCATCAGGAAAACAAGTCCGTGTAATGTATACCCTCTTATACCCCCACTTTCATATAGTAAAACTGGGGTAAACAGGGGTATACATTTTTTTCTTATTTTTGCATTAAAACATAGACTGTGGGGACTCGTTATGCCGAGGCGGTTCTAACATGTACCCACAATATATGGTTTGCAAAAAATAAGAAAAATATTAAATATTTTCTACTGAAACGTTCAATTTTTACACTTTTTGAAATTCTGTATATTACATGGGCGTGTAGTCGTAATGTAATATAAAACACCGGATCGCCGACATTATAAGGTACAAGTAGGCAAAGATCAAGAAAAGGCGCAATCAGAAATAGATTCCCACTCCAAAAACCGAGATGGGAAAAAAACTAAATTAACAATCAGGTACTTATACCATGAAAACATATCGTAAGCCGAATGGGCAGCTATTTTCCCAATAGGTAGCCACTCAGTTACCTAAACTTAACTAAAATATGGAAACATACATAAGGCGCCAACAGCACAAAAAATGTAATCACCAAGGCATAAAACGAAAGAACCATCACAGAAGTATCGCCTTGAAACGATCAGTAAAGCGTTTAATAGCGTTTCATTGAGAACTGACAATAAATGGGTCAGTTTCTTTAAACTTTATCCATGTAATGAAACACGTTACAGACACTTAAGTTACAAACTGGCCAAGAATGTATTATAATCCACCTAACAAATGTCCTATTAAACCCTTGACAGCCAGACCAATAAACACTACACTTGTACATATAAGTGTACCGCTTGAAGTACTCATGAGTATATATATATATTTTTTTGCAAAAACAAATTAATGATTAGTAGTAGTACAAGTGCCTGAAGTTCGTGTTCTTCAGTCCTTGTAATTTTCACAATGTTAAAAAGCGACAATAGCTGCACAAAATCATTAGGAGGACAAAACGTGTGTTTCTATTTTGGTGTAAATCTGTTGAAACGTTCTCGGTGCTAAAAAGTACTGTCAGACTTGATCATTTTAAAATGAGATTTTAACCAAGCTGGTCCAATTTATGATATGTTTTACCTTGACTATAAATGGAAAAAGGTCGTTTTGTCTTTGAGCAAACTAATAGTTAAACACGATCTTTTTAAAGAGCATTGCAAGTAGGAAAACAATGATTATGTGCAAAAAAGAATAAAAGAATGTCTTATTCAATCTTTATTTGACACATCGGTTGGTAGAGACCGCTGCAGTATTCGTCATCATAACCATATCGTGACACAGATAAACAATTAGATGACGTAGAACTTGATGACGTCATACCGTCAACCGTTTCCCCGGTGATCCACACAAACTTTCCTTCCTCAATAAAGTCGCTTGCTCCGATCCATACCAATTGAGCGTTCACTGAAAATGGTAAAACTTGATGATGATAAATTATTAAAATAGAAGCTTGGAAATGCAGAAAATATTTGTCTGATAATATATTCCATGTGTTAAGAATATGTTTGCACAAATGTTTATGCGAATAGCTGTTTGAAGCCTTTGTAAATACATGTAAGGCATGACGCCGACTTCAAAAACAAACCCATGTTCAAATCATGAAATTCGCATTCCATTTGAAAATGGATACCAGCCGTTTGAAGATGGATTTTGGCTAATTTACGTCATCATCATAGGTCATAGGTTATTTTACATATAAAATGGACGATTTTTAAGAAATGCGAGTTGTCAGCGGTCTCTGAGAAAAAATGAAATAATGATTATAAATTATTGTATATAAATTATTATACTATAATTTGTTGGAAATGGGGAAAGCATATGCATAAGTGGCTGAGCATATAGGCTTATATACTTTAACTTTTCAGTTAGCATACATGTACTTTGATCATGGCGGTTTTACTCGCGTGATAAAGTTTTATGACAGCTTTACTTTCGTCGCGAATATCTGTGAAAAATTACGCCACCACCTATTGTAAATTCTTGTCATTTTTTTAAATTGATGGTTCTTTTCTTTTTCATTGCCTCCATGATGCATGTTTCTGAATTTTGCGTAATGGTTTAGTGGTGACCTTTACATAATGATTTTATAGATGTATTCAATAAAGTAAAAATGTTTACACTGACCGTGCTCTTGGCTTCGAAGAAAATCGATATAACCTTGGTGGCTGGTTAGAACTTTTGACTAGTATACATGTAATTTGGTGATTTAGATGCTAGTGAAAATAGTGAAAAATATAGGAACAGACAAGCGTGCAGTCAACAAATTCCAGAAACCTTATTCTTAAACCTTATTCAATTAATATGTCCTTTTTATGCGAAACCCAGCGATTTGGTTTCGGTACACGTACACATGTACACGGCACATTCAACCTTCGAAATTATTAGCGTATTATTGTGCCATATTCAGTTGCTTGACTGCCCGTTTCGCGCCTGGCATGACAATAACATCGAAGGGTTAAGTTGTAAGATCATGACAACTTGATTGCCAAACAAATGACAAATGACAATAACAGTTTCCATACCAGTTCGGATATATTCTTTAACCATGCTTTTCTGTTCTGTGTTGTTGAATATCATAAGTCTTGCACCCTCATCCTCACATAGTTTAACGGCATCAAACCAATGGACTTTTCTGGTCTCTAGTCTCCAGCACAGCTAAACGGAAACGAAGTGAAAATTAAAACTATCACGCGCGACGTCAGCGTTGGATACCAGCGTAGTTTTGTCAACAACGTCGCTCATGACGTCACAGTCATTTTCATCGAAAAAATGTCAAAATTAGCACACCGTAAATAATTGGCACTTAGAGCCGTCAAGGACTTTATTTATTTATTTTACTTTCTGATTCGCAATAGAATGACAAATACAAATTCAGATTTTAATCAAATTATGTGGACTAGTTTCCGAAATTTCCCATTACTTTACGTACAAATTTACTGTAAAATTGTCCATTTTAAGATGGTTTCTCAGCCAAACCAACTCGGTAACCATATTGTTTATTACGTATATAGGCGTAAATGCGTGCTCTTAAATATCAAAAGATATCTATCTATGTATCAGTATTTATGGTTCTTTACCTTTAATATGTCCATATACATGTAGTTCGAAGGGCAAGTCTTCGTTTCATAGTCCATCCCATTCAAGCGTTTGTTCAGGGCATCAACTGCATTCTCCAATGTTTTTATTTCAATCTCTAAGTTAGTCTCAATCTCGGCAGTTTTATTTGTTAGATCTGAAACGAAAGACGGCAAACATTACGAAACCATGCCCATGAAATATACAGAAATTTTTATTAAAGTTGTATGATACTGTTCTTATTTTTGCTCAAAACATACACAGTGGGTACACGTTAGAGGCGGTTCTAATGAATACCCACAATGTATGTTTTGGATCAAAAATAAGAAAATTAGGTATACCCCTGCATACCCCAGTTTTTTTCTCTATAGAACTGTGGTTTAAGGGGGTTTTCATTTCACGGTGGAAAGACGCCAAAATTAGCAAGGACCATGATCTCCAAAGATAATATGGTAACTTAAATAGCCACACTACTGCTTGTATTACATACTTGTCATTTTTATCACCGACATTGTCAATGGTTATTTACATTAACAACTTACATCTGTATGTCATTACTTATTTGAGTGCCGTTCCCAAGCTATATGAGCCTTTGCGTAAGAAAACCAACACTTTTGATTCTGACCAGGTCCTACACAACCCGGGCAGTACAGTCACAGAAGAAGGATAGAAGCTTGAAATTTCGGGTTTAAGAAGAAGATGGGTTGTACTTTATATGTGGCGAAAACAAAGGCGCGTATCAGCTGTGCATTTACTGCACAGCTGATCTGCGCTTTTGGTTTCGCATAGGCAGATTCTTGGTTTTCTTATGCGGCGTTTCGTATGGTTTTAATTGGTATCGACAATGACATTCGTCGGAGAAAAAAATAGGTTTGTCCTACTTTGTAGGGCACATTTTTTCAACAGTGAGAATGGTTATTTTCAAAGGCTACTAATCCTTTAATGATGAATGGGTTCACCCATCGTTATCATTTGGGTTAGTTCACTTTAATGTTTAGGGACTTCCGGTGCGATTTTAATATTTTAATCCATTTTCGATGAAATTCTTCTAAGCAAACAGAATAGCCCCAGATGGGACGCCGCGTTCTGCGGCATCACATCTGGGGTTATGCTGTTTGCCTTTGTCCCATAAAAAGGAAACCAGTCTTATATGAGTTAATGTCTTATTTTGTAAAACATTTTCAGATGCAAGATTTCTATTATTAACATGAATGCCCTTCTTCAGCAGTTTTTCTTTTTAATTAGTACTTTGAACATACTCTGTAACTTTGATAAATTTCTTAATTGTAACTTATATGCCATACTTCATACGTTTCCATGGAAATTGTTTAATTAGTTAGTTTCAGTAATGTTTAAATTAATGTGCCGTTCAAGCAGTATAGTTTTCATAAATATTTTCAATTGCCTCCTTCAGCAGAATCAATACAAGTTAATCACTTATTTCACCTACATCTTATTAGTCTTTAAAATTATACAATTCCCAAATCTCTTTCGAGTACTTTTTAAAGATTTTATTTACTTGACATAGTATTTTCCATTTTTATATTTACCTCAAAAACGTACCTTTTATGGCATTTTCCAGCTGTATATTTACCTCAAAAACGTACATTTTATGGCATTTTCCATCTGTATATTTACCTCAAAAACGTACCTTTTATGGCATTTTCCATCTGTATATTTACCTTAAAAACCTCCTTTTTATGGCATTTTCCATCTGTATATTTACCTCAAAAACGTACCTTTTATGACATTTTCCAGCTGTATATTTACCTCAAAAACGTACCTTTTATGGCATTTTCCATCTGTATCGTTTTCATAAGCAGTTTCTCTTCATAGTCGTATGATGAGCATTTTTCGTCCAAACTCAATGCTGTGGAAATCAAAGCCAGAAAAAACAATCCATATAACACTGCCATTGTGTGTACATGTATATGTGTCAATTTTTCTTGTACAGCTTATTCTGTAGTCCAGCCTCTGATTCAAGTTTCAATTCAATGCCTTAATTTATATATACGACATGCTATTTCCCGGAGCATAATTTTGTTAATTAAATGTTTATGACATTAAATAAAATTTGCTATATTTAATATGACCTAAGCTTATTTTATAGCATATTAAACGGCAGCTGCAATACTTCCCCATTACGAAAACTTGCCCATGCAATATACAGAGATTTTTTAGCTTTAAAAATTGAAAATTTTCAACTGAAAAATTATGATATTTTTCTTATTTTTGCTCCAAACAAACCGCCGAGGCGGTTCTAACGAGTACCCACAATCTATGTTTTAGAGCAACAAAAAAGAAAAATAGGTATACCTCTGCATACCCCAGTTTTGCTATATAAAAGTGGGATTTAAGAGGGTATATATTGCACGGACATATTTTCTTGATGCCTAGAAATAGTGCCTATTCATTGATGGGCGGTACTAATTAGATGGTTTATGCTGGACCATAGTTGGTTGATTATTTTAAATATCTCATTCAAACCATTGGTTCACCGACCCAAATGATGAAGATCAAGCATGTCAGCCTGACTGTGTGTCACCCGTTTATTAAACAAGCAATACATTACGAAAACTTGCCCATGATATTAACAACGATTTTTTAGAAGAAAAAAAAAGAAATTTGCATTGGATTTTTTGCCTCAAATCATACCTTGGGGGTTCTAACGATTTCCCACAATCTATATTTTGAAGCAAAAATAAGAACCAGAGGACCAATGGTCCTGTAAACGCTCATCTGAGACCTGAGATATATACCAACTAGAAAATGTGTTTATGAAACACTATGCCCCCAACTGGTAAGTCATTTTCAAGATGTAAAAATGTCCAAAAAATGACTAAGTTCAAAGTGTAAAAAAGTGACAAAAATTAATCTGAGGAGTATATCCCAACCACATGAATATCTTAAAATCATGGTTACAATGTCTGTGAAGTTTCAAAAGTATCGGTATTAAATTGTAGAAGGAGTTGCGCACACAAGGTACCCTCTATCCATTCACTAAAATGCCCGAAATAATGACTAAGTTCAAATTGTGAAACAAATGACAAAAAATAATTTAAGGATTATATCCAAACCAAATGCATATCTTCAGACCATGCCCATAACACATGTAAAGTTTTAAATGAATTGGCATGAAACTGTAGGAGGAGTTGCGCACACAAGGTACCCACTGCCCATTCACTTTCATTGTGAAAATGCCCCAAAAAATGGCTAAGTTCAAATTACGAAAAAAGTGACAAAAATTAATCTGAGGATTATATCCAAACCACATGCATATCTCCAAAGCATGGTCACAATATCTGTAAAGTTTCAAGAGAATCGGAATAAAACTGTAGGAGGAGTTGCGCACACAAGGTAGCCACTATCTATTCACTTTATCAAGAATTAAAAAGGGAAATAACTCTGACAGAATGGACCCCTAGCCCCTTGAATTTACCTGAAAGAGAAAACATGGGTCCTCTTTATTTTCATATACAAACTACATACCAAATTCCAAGATCCTAGCTCTAACGGTTCCTGACCGGGTGCTAAGCGTTACTCACGCATCACAGACAGACACACTGCACAGACCCAAACCAATATGCCCCCTCAACTTCTTCCGAAGTTGGGGGCATAATAAATTTGTTTGACTAGAATGGTAATATACATGTATATAACCCCAGGACAGGCTCAGAGCAACCTCTGGAGTCAATTTCGTTTTTAAATCATAAAGATTCAGTCCATTTGCCAATTTACTGCAAGTTTTGCCGTAACAATTTTCCCCATTCAAATGCGTGGGCAACCTAAGTTGACATTGCCGTAAAAAAGGTCAAGGTCATCCCAGGCTCATGATTTATTCAAACTTTGTAGAGCTCCATTGCCTGATGCTTCATGCCAAGTTTCAAAATCAAAGGCCCTCTGGTTCTGGAGAAGAAGATTTTTAAAGGTTTTTGCTATTTATAGACATGGCGGCTATCTTGGTCATGTGACCTTGACCAATAATACAAACTTTTATTTCTATTCATTTTAGTTGGTTGGGACCGGAGCTTCTTGTCTGTTGCTTGGCCCACCGGGGTCCAACTGGTGTTTTTCTTTTGCTCCGGAGTTAGTAGGTTATTCGGCGCCCAGGGATCTCCATCGTCGGGCAGCTTACTCAGTCTGTGAGTCCTGGTTTTTGATTCATCAGGATGTTTATCATGATTTATTTGTTTGTTCTTGATGATTCATTGACTAGTTAGAGATTCACCACGAGGACCGAATAACTAACTAAATGTTATGAACCACTGCAGAAGCTGAGGGTGAGGTTATGGCCATGTAAAACCGGTTTAAGCCCGCCAGTAACTTTGTGTTACTGATCGTTCCAAGTCGATACTTCTGTGGTGGTTCTTTTTGTTTTATGTCTTGGTGTTTAAAAAACTTTTTGTGCTGTTGGCGCCTTATGTATGTTTTCATATTTTTAGTTAAGTTAAGGTAACTGAGTGGCCACCTATTGGGAAAATAGCTGCCCATTCGGCTTACGATTGTTTCATGGTATAAGTACCTGATTGTTAGTTTGGTTTTTTCCCACCTCGGTTTTTGGAGTGGGAATCTTTTTCTGATTGCGCCTTTTCCTGATCTTTGCCTACTTGTACCTTTTCATTCACTCTTCCTAAGAATCCTCCACACAAAGTTTGGCTTTGATTGGCCAAGCAGTTTCAGAGAAGAAGATGTTTGAATATTATTGTCATACACATGCATTTAGCCCCGGGGCAGGGGCAGACAACCCTCTGGGTCCAAAATATTTTCATAAACATAAATCTTCTATGCATTTGCATAAGTTTTTTTTTTTTTTTTTTTTTTTTTTTTTTTTTTTTTTTCCATTAAATGATATTTTCCTATTTTGTTCCCATTCAAATGCATGGGTGACCTAAGTTGACCTTGCTGTTAAAAAGGTCAAGGTCATTCCAGGGTCATGATTTATTTAAGCTTTGTAAAGCTCCATCGCCTGATGCATCATGCTAAGTTTCAAAATCATAGGCCTTCTTGTTCTGGAGAAGAAGATTTTAAAGGTTTTTGCTATTTATAGCCATGGCGGCCATCTTGGTAATGTGACCTTGACCATTTATACAAACTTTCATTCACTCTTCCTAAGAATGCTCCACATAAAGTTTGGCTTTGATTGGCCAAGAAGTTTCAGAGAAGATGATGTTTGAATATTATGGTCATACACATGTATATAGCCCCGGGGCAGGGGCAGACAACCCTCTGGGCAAGAAATGTTTTCATAAGCATGAATATTCTGTCCATTTGCTCATTCTTAGCAAGTTTTTTGCCATTAATTGACATTTTCCTATTTTTCCCACTCAAATGCATCTGTGGCCTAAGTTGACCTCGCTGTAAAAAAGGTCAAGGTCATCCTAGGATCATGATTTATTCAAACTATGTAGAACTCTATTGCCTAATGCTTCATGCCAATTTTCAAAATCATAGGCCTTCTGGTTCTGGAAAAGAAGATTTTTAAAGGTATTTGCTATTTATAGCCATGGCAGCCATCTTGGTTATGTGACCTGGACCATTTATACAAACTATCGTTCCCCCTTCCAAAGGATGCTTCACATGAAGTTTGGCTTTGATTCGCCTAGTGGTTTCAGAGGAGAAGATCTTTGAAATTGTGAACGACGGACGACGGACGACGGACGACGACGGACAACGACGGACGCCGGAGCATGGGTATCACCTGTGAGCCTTCGGCTCAGGTGAGCTTAAAATACGTATACCCATGTATGCCCCAGTTTTAGTATATAAAAGTGGGGTTTAAGGGGGTATACATTTCACGGGCATGTTTTCCTGATGTAAAAAAACAATGGTTTACTCGTACCAAACAATATGGACTTGCTCTTAGACAAGCTGTAACTTGGACAACCATGCCATATAGCTACAGACTATCTCAGTAGAATAGTGTAGTCACTGGCTCCAGTCAGGAATGAACAATAAGAACGACTGCATTACGAAAACTTGCCCATGCAATAAACAGAGATTTTTTGAGTTTTAAAATTTGAACATTTTCAGCTGAAAAATTTTGATATTTTTCTTATTTTTGCTCAAAACATAGATTGTGGGTACACGTTAGAACCGCCTCACCGAGGCGGTTCTAGCGAGTACCCACAATCTATGTTTTGGAGCAAAAATAAGAAAAATATGTATACCCCTGCTTACCCCAGTTTTGCTATGTACAAGTGGGGTTCAAGGGGGTATACATTTCACGAACATGTTTTCCTGACTGGTGATTCCAAATTTTCCGCTTGGCTGCAATGTCCATGCAACTGTATATGTTAAAATTTAATACCTTGCCTCTGATATGGGTTTTCGCCGAAAAGTTTTGTGTGAAGGAAAGTTAGTTTTATGTCAAAATCTTGATCT
The DNA here is from genome assembly GCA_964017185.1 of Rugalucina vietnamica. Lineage (NCBI taxonomy): Eukaryota > Metazoa > Mollusca > Bivalvia > Lucinida > Lucinidae > Rugalucina > Rugalucina vietnamica. The sequence continues at coordinate 36,045,756 of OZ024884.1, forward strand.
TAGTTTGTCATAATAGGACCTGCAAAAACTTTAAAAAATGGTCAGCAGACAAAGTTTTAACGGGCAAAATGAATTTTGAATAGGGCATTGCATTGGCAAGGGAGATAATTCATGGTCATGGAAATGGGCATTTTTTCAAAAGGTTTAACTTGATCATGGAGATTTTGTCTCAGGTAAGACATTTGTGTAGTTTTACAATGATTTTGAGAAATCATAATAAAATACCAAGAATTTCATTTTTAGCGGGAAAATATTTACTTGCTTTTTATGAGATTTTTGTACAGAAAATCTTTCGTTCAGAACTTTTTATTTGTCCACCGATTTTCATTTTTTTAGTGCACATTTTGCGAAAAACAAAATGCTCAGTTGTGCAAAGAACGTATTTCATCTAGATTTCAGCAGTTGCAAAATACCTACGAAAAACCATTATCAGAAACTAGGAAATACACTTTCATTTTTACCATGAAAGAAACCTATATATCACCAAAGTGTTATTGTCTATCAAAGAAGCCGTATATCCGTGCCTCAGAGATTGGTTTGCACTACAATTCTATATAAAGTATTCTGAGACTTTGAAATAACGGATGGGATTGGGAGATGGGGCTATCATTCTTTCAGAGGGTCCTGATGGGGTATAAGCATTAGTAGTAAAAACGAAATTTTAAAAATACTGAATAGTCCGAATTCGGCACTTTGCTATCTTCTAGCACATTACAGTTGCCCAGAACCCATCACATTATTGGGGGTTTTCTCAAAGTTACAACGAAATTTTGAATGTTTGGTTTGATATTGTGTCTGCCTGAAGGGAGGCAACCTCGGTTTTTAGGGAAGCAATTTTGTACTGATTGCATCTGTTAAAATACACATTAAAATACTAGTTATTTTGCACTTTATGCGTAGTCCATATCTTTCGCGCATGATGTCTTGGACTTTCTTATTTAATTATTTTATTCCCGAACTTTCCATCCTTTCTTCGGAAAAAAACTATAAATCTCTTATTTCTGATTTTGAGATGAAGATTTCGTTCATTTAATGCTGTGCCTGTAATCCTGTGTTAAAGCGAACAGGGGTAATTTTTCTTGCCCACCAGATAGAAAATGCATATGTTTTACCCTGGTAAGAAATCCTTATCTTACCTGCGTTATCTCACCCAGGTTATCTTACTCAGGGATTTCTTAAAGAAAATAAATGAGCAGCCGCACAAGAGAACCAAAATTCTGCATATGCGTAACCAAAGGCGCAAATCAGCTGATCAGTGCCTTTGTTTTCGCTACACGTATAAGTAGTAATGGGCGTCAGAATCCCTATTTTTCCTAAATCTGAAATTTCATGCTTCTAGCATGTTACGTTACGATAGATAATGGTATCACTCGATTCACCGTCTGGCATTATCTGATATCACTCGGCAAGCATCGTGATGCCAAACGGCGACACCTTGGACAGACGTGTCTATCTTATCCACAACCTTATGACAACTCATCCTAAGGTATGTGCAGTGTTACATATTGTTCATTTAAAATATCTTCTTATTATTAAAATGCATTTATTAGGTTAAAGACTAATCGCGAAATTAATAGCCACCACAGTTGCCTCTCTGGCGCTTCAATGACAGTACATGTATATAAGAAGCCACACGATCTTATGATGGAATTCTAAAATAAAACTATTCGCCGCCAGACCTTCCTGTAGTCCAAAAATATTTCTAAAACGAAGAGGCCAATCGATCCAATCATTACAAGTGACAAAGGTAGGCACAGAAACTCCTGGTATGTCATAACAGCGGACAAATGACTATTGATATGATGTTACTGTAGTAGATAGAGCTAAATGGTTATACAGCTTAATTAGAATCAGCGCGTAGTTGTAGGCAATGAAGTTCCATTTTGCGCCTATAATTTGATACCGTTGGACATAGCTGAGATTGTCATTGACAACAACTACAATCTGTAAGTGATGTTTTATTTATTTATTTATTTATTTTTTTTTATTTTTTTTTTTTTTTATCAAAAATCAATCAATCATTATATCTTTTATTATACGGAGTGGCTATTACCAGTCAACTGTCACTAGCCAAAAAACGTTAAAATGGCTATTACCAGTCAACTGTCACTAGCCAAAAAACATTAAAATGGCTATTACCAGTCAACTGTCACTAGCCAAAAAACGTTAAAATGGCTATTTACAGTCAAGTTGAAAAAATAATTATTTACTTACTATGTGGTACATGTAACATGTTTCTGACAAACTTATGACTGAAGCTATGTTTCATTAGATCTAAGACTTATTTGTATTTTTAATATTTTATTTGATTATATGAACTTATTGGGAATGCTTGATTGACAATGCAATACATTTATTTTTAAATATAAGTTATGATATTTACGTTGCTCTTGTTTCGTTGGTCGCGTGTTTAGGACCATGCAACATTGACTTTCATAATGAGACGTTGATTTGTTTTTCTTCATCTCATCCGAAACCAATAGCTACATGTAATGCATACTGAATGCTGAAATGATTTGTCATCTACAACATTACGAAAACATGCCCATGCAATATATAGAGATTTTTTTCAGTAGCAAAAATTGAAAATTTCATCAGAAATTTTTTTATATTTTTCTTATTTTTGCTCAAAACATAGATCGTCGGTACACGTATGTTATCCTGATGATTTAAGGTGACTTTTTTATGCGAACTTGCTGCAACGTTTATGAGTGCCACATCAAACTTTCTGTAAAAAATTCATAACATGCGCGAGCGTGTGCTTGCATGTGTGTTGCCAAATTTAAAAAAATGCATAGACAGCAGGCTGTGTGTCCGATTCGACATCGAATCCGAGATAGCGCTCGACTACCATGTCCGCACATTACGTAAACTTGTTTATCAATATGAACATACTTATACGATCATTCTTCCTCTTCCCCTGATCCAAATCGGTGGTCTTATGTGCACTAAGTATTGGCAATCTGCTAAGATGAAGATTTTGTTTGAATTGATGCTTAAAGTCCCAGTCAACAGCTAAGCACAAGCAGCCCATCTATTTATTTAGACCCTAATGGAATCATTTGAAGCAATATGGTGTATCGAACGTCTTCTTTTTTGTGGGTCCTTTCCTGATTCAATGACACCTTTTCTATATGCGATCACATCGGCAACCTGTTGAGCCGCGTCATAATAAAAGGCCCTCGGGATTTCTGCTTAGCTCTGAAGCCGGACAGGACAGACACTGTAATGTATGGCGGTTTGAGAATCAGGATTTACGAGGATGATCCAATAATGATTGAGACTTTTCTCTTATTTTATAAACCCTATTGACTGGCTAAAGTTTGCTACTTTGGTTTACAAGATACACATCTGATCTCTCTTTGGGGCATGTTTTACTAAATTTGGTAGATAACTTTGGTTGCTATGGTTATTTAAGAACTGCTCGTGCAGCACCTATGGCCACCATTTGCCCTTTGTACAAACATAGCCTATAGATATCTCGCTATGTTACAAAATTTAAAAACGGTTTCTCATCATAATTGAGTATTGCCTGTGTTAACATTCACCTCTGAAATATTTTTCTTCGGTCAAATCTAATCTTGCGCTCGTGATCGAGAGGTGGTTGCCTAGCAACCATTTTACTATATGAATTACGGCTAATAGCATTTTCCAAATTCTATAGTTGCTAGGCAACATAAAAAGAAAAGGCCAAGTGTCACTTCTGTAATTCATTTGAAATATTTACCCCATAATTGATCATTTTAAGATCAAAAACAATTTATTTTGTCATGTATACTCAGGATATAAGATATTTCTCACCCGTACCCCCAAAATCATTGCATTTTTTCGCAAACAAAACCCATCTTTTCTCGCAAAAACACTCAGCCTACTTGAACTATAAGCTGTATATAAGTGATATTTGCAGAGCATAAAGTTAGTTATGATAACTTAAAATAACAATATGCCATGATAGGAATTTTTATCACCGGTTGCCATGGCAACCCATTTTATGTGCATAATTGTGACGTGGCCAAGGACCTTTGACTCGCATTCTTCCGTTGCTAAGCAACAAAAGGTAGTTGTCTAGATGTGACTTTTAACCAGTGTCTCATGTGCGTGTTATATGGAGCAATATTAACAATATATTAACAATAAGCCAAGTTTATTTACATAGGAATAATTCAAAAAGTCTCATTCATTATTGGATCATCCTCGTAACAGACAATGCATTGTTAATAAATAACAAAGCAGGAGCGTTGGCTAAGAGCAGTTTTTAGCTATATGAAAATGCCATTTGGTTTTGATTAAGAAAAAAATATTTTCTTGTGGTGCGGCTCAGGTGTCATAAAACACAAGAATACCCCTAAAATGTTTTTACAGTACGCGTGTTAGAGCTTCTCTTTTCACACCTTGGGACATTTTTATGACAAATTACCTTTGAGGTGTATTCGTGTGCGCCAATCTTTAATAAACCGCGACCCCTTTAAGAAGAATCACAGAATTTGACAAAATACGCATTTTAAAGATTTAAAATCAGCGGATGCGTATAAAGCAATAAATGTATTCGAGTTTTGTTTTGTCCATGAACAGCTGGGACTGACTGAACGCATATCAGGTGTACTTACCCACTTGCAGTCGTTTTAAAATTTCTTGCTGATCTTTTTTATTTATCTATTTATTTATTTATTTATTTATTTATTTATTTATTTATTTATTTTTTCGTTTTTAACATTGCGTTTTCGTGTTTGTTTTTTTTGTGCGTCTTGAACTCAAATGTTTCTGTTGTTATAGGGCCACGTGTATATGTATTTGAGGGCCCCATGGAAGATTGGTGAAAACATAATTGGTCAACCGCCAGACTAAAACAAAAAAATTCGAAAAAAAGGAGGGTTTGGTATACCGTAACTCCGCTCGTAGGGGAAATAGAGAAGTTCTGTTTTCGGCGTCCGTCATCGTTTTCTATAGCGATTCCGTAAACATTCTTCAACATTTTTTTCCTGCTGGGAGGGTTTGGTACACCATAACTCCGCTCATAGGTGAGGTAGAAAAGTTATGATTTTTTGCATTCGTCATCGTTTTCTACAGCGATGACAGCAAGACTAAAACGAAAACATTCTTCGACATTTTTTTCTTTATTTCTGCTGGGAGGGTTTGGTACACGATAACTCCGCTCATAGGTGAGATAGTAGAGTTCTGTTTGCGGCATTCGTCATCGTTTTCGCGATTACAGCCAGACTAACACGAAAAGTTTCTTCGACTTTTTACTTTATTTTATTTTTTTTTATTATTATTATTTCTGCTGTGACGGGTTCGTACACCATAACTCCGCTCATAGGTGAGATAGAAAAGTTCTTTTTTCGGCTAACGACCGTTTTTGCTGCAGCAAATTTTCTGCTAACTTGATCGAGTTCATTGGTTTGCTTGTTTTAGTCCTGCAGATTAATGGGGTATTTTATCGGGACCCGGAAATAGGGTTCAAACTTTTTTTCTTGACTGATTCTTGTAGCCAAGACCTTGCCCTTCAAGAATCTGACTGATGCCACCTTGGCATCATTGAGCATTTTGAGATATTCAAGATGGCGTCCAGAATGGTCGCCAAATATATGTTATCACTTGTTTTGCTATGTCTAGGACTTCAAACACCGACTTCCGTGTTACATGAACATTCTACTTTCTAAATTATACGAGATCGTCCTGGTAAGGAGACACATACATGTGTACATGCCAATTATGAAAAATGCTAGCAGCGAAGACACTATCGATCTGCACGTTTGTGCTGGAATATAACCAACACAAACCATGCGTGCTTGTTCATATTTGTCAAAGCATATATTAGTAGCATTGACTGGGAACTGACACTACACATTGTCCTAGATACATACATGAAAATTAATTAGAGGAACGAACGGCTGATTTCTGCGTTAGGATTCAGTCATGTATACTCTCAATATTTTAAGTCATTCTTTCTCTCCTGCTTTGCAATCGAGCTGCTGCCAATTCGTGATCTAATTGCTGGTAATCCCCGAACGGTTTGTACAGGCACAGTGTGGTTGGTATAGCAGAACACCCGGGCATGAGATCAGCTGTTAACCGTGGGTAGCAATGCATTTATTCAAACGATAAACATCAAATCGATTTTCAGCCTGGCCGTCATCTGACTCGAGTTTAGCCGAAACCCATCATGAGGACTGGGTTCCGTCACTGGAGGCTGAATTAATTTGTCACATTACCTAAATGGTGAAAATGAAATAAGAGCCAAAAGACAAAACACTTTTCAAGCAATAATAAAATTTCAAGTCTGACTGTAAATAGCCATTTTAACGTTTTTTGGCTAGTGACAGTTGACTGGTAATAGCCATTTTAACGTTTTTTATATTCTTCGATCAAAAATTGTATTATTAATTTATTGGTTTATCTATTTACAACAAAAATAAAAAAAGATAAAAATAAAAATACGTGTACGTATATTACTTTATTTATGTGTTAGTAATCATTTTATTTGAGGATCTGGGTGGTAAATAAATTTATGCTATTAAAGTTAGGCACGGATCGTCAACCCGTTTACGTGAAGTAACCTTTTACGTTATTTCGCTTTTGTGACGCAGTCATTAAATGGTGCTATTTCTGATTTTGAATGGTGGAATTGGACACCAGCTGTCGTTTTGGAACGCGAACAGGGATTTGTTGTGAGCTGTTATTAAAATTTCCATTGTTTGTTTATTCTGTCTGTTTTTCGAATTGAAAACAGCTTCAAACAGCCATGTAAATTACTGTTCGAAGGTACAAATAGGCAAAGATCAGGAAAAGGCGCAATCAGAAAAAGATTCCCACTCCAAAAATCGAGGTGGGAAAAAACCAAATTAACAATCAGGTACTTATACCATGAAACATATCGCAAGCCGAATGAGCAGCTATTTTCCCAATAGATGGCCACTCAGTTACCTTAACTTAACTAAAAATATGAAAACATACATAAGGCGCCAACAGCACAAAAATATTAAACACCAAGACATAAAACAAAAAGAACCACCACAGAAGTATCGCCTTGGAACGATCAGTAACACAAAGTTACTGGCGGGCTTAAGGATGTTCGCTGCCAATGAAAAAGTATTCAAACTTTTTTTCTAACCGCTCCTTTTTGATTCCAAAATATAAAATAAGACATATGAAAGCAAAATAAATATAGGGTAGTGTGCATTTTTTCAAGCTACAGGCCTCTGAATGAGACCTCTATACAACATGTTTGAAAATTAGAAAAAAATCATTTAATTTTCAATTCTTTCACATATACCTTCCTGGACAAACAATACACCATGAATGCTTTCAAACGTCATTCTGTTTAAGTAACGCTGACTATTTTGGACCAAAACCTTACATAAATTTCCATCTTGAAGTGGATGACAATTTTTTTCGGCTCATTTAACAACCCTACCCCCTAACTTGAAAAGTCAGATAAAATCCATATTTATAAATGCGTCAAATCCATATTTGTTGATTCAAACTTTTTCTTGTATTTTCACACAACATAGAACTTGTTCATATTTTTCGATTAAAAGAATGAAAAATATAGGGTAGTGAGCATATAAGAGAGAACCAACAACTTGAAAATCACCAGTGTAAGCCTTTTTTCGGCTGTTTTATTTCTTACACCCCATTTCATAAAACCGCCCAAAATTTTAAAACTAGAACACCAAAGAAAGAAATACCGATAAAGAAAACTTTGTATACACCTACTTCTGCGTAAATAAACATCAAATCAGTGCAACTAATTTGAAGCTGCGTAATATTGAAGTTCAATCTACCCTACCCCCTAAATTTTGTTGATACTTAAAATTTTCTAAAAAGTTGCAGAAAATGGGGTGAAAAAATGAAGTTCCTTAGATTGACAATTTTCATAACTCGCTCAATGCATATCATCAATATGTATTCAAATATAAAATATTAGGAAAATATCTGCAATCGTTTACGAGATATTCAACAAAATTAAAACCGGAAGTTCCGAAATGACAAATGTTGGCAGCGAACATCCTTAAACCGGTTTGACTTGGCCATAACCTCACCCTCAGCTTCTGCAGTGGTTCATAACATTTAGTTAGTTCTTCGGACCTCGTGGTGAATCTCTAACTAGTCAATGAATCATCAAGAACAAACAAATAAATCATGATAAACATCCTGATGAATCAAAAACCAGGACTTACAGATTGAGTAAGCTGCCCGACGATGGAGATCCCTGGGCGCCGAATAACCTTCTAACTCCGGAGCAAAAGAAAAACACCAGTTGGACCCCGGTGGGCCAAGCAACAGACTAGAAGCTCCGGCCCCAACCAACTAAAATGAATAGCTTTAAGTCGGGACCATCCTAGAGTCTGACGCCCGACCCACCGGCGTGCAATTAAAGAAGGCAGAATAGTTATCAACCATGATTGGGTTAAAAACTTAGCATGCAGACTGTCGCATAAGATTCAAGTTATAACCTATACGTCTGTAACGTGTTATGATTTTTCTGAACTGAAAAGAAAAATCATTAATTCCTATAAGTTTCTTAAATTTGTAAACCAAGTCACCATAAAATTCAGGTTCCGAAAGGCCCTCACTTAAAAACGTCTTTAACCCAACATTATATTTGAAAATCAATTCATAGTGTCCACGAAGCCGTTTTCAATTAGGCCGTGTTCAAACAGCAAAACCATGTTTAAATCATGAATTTCACATGCCGTTTGAACATGGGATTCGACTAAAATCCGTGAACGTCATTGATCATTACGGCATGACGTCACTGTCTTCCGTAGGAACAATATGGCCAGTGCTCAAGAAATTCCTCGGTTTTCGGCAAATTTTACGTTGTTAGTGCTATTATCAACGCGATTTTAATAGCTGTAAAAATGCAAGGATGACGTTCAAACATGCATGGACGAGCACATCAGGAAAACATGTCCATGTAATGTATACCCCTTCATACCCCAATTATTTATAGCAAAACTGTGGTTCACAGGGGTGTACATATTTTACTTATTCTTAATCCAAAACATAGATTGTGGCTACTCGTTAGAACCGCCTCGGAGAGGCGGTTCTAATGTGTACCCACAATCAATGTTTTATAAGCAAAAATATTAAAAACATCAAAGTTTTCCTGATAAAATTTTCAATTTTTACAGCTGAAAAAAATACCTGCATGGGCAAGTTTTCATAATGATTTGGAAGAAGTTTTAGCCCGCGGCCCATGTTTGATCTAAGACTGTTGTTAACCCGCCTCCTACAATTTGCGTGACAAAGATCACGTAACAAGAATTACCAAATTTATTCCATCAAGAGCAAAATATCATAAGGAAAAGATAATGCAATGATGATTAAAATATAGATACCAAAACCATCTTATTGACACTTCTAGATAATATAAAACACGACAACACGGCAAATCTAAATGTGTAATCATGATTTCCGACAACATGTCAAAAGCAACTAAAACTGGAAATTGCATCTGAAGATTAGAGACGTCTGACTCTGGAAGTAGTGGGTGTATACAACTGGTAAATCGATACCTTTTACTACTAAAATACTTTGATATCATGACATATTTAAAATGACACGTCAATTATGATATACTCATCAAAAGAAGTTTTGCACCAGTTAATATTTTTCTCATTTTAAAATAATGTTAATTATAGATCTTTTTCAAATAAACTTTTAAAACTTAATACCATGTTAAAGGCCTAGACTTCGTGAATAACAAATCAATATTTTTTCTTAAAAAGATAAAAAAATGTGTAAAAATGCATGTTTTAGAAAACACCAAAATTTTGGATGCAGCAAAAAGCCCGCATCTTTTTTTTTTATTTTTTCTTTTTTTCTTTTTTTTTTTTGGCGGGGGGGGGGGGGGGGGCTTCAAAACCTGAATTTGTTTCACATCCTCACTCAAGATACTGAAAGCAATCATTTAAAGCAAAAAACTAAAAATTGAAATTTTTGGACAAAAACACTTTTTTTGACCAAAAATAACGATTTTTGAGATTTTGTTTAAATTCTCAGATAAAGCTTAGTAACTCATCTCTCCAATAAAAAGGGTTGTTTTTCCTTCAAACACAGCATGCTTAATGTTTAACTGGAGGTACTGCTTTTCAACCCATCCAAATTCCGACTTTTTAAAAAAGCTGCAAATCAAACACATACTCATGCAGCATCTTTGACATGAGATCGCCTTTAACAGAAAGAAAACAAGCGGCAGGTTGTGGTGTCCAAAGATCTCATAGTGATCAAAAATTGAAATGAATTTTGATTTAACTCATTTTCTCCAATTGTTTTTTTTTTTTTTTTTTTTTTTTTTTTTTTTTTTTTTTTTTTTCAAAAATTGCAATTTTGTCAAAAATGTATTTTTACCAAACTTTTGAGATGTTAAAATTGTTTTTAGGCTTATTCATTAGCTTTGGGACTCTAGTGTGTAAATTGGGAAACAAAAAATTTGTTCTTAACTCTGTGTCATTTTTGGTGGAATTTTTTTCGATTTTCCAATTTTCTGTATTTACTGAAAATAGGAATTTTCATTTTTTCCTAAAATCGTTTCCGCAACTTGTTTTGGTCTTATCACACACATTTTCAAACTCTTTCAGACTGTGAAGATTCAAAAAGGTAGGTTGAAATTTTGTTAGTCAAAAAGTCACTTAAAAATATGAAAAAAAAAATCTAAATGGTGCAAAACTTCTTTTGAAGGGTATATTAGTTGATTTACCTTCACAAGTAACGCAAATAAAGGATTTTTGTGAGCTGCAGCTTGCTAGGTATAGGTAAATTCTTTGACTGTGCCGCTTGAGATCATACGATGGAGTTTTGCAAACACGGTAAGAGGTGCACCTATTTGTTTTACACAAATGTTTTATTGAGAACATAGCTATTTAAGCAGTCCGATCAACAAGTGTATCTTTGTCAGAGGTTAAGCAGCATGGTCAAAGTATTTTACCTATAGAGTATCTGAAAATAAACGTGGTATTTTCATTGACTAACGTCTTAAAGTATATGTAAAATACTTTGACCGCGCTACTTGACCTCCGACATAGATACGCACTCTCCGGCGTCCGGCGTCCGTCGTTTACAATTTCAAAGATCTTCTCCTCTAAAACCGCTTGGCTAATCAAAGCCAAACTTTCTGTGGAGCATCCATATGAAGGGGGAACGACGTTGTATGAATGGTCAAGGTCACATGACCAAGATGGCCGCCATGGCTATAAATAGCAAAAACTTTTTTTTAAAAATCTTCTTCTTCAGAACCAGAAGGCCAATGATTTTGAAACTTGGCATGAAGCATCAGGCAATGGAGCTCTACAACGTTTATATAAATCGTGACCCTGGGATGACCTTTATCTTTTTACAGCAAGGTCAACTTAGGTTGCTCATGCATTTGAATGGGAAATAATAGGAAAATGTCATTTAATGGCAGAACACTTGCTAGGAATGAGGCAATGAACAGAAAATTTATGTTTATGAAAATATTTTGGGCCCAGGGGGTGTCTGCCTCTGTCCCGGGACTATATACATGTATATGACCAAAATATCCAAACATCTTCTTCTCTGAAACAGCTAGGCCAATCAAAGCCAAACTTTGTGTGGAGAATCCTTAGGAAGAGGAAATGAAAGTTTGTATAAATGGTCAAGTTCACATGACCAAGATGGCCACCATGGCTATGAGTAGCGAAACCTTTAAAACTCGTCTTCGTCAGAACCAGAAGGCCTATGATTTTGAAACTTGGCATGAAGCATCTGGGAATGTAGCTCACAATATTTTTATAAATCATGACCCTGGGATAACCTTGACATATTTTACAGCAAGGTCAACGTAGGTGACCCATGCATTTGTATGGGAAAAAATAGGAAAATGTCATTTAATAGGAATGAGCAAATGGACAAAAGATTTATGCATATGATAGTATTTAGGCCCAGGGGTTGTTTGCGCCGGCCCTGGGGCTATATACATGTACGTGTATATGACAAAAAATATTCAAACATTTTCTTCTCTTAAACCGCTTGGTCAGTCAAAGTCAAATTTTATGTGGATTATCCTTAGGAAAAGTGAATAAAGGTGTGCATAAATAGTCAGGGTCACATGACCAAGATGGCCACCATGGATATAAATAACAAAACACTTTAAAAATCTTGCTCTTCAGAACCAGAAGGCCTATGATATTAAAACTTTGCATGAAGCATCAAAGAATGGAGGTCTTTAAAATTTATAATAATCATGACCCGGAATGACCTTGACCTATTTTATGGCAAGGTCAACTTAGGTCGCCCATGCATTTGACTAGAGAAAATTGTTAAAATATCATTTAAAAGGTAAATTGGAAAATGGACTAAATTTTCATGATTTGAAAAGACATTGATTCCAGGAGTTAGTCTCACCCTGCCCTGGTGTTATATACATGCATATTATCATTGTAGTCAAACACGTTTATTGGCATATATCTCAGGTCTCAGTTGAGGGTTTACAGGACCATTGGTCCTCTGGTCTCACATGTGGCCAAAGCGGGCTCGAACCCACACCAGACACAGCGGCGAGATGATCAAGTGATTAAAACAGCGCTCTTAACCACTCGGCCACGACGGGGGACGCCATAGATACGCATTTGTTGATCAAACTGCTTAAATAAGTATTTTTTTCAATAATGCGACTCTTATGATGGTAATCGATGAATGACCACGTGCTTCTCATGGGACAATGTGTGAAACAAATAGGTGCCAATTTTCTAGTGTTTCAAAAATGTTACCATTTGAGTTCAAGTCACTTGAGTTCAAGTGGCACGGTCAAAGTATTTTACCTATATGTAATTTCCATGTTATATGTAAATTTATATCATACATTCTGTGGACGTCTCTGTTGTACTCGTCACATCAGGAAAACATGTCCGTGCAATAATACCCCCTTAAACCCCACTTTTATATAGAAAAACTGGGGTTTGCAGGGGTATATCTATTTTTCTTATTTTTGCTCCAAAACATAGATTGTGGGTACTCGTTAGAATAGCCTCGCCGAGGCGGTTCTAACGTGTACCAACAATTTATCTTTTGAGCATTTTTTTCATTTTTACAACTTTAAAAATCTCTGTATATTACATGGACATGTTTTTGTAATGACCTTGTTGTTAGGTTGTGGTAAGCCGGATGTATGCGATGGGAAGAGATAGTCATCCTACACTTCACTGGACCAGGTGTGGAAACATTTGGGTTGAGTCGAGTTCGCATTACGAAACACACCCATGTAATATACAGATTTTAAAAATTGTAAAGACTGAAAATTTTCAGTACATTTTTTTGGATACTTTTCTTATTTTTGCTAAAAATATAGCTTGTGGGTACACGTAAGAGCCGCCTTGCCAATGCGGTTTTAAACGAGTACAACGCAATCTTTGCTTGAGAGCACCGCAATCTTTGCTTGAGCAATATAATGCATTGTCAGTTGACATTCGAACATGAAAGACAAATTAGCTATGGGTCCAGTTGAAGATAATTGAGGCTTCGTTAGTGGGGTAGGCAATATCCCATATCCCAAAATAAACCGTCCAAAAGTATCCCATATCCCAAAATTAATTTAACTCGTATCCCAAAATAAATTCCAATATCCCATATCCCAAAAATCCTGAATATCCCATATCCAAAAATAAAAAACACAAATATCACAGTATCCCTTAAAAATAGGCCAATTTATTTTATACTTTACAGTGAAAACCAATGTATATCAAAACGTGATAAAATTGGTATTTTCATTGATATGAAATTTCACTGATATCAAATCTCACTGATATCAAAGTCACTAGTGACTGATATCAGCCTATATCTTCACTGTAGATTTTGGATTACTTCTGACGTTTCCATTTACTTGACGTCATTAAATGTGTCTCACTTCAGCAATTCAAACGCCTATAACTCCGTTATTTATGAACGAAAACATAAAGTGTGGGTATTCATTTTCTTAGTTAGAACGTAAGGAACAATGTGGTACCAAAATTATTTGTATTTTCAAAAATTTTTGTTTACTGCATTTTCACCGCCTGCCTTGTGAATTGGAAAATGCCCGTGTATTGTATAAAATAAAAAAGAAAATTTGCTTTTTTTTTCGATGAATACCAAATATATTTCATCGAGTGAGTTGAAAACATAAAAATTGTCAATCGTGCTGCGCACTCGTGAAAATTCTGATGTTTTCAACTCACTCGATGAAATATATTTGGTATTCACCTCAAAAAAAGCAAATATCATCTATATCCCGTATCCCAAAATACCCTATACAAGGCTCATAATTTGGCTACTCAAGTCTTGAAACTTTACGTAATGGTTTGATATTGTAGAATTAATTTGATCTATTTGCATGCATGACTTTTGAAAAAACAACTTTTAAGAGAAGGTTTTTGTCTGCTAGATAGAAATAAAACTGAGCTCCTTTAAGAGCAGTATTATCCAAACAGAGCTAAATATATAAAATGTAAGTTAGGAAATGAATCTAAACCAATAATAAATTTCTGATTTCTCAGAATACCCCCGCTGATCTCAAAGAGCCAAAAGGAAAATAGATGATGTACGGGGTTACTTTTAGGGCCACCAAACAGTATAACACAAGCTGCAGTGAAAGCAAATGAGCATATAACTGAGATCCTTTACGAGCAGTGAGCATATTGAATGAGAAAAGGGATGTGTCATATCGATATTTTGGCAAATTAAGCCTCCTCAGTGACCCTTTAGATTTGGCAAAATGGAGCCAAAGTGAAATACTGTAATTAGGATTGTCGATATAAAGACCAGTATTATCCAAACAGAGCCAAATATATAACACTTTGGTTAGAAAGTTAATCTAAACCGATAATGAATCAAAGACGTTATTCACTGTTGGTTGGTAGAATAGTTTTGGAAACAAAGTTAGTTTGCTTGTGTGTTATAATTAATGTATGTTTGTCGCGTAAATAGTTTCCAGCTTGGATAACATTCTTTTTGAGAGGAAATATTGCTATTGGTACTGTGCTGTTCGAAACAAACTGAATAAGTTTTATATAATCTAAAATATTCAAAAAATAGGCACATTTGTTAGGAAATCTGACAGTTATTTTTTTCTTAAGGTTTAAATGTAAAATGTCCTGTTTTTACTTTCTAATGAAAAGGTACAAGTAGGCAAAGATCAGGAAAAGGCGCAATCAAAAAAAGATTCCCACTCCAAAAACCGAGGTGGGAAAAAAACCAAACCAACAATCAGGTACTTGTACCATGAAACATATCGTAAGCCGAATGAGCAGCTATTTTCCCAATAGGTGGCCACTCAGTTACCTTAACTTAACTAAAAATATGAAAACACACATAAGGCGCCAACAGCACAAAAAAAAAAAAAAAAATTTCAAACACCAAGACATAAAACGAAAAGAACCACCACAGAAGTATCGACTTGGAACGATCAGTAACACAAAGTTACTGGCGGGCTTAAACCGATTTTACATGGCCATAACCTCACCCTCAGCTTTCGCAGTGGTTCAGTGATAAACAAGAAATAAGAAAAATCATATTAAGAAAATAATAAACATAGATACCAACGCTTAACATGAACAACGGAAAGCAGGGTGAGCAGCTATTGAAGGTATTAGGTGGTCACAGTGCTAGCTTGGACAGAACAAGCAAAATGCAGAGGGCTAAGTGAACAGCCAAATTATAATCGGGTGGCCACAAAGTCATGCAACATGAAACTCGTAATCGGAATAACTTTGATAAGTGTGAACCACTACAGTAGTACCGCCTTGGAACGGTCAGTTATAAATAACTGGGGGGCTTAAACCGGTTTTACATGGCCATAACCTCACCCTCAGCTTCTGCAGTGGTTCATAACATTTAGTTAGTTTTTCGGTCCTCGTGGTGAATCTCTAACTAGTCAATGAATCATCAAGAACAAACAAATAAATCATGATAAACATCCTGATGAATCAAAAACCAGGACTCACAGACTGAGTAAGCTGCCCGACGATGGAGATCCCTGGGCGCCGAATAACCTACTAACTCCGGAGCAAAAGAAAAACACCAGTTGGACCCCGGTGGGCCAAGCAACAGACAAGAAGCTCCGGCCCCAACCAACTAAAATGAATAGCTTTATGTCGGGGCCATCATAGAGTCTGACGCCCGACCCACCGGCGTGCAATTAAAGAAGGCAGCATAGTTATCAACCATGATTGGGTTAAAAACTAAGCATGCAGACTGTCGCATAACATTCAAGTTATAACCTATACGTTTGTAACGTGTTATGATTTTTCTGAACTGAAAAGAAAAATCATTAATTCCTTTAAGTTTCTTAAATTTGTAAACCAAGTCACCATAAAATTCAGGTTCCGAAAGGCCCTCACTTAAAAGCGTCTTTAACCCAACATTATATTTGGAAATCAATTCATAGTGTCTACGATAAAATTTAGAAAATGTTTTTCGAAGTTTATGATACCGATAGCCCTATTGGAGAAGTTTTGCCGTTAAACATTTATTTCGAGCGTTGAAGTCTGTAACATGATTGCAGACTCTAGCAAACCTAATAAGTTGCGAAATGTATACACCATAAGAAGCACGACGAGGAACGTCACCATCCAAAAAAGGAAAATTTACTATATCAAAATCAAAGTCATCGCGCTTGTCATAAATTTTAGAAGAAACAAATCCATTTGCAACAGAAAGATGTAGATCTAAAAAGGGGGCTTCAGTATCTGAGATATTGGCTTTGTTCAACTGAAGTTCAGGTGGATAAATTTGATTGACCATACCTTCAAAATAAGGGTTGTCAATGTTCAAAAGGTCATCGAGGTACCTAGATGTGGAATTAAAAGCCTCGATAACATCAGCTTGATTATCATGGTTAAGAGAATCCATGAAATCTCTTTCGTAGCAGTATAAAAATAAATCAGCTACGAGAGGTGCGCAATTTGTACCCATCGGAATTCCAACAATTTGTCTGTATAACTTGGTCCCAAATCTAATATAAATATTATCAAGGAGATAGGATAAGGCGTCGCATACATTCTGACATGACCAAAGTGTATACCGACTTTGGTCAGAGGAAGTGAAAAAAGCCTTTCTGTCATTACATGCCAAATAAAGTGAACCATAGTTTTTTAATGCCCTTTTGAAGGTCCACTCTATCAAATCCAGAAGTTTTTCTTTAATTAGATTATGTGGTAATGTTGTATAC
This sequence comes from Rugalucina vietnamica, assembly GCA_964017185.1. Lineage (NCBI taxonomy): Eukaryota > Metazoa > Mollusca > Bivalvia > Lucinida > Lucinidae > Rugalucina > Rugalucina vietnamica. The sequence goes on from OZ024884.1 coordinate 36,062,923, forward strand.
AGAGTAGAAAAATCATATGTAGACAAGCTTGTCGCACGGAACCCTCTACACTTCAATTTACTGAAGACTGGTCTACACTCTTTCCTATTGCTTATTAAAGTAACTAACAGTACAACGGGTTCAAATATCTATGTAGACGTCAAAAGCCCCAGCTTTTTCTTGCCAGTATATGGTTGCAATTATACTGATTTATTTAGCAATATAACATCAGGAAAGTATGTCCGTGTAAAGGATTACCCCTCAAACCCCACTTTTACAGGGTGTTAAAAAAGTTCGAAGACACTGCAATAATCATTATAACTTCACAATGAATAACCACACAATCCAAAAAATCTACACACTTAAAACCCATTTTAATATCAGTCTGCACAATATCATAGAACTTCTACAACTTCTGTTTTGACTGGTTTATAGAACAATTTCTAAGTCAGGGTGCCACAGCTTGCGGTATTCCCTATGAGATATTGTGTAAAAGGGGGTGGTATATGAAACATAATTTAAAACATCCACAATATGAATTGGGGAACATAAAATAACTTTAAGTGATAGTCATTGTCCTTAACTTTACCATAACATAATAGTTATTATAAGATAGTTCAGAACATATGAATTTTCATCAGATGAAAACACATAATTTACGAACAGAACAGCTGTGGGTGTTTTGATAGGGGGTAGGGGTAATCAAGACTTAACATAGACACAATGTGGAGCAAATTACTTACATAAAATATTTCATAATATGTATTAAGTGTCTGTAAAGTGAGCAGAATTGTTAAAATGTCGATTTTATAGATTGTGTGGTTAAAATTTATCATACAATAGCTTTGACCCCAAAAAAGTACCAAAATTAGGTAAAATGACGAAAAATCGAGATTTTCATAGACAATATAACATTTTTGCTGGTATTGGCAATGTAAATCACATTAATACACACCCCTGTATCAAATATTACCACGCCAATCTGAATAAACTACTGTATGTGTATGTTTTGAAATTTTTAACACAAAATTGCATGTTGATAAATTGGAGGGACAGGATAAGGTATAGCGTATTGTTCGTTAAGTTTTCTTCAAAGATAAGGAAGTGACATCATCAAAAATGAGCTTTTGTTATGCCACAACTTATTAAATAGCATTATATTAGAAAAAGAAATGACAATAAGCAGGCAGTTTCAAATGCTTATAAAATATTTACCCATACCCCCTACTATTTGTGGCCTTTTTTAAGAATGGGGGTACCCTAAGATTTTGCTCAACAATTCCAGAAAGTTTACAAGGCAATAGGAAATGATGACTCAAATTAGCATAACAACATTCCTGGTGATATTTGTGATCAATGTATTCAATATGAATCCACTGGTATTGGAAATTTTAATAGTTTCACAGACAAGCGCTGTTTAAACCCACATTTTGCATTTTGTGAATGTCAGTTCAGAAGAGGGGTAGCTTATTGCCACATATAATTTTCTTATCAGTTTAATATAAAACAAAGTTTTTGTCTGTTATATCTTGTATGCCATATTTTCAAAATAAAAAATACAGTATATTATGATATCTATATGCTTTATTAAACACTTAGTGTCCTTTTAACTGATGTCTTCGAACTTTCTTAACACCCTGTATATAGTAAAACTGGGGTATGCAGGGGTATACATATTTTTCTTATTTTTGCTCCAAAACATAGATTGTGTGTACTCGTTACCCACAATCTATGTTTTGAGCAAAAATAAGAAAAATATCAAAATTTTTCTAGTGAAATTTTTCATTTTTTACAACTGAAAAAAATCTCTGTGTATTGCATGGGCGTGTTTACGTAATGTTTATTGAGCAATATAAAATATCGCCACCTGATGGTTATATTCAAGCCAGGCATTGAATCCTTTCTACAGAAGTAAATTAATATCATCAAGTTTCACCCAGAACAACGATATTTCACCTCAAATGAGGTCGTTTTCCGTTTTTTTTTTTTTTTTTTTTTTTTTTTTTTTTTTTTTTTTTTTTTTTTTTTTTTTTTTTTTTGCAGTAATATCGCCGTCTTCAAAGACATTATTGATCAGGAGAAGTTTATAATTATATTCTTTAATAATCATCTCGAATTTTACAGCTGTATGAAAAAATGTTTATTGCATGGGCATGCTGTCGTAATGCACGAAGCTTCGTTACCTGAAGGTGCTAGCCTGTATATCCCTATCCTGTACATCCGTGTTTGTTTAAGAGTAATATTACCGACTAGCCGAGGTTGTCCACGGACAAGCTACTCTGTGCGTTGCATTACGAAAACTTGCCCATGCAATATACAGAGATTTTTTGAGCTTTAAAAATTGAAAATTTTCAGTTGAAAAATTTTGATATTTTTCTTATTTTTTGCTCAAAACATAGATTGTGGGTACACGTTAGAACCGCCTAGTCGAGGCGGTTCTAACGAGTACCAACAATGTATGCTTTGGAGCAAAAATAAGAAAAATAGGTATACCCCTGAGCACCCCAGTTTCACTATATAAAAGTGGGGTTCAGGGTGGGGGGGGGTATTCATTGCATGGAGATATTTTCCTGATGGTATTTGTAACACTGATGTAGTGCAATGTAATTGTATAAATATCCGTTAAGACGTTGTCAACAATAATTTCAGTGTGATTTTCTATGACACACAATAAGCTTATGAACCGCTGTTTTATCAACAAAAATACGACATGTACGAGGAAACATAATGATCTCCACCAAAGGAGTATATTTACTAGTCTTGCTTTCGTCGGTATATAAAGGGTCATTGACGAGGGCTCATTTGAACTAGGTTTCCCACTTTTTTAGCTCACCTGAGCCGAAGGCTCACAAGGTGAGCTTATAGTATAGTAGTCGAGCCGGCGTCCGTCCGTCCGTGCGTCTGTGCGTCCGTCCGTCCGTCAACAATTTCAAACTTGAATATCTCCAAGACAACAAGGCCAATCGTGATCAAATTTTATCTAAAACATCATTGAGGAGGGGGAAAGGTTGTGTAAGGTTTTGGGCCAGGTCGGATCAGAACTCTGGTTTCCATGGCAACAGATAGCTCCCATAGACTTACAATGGGAAAAGCATAAAAAAATCTTCTTCTCCGAAACCACAAGGCCCAGAGCTTTCATATTTTGTCAGTAGCAATGTATAGTGGTCCTCTTTATAAATCCTGCCAACCGTGCCCCTGGGGTCCATACGGGCCCCGCCCCGGGGTCATCCTGGGAAAAACATAAAAAAAATCTTCTTCTCCGAAACCACAAGACCCAGAGCTTTCATATTTTGTGTGTAGCAATGTATAGTGGTCCTCTTTATAAATCCTGCCAACCGTGCCCCTGGGGCCAAAGATGGCCCCGCCCCGGGGGTCATTAGCTCCCATAGACTTACAATGGGAAAAACATAAAAAAAATCTTCTCCAAAACCACAAGGCCCAGAGCTTTCATATATCGTCAGTAGCAATGTATAGTGGTCCTCTTTATAAATCCTGCCAAGCGTGCCCCTGGGGTTCATACGGGCCCCGCCCCGGAGGCGTCACGGGAAAAACTTCAAAAAATCATCTTCTCCGAAACCACAAGACCCAAAGCTTTCATATTTTGTGTGTAGCTATGTATAGTGGTCCTCTTTATAAATCCTGCAAATCTTGCCCCTGGGGTCCATATGGGCCCCGCCCCGGGGGCGTCATGGGAAAAAACTTTAAAAAATCTTCTTCTCCGAAACCATATGGCCCAGAGCTTTCATATGTTGTGTGGACCAATGTATAATACTCTCCTTTGTAAATGCTGCCAACGGTGCCCCTGGGGTCCATACAGGCCACGCCCCAGGCATGTCATTATCTACCATAGACTTATAATGGAAATACAAATGTATATGAAAAATCTTCTCTGCAACAGCATGACATACACAAAGCTTGTATATTTGATATACAACATTGTCATGTGGAGCTCTACATAAATCCTGCCAATCTTGCCCCTGGGGTCAAATATAGCCCCACCCCGGGGGTCATTATAGGACCCTGACCTTGTTAGATGATTTTTTCAAGTGAACCAAAATGGCAGAAAAGAGGATACACAATCCAGACAAGAGCTCTTCTGCTGATGTAAGTAGGGTTTCTAGGTCACATGACCAAGATGGCCACCATACCCATATATGGTGAAAACCCCAATTCCTTTGTCCAATGACTGTACTTGTTGACTCTCAGGTGAGCGATCGTTGCCCTTGGGCTACTTGTTTTGTTTAAATTACTTCCATCAAGAGGAAATTATATAATTTCTTGCGAGTGAGAAAGAAGAACTACTTTCAATAGCACCTTCCTAGCCTAAAGTAGGGGAAATGATGTTGTTACAGCAATGATTGGCGGCATGACTATTAAAACAAACTTAACTAGACTGAATTTCTCCAAGAGCCATAGACATCCAAAGATTTATATAAGTAAAGTCCTTGAAAAGAAAAACATAATATCACTGAAAAACAGACAAATTATGTTTAATCATCCCGGTAGTGTAATGCATTCACTCAAAGAAGTACAATTTTAACATTCACACAAGGGAAGTCTAAATCAAATTGAGATGGCTAAACAAAGTCAAATGATTAAAAGCATTGTTTAAAAGATGGCTATACACGCACGATTTTTATACTGTGAATATTCTTATTGATCTCAAAGGACCGAAAGCGAAACATAATTTGCACAATGGATTACGAGTTAGCCTCAACCAGTTCGTGGGATGTAACTTTCAGTCAGTGTTATCATCAGGAAAACATATCCGTGCAATGAATACCCCTTAATCTCCACTTTTATACAGTAAAACTTGGGTATGCAGGGGTATACCTATTTTTCTTATTATTACACAGTAAATTTTATAACATGTTTCCAAATTACAAAATTGAATATAATATCGTAAACTTCGTCAAACTCTAAACTGCTGTTCCAGTCATATATTCAAGACATTTAATTGTACAACTGTTAGTGTTCATGTCCTTTTATGTTTTGCAGACAAGACTTTATATCCTAGACATTTCATCTTTTTCAGATTAGAGAAAATCTTTTGAGCTGCCCGGACTAAAATTAACCGGTAACATCAGAATACAAGCATGAAACCGACTAAAACATACCGGTAGCATCAGAACACAAGGCTTAGCATAAAACCGTTGGAGTGATCTGGCCTAAGTTACTGTGGGGAAACATCAGAGCACAAACACGATGACGTTTTTCTCAACTCTTGAAAATGAACGTGGGCGACCATTAACTACACAGAAACATGATTACAGTAATGACCAAGTAAATAGAAAGGGTAAGAACTAGCGTAACTAGTTCTTCTAGAACGACATGGTATCACCCGGAATGCAGTTTGTCAGTAATTACTCTGTCATGGATTACTATAATTATACATCAGAAGCTTTTCAGAATGTGACTCTTTATAACGGGTATCACGATATTGAACCAGATTACGACATTGAATTAATAAAACGAACGACGAAATTACTGCGTAACATCTGGATACCTTCCGTGGTTTTGATTGGACTTATTGGCAATACGTTGTCATTGCTGGTGTTTTCTGCTAGAAATATGAAACATAGTTCCTCGTCCACATTTTTAGCTGCTCTTGCTTTGGTCGACAATATTTTCCTCGTGAATTTGGGACTCGTCTGGATTGATGGTGAATTTAAAAATATTCTAAGGTTTCCAATAGCTTGTGAATTAATTATGTTTGTCGCGTACGTTACCGCGTTTTTGAGTGTATGGTTTGTGGTAGGATTTACAACTGAACGCTTCATTGCGATTTGTTTCCCGCTACGCACGCACTGGTTTTGTACTGTATCCCGGGAAAAGGTGACAGTTGTTATCATGATCATAGCTGCGTGTTTGTTATACAACCACAGTTTTTGGACTATAGACATTATTCTGGCCGGTCCAAGATACAGATGTGTTATTAGGGAAGAAACGGTCGGCTATCTTAACGTGATCACATGGATTGATACGTCATTAACAATGATTATACCGTTCTTTTTAATAACTTTCATGAATATCCACGTTCTAATAGCAGCAGCTATGTGTCACTTGAAAACTCAATCATGTTGCCGTGGCAGTACATCAAAATCCATCGGACACAGTGGTTTTAGTAAATCGAGAAAGACATTGCGGTTTATTTCGCAGTTGAGAGTGACCAGGACACTCGTGCTGGTTTCTACGACTTTCCTCGTGCTCAATTTACCCAGTCATACATTACGACTGTACAATTTGATTTACACAACAGCTCACCCAAAAGACCATTTAACCGTGTCGATACAACACTACTTCGTACAAGAAATCGCTAATTTCCTATACTACACAACATTTAGTTGTAACTTTATTTTGTATTCGCTATACGGAAAACATTTCCAGCAAAACCTGAAATTGCTATTGAAATGCTCATCGTTGTTCGAGGAAGAAAGAGCTTTAAGTATACGACGTCTGAGCTCTGCGAGAATCCCGTCTTTGAGGCGTACAAGGACGTCTGTTTAGAACTGAACGCAAGACTAAGTGAACCCTTTTACAACGTCGCGAAAAATGTTTTCGCTATGGATTTATGTAACGGCTAGACTTCAAATACTACTCTTCCATCACAAATAAATAAACATATATTTTGTCAACATGTTAAAGTAAAAATATATGTTTATGTGATTGATATTATATGGAAAGTTAATATGTCGCCGATTAAAAATAAATATAAAGAAAATAATTAAAATAAAAAAAAATATAAATATATAAAATGTGGAAAATAAGGTCTTTTTTATCACATATAATAATGTTAGGATACTGTGAAAATGTCATTATTGTAAAAATAATAAAATCAACGTTGCTATGGGCATTTAGCTTGTTTGCCACTGTATCAAGTGCATTGCAAATTGTCTTGCTGTTTAATTTTTTGAAACATCTGTATCTTTAGATAGCACAGCTAAGAATCACGTGGTACGGAATGGTTGACGCACAATGATATTATGTCCATAGTTGAGATGAGAACGAGTTTTCTCATATAGCGCTTGCTCTATTGACTGATACATAGGTGCAGTCAATGCAAATACTGGACATTTATTGAATGAAAGTAATATAAGGAATCCTGGTTATTTCGTTTTCGCAAACACTTCCGCCCCATGAAAATATAGTACTTCCATCACAATAATATTGAAGTGCTTGCGATAACGAAATATCCGGGATTTCTTATGTTACTTTCTTTCAATAAAATGAGCTTTGAGTGTCGCCTTGAAACGATCAGTAATATGAATTTACCGAGAGGCTAAACCGGTTTTACAGGCGCACATGATAATATATTATAACAATTACGCTCGTAGTCTGCTTAAAATTAAAAGACCATCAGCAATATAAAATTTCCCAGATTGGACGCATCGCTCTTTTGCGTCACATCTTGGGCTTAATAGCTTGTCTGTGTCTAACAAATAGGACAGCAAGCTTACATGCAAAACTGTTTTAAATATAATATGAATTGATTCTGAAAATATCCATTTTAGGCTACGATAACATAAAGTCGCAGGTGGTCTTTCAACATTCGATGGTTTCCGGCCAGGTCCGACACAGACCGGTCTGTACTGTGACAGAAAAAGGGTAGAAGCTTGAAATTTTGGAAGCAGAGGAAATCCAAGGCGCATATCAGTGTGCAGTTACTGCATAGCTGATTTGCGCCTTTGTTTTCGCATATGCGAATGGTTTGTTTTCTGATGCTGTGGCTCAACTCTGAGCATTCTGCAAAACAATGTCTAAACATTCAACATTTGTGTAGACGGATAGGTTACTACTATTTTACTCACGTTGCCCTGCAGTTGAGCTTGTCACAGTGTAACCATGCTCTGGTGTCAGTCCGTCGTCGTTCGTCCATCAGCTTTGAAGATCTCCCCTTCCCGACCAAAGCCAAATGTTCCCCTCAGACTGTCAGGGGCATTATTAGTATTCCATTTTTCGAGCCACATCTGGGGCTATACTGTTTGTCTATGATCCACAAAAAAGGTGTCAGGCTTAAATAAGTTTACCATTGCTCTAGGACCACATTGACAAAGGCCTAGGACATTTAAGGCCTGATTTCGGCCTCATGTGTTGGTAAAAATTGAATTTTGGAATTTTGAGGAGAGAACTATTGCAAATAGCAGGTATATAGTAGGTCCCTGCGTATAACTTCTAGCAAAACTAACACATTCAAATTACACATGTTGCCATAGCAACGCTCCGAAAAGCATAGAAAAAGGTACAAGTAGGCAAAGATCAGGAAAAGGCGCAACCAGAAAGAGATTCCCACTCCAAAAACCGAGGTGGGAAAAAACCAAACTAACAATCAGGCACTTATACCATGAAACATATCGTAAGCCGAATGAGCAGCTATTTTCCCAATAGGTGGCCACTCAGTTACCTTAACTTAATTAAAAATATGAAAACATACATAAGGGGCAAACAGCACAAAAAAAATTTAAACACCAAGACATAAAACAAAAAGAACCACCACAGAAGTATCGCCTTGGAAATACCACTTTTTGCAATTTTGGGTCACCATTAAACATCATTTTCAACTACCGGCCCACGCAACGAACAATTTCTTACTATGAAATTATTATGACGTATCATCCAGTCTTGAGAGATATTGTATGCTAAGTATCATATTATTCGTCGTGTGGGCTGGCACTTAAAAATTAAAAAAATGTGTTCAGAAATGGTCAAAAATAGACCCAAAAGTGCAAAATGTGCTCTATCTATGGTTCTTCTAGGCGTTGCAATGACAACGCTTGTAGGATAAATGAAGTACTTGTTCTTGTTTTTAATAGAGGAGACATTTGACTGTTTTAAGGAATAGTTTTCTAACCTAAATTCCAAAATTTATTTTTTATGAAAATCTGAGGCCAAAATCAGGCGTTAAACGCCCTTGGCCTTTTACAGCAAGATCGACTTTGGTCGCTTTTGCAATTACTGGAGGAAAAATCTACATAACAAATTCATTGAACGATATTAACTTTAACAACATGAGCACATGGACGCAGTACATACCACAAGCGGTTTTATGTCCCTTCCTTAAATGCAACTTTAATATGTTTTTTATATGTTTGTTCTTGATGATTCATTGACTAGTTAGAGATTCACCACGAGGACCGAAGAACTAACTACATGTTATGAACCACTGCAGAAGCTGAGGGTGTAGTTAGGATCCTGTAAAACCGGTTAAAGTCCGCCAGTAACTTTGTGTTACTGATCGTTCCAAGGCGATACTTCTGTGGTGGTTCTTTTTGTTTTATGTCTTGGTGATTAAAAAATTTTGTGTTGTTGGCGCCTTATGTGTGTTTTCATAGTTTTAGTTAAGTAAATGTAACTGAGTGGCCACCTATTTGGAAAATAGCTGCTCATTCGGCTTACAATATGTTTCATGGTATAAGTACCTGATTGTTAGTTTGGTTTTTCCCCACCTCGGTTTTTGGAGTGGGAATCTTTTTCTGATTGCGCCTTTTCCTGATCTTTGCCTTCTTGTACCTTCTTTAATGTCAGCATAAACTTAGCCCCTCTCAGAACGCACCGCTTTACTTAATTATTGGAAATTAACATGCTTTTATTTCATATTCCAGAGTATTCTACAGTTTTCGTCGTAATCATGAAGTTAATGAGCTGCGGTAGATATTCTTTTAAATGCGGAGGTTTGCAATACGTATGAAGTAAAATCATGACAATCTCTTAAAATTTCAAACGTTTTAGTGTCATCTCTGAAACGTTTTGGCCAGTCTCGGTCAATATTATGTGTAATGGCAGTCAACTTTAAGGACTAATCTCTACATAGTCCATAAAACCAAAAACAAATTATCACAAAACATCATGATACACGACCATAAAATAAACTTGACTTGCCTTGCGGAACGGCCATTCATTTAAATGTTTATTTTTTTATTTTTTATTTTTTTTCGCGGCAAAAGATCTATGAACCATCGTTAAAAATGTTATTTATCATGTATATATAGATAAACTTTGCAAAAAAAAAAATAATGACGACCGGTTCAGGAAAGCATGTCCATGAAAAGCATACCCCATAAGCCCCAATAAATATTTTAATACGTATAATTTATGTTTTGAACAACACATTTTTTCAACAGAAAGGTTTCATTTTCAAAGCCGAAAACAAAATCTGTATATAATGCATGGACGAGTTTTTGTAATGATTGAGCTTTATTCGTTCAAGCTAAATGGACATATAATTCATTGATACATCGATACCAATAGGTAAAAACAATGATCACTACTGTTGCAATCAGACCAAAATTCCGAGGTTGGGAAAACAAACTAATAATCATGTACTATCGTCATCAGAGCGAATAACTTTTACCTGAAATGTGTCCAATTAGGTAAATTTAAACCTTGCATCTGATGATTTTTAAAGGACGATAGGAGAATTAGTTTTATTTCAAAACGTTGAACTTAATTTGTTCAAATAGAACCTACAAAAAGTTTTAAAAATCGATAATCAGATAAATGGCCAGAACAAATTTTGAATAGGGATTTTGCATTGGCAAGTGAGGTAATTGATGATAATGAAAATGAATACTTTTCGAAGAAGAAAAATACATGACTATGAAGATTTATATCTTTCTATCGCAAATGGATTTGTTTCGTCTAAGATTTATGATAAACGCGATGACTTTGATTTCGATATAGTAAACTTTCCGTTTTTGGATGATGACGTTCCTCGCCGTGCTTCGTATGGTGTATACATTTCGCAACTTATTAGGTTTGCTAGAGTCTACAATCATGTAGCGGACTTCAACGCGCTAAATAAATGTTTAACAGCCAAACTTCTCCAGCAGGGCTATCGGTATCATTAACTTCGAAAAACATTTTCTAAATTTTATCACAGAAACTATGAGTTGATTTCCAAATTCAATGTTGGGCTAAAGACCCTTTTACGTGAGGGCCTTTCGAAACCAGAATTCTATGGTGATTTGGTTTACAAATTTATGAAGCTTAAAGGAAAGAATGATTTTTCTTTTCTGTTCAGAAAAATCATAACTCGTTACAGACGTATCGGTTATAACTTGAATTTTATGCGACAGTCTGCATGATAACTAAATGTTGTGAACCACAGCAGAAGATGAGGGTGAGGTTAGGCGCCTGTAAAACCGGTTTAAGCCCCCCAGTAATTTTATATTACTGATCGTTCCAAGGCGATACTTCTGTTGTGGCTCTAATTGTTTTGTGTTTTGAAGTCGAATGTTTGTGCTGTTTGAGCCTTATGTTCGTTTTCATATTTGTAGTTCAGTTCGGGTAACTGAGTGGCCGCCTATTGGGGAATAGCTGCTTACTCGGCTTACGACATGTTTTCATGGTATAAGTGCTTAAGTTTCATTTTAGTTTCTTCCCACCCCTCGGTTTATGGAGTGGGAATTTCGTTTTGATTGCGCTATTTCCTGATCATTGCCTATTTGTACGTTTTGTCTCGTGTAAGTCATTTGTGTCAATTAATAATGATTTTGAGCAATCATTATGAAATACTAATGTTTCAAAACTTTTCAGGGAAAATATTTACCTCTCTTCCATGAGATTTTGTACAAAAATCCCTATTCAAAAATGTTTTTACCAGAATTTTTTATTTGTCAACCGATTTTTAAACTTTTTGCTGCACATTTTACTACAAACTTAATGCTCAATTGTGCTACGAAAATATTTTATCTACATTCATACAGATAAATCCATTATCAGGTACTAGGAAACACGTTTTAGTAAGATAAACATGAAATTAACTAAATGTATAGATAGCCTCATAAAAGGCCAAAACTGCCACAATATCCAACACCGTAAGACAAACAGAGTCACATCAGAAGTACTGTTCGGAGCGGTCAGTTTTACAAAATACCGAGAACTTTGACGGGATTCGAATTCACGCCCCAAATGTCTGCAGTTGATCAAAACATTTAGTCAGTTATTCAGTCCTCGTGATGAATCTCGAACATGACTAGTAAATGAATCGTCACGATATACAAATTATATAAATAATGATAAACCCCTTGATGAATAAAACGATCCAACCCCACTTGGTCAAGATCCTAAAGTTTTGCAGATTCTAAATAACTTTAAAAATGTCTAACTGCCCGACTGCGTACTTACTAAAGTAATTAACCGTATTATGGGAACGGTCACTTATCATCATTTTTGACACATTCCAAACAGTCGCCAATATATGAGGCTTCCTTGAGTGACAATGGCTCTTTATGGCACCAACAATAGGCTTGCCTTACTTTTCCTTGACGCATACTCCCACATTTTCATTACGAAAACATGCCCATGTTATATACAGAGAATGTTTGAGCTTTAAAAATTAAAAATTTTTAGCTGAAAATTTTTGATATTTTTCTTATTTTTGCTCAAAACATAGATTGTGGGTACACGTTAGAACCGCCTCGGCCAGGCGGTTCTAACGAGTACCCACAATATATGTTTTGGAGCAAAAAAAAAAGAAAAATAGGTATACCCCTGCATACCCCAGTTTTGCTACATAAAAGTGGGGTTCAAGGGGTATACATTACACGGACATGTTTTCGTGATGTGTATCTTTTATGTACTCAATATCAACCACGATTTAGATACAGGAAACAATTTCAGAGAGACTTGTAAACCATGATCCAGTGCTACCTTGTAGGAAAATTAACACGATATTTTACTGTGAAATTCAATCACTAAATATAAACGTGTGTACAATTAAATTTGTTTTTATTATTGTTTGCACTCGCAAGTGAGGTAAACGATGCTCATAAAAATGCATTATTTTCGAAAAATAATTGCATGATCATGAATACTAGTTGTTTGTCTCATGTATGACATTTGTGACATTGCATAATGAGTTCGAGCAATCGTTATGAAATTTATAAAATTGTTGCAGGTAAAAGATTACTAGTACCTCCCTTCCATGAGAAGGGAGTTTTCTATTCAAAAATGTTTTTACTAGAACGCTTTTGTTTGTTAACCGATTTTCAAACTTTTGCTGCACATTTTGCGACAAACTAAATGCTCAATGGTGCCAAGAAAATATTTTACAAAATACTGGGGACTTTGACGCGATTTGAAATCACGCCCCAAATTTCTGAAGGTGATCAACATATTAAGTCAGATGTTAAGTTCTCATGGTGAATCTCGAACTTAGCTAGGCAATGAATCGTCACGATATACAAATTATATAAATAATGATAAACCCCTTGATAAATAAAACGATCCGACCCCACTAGATCAAGATCCTAAAGTTTTGCAGATTCTAAATAACTTGAAAAATGTTTAACTGCCCGACTGCGTACTTACTAATTTAAAAGTAATTAACCGTATTATGGGAACGGTCACTTATTATCATTTTGACACATTCCAAACAGTCGCCAATATATGAGGCTTCCTTGAGTGACAGTGGTTCTTTATGGTACCAACAATAGGCTTGCCTTACTTTTCCTTGACGCATACTCCCACTTTTTTTGTATCTTTTATGTACTAATATAAACCAGGATTTAGATACAAGAAACAATTTCAGAGGGATTTGTAAACCATGATCCAGTGCTACCTTGTAGGAAAATTAACACGATATTTTACCGTAAAATTCAATAACTTAATATAAAGGTGTGTACAATTAAATTTGTTTACTGAAAATTATTTAAGTTCAGTATATACTTTAAATGCACATTTTGGGGTGCAGATATTTGTAACCTTGACTACAGCCTACTTTAACTTTAAAGGAGCATTATAATTCTGGGCTTGGGGTTGCACACAATTTACATCATTACAAGTACATATATTATTTTTGTACAATAATGTTAATCTTAATTTGTCCAAATAGAACCGGCAAAAAGGTTTGGAAATCGATCATCAGATTAAGTCTGTATAACCAGAACGAATTTTGGATAAGGATTTTGTACTCTTAAGTGAGGTAAACGATGATCATAAAAATGCATTATTTTCGAAAAACAATTGCATGATCATGAATACTAGTTGTTTGTCTCATGTATGACATTTGTGACATTGCATAATGAGTTTGAGCAATCGTTATGAAATTTATAAAATTGTTGCAGGTAAAAGATTACTAGTACCTCCCTTCCATGAGAAGGGAGTTTTCTATTCAAAAATGTTTTTACTAGAACGCTTTTGTTTGATAACCGATTTTCAAACTTTTTACTGCACATTTTGCGACAAACTAAATGCTCAATGGTGCCAAGAAAATATTTTATCTACATTCATACCGTTGCAAAATATATGCAAAATCCCATATCAGGTACTAGGAAACGCACCTTATTAACACGAAATTAACAAAATGGATAGACAGACTCATAAAAGGCCAAAACTGCAAATTATCCGACGCCATAAGACAAACAGAATCACAACGGTCAGTATTACAAAATACTGGGGACTTTGACGCGATTTGAAATCACGCCCAAAATTTCTGAAGGTGATCAACATATTAAGTCAGATGTTAAGTTCTCATGGTGAATCTCGAACTTAGCTAGGCAATGAATCGTCACGATATACAAATTATATAAATAATGATAAACCCCTTGATGAATAAAACGATCCAACCCCACTAGATCAAGATCCTAAAGTTTTGCAGATTCTAAAAATGAAAACTTTAAACTTTAAAAATGTTTAATTGCCCGACTGTGTACTTACTAACGTAATTAATCGTATTATGGGAACGGTCACTTATTATCATTTTGACACATTCCAAACAGTCGCCAATATATGAGGCTTCCTTGAGTGACAATGGCTCTTTATGGCACCAACAATAGGCTTGCCTTACTTTTCCTTGACGCATACTCCCACTTTTTAGTATTTTTTATGTACTCAATAAAAACCAGGATTTAGATACAAGAAACAATTTCAGAGAGACTTGTAAACCATGATCCAGTGCTACCTTGTAGGAAAATTAACACGATATTTTACCGTAAAATTCAATAACTTAATATAAAGGTGTGTACAATTAAATTTGTTTACTGAAAATTATTTAGTTCAGTATATACTTTAAATGCACATTTTGGGGTGCAGATATTTGAAAACTTAACTACAGCTTACCTTAACTTTAAGAGAGCATTATTATTCTGGGCCCGGGGTTGCAAACAATTTTCATTATTGCAAGTAACATATAGCGTTTTACGATTCGAATGATCTTCAGAAAAACAGATAAATGACTGTCCCAGGAAAAACATAATTAACAATCAAAGACTATCCCCACAGGGAGAGCAATATCTCGAAACAAAAATAATAATGGCGTTACGGAATTTACCCATTTCTTCCTGCTGTACAAATGAGAACGTCATGAGAAAAAAATAATATTCTTTATATTTGTGCTTAAACGTATGTGGGTACTCGTTAGAACAGCCTCAGTCGGTTCCAACGAGTATCCACAATTGATGTTTTGGATAAAGAATAAGAACAAATATATAGCCTAGTAAATCCCAGATTAGTCTAGATAAAATGGGGTTCAAGGGGGTAATATATTAAATATTTTCATGGACATGTTTTTCTGATGGTATATGCGGCTCACATTCGGAAACTACAGACCCATGGACCATAACGTTCATCTAGTTTACAGCTACGACTTTATGGAGAACTTCTTTTAATATTTTTTTTTATGTTTGTTCAAAACATCGATTGTGGATACACGTTAGCACCGCTTCGCCGAGGCGGTTCTAACGTTTACCCACAATCACAATTTTAGCAAAAATATTATATGTTATCTTTAACGAAGACTGAATGCATGTAGTTTCCTATGCAATGATTATGTACTGGTAATTGAAAAAAACAACAAATCAAAATATTTGAGCCGCCTCATGAGAGAACCAACAGTATGCACATGCGAAACTAAAGGCGCAGATCAGCTTCGCAGTTTCGCAGTAACTGCGAAGCTGATCAGCGCCTTTGGTTTCGCTACATGGACAAAACATTTCCTCCACTTTCTAAATCCAATATTTTCAGCCTCTAGCCATCTTCTATGACTGCACAGCTCGGTTTGTGTCGGACCTGTTGGGAAACTGCATTGTTGGTTTTCTCATGAGGAGGCTCATTTGCCTTACAGGTAAGGTAGTGGAGTAGTACACAACTTCGTTAGCCCTACACCCTGAATTTCGACGAGCCCATCTGATTACTATCTGCCCACTGACGACGCGCTAAGCGCCATAATAATGTACTGGTGAAACGAATTTACATCTTTGTCTTTACAGGTAAGATAGCGGAGTATGGCGCGACTTCGTCATCCCTACACCCTGAATTTCGACGAGCACATCTGACCTTTGCTTATGCCTACTATCTGCCCACAGACGACGCGCTAAGCACCATTGAGGAACAGTTGCGCCTTAAACCACTCGCAGCCCGATTTCAGGAGAAACTAACCAAATTTCAAGACGGCCAGCACATCGGTTTAGGTTATGTTCCAGGCCCTAACTGGAAGCTAGATTTCTGGGGTGAGCACTATGCCATGCTGCTGAAGATAGAAATAAGATATGGCCCTGACAATCTCTTCACCTGCTACCACTGTGTTGGTTCGGACAGGGCCGACTTTGATGACATATTTGATACTAGATCTACATCCGCCGCAGGAAGAGTTCACCTTCAACATCTATTCATTCTGATTTTGAGTGTTTTGATATCTATCTTCGAAACTCTGGCACATTATAACAAAGTATTCTAAGTTTTATTTCTACATGTATGAGGAAGCACACTAGACTTACTATTCAAGATCGTTTAAGTGTACTGAAAACAAGTATGCATTTGACGGGAAACGACAGCACCAAAGTCTTGTTCATATTATCGTACTTTCGTTCTTATATGATGTGCATTTCTATTACGAAAACTTGTCCATGCAATATACAGAGATTTTTTTCATCTGTAAAAATTAAAAATTTCATCTGAAAAATTTTGATATTTTTCTTATTTTTGCTCAAAACATAGATTGTGGGTACACGTTAGAACCGCCTCGCCGAGGCGGTTCTAACGAGTACCCACAATCTATGCTTTGGAGCAAAATTAAGAAAAAAGGTATACCCCTGCATACCCCAGTTTTGCTATATAAAAGTGGGGTTCAAGGGGGTATAGACTACACGGACATGTTTTCTTGATGATTTGAGTTTTGTAAAAGACTATCAGGTCGTTTATTACATTTTTGTACAAGCAATAGATATGATATTTATTGCCTATATGTAAATAATCCCTTTTTGATAAATGGTTATTCAAGACATTAATTTTTTAAATGACTGGGTTTGTTAGGAAGACTTATGGATGGAATCCCTATGAAGCGTACATGTATTGAAAAATATTATTACGCATTTCAACTTAAGCTATAATTGTAGTTACATTAAAATATTCAAAATACGTAAATGTTACAGTAACATTTTGACTATCCTTACAATGTCTCGTTTATCCTAGAAAAATGGTGTAAGAATGCGCTGTACCGATGTACACTTTAACAGAAAAGTCCTAAGTAACGACAATACGCTGAATTTTGTATTTGTGTTTAGACAGATTTAACTAAACTTTAAAACTCACACTCATTTTTCTTTCTATACCATTGCCCTTTAACATTCACAGGCACAAAAGGCATACCTAAGTTGAAAGGCGTGTACACTTCCAAGCTCTCTCCAATAAGATTCCGTTCACTGTTCGCCAATTTTGTTTCGTTGATACCAGTCAGTTGTCAACAAAAAGATATTCATCTTGATCTTTATACGTATTGCTGTATCATCAGGTGAAGGTCTATATATGTTGAATGAGCTCCCCTATGCAGATTGCGTTAGCCAGAACTACAGCTCAGTGGTATAATGTGCGGGGCTTTAAAGACATGTAACAACCATGCGACATCATGATTTAAC
This sequence comes from Rugalucina vietnamica, assembly GCA_964017185.1. Lineage (NCBI taxonomy): Eukaryota > Metazoa > Mollusca > Bivalvia > Lucinida > Lucinidae > Rugalucina > Rugalucina vietnamica. Next base: position 36,080,751 of record OZ024884.1, read on the forward strand.
ACGAAGTTGGAAAACAACAGCGGTAGTCCAGCATCCAATACCTGGAATGCCACACAGTGAATTAGGAATCATTGTGAATGAACATCATTCCAATGATAGTTTTTAAATGGAATGCACTCTCTCTCTCTCCACAGCAGTGGAATTAACAGTCAGGTACTTATACTCAACCTATGGAAACGGTGTATTAGAAAAACGGTGAGACAACGGGGGTTAATCGGAAAAATGTGAAGCATCAGGCGATGTGTCGGTGAGACATCGGGATATACAATGGTGACACGGTACGTAGTTTAAATCTTCTTTTTGTTTTGTTCCGACATAGCTTGATGACGTTGCATGTTAAAATTCTGTTTGCTGCAGGAGCTGTACAAATTATTATTGTTCTTTATTATTTAAACAGTTTGTAAATAAATATTTCAAGAAACGCGTGATTGTGCGCCCCATTTTAGAGGGCATGCCTTTAAAGGCCACGAAACCACATTGTCGTTTGGGTTTCTAGTGAAAGAAATGGACCAAGAAGGTCACGTTGGTATTTGCAAATGAATAATAGTATACTTGAAAATTCCCACAAAAATAAAATCTCGCCAAGCATTGCAAAGGGATTAAATGCTAGGTGCATTGACATAATGCGAGGCATCGGGGGCGAATTTTGTGAGTCATCGGGCAATCAAAACTTATTGCATTAATTTCCGATTATAAACACTCTAGAGCTATTTTTGATCAAGGTAATTTCATATTCCGTGTCATCTTCGTCCCGGTAATTTCATATTCCGCATCATCTTCGACCCTTTCTTGTTGGGAAATTAAAGTGCTAGACCGACAAGTGTAAAACGCTAGCGTTCACCTGAATCATTGCCAGTGCCAGACGCACTTGTGTGAAAATCGTTCCCAAACGGATTACCGTTTGTTGTTTAAAATATGTACATGTATATTCATTTTAAACTCAACCCCAACTGTAGTAATCTTGTAAAGACCAGTAATATTTTTAGCAATTACATAGCGTCATCACCAGTTCCAGTGAGCCGTCCGTTACTGTAACTCGTGCTGTTCGGCCTTGTTACTCGAGTTACTTTGTGCGATCTCGCCACGGCGAGAGCGCATATATAATTGAACAGGGCTGGAATCTTGGTGTAAATCGACCACACTTCCAGTCGTACTTGATTTGACGAGGCAGTTTCGATTGGGTCACACTAAATAGCGCATGCCGGCTCGGGTATGAAAGCTCACGTTGAACCGAACTGTCAGAGTCTTTTCGGTCTGTGGTTATCGCCGTGGATTTATACGTGGTCATACAGTGAAATTAGAGCTGAGAGATTGCAAGCGTTTTGGAAATGCTTATTCTTGTGTAACTCGGATAGTCATGTCGAAAATCCTCATTTTTCCCATGAGAAAATAAATGTCCAGTCGTGTGAACTGAGCAACAAAAGGAGACCAAACCTAAAGTTAACATCAATTAATACCGTCAGGTAGGCATTGTCCCGGTATATTGTAAAGCTAATCAAACTTGGGAACCTGTCGAAATGTCATGTTTTAAGATTCAGTTATTATTATTGATATTGTTATTATTATTATTATTATTATTATTATTATTATTATTATTATTATTATTGATTAAGTTTTACGTGCCTTAAAAAGCCAATTATAGTTCACTCAATAACAAATCAGTAGGTGGGGCGAAAATAGGAGTACTCCAGGAAAAAGCACCTGGCACACCTGCAAGCAGAACTTGAATTGTCCCACATGTGACCCGTGCGGGGCTCGAACCCTACACCCACGCGGCGCTCGTGGGGATCGAACCCAGGACCTCTCGCTCCAGAGTCTGACGCTCTACCGCTTCAGCTACCGCGCTCTAGCGGGGGCTGTGACTGTGGTATCTTTGTCCCTAGATCTCACAAGAAACGTTAAGCTTCGACACGCACACATTTGCACCTCAGCGGTAGACATCAGAGAGGGCATTTCAGGCCCTAATAATCATTTGAAAGAAGCTACCCCAATAGATACTGTTCCATATTATTTCCAAAAATTGGACCTGCGTTTACTGTTATAATTTTCCCAGTCTTCAAATCGGCAACCGACCAGTAACCACTGGTGACATTCCAAAGTGACAACCATCACTCCATTGGGACCGGGGCGTCTTACGAAAACTTGCCCATGCAGTATACAGAGATTTTTTTTCAGCTGTAAAAATTGAAAATTTCATCAGAACAATTTGGATACTTTTCTTATTTTTGCTCAAAACATAGATTGTGGGCACACGTTAGAACCGCCTCGCCTCGTTTTCCTGATGGTGTTTGTGTGATGGCGAGATTAGTCCTTAAAATTTAGATCTCACAAGAGATGTGAATTTTGAACTGCTTTGGTCCGCAATTTCAACTGAAGAAATTTAAGAATTGGAAACAGTATCTTTTTCAATTATTTCTTACACGTTTTCATTTGCTTCAGCTTCATTTAACCAGCGAAAAAACTATATATATGCGAACAGTGCGAAATGACGGACGCCGTGGACGAGGAACGTCCGAGTTCTCATCACTGCCGGTGATTAACGTGTGTTTATAGCATCCATAATTGGGATAGATATGATCCCACTCAAACTAAAAGTTAAATAACAACAATCATGTACAGGCTAGAATTAAGAAATTAAAGTTTTATTCCATCAAAATTTGGTTGCTCCCCGGCGACACACACAGCTTGCCCGGACACTCACCAAATAATCAATCACCCGGCTGAATCTCGATTTTCACAGTCTTTTTACAAATTTTCTGAAGGTTGATAATCAGGAGCTTACTTTTCTATATTCACCAAACTGAATTAAGGTTGTTTACATTCATAATTCGATGTAAGCATAAAAAATGAACAAAAAATACAACCAAAAGTCAACTGAAATGTTTGAGTAGTAACATGGGGCGCACTGTGGCGATTAAACAAAATATATTTTCAACAAATTTAGGGTTTCCGGGGCTGCATCAAAGACCCTTACAGCTCCTGCAAGTGTTCGGTTTGTTTTTATTTTCTGCAATATTTTAGCTGTCGCTTCAACATAGAAGTAAACAAACAACATAACTTTTATCTAGTGCAAATCCCGATGTCTCACCGACACATCGCCCGATGCTTCACATTTTTCCGATTAACCCCCGTTGTCTCACCGTTTTTCTAATACACCGTTTCCATTGGTTGATACTATGAAAACATATCGTAAGCCGAATGAGCAGCTATTTTCCCAATATGTGGCCACTCAGTTACCTAAACTTAACTAAAAATATGATAACATACATAAGGCGCCAACAGCACAAAAAAAAACATAAATTCCCAGACATAAAACAATACGAACCGCCACAGAAGTATCGCCTTGGAACGATCAGTAGTATAAAATTGCTTGCGGGCTTTATAAACCCCTCGTAGAAAAACAAAACAAAACAAAAACAACTGGGGCTTAGAGGGATATACAAGTTTGCCTACTTGCATCTTTTCTAATTTTGCTCCAAAACATATATTGTGGCTCTTCCAACCTGTACCAACAATCAATGATTTGATAAAAATAATAAAATATCAAAACATTTCTAATGATATTTTCCATTTTTAAGGCTGAAAATAATTTTATGTTGCAAGGGCAAGTTTTCGTAATGGTAAGACACTTCCATGTGATGCAAATGGTAGATCTATGCAAACTTGTTTTGGGCGTAACGGAAGACTGACACCAAGCTGGAATTCTCAAAGGATTTTGGTATTGCTATTCCATTTTTATCCTTGAGAACTGGACAGTATGGTTGTTCGGCTCTTGAGTCTTAGGGAGAACTGTATATTTCGACAGGACAAAGCCCTTAGTAAAACATGCATGCAAAGCACAAATATATATACCCTTTAAATCATTGTTTAGCAATTTGGTAAGAGAAAGCTCAGTACGAAAACAAGAATGCTAAATGAAACACACTAGGAACACAACGTCAAAACGAAAGGGCAGTAACTATATGCATAACCATCAGATAAAACCAGCTCTATGTGTAACCAACAGTTTACAGCTAACATTTGCATAATCAGCCGGCTACTAAAAGAATTCACTATCCCACTTCAGCATTTAAAAAGGTACAAGTCGGCAATGATCAGGAAAAGGCACAATCAGAAAGACATTCCTACTCAAAAAACTTAGGTGGGAAAAACTAAATTGACAATTAGGTACTTCTACTTAGAAAACGTATCCTAAGCCAAGTGACCAGCTATTTTCCGATAGGCGGCCACTCAGTTTCCCGAACTTAAATAAAATATGAGGTACATAAGGTTCAAACAGCACAAAATTCGACTCCAAAGATTAGAAACGAGGAAGATTCTTCTTATTGCTTTGGGACAAACAAGAAGTAACATCAGTATCCGAGTTTACAAGATCTCATCTATCAGTCCTTATATCCTGCAGCAGGTGCTCGTGATGTGACCACTCGTCACAATTAGATTTCAAGAACTCTCAAGCACCAATGAGATATAACAATTGAAACAAAGAAATACATTCTATAGTTTACATGTAATAGTTTAAAAGCGCCCACCTGCCGTTGCTTATACGCCAGATGATCCCAGATGGTCGGGATGATATGTGACCATTTCTCAACACCTCTCAAGTACCATTGACATAATAATTGAAATAAGGAAATAAAGTCCCTATTTTAATGATATCATAATATATTTTTAAAACATCTTTGTTTTAATAAGACAGTGTTTAGAAGAAAAAGCGAAAAAAAAAAAAAACGGTCCACAGATTTGAGCTGGTTTTGGCAAACTCTTCATTAATTCATGGAAAATCTAGTTTTATAAAAGGCTTGAATTATCAATTTAGTATTCCGAAGAAAACTAAGAATGGAGATGACGCTTCCGTTTGTTCTCGTTCTTTTCATCGGGGCAGCCTTAAGCATGCCAAGAGCTGAACCTGCGTGTTCAAGATTCGACTATGAAGAAAAACTGTTGGCTAAAACTGTCAGGCTAGAGGCTTCTGTTGGTGGTTTGAAGGAAACCGTTTCAAAAGTTGAAGAAAGGTTAGATGACATTGTCATTAGAGTGGAAAGGATCGAAGTCACGCTGGGAGAAGTAGAAACAAAGAAACAAGAAATGGTGGAAGCATCAGGTATGACCCATGATTACCAGTGATTGCCAATGCCTTGATAAACTGAAAATTTCTTCATCGAAAATATATTCTTGCGCTAACGATATTTGTTTGTACTTAGTATGTTGTTTTTCGTAATGAAAGTAAAAATATAGACATTCAGAATAACGTTGTGGTGGACGAAATGAGAAAGATGATGATTCGTATTTTATTTTTCTTTTGACGTATGCACACGATTTGTTTCGTAACAAACTTTAATGGGCGTCATATTTTAAATATACACATGGAAATAAGTTAGGGAACACCTGTAATAATGTTACTACCAACTTTGGACAGTATATATCATTCTTTGTAACAATTATGAAGAATGTTTTGACAGCTTGACAGAATCAGTAGTATCAAAAGTTGTTTCTATGTGAAAATGGTAAGCATCAAACATAAACTGCGGCGGACAGCGGCCATCTTTTGATCCAGAAATTTTTCGCTAGATTTACGGAACGCGCTGATATTCTTTGCGATAACTTCATTCTGTGAACTTGCATTGTCATAATTTTTCTTAAGCATCAAGCTGAGAACTTGCCTGTGGATTGGGTATCATTAATTCTTTATTTTCTAACCAATTGTCGGCGGTAGATCCATACTTTTCCGGGAATAGGTCTCATGATCACGTTTTGTTATTTGGCTATACATTTTGCAGTTGTAAACGTTGGACCAGATATTCAATATGACCCTTTAGGAATTTAAACATGCACGCTCTGGTCATAGCGACATAGCGGAATTATTCTTTTACGGCTTTATTTGCTTAAGTTCCAACAATTATGCCTTCCATAGAAATCAATGCAAACTGCAGAATGATTTTGTATGATTAGTTGGTTTGAAGATGAAACATGAAATTTTAGATTCGAAGTCGTTTATTCAATGAGAACGAGGTGCAACATTCTATTCCTGTTTCGCATTCAAAAGTTGAGTTTTGCTGAGTGCAGAAGCAAAAAGGCAAACTCGTATTCAGTAAAAGTGGAGTTTTTCATATATGGCACATTGTGTCCTCCGTAGCACAAGGACAAAATGTTGTGAATGTCCATATATTGGCCTGTCGCTAGGCCAAGGTATGAAATACATGTGATAAAAATTTCAGTATCGCCAGAAAATAGGAAAATGGATTTTTTCAAACATTTCCCAAGAGCTTAAAGTGTTCCCTAACTTATTTCCATGTGTATATTTCCCTACACTCCTGGTGTAACTCCAAACTATCAGTCGATTACTTCCAGGTCTTCCGAAAAAGAAATGTCCACCCACATATAAATACAGACAAGACCTCAATCTATGTTGGAAACTTCAGAAAGGCGTAAAACTGAACGCATTCGAAGCAGAGGAACGGTGTGCGGAAACACATGAAGGGGCGCACCTGATGATCTTAAATACAACAAGGATTATCAAATTCATGCAGGAGTGGTTGAAGACAGGTACAAATGGAAATGGTTATAGGTTTGGAGTCTTTTTTCTTTAAGTTTTGATTGTTTCTATGGTTTATGCTATCTCGATTTTTTTAGAACAAAATATTTTCCAAATATTCATTCGATTACTACCGTATTTTCTCCACTTGATTCTGGAAGTTTTATGGGGTAACGGATGGGGCCATAAAAGCCAAAACTGCGGGATGGCCCATCTTCGTTCTCATTGTTCAGAATTGTACATTTTATTGTTGTACAAAAAACGCAGTCCTTAGAAATAATCGCTTCATAACCTTGCAGTTGATTAATGTTATCATTCTGATTTAACAAAAACGTTTAGATAAGTTACAAATTATACATGATGTTAACAGGTTAAGAAAACACAAACTTTTAGGTTCTCTTAACAAACATATCATAGTTATACATTATTTGTAGGGGTAATATACTCAGTTTATTTCACTCACCCTGCAGGTTTACCTCTGGGATTGATCGCACACCTTCATTTTGTTCAATTATCCGATTTTCATATTGGTATACAGAGCACGTTTTGTAATTTACATGACGCTGGAAATATGTCGAAGGCGAGTACTGTAGATACGCCATCTGTTTTGTGCATGGTGTAAACCTGCAAGGTAAGTACTTTTTAATGTATGCTCGTTATTTTCATTAGCTGGTGTAGGAGATACATTTGTGGGAGCAAATGACATAGACGAAGAAGGAAGTTTCAAGTGGAGCAATGGTGATCCTATTCAACAGATTCCATGGCCATCACACGAGCCAAACGGCGGCACCGGCAGTAACTGTCTTGTTATGGACGTCGATTATGATTTCAAGTTTTGTGACAGACAGTGCTCAGAAAAGGACGAGTTTCTATGCCAGATAACACTTTAAATTGGCACGGCGTGTCTAAATTAATAAGTTTTTTTTGGCGTACAAATTACATTTTGTTGGTAAATGAAATGCTTTAATGATTAAGATATGCAAAGAAAACAATGTGTTTCTCTCAATAGTTTACCATGCTTTATATTGAAATTTTACATTTTTTCACTATCATGATAATCAATGTGCGCAAAAAGTGTGTTGTTATCCATTGACATTGTATGGTCGTAAATAGTAGTACAATCGTTTCGCAGCATATAAACTTGCATTAACCATGCCTTGCCTCTGTCAAAATGTTTTCACTGACTCAGAGTAAAATAATTGTTTTCAAGTACACCACAATTGTTCAATCGTAAGTGTCACTTACAAGGGAAAATCCAAAATAACGTAAACTTTTGCTGTAGCTTTAACATACGTAGATTTATTTAAGAAAAATGATATTGCGTTCAATCAAAACATTCGTATATCAAGATAAGATAAAACAATGACACACTTCGTAAGTATCGCAAACACGCCGAGCCGTTTTAAAACCATTGTGACGCATAGGCGGCGCACGCGAATTTTCAGTCGTGTCCTGTGTCATACATGTCTCAATAAAATGTAAAATAGGCATGCAAATCGCACCAAATTTAGTACAGTAAAAGCTTGGAGTATAGATATTGCTGTGTATAAGTTTCAACAAATTTGAGTCATGCGTTTTTGAATTACATGTATCAATTGTGCACTTTTCAGCCTGCATTTAACGTTAAAAACGTCGTCACCAGACACGGTTTAAATGTATGCGATTACTAAAATTGCCGCGATTTTTGAAAACGCCAACACAAACACCGAAAATAACTAAATGTAGAGAAAATAAGAACAGTCAATGAATAAATCAGCTGTGTAAAAATATTGCCCTTGTGATTCGGACGCTAAAATAGCATAACAAAGATGGAAACAGAAACAAAAATAACGCGCGTCACTGGTGACGTAAATGCGTAATGCGCTGACCGTATGCAGACGGCTACGGATGAGGCGATTTTGAAACAATTTAAAGTTAGAATTTGTTTCGAGTTTTGGACATTGACGGAAAATATGTGAAGTACAGAGCACAATAAGTTAAAATTCTTTTATCTATGGTACATGTTGAATAGATGGCCGCAAGCGCTGCTAGGAAAATAAAACAAACGCCAACGACGTTACGAAATCAAAGCTGACGTGCGCCGGGTATACCACAGTGACCTTTTTGTTTTTACTGTAGATTTTTAACGAGTAGTTATTTTTGCTTGATATTTTGCCGCAATATTCTAGACACATTCCGATTTATGTTCATGTTATTTAATAAGCATTTGATTGAGCTGTATAGAAGCTACAGCAAAAGTCTACGTTATTTTGGATCATCCCCCGTATGTCCAAGTTAAACCATCATTTATCACGAGGACCGAAGAACTAACTAAATGTTATAAACCACTGCAGAAGCTGAGGGTGAGGTTATGGCCATGTAAAATCGATTTAAACCCGCCAGCAACTTTGTGTTACTGATCGTTCCAAGTCGATACTTCTGTGGTGGTTCTTTTTGTTTTATGTCTTGGTGTTTAAAATAGTTTTGTGCTGTTGGCGCCTTATGTATGTTTTCGTATTTTTAGTTAAGTTAAGGTAACTGAGTGGCCACCTATTGGGAAAATAGCTGCTCATTCGGCTTATGAAATGTTTTCATGGTATAAGTACCTGATTGTTAGTTTGGTTTTTTCCCACCTCGGTTTTTGGAGTGGGAATCTTTTTCTGATTGCGCCTTTTCCTGATCTTTGCCTACTTGTACCGTTTTATCGTTTCATATTAACTACGGGAAGACTTGTGAAGAACCTAGTATTAGTTCGTATATATGTTGCACTGACTTATAAAACTATCTCACTGAAATAGATACATATTACAATATATGGAAGAACCATATTTAACAACATTTCAAAATACTCATGAATCATATAAGGTTTGTATGATTTACCGTATTCGTTCTAATTAGCGCACAGTGCGCTTAAATTTTCAGAAAAACTTAAAGTTAAGGTTTCAAAATATCGTTCTAATAAGCGCAAACTAGGAACGAAAACAACGCATAAAATGCTGAAATTATCATTATGTCAAAAATACCAATGATGATGCCATTTAAGTGTACCAATCGTTGATCATCTAAGATTAAATTTAATGCAGCTAATACAGTTATAATGTGTAAAATCGGTATAAAAAGACAATTTGATAGTCGAACAGTGTGTGCTTAAGCAAATGTTTTTCGGAAACGACCAGGGTGTGCGCTTATTGGAGCATGTGCGCTAATTAGAACGAATACGATATATTGTTTATTACAGAGTATCCATAGCCTCTAAATTTTATATTTTGTTTTATGTTTTGGAGTCGAATTTGTGTGCGCTTTGAACTTTATGTACGTTTTCAAAGTTTCAGTTAATTTAAGTTCGGGTAACTGAGTGGCCGCTTATTTGGAAATTGCTGCTTAGGATTTGTCTCTAAATATAAGTACCCAATTATCAATTTTGTTTTTTCCCCACATTAATTTTTGGAGTTGGTATTTCTTTCTGATTGCGTCTTTTCCTGATCATGGCCTATTTGCTTTTTGACCAATGTGTATGTAAAACTTCAAACGTTTTCAGCCAATGGTATTTGTTAAAGTTCATAACTTTATAAAATGTACATGTAGATTTAGAAATCCTATCTGTATTATTCGGTTCATCCAACCGTAACGCAATGCAACTGTCTGACAAGTTCAGACGCCACACAAGATGCATTAGCCTTATATACTAATCTGTAAAATGATCCTGTGCATGAGAAAACCAACAATTTGGGGTTCCGACCAGGTCTGACACAAACCAGACTGTACAGTCACAGAAGCAGGCTAGAAGCTTGAAATTTCGTATTTCAGAAGAAGAGGAAGTGTACTATCCTTGTAGCGAAAACAAAGGCGCTGATCAGCTTCGCGGTCACCGCGAAGCTGATCTGCGTCTTTTTTTCGCATACGCAGATTGTTGGTTTTCCCATGCGGCGGCTCAAATATTAAATTGATGGCTTTTCATTCAATAAAAACAATACTGGCACTTGAATAAACACCTTTACAAACTGAGTTAAATAATTATATCGTAGTTTTAAGACTTGTAAAAGAATTTAATGTATTACACGCTTTTGTCGACTGTGGGAGATAATTCCACAGTTTAGGCACCGAACATGAACATGTTCCGTTATAAAGTGCTGTTTCAGGCCATGGCGCCTGTTAAATTTCAATTTTTACTTGATCGTTTGTTAAGGCTATGGGTTTGTGAAACAGGTGTCAGAAGTTTAGATAAGTGAATTACTTTAGGCCTTATAGATTAAGACAGCTTTGCTATACATTATTCTTTTTTCGACAGGTTGTCATCCAAGTTCTGCAAACATATCTTCAGTCGGAGTTACAGAATCGGCTTTTAATAATAATCATAATTTTGGCTGCTCTATTCTGTAATTTTAGAACTCTTTCAATGTTATAGGTATATGTCGAACCCCATACCATAGAACCGTAATCTATCAGCGTCATGATGTAACTTTGATAAGATATCTTTTTCACGTGCTGAGGAAATACTGGGACAGTTGGCGGAGGAGTGATATTTTGGACGAGATATTGGAACAGAGATAATCTATATGTGTCAACCAGTTTAAGTTTTCATCAATATAAATTCCCATGAGCTTTTGTTTTGGAACATTTTCAATACAGATGGCGTCCACATTAATTTCGAGTTAACGAGAATATGATAGTCGCTTTTTCGTATCTGCTGCCATACATGCCTACATTTTTGCTATGCGTGTGGAATGTTGCATCGTCAGCAAAGTAATCGGCGAAATAATGGTTAAGAAATAGGGGCAAATCATTTATGAATAATAAAAATAGTGTTGGCCCCCTTGAAATTACATGGGAAAAACGATTTAAACCATTTTATGGTTATAGAATTTAATGTATATAAGGATAGTTTCTCTAAAAGTATGGAGTGATCAACAAGGTCGAACGCCTTGCGAAAATCTACAAATAGCGTACCAACTGTGAGTATATTGTCTTTGTGAATACATGCTAGCCACTGGTAGACCAGTTTTACTAGTGTTGTGTGAAACTGATCAAGAAGACATGAATGAATCGAATAACTCTTATGGAAATGAAATTTAATTGTTGAAAGGACCGAACAACTAACTAAATGTTGTGAACCACTGCAGAAGCTGAAGGTGAGGTTAGGTACCTGTAAAATAGATTTAAGCCCACCAGTAATTTTATATTACTGATCGTTCAAAGGCGATACTTTTGTTGTGGTTCTTATAATTTGTATGTATTGGTGTTAATTAGTTGTGCTGTTTGCGCCTTTCTTACGAATATGAAAATTCGTAACTAAGAGATGTTGCATAGCTTGAAAAAATCCCAAGTCCCTTACGGGATTCGAAACCGGACCGCCGGGGTAGAAATCCACTGCTCTAACCACTGAGCCAAAGAGTCGACTCCCTGACGCAATATGTCTATTTATAGAAGCTACGCATCATAGATAATCTCGAATGAATGAGTTGTGCGATGGGACATAACACACTCCCATTTCTTATGATTACGATAATGTCATTATAATGACTAAATGACTCAAATGGTCCATCCCGGAGAGCCCCCATCTTACGAATATGAAAATTCGTAACTAAGAGATGATGCATAGCTTGAAAAAATCCCGCGTCCCTTACGGGATTCGAACCCGGACCGCCGGGGTAGAAATCCCATGCTCTAACCACTGAACCAAACAGTCGACTCCCTGACGCAGTATGTCAGAGATTGTACTTATATGATACATTGTATCGAATAGCTGTGCTATCTACAGAAGCTACGCATCACAGATAATCTCGAATGAATGAATGGTGCGATGGGACATAACACCTTATAAATGTATTCATATTTTAGTTTAGAATAGGTAAATGAGTGGCCACCTATTGGGGATATAGCTGTTCATTCACATTATGATATGTGTTCATGGTATAAGTACCTGATTGTTAATTAAGTTTTTCCCCACCTCGAATTTTGGAGTGGGAATCTCTTCTGATTGCGCCTTTTCCTGATCGCTGCCTACTTGTACCTTTTGATAATATATTTTCAAATTTCAATCTGGAAAGAGATATTCTCACTGATCCTTGATTTGATAAGGACCATTAGCACTTTCATTGATAATGTCTGTGTACACTGTCCACAACCATTTATAAATGAGTGAAGAGGTTAAACAGGTGAACTTTATGAGGTGTCTACGAGATTTCCAAATTTCACCCGTCCTATGTTCTGAGTCAATGAAGAGAGGTAACACAAACAAGAAAATATTTATGGAGGCATAGAACATGGCATGATAAGGTTATAGTGACCATAGGACGGAAGCCAGTCTATCTGTAAAGAGTTTTTAGCTAACATTTGCTTGATCAGCCAGCTACGAAAGGAATTTACTATCACACTTCAGCATGTAAGATCAGGATCAAAGATGGTTCTCCTTATTGCTTTAGATATAAAATCAAATTTTACAATATCATCAGTAACCGAGTTTACAAGTTTCCATCTGTCAGATGGTCGGGATTTGAACCACTCGTCACAATAAGATTGCAAGAGGTCTCAAGTACCACTGACATAATAATTGAAACAAAGAAAATGCATTTTCTAGTTTACATGAAAATGGTTTACAAGCGCCCATCTGCCAGTGCTTATACTCTACACCAGGTGGTCGGGATGTGACTGCTTGTCACAACACCTCTCAAGACATAATAATTGAAACAAGGAAAATATAGTTCTTTTTTTCATGATATGAAAACGTATTAAGGCTATTTTAAGACGTCTTTGTTTTAATAAGACATTGTTTTAGAAGAATAAGCGGAAAACGGTCCACAGATTTGAGCTGGTTTTGATAAACTCTTCAACAATTCATGGAAAAACTAGTTTGTAAAACGCATGAATTATAATTATCAATTAAGCATTCCCAAGGTAACTTAGAATTGACTCCTCCGCCAGCAAGGTATAGCCACGCCCACCCCTATTTCCTTAGACAAACATTGTGTTTTTGTACCTGTACTTGCCTGTAAAAAGCACGTGTTGGTTTGTTTGTCTAACCCACGTGTTGTCTTACCGTCATTGACCGTTAGCTAATGTGCAGATTTGAATGGCCAATATAAAAATGAATATTAATGATGGGTGATTTTACGGAGGACTCAATTGAGATGATGCTTTCGTTTGTTCTCGTTTTACTCATCGGGATAGCTTTAAGCATGTCAAGATCTGAACCTGCGTGCTCAAAATTCGACTATGAAGAAAAAAATGTTGACTAAAACTGTCAGGTTAGAGGCTACTGTTGATGGTTTAAAAGAAAACGTCTTAAAACTTGAAAAAAAAAGCTGCAAACGGTTGATGATCTCATGTATAAAGTTGAAAAGATTGAAACTGCACTGAGAGACTTAGAAACGAAGAAACAGGAAACAGCGGAAACATCAGGTATGACCAATGTTAACCAGTGATTACCTTGCCTTAATTAAACGATAATTTAATATGAAATAAGGCACAACCTTTGGCGCGACGCTGTGCTCCTCCTAATGCACCAATAATTTTAAAAGCTGATAAGTTTCTCACCCAGGGTCCTGCCAATAATAAACTTATGGATTTAGGGAGCAGAGGGCAGGTAGATTAGGAAAACAATTAAGGGAGCTTGGAAAAGTCATTATTCTTTCAGGGAGCTGGCAGTTAAGACCCACCGGATAGAACCCAAGCAAGGTAATCAGGGCCTCACAAGGGAATTAGCCATGTTTTTTTTTAGTTTTTTTTTTTCTTTTTGCACAATTTATAATGATTTCCGCACAACATATAGTTTAAGGACAGTCAGACGTCACTGACACTATTTTTTGCTCGTTTTTCAAAACTAATAGTTTGTAAATACATTAAGTATATTCTACATCTTGTGCAAAAATTAAAATCATATCTTTGTCAGAAATGCTAAAATTTGATAAAATTTCCAAAGTAACTGTAAAATGTGGATAAGTTTGTTCTATCAATTTACCCCTGATTGCCAATGGCCAATTGATTTCACACACTATAAAGATTTTTCTGTACCAGGAGGCTGAAGGGCCAGTAGGCTATTAATCAACTAAGACAGACAAGAACTGTCTTGCCTTGAGAAAACCTGTGTTAGTTCTTGCACAAGACATAAAAAAGTAAAAAGAAAAAATATAATAAAGAAAAGATGAGCTGTGTTTCTGCTGCAAAGTTCAGGACTTTGTTTTAAACATTTAAACATCCCTATTACTAGAAACTGGTTAGTTTGTGTATCTGTTAAATGGCCTAGACACCTGTAACTCTCACAGTGGGGCATTGTTCTTTTTACATAGCATCATTCATTGCTCATGATATTATATTTGAGCCGCGTCATGAGAAAACTGGACTTTTGCCTATATATATACGACAACAAAGGCAGAGATCATCTGTGCAGTAACTGCACAGCTGATCAGCGTCTTTGTTTTCGCTTCACTGATAGTACAATTCCTGTTCTTCCTAGATCCGAAACTTCAAGCTTCTAACCATATCATGTAGCTGTATAGGCCGGTTTGTGTCGGACCTGGTCCGAAACCCTGAAGATCAGTCCATGTATTATCTTAGCTTATCTTTTTCTCAAATTGGTTGCATAAGCTTGATCAGAACTTTTTTTCTTTTCTTTCTTTTTTTCTCTTTACTGTATATCTAGTATAATCTTACTACATGTAGTTGATGAATTTCAAATTTCAATGTAAAAAGTGTAATGTAAACTATGAAACTCTAAAGTCATGGTTTGCATCCAACCTCTCGGGTTTGGATGTACATAGGTTTTCCCAAGACAAAGGCTAACATCAGACATACTGAAGACAGTAAAAAGGCAATAAACTTGCCCCAATCCATTCATTTCCTGTAACAGTTGGTTTTCCACATCCATCATTAAGTGATAGCAGATTATGCCTCCCTTTTGAAGATTTCCTGGAGAATGTTCCACTACTTAGGGCAGGTCATTAACTAAATGTATTCATGACTGGAGATCTGGTTATTGGTTAAAATAAACAATATTTTCATAATTTTGGCCTACTATGATAAAGCAGACCAGCCCAAAAGGTGTGTAGCAAAGTCTCCCAGAGTGCTGATTGGATGTGTGAAGATGCCATGTTCTAGAATCTACCTATTCAAGAGGATTATAGACATTTTGTATCATCAAACAGTTTTAAGGTTTATCTGACAATTAGATTTTCAAAAGAACTTCGATTTCAAAGTGGTATAACTCTTTTATTTATGGATGGATCTACATAATATTTGGTGGGTGGGTGGTTTGAAGTATGACAATGATAAATGTATCACAGATTTTCTTAATTTTGAACGGTTCTTGATCTATCAAGGATTTTGTTAGGGATGCCCAATTAATTATGAACTGCATGACAAAATGTGCTGTATTTCTGCTTTGAGACATTATTTCAAAAATCCCTGATACATTATTGTAGATCTCTATTAACTGATAGCTGTCACAGAAAAAGGTACCTCTAACTCAAAAACTTGAAAAGAAGATGCAAATAAACTGCAAAAAGACAATTAAAATTGTCTCATTGAGCCAACAAAAGGCTACAAAATATTCTCAACACACACATATATCAGTAGAAAGAACATCTTCTCTTCTTTCAGGTGACATGCAGATTATGCTTGTAGGCTAAATGCCTTGCAAACATGACTACTATCAATATTTTAGCGATGGGAATGACTGTCCTTAAGATCTGCATTTTTGAGGATAGACCATTTCGAAGAACGGGAGGTCGTTTTGCTTCATACGAACCTTCGCCGCTCGGTGCGACGACGGTGGTGCACACTGAAGTTAACCGAACGCAACCATGTGACCTCATACTTAAGAAAAGGTACAAGTAGGCAAAGATCAAACTGTGGCGTCATGCTGTCATGAATTATCGGGAACAAATTGAGTAAGCATCTTTATTTAATTCGTCCATTTAGAGAACCCACAGTCGAACAAATTTTGTCAGCACAATAGTTCGAATGTTTCAACGAGAATGGTTGTTGCTAGTTGCTACCACCGAATTCCGGTTCCGGTTCACGAAAGATTTTTTTTCTATCAATGTATCTAGAACAGAATAGAACAGAACATTTTACCACCCTTTTACCATAAGTGTAAATAATTATTGAAAACAGATATGCTTGCGGTCTAAATAGTTGATTATACTTATGTTGTTTGGCGTTCAAGAGTACACCAAGGATAAATTAAAAACAATAATATGTTATTCAGAATATATTCGTTGCATGCGACGGACTAAGAAGTCGGTAGTATTGGTTTTCCGTATGCGCACTATTTATTTCTAATAAACATCAATGGGTTCGGCTGTAGAGGTGCCATTTTAAAAACAAATATTTTACACACGCATAGTATAGCTCCAAATTATCTGTCGATTATTTCCAGATCTTCCGAAAAAGAAGTGTCCGTCAACGTACAAATACAGACAAGATCTTAATCTATGTTGGAAACTTCAGAAAGGTGTAAAACTGAACGCATTCGAAGCCGAAGAACGTTGTGCGGAAGATGACGAAGAAGCGCATCTCATGATTTTGAATTCAACACGAATTGTCAAGTTTATGATTGAATGGCTTAAGGCAGGTAATAATGACAATAATGGTTGGCTTTAGTGCTCTTTACTAACATGCTTCAATGTTTGGTCTGAATTTAGATTTTTAACACTATTATATCCTAATAACTGTTGAAATAGTGATATCTTTCTCTGACTTTTGCTGCAGTTTTAATTGGTCCCTGATGAGGCTGAACATGTTAGAGCCAAAATTTGTAACATCCACACCTGCCTGTACGTCATCATGTAGAATGATGAGACAAAATAAGGTATACTGTTATTTCCCGTGTAACTACTCTATTCTGTCCTTCAGCTGGTGTAGGAGATACATATGTCGGGGCCGATGACATCGAGGTCGAAGGTAATTTCAAGTGGAGAAATGGAGAAACTGTCCAACATATTCCGTGGTCTTCTGGAGAGCCAAATGGTGGCAACACGAGTAACTGTCTTGTTACATGTGCCAGTAGTGCTGAATTTTGTGACAGAAAATGTTCAAATAAGCATGAATTTTTATGTCAGATAACAGTTTAAATGACTCTTCAGATCTATAGTCAAGTGTTTTTTGTTTTAAATTGCATTTTGTTCTGGTTAGTACAACTTAAAATGGCAACACAAATAACAAATATACGATTTTAAAACTTGTTTCGTGTGTGGTGGCCAATTGTAAATGCTGCTGACTTAAAGGATGGCCAACAGATTAACGTTTGTTACATGTAATTGGTGATCATTCAAATAGAATATGATCGCTAAATTTACTTCTAAATCCTATGTTGATGAAATAAATTTTCACAGTCACTTACGTGTCGTTTTTTACGGCAGGCGTGTTATGCAAATACTGAAAACAACGATTCGCATTGTTTGATTTTGTGATTTATGAGATGCTCAATATAACACTTTATGTATGAAAAAAATTCATCCATAACCTATTCGCCTTTCCTGATCGTTGCCTACTTGTACCTTCCTCTACCAGTGACAATAATTAGCTGAATGACGTGCATTCGACGTTCGTGTAAATGCTTTTCCCTCATTGATAAGTGCGACAGTATGTATGCCAAAATGTACTAAGCAAAAAGGTACAAGTAGGCAAAGATCAGGAAAAGGTGCAATCAGAAAAAGATTCCCACTCCAAAAACCGAGGTGGAAGAAACCAAACCAACGATCAGGTACTGATACCAAGAAAACATTTACTAAGCCGAATGAGCAGCTATTTTCCCAATAGGTGGCCACCAGAGTACCAAAAACCTTATGTACCAAAGTTTGTTACTTTGCGGCACATTATTTACTTACTTAGATACAGTCATGATGGTTGAATCGCATCTAACATGACGTACAAGGGGCTATCACAAATTTAAAGCGATTGAAAGAAAATGCAACTTCAACGGAGATGACTACTCAATAATCAAACGCATTGGGGATATCCAAAATGATATGGCAGAAATAGACTATTTTCAATATTTACTATTATACATTTTGGGAGGGGGGGGGGGAGGTTGCCATAGGGTTTTCACAATGCGGAAGGTCTTGCAAGCCAATTAGTCATTCGTCTCTGAGTAATGAATGTTTGTATGTGTTGGTGAGTTCTTTGATTAGGCTAATACTAGCTCATCATGATAACATGTCCGTGTGATATATACCTCATTATACCCAACATTTATATATATAGCAAAACTGGGTTATGAAGAGGTATACATATTTTTCTTATTTTTGCTCCAAAACATAGATTGTGCGTAGTTAGAACCGCCTCAGTACCCACAATTTATGTTTTGATGTATCGATATTTTTATTGAAAATGTTCAATATTTAAAGTTCAAACAATATCTGTATATTACATAGGCAAGTTTTCGTAATGTCTAAGCTGTCGGTTAGCAAGTTAATGTCAAGGAAAAGCCAGGTATGTTGCTCCGGGGTTAGTAGGTTATTCGGCGCCCAGGGATCTCCATCGTCGGGCAGCTTACTCAGTCTGTGAGTCCTGGTTTTTGATTCATCAGGATGTTTATAATGATTTATTTGTTTGTTCTTGATGATTCATTGACTAGTTAGAGATTCACCACGAGGACCAAATTACTAACTAAATGTTATGAACCACTGCAGAAGCTGAGGGTGAGGTTATGGCCATGTAAAACCGGTTTAAGCCCGCCAGTAACTTTGTGTTACTGAT
The DNA here is from genome assembly GCA_964017185.1 of Rugalucina vietnamica. Taxonomy (NCBI): domain Eukaryota; kingdom Metazoa; phylum Mollusca; class Bivalvia; order Lucinida; family Lucinidae; genus Rugalucina; species Rugalucina vietnamica. Next base: position 36,099,958 of record OZ024884.1, read on the forward strand.
CGTTCCAAGTCGATACTTCTGTGGTGGTTCTTTTTGTTTTATGTCTTGGTGTATAAATTTTTTTTGTGCTGTTGGCGCCTTATGTATGTTTTCATATTTTTAGTTAAGTTAAGGTAACTGAGTGGCCACCTATTGGGAAAATAGCTGCTCATTCGGCTTACGATATGTTTCATGGTATAAGTACCTGATTGTTAGTTTGGTTTTTTCCCACCTCGGTTTTTGGAGTGGGAGTCTTTTTCTGATTGCGCCTTTTCCTGATCTTTGCCTACTTGTACCTTTTTTTCATCACTCTCATAGTTTCTAGAAAGAAGTTGTTAAAACTCAATTATGAAACTTCTGCTCAGGTGAGCTAATTAAATGTGGTACTTGATTAAGCATAATTTCAGAACTAATTTTTGCGAGTGCGAATATCATCTCAACACTAAACTAAGATGTCTGAAGTATGAGGGTTATTGTTTTCAAACACACTAGCGCTTTGTTTTTGTTTTAAGTATCACTTATGTTTCCATAAATAGTCGAAATCAACTGCCTTGGCTCTACCGATATAGTCCCGTCATTTTATAAGATTGAGGATTGACTCAACTTGAAATAGAAATAAGCAAAGCTGATGAAAACCGAAAAGAGTCGTACCCAGATGATAACACTGGTCATAGCCGGCTCTACTTACAAACGGCAGCTTTAGTTAGTGTTGACTTGTCTTAATCTCTGAAGCATATTACTCATAATTATCAATAAGCAATTGAGAAATTCATAAATAAGTTTTGTCTTTTCTGGTGCTCAGAGAGAGAGATGAACAATCATCTCCGATATCCGCGGTTTTAAAGATTCAATCTCCCATACACCGCGTATACAAGAAAATAAAGACCTTTTCCAGGTGAGCGTTATAGGATCACATGATCATTTAGATTTCAGTGAATCTCAAACAAACCTGACCTTATAATTATAGAGGCAAAATTAATAACAGTTTAACTTCCTTTTCAGCAGCTTGAAAATGAATGTAAGCTTTCGTTTTCATATATCTTGGTGAAAGGATATTGCATTCTTCAGTTTTGATCTGATCTTAAAAACACTTCATGCGTCGACATTATTGTTATTGTAATCATTGATTTTTTTTTTTTTTTAAATTAAACAAAGCAGCAACTGTATGTATCTGATGATACGATTTTGCTGTCGTTCTCTTAATCGGAGTAGGTCAAAGTATGCAAACATCTGAGCCTTCATGCATAAGGAAAACATGTCCGTGCAATGTATACACCCTTTAATCCCACTTTTATATGGTAAAACTGGGGTTTACAGGGGGTTTACCTATTTTTCTTTTTTTTTGATCCAGAACATAGATTGTGGGTACTCTTTAGATCCTCCTTGACGAGGCGGTTCTAGCATGTACCCACAATCTATGTTTGTGATCAAAAGATTACAAAGATCAAAATTTTTCCAATGGAATTTTCAGTTTTTACAGCACAAAAAAGCTCTGTTTATTGCATGGGTAAGTTTTCGTAATGTATACAAGAGAATAAAGACCGTTGCCAATCAGCGCCGTTAGATTTCAGGGAATCACATTACAAAAACATGCCCATATGATATACAGTATTTTTTTTTTTCAGGTCAAAAATCAATAATTTTCAGAGTAAAATTTTTGATATATTTCTTATTTTTGCTCAAAACATAGATTGTGGGTACACGTTAGAACAGCTTCGCCGAGGCGGTTCTAACGAGTACCCATAATCTCTGTTTTGGAGCAAAAATAAGAAAAATAGGTATACCCCTACATACCCCAGTTTTACTATATAAAAGTGGTGTATAAAGAGGTATTAATTTCATGGACATGTTTTCCTGATGTTTAGATTTCAGGGAATCTCAAGCACACTTAACCTTATAATTACAGAGGCAAACTTGATGTTTAACTTCCTTTTTTCAGCAGTATGAGAACGAATTAAAGCTTTCGGTTACATATACGTACATCTCGGTAAAAGGAAATTGCGCTGTTCAGTTCTGTTCTAGACTTCATGCGTCTGAAAGCGCCTATATTATTGTCAATGTAATCATTGGTTCGGTTTTACAAATTCAACAAAGCAGCAACATTATGTACATGTACCTGATAGTACGATTTTCTGTCATTCTATTCACCGGAGTGGTTCAAAGTATGCAAACATCTGAGCCTTTATGTTCAAGATTCGATTACGAAGAGCGGCTACTTGCCAAAACCATCCGAATTGAGATGGCAATGGATGGTATTGTTAAAAATGTTTCGGACGCTCAAACAACAATGGAAGCTTTCAGAAGTGAAATATCAGAGATTAAAGCCAGGCTGGATGCATTGGAAGCAAAATTAAGTGATACCGATGTTCAAATGGGTAAGAGCATTTACCGTTTTCAATACTCATGTCAATCCAACAATGTGAAACAAAATGTGAGTGTTGCTTAAGTCTACTGATTTCAATTTATTCATCATACATGTATCATAATACACGCTGTTTTTATTTTTTATTAATTCTTTATTTTTTTTTTTATTATTTATTTTTTTTTTTCAATACGCGCCCTGTCGCATTGACCCCTCGGATGCGACATGCTATTTTTGTTATAATATTCGTCTCATACATACAACCATGTCAGATAATTTCGGCACACTTCAAATTGATTTTAGACTAACATTTTAGATTTGATTGCTAATCAATTTCAGCAGTCCAAAGCAGAGTATGCCCGTCCACCTACAAGTATAACGCACAACTTAAACTATGCTGGAATCTTAAAAAGTCCGACAAACGGAATTGGTTTGATGCACAAGAGGTGTGTGAAAAAGATGGTGGTCACCTTATGATATTCAACGTTGCGAATGTTTTCAATGTGGAACATGCAGTACGGTTTATGCAAGAATGGCTTACAACAGGTACTCGATTTTGTTTCTTTTGTCTTTTTGTTTAAAGTCTTGATGAATCTACAGTATAGAACTAAAATGCAGTTCATAGTTCCACGAATATCGTGTCACGCGAAATAAAATGGTACAAACTTGACGTCTAAATAATATCATGGCTCTCACTAAATTAAATGTGATTTGAAGTTGTAAACGTCGTGACGTCATCGATGCCGTACCGCTGTTTGAACACACACTGTGTATAAATTCTCTGTTTAATTTTCCAACAAGCAATACAGAGAAAGGAATGTAGATATAAGCAATGAATTATTTTTTTCTGATGTTCATGGAGGTATGCACCACAGTGGGTCATAGCTCCATGTACATCAGAAAAATGGAATTCATCTCTTAATTAAAATGTGATATTAGTCGCACTTATAAATTAAGCACGATTATAATGATGACATCTCTGTACGGGTAATATTTTAGTTGACGTTAATGAAGTGTTCGTCGGCGCTTCCGACATGATGGAGGAAGGCGTGTTCAGATGGACTGACGGTGAAGTGGCGAACATTACAGAGTGGCACCCGGGTCAACCAGGCGGTGGACGGGGTGAAAATTGCTTATATATCAAGAAGAGTTATGGATACAAATTTGGTGATAGGGCGTGTGGCATAAAACAAGAGTACCTCTGTCAGATAACTCTGAAGTAATTAGTTGTATTAAGGACATGGTGTCAACGTGATATATGTCGTAAACTGCCACTTCGTTCAAGTTTTCAAAGAAAACGATTTTATAGTAAGGTAAAAGTAGGCAATGATCAGGAAATTATCAATCATAGGTAAACTACATGTGATTTCTTATGGTGTTTGAATCACAGCGTGTCATGAAAAAGTTAAAATGATCTGACAGTGTTTCTTTTAAATTATCGCCTGTACTTAATGTGTTTGTTTCAAGCATATTATGCAAGTCTTACTCCTCCTGATTATTTTGTTATCACCAATTATGTTGTAGAGTAATGTAAAAATACCGGTTCATCGACATTAAAGCTTAAATAGCAAAATGACCAAAAGCTACGTGTACTTTATACTTTATTTTGTACAGTATAATGAAACACATAACAAACACTAAAGTTACAAATTGGCCAAGAAATATGTAAAGATTTTTATCATGTTTATGTTTTATTTATGTATAATAATCCACTTAACGAATGTTCTATTAAACCTTATACAGCCAGACAAATAAACACTACACTTATACATGTAAGTGTACCACTTGAAGCAGTCATTAGTTTTTCAAAAACGAATTAATAGTAAGTCTGAAGTTCGCGTTCTTCAGTCCTCGTAATTTTCACAATGTAAAAAAATCGACAATAGCTGCACAAAATCATAAGGACGAAGCTTGTGTTTCTATTTTGATGTACATCTCATGAAAGGTTCATGGTGCGAAAAAAGTACTGTCAGACTTGGTAGTTTTAAAATGAGATTAAACCATGATGCTCCTATATAGTTATGATATGTTTTGCCTTGACTATAAATGGAAGAAGGTCGTTTTGTCCTAGAGCCAACTAATAGTTTAAAAGAACACCGCACGTACGATTTTTTTTTGTGTGCAAGATGAATAAAAAAAAGTCTTATTCAATCGTTATCTGACACATCGGTTGATAGAGACCGCCGCAATGTTCGTCATCATAACCGTATCGTGACACAGATAAACAATTTGATGACGTAGATCTTGATGACGTCATACCGTCAACCGTTTCTCCGGTGATCCACACAAACTTTCCTTCCTCAATAAAGTCGCTTGCTCCGATCCATACCAATTGAGCGTTCACTGGAAATGGTTAAAATCATTAAATTAGTAGCTTGGAAATGCAGAAATATTTTTCTGATAATATATTCCATGTGTTATGAATATAGATATTAATGCGAATAGCTGATTGAAGCCTTTATAAATACATGTAAGGCATACCGTCGACTTCAAAAACAAATCCATGTTCAAATCATGCAATCTGCGTTCCATTTGAAAATGGATACCAGCCGTTTGATGAAGATGGATTTTGGCAAATTTACGTCAATATCATAGGTCATAGGTTATTTTACATATAAAATGGACGATTCTTAACAAAATGCGAGTTGTCAGCGGTCTCTGAGAGAAAATGAAATAATGATGATAAATTATTGTATAGGAATTATTATACTATAATTTGTTGGAAATGGGGAAAGCATATGCATAAATGGCTGAGCATATAGGCTTATATACTTAACTTTTCAATTAACATACATGTACTTTGATCATGTCGGTTTTACTCATGTGATAACTTTTTATGAGGGCATTACTTTCGTCACGAATGGACAAACTGAAAAGTTACGCCACCACCTAATGCAAATTGAAGACTTGTCATTTTTAAATTAATGGTTCTTTTGTTTTTCATTGCCTCCATGATGCATGTTTTTGAGTTTTGCGTAACGGTTAAGTGGCGACCTTTACATAATGTTATTATAGATGTATTCAATGAAGTAAAAATTGTTTACACTGACTGTGCTCTTGGATTCGAAAAAAATCGATGTTTAGTACATGTATATATTTAATTTGGTGATTTTGATGCTAGTTGAAAATTGTGAAAAATATAGGAACAGACAAGCGTGCAGTCTACACATTCTAGAAACCTTATTCTAAAAGCTTGTTCTATAAATATGTTATTTCATGCAAAAACCGGCGATTTGGTTTCGGTAAACGTACATGTATTACACAGTCATCCTTCGAAATTATTATTGTATTATTGTGATGTATCATGTTGCTTAACAGCCCATCTCGCACCTGGCATGACAAAAGCATCAAATGGTTTAGTTGTAAAATCATAAATATTCGATTGCCAAACAAAAGACAAATGACAATTTTAAAAAATTCCATACCAGTTCGGATATATTCTTTAATCATGCTTTTCTCCTCTGTGTTGTTGAATATGATAAGTCTTGCCCCCTCATCCTCACATAGTTTAACGGCATCAAACCAATTGACTTTTCTGGTCTCCAATCTCCAGCAGAGCTAAAGAGAAACGGATTGAAAATTACAGCTAACACGCGCGACGTCAATGTAGGATACCGGCGTAGTTTAGACAACAACGTCGCTCATGACGTCACAGTCATTTTCATTGAAAATAAATGCAAAATTAGCGCACCGTAAATGATGGGCACTTAGAGCCGAATTTAACTTGGTAGTCAATGACTTTTATTTTACTTTCTGATTCGCAATAGATTGACAAATACAAATTCTGATTTTAATCAAATTATATGGACTAGTTTTCACGAAATAATATTAGTTTATGCCTGAAAAGCAACGAGATTTTCGAAATTTCCCATTACGTTATGTACAAATTGACTGTAGAATTGCCCATTTTAAGATAGTTTCCCGACAAAACTTAGCAACTTGGTAACCATATTGTTTATTGCGTATATAGGCGTAAATGCCTGGTTTTACATTAGGAAAACATGTCCGTGAAATGTATACCCCCTTAAACCCCACTTTTATATAGTGAATTTGGGGTATGCAGGGGTATACCTATTTTTCTTATTTTTGCTCCAAAACATAGATTGTGGGTACTCGTTAGAACCGCCTCGGCAAGGCGGTTCTAACGTGCACCCACAATCTATGTTTTGAGCAAAAATAAGAAAAATATCAAACCAGAGGACCACTGGTCCTGAGAACGCTCACCTGAAGCCTGATCTTGGAGTATTAAGTCATAATGAAATGACCTTGACCTTGAATACTCACACACCTTTATTGACTTCATAAGTTGTCTGCATCTGCAAAGTTTCAGGTCTCAGGCTGCAATAGTTTCAAAACCCAGTGATTTCTGAAAAAACCATAATTTTAATTTTGATATTTAAATGACCTTGGGCCAAGGTCAAGACATGACCTTGGCCTTCATTAATTACTTACCTTCAATGACTCCATTAGTTGTCTGCATCTAGCAACTTTCAGGTCTCAGGCTGCAACAGTTTGTTTTCGCCTTTTCCCATGTGAAAGCCTATGTTTCCAAAATTGACCTTGCCGTAAAATAGGTCAAGGTCATCATAGGGTCATCATTTCAACAAACAATGATGGGCTGAAGTCCCAAATGCTACATACCAAGTTTCATGAAAATTGGCCTGCCAGTTCTTGAGAAGAAGATTTTTGAAAGGTTTTTACCATATAAGGGCGTGGCGGCCATCTTGGTCATGTGACCTGGATTTCGCGATCAAACTTATGTCTCCCCTACACATGGATGCTCCACATAAAATTTCACTTTGATTTGCCAAGCAGTTTCAGAGAAGATCTTTGAAAAGTGTGTATGGACAACAGACTGGCCAAGGTCAAGAGATGACCTTGACCTATATTAATCACATACCTTCATCTACTCCATTAGTTGTTTGCATCTACCACTTTTCAGGCCTCAGGCTGCAATAGTTTTAAAAAAATCCATAGTTTTCACTTCTTCCTATGTAAAAGCCTATGTTTCCAAATTTGACCTTGCCGTAAAATAGGTCAAGGTCATCTAAGGGTCATCATTTTATCAAACTATGATGGGCTGAGGTCTCCAATGTTACATACAAAGTTTTGTGGAAATCGGCCCACAGGTTCTGGAGAAGAAGATTTTTTACAGGTTTTAACCATATGTGGGCGTGGCGGCCATCTTGGTCATGTGACCTGGATTTCGCGATCAAACTTTCGTCTCCCCTACCCATGGATGCTCCACATAAAATTTCACTTTGATTGGCCGCGCAGTTTCAGAGAAGAAGATCTTTGAAAACTGTTTATGGACAACAGACTGGCCAAGGTCAAGAGATGACCTTGACCTACATTAATCACATACCTTCATCTACTCCATTAGTTGTTTGCATCTACCACTTTTCAGGCCTCAGGCTGCAATAGTTTTCCAAAAATCCATAGTTTTCACCTTTTCCTATGTAAAAGCCTATGTTTCCAAATTTGACCTTGCCGTAAAATAGGTCAAGTTCATCCAATGGTCATCATTTTATCAAACTATGATGGGCTTAGGTCCTTGATGCTACATACCAAGTTTCGTGGAAATCGGCCCACCGGTTCTGGAAAAGAAGATTTTTGAGTGGTTTTTACCATATATGGGCGTGGCGGCCATCTTGGTCATGTGACCTGGATTTCGCGATCAAACTTTCGTCTCCCCTACCCATGGATGCTCCACATAAAATTTCACTTTGATTGGCCGCGCAGTTTTAGAGAAGAAGATCTTTGTAAAGTGTATATGGACAACAGACTGGCCAAGGTCAAGAGATGACCTTGACCCATATTAATCACATACCTTCATCTACTCCATTAGTTGTTTGCATCTACCACTTTTCAGGCCTCAGGCTGCAATAGTTTTAAAAAAATCCATTGTTTTCACTTTTTCCTATGTAAAAGCCTATGTTTCCAAATTTGACCTTGCCGTAAAATAGGTCAAGGTCATCCAAGGGTCATCATTTTATCAAACTATGATGGGCTGAGGTCCTTGATGCTACATACCAAGTTTCGTGGAAATCGGCCCACCGGTTCTGGAGAAGAAGATTTTTGAGTGGTTTTTACCATATATGGGCGTGGTGGCCTTCTTGGTCATGTGACCTGGATTTCGCGATCAAACTTTCGTCTCCCCTACCCATGGATGCTCCACATAAAATTTCACTTTGATTGGCCGCGCAGTTTCAGAGAAGAAGATCTTTGTAAAGTGTGTATGGACAACAGACTGGCCAAGGTCAAGAGATGACCTTGACCCATATTAATCACATACCTTCATCTACTCCATTAGTTGTTTGCATCTACCACTTTTCAGGCCTCAGGCTGCAATAGTTTTAAAAAATCCATTGTTTTCACTTTTTCCTATGTAAAAGCCTATGTTTCCAAATTTGACCTTGCCGTAAAATAGGTCAAGGTCATCCAAGGGTCATCATTTTATCAAACTATAATGGGCTTAGGTCCTTGATGCTACATACCAAGTTTCGTGGAAATCAGCCCACCGGTTCTGGAGAAGAAGATTTTTGAGTGGTTTTTACCATATATGGGCTTGGCGGCCATCTTGGTCATGTGACCTGGATTTCCCGATCAAACTTTCGTCTCCCCTACCCATGGATGCTCCACATAAAATTTCACTTTGATTTGCCAAGCAGTTTCAGAGAAGAAGATCTTTGTAAAGTGTGTATGGACAACAGACTGGCCAAGGCCAAGAGATGACCTTGACCTATATTAATCACATACCTTCATCTACTCCATTAGTTGTTTGCAACTACCACTTTTCAGGCCTCAGGCTGCAATAGTTTTCCAAAAATTCATTGTTTTCACTTTTCCCATGTAAAAGCCTATGTTTCCAAATTTGACCTTGCCGTAAAATAGGTAAAGGTCATCCAAGGGTCATCATTATATCAAACTATGATGGGCTGACATCCCCGATGCTACATACCAAGTTTCGTGGAAATCGGCCCACCGGTTCTGGAGAAGAAGATTTTTGAGTGGTTTTTACCATATATGGGCGTGGCAGCCATCTTGGTCATGTGACCTGGATTTCGCGATCAAACTTAAAATGCCACTACCCAAGGAGGCTTCACATAAAATTTCAATTAGATTGGCCAAGCGGTTTCAGAGAAGAAGATCTTTGAAATTGTGGACGACGACGGACGACGGACGACGGACGGACGGACGCCGGATCATGGCTATCCTATTAGCTCACCTTGTGAGCCTTCGGCTCAGGTGAGCTAAAAATTTCCTCTGAAAATTATCGATTTTTGCCATGAAAAAATTACTGTATATCATATGGGCATGTTTTCGTAATGCTTTTTTATTGCGTGTATTGGTGAAAATGCGTGGTTTTAAATGTCAAAAATATTGATCTAAGGATCAGGGCCCTTATTTGTGATTCTTTACCTTTAATGTGTCCATATACATGTAGTTTGAAGGGCAAGTCTTAGTCTCATAGTCCATTCCGTTCAGGCGTTTGTTTAAGGCATCAACTGCATTCTCCAATGTCTTTATTTCCATCCCTAAGTTAGTCTCAATTTCGGCAGTTTTATTCGTCAGATCTGACCAGAATAAGGCGAAAGTTAGCGGGAACCATGTGCTTTGAGGATATTAGTTGTAACTTAAATAGCAACAATTATACCGCTTCTATTGGCGACTGAACATACCTGTCATTTTAATCACCGACATTGTCAATGGTTAATGACATTAACAACTTATGTCATTACTTATTTGAGTGCCCTTCCCAAGCTATATGAGCCTTTGCGTAAGGAAACCAACACTTTTGATTCTGACCAGGTCCGACACAACCCGGGGAGTACAGTCACAGAAGAAGGCTAGAAGCTTGAAATTTCGGGTTTAAGAAGCAGATGGGTTGTACTTTATATGTGGCGAAAACAAAGGCGCGTATCAGCTGTGCATTTACTGCACAGCTGATCTGCGCTTTCGGTTTCGCATATGCAGATTTTTGGTTATCTTATGCGGCGGCTCATATAGTTGTAATTGGTTCCTTCAATGACATTCGTCAGAGAAAAAATAGGTTTGTCCTACTTTGTAGGGCACATTTTTTCAACAGTGAGAATGGTTATTTTTAAAAGCTACTTTAAACCTTTAATGATGAATGGGTTCACCCTTTTTTATCATTTGGTTTAGTTCACTTTACTGTTTAGGGGCTTCCGGTGCGATTTTAATATTTTAATCCTTTTTTTTTTCGATGAAATTCCTCTAAGCAAACAGAATAGCCCCAGATGGGGCGACGCGTGCTGTGGCATCACATCTAGGGCTATGCTGTTTGCCTTTGTCACATAAAAAGGACACCAGACTTATATGAGTTAATGTCTTATTTTGTAAAACATTTTCAGATGCAAGATTTCTATAATTAACATGAATGCCCTTCTTCAACAGTTTTTTCTTTTTAATTAGTACTTTGAACATCCTCTGTAACTTTGATTTACTTAATTGTAACTTAAATGCCATACTTTATATGTTTCCATGGAAATTATTTAATTAGTTAGTGTCAGCTTAACTGACCTTTCAATGCATAACTGAGTATTTTAGTTGTAAATATAGTCTCTCATAGCTCAGCTCTGAGCGGTTTTGTATTGTATATATGTATTTATAAAGTATTGTTTTATATGTTCATACAAAAGTGAGACTCAAATAAATTATCGTATCGTATCGTACCGTGTCAGTAATGTTTAAATTAATGTGCCGTTCAAGCAGTATAGTTTTCATAATTATTTTCAATAGCCTCCTTCAGCAGAATCAATGGAAGTTAATCACTTATTTCACCTACATCTTTTTTGTCTTTAAAATTATATAATTCCCAAATCTCTTTCGAGTACTTTTTAAAGATTTTATTTACTTGACATAGTATTTTCCATTTTTATATTTACCTCAAAAAAATACCTTTTATGGCATGTTCCAGCTGTATCGTTTTCATAAGCAGTTTCTCTTCATAGTCGTATGATGAGCATTTTTCGTCCAAACCCAATGCTGTGGAAATCAAAGCCAGAAACACCAATCCATGTAAAGCTGTCATTGTGTGTATATTTGTCGAAGTTTCGTATAGAGCTTATTCTGTAGTTTCAGCCTCTGATTCTAGTTTAAATTCAATGCCTTAATTTATATATACGACTTGCTATTTCCCGGAGCATAATTTTGTTAATTAAATGTTTATGACATTAAATAAAATTTGCTATGTCTAATATGACCTATGATTATTTTATAGCACATGAAACGGCAGCTGCAATACTTCCCCGGGAAGAACTCGTGCCTATTCATTGATGGGCGGTACTAATTAGATGGTTTATGCTGGACCATAGTTGGTTGATTATTTTAAATATCTCATTCAAACCGTTGGTTCACCGACCCAAATGATGAAGATCAAGCATGTCAGTCTGACTGTGTGTCACCCGTTTATTAAACAAGCAATGCATTACGAAACCTTGCCCATGATATAAACAGAGATTTTTAGAAGAAAAGTTGAAATTTGCATTGGATTTTTTTTGCCTCAAAACATACATTGGGGTTCTAACGATTTCCCACAATCTACATTTTGAAGCAAAAATAAGAAAAATATGTACATTGTATACCCATATATGCCCCAGTTTTAGTATATAAACGTGGGGTTTAAGTGGGTAAATATTTCACGGGCATGTTTTCCTGATGTAAACAAACAATGGTTTACTCGTAGCAAACAATATGGACTTGCTCTTAGACAAGCTGTAACTTGGACAATCATGTGATATAGTTACAGACTTTCTCGGCAGAATAGTGTAGTCACGCAATGAATTGTGTTCTTCAATAATAAGAAGGATTGGTGATTCCAAATTTTCCGCTTGGCTGCAAAGTCCATGCAACTGTATATGTTAAAGTTTAATACCTTGCCTCTGATATGGGTTTTCGCCGAAAAGTTTTGTGTAATGGAAAGTCAGTTTCGTGTCAAAATCTTGATCTTAGTTTGTCCTAATAGGACCTGCAAAAACTTTGAAAATCGGTCAGCAGACAAAGTTTTAACGGGCAAACTGAATTTTGAATAGGGACTTGCATTGGCAAGGGAGATAATCCATGGTCATAGAAATGGGCATTTTTTCGAAATGTTTAACTTGATCATCAGGTAAGACATTGTGTAACTTTACAATGATTTTGAGAAATCATAATAAAATACCAAGAATTTCATTTTTTGCGGGAAAATATTTACCTGCCTTTCATGAGATTTTTGTACAGAAAATCCTTATGCAAAATGTTTTTGATCAGAACTTTTTATTTGTCCACCGATTTTCGTTATTTTGGTGCACATTTTTCGAAAAACTGTATGCTCAGTTGTGCAAAGAACGTATTTCATCTTGATTTAAGCAATTGCAAAATATCTACGAAAAACCATTATCAGAAACTAGGAAACACACTTAAGTTTAATAGTCACTTAAATATTGTCCATGCACTTAACAAAATCGGTTCATTTTTACCATGAAAGAAACCTATTTATCCCCAAAGTGCTATTGTCTATCAAAGAAGTCGTATATCCGTGCCTCAGAGATAGGTTTGCACTACAATTCTAAATGAAGTATTCTGATACTTTGAAATAATGGATCCGATGGGATTGGGAGATGGGGCTATCATTCTTTTAGAGGGTCCGGATGGGGTATAATCATTTACTGTTACACACAGTAGTAAAAACGAAATTTTAAAAATACTGAATAGTCCGAATTCGGCACTTTGCTAGCTTCTAGCACATTACAGTTGCCCAGAGCCCATCACATTATTGGACCTCTTCTCCAATTTACAACGACATTTTGAATGTGTGGTTTGATATTGTGTCTGCTAGGCAACTTCGATTATTAGGGAAGCAATTTTGTACTGATTGCATCTGTTTTCTTCTTCTGCATTAAAAGAGGTTTTATTGTGAAAAGGTACAAGTAGGCAAAGATCAGGAAAAGGCGCAATCAGAAAAAGATTCGCACTCCAAAAACCGAGGTTGGAAAAAACCAAACTAACAATCAGGTACCTATACAATGAAAACATATCGTAAGTCGAATGAGTAGCTATTTTCCCAATAGGTGGCCACTCAGTTTCCTAAACTTAACTAAAGATATGTAAACATACATAAGGCGCCAACAGCACAAAAAAAAAAAAAGAATATTATTTTTTATCATTTTTTTTTATTTTTTAAAAACAAATTGAATTATCTTTACATTGACAGTTTATATGTCAATGTTGATATTACCTGCTAGAAAGGAACTAGTCATTTTGCACTTTATGCGTATTCCATATCTAATGTGATGTATTTTCTTTCGCGCATGATGTCTTGGACTTTCTTATTTAATTGTTTTATTAATTCCCGAACTTTTCATCCTTTCTTCGGAAAAAAACTATAAACCTATTATTTCTGATTTTGAGATAAAATTTGAAGATTTCGTTCATTTGATGCTATGCCTGTCATCCTGTGTTAAAGCGAACAGGGATAATTTTTCTTCCCCACCAGATAGAAAATACCTAGTATGTTTTACCATGGGTAAGAAATCCTTATCTCACCCGCGTTATCTCACCCAGGTTATCTTACTCAGGGATTACTTAAAGAAAATAAATGATCCGCGGCACAAGAGAACCGATAATCTGCATATGCGTAACCAAAGGCGCAGATCAGCTGATCAGTGCCTTTATTGCGCTACACATATAAGTAGTAATGGGCGGCAGAATCCCTATTCTTCCTAAATCTGAAATTTCATGCTTCTAGCCATCTTCTGTGACTGTACAGACCGGTTTGTGTTGGACCTTGTAGAAACAACAAATTGTTAGTTTTCTCATGCGAAGACTCACTAGTTTACGTTGGTTGTATAGGACGCAGCATAACTTCGTCATGAAGTGTGCACATTACAACGTTGCTAGCAACATGCGATTTCACAAATTCGGAGTCCGGGACGTAAGTTTAAGTGTTTCCCCGAGTAACGTCTAATATAAATCAAGTCTCGCCGCCTAAACATATGCAAGAAAAGGAATCCTACATTCATGTTGTGATAACGATAGACAATGATATCACTCGATTCACTGTCTGGCATTATCTGACATCACTCGGCAAGCATCGTGATACTTTGGACAGGCGTGTCTATCTTATCAACAACCATAACTCATCCTGTGGTGCATATTGTTAATTTAAAATATCTTCTTATTACTAAAATGCAGTTATTATGTTAAAGGCTAATCGCGAAATTAATAGGCACCACATCATTTGCCTAACTTGCGCTTCAATGGCAGCGCAGGTATATAAGAAGCCACATAGTCTTATTGATGGAATTCTAAAATAAAACTATTCGCCGTCAGACTTTTCTTTAGTCCAAATTTTATTTAAAAAAAGGGGGAAAACAAAACGAAGAGGCCAATCGATCCAATCATTACAGGTGACAACGGTAGGCACAGAATCTCCTGGAATGACATTCCAGCGGACAAACGACTATTGATATGACGTTACTGTAGATAGAGCTAAATGGTTATACAGATTAATTAGAATCATCGCGTAGTTGTAGGCAATGAAGTTCCATTTTGCGCCTATAATTTGATACCGTTGGACATAGCTAAGATTGTCATTGACAACAACTACAATCTGTAAGTAATATTTTATTTATCTATTTATTTATTTATTTATTTATTTATTTATTTATTTATTTATTTATTTATTTATTTATTAAAAATCTATCAATCATTATATTTGTTATTATATTCTTCGAGCAAAAATTGTATGATTAATTTATTGGTTTATCTATTTAAAATAAAAATAAAAAATAAAAATAAAAAACACGTGTACGTATATTACTTCATTTATGTGTTAGTTATCATTTTATTTGAGCATCTGGGTGGTAAATAAATTTATGCTATTAAAGTTAGGTACGGATCATCAACCCGTTTACGTGAAGTAACCTTTTACGTGATTTCGCTTTAATTTGTGACGCAGTCGTTAAATGGTGCTATTTCTGATTTTGAATGGTGGAATTTGACATCAGCTGACGAACAGGGATTTGTTGTGAGCTGTTTTTAAAATTTCCATTGTTTGTTTATTCTGTCTGTTTTTCGAATTGAAAACATCTTCAAACAGCCATTTGTATTACTGTTCGAAGCTGTTTTCAATTAGACTGTGTTCAAACAGCCAAACCATGTTCAAATCATGAATTTCACATGCCGTTTGAACGTGGGATTCGGCTAAAATCCGTGAACGTCATTGATCATTACGGCATCACGTCACTGTCTTCAGTAGGAACAATATGGTTGACGCTCAAGAAATTCCTCGGTTTTCGGCAAATTTTACGTTGTTAGTGCTATTATTAACGAGTTTTTATACACAGCTGTAAAAATGCAAGGATGGCGTTCAAACATGCTTATTTGCATGGAAAACATGTCCGTGTAATGTATACCCCCCTCAAACTCCACTTTTATATAGCAAAACTGGTGTTTACAGGGGTATACATATTTTTTCTTATTCTTGATCCAAAACATAGATTGTGGGTACTCGTTAGAACCGCCTTAGCGAGGCGGTTCTTACGTGTATCCACAATCAATGTTTTGAACAAAAATATATAAAACATCCAACTTTCCCTGATAAAATTTTCAATATTTACAGCTGAAAAAAATTACCTGTATATTGCATGGGCAAGTTTTCATAATGATTTGGAAGAAATTTTAGCACTCGGCCCATGTTTGATCCAAATAACATCAGACTGTTTTTAACGCGCCTTCTACAATTTGCGTGACAAAGATCACGTAACAGGTATTACCAAATTTATTTCATCGGGAGCAAAATTCATGAGGAATGACACTTTCATTAGGGAGAATGCAATGATGATTAAACTATAGATACCAAAATCATCTTATTGACACTTCTAGACGATCAGGCAAACATGTCCGTGTAATGTATACCCCCTTAAACCCCACTTTTATACAACAAAAATGGGGTATGCAGGGGTATACCTATTTTTCTTATTTTTGCTCCAAAACATAGATTGTGGGTACTCGTTAGAACCGCCTCGGTGAGGCGGTTCTAACGTGTACCCACAATCTATGTTTTGAGCAAAAATAAGAAAAAATATCAAAATTTTTCAGCTGAAAATTTTCAATTTTTAAAGCTCAAAAAATCTCTGTTTATTGCATGGGCAAGTTTTCGTAATGAATATAAAAGCACGTCAAATCTATATGTGCAATCATGATTTCCGACAATATGTCAAAAGCAACTAAAACTGGAAATTGCATCTGAAGATTAGAGACGGCTGACTCTGGAAGTAGTCGGTGTATACAATCGGTATTAAAATATTAAATACTAAAATATCATGACACGTCAATTATAATAGTCGATTGACATTCACTAGTAACGCAATGTCACGCAATCATGGCCATGCAAGGAATATCCCTCTATACCCCACTTTCATATAGCAAAACTGGGGTATGCAGGGGTATACCTATTTTTCTCATTTTTGATCCAAAACATACATTGTGGGTACTCGGCGAGGCGGTTCTACTATGTACCCACGATCTATGTTTTGAGCAAAAATAAGAAAAATATAAAAAAAAAATCTTCTAAAAATTTGAAATTTGTACATCTGTGAAATTCTCTGTTTGTTTACTGCATGTGCGTGTTTTCGTAATGCATGAAGTGTTTCGGTATATTCGTATAAACGTGGTCTTTTCATTGACTAACGTCTTTTAAGGAATATACATGTATGTATATAATTCGGCAAATAGGTTACTGTATAGGCGGTAACTTTAATATTCATATCTGGGCGTGGTCGACTAGTCCATTTGTTCAAGAAAGGAGATTATAGAAAAGTCGAACTCTGTCAGCCTAGACCGCTGTCACATATTTACCGTTAGAAATCAGATACTTGCATTTTGTCCAGTCTATCGAATTAGACAAGCTCGTATTTCATTCTTATTTTTAAACGGAAAACATGTGAGTTGAATCTTTTAACTGTATACCTTTGGCTTTTACCTAAGTCAAAGATAGAACATACCCAATAACGTATTCATGAGGTAACGCCCATACAGTGACCTATTTGCTGAATTATACATTGTCACACTTGTATTTCGTTGTGCCGGATGCATTGCGAAAACATGCCCGTGCAATATACGGTTGTGAAAAATAAAACTTTTCAGTGGAATAATTTCGATATTTTTAATATTTTTTGCGCAAAACGTAACGTTTTTAGCTCACCTGAGCCAAAGGCTGACAGGTGAGCTTATAGTATACCCATGCTCTGGCGTCCGTCCGTCGTCCGTCGTCCGTCCGTCGTTCACAATTTCAAAGATCTTCTCCTCTGAAACCGCTTGGCCAATCAAAGTCAAACTTCATGTGGATCATCCTTAGGAAGGGGGAACGAAAGTTTATATAAATGGTCCAGGTCACATGACCAAGATGGCCGCCATGGCTATAAATAGCAAAAACCTTTAAAAATCTTCTTCTCCAGAACCAGTGGGCCGATTTCAACGAAACTTGGCATGTAGCATCGGGGACTAGGGCCCATCATAGTTTATATAAATCATGACCCTAGGATGACCTTGACCTATTTTACGGCAAAGTCAACTTAGGTCTCCAATGCATTTGAATGGGAAAAAATGGTAAAATGCTATTTTATGGGTAAAACTTACTAGGAATAGGCAAATGGACAGAAGATTAATGTTAATGGAAAATTTTAGCCCCTGAGGGGTTGTCTGCCCCTGCCCCGGGGCTATATACATGTATATGACCATAATATTCGAACATCTTCTTCTCTGAAACAGCTAGGCCAATCAAAGCCAAACTTCATGTGGAGCATCCTTAGGAAAGGGGAATGAAAGTTTAAATAAATGGTCCAGGTCACATGACCAAGATCGACGCCATGGCTATAAATAGAAAAAAAAAATAAAAATCTTCTTCTCCAGAACCAGTGGGCCGATTTCCACGAAACTTGGTATGTAGCATCGGAGACGAGAGCCTATTATAGTTTATATAAATCATGACCCTAGGATGATCTTGACCTATTTTACGGCAAGGTCAACTGAGGTCGCCAATGCATTTGAATGGGAAAAAATGGTAAAATGCTATTTTATGGGTTAAACTTACTGGGAATAGGCAAATGGACAGAAGATCAATGTTAATGGAAAATTTTAGCCCCTGGGGGGGGGGGGCTGTCTGCCCCTGCCCCGGGGCTATATACATGTATATGACCATAATATTCAAACATCTTCTTCTCTGAAACCGCTACGCCAATCAAGGCTAAACTTCATGTGGAGCATCCTTGGGAAGGGGCAATGAAAGTTTATATAATATATAATTGGTCAAGGTCACATGACCAAGATGGCCGCCATGGCTATAAATAGCAAAAACGTTTAAAATTTTTTTTCTTCAGAACCAGAAGGCCTATGATTTTGAAACTTGGTGTGAAGCATCTGGGAATGGAGCTCTACAAAGTTTATATAAATCATGACCCTGGGATGACCTTGACCTATTTAACGGCAAGGTCAACTTAGGTCTCCCATGCATTTTAATGGAAAAAAAATGGAAAATGTCATGTAATGGCAGAAAACTTGAATTTGAATGGGAAAAAAATAGGAAAAAATGTAATTAAGTGGCAGAAAACTTGCAAGAAATGAGCAAATGGACAGAAGATTTATGTTTAAGAAAATATTTTGGGCCCAGGGGTTTGTCTGCCCCTGCCCCGGGGCTATATACATGTATATGACCGTAATATTGAAACATCTTCTTCTCTGAAACTGCTAAGCCAATCAAAGCCAAACTATTTATGGAGCATCCTTAGGAGGAGGGAATGAAAGTTTGTATAAATGGTCAGGGTCACATGACCAAGATGGCCGCCATGGCTATAAATAGCAAAAACGTTTAAAAATCTTCTTCTTCAGAACCCACACCGTACAACCGGCGCCTTTGATGACAGATTATTAACATTGATGACAGACGAATTGTTTTGGTTGATTAAGTAGGTGGGTGATGTTTTTTGATTTTTAAACATTCTCAGAGAAATCCTCTGGTGTTCTGTGACTGGTAATTTAACTTGTAGATGTCTAAAGAGTTTACAGACGCATGATGAATACATACCTGTCACTATTAAGGCCAAACTTGGTCATCGTTTCAGCGTTTTCACAAGAAAAGTCACGAAAATTGGTTACCTGCTCAGGGCTGGCGTCTTTCTGTTGTTTTTTTGCTGAATTTACTTATATACAATAAAACTTCTATCATTTAACTACATTTCTGCCAAATCTGAATTCGCAATTCTGTATTATAAAGAAATGGCATGCCCTCAAAAACAACAGGTAGGCAGAAAATGGCTGCCTTTGTCTACAGATGAATTTTTTTGAGTGGCTGTCTTTGATGACGGTATGGGAATTTTCGTGGCTAACATTGATGACTCTGTTTTGGATCCTCACACTCAGTGTCTCCATAAAGAATTAGAAAAGGTTCAAAACCATGCTGCAAGGTTTGTGACTGGAAATTATGTTTTTGAAACCGGGAGTATGACTGACAGTTTGGGACAACTTAAATGGGAATCTCTTAAGAAAAAGAGGAAGGACAGTAGACTTATATTGTTATACAAAGGTCTGAAAGGTAAAGCCAGAATACCAATGGATACCAAGACTAGGCGATGCAGAAATCAACACTCTTTGTCATTTCAGATAAACCAGTTAGTAAAGATGCCTACAAATATAGTTTCTTTCCCCAGACTATCAGGGACTGGAATAACCTCCCTGAATCACTGTTTTCCTCTGCTGAAATATTTTCCCCCAAGCGCACCCCCTGGTGAGGTATTGTCATTTTGGCGTTTCACCAGTAAACTATTCTGATTCTGACCAGTTGTCAATCACAACCTTCAATGTATATTGCTATTTCACCAAACGAAAATCCATCATTCAAAGGTTATTACATTACGAAAACACGCCTATAATAACTATACAGTAACTTTTTCAGCTGTAAAAATATGAAATTTTCAGTTGAAAATTTCGATATATTTTCTTATTTTTGCTCAAACCATAGATTGTGGCTACAAGGTAGAACCACCTCGGCGAGTACAAGCCGGCTTTTACAGCGACGCAACAGAGTGTTGGATTAGCACGCATTACCAGAGATCCTGGTTCGATCCTTGGCCGGGGTGAAAAGATTATTTGCATCTTTTTCACCTGTTACATTTGGCGCCCAACGTAAAATGACCCATCCAATGGCTCGGAGCACATCCGTGTCGAATTTAGGTTCGTGAGTGTCTAACTGAGATTCGGGGACGAATCTAAAATGGAGGGGGAATATGTAGGTATAATACACACTTGTATCGCCTTGCGATACAAGCCGGCTTTTACAGCGACGCAATAGAGTGTTGGATTAGCACGCAAGAGATCCTGGTTCGATCCTTGGCCGGGATGAAAAGATTATTTGCATCTTTTTCACCTGTTACACCCACAATCCAAGTTTTTGGGCAAAAATAAGAAAAATAGATATGACTATGTTAACCCCATTTTTACTATATAAAAGTGGAGTTTACTGGGGTATAATGCTATCCTGATGTACCGACAGGGTGTTCCTGTCGATGTTCAGTCACAATAGAGTGAACGAGAAAACGAAGTGTAGCGCAGTGCAGGTTGGCCAGCTGATATAAGGTTAACACATCAAGGAGTGTTTATTCTTCAAATGAGGTTGTGGGTGCACCAGAACTGCATATGAGCCGGTATTTTTCTTCAAAGCGACAATATGAGTCCAGTATGATTTTGACTCAACGTGGAAATTGATTTTTCTTCTCTATTGTGACCATCCTCAGTGAAAATAGTCTTTTTTTCAAGTATCTTCGTAAAATTCCGATCTGTCTACAACGTTAGCCACTAAAATTTGTCTGGTGTCATCAAAGACAGCCATGTCAAAATCCATCTGTAGACAAAGGCAGCCGTTTTGCAAGTACCTGTCATCTTTGAAGGCATCCAGTTTTTTTACATTGTCGAACTGGGGATTCAGATTTGGCAGAAATGTAGTTAAATGATAGAAGTTTTATTGTATATAAGTAAATTCAGCAAAAAACAACAGAAAGACGCCAGCCCTGAGCAGGTAACCAATTTTCGTGACTTTTCTTGTGAAAACGCTGTAATGATGACCAAGTTTGGCCTTAATAGTGACAGGTATATATTCATCACGCGTCTGTAAACTCTTTAGACATCTACAAGTTAAATTACCAGTCACAGAACACCAGAGGATTTCTCTGAGAATGTTTAAAAATCAAAAAACATCACCCACCTACTTAATGAACCAAAACAATTCGTCTGTCATCAATGCTAATAATTTGTCATCAAAGGCGCCGGTTGTACGGTGTGGAACCAGAAGGCCTATGATTTTGAAACTTGGTATGCAGCATCTGGGAATAAAGCTCTACAAAGTTTATATAAATCATGACCCTGGGATGACCTTGACCTTTTTTACGGCAAGGTCAACTTAGGTCGCCGATGCATTTGAATGGAAAAAAATAGGAAAATGTCATGTAATGGCAGAAAACTTGCTAGGAATGAGCAAATGGACAGAAGATTTATGCTTATGAAAATATTTTAGGCCCAGGGGTTGTCTGCCCCTGCCCCAGATGTAGATGACCATAATATTCTAACAGCTTTTTCTCAGAAACGGCTCAGCCAATCAAAGCCAAACTTTATGTGGAGCATCCTTAGATAGAGGAAATGAAAGTTTATATAAATGGTCAAGGTCACATGACCAAGATGGCCGCCATGGCTATAAATAGCAAAAACATATAAAAATCTTCTTCTTCAGAACCAGAAGGTCTTTGATTTTGAAACTTGGCATGAAGTATTAAGGAATGGAGGTCTACAAAATTTGTATAAATCATGACATTTGGATGACCTTGACCTATTTCACGGCAAGGTCAACTTAGATCGCCCATGTATTTGAATGGAGAAAATTGTTTAAATGTCATTTGAAGGACAAAACTTGCAGTTAAGTGGCAAATGGACTGAATTTTTATGATTTGAAAAAGACATTGACTCCAGGAGTTATTCTGACCCTGCCCTAGGGTTATATACATGCATTGTACCATTCTAGTCTAACAAGTTTATTATCTCAGGTCTCAGGTGAGCGTTTACAGGACCATTGGTCCTCTGGTATTTGGTTGTTGACATTCAAACATTAACGGTTGTACGTCTTACTCCTTTGAAAAACTACACAGAAAAAGTATTGTGGTCTTTTTTATCCCAAATAATCAGAATACTGTAGTATATTTTGCAAAGTTGAGCTAGTCATTCTGCTCTTCGAGTGTGTTGTAGGAAAATGTTTTGTCGTGTTTTATGTATTTTCTTTCCCAGCTGTTGTCTATGTTGGGACTTTAAATTTAATTGCATCGTTTCCTGATCCCTCTATGCTTACTTTTCATTGCATTTTCTTCTGTCAATTAAAAGAAACCCATCATTTTATGCTTGTTAACAATGTTTTATCAATAAGAAATGGAAATCAATAATTATAAAATATGATTTGATATCGAGATTTCGGAAAAAATAACGGTCAGGGGTGAATAAAATATAAACTTTTGATCCTTTTGAAGCAGCGAAAACGTTCAAAGGAAAGTAGTATGGGCCAAATTGCACAATTTCTGGTACTTAACCTTCATCAGTGACCCTTTAAAAACCGGCAACGATAGCCAGATAAATGCCAATATACTGCGATTTCAAAACTTTACTCAAGGGATGTCTAAATAAAAAGCACATGCCTAAACCGGATCAAATAATCCAAAACATTGTTTAGAAGATGGCTTTAAACGTACAATTTTATACTCTGAATATCCTTAAATATCTTAAAAGAAGTAAATGATATAATCTACACTATGGATGATGTACGGGAAGACGTTTTAGGGCCGCCACACGGCACAACGCCAGCTGCAGTACTAGCAAATCATATATAAAGTTTGATCTTTTGGAAGCATTGAGAACTTTCAAAGGGAAGTAGTATGGGCCATAGTGTGCAATTTCGGGTACTGAACCCTCATCAATGACCCTTTATAAACTGGCGACGATAGCCAGATGCATGTACATATACTGCAATATCAAAACTTAGCTCAAAGGATGTCTAAATCAAAGACACAAGCCTTAACGAGTTCAAATAAGCTGTGACCATGACGTGTATGCCGCACCCGGTTTGCCGGGCCAGTTATAGTTTCGTTTACATTTATTTTAAGTTTGAATTACATATATACTCGAAGCCAAAAGTAACTTTACACTGTTTTTGTAGATAGTTTTTTTCGGGTATAGTTGTGTAATATTTATAAAGTGTTTGGTATGTCTTGAAGTCCGATCAATTACGCATTAGATAGGCGAAGTTGTAAGGATTGTAATGCCATAATGCTGCCACATGTCCCTATAAAAGATGAAAGGGGTCAAAATAACGTTTTCCCAAATTACATTACTTTTGACGTGTTACTGTAGTTTTATGAATTAACAATTTTAAAGTTTGAAAACCAAGTCTTTAAGAGATGTCATTGTATTGCTCATTTCAGTTCAAACAACACATTGGAGTGATGTTTTCAGGTCCAGGGCCCTTTAGCGACATTAACAATGGTTTCAATGGAAAATCTCATTACGAATTGTTTGCCAGTTTTCTTTCAAACCGATGGGTTTTTTGCACCGGCCACACATTTCATTTGAGGCCCCAACGATTCGCAATAAAAAAGGTTCGATACAATTAAAGGAAAAGTTTCAGAAATGGTTAAAGTTTTCTATTGGTTTATTTTAAAGGGAGGTAATTTCGATGCAAAGCAATTTTAACGGCCTGTAAAAACCTAACCAAATGTCGGAGCGAAAATACCGGGCAGTATTTTTGACGGACAATAAGTGGTTCTTGGCACAGCCTGTTCAAATCTTTTGTCCGCCTTTGGTTTGGTGCGAAAATGCCAATTTTGTGCTTTTAATAAAAGTACAGATAACTCGCAATCGGATCAAATTGTATTGACCGCTTTACCTGCATTATGCTCGGGCACATTTAGGAAATGCACTCCAATAGATACATTGTTACAATCCAAAACGAATGAAGATTTATTCAAGAATGAAAAGTGTAAAGTTACTTTTGGCTTTGAGTATAGTTCACTATGTATAGAAAATGATATTCTCACTTCTATATACAGAAAAAATTGTCAAAATGCACTATTTCATGCAAGATGCATGTATAACAAGATGTAAGGCACGGCAATGACTACGAATCACTACCCTACGACTATGATAGTTTCCACAGTAAAAAAAAGATACAGTTAGGGTGAAATGTATTGACTTTGAATTCATAATTTTGTTTCGTAGTTATGGTATCAAATAACTTACGATTAGTATTTTGACAAATTTGCTATGGTGGAAGAAAAGGCAAAGGCACGGCACAGCACGGTCAAATCTTACAAGGAGTGACGCGAATACAATCGCCAAGAATAGAGTAAGTTATGCTAAATATAGAATAATCAATGCTACGTAGCAATAATTGGAATGGCCTTCATAAAAATATTAAACCAATTTAAACTAAAAACGACATTCACAATGACGAGACTTTAATAGTCGAAACCGCGGTATGGCCCATCCCTTTCTCATTAATGTGTTCGCTGCTCTTAAAAGATCTCAGTTTTGATTTTTATTCAAACTGAACATAATTTTGGGAACGTCATTCTTTTATCGATTTTAATAAATATCTCCAATCATAGTTGATTTTTCTGGAATTCAGAAAAAATCTAAACTGTTAGCAGCTCAATCTTTAAAGACATTCCAAACTAGAAGTTTACATTTTAGCCACTGGTCCGGTTGAAAATGAATTTAAAACGGAAATGAATCTAAGACGCTATTCACTGCTGGTTGGTTGAAGTGTAGTTTAGAAACCAAATGTAGCTTTTTCATTCAGCGATGACATCATGTAGGCGGGGAATAACAGTGACTTTGTGGAATAATGAATGCATTGATATGCCCCAAAATGACGCTAGTTTTTGCAGATCAAGGGACGGCACAGTTATGAGTAATAAAATCCTACCAAGCTAACTCCTCTTGTCTGAAATAATGCCCCCATAAGGCTGCGTTCACATAGAAATATACGGTATACGGTATATGGTATTCGCTATACGCTATTCGGTATTCGCTATACGCTATACGGACACGGCGTTTCATATAGAAATAGCACGTGCTGTCAGTGTGCTCTTTTCGTGAGTATGAAAAAAGTTGCACATTCGGTGTTTTACATTCATGAGGATTCAAATACATGCTTTCATTGTGTAAAAAATTGTTTTTAACTTAGTTTTCTAGCAAAACGCTCTAAAACTCGTGTAAATACAAAATTCAGACCAGCAAAACCACTATACGCTATACGAAAATCGAACATGTTCGATTCCCACTATACTATACTATACGCACCTATACGCGCCTACACGAACTTTTCGAATAGTGTCCTCCTATGCGACCCGGTATGAGGAAATCATAATGTTTGATTTCAAGTATTCGCGTGCCCTCAAAAACGTACACCGTATACCCGAATAGTCTACTCCTATGTGACCGCAGCCTAAAACCTTAATTCTTTTATTTGTGTTTCTGGATCGTGCATGCTTTTGTGTTCTCGTGAATGTATGTTTGCCGTGTAAATAGTTTCCACCTTGGAAAGCGTTACTTTTGAGAGGAAAGATTGTTATTGCTACATTGTTTGTGCTGATCGAAACAATTGAATGATAAAAAGTAAAACTGAGTTTTTTTAAGAGCAGGGAAAACATTAATGAGATAGGGGATGGGCCATACCTCAGTTTTGGCTACTCAAGCCTCATCAGTGACCCTTTAAATCTGGCAACATGGAGCCAGAGACAATTACTGCAATTATACAAATTTTGACTGTGATGTCAATACAAAGACAGGCAAATCAAAATTGAGCCAAACGATTAAAATTGTTCAGAAGAATGTATCTAAACTGAGCATAAATTTCTGATTTCTCAGAATATTATCACAGTGACTGCGTTTTATATAATCTAAAATAGTGAAAAAGGCAAACTTGTTAGGAAAGCTGAGAGTTATTTTCCGTAAAGGTTTTAATATAAAATCTCCTGTTTTTACTTTCTAACGAAGACCGATCTACAATCTTTCCTATTGCTTATTAAAGTAATTAACAGTACAACGGGTTCAAATATCTATGTAGACGTCAAAGAACTCCGTATTTCTCGCCAGTATATGGTTGCAATTATACTAATTTATTGAGCAATATAAAATGTCACCACCTGATGGTTATATTGAAGTCAGGCATTTACATTACGAAAACTTGCTCCTGCAATATACAAAGATTTTTTTGGAGAAAATTACGAAAATTTCATCAGAAAAATTTTGATATTTTTCTTATTTTTGCTCAAAGCATAGATTGTGGGTACACGTTAGAACCGCCACGCCGAGGCGGTTCTAACAAGTACCCACAATCTATGTTTTGGAGCAAAAATAAGAAAGAATAGGTATACCCCTGCATACCCCTATTTTACTGTATAAAAGTGGGGTTTAAGGGGGTATCTATTGCACGGACGTGTTTTCCTGATGATTCTTTTTTGCAGACGTAACATAATGACAAATTTCACCCAGAACAACGATTTTTTTCTTTTTTCTTTTTTTTTCAGTAATATCGCCGTCTTCAAAGACATTATTGATCAGGCGAAGTTTATTATATTCTTTAATAATCATCTCGAATTTTACAGCTGTATGAAAAAAAGTTTATTGCATGGGCGCGCGGTCGTAATGCACGAAGCTTCTTCATCTGAAGGTGCTAGCCTGTATATCCCTAGCCTGTACACCCGCGTTTGTTTAAGAGTAATATTAAATATATCCGCTTAGCCGAGGTTGTCCACGGACAAGCTTCTCTGTGCGTTGTATTTCTAACACTGATGTAGTGCATTGTAATTGTATAAATATCCCTCAAGACGTTGTCAACAATAATTTTAGTGTGATTTTCTATGGCACACAATAAGCTTATGAACCGCTGTTTTATCAAAAATAATATGCCACATAAAAAGACGACATGTACGCGGAAACATAATGTTCGCCACCGAATGACCTCTTTGAGTGAATGCATTACACTACCGGGGTGATTAAACATAATTTGTCTGTTTTTCAATGATATTATTTTTTTTCTTTTCAAGGACTTATATAAATCTTTGGATGTCTATGGCTCTTGGAGAAATTCGGTCTAGTTAAGCTTGTTTTAATAGTAATGCCGCCAATCATTGCTGTAACAAGTATCATTTCCCCTACCTCAGGCTAGGAAGGTGCTATTGAAGGTAATTCTTCTTTCTCACTCGCAAGAAATTATATATTTTCCTCTTGATGGAAGTAATTTCAAAAATTATTAAGTGGGAAACCTAGTTCAAATGTCGTACGGCTAATGAAAATGTTATTAGGTGGGAAACCTAGTTCCAATGAGCCCGTATCAGTGACCCTTAACCAGTCTGAGATAGATATACTACAATTTCAACCATTTACACAATGGGAGTCTAAATCAAATTGAGATGGCCGAACGGGGTTAAATTATTAAAAGTATTGTTTAAAAATATTGCTATGAACGTACAATTTTTATACTTTGAATATTCTTACTGATCTCAAAACATAATTTGCACAATGAATAACGAGTAAGCTTTAAACAGCACTAGGGATGTAACTTGGATGGGAACACACACAGTCAGTGTGATATCCCAGATCTGGCAAGCTTAGCAAATTTTGAAATAAAGTTGTTATTGTTTTAATAATAATAATGTTTTAATAATAATAAAATTATTATTATTATTATTATTATTATTATTATTATTATTATTATTATTATTATTATTGTCGTTGTTGTTGTTACACAGTGAATGTTATTACATTTTCAAATTTGGAGTATTTCAAATATATTGTACGTTAAGAATCACCACCTTAATAGAATTTTGAATTTTTGGCCTCTTTGGGATAATTCGTCTTTGATTTAGACTATACCAAAAGTAGATGAATAGGAGAAAGTCTGCATCTGCTGATAATAGGTATTGGAAAGGCACAGTACTATTTTCCCCCATACCGATAACATGTGATGACGTAGCAGACCTGAAACGGTGTTGCTATAAATAGAAACGGCTCATGGGATAGGTAAATCGCACCTCTGCAGCGCCATCTGTATCGCACAGCAGGCGTAAAATTGGCGATAATTGAACCTGTTGTTAGACCAATTATTTCATTAATGTGTATGTTCTGTCAAGGCCGTTATCATGAATTCCAATGACGTAGTGCAATTTGATTCCTTTTGAGAAAACTGAAAACATGCTACTGAAAGCGGTTATGTTAATCGAGACCATAATCGCAATGTTTCCTTCACGCAAAGACAATTTAAATAATTAAGCTGACTATATACATCGTATCAAGGACTCTCTGTGTAGAAACTGCTTGATTGTATACTTATAAAACGCATGCATGATCTATAAAAAAAATATTGACTGAATCAGCAAATCTTTGAAAAATACATGTAATACAAATGTGCGACTTTCAAAAGTTAAGATCAACCATGATATTCGCTAATGCATGAAAGTTGAAATTCCGACAAGCAAAGCACACATTTTGAGTTCATAACTTTGTGTTTCATTAATTATATGCTTCTCTCAAAGTTTAGACAGATGCTCACTCATATCTTCCGCCCTTTGTGATGCAATTATTCAAATGCAATTTTAAAGATTTGTCGTGACATGTACATGCTCTTTTAGAATACGTTGATATTTAAATATTTTATTAACATTCATTTGTATATCGCCATACCACCACAATTGCTTTTGGTTATCGCTGATTATCAGGTACATGTTAATTATCATTTATAAGAGTCAATGTAATCGTTGATTAACTCCTGCTGCTATCTCGACATGTTCTCTTCGCAATGACTCGTCTAATTATAGAACAAATTTCTGCGCGGGAAGCCGGGGAAATTAGTCACATGTGTTTCCTCAAACTATTGCCGATGCAGGCTTTCGCCTTCATAGGCTTTTGACTATACTGGTGTAAACTTTGGAAATTGCAGCTATCAGGAATGTCTGGCTTTCGCTGCCAGTTTTGTAAAGGGTCACTGATGAAGGTTCATTACCCGAAATTGTACAATATGGTCCACCTTTTCTCTTTAAATGTTTTTACTGCTTCCAAAGGATCTAACAATTATGTTTTATTTACTTACTAGATTGAATATGCATTACCCCAAACCATCTGTTCCAGTCAGGTATTCAATACATTGAATTCTACAATCGTTAGTGGTCATGTCCTTTCACGTTTTGCAGACATAGAGGATCTTACACGAGTGGTCATTTCATATGAAATTTATTAAACGAGCCTTCGGCGAGAAATGACCACGAGTGTAATGACCATATGAAATGACCACGAGTGTAAGATTCGTTTTATCATATGACCTCTAAAATTGGTTTTTATCGCTTTTAAAGTGGACATGTTTCCAAGGAAAATTTACATTGTTGTTACGGACGTCGTCAATGACGTTACGTATTCCAGCAAAAGTGTTATTACACGTGTGGTCATACGATTTTCATGACATGACGTTATCCACTGGAAAACAGCGGCGTCATATGATAAAAAACTTTATATCCTAGACATTTCATCTTTTTCAGATTAGAGGAAATCTTTTGAGATGGCCGGACTAAAATAAACCGGTAAGATCAGAACACAAGCATAACACCGTTGGAGTGACCCGGACAAAAATAAACCGGTAACATCAGAACACAAGCATAAAACCGTTGGAGTGACCCGGACTGAAATATTGTGGGGTAGCATCAGTATACAAACAAAAAGGCGCTGTCTCTTTTCCTGGAAGTGAACGTAGTACGTCAATTAACCACATAGTCACATTCTTATTTGCTAGTGACACGGAAATACAACAACTAGGGTTACTATCTTCTAGAACGACATGGTATCTCCCGGAATGCAGTTTGTCAGGAATTACTCTGTTATGATTTCCAGTAATTATACATCGGAAGATTTTCAGAATGTGACTCTCTTTAGCGAATATCACGACATTGAACCAGATTACGACATTGAGTTGATAAAGCGAACGGCAAAATTACTACGTAACATTTGGATACCTTCAATAGTTTTGATTGGACTTATTGGCAACACGTTGTCCTTGCTCGTGTTTTCTGCTAGGAACATGAAACACACCTCCTCGTCCATATTTTTAGCTGCCCTGGCTTTGGTTGACAATATTTTCCTCGTGAATTTGGGACTTGTCTGGATTGACGGCGAATTCAATAATATTCTCAGATTTTCAATAGCCTGTGAATTAATTATGTTTGTCGCGTACGTTACCGCATTTTTGAGTGTATGGTTTGTGGTTGGATTTACAACTGAACGCTTTATTGCGATTTGTTTCCCGCTTCGAACGCGCTGGTTTTGTACTGTATCCCGGGAAAAAGTGGCTGTTGTTATTATGACTATAGCGGCGTGTTTGTTATACAACCACAGTTTTTGGACAATAGACATTATTCTAGCCGGTCCAAGATATAGATGTGTTATTAGGGAAGAAACGGTTTGCTATCTTAACGTGATCACATGGATTGATACGTCATTAACCATGATTATACCGTTCTTGTTAATAACTTTCATGAATATCCACGTTCTAATAGCAGCAGCTATGTGTCACATGAAAACTCAATCATGTTGCCGTGGCAGTACATCAAAATCCATCGGATACAGTGGTTTTAGTAAATCGAGAAAGACGTTGCGGTTTATTTCGCAGTTGAGAGTGACCAGGACACTCGTGCTTGTTTCTACGACTTTCCTCGTGCTCAATCTACCCAGCCACACGTTAAGACTGTACAATTTGATTTACACAACAGCTCACCCAAAAGACCATTTAACCGTGTCCATACAACACTACTTCGTACAAGAAATCGCTAATTTCCTATACTACACAACATTTAGTTGTAACTTTATTCTGTATTCTCTATACGGAAAACATTTCCAACAAAACCTGAAATTGCTATTGAAATGCTCATCGTTGTTCGAGGAAGAAAGAGCTTTAAGTATACGACGTCTGAGCTCTGCGAGAATCCCGTCTTTGAGGCACACAAGGACGTCTGTTTAGAACTGAACGCAAGACTAAGTAAACCCTTTCACAACGTCGCGAATTTTTTTTTTCGCTATGGATTTATGTAACGGCAAGACTTCAAATACTGCTCATCCATCACAAATAAATAAACATATATTTTGTCAACACGTTAATATATGTGTTTATGTGATTGATGTTTTATGGAAAGTTAATATGTCGCCGATTAACAAAAATAATTTATAAAGAAAATAATAAAATAAAAAAAAATAAATATATAAAATGTGGAAAATAAGGTCTTTTTTATCACAGATAACAATGTTAGGATATTGTGAAAATGTTATTATTGTGAAAATAATAAAATCAACGTTGCTATGGGCATTTAGCTTGTTTGCCACTGTATCAAGTGCTTTGCAAATTGTCTTGTTGTTTAATTCTTTGAAATATCTGTTTCTTTAGATAGCACAGCTGAGAACCACGTGGTACGGAATATAAGTGACGCACAATGAAATTCTGTCCGAAGTTGATGCTCCTATAGCGTTTACTCTATTGGCTGATAGATAGGTGCAGTCAATACAGACATTAAACATTTATTGAATGAAAGTAACATTAAGGAATACTGGTTATTCCGTTTTCGCAAACACTTCCGTCCAATGAACATATAGTACTTCCATCACAATACCATTGAAGTGCCAGAAAAAAACGAAATAACAGGGAATTCTTATGTAACTTTCTTTCAATAAAATGAGCTTTAGGCATCGCCTTGAAACGATCAGTAATATAAATTTACCGAGATGCTTAGACCGGCATACCCGCCTACTATAATAATTATATCATAACAATAAAACATACCGTCTGCTTTCCCAGATTAGACGCATCGCTCTTTTGTGTCACATCTGGTGCTTAATAATTTGCCTGTGTCCAACAAATAGGACAGCTGGCTTACATGCAAAACTGTTTGAAACATCCATTTTAGGCTACGATAATATGATAAATGAGATAATACTAAGAGCACTTTTTATAAAAGCTACTGCTGTTCTATCCATACCATTAATTGAAGTCGCATTCTATATATAGTTGTAAACTGCACCATTGTGTTATAAAACAATTTGGGTTTCCGACCAGGTCCGACACAGGCCGGTCTGTACTGTCACAGAAAAACGCTAGAAGCTTGAAATATTAAATATAAGAAGCAGAGCAACGGTTCCATCCGAGTTACTGCACAGCTGATTTGCGCCTTTGTTTTCGCATATGCCAATTGTTGGTTTTCTGATGCTGTGGCTCAACTCTGAGCATTCTGCAAAACAATGTCTAAACCGCGTACATGTATCTGTGTTGGTGGCGTCTGCGGCGTTCCATATTTGTGTAGACGGATAGGTGACTACTATTTAACTTAACGTTGCCCTCCAGGTGAGCTTTTCACACTGTAATGCAACAGTCATTTGTATACCCGGCTGCCCTAAAGCCGGGAATAACGGAGGTACAATGGGGCTAAAGTGCCCTAATTTAACCTCTAATGTGTCCCGGCAATGCCGGGAATGTGCCGGGGTCTTAATTTACCGCCAATACACGTTCACATTAATCCAAATTAAATAATAGTTGTATTTTAACATTTAATTAATTACTTTTATTGACAAGTCTGCCTGAACAGAAATTCGAACCCCTCTCTCATATGTTTTCATTAAAACAACTACCTGCTGTTGTTCCATAGTATTGTCAGCTTCCGGGGAGCCAGGGCTTTAAGCAGGGATTTTACCACAAATATGACCCCGCAGTGCCGGGCTTTTAGCCGGGTATTAAAATTTGAAAAAAAAAAAACAACAACAAACAAACATAATAATAAAATAACGCATCGCTTTTCCCCAAAAGACTGGTGCATAACCATGCTCTGGTGTCAGTCCGTCGTCGTCCGTCCATCAGCATCGAATATCTCCCTAACCAGACCACAGCCAAATGAAGATGCCTCCTTTGGGGCCGGTTGACTTACTAAGTAGACATACCCATATTTTGTTTGCTGAAAGTTTAATTTTATATTTTGTCCAGAATGTAGTCTAATTATAACGAAAACTTGCCCGTGCAATACATGTATAAAGAGAATTTTTTTTCAGCATTAAAAATTGAAAATTTCATTGGGAGAAAAAAATGATTTTGCTCAAACACCGTCGGAGGCAGTTGTAACGAGTACCTAGCCTAGGTCCAGCCGTCAATATAATTATTTTTATGCTTATTTTTCGACCTTTTTTGACAATAAGTACGTTCTAAAAATTACACATCATAAACGGCCTTGATTTCATTTTAGTGACCAAAAAAAGGAAAATAAAAAAGAGGAAAAAAGATCAGACTGGAACCCAGGCTAAAGAGTACCCACAATCTGTATTTTGTATGAAAAATAAGGAAAATAGGCATACCTCTGTAAACCCGAGTTTTATCATATAAACTTGGGATAGGAGGGGGTATACTTTCCGTGGACATGCTTTCCTGATGATTGCATTGAAGCTTGG
Organism: Rugalucina vietnamica; assembly: GCA_964017185.1. Classification (NCBI taxonomy): domain Eukaryota; kingdom Metazoa; phylum Mollusca; class Bivalvia; order Lucinida; family Lucinidae; genus Rugalucina; species Rugalucina vietnamica. The sequence goes on from OZ024884.1 coordinate 36,133,856, forward strand.
AATGTCGGGTTGGTTTCTCAGGATCTACGAATATTATAAACCATTGATCTGGTTCCACCTTGGCACATTTTACTTTGATCGCTTTTGAGATGAATAGGGGTGGGGGTAGGGGGAAAACTGTTTAAACGCAACTTTTAAGTCACAATAAACTAAACCACTTTCTAAACTCACCACTTTACCCGGTTATAGAAAATTGCCATAATTGTTTTGCATATTTCAAAGTAGTTTACAAGTATCGCTCATCACGAAAAAATGTCCGTGAAATGTATACGCCCTTAAACACGTCTTTTATATCACATATTTTATATAGGAAAACTGGGATTTGCAGGGGTATACCTGATTTTCTTATATTTGATCAAAAACATAAATTGTGGGTACTCGTTAGAACCGCATCGGCGAGGCGGTTATCACGTGTACCCACAATCAATGTTTTGAGTAAGCATATTAAAACTATCAAATGTTTTTCCAGTGAAATTTTCAATTTTTAATCCTGAAAAAAAAAATCCGAATTTTGAATGGACAAGTGTTCGTTATGCAAATGTGACTTTCGTCGTGCTGTACATATTTGCGTAATCGTGACGTTGAACATCTGCGATAAATTGTCTTTTCCATGCGGAGGTTTGCAAAATGAAATACAATCATGACAATTTCTTAAAATCACAAAACTGAGGTAAAACTTTGGAAAGCAAAAAATTGAGATTTTTTACTGTTTCAGTACGCTTGGTTATCTTCTCTACATGTAAAACGTTTTGGTAGATCATTGCTAATGTTATGTGAAACGTCTTTTTACGTGCAGGAAGAACAAATACATGTAATTATACAAATGACAGTTCATGTCGTTGAATCGAAAATGCCATTTTACCTTCTTCTCTTGAAACTTGGCAGTCAACTTAAGGGCTAAAGCCCATAAAACTAAAATGACTTTACAGAATACACGACCATATAATAAACTTTACTTGCCATACTAACTTTGCCAACTTCGATCGGCTATTCAATTAAATGATTGGGTGGGTGGCGGGGGGGGGGGGGGGAGAAAACAAACCTTGTTTATGTTTTGTTTTCGTTCGCGGCAAAAATATCTTTAAATTTCAACCATCGTTAAAAATGTTATTTTTCACGTATATATAGATACACTTTGAAAAAATTCACGATCAGTTCAGAAATAAACAGAGAAACGTGCCGATGAAAAGAATACCCCCCTTGAACCCCAATAATTATTTTTAATAAGCGAGCAACTATTTCCCGAAAGGTGGCCACATAGTTTAAAACCTTGCATCTGATAATAAGTTTTAATGGACGATAGAAGAATTATTTTATATCAAAATGTTGATCACGTTGATGTTGATTAATTTGTCCAAATAGAACCGGCAAAACGTTTGACAATCGATCATCACATGAAGTTTGTATGGCCAGAACGAATTTTGTATAGGGATTTTGCAATTTGGCAATTGAGGTAAACGACGATCATGAAAATGCATACTTTCCGAAAACCAATTACATGATCATGAAGATTTTGTTTCATTTAAGTCATTTGTGTTATTTATAATGATTTTCAGCAATCATTATGAAAAACTGATAAATTAAAATTTTTGCAGGAAAATATTTACTTCCCTCATGACTTTTAGTACAAAAATTCCCTATTCAAAAATGTTTTTGCCAGAACTTTTTTTTATTTGTCAACCGATTTTCAAACGTCATGCTGCACATTTTGCGACAAACAAAATGCTCAATGGTGTCAAGAAAATATTTTATCTGCATTTATACAGTTGTAAAGTATCTGCAAAAGCCATTATCAGATACTAGGAAACACACTTTATTAACGCGAATTTAAACAAATGAATAGATAGCCTCATAAACGGCCAAAAACAGCCAAAATATCCGACACGATAAGACACCAGATTCACAACAGAAGTACATTTCGGAACGGTCAGTATTACAAAATACTGGGGACTTTGACGCGATTTGAAATCACGCCCCAAATTTCTGCAGTTGATCAAAATATTTAGTCAGTTGTTCAGTCCTCGTGATGAATCTCGAACTTAGCTAGTAAATGAATCGTCATGGAATATATAATAAATAATGATAAATGCCTTGATGAATAAAACTAGATCAATATCCTAAAGTTTTGCAGATTCTAAATAAGTTTAAAAATGTTTTACTGCCCGACTGCGTACTTACTAAAGTAATTAACCGTATTATGGGAACGGTCACTTATTATCATTTTTGACACATTCCAAACAGTCGCCAATATATGAGGCTTCCTTGAGTGACAATGGCTCTTTATGGCACCAACAATAGGCTTGTCTTACTTTTCCTTGACGCATACTCCCACTTTTTTGTATCGTTTATGTACTAATATGAACCCGCATTTAGATACAAGAAACAATTTCAGAGAGATTTGTAAACCATGATCCAGTGCTACCTTGTAGGAAAATTAACACGATATTTTACCGTAAAATTCAATTACTTAATATAAAGGTGTGTACAATTAAATTTGTTTACTGAAAATTATTTAGTTCAGTATATACTTTAAATGCACATTTTGGGGTGCAAATACTTGTAACCTTAACTACAGTCTACTTTAACTTTAAGGGAGCATTATAATTCTGGGCTAGGGATTGCACAAAATTTTCATCATTACAAGTACATATAACGCTTTACGATTCGAATCTTCTTCAGACAAACAGATAAATGACAGTCCCAGGCAAAACTACAATTACAATCAAAGACTTTACCCACAGGAAGAGCAATTTCTCGTAACAAAATCGATAACGGCATTACGAAAATAACCCACGCATTATAAAGATATTTTTTCAGCTGTAAAAATGAAAACGTCATGAGAACAGATTTGATTTTTTTTATATCTGTGCTTAATCATAAATCGTGGGTACACGTTAGAACCGCCTCATGTGGTTACAACGAGTATCTACAATTTATATTTTGGATTTTCATTTATGTTTTGAATAAAGAATAAGAAAAGGATATACCCCAATAAACTTGTGGCAACATAATTACTATATAAAATGGGGTTTAAAGGGGTATATTAAATATTTTCATGAACATGTTTTCCTGATGGCACATGCGGTTCACTTTTGGAACCTGGAGACCCGTCGACCATAAAGTTCATTGAGTTCACAGCTACAACTTAGTGGCTGAGAAAATAATCAGAATGAAGAAATAGCCATTTTTTTTTTTTTTTTTTTTTTTTTTTTTTTTGAATTTTGAGTCAATGGAAACAAAGAATGCCACAGTAAACGGAAACAAGTAGGCAATGATCAGGAAAAGGTGCAATCAGAATGCAATTCCCACTCCAAAAACCGAGGTTGGAGAAACTTAAATTGACAATTAGGTACTTATACTTCGAAAATATATCGTAAGCCGAATGAGGTGCTATTTCCCAAAAGGCGGCCACACAGTTACCCGTACTTAACTAAAACAATGAAAACGTACATACATAAGGTTCAAACAGCACAAAAATTCGACTCCAGAACACAAAACAAATAGAACTACAACAATAGTATCGCCTTGGAACGATCAGTAATATAAAATTATTGAGGGGCTTAGATCGATTTTACAGGCCTCTTAACTCACCCGCATCTTCTGCAGTGGTTCACAATATTTAATTAGTTGTTCGATCCTTGTGGTGAATCTCTGACAATGAAACTTAAAACAAACAAATAAATCATGATAACCACATTTATGAATCAAAAATGAGGACACACAGATTCAGTAAGCTGCCGACGAAGGAGTTCCATTAGCGCCGAATATCTTAATGAAATCCGGAGTAAGAGAAAAACACCAGACTGGTTGAACCCCGGTGGGCCAACCAACAGAAAAGAAGCTCTGGCCCCAATAAAAATGAATAGCTTCATGTGGGGGGTCATCATAGCGTCTGACGTCCGACCCACCGGCGTGCAATTAAAGAAGGCAGCATAGTTATGAACCACGATTGGGTTAAAACAAAAGCATGCGGACGGTCGCATAAAATTTAAGTTATAACCTATGTCTGTGTAATGATTTTTTGAACTGCAACTAAAAGTTTCTTAATTTTGTAAACTAAGTCACCATAAAATTCTGGTTCCGAAAGGCCCTTGCGTAAAAGCTTCTTTAGATTTACATCTTTCTGTTGCAAATGGATTTGTTTCTTCTAAAATTTATGATAAGCGCGATAACTTTGATTTTGATATAGTAGATTTTCCATTTTTGGATGGTGACGTTCCTCGTCTTGCTTCTTATGGTGTATACATTTCGCAACTTATTAGGTTTGGTAGAGTCTGCAATCATGTTACAGACTTCAACGCTCGAAATAAATGTTTAACGACAAAACTTCTCCAACAGGGCTATCGGTATCATAAACTTCGAAAAACCTTTTCTTAATTTTATCGTAGACACAATGAATTGATTTCCAAATATAATGTTGGGTTAAAGACGCTTTTAAGTGAGGGCCTTTCGGAACCTGAATTTTATGGTGACTTGGTTTACAAATTTAAAAAAACTTATAGGAATTAATGATTTTTCTCTTCAGTTCAGAAAAATCATAACACGTTACAGACGTATAGGTTATAACTTGAATGTTATGCGACAGTCTGCATGCTTAGTTTTTAACCCAATCATGGTTGATAACTATGCTGCCTTCTTTAATTGCACGCCGAATGGTCGGGCGTCAGACTCCATGATGGCCCCGACTTTAAGCTATTCATTTTAGTTGGTTGGGGCCGGAGCTTCTTGTCTGTTGCTTGGCCCACCGGGGTCCAACTGGTGTTTTCTTTTGCTCCGGAGTTAGTAGGTTATTCGGCGCCCAGGGATCTCCATCGTCGGGCAGCTTACTCAATCTGTGAGTCCTGGTTTTTGATTCATCAGGATGTTCATCATGATTTATTTGTTTGTTCTTGATGATTCATTGACTAGTTAGAGATTCACCACGAGGTCCGAAGAACTAACTAAATGTTATGAACCACTGGCCATGTAAAATCGGTTTCAGCCCGCCAGTAACTTTGTGTTACTGATCGTTCCAAGGCGATACTTCTGTGGTGGTTCTTTTTGTTTTATGTCTTGCTGTTAAAATGTTTTTGTGCTGTTGGCGCCTTATGTATGTTTTTATATTTTTAGAGAAGTTAAGGTAACTGAGTGGCCACCTATTGGGAAAATAGCTGCTCATTCGGCTTGCAATATGTTTCATGGTATAAGTACCTGATTGTTAATTTGGTTTTTTCCAAAATCGGTTTTTGGAGTGGGAATCTTTTTCTGATTGCGCCTTTTCCTGATCTTTGCCTACTTGTACCTTTTTAGCCCAACATTAAATTTGGAAATCAATTCATTGTGTCTGCGATATAATTTAGAAAACATTTTTTCGAAGTTTATGATACCGATAGCCCTGCTGGAGAAGTTTGGCTGTTCGGAAGTTTCTAGTCTGTATTGGACTGGAATAAACGACCACAATTTATGTACAGGCTAACATCAGTTACTGTAGCACGTTTTTTTTTTTTCTTATCTTTTGTCTCAAAAATTTACCCATTTATGATACCCATGCAGCCGATCTAAATTTGTGTGATTTTAACAAAAGTCAACTAAGATCAATAGACTTACTTAATTATACATGTCTGAAAAATCAAAATTCAAATATCCCTAACGGAAAAGCCAGTTTCTACATTTACATTATGAAGGTATAGCAAATTCAAGTGCATTCTCGCGAGATCAGAAGATACCTCATCTTGATCTCTCGCATTTGACGCTTTGAATTGTGGGATATAGCCGATTTTGGCTACATACGACACACGAAGAAAGCTGGGGCATCCCGCATGAATTTCCCAGATCCCATTGGCCAACTGCGACAGGTCAGTGCGTGAAGCGCTTCCTGTCAGCGACAATGATTCAAGTGACAATAGCCATAAGTGTTATTATATGACTGGACTAAAGTTTCAAGTTATGACGTCATAACTATTAATTAGTGAATGAAGTACCTTATATGGTTATTTGGGCGGTGTTGGGTATGGCTTTAATGTTATAATTTGCACGTGAACTATTTACCCGACCTTTATCAAAGCATATGATTTGACTAAAGCATTTTTACGTCATATCTATAGTCACATGGCGCTTTTAGTCATTCCTCATTGGCCATAGACTTAATTCTAACGGATTGTAGCGCGAAATTCGCCGCTCACTTAGTTTGGCTCTGTTCTTTCGTCAGCCATGTTGGCTTCGTAAGAAATGCCAGATCATTTTGTTAAAATTATCCTACCCACCCACCCATGAATTTGGAGATAATATTTGAACGTGATTGAATAGATAATTCTATTCTAGTTTGTCTGTTTGTTACTATTGGTAAATTTGTGGGCTTTGATTGGCTCTGCATTTTTAATTCATTGTCTTTTCTAAAGCTATTAATAGCAAACACACATGTGTGTTTGCTTTAGGATAAACGTACGTAAGAAATTTAGAATAAAAAATCTACATAGCTTACCGAACAAAACCGACGGTTAGACGGCCATTAATGTTGGGCGCAGACATTTTTGTCGGCATGCGCAGACAATGTGTCGTTCAGATGTCGGGAAATTTGTACTTTCTTTTTCTTTTTTTCGGCTGAACATTTTTCTTTGTCAAACATATTTCCATATATCCTATTTCAGATCATATTTGTTTCCAAAATGTAAAAATATAAGATAAATACACAATTTACAAATGCAGACGACGATGAAGATTGGTTTTTCGAAATTACACCGTTAAAATCCTCGTATTATAGCAAACCAGTCAACAAGGCAATATCAACGCTCGAAAAAACAAGCGTCTGCGAGGTGTACCTAAAGCAGGTAACCGGCGAAATTATCGAGACGTTTCGAACAGACGGAAATTACGCCGTGAATAGCGTGCCTGGATATTTTGGGGGACAATATTTGAGGTTTGAAGGAACAGAAGGAAAACATTTAAGGGAGCTACCTACCTAGGTCTACCTAAAAACCTAACTAGGTCTACCTAACTACCAAGGTCTACCTGCCTACCAATGTCTACCTACCTAACTAGGTCTACTAACCTAGGTCTACCTACCTAGGTCTACTTTCCAAGGTCTACCTACCTAAGTCTACTAACCAAGGTTTATCTACCTGGGTCTACTTACCAAGGTTCCCTTTCCTAGGTTTACTTACCTATGTCTTAGTCTACCTATCTAGGTCTACCTTCCAAGGTCTACTTATCTAGGTCTACTTACCAAGGTCAAGTTACCAAGGTCTACATACCTAGGTCTACTTCCAATGTCTACATACCTAGGTCTACTTACCAAGGTTTATCTACCTAGGTCTACTTACCTTAGTCTATCGAACTAGGTCTACTTACCAAGGTCTCACTTCCGGGGTCTACTTACCAAGGTCTGTTTACCAAGGTCTACCTTCTATGGTCTACTTACCAAGTCTACTTACCAAGGTCTACCCACCTAGGTCGACTTACCAAAGTCTACCTACTAGGTCTATTAACCAATATCTACCTACCAAGGTCTACCTACCAAAACCTACATACTAAGTCTACTTCCAATGTCTACTAACCTATTTCTACCTACCAAGGTCTAACTATCTACGTCTGCTTACCAAGGTTTACTTACCTAGGTCTACCTACCTAGGTCTACTTACCAAGGTATACATACCTATCTATGTCTACTTACCAAAGTCTACTTACCTAGGTCTACCTACCTAGGTCTACTTCCCAAGGTCTACCTACCTAGGTCTACTTACCTGGGTCTACCTACTATGTCTACTTACCAAGGTCTACGTCCGGGGTCTACTTACCTAGGTCTACTTACCTAGGTCTACGTACCAAGGTCTACTTACCAAGATCTACCTACCTAGGTTTACCTACAAGGTCTACTTACTCAGGTCTACTAAAATGGATAGTTGGATACACTTATTGACAAAAAAATCCCAGCATACGGTTTTCCGTGTGTGTTTGCAAATAAGGCAGCGTGCCTTTATTTCATATTATTGTGGTTTAATGTTTTGTATATGAATTGTTTCATAAGCAAAATTATTTTTCCGCCAAATTAAATGTATTTTTAAAATTTAATGAATGTCTTTCATTTTTGTTCAGTCCGAACTTCAGTAATTACAATTAATTGAGCGCCTTTTATAAGCAACATGTATACAACAAAACTATCCCAAACAGTTTCTATGAACATTGTTATTCCTTTTCAGCGATCGGGACGAAAGTCTTAGGAAGCATAAATGACAAATCAGTGAGCATTTCTACATAAAACAAAGTTAAGATAGCCAACAGTGAGACTGCAGCAATAGCCAATTTCAATTTTCCTTATTTCATGTCTACGGTCTGGGATGTTGCAGCTTGCCTGAAAGAGCCATATTCTGACATTACGAAAACACGCCCATGCAATAAACAGAGATCTTTTTAAGAAGCAAAAATTTAAATTTTCATTGATAAAAGTTTGATCTTTTAAATATTTTGACTCAAAACATACATTGTGAGTACACGTTAAACCTCGGTGATGCGGTTCTAACGAGTACCCACAATCTATGTTTTAGAGCAAAAATAAGAAAAATAGGTATACCCCTGCACACCCCAGGTTAACTATATAAAAGTGAGGTATTAAGGGGTATACATTTCACGGACACCTTTTCCTGATGGCTTAGCATGCACCAGTTACTGGGAGAGCATTCCGCAGGAAAATGGCCAATGAGTTGTCGTCGGTTACATTACGAAAACATGCCCATGTAATATACAGAGATTTTTAAGTTGTAAAAATTTAAAATTTTCAGTAGAAAATTTTTGATATTTTTCTTATTTTTGCTCAAAACATAGATTGTGGGTACACGTTAGAACCGCCTCGGCGAGGCGGTTCTAACGAGTACCCACAATCTATGTTTTGGAGCAAAAATAAGAAAAATAGGTATACCCCTGCGAACCCCAGTTTTGCTATATAAAAGTGGGGTATAAGGGGGTATTTATTTCACGGACTTGTTTTCCTGATGATCTTCTCCAAGTCATGTAAAATGGGAAATTATAGAACGTGTATATAAGTGAGCAAAGCTCTCAGAATTGTCTAGACTTTGATGGCTATGATTTTGAAAAACTGTTCATAAACGTTCGTCAGAAATTCCTTATTTTAACTTCAGCACACATAGCCAAAGGCCACCCTAGTAATTATGGAATTCAATATGTCTCACAACAAACAATGGCGCCAGGGTTATTAGACGTAACTAGGATAAATCCTTGGAATCTTCAAAGAGTTTCATTAGTAAGAAATATTAGACTAAATATAATACAAGAAATGTTCTTGGAACAATAATCAAATATCTGGAAAAAAAACAACAAAAAAACATAATTGTTATGTATGGCAAAATGCGAGTATGGAGATGCGTCATTGAATTGGGAAGGGAAGATCTAAGGCAAAACTATGACATACAGCTATTTGATTAAAAGTAGTAAACGTTTCGCGGCCCCCATGGCCGAGCGGTTAAGAGCACTGTTTCTGAATCACTCGATCATCTCACCGCTGTGTCTGGTGTGGGTTCGAGCCCCGCTCTGGCCACATGTGAGACAAGCCAAGTTCTGCTTGCGGGTGTGTCAGGTGGTTTTTCTCGGGGTTCTCCCGTTTTCGCCCCACGTACTGATTGGCCGTCTCATATGAGCTGAAATAATCTTGAAAGGGACGTAAAACTGAATTAAAAAAAAAATAAAAAAATAAAACGTTCCTGTGTAAAACATTTCGTTTCAGATTCGACCCTACCATTCGACTCTACCTGTGGCCCAATTTTGCTTAAAAAGTGACCCAGTCGGTCAACCCAGTTATCTAGATCTTAAAAAATACACATAAACTCATTTAAATCGAGGCACATAATGTGACAGAGTTTACCATCACGAAAACATGTCCGTGTAAGGTATACCCCCCTGAACCCCACTTTTATATAGTGAAAATGGGGTATGCAGGGGTATACCTATTTTTCTTATTTTTGCTCCAAAACATAGATTGTGGGTACTCGTTAGAACCGCCTCGCCGAGGCGGTTCTAACGTGTACCCACAATCTATGTTTTGAGCAAAAATAAGAAAAATATTAAAATTTTTCTGCTGAAAATTTTCAAAATTTTAAGCTCGAAAAATCTCTGTTAATTGCATTGGCAAGTTTTCGTTATGAATTTCGTAATATTGTCTGCTATATGAGATCAAACAGCAGTCATTCAGTTGCAATAAATACGATCTAAAAGTCACAATATTTAAAAGCTTAATTGTTGACTGCTGGTGATTTCAGAGAATTTAACAGATTAATTGTTGACTCTCTCTTCAGATACTGAGTCGATCAATTTCTGATCATCACCTCAGGTTCTTGGTGATTTTAGAGAATGTTTTTGTTGTTATTTACTTTTACTCCACGTAAGTTTAGAACCGCTTCGGGCATGTGGCTTTCACGAGTATCTAGAATGTATGTTTTGAGCCATTATTGAAAAAATAAAAAAACAATGCAGAACAAAACAACAAACAAACAAATGGGGATACACATTTTACGGGTATATTATCGTGATGTTGGATTTGTTGGATTTGTTATCGACTACCCTGTTGAAAGTTTGAAAATTATAGTATATACGAGTAGTAATTCTCTTTGGCTCCATGTTGCCAAATCTGAAGGGTCACTGACGAGACTTTAATAGTCGAAACCGCGGTATGGCCCATTCCCTTTCTCATTAATGTGTTCACTGCTTTTAAAGGATCATAGTTTTTAATTTTATTTGTACCAGGCTTCCCAGGTTGAAGCTTAAACGTGAAGCATATAAAAAGGTACAAGTAGAAAATGGTCAGGAAGTCAGTTGAAAAGGTTTAATGGTTTCTTTTGTTCAAAACATGGATTGTGGGTACACATTAGAACCGGTTCTAACGAATACAATCTTGTTTCGGATAAAATGTATACACCTGCAAACCCCAGTTTAACTATACAAAAGTAGAATTTAGGGGGTATTCATCACAGGAAACTCCCAGGAAAAATATGTCTAACAAAGTAAGTTAAAATAACAACATTAACAATGATCACGTCGCATCTCCTACTAATCAAACGTGTATTTTGAAAGAATGGGTCTCTTGTTGCAAAAGATGAAAGACGTTTAATTCTTTGAAGGAGACGTTATTATAACAGTGTTTGTAAATCATAAATTGCTTCAGCTGAAGGGGAATTTGTAGATTATTTGTAGATTAATTTTTGACAACAGTGTTATTGTTTGTCATCGAAGTCTTACATCTGTGCCTCAGAGTCAGGTTAGAATATAATAGAAAACGTCCTTTAAGATGAAAGGACATTGCCATAATGCTTGAAGAAATATAGAAATTAGTATCAAGTTCTTTAACAACTAAACATTGGCATACATTTTATTCCCAGTCTCTGAAATCAGGGATGGGAGTGAGTCACGTTGCAATAGACCTGATGTGTGTTAGCGACGCCCTTAGGGGCGTAAATGTTAACAAATACACACGTTATTCTGTTCTGTTCTGATACGAAACCTTTGATAGGAAGTAGTCTGAATTACTGTCAGCTATAAAGTTCGTTCAACAACTGAAGTTGAAAAATCTATAACGGTCTGTTATAAATAGATACGCAATTTTTGTGAATCAAACGTTTACGTCAGGGCTATTAACGTAACATGGCTATTTTTTCCAAGCGCGATGTACGCAAGAAATAAAAATCTAAACATACTAGAAGTTATGTCCTTGCAATAATGATTCAATATCAGATTAAACAAAATAAAAACAGAACATCAGTATCGTGAAATGCGAGTGGGAAGATCTGAGGCAAAAATTATGGCATATAACATTTTTATACAGAAATTTATTATCGGTTAAGATTCATTTTCTAACCAATATTTAACATATTTGGTCCCATTTAGTTAATACTAATCTCTGTATCGACTACCCTGTTGAAAGTTGCCATATTGCAGTAATTCTCTTTCAAATTGGCTCCATCTTGCCAAATCTAAAGGGTCACTGACGAGACTTTAATGGTCGAAACCGCGGTATGGTCCATCCCCTTCCTCATTAATGTGTTCACTGATCATAAAGGATCTCAGTTTTAATTTTATTTGCTATTACTGCAGCTGGTGTTGTGCCGTGTGGCGGCCCTAAAAAGTCTCCCCGTACATCATCCATAGTGCAGATTATATTTTCTTTTTGGTCCTTTGAGATCAGCGAAGATATTCTGAGAAATCAGAAATTTATTATCAGTTAAGATTAATTTTCTAACCAATATTTAACATATTTGGTCCCGTTTAGATAATACTAGTCTTTGTACCGACTACCCTGTTGAAAGTTGCAAAATTGCAGTAATTCTCTTTGGCTCCATGTTGCCAAATCTTAAGGGCCACTGACGAGACTTTGATAGTCGAAACCGCGGTATGGCCCATCCCCCTTCTCATCAATGTGTTCACTGCTCATAAAGGATCTCAGTTTTAATTTTATTTATAAAATTTATAAAACCATAACTGTGTAAAAAATCATTTAATATTTCTTTCTTGAAATGGGATATTATACGATTCTTTACACTTGATTTAGGGTGGCATGATGGCTTGTTTACCCGAGGAAGGTAATGTCTCACTCACTCAAGGGCAAAAAATGTTTTATTTTTACCGAACCACTTTTGAATCAGATCAGTGAACAAACAAAAATTACCCTCCATACGGAATTTTATTTCATTTCAACTAAGTTTTAAAGTAAAAAAAAAATATATACAGTGTATATACTCGAGGACGGCCATTTTCGCCGTCTCACCTTCTATTTTTCTGTAAACTTGCACTAAACAGTATGCCTCTGATGAAGCCGAAAGGCGAAAGCTAGCTCAGGCACAAATAAAATTTTGCACCGTTAATGATAAAATCTCCACAAATACTTAAAGCATATCATTCAAGCATCCATTTATGGATCCGGTGCTACCGACAGGTTTGTCTGTTTGATGTGTATTACCAAAATCTCATACTATACTATTAATTTTTATACATCTTGTATCTTTTGATCCAGTCAAACCTGGTCATTCTCCATATTGTATCAAGTAGTCTTCAACTTAGCCAATTATTTAGGAAAACCTCGCCCGCAGCTGTTTACATAACCATAAAAATGACCAGCGTTTGTAGCGGTGTGTTTAAAGGCAGGCTTTACATAGCCCACCTTCAGTAGTTTTGCAACCTTCGAAGTGAACGGTCGTGTTTGTTTACTTCTACTTTCTTTTTCTTTTTTTATTCCCCCCCCCTCTTCTTGTTTGAGTTTTATTTTCGGGATTTTAATCAAATTGCATCAAATTTCTGTTGCTCATGTGTTCTCCAATTGAGTACAATGTGATTTCTTACCTGTATTTGCTTATCTCAAAAATCGAGGACGGCCATTTTCGCCGTCTCACCTTCTATGTTTCTGTAAACTTGCACTAATCAGTATGCCTCTGATGAAGCCGAAAGGCGAAAGCTAGCTCAGGCACAATTAAAATTTTGCACCGTTAATGATAAAATCTCCACAAATATATATATATATATATATATATATATATATATATATATATATATATATTAAATTTCACGAACAAACTTATTTAACACAATGAAAGTGAAACATTATAACAGTACACAAACATATCTCAGAAAGTACATTTGTAAATGAGGGGTTTTCATAAAAGATGCAGATTCCGCCATCTTACATGCAGGTGTAGTAAACAAACGTTTTTGATTATAAGTGCAACTTCACTTTAGACGGATATGATGTAAAAGGGTAATGCTGCCACCGGAGAGTAAAGTGATCATGCGACATGACAGAATAGCACCCTCCGCCTGACCTGCTCTGGACCAATGAAAATACACACTCAGCCAATGAATGCTAAGGAGGTATAATATTATATAAATACAACATTGCTGTGAGGGTGATAGTAAGAATTTTCACCCTGAGGAAATGATTATCGACCGATGCGAAGCCGAGGACCAATGGACCAATGAAAATACACACTCAGCCAATGAATACTAAGGAGGTATAATATTATATAAATACAACATTGCTGAGAGGGTGATAGTAAGTAGTAATTACCCGCTGAGCGACAGGTGGGTATGATATTTTCCTGACCTGTCCAGCCAAAAGCATGTACCGAGAGCCCGAAGGGCTCGAGGTACATGCTTTTGGCGGGACAGGTCAGGAAAATATCATGCCCACCTGTCGCGAAGCGGGTAATTAACTTACCTTATGACCCCACATAGTGAAATTTTAGTTTTTAAGATCTACACAACGATAATGAACACCGGTAAAGTGACTTTTCTCGCGGTGTAACCATTGACCGAACACTGCACGTGCAAAACGAGGAGGCTTGTTAACTGTATACCGCGTCGCTATTGTCAAAAATAGATCACAATGGAGTATCTTCCCTTGTGCATTTAAAACATTTTGAAACCATTTTTTTATTTTGTATTGACCGTTTCTTTCTCAAATTGTCTAATCAACAATAGAAATTATCTTTTATTGAAACAGTTAACAAATTGGGAGAGCAAATATAAATTACCTTTTCTTTTATATGCTAAAACGTAATACCGTTTCGTAATGATTTTCAGATACGTATATATAGCGTGTGTAGGATTGTAATTGTAAGGTTTGAAACCGATGGACCTAACTTTCTAAATTCCCCATAGAAAGTTAGGGGACCAGTGTACAAATGCCCAACTGTATTTAAGGGATACAGCTGGTCGTTTATCATAAACATAATCGCAATGCAAAAATGTGTGAAATTGGTTTCTGGTTCATTGTTCTTGCACTTTAACAACAATAACCCACTAACAATAATATGAGAACCAGAAACCAATTCCAACTCAAGAAGACTCTCAGCTCAGTGTAACTGCCCAGTCCGATCAGTGCACCGCAATTGATATTCATGTGCACTGGTCATGTTGATGACGTAGCTTATTGCAAGGAAGTAAAAGCAGTTACGTTGGTGAAGTCTGCATCAGAACGGCATGCCCACGCTTTAGTGCATTTTTATTCATCAGCTGTCAGAAGGGAGGAAAGTCACTTTCACCACCGATCTGGAAGTAAGGAAAGTACTTTCCTTACCTCCAGGCAGGTGTGAAAGTATTTTCTCTACCTCCATAACTGCCCTAGACACCGCGCATGCGGTAAGGTATGAAAAATATTTCCCCATGATTAACATTGCAGTCATAAGGTAAGAATTTTTCACCCTGAGGAAATGATTATCGACCGAGGCGAAGCCGAGGACCAATGGACCAATGAAAATACACACTCAGCCAATGAATACTAAGGAGGTATAATATTATATAAATACAACATTGCTGAGAGGGTGATAGTAAGATTTTTCACCTTGAGGAAATGATTATCGACCGAGGCGAAGCCGAGGTTGATAATCATTTTCGAAGGGTTAAAATTCTTACTATCACCCTCTCAGCAATGTTGTATTTATCTTATTATACCGAAATTGATTAAAATCTTAAAAAAAAAAATCGATTTGAATGAAAAATACCAATTTTGGCGCGACGTTGCGTAACGTTATTTCGCATTTACGTAACGTCATCTCAACAAACGAACGTCATTCACGCATTTTAACGTCAATTTAGCCCATTTTCAGTTACCAAAATATTTATATATGTCTGTTTTACTTAATTTTATCAAAATACAATTAAACGTATGTGTTATGATGGTACCGTCATTTAGGTAAGAAGTTTAAGAAAAACGAACCGTACGCGCATATTTCATGTGCATGTGATAGTCGAAATTATCGCATGGTGATAGTAAGAATTTTCACCCTCGGGCCTGTGGAAGTTTAACATGGGTAATTTATATGAGGTATGATAATTTCAAATGTCATACCCCGTGCGACCGTACTCGATGTCAAATTTTGCTGGGAAGGTGAACTACTTCATTCAAGTTAGTAAAACCAGTTGTGCAGGTCGTTCACTCAATAATATCATTTAAATCGAGGTCCATAATGTTAAAGCGCTTACAAAGGCGTAATGTTGTCTATTATTTGCTATTTAAAAACAGCAGGTTTTCAAATAATTGCGTCCTATAAGTTCACACTGAAGATTAATTGTTGACTGCTGGGGAACGTGTCTGTTCTGATTTAGTTTTACTTCCTGTCGCCATTGTCTCGCACAGCTACATAAATTTGATATTTCATTTTTCTTATTTTCGCTCAAAATATGGATTTTGGGTACATTGTACACATTACAATCGCCTCGGCAAGGCGGCTTTTACTCCTTTTTTTTTTTTTTTTTTTTTTTTTTTTTTCGAGCCCCACACGGGGCACATGTGAAAAACGCCAAGTTCTGCTTGCTGGTGTGCCAGGCGATTTTACTCGGGGTTTCTCCCCTGTGTGTGCTCCACCTTCTGATTGGCCCGTCTCATATGGGCTGAAACTTCTTGAAAGGGACTTAAAATGGATTAAAGATGCGAGGTAAAGGAATACACATTTGAAGAGCATATAATTTATCGTAATGTAGGATTTATACAGGCTTTCCTCACAAGATGCTGAAGTATGTCCTCCGTGAAATATCTAAAGAAGTGGCTGCTTTATAATCTCATTATTAAGTTTTGTAGACGTTGCAATTTAAAAGAAAATTAACAATGTTTTCATAGGATAATTGTCTTTGTTCTGGAAAATACAAGGTATTGACTTACGTCTAAAGGAATTGACTTTCAGATTCTTTCTAGAATCATCAAACGCATTTTCTGGGATATTCTATACCTTATTCTATCAATAAACATAAGCACTTTATGCTGAATAAACATTGAAAAATTGGTTTGATCTACTGATCTACTACACTTCATTGCGAAAACATGCCCATATGATATAGTATTTTTTTCAGGTCAAAAATTGATAATTTTCAAAGGAAAAATTTTGATATTTTTCTTATTTTTTCTCAAAACATAGATTGTGGGTACACGTAAGAACCGCCTTGCCGAGGCGGTTCAAACGAGTACCCACAATCTATGTTTTAGAGCAATAATAAGAAAAAATAGGTATACCCCTGCATACCCCAGCTGTGCTATATAAAAGTGGGGTTCAAGGGGATATACATTGCACGGACATGTTTTCCTGATGGCTGTGGGCGAGGTTCAGTGTTTTGATCGTTTACATCAATTGATAATGAAATGCGAAATCTATTTTTACAAATCTTTTGACGTCAATTTATAATTACTAAAATTACCTTTGAGCAATTAACTACAGGGCTTCATATGTGTGTTCGTAATGTGTGCGACTTAACGTGATCATCTGTTAATATATAGATCATTTAAGTAATGTCCTTGCACTTCAATGAAATCATTTATTTTATAGCGGAATAAACCTTATGCCCCTCCGGTATCTGTAACAGTAGGCGATCAAAATATTTTGTAATACATCTTTTACTTCCAATTCTTCACCACAAAATAATGTCTTTTGATCTAACATTTTGACCGTATGATAATTATATTAATTGACATTAGAAACCAACCTTTTCTAAGTGTCTGCGAGGAATATGTTCATTTTAACAAGAAGCTTCCTAAGATGAAATACATAAAACAAGGCCACATCTAAATTTTCATATCTTCTGATGTCCATTTATACGACCCATATATAACACCTATTAGGGCGGCACCCGTGGCCGAGCGGTTAAGAGCGCTGTTTCTTAATCACTCGATCACTCAATTATCTCACCGCTGTGTCTTATGTGGGTTCGAGCCCCGCTCTGGCCACATGTGCGACAAGCCAAGTTCTGCTTGCGGGTGTGTCACGTAGTTTTTCTCGGAGTTCTGCCGTTTTCGCCCCACCTACTGATTGGCCCTTCCCATATGAGCTGAAATAATCTTGAAAGGGACGTAAAACTGAATGAAAAAAAAATAAATAAACCTATTGGAACGAGAAATATACTGACCTACATAAGAAATCCGACACGTACATTTGTAGGCAAAAATGAAAATGAAAACATCAAATGTATACTTACACAACAGAAGAAAGTCGACACTTACTTTTTGCTAACTTTATGACGCAAAACTTCCATCAGGAAAACATGTCCGTGCAATATATATCCCCTTAAACCCCACTTTTATATAGTAAAACTGGGGTATGCAGGGGTATACCTATTTTTCTTATTTTTGCTCCAAAACATAGATTGTGGGTACTCGTTAGAACCGCCTCGGTGAGGCGGTTCTAACGTGTACCCACAATCTATGTTTTGAGCAAAAATAAGAAAAATATAAAAAAAAAAATTCCGTCTGAAAATTATCGATTTTTGACCTGAAAAAAATACTGTATATCATACGGGCATGTTTTCGTAATGCATATTTTGGTGAATAAAGCAGCACTATAGTGTAGGTTTTGATGCATTAGTTAATTTACACTTAAAGTACAGGAGCGAATTCGACACGTCAACGTTAAAACACTGTTGTTGTCCCTCACATCAAAACTCGCAAAATTATAAAACAATCTCATTCAGCCATTATTTGCTGCAACAATCTTGAGTTTAGTTGAAGAAGCAGTCATCTAATGCTTTGTAAACGTCAGCTTTACGTTATTAGCATACGTCGATCTTTCTCAATCCAATGTCGCTCGTCAAACTTTTTTTTAAAAATGGTACAAGTAGGAAGGCGCGATCAGAAAAAGATTCCTACTCCAAAAACCGAGGTGAAAAAAAAAACTAAATTAACAATCAGGTAGAAAAACACCAGTTGAACCCCGGTGGGCTAAGCAAGAGACAAGAAGCTCCGGCCAAAAGTCAAGACTATTTCCATGTAATTTAAAACTTTCTTAGTCATTTGTGCCGTTATGCTACGTTCCGCGTCGTGTTTTTGACGCTAGTCGTCTTGAGTACACCTTGATTAGGTGCGAGGCTAGTCGTCTTGAGTACACTTTGATAAGGTGCCTACTTCGAGTACCACAATTCATTTATGTTAGCACCACGACATTGCACCTCAAATCACTAACGTTCAAATAACGCGTACAGCGTCAACGAAAAGGACATCTATTGCCAAGAATGTACGCTATCTCTTTCTGACGTTAAAATGGCATGTTCTTCCATCACCTTGTTATGTAACTTAAATTCTAAAATATGTTTCTTGTTATATGCATTATTTAGCATTGACTGGTATACTCCAATTGTTTTAATTACTGAAAAATAACAAAAACACAGTTATTAAGCTGCCTCCATCAGAACCACGTGTATACCAGGACATCAAGATCCGATATCAAGAGATACGAACGGCATAAATTTTGCAAAATGTGCAATTTTGTTTGCATTGGTATTTGCATTGTAGACGTGAGCACAGTTTTTAAACTTTTCAACAGATGTATACACCCCGGTCAAATATGTCAAAATCGCCATTTTAACGTTTTGACGTCTTATTTTGATTGACACATTTTCTGCAGCAATGCTCTTTGTTGTCCGGATTGTCAAATAGATATAGTTCTAGGATTGGTTGCGTATGAGTAGGACAGAAGCACCCGCCCACTAGAGTAAGATCCGCTAAATGCATTGTCTGAAAAGTTCAAGTCGCCCGAATGTAAATAAAAATAAAACTGAAAACCTTTAAGAGCAGTGAACATTTTTGTTAGGCTTCATTGAGTGACAATGGCACTTTGCAAAAAACAGACTTAACTTGTTTTTCCTTGACCATAAATCGCCTTTCTTGCCATTGAATCAAGGGATAATACGGACAATAATAGGTCCCCCGAACCTTGACTAAAAAGGCATAAGTATGCAATGATCAGGAAATTGCGCGATCAGAAAGAAATTCCCAATCCACAAACCGAGGAGTGGGAAAAAACTTAAATGACACTTAGGTACATTACAAAGAAAACATATCGTGAGCCTAGTCAGCAGGTATTCCCCAATAGGCGGCCACTCAGTTACCCGAACTTAACTAAAAATATGAAAACGTCTAATTAAAGTTCTCCAATGAGTTATTTTACTGTTTAATCTATACTGAACAAAAAAAAAAGAAACGCAACAATAGGCCACCGAGAATTTTCGAGTTTAAAGGTAAAACGTTGATAATTTCAGGTCTGTTGCTGTATGATTCCAATTCATGGGATATTAGGGTATATCATGCAAAAAAACAACAACTGATTTTCGTTTCGATAAAAAATGAATGAGAATTTTTTGTCGTCTTAAATAATGCAAATCGGGAAAGATTTGCTCTGCGCATGCGCACACTTTTAAACCTCGAAATGATCAAGAAACAATGTCAGCTGCACCCTAATTAAAATTCATGAAAAAGAAATAAAGTTCCACGACACACAAGCTCGTAATTAAAACCATCAAAATCCCTATATGTTTTATTGAAAGGGGGATAATTTCCAGTTTATTTGTTTTATATTTCTTTAACATGTGAGATATCTGCTGAGTAGTACATTGTGATTTTGAATGGGGGCTTATAGCGGATTTATATCGTGCCATTTAATGCTTGCGCATGCGCACTGTGTGGTTTTCGACTTCCAGCATGCTTATGGTCGGCATCGAATGACTCTGTAAATACTCATTAAAATTAAAATCCGTTTCTTGCATTCAGAAGCCTGATATCTCCTGTAGAAGTAGAAAATGCAACGATTTCTGATTGTAACATAGTTTTCTCAAAATTCAGTGGAATATAATTGTTGTGTTTCTTTTTCTTTTTTTTTTTTTTGTTCAGTATACGAATCAACCCATTAAAGATGTCCTCCTCAAAAATGACATGAAGCTGGTAACTGCTATACGTAAAGTCAGCAAAAATCAGCAAAACAGCAAATATGTCAGGCGTAGTGATAGAGCATCGGACTCCGAATCGAGACGTCCTGGGTTCGATCGCCACTGGCGATAATGTTTTGTTCTCTTGAACAAGGCACATGAACTCCCAAGAGTACTGGTTGAAACCATTGAAGCGATGGCTCCGTACAGACATCACTTAAAATTGCTGACTGGGACATTAAACCCCAGTGCAAACACAAACAATCAGCAAAACATATCATGGCCTGTTTTCAGAAAGTTTTGTGCAGCATAAGCAACAAAAGTCATCTTTATTTTCAACAAGCACTTCGATACATCATAGTGTCAACCATAACATTAACATCTTCGATCAACTAACACATATAAGCCTGGCGTCTTTTTTATGGGACATAGGCAAACAGCATAGCCCCAGATGTGACGCCACTGAACGCGGCGTCCCATCTGGGGCTATTCTGTTTGCACAGAGAATTTTCATCGAAAAATTGAATAAAATTGAAAAATCAATTCTGACGCAACTACAAATGAAAGTGGACTCAAGAAGGAAAATCCATTCGTCAAATATGGGCTAGCATCTGTCATCAATCAACACGTACAAGTACAGTACATGCTTGCCATGTACGAAGTACAGCAATTTTGGGCTCCGTCATCACCACAACTGTTGGTAAAGTCGTCCCCTTGAAATCGCTCAGGGCAGATGAAATATGCGAAAATACCATTCCACGGGCGCTGGGAATTGAAACATACTCTCGGCTCTGTGAAAATGTAGTAATTTGTTAATTTATATTACACCGTGCGTGTTGTTTTGGTATGGTATCGTTCAACGTCCCAGTGACCAATTTACTTTCTTTTTTCCGTATAGGCTGACCTGGCCCCGAGGTTATATATAAAACTTTGGTTCAAGCTCAACTCAGCTGAGCATGAAATTTAAACTGCTCATACGTACATACATAATCAAATTCCATTGATAATTCATGTTTAGATTTTCAAAGCCTGTAATTTATCCCGCTTATAAATGTTAAAATGCCAACAGTTGTTGGCATTTTAACATTTATGAGCAGGATAAATTTTAGTCTTTTAAACCCCGTGTAGAAATGGCTATGGAAGAGGAGTTGGGGTTAAAAATGGAATAAAAGTCATTTTTGTTGCATATCTGTATTCAGTTCCAACATCGTTGTGATTTTTAAACATGTAGGTGAGTGTCGACACCCTAAATATGGTGCTTTATAGGAGACATTATTTTCATAAATTATTTTTGGAGTTACCTGTATATCATTGCTAACAATGACAAGTATTGGACAGAGTCATGAGAAAATCTGCTATAAGGGTTTCCAAACAGGTAGACCATAAACCAAGTTACGTCGCCAAAGAACATGGCAAAAATGCTTCCCAAATCATCGGGGTTTAAGGAGCAGAGAGGGAGCAAAATATGCCCATGCCATTGGCGACTACAAAACAACTGATCTGTACATTCAAAAAATAATAAAAGGTCTGGTTCAATTTTAAGTTATTCAGATTTCAGAATGATTTATAATGGAATGATTTTGAAAATTACACACTTCAAATAAATTAGATCGTTTAAATTCCTCGGTTTTTCATCTTCCATTTATGCTAAACTCTTGACGAGAATAAAATATAAAAAGGTACATGTAGACAACGATCCTTTAGAAGCAGTAAAAACGTTCAAAGGGAGGTATTATGGGCCATATTGCGCAATTTTGGGTACTGAACCCTCTATAAACCGGCAACAATAACCAGATCAATATAATGCAATTTTTAAAATGTACACAAGGTTAAGTCTTAATCAAAGACACATGCCTAAGCGGGGTCAAATAATCAAAATATCGTTCAGAAGAGAACATAGGACGGGGGCCAGTCTAGATGGCTCTAACATACAACCTTTGATACTCTGAATATTCTTACTGATCTCAAAAGACCGAAAGAAATATAATCTGTACTACGGATGATGTACGGGGAGACGTTTTATTTTATATAGAAAAACTGGGGTATGCAGAGGTACACCTATTTTTCTTATTTTAGTCCAAAACATAGATTGTGGGTACTCGTTAGAATTACCTCGCCGAGGCGGTTCTAACGTGTACCCACAATCTGTGTTTTGAGCAAAAATAAGAAAAATAGAAAAAAAAAATAAATAATTTTTTTTTTTATTTTTTTACAACCGAAATTTTTTCTGTATTTTGCATGGGCATATTCTCGTAATGTTGTATATTCTGAGGGTATCAATCAATACAGCAAGTGACACGACTTCGAAGTCCTTTAGACTCGCCTTTAGAATATAAATATTATTTTTTCACTTCCCTCATGAAATAAAAGTCATATTCAACAGAAACACCTGAATATCCTCTATTTCTTCGTTGGATTAATTCGTCTTCATGTTCTCCCCGTAATTGTTATGTCCAGTCCTATACCATCATGTCTTCCCATTCGCTACCAATTTCTTTAATCGTCGGTGGAATCGCCATCGGAATCGCTTTCTTGGTCGTCATCGAAGTCGTTCTCTATGTCATCTTCAGAATAATCCTCTTCTTCGTCATCGTAGTCATTTGCTCTGTCTCCTTCGGAATAACTCTCTTCGTCGTATTTGTAGTCGTTCGTTGTGTCTTCTTCAGGGTAACCCTCTTCGTCGTCATTATAGCCGTTCGATCTGTCTTCTTCAGAGTAACCCTCTTCGTCGTCATAGTAGTCATTCGCTCTATCATCTTCAGAGTAACCTTCTTCGTCGTCATTGTAGTCGTTCGTTCTGTCATCTTCAGAATAGCTATCTTCTTCGTCACCGTAGTCGCTCGCTCTGTCATCTCCAAAAATACCCTTTCGGTCGCCATCGTAGTAGTTCAGTTTGTCACCTTCAGAATAACCATCTCGGTCGCCATCGTAGTCGTTCGCTCTGTCATCTTCAGAATGTCATAGGTCATTAAAACAAACAATATATTTTATGTTAATTGTGTTTTAATGCGTTTAGTTTCATAGAATTTCCCTGGTTTTACTTAAGTGCTCGTCTTTCCCAATTCCCACTGTCCATTCTCCAATACAGTAACACTATACTAACCTATGCCTTAAGCAGTATTCACTGGTGTATGGTCAATTGCATGCTTCAGTAATTCACCGCACATTTACGCCAGAGTCTCAAGTGTGAAGCTGTGTATTTTTGTCACACTTGTTGTTAAGTCTATTTACATGTCTATCTTGTAAATGACATTGATTCAGGCTATGATTTATATATTTACAGGTTAGTTGAATTCTTATTATTAATTAGGATTCATTTGTCACATTGTTATCATTGGCAACAATCAATTATTTTAATTAGCTGTTTCCAATCTAGTCCATTACTTGTATGCATAAGTACCTCTAATTAGTTGTTAATTACTTAGATATGAATTGTATTGAAGTACAGAATTAAGTAATTCACCGCACATTTACGCCAGAGTTTCAAGTGTGAAGTTGTGTATTTTTGTCACACTTGTTATTAAGTCTATTTACATGTCTATCTTGTAAATGACATTGATTCAGGCTATGATTTATATATTTACAGATGTCTATCATCTTGGAGAGAATCAAATCATCATGTTGTAAATAGAATCATCATCGTCATATTAAATCATCAACACAGTAGAGGTCTCGCTGTTCATTCTCTTCCAATGAGGACTCACGATATGTACACGGATATATAAAGTAACATAATCATAAATCCCCATTCCGTGACATAGAATCATCGTCGTCATATTAAATCATCAACACAGTAGAGGTCTCGCTGTTCATTACCTTCCTATGAGGACTCACGATATGTACACGGATATATAATATAAAGTAGCAAACCCATTAACACATAAACCCCCATTCCGTGACATTTACTTATCAGCCCCTTGTTGGAAAAGACCAGCTGGCCTAAACTCATCATGAACTGCAGAGTCCACGCCAGTAGTTATCAAATCCATCGCAGCTGCACCACCGATTCCGCCTGCAACAGCCCCTGGAGGCCCCGCAACGAGAAAGCCACCGACTCCCCCTGCCACTGCACCCGTTGTTCTAGACGCCGCTTTCATTGCATTATCGCCCCCATCCTTATCGCCGCAAGCGTAATGAATCCCGCCTTTTACGTGCCCAACCACAGGTACTGAATCAGCAAAGTTACTAGCTTCGTTAACAAACTCCAATTGTGTTGCTCTAGCAGCTTCTGTGTCACCACATATGGCTTCCACCGCTGATCGAGCCTGTGATACTAAAATACATCTCTTTGAGAAGTTTTCTTGTGTTTGCTTTGCTCCCGTTGAGTCCCCACTTGCCCACTGCACGAAAGACTTGAGTTGTGATACTACAGGTACTGCATCAGCCATCTGAATAATTACAGTAGATAATAAATATAGATAATGTGGAGGTAGAACTTAAGGTTAAAGGAAGTGCACTTCTTGTGCACATGCTATAAGAGACAAGTGCACTTTGGTTAGAGCGACATCTGAACATGATGTACACAATGAATTGCACTCTTATGCACCTTGGCCTAACATTGTGCTGTTTTTAGAGTGACATCTGAATATATCAACTATAATTTCGCACGATCTTTAATTAATAATTATATTCAACTTTTCAAATCACTATTGACAGGAGTCGTTTTTCGATTTTATCAAAAATATATTTGCCGTCGGTAAAAGATTAATATACAACTATCTGCGAATGGGTAATTTTGTAATTGTTTTCTTTTTTAAACATTAAATCTCTTCCATCAATCCTATCTCGGGTATTCTAGATTTATGGCAGATTCTCGTGTATTCTAGATTTACGGCAAATGACAGATTCACGAGTATTCTAGCTATGCCAGATGTGAAGATTTGACAGGTGTGAAGATTTGACACCTTTATTTTCAAAACACAAATTTTCGATATTTCTGATACGAAAATAACTGGGCGTTATCTTCTCAAATGCAATAATGATGATAACAACGACGTTTGTTTTCACACAAATATAAAAAATCATTATTCATATTTTCTTCATGATTGGTTAACTACAATGGTACAATTCGGACCTTGGCTAATTCGGACCTGATTCGGACCTCAGCTGTGGACGATTCTGACCATGGCTAATTCCGACCTTGGTGTCGCGAAGTTCGCGATTTCTTACGCACTTATTGGCCTTTTTATTGTTTATTTACCGGTTCAACGGAGTCTGCGAAGTTTCACGGGACGCATGCATTTTTGATGCTGCTCCATCGGAGTACACACGAGCTCTACGTGCTGTTCCGCCTATATTCTAGGCATGAATCTCGTGTTTCTAAGCGGAGTTCGTTTGTAATATAAAAGCCCCTGAAAGAATGGTCAAAAATTAATGTCAAATTGGGATCAAGGAAGAACGTATTGAGTGTTAAAAAGATAGAAATGAATACATAGTTTTGAATTGGTTATTTGTTGTGTTTGATTTAAAAATTACGTGTGGCTGAAGGAATAAAATAGAAATTCAAAGGACTTCTACCACAACGTTTGGTGCCGGAACCCGGGAAAGGGAACAAGAACAAAGTAAAAGGTAAACTGTTTCTTATTTGTTTAAATACGTTACACAGGACAAGCGTACGTGGTTGCGCAGTGTAACAATACAAAATGTCAAACGTGTCATATCTAAAGGGTGTGAGAACAAGGTATTTGAACACACTAAGTAAAGAAACAAAAGTTGCTCTAGATCTTTTAGCGATTGATGCGCATACGGTTGATGAAACAGAATTAATTCTGAAAATAAACAATTGTGTGGAACGGCTGCAACTTTACAATGATAAAGTTGAATATCAATCAGAAAAATTGGCGGATGCTTTAGGCGATAAGGACACTGAATTCATAAATTTGCTTGTTACTGAAAACGAAACAGTGTGTGACAAAGCAATTGAATGTGTGTTGCGTTTAAAGCAATTTGAAGAAAGTGTTAGCGTTAAGAAAGTGAAAAAAGCGGAAGCAAAAGAAAAATATGGTATGGATCAAATGGTTGAGCTACAAAAACAAATGAATACAATTGTGGTTAGTCAAATGAAACAACAACATGAATTGTTAGAGAAACAAGAAGAGAGGGACAAAGAGTTAGCAACGTCAGTGAAATTGCCCAAATTGGACATGGCTACTTTCACCGGCGATATACTTAAATGGTCTGAATTTTGGGATGCCTTTGAAAGTGCTGTCCATAACAAAAAGAAAATGTCCAATGTTGAAAAATTCAATTATTTAAAAAGTAAGGTGAGTGGTGAAGCTAGAAGTGCTATACAAGGGTTGACCTTATCAAATGAAAACTATGAAGTAGCTATTGGTATTTTAAAGGAAAGATTTGGCAATGAGCAGGAGATAATAGATCTTCATTATACACAAATGATCAATCTGAACCCAGCTAATAACAGAACGCAAAGTCTCAGGCACTTACTAGATCAGTTAGAAAAACATCGTCGTAGTCTCGAAGTTTTGAAGCAAAATGTGAATCAAGCCGTGTTCGTATCCATGATAAGGGCCAAATTACCAGATGATGTTCTTCTTCAATTGGAGATGTTAAAAGGGGCAAAAACGAATTGGACAGTATTTGCACTCCGTGACAAACTTCTAGAATATATCACAGCTCGAGAACATTCGGAGAGGAAAGGCAATTCAACTACGTTCAAACCTTCTGCTCCAAATACACAGGGACACAAATCAAGATTAAACCAAGGTAAAACTGATTACAAAGGACATTTTTCAAATCGTCCAGACCGCAAGGTACCTTTTAACCCTGTAGCAGGTGCAAAACAAGAGTCAAATAGATCACTGCATGGGTCCGCGGAGGCATTAGTTGCTAATACAAACCAACAACCTAACACAAGATATTATGACCAGTGCCGATATTGTGAGCAAAGACACTGGAGCGACGAGTGTCCGAAATTTCGTACAGTAGCTGAGAGAAAGAAGCAGTTGAAGGACAGTTGCTTCAAGTGTTAAAAAACAGGACATAAAGCCAAAGAGTGCAAAAAGGTAAAGCATGCGTTCATTGTGGTGAAGTGAATGACCATCACAGAAGTTTATGTAGGAAGAAATTCGCTCCAAATATCACAAGTACACATATGGCGGAAGAAATAGAGCAGTTGTCAGAAAATGGAGCCTGTGCTGAAGAAGGAGCATTTGCGTCACATGGTGAAATGGTTCTGATGCAAACGGCAAAAACAGAAATTCAAAATCAGGATAAGTCTAGATGCGAACAGGTTCGGATTCTGCTCGATTCTGGTTCTCAAAGGACTTATGTGACAGAGAAATTAGCGGAGAAATTACAGCTGACTAGAGATTCTGAGGAAGAAATTAAGTTAGTGACATTCGGAAGTGACAAACCGAAAACTGTTAAAACTGTTCAAACAAAGCTGAGACTTAAATTAAACAACGGTGAGTATTTAGAAATAAGTGCAAATATAGTGCCTGTGATCAGTGGATCTGTTCAAAGAAAAGCTTTGAAATTTTGTAATTCTCGAAATATAGAGCATCTTGTGAAAAGTCTTGACATGGCAGATTCCATCCCTTCTGAAACACAGTCGTCAGCTATAGAGTTACTCATAGGAAATGACTACTATCTTGATATTATTCTCTCTCAGAAAATTGAGGTACAACCGGGTCTGTATTTGCTTGCTTCAAAACTTGGATGGATTCTTACAGGACGTACAAATGAATGTGAATCAAGTGCAAATGAAACAAGCATGATCGTGTTGACATATGGAACAAACATCACACAAACAAATGTTTACCAAACCATAGACAACGTCACACCCAGAAAACCAGACCTGGAAGATTTCTGGAACATAGAAAACATTGGAGTCCTTGATAACCCGAACACAAGCATTGATGAGATGGTGAAACAACAATTTCAGGAGACAGTTACATTTGAAAATGGCCGATATCAAGTCAGGTGGCCTTGAAAAGACGAACCCCCTGATTTGCCTGTAAATAAAGAACTTGCTTTGGGACGTTTAAAGTCCACTGTATCTAGGATGAGAAACAAACCAGATCTCATGAAACAATATGACTCCATCATCCAAGACCAACTTGAGAAGGGTGTTATTGAAAAGGTGGACAGTACTCTGGCAGATGGGATCAGACATTACCTGCCTCACCATGCTGTTATTAATCCCCATAAACCAACAACCAAACTGCGTGTGGTGTATGATGCGTCAGCTAAGACAAGAAAAGAAAACGCAAGTTTAAATGAGTGCTTATACAGAGGACCGGTTCTACTGAATGACTTGTGTGGATTGTTGATGCGATTCAGACTTAATCAAATCGCTATCGTGGCTGACATCGAAAAAGCATTCCTGCAAATAGGACTGCAGCCTAGTCAACGAGACGTAACAAGATTCATTTGGCTAAAGGATTGTGATAAAGTTGGATTTGACAATAACAGCATTCAAGAATATCGATTCTGTCGTGTACCGTTCGGTGTTATTTCGAGCCCTTTCCTTTTAGGAGCGACTATTGAAAGTCACTTAAACACATACGATAGTGAATTGGCTACAAAACTCAAGAACGACATTTATGTTGATAATCTTATCACAGGGACAGGTACAGTGGCAGACGCAATTCAGTTGTATCAAAAGGCAAAGTCGATATTCAGTGAAGCATCTATGAATCTGCGTGAGTGGGTTTCCAACAACGATGAAGTGAATAGATTCCTTGCCAGTGAGGATAAAGCAAAATGTGACTCAGTTAAAGTTCTAGGTCACACATGGAAAATAGAAAGTGATTCCATATCTTTGAAGGATTCAGGTGCTCCGACAGATTCATCAGCTCCTACAAAACGAAGTATACTGAAGGACATTGCTTCAGTGTTTGATCCATTAGGACTGTTTTCCCCTGTTCTGTTAAATGGGAAATTACTTCTTCAGTCATTATGGAAGAAACATCTTGAATGGGATGACATCGTGGACAGTATAGACACAAGTGTTTGGTCTAAGATAAGCTCAGACATTTCAATGTTATCTGATGTGTCCATCAAACGTTGCATCGCAGTTGAAGGTGGTCAAGAAAACGTAAAGCATTATCTCATTTGTTTTTGTGACGCGTCAGTACATGCATATGCTGCTGCAATATATCTTCTGCAAACTGGTGGTGAAACTGGATCAAAGGTTGACCTTCTCTTCTCAAAGACAAGGCTTGCACCTCTAAAAAAGATAACCATACCGAGACTAGAATTGATGGCTGTGGTGATAGGTGTTAGATGTTTGCGGTTTGTGAAACAACAGATAAAGCTTCCTATCGAAGGCACATATGTATGGACCGATTCCCAGTGTGTACTCAAGTGGATCAACACGGACAAAGATTTGTCTGTCTTTGTAAGAAACAGGGTCAAAGAAATTGTCAATGATACGGAAAACGTTTTCAGTTATGTAACATCTAAAGATAATCCAGCTGATATGGCAACCAGAGGCACGAGTGTAGCAAAGCTAATGAATTGTGCTCTTTGGTGGCATGGGCCAGAATGGCTGCGAAGTGAACAAAATGAATGGCCTGTATCAGTCGTTGATGTGGACGAAACCTCAGACACCGACTATGACTCGGAAGTAAGAAAGCAACCCAAACCAGCTGAGGAAGCAAAACTAGTTAACTCAGTTGAGACGGTTAATGCAACTGCAACATATAAGACTCGAGAGTGTACACCTCTTGGTATTGATTGTGAGAAATATTCTTCTGTAACAAAGCTGTTGAGAGTAACAGCATTGGCTCTTCGTTTTGCTAACAAGTTGAGAGGTGTGGAGAGTGAAAATGGATATCTCAAAACTTCAGAAATAAACGAAGCAGAAAAAATGTGGATCATGTACATTCAGAAAAGGAATTTCATGGATGTTTTCGAAGCAATATCAACTGGAAAATCAAACAATTTAAAGAAACAACTTGGTCTCTACCTTGACAAGGAAGGGCTTCTACGGTGCAAAGGTAGAATTGATCAAGCCGATCTTAGTGAAGGTGCAAGACGTCCTATATTGTTACCAAAGAATGAAACAATAACTCAGCTGCTGATTGAAAAGGTTCACAAACAAAATTTACACAGTGGTGTCTCCCAGTGCTTAAGTCAGATGAGGTACAAATATTGGGTACCACACGGTAGAGCCACGGTGAGGTCAGTACTGAGAAAATGTACAACTTGCAGACGTCATGAAGTTAGTCCTTATAAAATGTCTTCGATGGCACCTTTACCTAAGCAGCGCATAACTGAAGCTGTCCCTTTCTCACGCACTGGTTTAGACTACTTAGGACCAATGTATATTAAAACTATAAATGGAGAAAAGAAAATATGGGTATGTTTGTATACGTGTCTCGTTACACGTGCTATCCACCTTGAACTTTTACAGGATATGTCCACAGACGAGTTTCTGTTAGGATTCAGGAGATTTATCTCACAAAGGGGCACACCTGTTGAGACTACAAGTGACAATGCTAAACAGTTCAAATCAGCAAGCAAAACACTGGATTTAATTTGGAAAAAAGTTGTTCACTGTAACGAAGTGCAAAATCATGTCTCAAACTGTGGAGTAAAATGGACATTTATAGTTGAATTAGCTCCTTGGATGGGAGGCTTTTATGAAAGGCTTGTGAGCCTTGTTAAACGAGCACTGCGCAAAACACTGAACCGTAAACTGTTGTCATTCATTCAGTTACAAACAGTGCTCAAAGAAGTTGAAGCTGTTGTCAATGCCAGACCACTGATCTATGTTGGAGATGACATAAATTCATCGATAACACTTACACCCCGTCACTTCTTGACACTGAATCCAAATACTGGTGTCCCAGAGTCAGAGTACGACAACAACGATACAGATTACAATCCGTATGAAAGCACAGCAGAACGCCTGTTACAAACATGGAAGAAAGGTCAGAGACTTGTGAACATGTTTTGGAAAATATGGCGGGATGAATATCTGCTTTGTCTTCGAGAACGGACTCAAAGTATGTTAAAGTCGAAAAGGGTGCAGTCAAAATTTGCTCCAAGTGTCGGTGATATAGTGTTATTAAAAGAAGATGTACCAAGAGGTTCCTGGAAATTTGGAAAAATTGTTGGTTTGGTTAAAAGCAGTGACGGTTGCTGTCGATCAGCAAAGGTGGTGCTCTCTTCTGGTCGTATTATAGGGCGTCCTCTGAATCTTCTTTTTCCAGTGGAGGTTTCTGGAGAAAACCATGATGTCTCTGAAAATTACACCGGACAACAACAGCTGTCTTCGCCAAATGAAAATGAAACAGTAAGACAGCCAGTGAGAATTGCTGCTCAACGCGCAAAGTTGAAAATAGCACAATCGTGTTCAGAGTAGTGGACGGCGAAATTTCAGTGTGTATATGTGTAAATATAACATTTTATCAAGTGTGTTCAATGAAATACTATATTTCAATTTCTCGTCTCAAAATGAGTGAAATGATCTTGAGCGGGACATAAGGATGTGTGAATTATAACAAAATTTTATTTAAAAAAAAAAAAAAGTGATGACACAAAAATGCTTCAGTATTTATGTGGATTATAGGCAAGTCCAAAAAGTGCAGCCATACATGTAACAAGATTGTCTAGCCCGAGATCCAAAATCCAGGAGATGTCAAAATTTTGGTTTACCCTACACGATCTTGGCCTTAAGGTTTGATGGCTTTTTTTGAAAGATATATGATAGTAGTCTATGAAACAGGTCCGTGTATAAAAATTTAGGCCGGCGAAAGTCTTCAAAATGGCCGCCATCATAGATGGCCGCCAAAATTAGGAATTGTACAGGTTTGTGTAATAAACTTTTTCATTTTAGATTTTGTTACATTTAACTGCATTCAGTGTTGGTTTTCTATAAACTCAACATATGTTGAAGCATATTAAGTTTATTTAACACAGTTTGTATATTCTCATGTGTTACATATGTTACTTTTTAACGCTATCTGCTATTAAATGATAGATTGGCTGTTACTGTTTGTTTGAGTGGTATCATTTAAAGGTTTAAGTGTGTTTTTGTATTTAGTGCAGTGAAAGACATAAGGAACATCTATATAAAGCAATTTTAGATACTTAATCTTAACACTTAAGTCAACAATGGGTCTTTGAACGCATAAATCCGGGTTCACACTTGATCACTAAAATATCATAAATTGACATATTTTGGGTTTGAACACATTAATTGAACAGCTACTTATGTTTTATCAATTAAACATAAAATAGAAATTTGCATTTTTAAATTAATTTGATTTAGCACGATTTTGATGTTCTCACATGTTACATACGTTACACCATTAATGTTACATGCTACAAAATCATAATATTCAGTGTAACTGTATATTTTAGTGCTATTCTTTAAAGTTTTGTGTATTTTTGCATTAATATTTTTACAAAACACGAGGGGTGTCTTGATATAGCAATTTTTTGGTAATTTTTTTCTGCTTTTGTTGGTCAGCAGCATGTTTTTTGAAGGCATAAATAAAGGTTCATCTCGATCACTTAAACATTGAATACTGATACATTTGGGTTCTAAACACACAAGATTTCAACAGCTGCTGATTTTTTTTATGAATTATAATACAAATGTCGTAGCACATTTACCTCCAATTATATTTGAATGTTCTCTATGTTCTCAAGATGTTGACAACTGTTACATATGTTACTTGTCATAGGATATCCCATAATCCCATATAAAATCATTATTTGCCTAATCTTGTTTGTTTAATGGTCCCAATTTCTGTTAATGAAAGCCTGTATTACATTTTCTTTATAAAAGATTGTGACAATTTTAATCTAAGTAAATTTGTGTAGTTTTGAAGACCATGTTGGTGTAGCATTATAGCAACATACTCCCAAATGAGTGCTCCTTGTTTTGAACCATGCTGGCACGGAGTTACATTTCCATAACCGATATTTGACGAATGCATTTTCCCATCTTTATCATTCTGGTGAGTATTCAGTTCTTAGGGGCATCAGGTGTAATTTTTAAATTCTATTCAACTTTCGATGAAAATTCTTTAAGCAAACAGAATAGCCCCAGATGGGACGCCGCGCACATCTTGGGCTATTCTGTTTGCCTATGTCCCATAAAAGGGACGCCAGGCTTATACGAGTTAAGCTAGTTAAGCTTAAGGTATCTGGTTAAATGTCTCTGTCAACAAAATACTCAAACATTTAGGTCACTGGCCAGATATGGTTCCGCTCCCCCCCAGGGGGAATTTCGCAGACCATGATTTTCATATAGCCCAATGTCTAAGAAGTTTTTTGAAACATGTTAGCCCTCTGTAAAGTGTAGCGTAATCGTGTAACATTGAGTTACGTACGTTACCTACAGAAAATCAAGATATTACTGTTGAATTTAAATATGCCATAGAAATTAAAATAAACATTGCTCTATTGATCAAAACTGGGTTTCAAATAATAGCAGACATTCTTAGCTACAATATGAGACCTTTGATTTCCATGTCACTCTGTCACAGTGTAACATATGTAACATTTTTTCACCAAGTTCATCTTAAATGCACATGTGTAGCTAAGTTATCCTCTTGTGGTTCTGCGTCCCGTTAGATGGAATTGCTTAGACCATGATTTACATATAGCCTGATGTTTAAAAAGTTTTTTGAAATATGTTAGCCCTCTGTAAAATGTAGCATAATCGTGTAACATCGAATTACGTACGTTACCTACCAAAAATCTAATTTCTACCGTTGAATTTAAATATGCCATAAAATTATAATAAACATTATTTTATTGATAAAAACTGGTTTGCAAATCATAGCAAATAATCTAAGCTACAATATGAAACATTTGACTCCCATGTCAGTCAGTCACAGTGTAACATATGTAACATTTTGTCACAAATTACATTTTAAATGAATATGTGGAGCTAAGGTATCATTTTGTGGTTCTGTGCCCCATTATAATTTTGTAGAACATGATTTTTATGTAAGCCTGATGTCTAAGAAGGTTTTTGAAACATGTTAGCCCTCTGTAAAGTGTAGGGTAATCATGTTATATTGAATTACATACGTTACCTACCGAAAATCTAATTTCTAATGTTGAATTTAAAAATGGAATAAAAATTAAAATGAACATTTTTCCATTGATCAAAATTGGCTTCAAATAATAGCAGATTTTCTTAGCTACAATATGAGACCTTTGTTTTTCATGTCAGTCGGTCATAGTGTAACATATGTAACATTTTTTTTTTTTTTACAAAATTCATTTTAAATGCATGTGTGAAGCTATGTTATTCTTTTGTGGCCTTGCTCCCTACTAGAGGGAATTTCGTTGACCACGATTTTCATTTAGTCTGATGTCTTAAAAGATGTTTGAAACATTTTTACCAGCTGTAAAGTGTAGCTTAATCATGTTACATCAAATTTCATATGTTACCTACAGAAAATCTATTTACCATTAAATTAAAAAATGCAATAAATATCAAATAAACATTCGTCTATCAATCAAATCTGGCAGACATTTTAGCTACACAATGCCACCTTTGATTTCCATGTCAGTTTGTCTGGGTGTAACATATGTAACATTTTTTCAATTTCGGAAGACAAATAATGGTATTGATACTAAAGTATATTGATTTACCTGTCATCATCGCAAAAAACCTTTAGAACACTGCAATGTTATTAAGTGTTATAGTTATTGGCTTATATACATATACATGTATGTACATGTATAACCCAAAAGACTCTCCAGGAGTCCTTTTTCTATAATGTTTTGAATGAAGCAGTGCAACAAATAAGGATTGATTAGCATGCTACCATAATGCAAAAGGTAACATATGTAACACCAAAATACTTTTTTTTCTATTACTTAATCTAATAATTGAATGACATAAACATCAGATTTCCATGTACATATAAAGCAATGGGAAAATATATAATGAAGTCTGCCGAACAAGTGCCACACACTGTACACCTTGTAACATATACAGCACATAGCAAATCTAAACAAAATCAGTAACATATGTAACATAATGGGAAAAATCTTTCTTGTTGTAAAAAATGAAAATGAGTATATGGATTCATGGCCAGTCTTTTTCATCTGTGTCAGCCTCGAACACATCATCTATCAAATATGTCATTACCATAATCAACAGTGATCTTCAGCTGATCACCATCTTACTTGGCACTCTGGTTACAAAAAATCTCAACCAGTTGCCCAGGTTCAATTTTAAAAGCTTTCCTTTGTCCATTCACATTCAATGTCCTCTCCTCACAGTTTTCACCCACTTAAATATTTCGGTGTTCTTGGTGTTATGCATTTAAGCTAATTGACATGTGGGAGCAAGCTCAAATCAGTGTCACCTGAAACAGCACATTGATGACACTATCACTTCTCATAACCAAATTTATTGATGCTGTTGTATGCATTTTGACTATGGCAGCTTATTGAACACATGTTCGGCCAATTCTTCTAGTGAATCTGGAATTGGTTTTAAACTTTGGAGTTATGCAGTTCTACTTGAACAGAGTCAGATGGTCTATTATTACATGTTCTCTGACCAGTTGAGTCCTCCGATAAACCACCCATCGTTAGTATTCATTTTATATTGACCATTCAAATCAGCACATTAGCTGATGGTCAATGACGGTTAGACAAGGGGGTTAGACAAATAAACCAACACATGCTTTTTACAGGTAAATATAGGTGCGAAAAACACATTGTTTGTTTAAGGAAATAGGGGTAGGCATGGTTATACCTTGCTGTTGGAGGAGTCAATTCCAAATTATGTAGGGGTGTGAACTTGTCTGTTTGGTTGACATGCCAGCCGGTGTTACAAGAGACCATGGTTCAGGACCTAGAGGATATGAAAGTTTCAGTTCGAGGTCAGCATCATGCTCAACTGCAAGAAGCACGCGCTGGCCAAAATTCCTTTCCGCTTTAATCTGGGTTATCTGATTTTGGGAATGTGTTACCTTCTTTGCGATTTGACATTCTGTAAAGTTTTTTCAATTTATTCAATTTATTGTGTTTCACTGGGTCATGAAATCCAGTGGATTTATCAACTTGATAAAGTGTTCCATGGTGCTTTTACCACTTTAGGGTGCTTTTAGCAGATCTTGTGCCACATCCGGCTTTGCTGGAACATGGTGACAGATTGTCTAGTTGACTGGAGTATTATCTAGGCAAAATAAGTGAGTGAAGCTGGATAATGCACAGATGACATGCATGACATATTGTTCACAATGTCTTTCTAAATTGACACCTCATCATTACTTGTTTCAGTATGTTGTAATGTGGCTTTAACATACAGCGTAGTGCAGGTGGCGCTCTGATTGGCAGGTGTTGAAACTGAAACTGTGCTGGTCATAAGAAAAAGGGAATGATGTTTAGTAATAAAATGGGTATCACATTGACATTCCAATGGTACATATGTCTCTAGATTTCCACTGTCATAAAGTTGATTCTAAATTTTTTGTTTGCTATTACTGCAGCTGCTGTTGTGCCATGTAGCGACCCTAAAAGACTACTGATACATCATCCATGGTTCAGATAATGTCCTTTTGGTCCTTTGAAACCAGCAAGGATATAGTGAGAAAGCAAAAAGTCTTTATCAGTCAAGATTCATTTTCTGTATATGGAGCTTAAGTGAAATACTGTTATTTGTGAAAATTTTAACAGGATAGTGGATGCAAAGACTAGTATTGACCAAGGGATCCAAATATTTTAAATTTTGGTCAGAAGTTTGCCAAATCTAGAGGGTCAATGAGGAGGCTTGAGCAGCCCAAACCGCAGTATGGCACATCCCCTTTCTCACCAATATGTTTGCTGCTCTTAAAGGATCTGTTTTAGTTTATTTATAATTACAGTTCTACCATATTATTTTCTTATAAATTTGGCCTGAAACAAAGATTGTGGGTACTGCTTTAATGGGCACAATTCCACATTTTGTTATCAAAGATTACCATTTGTGTCAAAAACTGCTCCAAGCAAGTCCATGCAAGTCTATGAATCAAGTAAAATGTTTCTAAAGTACATATATAATATATGTTAATTTACAGTAACGTATGTAACGGCACATTGCCATTAAATATGTCCTTATTGTTTGCACATCCTTCATTTTAACATATATTTGTGCGATGATGCCACAATATTAATATTACTTGGTAAGAATAACTTGGTGAAGTCTACTTGGTGAGCTCAGTTGCAACATAAATCATGCCTATCACATCTATCACATTTTAAAACAGCATCGTAACACATGTTTATGAGCCCAAAAATCAAAATAAATATCATGGCAGAAGTCATTGTGCTTTTAAAATGCTTAAAATACTGACCTTTGCAATTGAAAATAACTAAAACACATGTTCCTGCATGAAAAAGGATGAAAACATATATCTAGGTATCAATACTGTATATTGTAACGTATGTAACACGCCCTTACATATGTAACATACCTTGGATTAAAGCAAATGATTTCAAAGGCTAATTAGTGATGTTATGAGAACATTTAAGGTCAAAAGCAAACATGGAATTGGTTTTTAGGGTACTTGCCCATTGACACCAAACGCTCATTTAACGAAATTTGGGTAACGTATGTAATTTTGATGTAACACAGTAACGCGACACTTCTCAGAAGGCTAACATGTCTCATTTTGTGGCTTAGATATTGCTCTATAAGGAAATCATAATGGCCAAAATTCCCCCTGGGGGGGGAGGGGGGTGTATAGCCATCCCAAGGACTAATTATTTGACTGGCATGTTAACCCACAACACAAATAAAGCTTTGGGTGATCAAACTGGTTTTGTTTTCATTAACTTTTGTTTAAAAACAAACATTCCCCTTTACTTGAGGCTACTAGTTGTATTAATCAAATATAATCTTTGGTCTTAACTATTTACATTACATATTGTTGTTTTATATACATTTATGAATATAATGTTACGTGTTAGAGTATTTTTTCTTTATTAACACAATGTAGATGTTCTTAACTGTTACATATGTTACTCTTATTAGTATATCCCCATAAAATCAAGAGTTTGACCATTTTTTGTTCATTTTTAAACTGTTTATAGTAATTTTATGATTTATCTTTTTTTTATAATTGAACTTGTATTAATTTTGCAAAAGATTTATAACATCAGATTATTAACTTTTAAGTTAAATGTTAAATGTCTCTCAGCTAGTTCGCTATGCTAGAGCCTGTTCTAACTACGAAGACTTTGTTGATAGGGGAAATTACTCACCACAAAATTGTTGTCTCGGGGATATCGCAGTACCAAGCTTGCGTCAACTCTTAAAAAGTTCTATGGGAGACACCATGACCTTGTTGATCCCTACAGCGTGGCTGCGTCTAAACTTGTGACTGACCTTATGCCAACAATTAATAAGGCTTTCAATTACTGGACATTCGTTTCTTACCAGATATTCATTTCCTCGGCTTTGTAATCAGTCATAAGGACATGGCGGGTGCATTATAATGGGCAGGTGATGCTCACCCTTCGCAAACACCTAATCACACCTCCTGTTATTGGGGGATCCATGCCTGTATGGCTACATATATCGTATTTGTCAATGTTATTATGGATTTTTACGAGCTAGGATTACGATTTCGGTACCTTGACCCCTTTACTTTATATTCTTTGGAAGTGGCATAAACAATTAAAAGGAGAAGTGTGGGTACATTATACAATTTCTGGCAATGAATAAAATATTGGAAACAGTGAACACACTCAAAGGGGCGAAGTAATGGGCCATACTGCGCAATTTCAGGTAATGAACCCTCATCAGTGACCCTTTATAAATTGTATACGATAGCCAGATAAATACACTGCAAGTTCAAAAATTTACACAAAGGAAGTCTAAATCAAAGACACATGCCTAAATTGGGTCAGATAATTAAAACAATGTTTAGAAGATGGCTCTCAATGTACATTTTTTTATTTTGAATATTCTTTCTTATTTGAAGGGGCCGAAAAATATAACTGACATTATGGATTATGTACAGGGAAACGTTTAGGTCCGCAACATAACAAAGCAATACATAACACAGCTGCACTAATAACAAATAAATGTTCTAACACACCTCGCCTATATAGCCAATGGTAAAAAAAGTGTTATATTAAGCAACAATTTCACTGGGCGAATAAGCGTGACGTTACTTTGCGGCATTTGTGACGTCAGCTATCCCACAAAGCAGCGTTAGACGGTGAAACGTCGTTTTAGCGCACAACAAACGTAATAAGTATGTGTAAATACCAGCATTACAGTCAAATATTTGGCGGGATATATGCAATGCAATGGCGGAAAGCTGAACGATATCGACGGTTTCAGCAACATTTCTTCCGTTTATTGTGTGTTAGAATCGAAATAGATCAGCTCAAGTGCGTGAATTGTTGAGTAATAATTCACTGTTTGTCGGTCAGTTGTAAGAAGATAAATCACTCGCCCTACGCGCTCGTGATTTGATCTTCTTTACAACTGACATCCAAACAGTGAATTATTACTCAACAATTCACTGCTAGAGCTGATCTATTTCTTAAATAAAAGTTAGATCATTTGGAAGCAGTGAAAACCCTCAAAGGAAAAAAATATGTCATTATTCCTCTTCGATGTCCCTTTACAAACAGGCAGTAAAAGCCAGACACTTGTGCTCTATCGAATATTTGCATCAGCGTTATCTACATCAAAGAATGTTTCACAGAAGGGACGAAATAATGAACGCATGTTCAGATGTTTCTTGACATATTATCTGTTCTTAATACTCCAAATATTTAAAGGGTAAAAAAGGTAATCTGAACTATGGATGATGTCATATTTATACATTTTATCTTTTTATTCATCATCATCTGCTGTTTGGATATACATTTCAGACAATACCACTCAAAAAAGAAAGTGACATGGTGGGTTAAGCATATCAACATTTAAATGATTGAATCAGATAGGTAACAAAAATACACTCATCGGAGACAAACCCCTTTTCCCGTAAAATCTGATCCAGTAAGTCATATATAAATGAATTGTCCCCATTTTTAGGACTTTTCCAGTCTAAAGTTCTATACACAGTCCTCTTCAACTAAACATAAAATTGAGATCCTTTAAGAGCAGTAAACATATTATTGAGAAAGGGGATGTTTGGCTACTTAAGCCTCCTCAGTGACCCTATGGAGCTTTTGTATAGAATATTATAGAAAAGTAACGTATGTAACATTTGAGTACACGTAGAGAACATTGAAATTATGTACTTGTATATCAAGTTTAAGATTCTTATAAATATATTTATGTGTTCCGACCCGAACTATTTGAGTTTACAATATGTAAGTGATCTAGTTTACCACGGATTTATATGTTTAAAGACTCTTTGCTGACTGTCAAAGCAAATATCGCATCCAAAATGTCTTTATCAAAATGTCTCCCATGTCGTTTAATGCAATCAATATAATACCAATTCAAAAACCTAAGAGCATATAAACGCTATTTACAACAGTTGTCAATATATTGATTTTGTAGGAGATATCATTTAAGACTAGAAAAAGTGCCTTGAGAGGCACGTATATTCCGGCTGGTAGCTCCCCACCAGGACCCCTGAGCCCACCGCGCCCGACCCAGACAAGTCCACTGACACATTGAATCTCAATTCCCGAATTAAAAAGAGCACCCTCAATAAGTAAATCTTTAAAATTTGAATTTGCAAAAAGCACTGTCTAAAAGCATTGACAGGTGTGTGTGTGTGGTGGGGGGGGGGGGTGTAGAAGAATGACAGACTATTATAGAGCAGTATACAGAGCTGACTTGTATACTCAATCTAGGACTTGATCGCGGACATTGAGGGTCAGGTCCTCGGTCCTAGATGGAAAATAGAATGTCATTCTTTAATAATATTAATAAAAAAAATAATATGAGATGTCCTAGATCTTAACATCTAGCCCCACCCTGGGCATGGACCCTAGAGTGTTATGTCATTAGTAACAAGGCAAACCTTATAGAGTACCTATGGTGCAAGTATGAATGATTTCTAAACATGGCGGTTAAAAAAAAAGTACAGAAAATACAATTTTTAAAGATGTTCTAGATTTTGACTTCTAGCCCCACCCCCCGCACATGGACCCTAGAGTCTGAACCTTACACAGTACCTATGGTCTAAGCATGAATGCTTTCTGACAAGACTTATTTGATGTCAAGAAAATAGACTAACAGAAAATTTATCATGGTCTCTATCATATTATAAATGTGTCCTAGATTTTGACCTTTAGCCCCATGGGATGGTACCATTGATATTGAAAGAAAACCCTATAGGGCATCTATGAACTGAATAAGAATACAATCCTATGATTGTTTGTTAAGATATGGACTTAGAGAAGAAACAGTAACATTGTAAACAGCACATTTTAAAGGTGACCTAGATTTTGACCTCCAGCCCCACCCCCTGGGCATGGACCCTGGGGCCCCACCTCATGGAAATAAAGCAAACCCTATAGGGTACCTATGGTCCAAATATGAATAGTTTCTGGCCATTGGTTTATGAGATATACACCTCTAGAGAAACTTTAACCAAAACTTTGACATAAATTCTACGAACGTTCCGGAATTACGAACGAAGAAACGAACTAACGAACGAACGAACGAACATACGAACGGAAAAGCGAAAGCTATATACCCGTTGGCATAAATGCCGGGGGTATAAAAAGTGACGAATGTAACATCTTCAGAACATGAAAATTATGTTAATCGAGTTAAAGGCTCCTTAGAAAAGAAACGTATGTAACAGCTGGGTACATCTTGACTCTAAAACATTTGAGTTGAAATTCTATTACATATGTTCAATTTATAAAACCTCATCAGCTGTTTTATCAATGTGTTTGACCTCAAATATGTGAGTGTATAATATTTTAGGGGTCAAGTTTAAACCGGGATTTATGTGTTTAAAGACCCATCGCTGATGGATGGAGCAAATAAAGCACACAAACTTAATAAAGATATTTTTTCATGTCTTTTAATGCATTAAATACAAAAAAGTTCAAAAACTTTAGAGAATAACATTAAAATAAACAAGAATAGTCAATATATTAATTTTGTAGGGAATATCATAAAAAAAGGTAACGTATGTAACAGTTAGGAACGTCTTGAGGGTATCAAAATTATATAAATGGAGTTAGCGGTTCTAATCCATATAATTTATTAACAAATCATCAACAGCTATTGATTGTATGTATGATCAGACCCAAAATATGCGAGTTTACCAAAAATATGTGAGTTTACAATGTTAAGTGATCAAGAGTGAACCTGGATTTATGTGATAAAAGACCTGAGGCTGACCACCAAATGCAGATAAACGACCCAAAGAAGCTTTATCAAGACGCTACTCAAGTCTTTTAAGGAACACTTTGCATAAACACTTCAAAAACTTTGAAGAATGGCACTAAGATAAACACAAATAGTCAATATTTTCATTTCTCGCAAGTAACATTAATATAGTAACGTATGTAACGCATGAGAACATCAAAACTGGGTTAATTAAATTAAATATGCAAAAGTTTATAGAAAATCTACACTGAAAGCACTTAAATGTAACAAAATCTAAAATGAAAACGCTTTTTACTCAAGCCTGTATAAATCCTAATTTGGGCGGCCATCTTGGATGGCGGCCATTTTGAAGACTTTCGCCGGCCTAAATTTTTATACACGGACCTGTTTCATAGACTACTATCATATATCTTTCAAAAAAAGTCATCAAACCTTAAGGCCAAGATCGTGTAGGGTTAACCAAAAATTTGGACCTTGGATCTCGGACTAGTCTCTTTATCGATAAACATGTTTACACGCGCAAGAATTCGTGCAAATACGATTGTATATGTAGCCTGGCGGAGCAAAGATATACATTCGTATACCATATCTACATGAAGAAATAATCCGTGCGTATAATACTGGCGGAGTTGGGTCATATCTGTACATTTGACTGCACGTGTATAAAGTGAAACAGTGTGTTATTATACTTTACTGTCTTTGAAAACATACTACAAAATCTGCAAAATCAAGCTGTTTAATTAGATATACATTTCAGAAAGATGCCTTACATTTGCGAAACTTGTGGGAATCATTACCGTTACAAGCGGAATATGAAAAGGCATAAAAATGAACGGCATAGTGACATTGAGCATTGGCGTTGTGTTGAAAGTAACTGCAGTAGAAAATTCATCAGGAGGAGTTATCTGTCTAAGCACCTGGTGCTTAATCATGGGTATACGTCTCTCAGGGCGAAAGAAACGGCGTGCAGGGCCCCTCGTGGAAACATACAGAAGAGTGCTTACTATGAGGACATAAGTGAGGACGATAGCGTGTTCGATTTATATGACGAAATCGATAAGATCAGAACTGCTGATGAAACTATTAAGGATTTTGAGGTTGGTTATCTAGATAACATAAGGTTGGAACCAGGTGATGCAGGCGGCGTAACAGAGGGTGATGAAAATGCTCGACCAGTGGGTGATGAAGGTGCGCGGCCAGTGGCTGATGAAAGTGCGCGACCAGTAGCTGATGAAAGTGCGCGATTCATGGATGATGAAATGGTCCGACTAGTGGATGATGAAAGTGCGCGACCAGTGGCTGATGAAAGTGCGCGATTTATGGATGATGAAAATGCGCGACCAGTGGGTGATGAAAATGCGCGACCAGTGGGTGATGAAGGTGCGCGACCAGTGGCTGATGAAAGTGCGCGACCAGTAGCTGATGAAAGTGCGCAATTCATGGATGATGAAAGTGCGCGATCCATGAATGATGAAAGTGCGCGATTTATGGATGATGAAAGTGCGCGATCCATGAATGATGAAAGTGCGCGATTCATGGATAATCAAAGTACGCGACCAGTAGGTGATGAAAGTGCGCAATCAATGGATGATGAAAGTGCGGGACCAGTGGATGATGAATGTACGCGGCCGGTGGATGATGAAAGTGCGCGATCTCTG
This sequence comes from Rugalucina vietnamica, assembly GCA_964017185.1. Classification (NCBI taxonomy): domain Eukaryota; kingdom Metazoa; phylum Mollusca; class Bivalvia; order Lucinida; family Lucinidae; genus Rugalucina; species Rugalucina vietnamica. The sequence goes on from OZ024884.1 coordinate 36,178,412, forward strand.
GATGATGAAAGTGCGCGATCAATGGATGATAGTACTGGATTAATGGGAGATGAAAATTCGCGATTCGCTGGTGATGATAGTGCGCGATTCAGTGATACGGATATAGATAACTATTATTCGGTGGCCAGTGATCAAAGTGATAGTGGTGACGGATTTGAAACAGATGATGCATGGGAAGCGGATTTCAGCGGTGATGGACCTGATCCAGAAACTGATGATACAGATGGCAATGAAACTATCGTTATAAGTAGCGATGGTGAAGAAGACAATCCTAGTGCAGTGGAAGTATCACGATTGATAACAAAGACACAAACATTTGTAAATACCATTTACAGGGAACTAAGCTACCTAGATGGTCAACCTATAAACACAGTTACTTCATACGAGCGGGACTATTATGAAAAGTCTAATTAAGAACAATTTAATCACGTCATTAAATCTTTGCACATTCTTTGGGGGCAGTGTCGCGAAGTTCGCGATTTCTTACGCACTTATTGGCCTTTTTATTGTTTATTTACCGGTTCAACGGAGTCTGCGAAGTTTCACGGGACGCATGCATTTTTGATGCTGCTCCATCGGAGTACACACGAGCTCTACGTGCTGTTCCGCCTATATTCTAGGCATGAATCTCGTGTTTCTAAGCGGAGTTCGTTTGTAATATAAAAGCCCCTGAAAGAATGGTCAAAATTAATGTCAAATTGGGATCAAGGAAGGTCGTATTGAGTGTTAAAAAGATAGAAATGAATACATAGTTTTGAATTGGTTATTTGTTGTGTTTGATTAAAAAAAATTACGTGTGGCTGAAGGAATAAAATAGAAATTCAAAGGACTTCTACCACACTTGGCTAATTCGGACCTCTACCACTGGTCAATGCGGACCACGCAAAATCGAGGTCCGAATTGACCAATGATTTTTTGAAACAGGGTCCGAATTAGTCAAGGCCCGAATCGGTTAAAAGTCCGAATTAGCCAATGTCAGAATCTGCTGAAGGTCCGAATCAGCTAGTGCTGGAAAGGATTCAAGATGGAGGGATTGCATTTGTCTTCAAATCATTGCAATTAAGATTTAATATAATACTCATGCCATTATTTCATGTAGTTCTCGAGTTAGTAGTCAAGGCCTGAATCGGTTTAAAGTCTGAATTAGCCAATATCAGAATCTGCTAACGGTCCGAATTGACCAAATGTCAAGCCTTACTTAGGTCCGAATCAGCTAGTGCTGGAAAGGATTCAAGATGGAGGGATTGCATATGTCCTCAAATCATTGCAATTGAGATTTATTATAATACTCTTGCCATTATTTCATGTAGTTCTCGAGAGTGAAATACTTGGTTTTGCTGATTGATTGAGTGATTTGTGACTCAGCGTCCCAGTCAAAAGCAATGGTCACGTCGGAACGTTGCCTCCAATTTATAGGACATTTACCCAACCCTAGGATGTCATGACACCCAAAATGCGCTTGAAATTATAATCACCCAAGAAAACAACTATTGCTCGTATGTATGGATGTTTTGACTTGAACAACTTTTTCTTGGAGGATAAACAGTAATCGGATGGTCAGTCAAGCCTCCTTACAACAGCTGTCAAGCCTCCTTACAACAACATAGTCTACTGAAACTATGCAGCGAATGTACGGTCAATATGAGGACTAAAGCCTCAGCATGTTTTGTGGAACATACGTAATGAAAAGGTCCGAATTATCCAATGGTAAAGGTCAGAATTGGCAAACGGAAAAAAAGGTCCGAATTGATCAATGGAAAGGGTCCGAATTTAACAAGGGCAAAGGTTCGACTTGACCAAAGAATTTTTCTTACTGTGGTCCGAATCGACTAATAAAAAGGTCAGACGACCAGTGGTCGAGCTGCGAATTGACCAGTGGTCGGGGTCTGAATTGACTAGGATCGAATTTTTGAAGGTCCGAATAGACTAGGGCCGAATAAGACAATGTCCGAATTTTCCATAATTCAATACAATCCGTATAATAGTCTGGCTTCTTCTCTTTATAGTAAGACGTACATGTATCTTTTAACAGAAAAGTAACATGTAAAAAGTGCACAAGGGTGTGAAAAGATACAAGTAGGCAATGATCAGAAAAATGCGCAATCAAAAAGAAATTCCCACAAAAACCGAGGCGAAAAAACAAAACAAAAACAAACAACAAATTGACGGTAGCGTGATGCCGTGTAGAGATTTTACGTCACGGTGTTTTTCCATCAAAGATGGCATCGAGTCAAACAGGAAATTTGTAAGTTGCCTTTCATTGTAAAAATACCAGTTATTTTCAATACTAGGGGCCCATCTTAGACACTGTCAGGCTCGGAAAAAAATCAGATTTTACGATTTTGATATTGCCATTTCGCAGTCTGGTCCTTGTAGCAAGAATTTGGCCAAAATGAGCGGATGACTTTCGTGATTTTAAATCTAAGCGGAGATCGACCAGGTTTTCACGACAGTTTGTCCTTTAAACAGCAAACGGGCGACGTTTCTACAAAATTATATTAGCCCAGACCCCAAACACTTCCCGTAGCCATGGCAGCACATATAAACTGTCATGATAGAAGAAATTAAGTTTGAATGTATCAGTCAGGCTACTGTCTATAGACCATTAAATTTTAACCAGCAACCGTATAGACACAGGTGAATTGTGACAATTTGGTAACTGTGTAGACGTAGATTTTGGATACCGTGTAGAACCACAATACTAAAAGATGCGGTATAGACTGAAAGAGCTTGGTCTGATTTTAGCTATAATTGCATTTGGACAGAAGAGATTGGTCAGACTCGATGACTGCAAACCACAATAATAAACTGCAGCCACCAACCCTCTTAATTTCTTGTGTTTCTGTGTTACACGATACATCATGCCTTCTACATAGACATAACCTTTCTTATGCACACAAAATGGAAATTTATAAGACGGCTGGATCATTCGGATTAGTCCCAAAATTCAGAGCCAGTTCAAAGTGCTGAACAAATTCGATCATCTAGTTTTAATATGATATGTTTCGTCACTATTAATCGAAATGGTACGCTGGTAAAATCCTTTGGTTACGGCAGTGGTGTTATTCAAAAGAAGGAAAACTCCACTGTTTGGAAGTTTGGTTCGTGAGAGGAGCATCCAATTTACCCTTGATTTGTGTATAAAGTTTCCTTTAAAAGCAAATTCTGTCCATGGTTCGACCTCAACTTGAGTACACAGCTACTATTTGGCACTCCTATAATGACACTCAGATTTTTAAGGTGGGGAAGGTTCAGACCGGGACTGCAGCCAGATGGACCTAAAGGTGCTGTGTGCACCTTATGTACATGTTCATATATTTAGATAAGTTCTGGTAACTGAGTGGACGCCTATTGTGAACAAGCTGTTCACTCGAGGCTTGCGATATGTTAGTACCATCTCGGTTTTTTGGAGTAGGAATTTCTGATTGCGCCATTCCCTGATCATTGCCTACTTGTATACCCGTAACATTCTTTTACTATTTCAGATACACTTCTGTTCACTGTCTCTTGAACCGGGCATCCACTCTTAGACAAACTCGGGAATCACGTGAATAACAGCACACTAGATACTTTGCCTGTACAGCTGTAGTTTAAATCAGACAATGATCTTGACCGCGGCACTTAAGCACTGTGGTTCTACACAGTATCCATAATCACCATCTACACAGTTGCTAAATCGTCTAAATTCGCCTGTGTCTACACGGTTGCTGGCTAAAATTCAATTGTCATTACACAGTAGCCTGGCTGATATATTCAACCTCGAGTTTTTTCTACCACGAAAGCTTCTGTATTCTACCATGGCTAGGGGAAGAATTTTGTAGAGAATTGACGATATCTGCTGTTTAAAAGACCGCTCACATCAGGAAAACATGTCCGTGAAATGTGCACTCCCTTGAACCCCACTTTTATATAGCAAAACTGGGGTATGCAGGGGTATACCTATTTTTCTTATTTTTGCTCTAAAACATAGATTGTGGGTACTCGTTAGAACCGCCTCGGCGAGGCGGTTCTAACGTGTACCCACAATCTATGTTTTGAGCAAAAATAAGAAAAATATCAAACTTTTTCAGCTGAAAATTTTCAATTTTTAAAGCTAAAAAAATCTCTGTTTATTGCATGGGCAAATTTTCGTAATGTTTCGGTCAAATTCTAGCTACGATGACAAGACTGCGAAATGGCAATATCAAAATCGTAAAATCTGATTTTTCCTAGCCTGACAGTGTCTGAGATGGGCCCCTAGCATTGAAAATATCGGATATTTTTACAAATGAAAGGCAACTTACAAATTCCCTGTTTGACTCGCCGCCATCTTTGATGGAAATATAACGTTAACTATAAACTCTACACGGTATCACGCTACCGACAGTGAATTAGGTACTTGTACTTGGAGAACATATCGTAACCCGAGTGAGTGAGCAGCTTTTTCTCAAAAGGCAGCCACTCAGTTTCCTGAACTTAATTAAAACTGTAAAAACATTAATAAGTTTCAGACAGCACAAAATAGACTCAAAAGCATAAAATAGATAGAACCACAGCATAAGTATCGCCTTAGAACTATCAGTAATATAAAACTACTGGGGGCTTAAACCGGTCAATCATCATGGTCAAACAAATAAATAATGATAACCACTATGATGAATCAAAAACGAGGACTCACAGATTCAGTAAGCTGCCCGACGATGGAGATCCTTGGGCGCCGAATAACTTATTGAAAGAGCAAAAGAAAAACACAAGTTGAAACCCGGTGGGCCAAGCAACAGACAAGAAGCTCCGGTCCCAACCAACTAAAATGAATAGGTTATCGTCGGTGCCATCATAGAGTCTGACGCCCGACCCACCGGCGTGTAATTAAAGGAGGCGGCGTAGTTATCAACCATGATTGGGTTAAAACCTAAGCGTGCAGACTGTCGCAAAACATTTAAGTTATACCCTATACGTCTGTAACGTGTTATGATTTTTCTGAACTGAAATAAAAAAATTCATTCATCCCTTTTATAAGTTTCTTAAATTTGTAAACCAAGTCATCATAACATTCAGGTTCCGAAAGGCCCTCGCGTAAATGCGTCTTTAGCCCAACATTTAATTGGGAAATCAATTCATAGAGTCAGCCATAAATTTGAAAACATTTTTCGAAGTTTATGATACCGATAGCCCTGCTAGAGAAGTTTGGCTGTTAAATATTTATTTCGCGTGCTAAAGTTCGCAACATGAGCGCAGACTCCTAATAAGTTGCGAAACGTATACACCATAAGAAGCACGACGAAAGAACGTCACCATTAAAAAAGAAACGGAACATTTACATTATGAAAATCAAACTAATCATTTTTATCATAAAATTTAGAAGAAACAAATTCTTTGCAATAGAATGATGAAAATGTTAAAAGGGGTCCTCGGTATCTGTGGTGTTGGCTGTATTCAGCTCTGGCTCACTCAGGTGGATAAATTTGATTGACCATGCCTTCAAAATAAGGACTGTCAATGTTCAAAAGGTCATTCAGGTAACTAGAAATCGAATTAATAGCCTCGATAGCATCAGCCTGATTGTCATGGTTAAGAGAATCAATGAAATCGTTTTCGTAGCATTATAAAAATATGTCAGCAACAAGAGGGGCGCAATTTGTACCCATCGGACTTCCAACAATTGTCTGTATAACTTGGTTCCGAATCTAAAATGAATATTATCCGCGAGATAGGATAAGGTGTCGCATACATTCTGATATGACCAAAGTGTATATCGACTTTGGTCAGAGGAAGTGAAAACCAGAGGACCAATGGTCCTGATATCGCTCACCTGAGATTTTGTCTTTGATTGACGACCTTTGGCTAAGGCCATTATGGCCAAATTTGACCTCAAATACTCACATAATTATTAACACTATAAATTGTCTGTATCTACCAACTTTTAGATCTTTCTAGCTGTATTTCATGTTTCATACAGACTTTCCAAACATAAATTAAAGGACTTTTTAGGGCTTTTTCAAGCAAATTTAAGGACACGTATTTTCAATTTTCCTGCGCAAAAAACACAATAGTGACGTTTTATGGTAGATGTTGCAAAAATGACTATTAGCATGACTAACGTGTAGGTATAATTACTATTTTACCGGAAACAGAATAGAATAGAATAGTTTGTCAAAAAAGAGAATCGGATAATGGCTACCGATTTTCCATGGGGTTAAATCAAATGTTTGGAGAGAACACAGACCAAATCAGCAGGGAATTAGATTTACGGTCCAAACATATTGGTTTCAAGACCTCTCATATGAAATTTAAGGGGTTTTCAGGGCTCCGCATGCAATTTAAAGCCTTTTTAAGACAACCTCAAAAATTTAAGGCCTTTTTAAGACTGTATGAACCTTGTATTTGACCTTTGTGTTTAAACTTACAGTTTAATAGGTCAAGTTTAACTCAAGGTCATGATTTATATAACGGAGTGGCTATTACCAGTTGACTGGAAGCAGCGATTTTACGTTAAAATGGCTGCTGCCAGTTAACTGGTAATAGCGATTTTACGTTTAATTGGCTGCTGCCAGTTGACTGGTAATAGCGATTTTACATTAAATTGGCTGCTGCAAGTTGACCGTCACCAGCCATTTTATGATTTTAGGATTAATCGCTGCTGCCAGTCAACTTATTATAGCATTTTAACATAAAATAGCTGCTGCCAGTTGCTTTTCATATTTTACAAATTATTATTTGCACATAGATGAAGTAAAGACAACGTAAGAGTTGTCATAATATGAGTAGAAAATGTATCAAATGAAAGGGTATCTAAACTATTTACATTACTTACAGTGTTGTTAAAAATGTCCCACTTTGTCCAAAGCCTGTATATTATGCTTGTAGAAGCCTTCTTGGTATCAGTTGTGGTCTTACAAACACCTTATAAACTTTTGATTTTGTACTACTGCAAAACATTTGTATTGCTTCAAATGTCAGCTTATACAATTCTTCCTGATCTTAATCTTGAATTCTTGGCTGTTATAAGTATTATGCGTTATTAAGTGAAGACACGATCACGCAATCCATCTATTTACTGTCATATCGTATTCTTGTTCAAATTTCTTTATTATGTATTAACATGCAACTTCAGATACTTTATGTCTACCGCCTTTTGTTATTTTGAGGATGATACCAAACCCGTCTGCGAAATTGCACAAAAGGAAAACAGTATCTATTTTCCTTTGAAGTCATAATTGCTAACACTGACTAAGCTTAAAATAAAACAAAATTAATTCTAACTATAACCAGTTGACTGGCAGCAGCGATTTATCGTAAAAATGGCTGCAACCAATTTAACGTAAAATCGCTATTACCAGTCAACTGGCAGCAGCCAATTTAACGTAAAATCGCTATTACCAGTCAACTGGCAGCAGCGATTTCAACGTAAAATCGCTGCTGCCAGTCAACTGGTACTAGACCTTTCCTTTATATAAACTATGAAGGGCCAGAGCCCCCAAAGCTACATACAAAAGTTCTTTGAAATTGGTTCACCGATTCCAGAGATTTTTAAAGAATTTAACCACATATATGGGCATGGCGGTCATCTTGGTCATGCGGCCTGGACCATTATACCAACTTTAGTTCCCCCTTCCTAAGGCTACCACATATAAAATGTGGTCTTGATTGGTGAAGTGGTTTCTCAGAAAATTAAGTTTGAAATTTAATAGGTAAATGACCTTTGGGCAATGTCAAGAGATGACCTTGACATTGTATACTCATAGGACTTCATTAACTCAATAAGTTGTATGCATGTACCAACCTTCAGGTCACAGGCCACAAAACTTCTTGAAAAAAAAAATCCAATCTATTCCATTTTTTCCTTTGAAAAGCCTTTGTGTTAATGTTGTCCTTGCCATAAAATAGATCATTGTCAACCCAAGGTCATGATTTATACAAACTATGATGGGCCAGAGTCATCGATGCTACATACCAAGTTTTATTGAAATCCGTCCAGTAGTTCCAGAGAAGAAGATTTTTAAAGTTTTTACCATATATGGGCATGGCAGCCATCTTGGTCATGTGACCTAAACCATTTATACAAACTTTGATTCCCCCTTCCTAAGAATACCGAGAAAATTTAGTTTTAAATTTAATATGTAAATGATCAAGAGATGGTCTTGACCTTGAATACTCCTATGACTACATCAAATCAATAAGTTATATGTATCTACCAACTTTCAGGTCACAGGCCACAAAACGTCCTGAAAATTCCAATGTTTTCACTTTTTCCATAAAGACGACTTTGCCGTAAAATAGGTCAAGGTTAACCTATGGTCATGATTTTCACAAATTATGATGGGCCAGAGTCCCGAATGCTACATACCAAGTTTCATTGAAATCGATCCACCGGTTCTAGAGAAGAAGATTTTTTAAGGTTTTTACCATATATGGGCATGACGGCCATGGCTCATTTATACAAACTAAAGTTCCATCTTCCTAAGGATGTTTCACGTGAAGTTTAGCTTTGATTGGACCAGGGGTATCAGAGGAGAAGATCTTTGAAAAGTGTGAACGACAACGACGCCGACAACAGCGACAACGACGACGGACGACGGAGCATTGCCATTTTATAAGCTCACCTTTTGAGCCTTCGGCTCAGGTGAGCTACAAAGCTTTACTTTTATTACAGGCCAAATAAAGTGAGCTATAGTTTTGTTTTTCAATGCTCTTTTGCAGGTCCACTATCAAATAGAGTATTTTTTCTTTAATCAGGTTATGTGGCATACAGAGAAGAAAAATCTACACTTCAGTTTACTGAGAACCTCGCCAGAGATTACCAAAATTGAATTTTATTTGAAGTTTCATACACCGTCTCACAGTATCGTATGATAAGACAGGAAGTAAATAATTTAGAAAGTTCAGTGGTAGTACAAGAACTAGAATTTGCAATAAATCGAGCTTTATACGGCCTTTTGTGAAACTTAGGTAAGCAATAAATCATAGGAAGTTTGTCTTGGCCTTATTTGACACAAACAGAAAACTTAACAGGTTATTCGTTTAAGTGAGCATTGGTTACAGACATTTCATCACTATCTGTTTCCTGATAAGCCCTAGTAAGTGAAGAAAATTTCTGGCTCCACTGTAGATTTCAAGGTAGGTGAGAATAAAACTGTATAAAATACGGTAAATTAAATAAATATGAATAACATATACAACAGAAATTAAGAATTAAAGGATTAAAGTGAAAAGTGAAGTGCGATTGAAGTGAAAAGCTTTTTTCACTTCCTCTATACACTTTGGTCATGCCAGAATGTATGCGACGCCTTATCCTATCTCCTGAATAATATTTATATTAGATTCGGAACCAAGTTCTAAAGACAAATTGTTGAAATTCCGATGGGTACAAACTGCGTCCCTCCGTAGCTGATTTATTTTTATACGGCTACGAAAGTAATTTCATGGATTCTCTTTACCATGACAATCAAACTGACGTTATCGAGGCTTTTAATTCGACTTCTAGGTAATTAAATCTAGGTAATTTACATTTATGACTTTTTGAACATTCTCATTTTGAAGGCATGGTCAATCAAATTTATCCATCTGAACTACAGTTGAATTAAGCCATTACCACAGATACCGAATCCCCCTTTCTGGAGTAACATCTTTCTATTGCAAATGGATTTATTTCTCCTAAAATTTATGATAAACATGATGAGTTTGATTTTGATATTGTAAATGTTCCGTTTTTTGGATGGCAAAGTTCTTTATCGTGCTTATAAAATACTTTATTCATCGTGTGTACATTCTCTTAACTTCAAAAATCCACTTTGGTCATTAGACACCCATGATGCAAAAGGCAGTGCAACCAATTAGCAGGAATGGTTTCAGTTCAGCATCCTCTGACAAGAAGTTCCAGGTGAGCAACATCTGCTCTGATCAACATGTACGAATGACCATACAAAATCTTTAATACATAACCGATTTAGACCATTGAAAATGTAAATTAAATGTCGCTTAACTTTTAATAATTATTTAAATTATTTTGATTTAATTGGGTTTGATGAAAAATTAACAAACAATATTTTTGGTTTGGGTTGTACTGTTAAATACCTGGAATTCTAGGAATCAGATTACAGTAAATCCAATCATTCCTTGAGAGGCAGCTCAACACCGATAAGCTGTATATATTCACAGCGGGTATTACAGCATAAGCGGGCACCGCACCCTGCCCCCCCCCCCCCCAAAAAAAAAAAAAAAGGAAAATGGGGAGTAAATGCGGTCAGTGAGATAAGAGGATTTACACATTATGTTAAAACGAATAAAAATCTTTAAATTTGTATGAACATGTATCTTAAGAACAAAACGAATGTTCATTATAAAGCAAAAGCGAGTTGAAACATCATACAGACCGTTTAATCAAAATAAATTTGAGTAATTTGAATATAACTGACATACAAACACATTTTAATCAAAGACTCAACTGTACCAAAATATTAACTTTCCTATATCGGCAACAATGACACCCTGGTGACAAATCATTTTAACATATTTACAAAAACAACAATGAAAACGGTAAAACATAAGACATACAATTACACTTATGAATTAAGAAACTAATATTAAATAAATTAAATACCGTTTAGAAGTATGGTCTGGTCTAGTAGAACAACTTTTAAGTTTTAACATACTTGGCAAAACATAAATACTAAAGAAATCAAACCAAATTTTACTGCGCCTCATAAAATGAAGACATCATGTCCTCAAAGATAATCAAAAGTGTCATAATGTTTCAAAGATATTACTTTAAGGGCTATAAATAATAGAAAATATTGCCTATAAATTAGGGTAAAGTGGCCAAAGAAGAAGAAGATACATGTGTATATGCTGTATATAGCGTAATAAATATTTAAAGTAAACCAACTTGAACAGTCATATGGACCAAAAGTATTTCCACGGCGTCAGAACGTCAGACACTCCATAGACTTGCGTGTATTTTCATGTTTACAAAAAAATATTATCCTGTCTCTCCCGGTCAACATATTTTCATGGTTTTGGTGTCATTTCAAAGAAAAATAAATAAAGTGAATAAAGCAATAAGCAAAACACATACATACGTTTTAATGCTTCGAATTTGTAAACAACATGTGAGATTATTTTCGACAATTTTGGGCAACGTCACCATTGACGTCAATGGGATAGTGGCTTTTTTCAAATTTTCGCAAAAAATGAAACAGTTGTATAAAGAAAATCTAATGCTGAAATTTCATCAAATAACTATATTTTGGCTTCATTTATTTAACTTTTAATTTTTAAATGACACCAAAATCACGAAAAACATTTATTTATTTAAGTCTCATGTTGATATACAATATTACATACAAATACACGCAAGAACCATTCGAAATATCAACCAATTCTACACAGAATGACAAGTCAGAGACTTTAATTTGTTCTTAAGACAAAGAACACAATAACAAAACAAAAGCGTTAACATATATATACACAAGAAACATCTTTAAAAAGATAATTGTCGAAGATTAATATCTGTTCTGCAATAGGGTACTGGATGCAGGACAGACAGACAGACAGACAGACAGACAGGCAGTATGACTCTTGCAGAGCCAACTCCAGACATGACTGAGAGGAAATTCTTTTCAAATGTCCTTACGGCGAGAGTCCTTAAGAGTCGCTGGATCGAAACGACTCGTTCTGTTGAGCAGAGCCTTTGATCCGAATACGCCTATATTTAATGGAGAAAATCCGAACGCATCTTATCTACGATGGCCTGCATGGATCATAAAATTTCAAAATCCACAGATTTTAGATTTTAATTTTTCTTTGCAAAAGCTTTCGTCACACAAAAAGCGATTAAAATGCATAACAATAAGGACCAATGATGGCTTGTATAGTAAAAACATCATGTTAAAGTACTTTTTAAAGAGATGCAGTTTGTTGCCTTTTTCATCCTCCATATGGGAAAAACCCGGATGCAGGTCAAAAATGATCTGAGATGTCTTCGACAAAAACTGGAGAACACGCTAGCTATTTTAAGCATGAAAGAGCTACGATAATAAAAATCGATAGAAGGAATCTTATGCCGAAGCGAACGATGGTCTCGGACTAGTTGTTTCAAACGTAAGAAACCGAACAGTATCATTTTTTCGTTCCTTTTGTTTCTTTTCTTGTGAAAGGTCCCTATGTTATTTTCAGTATTTCAAACTTCACTGTTACGTTTCAAACTTTTGATATTCTTAAGTTTGTGAAACGACTTTGCACGGCTTTCAAAACATTTCACGTCAAAAACATTTGTATAATGACGTCAGAATGCATTTCTTAAAATGGTGCACCCACGCAAAATTTGAGAAAAGTGCGCATCTTAACCAAACTCGATTTATGCTAATACCACGAGAGAGAACGTAAAAAAATAGGAAAATGCAAAGTTCGTTCATATTTTTTATCTGTTGGCTAAGTTATGCAACATATTCGATGAGGCATTTTTATTGACGTCAGTATATATAATAAATGGGTATTACACAGAATAAAGTACCGACAGCGGTACATTTTGTTCGACAGCAGCGTATGTCAATATATGTCGCCGAACGGTCTGAAAGAAAAAATGTGCAGCAGGCCAATTAGAGCAGATAAAACACAAATGAACACAACAAAAATTCAGAGAATAAAGTCCATGTCCATACTTGGCAGATTGTATCCTGCCAGAATGACGTCCGATCTTACTCTATCGGCCTCTGACATATTCCTGCGAGGGTCGTTCCCTATACGACTTCGACTGACGACGGTTCCGCGCTGTGAAAAGCCGACACCGCAGCTTTCAAATATTTGTCGTCGATTCCCGTTTTCTTGAATATTGCACGGCAAGTTCCTTCTGGATCTGAAACTAAATCCTCGAACTTGATTGGCAGAATATTTGGGTCATGTGATATCGCCTCACGTGCAAGGATCATAAAGCGCGCCCACATGTGAGTGAGAATGCCAACAGTATCTGTATTCAGGTAAACATTCGGATGACCTGTCACGTGACATAGAAAGAGTTCCTCGATTGTCTTTCGGAAATATGGCGTACAGATGGATATCAGTTCGCTGTTGATACACACGCGCATTGTGTCCAGGTATGGTACAGAAATCATGATACCGAGCCAGCCAGATATAAACCCGCGGCAGTTACGGTACATAAACAGATGGTGAAAGTTAGGGAACAGTTTGGACATGGTCATCATTATTCCCTCACATATTTGCCTAGGTTTGATACAAATTCTTGCCACACCAGTACGAGGTATGCATAGAAGTCTGATAGTAGACTGTAAAAGTTTATCGTGCTCCTCGTCTGTTATCAAGTTTGCTTTCCGCAAAAAGTAAACATTTTGTGGTGCATCCGACTCACATATGACCAGTGTTCCAGGAACTTTCTCTAGAACTTGGCAAAGAATTGTGGATCCGCACCGTCAGTGTTGGTCATCCAGGTGACTGGGACCGTTGGATCCCCGACCTTATCAGCCAGACAGTGGAATGCCTTTATTGGAACTTTTATCACCCTAATACACCATTCAAACTGAGCAAGCATGACAAAAACGTTCTCATCTGAGCTGTAAATGTTCACATGTTCTGGAGTTTCGACAAACACTTCCGATGCTGATACAGCGTATAGAGACACTGTGGGCTTCAGTACATAGTCAAGGTCCACTGTGGATGTGAATAGACACAGAAAGTCTCCAGGGGTGGTCGTACCAACTAAATTTACTTTGCATCTCCATAACACGTGACCTATCATCGCTGAATCTTCGGATGAGCCCTGGATGATGCTGTTTGATAATACACGGTTACACAAATCTAGGATAACATGCAGGATGCGATAGATGATATACACAAATGTTGTAACCAATTGTCTGCAAACATCTAGTGTTGTTTTAAAAGATGTCAACACCATGTTTGACCCGGTACTTCCAATTCCTAAAAAGAAAAACATATGTCTAGAACTCTGATAATACTTCAAACCGAATGGAAAATTATACATGTATGCTTGTTTGGTTAATTTAAAATTAGACTTATAAATTTCTCTAGACTCGGCAATCAGACAAAAGTCATAAATTCGCATGAAACTCTGAATATTGATTGTGTGCAATGACAATCATGTGACACATGACAGAGCCAGAACTTATCCAATGTCATGCAGTAAATATGTAGACATCGACACGGGATAAAGAAGGAATTTCGAGTGTCAGGAATGATTCTGGCCCGTCCATAGAGATTCAAAGAATGCCGTTTGATTTTTAGAATACATGTGATATGATAATGTCAATACTATTTCTCAACAATGCGAGCATATTATAATTCATTCTATATGTAATAGTTAGAGTATGGAGGAGAGGTCAATACGAAAATTATAGACCCGGCACGTAAACTTAAAGCCGACCGAGCCCAGCGAGGGAGGCTTTAAGTTCAAGTCACGTGCCGGGTCTATAATTTTCGTATTGACCGATACCGACATACTCTTACTGACTTATATACTGGCTGCTTTGTTTCGTTATAACAACTGCTTTTAATCTTCATACAGCAAGCCTGTTTGCAAACCTTGTGCAGCATATTTAGACCAATTATATTCCGCTTAACTTTCTTTTCTCGCGACATGGCATATTAGCCAAACTATCCCACGGACTTAAAGAGGTAACTAACTGTGAACGATGCTTACATTTCCTCGTGCAATCATGAACAAATAGAACCTTCACAGTAACTTCCCTTTTAAACGTCGTTAAACGTATTGCTTATGATTAACGCAAAATTTGATAATTCAATACCATCTAAGTATGATTTTACATGACTACATAATGTGCTTAAATTGACGAGCTAGTGTATATGGATCTGTCAAGGGCTAATCTCCTTGCTGGAATGACAGAGGACCATTTTATGCCCGGCTGTTTTGGGGGCCTTGAAAACAGCTGGTCAAAAATAACTGTGTGAAGTTCGTTCCTACTGCCAGGTTTCTCATTCAACTCACACTAACCCTAACATTCTACTAACAATGGAAACAGGGAGCAAGAGCTAATTTCACACAAATGTATGCGACGATTCGATTAATAAAACTTTTCAGGTCAGGTCAGTTTAACTGCTACTGTAACATGTAATCAGTACTACCTGTTGTCATGCGGTGCAGATGGGGCTCGTTAGCCTTGGAAGGCAACTCATCTAGGAGTTAAGCTAGTTCTCTACACAAAAATCTAGCTGGGCAGGGGGAACTCATTAGTCTTGGTTGACAGTCCTCCTAGGAGTTTACAGGTCTCTAAACAAAACCTAAGGAAGGGTAGATGGAGCTCTTCAGCTGTGGCCAGCAATTCATCTAGGAGAAAGAAACTCCAAAATCAAACCTTTGTGTCTGGATATGCCTAGTCCAGATATGCAAAGACTGTTTCGGTAGATGGAGCGGAAGAAATCACCTGATTCAACGGTTCAGAAAGCGATACAGCAACATGTTGTGGAACATGCAGAGCGTGACAAGGCACTAAAGATGTTACGGTCATCCACTGCATCCAAACCCAACTCCAGACGTCTTGACCTGTGTCTTGCCTCTGGGCGCAGCTGGGCGAGGACTAGAGAGTGAGGTTGACGTTGCGCACCTCTTCCTCACTATAATCCAATTTCATAGCGCATGTCATCTTATTTCTCAACACACAAGCACTTGCATACACAACAATTTCATCACACTTGCACACACATAACCTACAAAGTCCTGTGGCGATGGGCGAGTGGCGAAGCAGCAGGTGTAGGACACACTGGGAGCTGTAGTTGCAGACCTGCACACAGGCGGCTCAGTTCTAATGGTCGCTTTCTGTGAGGAGAAGCAGTAAGCAGAATTCGGCAGTCGGCTGAGCGACTGAGCAGACCTATTTAGGACCGCACTGCTCACCCCCGTAGCATGGGGAAGGGGCTAGAAAAGGTGCCCTAAACAATTGCCTGCTTCAAACCCCCTGGCTGGTTAACCGCGATCAGCGGGGATCCCCTTAAGCGGTCGAAATACAAAGAAAAAAGCTAGAGTAATTCCCTTACGGATTGGCGCATGGAATGTGCGTACTTTAATGGACAATGCTGGGTCAGATAGACCACAGCGTAGAACGGTCCTTGTGGGCAGAGAACTTGGGAGGTATGATATACAGATAGCTGCATTGAGTGAGACTCGGTTCGCAGATGTTGGGGAGATCAAAGAAGTTGGTGCTGGATATACCTTCTTCTGGAGTGGACGCAAAAGTGAAGAGAGGCGTGAAGCAGGAGTTGGCTTTGCCATCAAAACAGAACTTGTTGGTAAGCTGTCAGGATTGCCAAAAGGCATTAATGACCGTCTAATGACATTGAGACTTCCTCTGTCAGGCAATAAACATGCAACTATTGTCAGTGCTTATGCACCCACAATGACCAATCCAGATGAGGTCAAGGACAAGTTCTATGATGACCTAGACAATGTTATTTCTGCAACACCCCGCACAGACAAGCTTATCCTTCTTGGCGACTTTAATGCCAGAGTGGGTACAGACCACCAGACCTGGGAAGGAGTTATAGGTCCAGAAGGGGTTGGAAAGTGCAACAGCAATGGTCTCTTGCTTCTCAGGAAGTGTGCTGAACATGACCTTCTAATCACTAACACAGTCTTCCGTCTACCTAATAGGAACAAACCATCCTGGATGCATCCCCGTTCCAAACACTGGCATCTCATAGACTATGTCATAGTGCGGAGAACAGACAGGCAGGATGTTAAAGTGACAAAGACTATGTGTGGTGCAGACTGCTGGACAGATCATAGACTGGTTGTCAGCAAACTCAACCTAAGAATACAGCCTGCGAGGCGACCTCAAGGCAAGAAAGCTCCTAAGAGACTGGATGTCTCAAAGCTGAATAAAGACAGCATGAGACAAGATTTCTTAACAGACATTTGCAACCAACTGGATGCAATGAATCTCAGTTCAGAGGACCCCGAAGAAAACTGGACAGTTTTCCATAAAACAGTTCATTCTTCAGCTGCAAGCACCTTAGGCCATCCATCTCGCAAACATCAAGACTGGTTTGATGAGAATGATGACGAAATTCAGAGGCTTCTTGAAGAAAAGCACCGATTGCACAAGGCACATCAAGATGATACTAGCTCAGTATCAAAGAAAGCAGCCTACAGCAACATTTGTAAGACAGTCCAGACCAAGCTTAGGGACATGCAAGATTCCTGGCTGAGGAAGAAAACAGAAGAAATTCAGTCTTTTGCGGATAGAAAGGACATGAAGAAATTTCATGATGCACTGAAAACCATTTATGGTCCAAAGAGTTCTGGAGCCACCACATTGCTCAGTGCAGATGGAAACACTCTTCTCACAGATAAAGAAGCTATCTTGGAAAGGTGGGCAGAACACTTCAATAGTGTGCTTAATCGACCATCAAGCATCAATGAGGATGCAATCGACAGACTTCCACAGATAGAGTGCAATGTTCTGTTAGATGAATTTCCTACCGTTACGGAAACAAGAAAAGCAGTTCAACAACTATCATCTGGCAAAGCCCCAGGTGCAGATGCAATTCCTGCCGAAGTTTACAAGGCTGGGGGGCTACCCATGGCAGAGAAACTGACAGAGTTGTTTCACTGTATGTGGAGAAAGGAGGCTATCCCACAAGAATTTAAGGATGCATCCATAATCCACCTATACAAGCGGAAAGGAAATCCTCAAGTCTGTGACAATCACAGAGGCATCTCCCTCCTATCAATTGCTGGGAAGATACTTGCAAAAATTCTGTTGAATCGTCTGAATGTTCATCTTGATCAGACGGGACTTATCCCAGAATGTCAATGTGGATTCAGAAAAGACAGAGGGACAATAGACATGATATTCACAGCAAGACAGCTTCAGGAGAAATGCCAAGAACAGAATGTAGATCTATACATGACGTTTGATGACCTCACCAAAGCTTTTGACACTGTTAGTCGTGATGGACTCTGGAAAATCATGGCCAAGTTTGGCTGTCCACCCAGATTCATAGCAATGGTGCGGCAGTTTCATGGTGGCATGCAGGCACGTGTGCAAAATGATGGAGAGTTCTCTGAACCATTTGAAGTAACAAATGGGGTCAAACAAGGCTGTGTTCTGGCACCAACACTGTTCAGCATGATGTTTTCTGCCATGCTTATGGATGCTTTTCAGGACAGTGACACTGGTTTTCCAATCAGGTACCGTTTTGATGGCAACATATTCAACCTCAGAAGGTTGCAAGCCAAAACTAAGGTCCAGACTGATGTGCTAGATGAGCTCCTCTATGCAGATGATATGGATAAGAATGCCAGCACAGAGGCAAAAATGCAAAGAGCCATGGATCAAGTCTCACAGTCATGTGATAACTATGATCTCACAATCAGCACAAAAAAGACAGAGGTTGTACACCAACCAGCGCCCGGAAAGCCATATAATGAACCAACCATCACTGTGAATGGGCAAAAACTGAAAGTTGTTGACAAGTTCACCTACCTGGGAAGCACTCTCTCCAGAGCAGTGCATATTGATGATGAGATCACTGCCAGAATTGCAAAGGCTAGTGTGGCATTCGGACGACTCCGTGCAAATGTCTGGGAGCGAAATGGAATCAAGCTTGACACCAAGCTGAAAGTCTACAAGGCTGTGGTACTGCCAACCCTCTTGTATGCATGTGAGACCTGGACAGTATACCAACGCCATGCAAAGAGACTTGACCATTTCCACTTAAGCTGTTTGAGAAAGTTGTTAAAAATCAAGTGGCAGGACAAGATTCCAGACACAGAGGTCCTGACGAAAGCAGGGATGCAAAGCATGCATACAGTCTTAAAGCTAGCACAGCTAAGATGGACTGGCCATGTTATAAGAATGCCTGATGCGCGACTTCCAAAGAAAGTTTTCTATGGAGAACTACAGGAGGGAAAGCGCTCTCAAGGTGGCCAGAAGAAACGCTACAAAGACACCCTCAAAGCCTCTCTGAAGGATTTCGAAATACCAATGGGGTCCTGGGAACAGACTGCTCAGAAGCGATGAAAGTGGCGAGGTCTCATCAACAAAGGAGCAGCTCTTTATGAAAAGAAGAGAATCTGTGAAGCTGAAAGAAAGCGAAGAGAGCGCAAAGCCAAAACAAATGTGCCACCATCAGACTCTATGACATTGACTTGCTCTACTTGCAACCGACAGTTTAGAGCCAGAATTGGCCTAGTCAGCCATCAAAGAACTCACCAACACACATCAGCACTATTCAAGAAATAATGATGGTCTTTCTCATTAGTGAGAGACGAACTATCAATTAAACTTTTGGGGAAATTGTAAATAAATGAAATCGGAAATTTCTTTTCTTTTCTTTCACCGCAAAAGATTTTAAATACTCTGTAGGAAGAAAATGCATTTAACGTGAGAAAGATTCTTAACCACAATTTGCTAAAAAAGCTTCCAATCAGCCTTGGCAATATTTAATGTCTTTGAACACGGCGAAAACATTATTTTTGCAGTGCATCTGACCCATTACATAATGTTCTTACCTTTTATTGAGTCTAATATAAAAATCACAACGAGGACTGATAAGTTTCCCGCCTGATATTAGAGACCGGTGTATAAGTTTCCCGCCGGTTATTATACACCGGTGTATAATAAACGGCGGGAAACTTATACACCTATCGCCAAAACTTCCTTTGTTGAGTAGGTGTATATCTTTGTTAGAGACCTGCTCGAAACAAAGGAGCCAGTATATAACCATTGCTTCAATTTGGAATAGGCTGGATATGCCGTTACCTCTCACTCTGGTTGCTTACCTACACTGTTTAATAGTCCTTGACAAAATCACAATAGTTTACTTAAAACTGTGTTGATTACATAATATACACATAATATCGTGTATAGATTTACAACCGACACGTTACAAGGTACAAATCGTTCATAGATCTAAGAAAACCCTTTATAAACAAGGAATATCGCGTTTTAGGGTTTACAGGTATGACGTATTTACTGCAAACTTAGATATTATTGCTTATTCACTGCGCAATTGCAACGCTCTCCCGAGTCTACATTTATTTACCGTTATTTACCTGTTCGTGCGAAAAAAATGGTATTGTCTTATTACCATGCATCTATGGATTGACTGTATATGTGTACATTTGCCAACAACTGACTTTAAAATCATAATTTGCACATGATTGTGAGCCTCGATTCATGGACCCTATATGTCGTGGAAAATCGACAAGGAGTTGTTTCTCAACAGCGTATATGTGGACTGGCTACGTCTGGTTCTTGGTTTCGATTCCAATCATCGGGAAAACATCTCTGTGCAATATATACCCCATTAACCCCACTTTTATATAGTTAAACTTGGGTATGCAGGGATATACCTATGCCGAGGCGGTTCTAACGAGTACCAGCAATCTATGTTTTGGAGCAAAAATAAGAATATATATATAATGGTGAAAATTTTCATTTTTTAAGCTAAAAAAATCTCTGTTTATTGCATGGGCAAGTTTTCGTAATGTTCAAGTAAACCATTTGCTGGTATGTACATAACGTCGGTGTCAAGGTTATAAAATGTTTTTCAACCTCAGCTCAGCAGAGCAGAGTTCTCATCAATGTTGAAATAGTCATAATTAGTGGAAAATTCAGGTTAAAAAAATTCATCCTGCTCATAAAACGTTTTACATGTATAGCCTCGGAACTAGGACATAAGAATGAGTACTGTCTTGTGTTTAAACAATGACCCGCACTCTATAAACATGGACTGTAACGTGTACAATACATAATAGAAGGCTACTCGTTAACTGGGTTATGTCGCTGATTGAACAGTGCATTGAGTGAAAGATGTACATTGTAAGATTTCGTCATTAGTCTAATAAAATAAAATATAAAAGCTTGATCCTTTGGAAGCAGTGAAAACGTTCAAAGGGAGGTACTATGGGCCATATTGCGCAATTTCGGGTACTGAACCCTCATCAGTGACTCTTTATAGGCCAGCAACGATAGGCAGATAAATATACATGTACTGCAATTTCCCAAATTTACACATGCCCAAATTTTAAAACTAATTTTAAAACTCTTCTTTTAAAATTGTTTTTCAGTTTTGTCTTACTGCTTCATTTCGGTCGGAAATCATCTGGTGCAATAAATCTAGACTTTTCATCAGGAAAAGATGTCCGTGTAATGTATACCCCCTTTAACCCCACTTTTATATAGCAAAACGGGGTTTGCAGGGGTATACCTATTTTTCTTATTTTTGCTCAAAACATAGATTGTGGCTACGCATTACAACCGCCTCGGCAATTTTTTTTCAGCTGAAAGTTTTCAGTTTTTAAAGCTCAAAAAGTGTAAGTTTATTGCGTGGGCAAGTTTTCGTAATTTAACATAAGTCAGTGTCCTGTAACGGTTTCTTTATTTTCTCTTTATTTCGAGCTTGAAATTTGTTGACAGTTTTCTGTACACATTACAGTTATATTGTGAATAGAACAAGTGTTTTGATTTTGAAAAAGTAAATTTTCCATTTTTGGATAGTGACGTTGACCACGAAGACCGAACAACTAACTTAATGTTGTGAACCTCTGCAGAAACTGAGAGTGAGGCTAGGGACCTGTTAAACCGGTTTTAGCCCGCCAGTTATTTTATACGTATTACTGATGGTTCCAAGGCGATACTTCAGGGGTACTTCTTAGTGTTATATGTTTTGGCGTTGAATTTGTTGTGCTGTTTGCACCTTATGTATGTTTTCATATTTTTAGTTAACTTTGGGTAACTGAGAAGCCTACTATTGGAAAAAATAGCTGCTTTTTGGCTTACGATATGTTTTTATAGTACAAGTACCTGGGCCCAGAATTACAATCATGTCTTGGTGTTTAAAAAATCTTTGTGCTGTTGGCGCCTTATGTATGTTTTCATATTTTTAGTTAAGTTAAAGTAACTGAGTGGCCACCTATTGGGAAAATAGCTGCTCATTCGGCTTACGATATGTTTCATGGTATAAGTACCTGATTGTTAGTTTGGTTTTTTCCTTCTCGGTTTTTGGTGTGGGAATCTTTTTCTGATTGCGCCTTTTCCTGATCTTTGCCTACTTGTACCTTTTTAAAGTTAAGAAGGACCTTAGTTAAGGTGGCTAATTTCGGCATCCCAAAACATACATCTAAATCATACTGAAATCATTCTGCTTCGTTTAGCATGTAAATGACAGTTTGTTTTACACATTTGTATATTTTATATCAGTAGGTAACGGTAAAATTTTAAGGGTAAAATATCGAGTCAAAATTTGTCACCTTAACTAAGGTGGGCCTTAACTTTAAGAGAGCATTGTTATTCTGGACCCTGATTGTTTATTTAGTTTTTCCCCCACCTCGGATTTTGGAGTGAGAATCACTTTCTGATTGCGCCTTTTCCTGATCATTGCCTACGTTAGAATTAGACTCATTTGTCTTCATATTGGCATTTTGCGATTTTGTTAAACAATATTCATTTCCTTCAGCAGACAAATGTCCTTTTAGTAAGACACACTATTGCTTGGTCCATCGGGTTTCAACTTATATGTTTAATTTTTTGCTTCATATTTACAGTGATATTGTTTGGAACTCAGGAATCGCCGGGCAGCTTATTGTATCTGTAAGTCCTCTTTTTTATTCATCATGGTGGTTATCATAATTCATTTGTTTGTCTTTGATGATTCATTGACTAGTTAGAGATTCACCCCGAGGACCGAACAACTAACTGAATGTTGTGAACCACTGTAGAGGCGGAGTGTGAGGTTAGGTACTTGTAAAACCGGGTTAAGCCCACACCCCCAGTTGTTTTATATTGCTGATCGTTCCGAGGCGATATTTATGCTGTGATTCTAATTGTTTTTTTATGTAATTCAAGATAGAATTTCTGATTTCTCAGAACAGTTTCACTAATCTCAAAGGAATATACACTGAAAAAAAGTTATAAGAGGCCACCTCATATTTTTTTCTTCTAGTTCAGAAAGTAAAATACGATCAATTAAAATTCATGATCATATGAATAAACCAATGTCTAACAGTGGCTCTGTGAGTTTCTGCATTCCAAAATGCGTGATACTTCTCACATAGACGAAGCATGTGTAAAGATACCCAATTTCAAAAAGTCACACTTTATTAACATCAATGTCATATTATGACGTTGTGTTTTTACATTTTAATTTATTTTAAAGTGCTACTGACTGCCATGATGCAAGATAAAATTAAGTCAAAAGTGTTGCTGCAATAAGAATCTTCGTTTCTGTTTTGTACATGCAAGAAGACAACAACCTGAATAACAGGAATTCAGCTTTTGTATGCAATTTGCATACCAACTTTGTTCTTCTCCAGTTGCATTATTATCAACAGCACGGCATTGAAATTTTCAGCGATTATTTAGGTCAAATACTAGACTCTGATAAACTTTGAAAATTAAAAAAATCGTCCACAAATTTTGTTATTTTGTTCGTTAAAAATTGGCATTGCAACCGGAAGTGTGCGGCAGCCTTGACCTGTTGGTCCTCGAAAATGGTCTAAAACAGTTCAGTCGAGTTATATCTCTCTTTTCCAGGCCTCATCAAGTGAATTTAACAGGGGTCAACATGTTTAAGAGGCACATTTATGAATTTTCCAAAAAATCTCAAAATTGGCGATTTTTAAAAATGCATAAAAATTCTGCCAGTAGAGAAAATTCGAATGTTTGATGTTTTTCCGAGCCGTAACGACCCCTTTGATGACACCCGTTCCTAATTTTAATAAATGGTGTGCTGTATCCAATTTTTTATTTAAAAACATTGATTTTTGCATTTTTACTCCAAAAACGCCTTTAGTAAAAGAAAATTATTTCTTAACACTTTGGAACTTTACTTACTTGACAGACACGTCTTTTGGCAAAAAATCGTGCAATTTTGAACATGGCTTAGAAACAAAAAATGAGTTTGAAAAGTGGCCTCTTATAACTTTTTTTCAGTGTAGACAAAATAAATATGCACTATGGATCTGTCTATATTTCAAAGGTTGACATATAAAGCACAATACACTTTTTACATATGGTCAGCATGTATCATTACAAGTAAAATGAACATAAACTCATATTTACATTTTTAAATTTCTGCGATGTCAAAATGTTAATATATCTGATGATATTTGTTAATATATCTCACAAATGGAGGTTTGTTATGATTTATTTGTTTATCCATAATGATTCATTGACTAGTTAGAGATTCACCACGAGGAACGAAAAACTAACTAAATGATGTGAACCACTGCAGAAGCTGAGGATGAGGTTAGGTACCTGTAAGACCGGTTTAAGCCCGCCAGTAATTTTATATTACTGATCGTTCCAAGGCGATACTTCTGTGGTGGTTCTTATTGTTTTATGCCTCGGTGTTTTAAACATTTTTTGTGCTGTTGGCTCCTTACGTATGTTATCATATTTTAGTTAAGTTTAGGTAACTGAGTGGCCACCTATTGGGAAAATAGCTGCTCATTCGGCTTACGATATGTTTTCATGGTATAAATACCTGATTGTTAATTTAGTTTTTTCCCACCTCGGTTTTCGGAGTGGGAATCTTTTTCTGTTTGCGCATTTACCTGATCGTTGCCTACTTGTACCTTTTTGTTAGTTAAAACTTAACAGTATAATTTATAAAGATTGTGTCTGTTTAAGAAATGAAGTTTTAAATTAACAAAGTGGATACAAACATGAACATAAACCAAATGTGAATAAAATATGTTTTGATTAAGTAAGAGACACCTAAGGTATATTTGATATACATAAATTAAAAAAATTGATGTCATGAAAGTTAAACTTTTTGTATGGAAACGTACACAATAAAGTATTTCTTTTGCAGAAAGCTCAACTACAGAAGCGACAAAGAGGATGTTTTGTGTCTTGTTGTTTTGATAAAACATATGCGATCTTACAGATGTCTTTAAATTCTGCGTAAACATAACTATGAAGACATTGCTTCATTCAGAAAAACATGTCCGTGAAATGTATGCCCCTTTAAGCCCCACTTTAATATAGAAAAACTGGGGTTTGCAGCGAGGCGGTTCTAACGTGTGTCCACGCTGTATCTTTTGAGTCAAAATATTTAAAAATTATCCATTTTTTCAATAAAATTTTCAATTTTTATTTCTGAAAAATATCTTTATATATTACATGTGTGTGATTTCGTAATTACACCCTCTTTGAAATTTTGTATGGGCGTATAATGCGATAAAGTATAGCGTGACTAGCACTGCAATAGATCTGTTCCGTTACCCATGCTAACGAAGGAAGGTGTCTCAAAGAACTTAAAGCATTGTGATTAAACTACCGAACAGCATGATGAGAAGTTTTGGAACACAGTCATTAATTGCAGCCGACGTTGACTCTTTATCAAAGTCGGTCCTGTCCGAACCTACACAGTGGTAGCAGGTGAATAGATTGTCCGGGTCATAGCGTATCTTCACCTTCAGCAGCTCCACGTAATTCTTTCCCCAGAAATCCATCTTCCAGTTAGGGCTCGGAATATAGTTCATGTGGATATCTTGACCGTCTTGGTATGGGCGCAGTTTCTCTGCAAACAGTGCTGTTTTTGTTTTCAAGCTCGCTTGTAACTCGATGCTGCTCAGTTTTTCGTCTCTAGCGGAATTAAAGAAGCAACCCAGATGCGATTGTGCTCGTCGAAATCCAGGATGAACAGAAGACGAATTTTCGGCATATTCCGCTACCTTTCCTGTAAAATAAATAACCAATTGCTCAGATCAAAAGACTTTGTTAATGCCGCTTCTAAACTGAGTCATGCAGGTTTTATTTGTCTCTTTGGAATTTCCTACCAGTTTTCGAAAGACCAACATGCGATGGCTTACATAAAAATAGATTGACGTATGTGATTTCTTTTCTAATATTCCTATAAACTTTGAGGAATTTTCGGTTTATGCGGTGACTTAATTTCTCTGTAGTGGCCAGATAAAAACGCTGAATTGTTTCCCAGGGGGTCTATTTTTCTTGATAACACGTCTTTTTGTTTTAATCAAATCCGAGCTTGAGGAACTTCAAGGTGTAATTTTTTGAACGCCGATTGCACAATGAAAGTTGAACGAAAACCCGTATCAGGCGCCCAAGGCTCTCCATCGCCTTGCAGCTTATTGTATATGTGAGCCATCGTTTTTAATTCATCTTGGACGTTATCATTATTTATTTGTTTGGCCTTGATGATTCATTGAACTCATTTATTCAAGTAACTAAATGTTGTGAACCACTGCAGAAGCTGAGGATAAGGTTAGGCCTGTAAAAGAAGTTTAAGCTCACCAGTTATTTTATATCTGACTGTTCAAAGGCGATACTTGTGTGGTGGTTCTTATTGTCTTGGTGTTCTTAGTTTGTGTTGTTTGCACCTTATGTACGTATTTATATTTTTAGTTAAGTTTGGGTAACTGAGAGACCGCCTATTGGGAAATTTTCTTTGTATAAGTTCCTGATTGTTATTTTTTTCACTTCGGTTTTTGGAGTGGGAATTTCTCTCTGAATGCGTCATTTTCTGATCATTGCAAACATTTACCTTTCGGCAAGTTTACTCTACAAGTCAATGAGGAAAATACGCACAATGTCAGCGGCACTTTCTTGACCCAATTATTGATTTCGACTGTCATAAATGCCAAAATTATAGAAACAAAACTCACTGAGATTTTTTTACATGTATGTAGTGATTTGTAAACATAATTTTCCTTTTATCAATAAACTTAAATTTAACTCCTGGTACCATACCTCCCAGTCTCATAAAGAAACATGAAAGTCTTCCATTTGTGGGATCCATTACTTCTTGCATAACTAGGTCCCTAAGACCAGTTGCATTATGTTTATCTGGTGGAATAAATGCCCCGGCACCATAACTTCGCACAGGCGGATTTCCATAAGTGGTGGCTGCTTCGGAGCTGGAAACATTTCTTATTTCCTTGATCAACAGTTGTTTATAGCGCGTTTGAAAATCGAGGAAAGGTTCGAGTTCCGATTCTACTTGCTCATCCCAATGTCCGAATTTCAACATCCTGATCACAAAGAATCCATTGATAACAGCGACGAAACCACCCCAGTGGGTAGGAGCATTTCTCACCCAATGATCATATATCTCTAGGCCCTCCTTTTCAATGTCTGCATGAGTTTCGTTCAAAAACCCAGTGACAGAAGCTAACACATACGATTCTGGGGCCAGGTCAAGTTTCAGGACGAAGTGTATGACGACAGCAAAGGTACCCCCGCCGCCCCCACGCAGGGCCCAAAATAAATTTCCGTCGTATCGTGTTTCAACACCTGCTCCCTCGTCTTCAATAACCGTTTTGTTGTGTGTACAAATAGCCATCCGGCCGTCAGCCAGTATGACCTAAGATTAAAAAAACAAAACATTTCGTCTTCAAAATTACTAAACCCTGTCTACTTTCTGTGCTCGCCCTCTGATATTTGCTTGAAGTTAGTCCGCGGCGGATGGTCACATAGCTGAGTCACCTTACCCCGGGTGTTTTGTTGTATTTTCGATTATGCCGATTTATTCATCAGGAAAACATGTCCATGTAATGTATACCCCCTTGAACCCCAATTTTATATAGAAAAAATGGGGTTTGCAGGGGCATACCTATTTTTTCTTATTTTTGCTCCAAAACATAGATTGTTGGTACTCGTTAGAACCGCCTCGGCAAGGCGGTTCTGACGTGTACCCACAATCCATGTTTTGAGCATAAATAAGAAAAATATAAAGAAAAATCTACTGAAAATTTTATTTTTTTACAACTTTAGTCATCTCTGTATATTGCATGGGCATGTTTTCGTAGTTCTAGTGCATTGGTTGGTATTGTAATTCAATACAGAGCGGGGAATATGTCAAAACAGTGCAGAATAACGCAGCTTGTGTTTATTACAATCAATACTATGATAAATCCTGCATAGTTATATATAATACATCGTGGCCATATGATCTGAAGTACCTTGATTTCTAAGACACTATCCACACCAAGACCGAGTGTAGGACTTGTAAATCCATACCCTCCTGTTGATATAAACAGTCCCATACCTTTATTCTCCAGAGGGAAGATCCGGCCATATTCTTCTACCTGCAAGGCTGATTCATTGTTAACCCATATTTTACGAATGGATTTTCCCATTAGTATCATTTTGGTGAGACCATTTTCATTTTTAGGGGCTTCAGGTGTGATTTTAAAATGTTATTCCATTTTTCAATGAAATTTCTCTGAGCAAACAGAATAGCCAAAGATGCGTTTTGCGGCGTCACAGCTGGGGCTATGCTGTTTGCCTATGTCCCACAAAATAACCACCAGGCTTATATGAGTTAATTACAGATGCCGCGGCCTATCCCCTATATTATTAGACGACCATTGCTTTTAAAGTATCTCAGTTGTTATTTTGAATCAAAACGTCCAACTCTGGCAATCGTCATCTGTTACCATCTCAAGACGTTTTTTCATTCTTTATTCACTTTAAAAAATGAAAACGTCCCGCATTCATTAGTCCAAAACTAAACGTTAAGTATTCCTTCATTCGCTGGAATCAGCTTTCCGCATTTCACAGGTAAAGGAAGCTTGGTCTTATACCTTATTTCAAGACCGAATGATTATGTGCCAGACGTGCGTCAGATCTTTCTCGATGTTGACTACGATACCATCCCGACTATTCCGATTTATCAGGCAAGGATTAGTAAACAGATGAAATGGCGAGCTTTCATCGAGCTATTATATGTGTTTACGGTTCCAGCCTGATAAATCGGTTTATTTTTGGTCACGGGGTGGTTATTTACTTTATAATGTAACGGAATTCGACAGATTTCGCGAGCAGAACTCACCCAATGTGAGGAGATTTGCTTTCCGCCATCTTGTTTATTTTGTCAACAGCTCAGCAATATCTACGCAGGAGGACACCTCAAAATTCGCCACCATAGCAGTACATTTTGTTGATAATTTATATTTTCCTTTTTCATTGTTTCATCTACTAAACGCTGCATAACAATGGCGTAGATTGACGTCACAAAACGTGACTAAAATTGACGTCACTAGCGAGCTTCTTTTTGAAGCGTGACACAAAACCGGAACGCGGTCTTTATTTAGTGAGTAGAGGTGGCCTGTATTTGGTCAGTGGCTCAATAAAGCAATAATTTATGAAACCACTTTATTAACCTGATATTTAGAGTCGTTGCGTTATAAATTCGAATATTATTTTTGCAAAATGCACTCAGCGTGGTAATGTGCACTTTTCGAAAACGCATAGTGCCAAATGTTTCATTATCGCCCCTAGTCACACAACATTTCATTTTGCATTTGGTGTGCTAGGTTTAAATAAATCATGTATTGTCGTTGAGCAAGACACTTTTAGCACTCCAAAGTTCTACGTAACAACCAGGAAACAATCCAGGCACCTCCCCAACATAACTGAAAATTTATCCAACTGAACGTTAAGACATAAACGGACCAAACCTAACGTATTACCTTGTCGTATATAGTCTTCGCCGACACTCCAGTTTCTACAGTGATTTCTCCATGCTCACTCCTGGGCGTAGCTTCAGGGTTCACACTGATATGATTCATCTCCATTAAGTTGATGGTGAAGCTATTGTGTGCAGATGATCTTCCCCATGGATCATTACCTTCTGATTTAATTGTCACGTGCAGGTTGTGCTTGTTTGCGAATCTGACGGCAAGTTGGATGTCCTCGGCACTTTTGCAGACGACATGAACAATCGGATACCTAAATGTCAAAATGTTGTTCTATCTGTTTTGTTGTGTGACGTTGTAAAATGACATATAACGTTTATTTTGGTAGGGCGGGTGCATTGTATCGTAGAAGATCAATAGTTCAGTTCTGATGAACCCCAGCATGCATTTTCGTCAGATACTTTCCACAGGCGATGACTGGATCGACTTTGTGCATAATCGACAACACGGATACCTTGCTAGTTGTTTTGCAATAGATTTAGCCGGAACTCAAACATTATATTTCAATCATCATCCACGGTCCATAACGTGAACCGCCAGATTGGATCTGAGAACGGATGCATGTAAACCAAAAACCGGTCCAGTCCTCGATTGCCTGTGGAAAATTTGTCTCAAAGGTTCGGATTGTATATTTTTTGTTTTTCTCTAGGGTAAAGAGCAAATTCTTTGGTCCAACGATTAGTTAAAAATGTATTTAAGGATGTTCGCTGCTAACATTTGAAGAACTTCCGGGTTTTAGGAATGTGTCTTTGGTATAGACTTCTCGTGTAAATTTTCGAAATTACAGTACAATAGTCTGGCTTTCGTTGCCGGTTTTAAAAGGGCTACTGATGAGGGTCCATTACCCGAAATTGCGCAATATAGTCCATACTATCTCCCTCTGAATGTTTTACTGCTTCCGAAGGATCAAACCTTTATATTTTATTTATTTTGTTGAATATGTCGTAAACGGTTGCAGATATATTCCTAATATTCATATTAATGATATGCATTGAATGTGGCAAGAAAATTGTCAATCTAATGAAGTTATTTTACACCCCATTTTCGCCAACTTTTCGGAAAATTTTAGTTTGTCAGTAAAATTTAGGTGGTAGGGTAGATTAAACGTGAATATTACACAACTTCAACTTAATTGCACTTGTTCGATGTTTATTTTAGCAGCCTTTATATTTTATTTATTTTGTTACGACATGTAAGAGGTTGCAGATATATGCCTAATATTTTATATTTTATACATAATGATGATATGCATTGAATGTGGCAAGAAAATTGTCAATCTAAGGAACTTCATTTTTCACCCCATTTTCGGCAACTTTTCGGAAAATTTTAGTTGTCAGTAAAATTTAGGTGGTAGGGTAGATTAAACGTGAATATTACATAATTTCAACTTAATTGCACTGGTTCGATGTGTATTTTAGCAGCCGTAGATGTGCACAGGGTCTTCTATGCTAGTCGTTTTGCATTTGGTGTGCTAGTTTTAAAATTTTGAGTTGTTTTATGAAATGATGTGTAAGAAACATGACAGCCGCAAAAAGGTTTAAAATGGCGATTTTCGAGTCGTTGGTTCTCTCTTATAAGCACACTACCCTATATATTACATTCCTTTACTTGAAATACGTGTATATTAACAAGTTCTAGGTTTTGGAAAAATACAAGAAAAAGTTTGATTCTACAAATATGGGTTTGGCTCATTTCACAATATCAATTTTGTCCGACTTTTCAAGTATGGGGGTAGAGTTGTAAAATGAAAATTTTGCCATCCACTATAAATTGCAGTGTTGTATGTTTTTGGTCCAAAATAGTCTGCGTTACGTAAATATAATGACTTTTGCTGCATTCTTGCTGCATTTTTGTTCAGGACAAGTATGTTTCAAAGAATCGAAAATTAAAGTTAAAACATGGTGTTCAGAGATCCAATTTACAGGCCTTTAGCTTGAAGAAATGCACGCTACCCTATACTAATTTAGTTTTCATATGTCTTGTGTTGTGTTTTGGAATCAAAAAAGAGGAGTCAAAAAACGTTTGAATACTTTTTCACTGGCAGCGAACATCCTTAAATCATGCAAACAGCATATGTATACATATTACGTGGTAAATAAAACACATGAATTCCAAAATGTGTTAGCAAAAGAGTAGATGCAGTAGACTTTGCTTTCATTGCGTGACGTACGTTGAGACGTGTGGAGATAGGCAATCGTTGTGACGACCAACGCCTAGCGTGATCACTGCCAAGAGGTACGCGGCGGAAAGTGGATAAACGAAAAACACCTGACTTGTACCGTGTTTGAAATTTTAGGGGTGATCCCCATGTTACACGTAGATGCATTATACTTACTTCCAGTGCGCTAAGTTGATTTGCCAATTGTAATGAGTGTAATTGCTGTGATCTGGCCAGATCAGGTACCCTGTCATGCTGTGTTCAAGTTTTGCCCACTCCAGCTGGCCTGGGAAACAAGAGAGGCTTGGGTGGCATCGACGGCGAATAGTGACCTCATTTTCAGGCTCGTAATACATTTCACCATGTAGTGCGTGAATCAGCGCGAACGCCAGATAAATGTATATGTGACCTCTGCAAAATTAACGTTTAAATTCTTAATTGCTATTTAGATCAAATTTTAAGTATTGCTAATCGCAAATAGTGTATAACAGTAGCATTGTGTATACTTACATCAATTGCTGGTTTCCAATTTACAAAACTAAATCATTCGGACATAATTTTATGGTT
The DNA here is from genome assembly GCA_964017185.1 of Rugalucina vietnamica. Classification (NCBI taxonomy): domain Eukaryota; kingdom Metazoa; phylum Mollusca; class Bivalvia; order Lucinida; family Lucinidae; genus Rugalucina; species Rugalucina vietnamica. Next base: position 36,210,550 of record OZ024884.1, read on the forward strand.
TCTGGGCATTCACAAAACTAAATCATTCGGACATAATTTTATTATAGCCCCGCTTTGAAAAAGTGGGGCTATACTGGATTCACCATGTCCTTCCGTCGTTCCGTCGTTCCGTCCTTCCGTCCTTCTGTCCTTCCGTTATTCCGTTATTCCGTTATTCCGTCCAAATTTCATTTCCACTCAATATCTTGAGAACCAGTTTACAGAATCTGACCAAATTTTGTATGTACATTAACATTGACAAGATCTAGCTTGGGATTGTTGACCGTCATTTTTCGCAAAATTTTGACAGAGTTACTGCCCTTGATTGACGTCAGAATTTCGTTTCCGCTCAATATCTTGAGAACGAATTCACAGAATCCGACCAAATTTTGTATGCACATCATCATTGACAAGATCTAGCTTGGGATTGTTACCCGACATTTTTCGCAAAATTTTGACGGAGTTACGGCCCTTGATTGACGTCAGAATTTCGTTTCCGCTCAATATCTTGAGAACGAATTGACAGAATCCGGCCAAATTTTGTATACACATCAACATTGACAAGATCTAGCTTGGGATTGTTACCCGTCATTTTTTGCAAAATTTTGACGGAGTTACGGCCCTTGATTGACGTCAGAATTTCGTTTCCGCTCAATATCTTGAGAACGAATTGACAGAATCCGGCCAAATTTTGTGTACACATCAACATTGACAAGATCTAGCTTGGGATTGTTACCCGTCATTTTTTGCAAAATTTTGACGGAGTTACGGCCCTTAATTGACGTCAGAATTTCGTTTCCGCTCAATATCTTGAGAACGAATTGACAGAATCCGACCAAATTTTGTGTGCACATCAACATTGACAAGATCTAGCTTGGGATTGTTACCCGTCATTTTTCGCAAAATTTTGACGGAGTTACGGCCCTTGATTGACGTCAGAATTTCGTTTCCGCTCAATATCTTGAGAACGAATTGACAGAATCCGACCAAATTTTGTATGCCCGTCATCATTGACAAGATCTAGCTTGGGATTGTTACCCGTCATTTTTCACAAAATTTTGACGGAGTTACAGCCCTTGATTGATGTCAGAATTTTGTTTCCGCTCAATATCTCGAGAACAAATTGACAGAATCTGATCAAATTTTGTATGCACATCAACATTGACAACATCTACCTTGGGATTGTTGCCCGTCATTTTACGCAAAATTTTGACGGAGTTAAGGCCCTTGATTGACGTCCTAATTTCGTTTCCGCTCAATATCTCGAGAACCGATGGACAGAATCTGACCAAATTTTGTATGCACATTAACATTGACAAGATCTAGCTTGGGATTGTTGCCTGTCATTTTTCGCAAAATTTTGACGGAGTTATGGCCCTTGATTGACGTCAGAATTTCGTTTCCGCTCAATATCTCGAGAACAAATTGATAGAATCTGACCAAATTTTATATGCACATCAACATTGACATGATCTAGCTTGAGATTGTTGCCCGTCATTTTTCGCAAAATTTGGACGGAGTTATGGCCCTTGGTTGACGTCAGAATTTCGTTTCCGCTCAATATCTGGAGAACAAATTGACAGAATCTGACCAAAATTAATATGCGCATCAACATTGTTAAGATCTAACTTGGGATTTTTGCCCGTCATTTTTCGCAAAATTTTGACGCAGTTATGGCCCTTGATTGAGGTCAGAATTTTGTTTCCGCTCAATATCTCGAGAACAAATTGATAGAATCTGACCAGATTTTACATGCACATCAACATTGACATGATCTAGCTTGGCAATGTTGCCTGTTACTTTTCGCAAAATTTTGACGGAGTAACAGCTCTTGATTGACGTCAGAATATAGATTCCACTCAATATATTGAGAACGAATTGACAGAATCTGACCAAATTTTGTATGCACATCAACATTGACAAGATCTAGCTTGGGATTGTTGCCTGTCATTTTTTGCAAAATCTTAGAGTTTTGGCCCTTGATTGATGACAGAATTTTGTTTCTGCTCAATACCTTAAGAACAAATTGTCAGAATCTGACCAATCTTTTTATGTGCATCAACATTAACAAGATCTAACTTGGCATTGTTGCCCGTCATTGTTTGTCTCTCCCTAGCAAAAAGCTCAGAAGCGGGGCTATAGTCAGATCCTCTGACAATTCTAGTTTACCCTACCCCGCAGAATCCCGGTGTGTCCTGATAAAGACAAGATGGTTTATACAGCTCGTTTTTTTACTTCTAGTGTGTCAAAAGTCAAGGCGAACCCATGAAGTAGCACATGAATCTGTATTCAGATTGTAACAGTACAAATAATCAGTGTGCGTAGACCCGAAATTTAACGGAAACTTAGGACATTTAGTCCTGATTTTATTATTACGTGCTACTACAGCTAAAGATAAGAACCGGGACATGATTTCTGATATAATGCATTGTGTCCTCACAATAACGGCGTTGGCAAGTGTAGAGACAAGTCGATGGAAAGGATGCCGAAACAGCGCGAATGCTTTTGACATATTTGAAACAAAATCACTACGGTACAAGCCGGGGAATCCCATTTTTGTTTTAACGGAAAACTCCAACGTAACCAAGCTTATCTGCATAGAGGTCTCGATAACAGTGGCTGTCCGGTGTGCCATGCTGATTCGATGGCTGTGAAATTATACAATAATCTGAACTTAAAAACGTTGATTCTCGTAATTTCAAGTCGGAATACTCGAATATCATATCTTTGTGTCGCCAATCCACCATTGACAAAAGATGATTTTTGATTGATTACAACGGTTGCCACGTTGACTCTTACAATTATTCTTTCATAATACAAGCGCTAAAACAAATCAAAAAGTAAAACAATTATTATCAGTTTTTGTCAACTTACCCACACAGTTTAATTCATAGGTTAATTCAATGCTCCAGTTCACATCAAGTAACTGATATTCTATACTGGTGCATACATGCTCTTTGTGGCAGTGTTGTAAAACCCTAGGTATAGAGTGTCAACAAGAGGGGCATGCGCACTAGGTTGCAGTGTTACAAGTCTAGATTTTTGATAAGACAGAAAACATTGTTCTTTTTTTTTTCAAACCAAATTTACTTTCAACTACAGTCTTTCTTAGTGTATTGATGTTCTTAAACCACTATTGTTAAGTTTCATCCTTTCGAACTTTGCACATGCGTACTATCTACCAACTGACGACGAGCTAAGCACTATTATTGAATGAAACTTCAATATACATTACGAAAACTTGCCCATTCAATAATTTGCAGCTGAAAAAAATGATAGTTTTCTTAGTTTTTCTCAAAACATAAATTGTGGGTACACGTTAGAACCGCCTCGCCGAAGCGGTTCTAACGAGTACTCACAATCTATGCTTTGGGCAAAAATTAGAAATAATGGTATTTCCCTGCACACCCCAGTTTTGCTATATAAAAGTGGGGTTCAAGGGGGTATACATTACACGGACATGTTTTCCTGATGATATTTCTCCATGCAGAGTGTGAAAAATGACGAAAATGCAAAGCAGGAAAAACAATTCGGAGTAGCTGCAATACAAGTCGCATTATGAGAAAACCTGCTTTGTTGCATATGCGATAAAAAAGCGCACATCAGCTTTGAAGTAAGTGCACAGATTATTCGCGCATTTTTCACTACACTAACACTACAATTTTTTATATAATCAAAGGTCGATTGTTTGCGTCAGTTTTGCATTAGGTTTTAACATTTTATATCACATTGGATTTCGACCTGTCAGTGCCATTACGAAACAATCCCATGCAATATTTTTTTCAGCATTAAAAATTGGAAAATTCGTTGGAAGAACTTTGATTTTTTTTTTCAATATTGTTGCTCAAAACATCGATTATGGGTACACGTTAGGACCGACTGGCCTAATGGTATTTCAAAAATTGTTTGAATAATATGTCGGAGTATACCACGGTACCAATAGTGCCAGATTTGTTTGCCAAATAACACTTTCACATTACGAAAACATGTCCATGCAAAATACAGAGATTTTTTAAGTTGAAAAAATTGAAATTTTTCAGTAGAAAATTTTCGATATTTTTCTTATTTTTGCTCAAAACAGAGATTGTGGGTACACGTTAGAACCGCCTCGCCGAGGCGGTTCTAACGAGTACCCACAATCTATGTTTTGGAGCAAAAAAAAGAAAAATAGGTAAACCCCTGCATACCCCAGTTTTACTATATAAAAGTGGGGTTTGAGGGGGTATACATTACACGGACATGTTTTCGTGATGACATTTCGGGGCCATTTTTTTTTTAAACTGCCCAAATGAAAATTTGGAAACTGCTGGCCCTCGCTCTGGAGTCCGGCGTCTTACAGCTAAGCATTTCTCTACTTGCTTTTTTGTTGGTATTACGCTGACTACATGTATATAACCATATTATCTCTGTTTTTTTTTCAGATTTACATCTTAAATGAAACTTAATGTTTAAATTGAAGGAAACAACATTTGTTAACTTACCCCATTTTTTGTCAATTTTTGTGCAGTAAATAGTTTAATGCACAAATGCACCCGAATGCAAGTCAACACACAGAAATAAGTAGGACAAAAGCATAATATTACTAACATAAGGCTCGACAAAGTAAAACATAACTTTGAACGAGTTTAATACAAGGAATCAAATCAAAGCAAATGTTAACACTTCGTGTCTTTCGGATCATCATCATCATCATCATCATCATCATCATCATCATCATCATCATCAATAGTCAGTTGCAATCCTATGCCAAAAGCATGCTGTACTGTTTTGCGAAATTTTATCACGCAAACATGCAAACATGCATTGAGCTATGCATTATGAAAACTTGCCCATGCAATATATAGAGATATTTTAGCTGTAAATTTTTGAAAATTTCATTTGAAAAAAATGTAATATTCTTGCTCAAAACATTGGTTGCTGAGGCGGTTCTAAAGAGTACCCACAATTTATGTTTTGGATCAAAAATAAGAACAATACAGTGTAGTTATACTCCTGCAGACCCAAGCTCTACTATGTAAAAGTGGGTGTTAAGGGTGTATTTATTTCACGGACACGTTTTCATGATTGGATCAAGTTTCAGAGGCATGTGACAATTATGACCTTACAGTATGCACATTTCAAAATCACGATACCACTGCATGAAACACCGAAAATGGACCAACTGTGACTTTGAACTGAAAGTAATTGATATCTTTATAGGCTGTACAGTCACAGAAGATGGTTAAATATTCTATTTACCAAAAAGCACCCAGACTGACAGCTAAGTCCGCTTTTGCAATTCTAAGGAACATGCACATGTCGTGTGTGTTAAATTTTTATGTTATTACATAAAAAAGACAGTTCAGAATCTATATCCTAAATTCAAAACTAGTAACCAAATTTAATTTGACTGCACAGTCTGAATGCGTCTAACATGGTCTCATATTATCATGCTCGGCCATTTTACTTTCAATTATGAATCAAATATGACACAAATTGCATAAATCTATCCCAGGCCGCAGCCGCAAGTTACCTGTAAAACACAGGTATATATCGACAGTTGTCCCATAGGTGTAAAAATAGGTCATCACAAACATCGCGATCTATGGGAAATAATCGAATTTCGTCTGCACAGGTAATTTTCCAGGTAACACACTGGTAACGTCTCTTAGCTGAGTGAGGTAAATAGTCCCAGTTGCCGGCGTTAAATAAATTTTTGGCTAATATTCAGATGGAAAACGGATCTCGATTTCTAAATATAAAAAGAGGGAATCGTGGGAAGGCTATCCCAGTACGCCATTCCGATACGTCGTCACCGTGTGTGAAAAAAAGAGAGTGCTTCGTAATGTACTTAAGATTTTGAACATTCTTTGCAGCAACTAGCGAGGATTCGGTACACATTGCTTCAATCTAGGCATTCAAATGCCTTTGTAGTTTCGAAAGTAAAATTTTGAAATGTCGTTGTTACTGCATGATGATAGGCAATATTGTTGTTTGAATGTTAGCTTTTATATAGAAAATGCTTTATGCAAATTATGAGGCCTATCAGGTGGGTGGGGGGGGGCGGTCTTTGCTCCCTGCTCCCTGAAAAAATTGACCCTTCTCCCCCAGCTTCCTGGTTTGTTTTTCCTCAGCTCCATGAACGTTTTCTTCTTTTGCTTCCTTAATCCGCCTAAATCTTTATTTTGCTCCCCAGATCCCTTAAAATATTTGCTAGTGCTCCCAAGCTCCCTGAAAATAAATGGCCCTTCTCCCTGAATCTCCAAACCCCCTGGTAGGGCCTCAATTAGTTCGCGCTTTTTGAGACGTACTGTAATTAACATTTAGGACAGTCTTGTTGGCGCGAATAGTGAGCATTCAGTCTAGACTGCTTCAATCTCTCTGTAGTTTTATGCCGGCTACACCACGCGTGTGTGAGACGCTGTTTATGGTCACAAGCAATAATTGCTCTTTTTCATGAATTATACATGGTATGCGACATTTTGTTTTGGTTTTGAGTAAATACGGAAAGAAGATATCAAGAACCCGGGTCAATTCGGCCTCGGGTCAAGTCGGCCCGGGTCAGCTCGGCCGGGTCAACTCGGCCTGCTTTATTTGGTATATGGGTATATGGTTGCTGGTAGGTAATTATATATTACTGATCGTTCCAAGGCGATACTTCAATTGTGGTTCTATTTGTTTTATGTTTTGGAGTCGCATTTTTGTGTTGTTTGAACCTTATGTGCGTTTTCGTATTTTTATTTTAGTTCCGGTAACTGAGTGGACACCTATTTGGAAATAGCTGCTCACTCGACTTACGATACAAAACTGAAATTTTATACTTGACTTGACTTGACTTGACTTTATCACACTTACAAAATTTATAAAATGCAAATTTAATTAACTAAAGCTACATGAGCTAAATGAATGATTGATTTTGCATACATAGTAAGCCAATGCAATCAAGACTGTCACTTACAATACTTAGACTCAAATTAGATCTGAATTAAGGACATCTTATTTAATGGAATTCGATGAATGAAACATTATAAAATAACAACCACAGTTACATGTATTTGCATATTTAAATGCGACGGCTTGCCATCTCTGTTACACATTTACCATCTTAATGGTATAGAGTTTCTATTATATTTCATGTACAACAAATGGGTGAATATTTTTACGTTAAAGGTTTGTAGCCCCCGTTTCTTTGTCCTCTAAGTGTGTGCTATCTGACTTTGTATTCGAGCTCTTGTGAAAAATCCAAACACAGAAGATACGTTACTGTCTTCTTGTGCTGTAATACGTACACTGCCTGCTCTATGCATTGGCTAATTGCTATATATACATAGTCTACGTTAACGCGTGGCGAACCAAGCAAGAACATGCTTGGTGGGTTCCTGCGCTTTAAATATATGTACAACGCAACCATTACTCATTTCACAAACTACCGATTTTTAAACTTAGAATAATTAAACCAGTAGCTAAACTACTCCTATCTTAACTCTCAACGCATAAGATGATGTTGGTCTTTAATTTTAAGCTTTACTTTTGTTCGTTACATTTCAGAAATATGTATAGCTGCATAGTTGTTTCTGTCTTTCTGGCAACGGGACATCTAGCCTTTCTTTGCCTCGGCGAGGCGAGTAAGTAAGAGTTTGATTATTCTCAAGTTTAAAACTCAATTATGTTTACTATTTTTACCATTACATTGTATATTACTATTTTACATAAAACGTAAATAAGGTAGAATGTATACTTTTTCTTGCTTCTCGGTAATCAAACGAAATATTGACTTGTGTTGCCTCATAACAGAGATATTGACTTGTGTTGCCTGATAACCGAGATATTGACTTGTAATTGCCTCAAAACAGAAATATTGGCTTGTGTTGCCTCATAACAGAGATATTGACTTGTGTTGCCCAATAACAGAGATATTGACTTGTTTGTCCTCAAAACAGAGATATTGACTTGTGTTGCCTCATAACAGAGAGATTGACTTGTGTTGCCTCATATCATAGATATTGACTTGTGTTGCCTCATAACAGAGATATTGACTTGTGTTGCCCAAAAACAGAAATATTGACTTGTGTTGCCTCAAAACAGAGATATTGACTTGTATTGCCTCATAACAGAGATATTGCGTTGCCTCATAACAGAGATATTGGCTAATGTTGCCTCAAAACAGAAATATTGACTTGTGTTGCCTCAAAATAAAGATATTGACTTGTGTTGCCTCAAAACAGAGACATTGACTTGTGTAGCCTGGATGTAATTTTAAAAAAGATTTCTGCTTCAGAAACTCTAGATGGCCCACGGCTACAGCGTTCTGTGTTCACAACAGGTAGGCAAAGAAACTGTACGAGAAAAGAAAAATTGGGTCATATAGGATCAAGGTTGCCTAGTGGTAGAGTACACGGGCGAGTGGGCATTAGTTTGATGCCTACCGCCACCGTGAAAGCTCCGTATGTCTTCAGGTCTTTGTATTTTATCATTGGCTTAAATAGACTGTGGATGTCAGAATTCATATGGAGTATTATGGCGTAACATACCTTGTGACATTTGGACAACATTTTGAATCGAATTATGACATCAGTCGTTCCACATTAATGTGACTAAATGAATGTTCTTTCTCATCGCTTCCAGGCCGTTGGAAAGAACGACGCGTCGTTTGTCTCGCCAATCATACTCGTCGTGACTTGCATAATAAATTGTCTATATGATGGTGTACAAAATGGTACAAAATAATCTTGTTCTATAAAACAGTGTTCATGCAAATACATGGACATGGTAAAAGGTGGTTCCGTCTTAACATGACTGAAATTATGCCATATATAACAATAACAAAGCAAAAACGCACGTTGGATAATACTTTCTCCACTACAGTTGATGAATAGAAATCTAGAACGTTGCTGAAAAATTAGACATTTAGTGACGAACCACAAGGGGTTATACTAGTAGGTTCATACAATAAGTTTTATCCATTTAAATCTGCAATGAAGGAAGTTTTGAAACCCAAAGTCGCATCGTTTGTCTCGCCAATCACATTCGTCGTGAGTCAGTTGTATAATAAATTGACTATATGGTGGGGTACAAAATGGTACAAACTAATCTTGTTCTATAAAACAGTGTTCATGCAAATACATGTACATTACGGTCAAGTACACTATATAATCTTACAGCAACCCAGAACATCATGGAAGGTTACAAAGCCACGGCTAAACTCCTAAAAGGGGCTTATCCACTATTTACAAACACGAAAAAGACACAAAGTTATTGGAAATCTGGAGATTTTGCTACTGCTATTGTGGATTTTAAAAGTGTGAGCCCTAGCCATGTTCGTGATCTAATGTTGGGCGGGGTAAGAAACCACATTTTGGGAAGAGTAGAATACCACACTTTGTAAAATATATCTCAATTCAAGAGGTACAATTAGGCAAAGATCAGGAAAAGGGGCAATCAGAAAATGATTCCCACTCCAAAAACCGAGGTGAAAAAAAAAAACAAACAAACTAACAATCAGGTACTGATACCATGAAAACATTTCGTAAGCCGAATGAGCAGCTATTTTCCCAATAGGTGGCCACTCAGTTACCTTAACTTAACTCAAAATATGAAAACATACATAAGGCGCCAACAGCACAAAATATTTCAAACACCAAGAAATAAAACATAAAGAACCACCACAGAAGTATCGACTTGGAAGCGATCAGTAACACAAAGTTACTGGCGGTTAAATCGATTTTACATGGCCATAACCTCACCCTCAGCTTCTGCAGTGGTTCATTACATTTAGTTAGATCTTCGGTCCTCAAGAGACTGCCACTACAGTCATTTTGATCTATACATTGCTATAAATTGTATTTCAGTAAATGGTCAACAATGAAATGCCAAAATGCATATGTCTTTTCATAATACTCTATATATAAACGACCAATAACAATGGTATAGCAGTTACCTTCAAATAGGCAAACAGCAGTTTTAGTCCTTTCTCCGCTTCGTATGTCTTCAGGTCTTTGTATTTTATCATTGGCTTTAATAGACTGTGGATGTCAAAATTATATGGAGTATTATGGCTTAACATACCTTGCGAAATTTGGACAACATTATGAATGAGATCGTTTTACATTAATTTGACTAAACAAATATTCTTTCACATCGCTTCCAGGCCGTTGGAAAGAAAGGCATAGCAGGAGATCGCATTATTTCTGTTGAACACATCCCCAAAACTGGATGGACAACTCTAACGATTACCAAGAATGCGTGGACTAAGAAGGAGACAACAAAGGAGATAGTATACGTGCATGCTCTTACAACAGTAAACATTATGCCTAAATTCTGAATCAGTTGAAAGCTAGAGTTTGCAATGCTTATGCTTAATTCGCGAACAGTACTTGAAGTACTATGAAATTGTGTAATTATTCTACAAAACCTAACACACTACCTAAATTTTCTCTTGAAAATTACAGCTTTTTAGTTGCTAACTATAACCTCTATTAGACCCACGATAGTATCAGATAGTGTATAACTATATAGCGATATAGCCGCTGATTTGTGGTCTGTTGAATTTCATTAAAATTAGAAAGAGTCTATCAATAGCAAAAATTCGGTAAATCTGCTATTGACAGACGTCTGTCATTAGCAAATTTTCGGTAAATCTGCTATTGACAGACGTCTGGTGATACAATTTTACACATCTTTTGCGGCTGACTGATCGCTTTAGTTTTATGTTTGAATAAAACATTAGGCCATGGTGAAGTCACTCATTTGAAGACTTTTTCGAACAAATACATTCGGCGATTGTCCACGAACTGAGTAATGTACATGATGATCATTCGGACTTTTGCAAAATCTGCGACTATTAATTAAACGTTTAGAAGATTTAGCCAGTTTTTGATAATTGCTTTGGCTGTGCCGTTGTTCTGGTTTATACACAGGACGTGTTGGCTCCTAACAAAAATTGTTGACAGTGACGTTAAGCCACGATCAAAACGAAATAAATCTCATATAGCTATAGCTCTTTTCTTACTGAAGGTTTGGTGGCAAGGAATGTCTTCCGAATACCGATAGATTCTTGAGTTTATATGTGTTTTACATATATCGTAACTATTCAGTTCCTGGATTTCAAAGAATCACTACGAAAACTTGCCCATGCAATAAACAGAGATCTTTCATCTTTAAAATTTGAAAATTTTCAGCTGAAAATCTTTGATATTTTTCTCATTTTTGCTCAAAACATAGATTGTGGCTACACATTAGAACCGCCTCGGCGAGGCGGTTATAACGAGTACACACAATCTATGTTTGAATAAGGATACACGTTAGAACCGCTTTGGAGCAAAAATATGAAAAAATAGGTTACCCTGTATACCCCAGTTTAACTAAATAATTTTGGGGTTTAAGGGAGTATTCATTGCATCGACATGTTTTCATGATGCATTTTTGACTGCACAGACGGAATACGTCTAATCTGGTCAGAGCCCTTGAAACATCCATTTCTTATTACTATTACTATGACGGGCTCTTTTTCTTTCAATTTCATATAACTCAAATTGCATAAATCTATCCCAGGCCTTAGCCACAAGTTACCTGTAAAACACAGGTCTATATTGGTAATTGTCCCTCAGGTGTCAAAATAGGACATCGCGCACATCGCAATCTATGGGAAACAATCGAAATTTTATCTGCACAGGTAATTTTCCAGGGAACGCATTGGTAACGTCCCTTAGCTGACTGAGGTAAATTGTCCCAGTTGTTATTTTTGCTCAAAACATAGATTGTGGGTACACATTAGAACCGCCTCGGCGAGGCGGTTCTAACGAGTTCCCACAATCTATGTTTTGGAGCAAAAATAAGAAAAATAGGTTAACCCCTGCATACCCCAGTTTTGCTATATAAAAGTGGGGTTCAAGGGGGTATACATTACACGGACATGTTTTGCTGATGAAACTGAGGACAGTGTTAATGTTGTTATGGGATAAGACGCGTCTGTCATTAGCACAAACTTCAAAAAGTCTGTTAATTGCTATTTCCAGACGTCTGTAAATAGCCCATTTACCGAATACTTGCTATTGATAGACGTCTGTTTTATTTCATTAAAATAAGGAAGAGTCTATCAATAGCAAAAAGTCGGTAAATCTGCTATTGACAGAAGTCTGTCATTAGCAAATTTTCGGTAAATCTGATATTGACTATAAACAATAAAGCACTTAATCCATGTGTAACCAAACTGATCTATTTCACTTTGGCTGAGAAGCGCGAAAGAAAGGCGAGGAAGAAAGTACAATACAAGGCATTTATAAAAAAAAATAATAATAATAAACAAGTCACACGAAGAGCAAAATGATCAGCTCTCAGGAAAACATGTCCGTGTATTGAATAACCCCTTCAACCCCACTTTTATATGGTAAAACTGGTTAATGCAGGGGTATACCTATTTTTCTTATTTTTGCTCCAAAACATAGATTGTGGGTACTCGTTAGAACCGCCTCGGTGAGGCGGTTCTAACGTGTACCCACAATCTATGTTTTGAGCAAAAATAAGAAAAAATATCAAAATTTTTCCAGTGAAATTTTTCATTTTTTATAACCAAAAAAATTGTGTATATTGCATGGGCGTGAGCAAAAATAAGAAAAATATCCATTTTTTTCTAATGAAATTTTCAAATTTTACAAGTGAAAAAAAAAATCCCTGTTTATTGCATGGACAAGTTTTCGTAATGAGATCTTTCCCAGCAAGTTATCCGTCCCGCTAGCATTAAACAAAAACAAACTCGACGAGGACAACAGAAAGACATACTGAACAAGCAAATTCAGAGAATTTATGTCCCCCGCCTTAATTGTTTAGTTACACAAATATATCTGACAATAATGTATATCCAAATCACATGCATTTACTTCATGTCACAGTGTCAAACATTAATCTGAAGATTATATTCAAACCACATGCAAATCTTCAAATCATGGTCAGGACATCTATACAGTTTGAAAAGAATCAGAATAAAACTGAGGGAGGAGTTTGCACACAAGGTACACAATGTCCATTCACTTTCATTGTATAAATGCCTGAAAAACGACTAAGTTCAAATTGCGAAAAAGTGTCAAAAATTAACCTGAGGATTATATCCAAAGCACATGCATATCTTCAAAGCATCATCAAGACATCTGTAAAGTTTCAAAAGAATCTGAATTAAAAAGTGAAGGAGGAGTTGCCCACACAAGGCACCCACTGTCCATTCACTTTCATTGTCAAAATACCGAAAAATGACTAAGTTCAAATTGCGAAAAAAGTGTCAAAAATTAATCTGAGGATTATATCCAAACCACAAGCACATCTTCAAAGCATGATGAAGACATCTGTAAAGTTTCAAAAGAATCGGAATAAAACTGTAGGAGGAGTTGCGCACACAAGGTACATACTCCTATAGGGGGACGGAAGGACGGAAGGACGGACGGACGGAAGGACGGAAGGACGGAAAGCCAAAAACTATGTCCCTCCGCTTTTATTCGAAAAGGCGGGGGACAAATAAACGAGCAACATAAAAATAAATAAAAAAGAACCCTCAGAAACCTAAGATAGAGTCAATGATGCTGAATACTTCTGTAATTTTGTTATTTTAATAATAGTAATAGGAATACCTACATGTAAAACAGTGACTTCAAGTAAAAGTAAAGTAATGTCATGACGTCGTATCTAAGACAATGATGACGTCATAATTAGAAAGTAGCAATAACAGTAACTCTAATTCAATGTAAGTGCACAAGTTATTTCCCTTTGATAATGCTATTGTAAATACAATGTATATACTTTAATTTAACAACCTACATGAGTCAATAGGAAGCTTCTAGTGCATGACACCGTAAGATTTTCCTATATAAACGAGCGGATATGGACGGTCTCCATGACCATCTAGCGCGCTATAGGGATTCGTTCCTTTCAACTGACCATAGTCAGGTGTCAGTCAATGACATGTGGGTCAGTTTTAAGTCGGAGGTTCTCTCGGCTATTGAAAGGTTTATTCCATCAAAAATGACCAAGACAAAATATAGCTTACCATGGATCGACAGCTCGATCAAACGCTTGATAAGGAAACGTGATAAACTTTACTTTCGTGCTCGCAAGTCAAGCAGCCCTGACATTAAGAACCATTACAAACGGTTCAGAGCACATGTTCAAAAGAGCATTAGAGATGCATATTGGAAGCATATTACCAATATCTTCTCCTTTGAAAATGATAACCCTGATCCCGATTGTCCCCGAAAAAATGAAAAGGCAAAAAAGTTTTGGTCATTTGTCAAGTCCCTTAAGAAAGACGCGTCTGGGATCAATACTCTTAGAGAAAATGGTATCTTGAAGACTGACACTTTGGATAAGGCTAATATTTGTAATAGGCAGTTTCAGTCAGCCTTCACTCGCGAATCAGATGATGAAATCCCCTCCAAAGGCACAAGTCCTTTCACCGCTATGGGTGAAATTACAGTTGACCCCAATGGGGTCATTAAACTGTTGAATAATTTGAATATACATAAGGCGCCTGGGCCAGATGGCCTGAGTGCTAGGGTGTTGAAGGAATGTAGTTCTGAAATTGCTCCTGTACTGACCTATATCTTCAATGAGTCGCTTGCTCAGGGTGCTGTACCAGACGATTGGCGACAGGCAAATGTAGCCCCGGTATTTAAGAAAGGTGAGAAATACGATGCAGCTAATTATCGACCGGTGTCGCTTACTTGTATCTGTTGCAAAACTCTAGAGCATATAATAGTCAGCAACATAAACAAACACTTGGCTCTTGAAAACATTCTTGCTGACTGTCAGCATGGGTTCCGAAGTCAAAGGTCTTGCGAAACCCAGTTAGTTCAGTTTTATCATGATTTGGTTAGTAATCTGGACCGAGCAGTGGGTCGTGGCCACAGGCAGACGGATGTGATTGTCATGGATTTCGCTAAGGCCTTTGACAAGGTCCCACATAAAAGGTTATTATACAAACTTGACTTCTACGGGATTAGAGGATCTACACATAAGTGGATCGACTCGTGGCTCTCTGAGCGCTCTCAAAAAGTGGTATTAGATGGCCGTGCCTCAGACCCAGTCCCGGTTCTTTCTGGTGTCCCACAAGGATCGGTCTTAGGACCGGTCCTATTTCTTATTTTCATTAATGATCTTCCTGACAACATCAGGTCATCTGTTCGGCTATTTGCTGATGATTGTGTTTTATACAGAAATATCAAGTCACCATTGGATTGTCAAATTTTACAAGATGACCTGAATAGCTTGGCCAAATGGGAAATGGATTGGCAAATGAAATTCAATGTTAGCAAATGTCATTCAATGAGGGTGACGCGGCTACATCCAAGCAGGCATATAGATTTCAATTACACACTGCATCAGCAAACATTAGAACAGGTTCAGTCCGCTAAATACCTCGGTTTAACTATCACAGATGATCTTGATTGGGGTCAACACATTTCTGAAATTACATGCAAGGCAACTAAGACTTTGGGTTTTCTTCGGCGCAATTTAACACTGGCACCTAGGCATACTAAGGAAGTTGCATACAAAACATTGGTTCGGCCTCAACTTGAGTATGCAGCTCCTATTTGGCATCCCTATCATGAAACTCAGATTGAGAAGGTGGAGAAGGTGGAGAAGGTGCAGAGGACTGCTGCCCGGTGGACCTGCAGGCGATGGAGGAACACCAGTAGCGTCGGTGAAATGCTAGACGAACTTGAGTGGCCATCCCTGGAGTCTCGCAGGGAGCGGTCCTCCTTAACCTTCTTCTACAAGATACACTCTGGTACAGTGTCTCTTGATAAAGACAAATACCTGACCCCGGCACCCAATCTAAGGCATACTCGGGCATCACATGAATCACAATACACAAGACCATTTGCCTATAGTGATGCCCTGAAAAATTCCTTTTTCCCCAGAACTATTCCGGTTTGGAATAGTCTCCCTTCTTCAGTGGTCCTATCTAAGACCATTGAGGAATTTAAGGCTTCTATTTAAACCATTAGCCCAGAGGCATGCGTTTTAGTATGCCTCTCATCTATATCTTGTAAATAGTTTTAATGGTCCACCCCAAATGTTTTATTTTCCCTTGACTAAATTCTAAATTTAGCCACCCACCCCACACCTGAGGTGATGATCAGAAATTGATCGACTCAGTATCAGAAGATAGATAGATAGATTGACACATCAATACAGGCTGTTCACGTCTAAAATACACGAAGGGTTCGGATGGCGTATAAGCAAGGATGAGATGATAGAAAATCCTGACTATTGTGTGCTTATAGTCTTATTCTACAATGATTCGAGCTAGCTAAATCACAATATTAGCCTGCCATTTGTTTTGAAGTTCCGATGCCGATAGGCAGCTAAGCCAATGTTATCTTACAGATATATATTTAGGCATTCGGCATTTTCGGTTTTGCATTATTACTTCCCGCTGGTCCATATTTTATGAGGGTGAAATAATATTTCGGGTATATATTGAATATAATTTCGGAACTTTGTTTCCAAGTGAAAAACAACATTTTGAAAATCAGGTGTTCACCAAATTTCAGTACAGCTGTATCAAATTTTATTCCACTTTAAAGGACCTCATGACATCAAGATTCTTTTTCTTACTTCTTGTTTTGCCTAGTACTTAAAACATAAAACATTTTAACCTCTGGTTGTTGTTTTCTTGCAGAAATAGTCGTTCACTGGTAATACACGGACACTGTATGCATGCACTATGCTTGAACGCATTCTTTGAACAATTTCGAGGTTTCACATATAATATTTGTTTCACTGTTCGTTGTTCAGTTGTTATTTTCAACTATTGTTTGAATATTTCCCCAGGTTCCACATTACGAAAACTTGCCCATGCAATAAACAAAGATTTTTTGAGCTTTAAAAATTGAAAATTTTCAGTAGAAAAATTTGATATTTTTCTTATTTTTGCTCAAAACATAGTGGGTACACGTTAGAACCGCCTCGCCGAGGCGGTTCTAATGAGTACCCACAATCTATGTTTTGGAGCAAAAATAAGAAAATAAGAAAAATAGATACACCCCTGCAAATCCCAGTTTTTCTATATAAAAGTGGGGTATGAGGGGGTATACGTTTCACGGACATGTTTTCCTGATGTAATATTTGTTTCACTGTTCGTTGATCCACTGTCCCAGCATCTTTGATGGGCTCAGTCACGGCGGTACTTGTATGTGATCTGTGTTCGACTGTTATCATAAGGTTCCCAACTCTACCAATTTTACCAACAACCTATCGGATTAGCAAAGTACAAGAAACGCTTTCGAATGACAAAAGTCCACTTTAGGTTACAGTAACAGCTGAAATTTAACAAATAATACATGAACGTCACTGTCTCGGGAATTTAGGTCTAACATTAAGGAAAGAGAGAATGTTAAAGAGAGACATATTACATGTAAGTACTGTTCTGGGACAGTCACTGCTGTTCTGGTTCTTCAGGAGTATTGGTTTTCATAACCATCAGGATAACATGTCCGTGTAATGTATACCACCTTATACCACACATTTATATAGTAGAACTGTGGTTACAGGGGTATACATTTTTTCTTATTTTGTATCCAAAACATAAACTCTGGGTACTCGTTAAAACCTGACTTGTACCCATAATTTATGTTTTGAGCAAAAATATCAATAGTTTTCTGATGAACTTTTTAATTTTTCTGCTGAAAAAGAATTTTCTGTACAATGCATGGGCAAGTTTTTTTTATATAATTGCAACAAGGGAGAGGAGTTAACGGAGTGTTGTCACATATATTATACTTTAATATATAAACAGAGAGTAACAGCAAAGCAATAACAATAAGGCCGAAATACATGGAAACCCGTAAAAAGGAAGTGTGCGGGATCTGAGTATGCTATTTGCAAACTTAGTATGTTGAAGTTTTTGGCATATTCGTGTAACAAAAAATTTGTTTTCGAGACACCAATTTATGTCAGTTAGCACTAAACATTTTTGTTACAAACCAGATTCTATTATAACGTGAACAGCTCCATTTCAGTTTGATAAGGGTAACTACATGCACCGTGACGCAGATCAGCTTCGCAGTTAGTGCGCCTTTGTTTTCGCCTATGCAGATTGTTGGTTTTCCCATGCGACAGCTCAATTCCAATTAGGTTGCTTTAAACAAAATCATAATGTAGCCACAGATCATTTTATGTGCACATAAAGTGTCAATTTCAATCCCCTTACACATAAAAGAAGCAAGTTTCAAGTGAGACAGTTTAACACCTGTTGTGTGGAGGGGGGGGGGGTAGTTTTGGTTATTTCAGCTTATACTGTGAAGAAATGGCTTGTCCAGTCAACATGAATTTATTAGGCCAGTGAGAGATACTTGCTCCTGACATCCTGCAAGTACATGAAGTACGTGTTGCACAAGCGCATAACACTTGAAAGATTTAAAATTGTCATTTAATCTTGGCTGAGCCGATATGCGAAAAAAAGTTTTCTGATGACTTGATTCATTCAGTTAATTGTGCCATAAACAATTGCATTTTGGCACAATATGCCCTCGAATGTTTTATGGATTCTCGATCTAAAGATTTGTTTGAATTGATGTTTTACGTCCCAGTCAACAGCAATGATCATGTCGGAACATTGCCCCCATTTTATGGGACTTTTACCCAACATTAGGATGGCATGACACACAAAATGCGCTTCATAAATATAACCACCATTTATATGTAAGGTTTGTTTGACTAAACCACTTTCCTGGGCAGGATCAGTCATGAGCGGTTAACCAGTAATCAGATGGTCGGTCAGTAAATTAATAGCTTTACCAGGAGGCTAAAGCAGCTCATCTCTTTCTCCTAGGCCCCAATGGGGCGGGCGCCGATATAAAGTGGCCGTATTGTACAGGCAACATGGCGTGATTGTTTGTCTTTTTTTCTTTCGGTTTTCCGTTACAATTCCTTCCATCGAAGTTATGGTCCATGACGCGCATATGATTATAACGAGTACAGAAATGTCATTATTAGGACATATTTAACACTTCATGAGTCAGCATGTCAAAGCGAAAAGTTCTCGCCCGTGCTCGGTAGATCATTACTCCTAAGAATACCGCCCACTTTAATCTGGTGGGTCTCTGAAATACACATGCGTGAATCGCTGGCTATCCGACGTCAACTTTAGACTGTTCCCTTGTGGGAATCTTTGTTAAAGGCACTCACTGCTGTTCCGAATATTTCAAGTCAACGTTTGTTTTCTTAAATATCATCTTATACATTTCCTCGGGGCTTGATACTATACCCTCGAATTTGATTGGTAGAATATTTGGATCACATGATATAGACTCCCATGCAATGAGCATGAAACACGCCCACATGTATGTTCAAATACCAACGGTTTAAATCTGGATAGTTACCGACATGGCAAAACAGTATATTCTCCTATTCATTCCTGAAAAATGACGCCAATAACGCAAGATCACTGTCAACGCAAACCTGCAATGCATCAGGAAAACATGTCCGTGTAGTGTATACCCCCTTATACCCCACTTTTATATAGTAAAACTGGGGTTTGCAGGGGTATACCTATTTTTTCTTATTTTTGCTCCAAAACATAGATAGTGGGTACTCGTTAGAGCCGCCTCGCCGAGGCGATTCTAACGAGTACCTACAATCTATGTTTTGGAGCAAAAATAAGAAAAAATAGGTATACCCCCGCATAGCTCCTTATGTATGTTTTTAATATTATTGGTTATGTTTGGGTAAACTGAGTGGCCACCTATTGGGAAGATAGCTGCCCATTCGGCTTACACTCTATATGTTTTCTTAGTATAAGTACCTGATTGCTTCTTTAGTTTTTTTTCACTACGGTTTTTGGAGATGGAATTTCTTTTTGATTGCGCCATTTCCTGATCATTGCTTTTATACTATTATTTTTTCTTATATCGAGAGCCGTACTGAACAAAGGTGTCATAATTGTGGATGGGTTGCAATGGGCTGATCCAAATCTCCTATAAACGAATGCAACGTTATACGTGTTTAGAAACGCTTTATGTTTACATTACAAATGTCAGACTATATGACAATGCCTATTTCTTTTAATATCCTGCATGCCGCATAAAAGTTTATAAGTTTGATTTTTGGAATGAGAATTTCTTTCGTATTGCGCCTTGTCCTGATCATAGCGTACATTTACTTTTAAACCAATAATCAAGTATAAAAGGCGGTTAAAATATCAATGAGTACTGGGATGTGCCAAACGAAAGCCTCGTCTGACTCAGTGACCCTATAACTCAAGAAAGAATTTCTGATTCCCCAGAATATTTTTATTAATCTCAACGGGATATAGGCAAAATAAATCTTCACTATGGATCTGTCTATATTTCAAAGGTTGACATATAAAGCAACATACACTTTTTACATATGGTCAGCATGTATCAGTATATAGTGAAATGAATATAAACTCATATTTACATCTTATAATTTCTGCGCTACATCTGATAATATTTGTTAATATACTATGCAAAACAAATTTAGCAATTTTTGATGTTACATATATTTTTGATCACCTTAGAGCAATTTTGGACATTTCTTTAATTTAAGTGACAAGAACAGTCTCTTAGGCACATGATACGATGAATTTAAAAACGCCATCCTTTATAGAGGCTTCTGGAACAACCAAGAAATACAGAAAGGGTGTGAATGCAAAATTCTCATCCATTGAACACAATGCAAACAGCTAATTTTTGTTAAGTCAGTTAGGCCCATCCTTTTCATCCCTTCCTTATGAACGTTGTTGATTATGTGACAAGTGAGATTAGGCCTTTTCGGTACAAACCTTACCTGCCGAAAAATGACGTCAACGCGTCGTCAAGTTGTTGAAATTGCCTTAATTTCGGGTTACTTTGTTTCCATTGATTTTCATAAAAACAAAACAAGACAAACAAAGCGCAATGTAGCCAATGCCGTGGTCAGTAACACCTGAAAGTTTTAGAGCCATAACGCGTCATGCTAGTGAGATAACGCTGACGTTAAACTCATTATTTAAGCTCACGTTATGAAGACAAGATAGGGAATTTTGCACACTCTCTTCATTTTAACATATCGGTATGCATCAGACATTTAAACTCATTGCCGATTTATGGGAAATTCCAATTAGAAACGTAACTGTAAGGCAATAATGTAGGAGCAAAAGAAAAAACGTCGAATTCAAAAACTTACGATCATTATTTCTCGGCGATAAAATTTTATTTTCACATATTTTAAATGTTTTGCTTTGTTCGCTTAAGCATGATTTTGTTTTCCCACTTTAAGCAGACCTGCAAGTTTTGATCGTGTGTCTTAATTTGTAACGTCACATCAGTGTCGCAGTTACGTTTGATTTTTTCGAAATTTTTCGCTTGCAAGTTCTTGCCGAAAAGTCACCACTTACGCCCATATTCCAAAATATGTCTTTTATTCATTATGTGCAGAGACTGGCGAATGTTACGAAAATTGCTAAATTTAATTTGCTTAGTATATATTTGGCAAAGGAAGGTTTTTTTAGTCAAAACTTAACAGTATAATTGACGAAGATTGTGTCTGTTTAAGAAATGTGATTTAACAAAGTGGATACAAACATGAACATAGACCAAATGTGAATAAAATCTGTTTTGCGTATAAGTAAGAGGTACCTAAGGTATATTTGATATATGTACATAAATTAAAAACAAATCTCATAAAAGGGAAACTTTTTGTATGAAAACGTATAGTATATAGGTCTTTTTGCAGAGAGCTCCATTATAGAAGCGACAAAGAGGATGTCTTGTGTCTTTTAAAATTGGTAAAACAGGTACGATTTTACATATGTTTTTCAACTTGTGTATAAACGTAACTACGAAGGCATTGCTTCCATCAAAAAAAAAAAAAAAAAAAACATGTCCGTGAAATGTATGCCTCCTTAAACCCCACTTTAATGTAGAAAAACTGGGGTTTGCAGGGGTATACCTATTTTTCTTATTTTTGGTCCAAAACATTGAGGTTTGGTACTCGTTAGAACCGTCTCGGCGAGTGTATCCATAATGCATGTTTTGAGTCAAAATATTAAAGAAAACATTTTTTTTCTTATGAAAATTTCAAGTTTTGATTCTGAAAAATATCTTTGTATATTGCATAGGCATGTTTTCGTAATGAAATTTTGTATCGATAAAGTATAGCGGCACATTCATTTCAATAGGTTTGTTTATTTTCCGCTACCCACAGTAACGAAGGAAATTGTCTCAGAGACTATATAAAACATGGTGAGATCTGGCAATCTGTCTCTGGAGCGGATTGCCAGATCTCACCATGTTTTATATAGTCTCTGAGACAATTTCCTTCGTTACTATGGGTAGCGGAAAATAAACAAACTTGAAATTTTCATAACAACATTGCGATATGACCTTGACAATCTCTTGATCTGCTTTGACAAAGCAGATCAAGAGATTGTCAAGGTCATATCGCAATGTTGTTATAGAATACAAAATTTTAGAAGATACAAATCAAAACACTCAAAACTAGAACGCAATGATTTAGGATGTGAACTCTTGCAGCGGCAGATGAAGATCTAGAATCAAACATATCATCAAAGTCGGTCCTGTCGGACCCTACGCAGTGGTAGCAGGTGAAGAGGTTATCCGGGTCATATCTTATCTTTACTTTCAGCAGGTCGACGTAATTCTCTCCCCAGAAATCCATCTTCCAGTTAGGGCTTGGTATATAGTCCACGTGGGTGTTATGACCATCTTGAAATGGGCGCAGCTTCTCGGCCAGCTGGGCTGTTTTCGCTTTCAAGCTCTCTTGTTGTTCAATGCTGCTCAATGTGTGGTCATTTGCAGAGTAAAAGAAACAGCCCAGGTGAGATTGCGCTCGGCGAAATCCAGGATGAACGGACGACGAGCTGCTATATTCTGCTACTTTGCCTGTAAGACAAACATTCTGTAACGGTTGAGTTATTATAGATATGCAAATTTCTAACGCAGTAGTGACAGTGTTGTATTTACAGCACAGTAAACAACCCTTGGTGGATGAGCGGGTTTTTCCACTGACGGGGTTCGCTGTGGCTAAACTCGGACACATTACAATTCTTTTGATTTACATGAGTATTCAGACAAATTGTAAAGTATTAGAAGTTGCCGAATTGAGAAATGGTGATTATTTTTCTATTTTGTAACAGTCTTACTGATCGTTCCAAGGCGGTACTTCTGTTGTGGTGCTGTTTGTTTTATGTTTTGGAGTCGAATTTTTGTGCTGTTCGAACCTTATGTACGTTTTCATTTTTTTATTTAAGTTCGGGTTACTGAGTGACCGCTTATTGAGTAATAGCTGATCACTCGACTTACGATATGTTTTCTAAGTATAAGTACCTAATTGTCAATTTAGTTTTTCCCACCTTGGTTTCTGGAATAGAATTTCTTTCTGATTGCGCATTTTCCTGATCATTGCCGACTTGTAATTTTTATGGTTTATATTTGGACAGATCATAAGCATCTTAATCTTTTTACACTAGACGCACACTGATAGCTGAACGCAATTCGTTTCGAGCAAGGTTTGTAACGTTCATTAATACAATAATATAAAATATTTATAAATAACTTGTCAGTCAAATACCCCCATTGAATGAGGAATCGAGCATGCACATTCCCGTTGTCACTAGTTTAGATATTTTTGCTATATAGCCCTAGTATGAAATATGTAACATTGTCAAAGCAAACTGGCAAATCGCATTAAAGATATTAAACAAAGTCACCGAAACCCTTAAACAGGAATGCAGTGAATGAACGCGTATTTTATGGACAATTGCATAAAGTATATAATTTTAGATAAATTGAAATCTTTTTCTTGCACACCAGATAGAGAAATCCTACGTTTTACCCCATGTGAGAAATTTTTATCTCACCCTCGTTATCTCACCCTGGTCGCACCCTGCGTTAAAGTTTTCTTTTTTAACATTGGTTGTATAGGACGTCACGTAATTTCGTCGCTAAGCGCACACGTCACAATGACGTCAAAACGTTTTAATTCAAAATGGCGGACGCCGCGATTGTAGCATTTTTCTAGGTAAATAACATAAAAATCGTGCTTCGCCGCATTAAGTCGTGCAAGAAAAAGAATCCATCATTCGTGTAAGGTATGGATAGACAAATCTGTCCCTCGGGTCACAATTTGGCATCACTCGGCAAGCCTCGTGATGCCAAAATGTGACCATCGGGACAGATTTGTCTATCCATACCTGACACTCATGTAAGATTCTTATAGTACCATACCTCCAAGCCTAATGAAGTGACAGATAAGATTTCCACTGGCATCCATTACTTCTTTAACAACAAGGTCCCTTAGACCAGTTGCATTATG
Source organism: Rugalucina vietnamica (assembly GCA_964017185.1). NCBI lineage: Eukaryota > Metazoa > Mollusca > Bivalvia > Lucinida > Lucinidae > Rugalucina > Rugalucina vietnamica. The sequence goes on from OZ024884.1 coordinate 36,234,832, forward strand.
TTTGTCTAGCGGAATGAAACCTCCGGTGGAATAAACTCGCACAGGAGGATATCCGTAGTGACTAGCGGCTTCTGAACTTGAAACGTTTCGAATAACCTTGCTCAACAGTTCTTCATAGCGGGACTGAAAATTAAGGAAAGGCCCGAGTTCCAATTCTACCTTCTCGTCCCAATGCCCTAGCTTTAACATCCTGATCACAAAGAACCCATTGCTAGCGGCAATAATACCACCCCAGTGCGTAGGAGCGTTTCTCACCCAGCGATCATAAATCTCGATACCCTCCTTTACAATGTCTGCATGGATTTCATTCAAAACGCCAGTGACACTCGCTAACACATACGATTCTGGGGCTGGATGGAGTTTGAGCACGTAGTGAACGACGACAGCGAATGTACCACCTCCGCCCCCTCGCAGGGCCCAAAAAGGTTTTCCGTCGTACCGGGTCTCAACAACTGCACTCTCGTCTTCTATCACTGTTTTGTTGTTTGTACATGTAGCCACGCGTCCGTCAGCCAAAACGACCTAAGACAAATATAATGAGCCGCGACGTGAGAAAACTAGTATTCGGGGTTTCAGATCATGCCTGACACAAACCAACATGTACAGTTACAGAGAAGATCTAGAAACTTGAAATTTGGGATTTAAGAAGATGAATGATTGTAGTATCTGTGTAGCAATTGTGCCCATCAGATGCGCATTTAATGTACATCAGATCTGCGCCTTTGTTTTCACAAAGACAACAATCCACTTTTCTCGTAATGCGGCTCAAATAAAATATCGTCCTCGAAACTTATGTATGAGGGCCCTCGTATCCCCTCCATTGTTTACTGTGTTATACTTGCCATATTTGTATGCAGTATGCAAGCCGGATAGACACCTACCTGGAAAAGAGCTGGTCTTCTCGCACTCCTTGTGTTTTGCTTCATTTTATGTGACTGCATATTTGCAGTATGATCTAATGTACCTTTGTTTGCAAAATACACTTATTGAAAAGCGGAAAACATGTCATACCGATACAGTGCAATTTAACACAGCTGTGATAACTACAATAAAATACGAAACTTACTACAATATTCGTGGCAAAAATATACATGAAATTGCATATTTATCAGATTATTCAAAGTGCAAGTACCTTTATCTCTAAAACACTATCCACACCAAGACCAAGTGCTGGACTAGTATATCCATGCCCACCTGTCGATATAAACAGTCCTTGACCGACTTTTTCCAGAGGGACGATCCGTCCGTGTTCTTCTACCTGCAAGGCAGATTGTTTGTTAGATATGATTCAAAACGTCAACGGCAAACATTGTTGTCGTTTCCAGACGGTCACTAATGCCCACTGCACTGTAATTTAAACCTTTAAGAAAAATTAAACTTCAAAGTGTTCGAAATTGCAGTATAAATTAATATTCTGGCTTTCGTTGGAGGTTTTAAAGGGCTACTGATGAGGGTTTGTTACCCGAAATTGTGCAATATAGTTCATACCATTTATACTGTGAAAATTTTTATTGCTTCCAAAGGATCAAACCTTTATATTTTATTTCCATACATCGTGTTTTCAAAACAAAAAGCAAACGACGTCTTTATTATAGCTCGATTATGACCTCAACAAAAGATCGATGAGTCTACTTAGTAGCACGTGAAAGGATATTCATATTGTAACAGTACTAATACTTATTATATGGGCAACCGAAGTGTAACGGAAAATTTGCGCCATTTGGTACTGATTTACCTTTCACGTGCTACTTCTTGGACTCGTTTATCTTTTAACGCACCTGAGGTCAAAATCGAGCTATAACTGGTAGCTGCCAAAGTTATTGTATTCTATCGGTATAGAAAATTAGCCGCAGTAGTGACTTCATGACCAAATGATATTGTCCCGGACGTGCGGATCACTTTCATGTCAGCCTGTATACGAATCGGACTGAACTACCTGTAATGTTAACAATCGTTATTTTTGCAAACGAGCACTAGTTATACCCTAAATTCTAGGGCGCGTAATACAAATTTCACATTCCAAAAAGTAACTGTGTGTCTCCCTTTTTGATTTAAATTATGACTACCACAGTTAATGTCAACACGAGAGTGTGTGAGGTTTACACATACATAGTCCCTGACAATGTTAATATTTAATTTGCAGGAAGTTACCTTTTTATAGATAACCTTTGCCGTGACTCCAGTTTCCACTGTAATTTCTCCATACTCACTCCTGGCCGTGGCTTCAGGGCTCACACTGATTTGTTTCATCTCCATCAAGTTGATTGTCAAACTATTGTGCGCAGATGATCTTCCCCACGGGTCATTACCTTCTGACTTAACTGTCACGCGCAGATTGTGCTTTTTCGCGAATATGACGGCCAATTGGATATCCTCGGTATTTTTGCAGACGGCATGAACAATCGGATACCTAAATGTAATGAAATAATACTCCAACTTTTTGTATGAAAATGTCATAAACTGATATATAATATATATTTTTGTTAGGTAGAGGAGGTTTGGTATCGTAGATTATCAATAGTTTAGAGCTGAAGACACCCGAACGCAATGTGTATTTTTGTCAGTTAGTTTCCATAGACGCTAGACGACTGGACCTACTTTATAAATAATCGACAGCACGGAGACCCTTGTTTGACATTGATGCTTTAGATTTAGCCAGAACTCGCAAACTACATTTTAATCACCACCCATGTTCATTGGCGTTAACCGCAAACTTGGGTCTCAGATCGGGCGAAAATGCAAAAGATAAACGTCCGTTACGTCGTTGAGTGCCTGGAGACATTCTGTGTCAAACAGGTCAATCAGGCGAAAGTGTATATTTTCATGTTTTCCCTAGTTTAAGGACAAAATTATATGGTCAATCATTTTATTAAAATTGTATTTTAGTCATGCAAACGCAGTATGCATTCATACTTTGTGGTAATAACAAGACTACACGAATAAGTAAATATAAATCGTTCATAGATCTAAGGAAACCGTTATAAACGAAGAACATCGACTCACCTGCGTTTTAAGGTTTACAAGTATGACGTATTTACTGTAAACTTTAAGATATTATTGCCTATTTCAATGTGCAACGCTATCCCAAGTTTTAGAGTTCGCCTCAATCTACAGATTGTATTTACCTGTTCGTGCGGAAATGGTATAGCATTATTACCATGCATCTTCGAATTATCAGTACATGTAGCGGTAGCCTGGAATACCGTTGTCCATTGAAATAATAGCAGTAATACTATAGTTAAAAGGTTGTGGTAAATACGACATATCTGTAAACCCTAAAACGCCGACGAGTCGATTTTATTTGTTCATAATTGCATCTTCACTAATTTCTTACAATCACTTCGATAAAAGCAACGCGTAAGAATACTTGAGTTTCGTCTTAAAAATGGAGCGACGTTACGTGACTTTTCTTGCGTCACCACATTAAAACGCCAGAAGACAATATATGAACGCGTTTTGTAGGCTGTTGAACTTACATCTATTTTAACTAGTTGTGTGTTGAAATTTGACGACTGAATTTCTGATGTTTCGAGATCGGCCAGTTCAAAATCGGCATGCTTTTTTCAGTCCAAGCGTCTTTTATTTCCCAAAAGGAACACATTTGAATGTTGGAGAGATGTTTTAAAGTTCAAGCTTTTACAGCCTTACTGTAGCAAACAATTTATAGCGTCTATTTATTGCGAGAAATGTTTTCTAAGCTACGTATATTTTCAAGATGGCTGCCTCATGAATGCCTGTTTTGCTCTATTTTCCCTCCGCTGGCTATGAATGTTAAATCAGTGTCGACAAATGCACTTTTATGAGGCACGGTTTAAGGAATGAATTATTATGTTTGTTGCTTTTATCGATTGTAACTCAGGCGAATCACTCAAAACATTTTCATAAAGCCCTTCATAAAATTCATTCCTATAATAACAGTTTTCGTCCAAATTTTAAAGATTAATACTTACTTCCAATGCGCTAAGTTGATTTGCCAATTGTAATGAGTGTAATTCCTGTCATCCGGCCAGACCAGCCTGCCGGTCATGTTGTTCTCTAGCTCCGCCCACTCGAGTTGACTCGGGAAACAGGAGAGGCTCGGATCACATCGACGATGGATGGTACTCTCATTTTCAGGCTCGAAATACATCTCACCATATAGTGCGTGAAACAGCGCGAACGCAGACACCAGAGAAATGTATTTATGAACACTGCAACATTTAAGAAATGAATTTCATTTTTCTGATGTTCATGTAGCTATATTTACATTTTTCTAAAACCTCCTTAGATAAACCATTAGACGTTCATCTGTGTTCATACTTCCATGAACGACATTGTGTCACGCGACGTGACGTAATCCTAACTTGACGTCAAAAAACACGAATCTCGCCAATCTGATTGGACGTTGTAAATGTCGACGCCGTTCCGCTGTTTGAACACACACTGTGTGCAGATTCTCTGTTTGCTGGTAAATGTGACCGCCTTCAAAGTTGGTGATTTTTCAACAAGCGATAGAGAGAAATGAATGTAAATATAAGCAATGAGTTTAATTTTTCTGTCGTTCATGGAGCTATGAACACCAGTGGGTCGCTAGCAAAGCTTACACGTTCATTCACTTTGCACGCGACCCACTGCGGTTCATAGCTCCATGAACACCAGAAAAATGAAATTCATTTCTTAAATGAACCGCAGTGGGTCGCGTGCAAAGTGAATGAACCCCGAAGGGGCTCATGTAACTTTGCTAGCGACCCACTGCGGTTCATAGCTCCATGAACATCAGAAAAATTAAACTCATTGCTTATATTTATATTCATTGCACTCTATCGCTTGTTGAAAAATCATCAAGGCGATCACATTTACAAGGAAATAGATAATTTACACAAAATGTGTATTCAAACAGCGGAACGGCGTCGACGTTTACAACGTCCAATCAGATTGGCGAAAGCATTGTATTTTGACGTCAAGTTTGACGTCATGTGACGTCGCGTGACACGATGTTGTGCATGGAAGTATGAACACAGATGGACATCTAATGGTTCATCTAAGGAGGTTTTAGAAAAATGTAAATATAAAAATATGAAGTCGAATGTTAATGCATAAATGCCATAATTTCAGGATTTTAAGAAACATACAAAGAGTTCGCCATTTGATTATGTTATCTCACATGGTGTTTCAAATATTTTGTGGTCAATGCATTATCAATGCCTTATCTAAGAAAAGCAAATGAGACCGACATTCTTGCTCCTTTGGCATTGTCATTAAATTCTAAACAAATTTTGCGTGTTTTATACTGCGCATTAAAGATAACAATTCCTCGATGCTTATCAAACTTTGAGTAATATAATGTATGGACGGTTGCAAACAGGGTACATTAAGTCTTGCACTTATTCTTTTTTTATACCAGACGTTAAAATAAAACAAAATGTGAAAAAACAAAAATTAAAATTTTTTGTCAACTTACCCCATTTCGGACAGCAATATCACAGGTTAATTACGTAGTGCATAAAGGTTAATTCAACGCTCCAGTTGACCAACGGATATTCTAAACTGGGGCATACGTACTCTTTGTTGTAGTAAAGTACAAACCTAGGTGTCGGGTGTGGGAAATTTGGGCGTCTATGAGTACGTATTACGATAACACGACCATGCTAAACAAATACATCAGGAAAAACATGCCCGTGAAATCTTCACCCTCTAAACCCTAATTTAATTGGTGAAACTGGAGTCTACAGGGGTATACATAGTTTTCTTATCATTGATCCAACCATAGATCGTGGGTACTCGTTAGAACCGTCTCACCGAGGTGGTTCTAACGTGAACCCTAAATTAATGTTTTGAGCAAACAAATTATAAATATCAAAACTTTTCCGATGACCGATGTAATTTTCATATTTTTTTCAGCTGAAATTTTTTCTGTATAATGCATGGGCAAGTTTTCATGAGGTGTAAAAATTCAAAATTTTGGGTTGAACTATTTTAATACAGTGTTCTTATTTTTTGCTGAAATGATACGCCCCGCCAAAGCGGTTCTAACGAGGACCAACAATCTATGTATTGAAGCAATAATAAGAATAATGTGTACCTCTGTACATATAAACGTAGGTTGTACATGGGAAACACATTACATTGACACGTTACATTTATCCTCTAGGTGGTAGTGATTCGAGTCTAGATATCGACAAGACAAACAATTGTGTTCGGTTTTTCAAACAGTTACATTGAAATCCAAAGTTCGCTTTATGAAATTTTGGCCTGGTTTGTCGATTACTTAACGTCTCAGTCAACAATTTTACAGTAAATCGGGAAGGAGCCATCGCCTCCTGTCTATTTTTCACTGCTTTAGGAAGTTTAAAGCGTCTTGCTCAATGACAATACACGGCAGAGGTACGAGTATGTGGAGGTAGTGAACGCAGGCATGTAATCTATCACTACGCCACCGCGTTTCCCTTCTATGAATTTGATAATACCTTTATATATACTAGCCAAATTTTCTAACTGGCCACCAGAAATACAGCATTAAGGAAGCAATTCTGCATACGAACGTTATCTTTCTCTTTACCCTTTATTATCAGCAGCACAGCAATGAGATTTTTGGCGAAGATTTATGACAAGTACTAGTACGCATCTTTGATTTAGTAAAGTTTGTGTTCAAAGTTGGTGTAAAACGGAAATTAGCGACAGTCGTCACATACATTTCACAACTTATTAGGTTCGCTAGAGTCTACAATCATGTTGATGACTTCAACGCGCGCAATAAATGCTTAACAGCCAAACTTCTCCAGCAGGGCTACATGTATCGGTATCATAATCTACCAAATTCGTTTCTAAAGTTTATCGCAGACACAATGAATTACAATTTCCAAATTTAATGTTGATTTAAAGATGCTTTAACGTGAGGGTCTTTCGGAATCAGAATGTTATGGTGACTTGCTTTATAAATTTAAGAAATTTATACGAAGGGATTTTTTTCTTTTCAGTTTAGAAAAAAACATTATACGTTACAAGCGTATTGGATATAATTCATTATGCGACAGTCTGCATGTTTCGTTATTAACCCAATCATGGTTGATAACTATGCTGCCTTTTTAATTGCACGTCGGTGGGTCGGATGTCAGACTCTTTGGCGGTCCGGACTTAAAGCTATTAATTTTAGCTGGTCAGTGGGGCCAGAGCTTCTTGTCTGTTGCTTGGCCTATCTGGTTCAACTGGTGTTTTCTTTTGGTCCGGCTTTTCAGTAAGTTATTGGGCGCCCAGGGATCTCCATCGTCGGGCAGCTTACTGAATCTGAGAGTCCTCGTTTTTGATTCACCATGGTGGTTATCATGTTTTTTATTGTCCTTGATGATTCATTGACTAGTTAGAGTTTCACCACGAGGACCGAACAACTAACTAAATATTATGACAATAGCAGAAGCTGAGGGTGAGGTTATGGTCATGTAAAACAAGTTCAAGCCGCCAGTAATTTCATATTACTGATCGTTCCAAAGCGATACTTCTGTTGTGGTTCTTATTGTTTTATGTCTTGGTTGTCAATTTTTGTGCTGTTTGCATTTATGTGTGTATTCATAATTTTATGTTGTTTTGGATAACTGAGTGGCCACCTAGTTGCTTAGTCGGCTTACGATATGGTTTCTTAGTATAAGTACCTAATTATCAATTTAGTTGTTTCCCACCTTGGTTTTTGGAGTGGGGTTGTCTTTCTGATTGCGCCATTCCTGATCATAGCCCACTTGTAGCACATGAATTTGAAGAGTGGTCGATTAGAACTTCTGTGTAGTATATTAGCTGTCCCGAATGTCACGTTTTAGATTAACAATCTGGAAATGCTAGAGCTAGAGCTATCACAAACAGCTAACTTGACATTTAAATGTATTTAACCTTTATGAACTTATACAAAAGTGCAGTTTCAGGCCATGCAGCTTATAGCTAACGCCTCTGTTAAAAACATTACATGTACATGTATTAAGCACACTCCCTTGACTTGTTAATCAGGATACTCATATCCCCAGCCATTTACTGGGTATGTCCTGTCCTGCTTCAGAGCTGGTCAAAAATCCCAAAGGCAGTTTTTTATGACGTGGCTCTACATTTTGACATTGCGATCTAATAATGCTTGACTGACTCTATATGAAAAACTGGTGTCATTGAATCGGGATAGGCCAAACAAAAAATAATTTTGACACACTATATTGCTTCGACTGATAACATTATTGGCACGGTAGATACTTTGGTTACATACACTAAATGTATTTAGGTCATAGCCTTCTTATAAACTTAATAACACATCAAAATGAGGACGTTTAAAGGCATGAGAAGCCGGCCAAGTCAGACTCAAGGTACCGGTTTAAGCAGCGAAGGAGGGTGGCTGAGGAGTAACTGCAACACCGAGGCATTTATTTATTCAATGTTAAATACCTGTATGTCCATCGCTAACAGTTAATGTAATGCCCCAACTGAAAATTATCTTAGCCACACATTTACCCTGGATCTATATTAAACAACCAATCTTAGATCAAATGGGATAATGATCGTATAATTATTTTCATAACCAAGTTTACGTAATATGCAGACATGGTAGTCGAACACGATCTCGGGTTCAGTTTCGAATCGGACAACCGCCTGCTGTCTGGGTATCTTGTAAGCCACACATATGCACATTCAAACAGTTATATGCAGAAAGTCTCATGCAGCAATCGTTACTTTTGCGGTAATTTGCTTAAAATGTTTTTCGCAGACTATCAAATTTTCATGCACATGTACAATATACTTGTACTCTTTCCTTCAAAACTTAAACCAAGAATTAATCTTTATACCGTTGCTAATTGTTTAGTAATGGCATACCATTTTGGACAGAAGTTTGGGACTGTTCGTCATTCGCTTACTAGGATATAACTTAAATGTTATGCGATAGTCTGCATGCTTCGTTTTGAGCCCAATCATGGTTGATAACTATGCTGCCTTCTTTATTTGCACGCCGGTGGGTCGGGTGTCAGACTCATTGATGGTCCCGACTTAAAGCTATTCATTTTAGTTGGTTGGGACCAGAGCTTCTTGTCTGCTGCTTGGTCCACCGGTGTTCAACTGGTGTTTTTCTTTTGGCGCCCAGGGATCTCCATCGTATGCAGCTTACTGGATCTGTGAGTCCTCGTTTTTTATTCATCTTGGTGGTTATCATCCTTTATTTGTTTGTCCTGGACGATTCATTGACTTGTTTGAGATTTAGCACGAGAACCGAACAACTAACTAAATGTTGCGAACCACTGCAGAGGATGAGGGTGAGGTTAGGCGCCTTTAAATCGATTTAAGCTCCCCAGTAATTTTAAATAACTGATCGTTCCAATGCGATACTTTTGTTGTGGATTCGTTTGTTTTATGTTTTTGAGTTGAATTTTTGTGCTGTTTGGACCTTATCTATGTACGTTTTCATACTTTTATTTAAGTTGGGGTAAATGAGTGGCCGCCTATTTAGAAAATAGCTGCTTACTTGACTTACAATATGTTTTCTAACTATAAGTACCTCATTGTCAATTTTGTTTTTACCACCTTAGTTTTTGAAAAGGAAATTTCTTTCTGATTGCGCATTTTCCTGATCATCGCCTACTTGTACCTTTTAAGAAAATAGAAATCAAACAATCAACACCAGAAGGTCGAATAGATGTACATAAAACACATGTGCGTGAAAAGTATACCCACTCACACCGTCACCCCACTTTATATAATAAAGCTAGAGTTTACAGGGCTATACCTATTTTTTGATCCAAAACATAGATTGCAGGCACTCGTTAGAACCGTCTCGGAGAGGCGATTCTAACGTGTGCCAACAATTAATGTTTGAGCAAAAATTTGGAAAAAATAAAATATATCCAATCATTTTTAATGTTTTATTGTCTATATATTGGTTGCATAAGCGTGCTCTAGAATCCAACACGTCTGTCAGACCCGACGCAGTGATAACAGGTGAAGAAGTTGTCTGGGTCGAACCGTATCTTTATCTTCAGCAGGTCAACGTAATTCTCTCCCCAGAAATCCATTTTCCAGTTTGGGCTGGGTACATAACCTAAACCGATGTGCTGGCCGTCTTGAAACTTGCTTAGTTTCTCCTGAAATTGGGCTGCAAGTGGTTTAAGGCGCTCCTGTTCCGCGATGGTGCTTAGCTCGTCGTCAGTGGGCAGATAGTAGGCACAAGCAAGAGTCAGATGTGCTCGTCGAAATCCTGGATGTAGGGACGATGAAGCTACGTCATACTCCGCTACCTTTCCTGTAAGACAAAGGTGTAAATTCTTTTCACCAGTACATTATCATTGCATAAGAAACGTCATGCAGCCAGTCTTTGTTAAAATTGGGATCGGACAAAATAGAAGCCCATAAATACTTGAAGGAAAGTACAACTTGAGCATTGTTGGTGATTGTTTGGGGTCAGGCATGACGGTACTCTGTATAGTAAAGTGTTTGCCGGATTCTTATTTTAATTGCGATAAGTTCTTATATGCAGAAGATGGTTGGTTGGTTGATTGGAGTTTAACGTCCCACCAACAGCTAAGGTAATATGGAGACGGGACCTCGGTTTATAGTCCCATCCGACGGACTGGAGAAGCCCGGGATCGAACCTGCGACCCCTGGTTTACAAGGCGAGTGACATAACCACTGCACCATGGAGGCTTCTATATTCAGAAGAGTGGTTTCATACCTCCTAACCGTACAGCCGAGCAGGAATAGAGGACACCGTTAGCATGATTTTCAATAGCCGTATCAATGATCAGATCCCAAACACCAGGCGTCGGATTATAATCTGATTCAATGAGGGCTCCGGTTTCAATATTTCTCCCGTTCGGGGCACCTGCACCAGCAAGAATACCTGCAATGTCTGCGTTCGAAACGTTGGTTATTTCAATAGTGAACATTTTGTTGAAGTCGGACTGAAAGTCAATGAAAGCCTGCAGTTCGGACAACGTATTCGCGTCCCAAGGTCCGTATTTGACAAGCCTGGTCATAGCAACCCCTGGGAAGAACAGAAGACTACCGGCCCAGTGGTTAGGCGCAGACCGCACCCATCCGACAAAGGTACTGGTGAACTCATGCAGAGCATATCTATCGCTCTCATTCTTATACAGCGATCCCCTTACAACTGCCATAACGTAGGACGGCTGGGACGCATGCAACTTCATCACGTAGTGAACCACGATCCCGAAAGTTCCCCCGCCACCGCCCCTCAGTGCCCAAAACAAATCTCCGTCATGACGATCCTCGCTGATACTCCCGTCTTCGTTTTCTATGAGTGTTTTGTTGTGTGTGCAGGTAGCCACTCTCCCGTCCGCTAGAACAACCTAGATAAAACATATCCAAATCATGCCCATCTGATATACACATTTCTGATTTTACTGTGGTGTGCAGATAGCCACTTTCTCATAAGCTTGTACAATCTACATGTGTGTAGAGTGTGATGGAAACCGTTATTGTCGAATGTAATGTCGTCTCCTTAACGTACTGAAATGATAAACGTCTTAAATGATAAACATCGGTCTGCTATTTTTCAATTGTTCTCAAACCGGGAGACTATCTACAGTACACTGTCAAAGCGACCAAAGATGTGTTAAATAATGTTACTTGTGCATGGATTGGATGGGCGGTAGACTTTTGGTCTAGCGACGGAGTCTCAATCAATATGTCTTGGGTTCGATCACCACTAGGTTTGCCAAGTAATTGTCTTCGCGCACGCGCGTAGAAAATCAACAATCAGAATTACTTACGCCAGCACATCATTATATTCTATCCAAGCCACAACGGGACGAAATGGACCGACAGTATTGTGACGCTCTATGGTTTGAAAGCTTTGACCACGCCGCACCTACCGTGTCCGGTCTTCCGGACCAGAAATTCCAGTTAATCACTGTTTATTGTCAAAATCCAAAGTTAGAAAAAAGTCATATGTATTGTGCATACTTGAAACGAACCAAGGTTTGTATGTGAGCATTTGAATACGCAGAAGTAGAAAAATTTATTAACATGGTGCTGGTCACATTCTTCGCAGCTCTCAGTTACATGTATAGCCGTTGATTCGAGTCAGAATTTTAGCTCTGCTCAGTCACATTCATGAACCACGATGAAATGGGAGTACAGCCAGATCCTTCGACATTCTAGTTTATACATGCGATGGGTAGACCAAGCTTTTTGTTAAAGCTTATACATCTGTTATGTTATTGTAATATTATTGAAAGGTACAAGTAGGCAATGATCAGGAAAAGGCGTAATCAGAAAGAAACTCCCACTCCAAAAACGAGGTGGGAATGAACTTAATTGACAGTTAGGTACTTATACTTAAAAGAAAACATATCGTAAGCCAAGTGAGCAGCTATTTCCCAATAGAGCACCATTCAGTTACCCGGACTAAATTAAAACTATAAAAACGTACATAAGGTTCAAACAGCACAAAAATTCGACTCCAAAACATAAAACAAATAGGACCACAACAGAAGTATATCCTTGCAACGATCAGTAATATAAAATTTCGGGGGGGGGGCTTAAATAGATTTAAAGGGTAAAGGGTACATTTATGTCCAATGCACATTACCCCCAAAACTACTGATCAATACCCAGGAAGCTCCGTCCCGAAATGACAGAACAAATGCTGACTGGGACGTTAAAGCTGAATAAAAGACATGCAATGGGATGTCTAAATTATGACTTAATTCAGTTTAAGAATTTCAACAAAATGACCTTCATTTCAAGGACGCTGTCCACACCAAGCCCCAGGGCCGGGCTAAACCTCCCAAATCCACCGCCTGTTATCCATCCCCCGGGGGATACGGCAGCGCAGCGACAAACAGGAATGGTCCTGTCATGCTTTTCAACCTGAAATGGAAGATAATCACGAAACGTTTAAAGAACGACTATTTTTAATCGAATAGAATGTACTGTATAAGAGAAACGGTTGCTTTTCAACCATAACTATTATCCGATTATGAAATTGTGGCATTTTGCACAAAAGATGTCACTCTTCATTGTATCTACATATCCAAACATTTAAGTGCAAACTGTCTCGAAAAATGTTCACGGTGAACGGTAAAATATCATGTTATACATCAGGGAAGCATGTCCGTGCAATGAATACCCCCTTAAACCCCATTTTTATATAGCAAAACTGGGGTTTGCAGGGGTATTCCTATTTTTCTTATTTTTGACCCAAAACATAGATTGAAGGTACTCGTAAGAACCGCCTCGGCGAGGCGGTTCTAACGTGTACCCACAATCTATGTTTTGAGCAAAAATAAGAAAAATATTGAAATTTTTCTACTGAAAATTTTCATTTTTTACAACTTTAAAAATCTCTTTATATTACATGGACATGTTTTTTGTAATGATTTTTGAAATAGTAAAATTGCACTGAAATCTTCAGTCGTTTATCACAAGTTATTAATAAGTTCGCATAAATAAAAGCATGAGCTTCGAAGGGGAAAGCAACATTTTGACGATCGGTAACACGACCTCTTTGTACAACTGCATAGCGACCGGTATAATATCTTTTAAATTTTTTGAAATAATGAAATGACACAGAAATCCTTCACAGTCGCTTATCATAAGTGATAAATAAATTATGTTCGTCCGCATAAATAAAAGCATGAGCTTCGAAGGGGAAAATAATCATCAGTTACATGACCTCTTTGTACAACTCCAAGGAGCCAATCCCTGTTTCAACAGTAACTTCTCCATGCTCACTCCTGGCCGTGGCTTCAGTGTTAACACTGATTTGCTTCATCTCCATCAGGTTGATGCTTAAGCTTCCATGTGCTGACGATTTGCCAAAGAGTTCGTTTCCTTTAGACTTGATCGTCACGCGCAGGTTGTGCTTCTTAGCAAATTTAACAGCGAGTTGGATATCCTCGGTGTTTTTGCAGATGACATGAACGATCGGAAAGCTAAAATATATAATCAAGTTCCTAAACTTTAGAACAATAATGAAAAATTGTAAAGGTGGCACCATCATATTGAAAATAATACAGGCACCTTTTGAGCAAAATAAAAAATATTGATTTGCAAGTCGTACATTACATTACTGAAGGTTGTTAATTACCAAATAATTACCTAACAAGTTAAACCATTCATTCATCCGTATGCAAATATTTTAGATTATGTGAATGGCCTTGGCAGTTAATAAACGATTTGTTTTAAAGTATCCTCTTGAAAACTGTATAAAATATATATAATAACTGACGTTTTTGAGAAAAGGAGATATACAATACACTCGGATAAACAACCTAGCAGTTGCAAAGTTACATTTACGTCTAATTGTATAGTGTTTCAATTTGTTTTACAACAGGATAAACACCTACGTTCGATAAAAATCAATGGAAAGAGAAATTCATATTTACGTCTCTGTGACCAAGTTGAACTGGTAATTATACACTGTATAGTTGTGATTATCTGGCCAGACCAGGTGGCCCGTCATGCTATCCTCAAGTTTTGCCCACTCCAGCTGACCCGGGAAACATGATAGGTTCGGGCGGCAGCGACGCAGGATAGTTCCCTCATCTTCGGGCTCAAAATATATGTTACCATGCAAGGCGTTGAGCATGGCGAAAATGCACATCAACGAAAGCAACTCCGAGTAGCTGAAACGTACAGATTGCTGCTTACTGTCCTATTAGTTCACGTCATGTATTGTTGAATAAAATGATGATAAGAAAGGTACAAGGAGGCAACGATCAGGGTAAACTGTAATTTGACCGTGTAGAGTTTGCAAACTGAAACATAGACTCTCAGAACTGTTAGGGATATTCTTATAAAGTTATTTTGAAAAAGTGTTCTCGGTAAAACTCATAGGTGTCTGTTGTAACTTGTCCAGATTCATGATCCATACAAATACTTTCTTTTAATTTGATTCCTCAGATGTCAGTTGTTTTTAATTACTTTATCGAATTAGGCTGAAAGATTATTGTTTCCACTAACCCGACCGACCCTGCCTCGACCCACCGATTCAGATAGTTTAGGAAGAGCGATGGGAGCAATACCCTACATGTAGCTACAATATGCCTAGCCACACAACTGTTTTTGTTTATTGTAGACCTTCAACAGTATTTCTGCCATATCGAGTGCGATGGTTACGATGTAGAAAATTAATTTGGCAAGACATAAGCTTTCGTTCTGATCCTCATTTATTCTGTGTGATAGTATGCGTGCTGTTTCACCTGGTTGAATTTAAACAAATAAATCAAAATCAAACTAACACAATTATATTATTTTCATGAATTTTTTAAAGTGTTTCCGTAGAGGACGCATAGTGTTTCAGTCGCCCCGTAAAGCGGGTCGCGCGTCACTTCGCCGCAGTTTACTTTTGATGTTCGCCATTTTCACATACACGTAGAAGCAATTTTGGACACTACATATTCTGTCCAAGTGCACAAATTATTCATTTGTTTTACAAATAATGGTGTATACAGTCTTCACATTGACACGTGTTTTTTAAGATTATTGCCTCGTGTATAGTCCCTTTTAACAGAATGGACGCTGGTCTTGTTTGGAAAGAGCTAGTAACTTTGTTTTTTATGCGTGTTGTTAAATTGCTTGTGATGTGTTGCACCGCCATGTCTCTCCCGCCTGGTGTCTATGTTAGGATGGGAAATTTAATTGTATAGATTCTTGGTCATTCTATTGTTACTTGATTACAGATAAGGATCTGATTGTGCTCATTTCTGATCATATGCGTTTTTATACAATTTTCGGCCCGATCAAGATTATTTTAGTTCATATGAGACGGGTAAATCAGTAACAGTGGGAAAAGGGGAGAACCCTGAGAAAACGAACTTGCACACCCACAAGCAGAACTTGGTTTGTGTCACCCGTGATTGTAAGACTGATCAATTAGGCAGCAACCTACGGCGAAGAGTTCATTGTCTTGGTGTTGGTAGTTGCCAAAGCGATATTGCTGCGCTGAAGGTTGCTTTAATCCATTTTATCACATGTTGTGTGATGTTGCATCAATCTTTGTTGTAAGGACTTTGATTGTATCGCAAGCATATATGATAGTGCTTACACTGATAGACAATATCCGAATACACATATTCATCTAAAGTATACCACGCAGACGTTTCACGTGTCCATTTACCGACCTTTTATATGTAAACAAACGAACCGCTATTCATGATTCTAATATATATACATGTAACAGGGGAAATTTAATTATGTTGTGTTTGGCTATTGAAATTTTGTCCTAGGGCACATCGACAAAACAAAGATCATATCAAGCCGGATCAGTTATCAAACCACATTGCTGCTTGGTTAGTGTTAAGGGCATGCGTTCTAAAGTCCTTTTTTAACATTTAAAAGTACGATTTCTATCATGATAAAGTTTATACTGAACCTATTGTGCAGAGGTTATTTCACGTGCCTTATAAACCAGAGATCGCAGGTTTGATCCGGGTCTTCTGGAGTCTGTCGGATGAGACTTTAAACTGAGGTCTCGCTTCCATATGACCTTTGCTGTTTGAAACAAACCGATTCAATTTATTATTTATTTAAATTCAGATTGAGTAAGAAGCTTATGTGCTTATATGCTTGCCCGATTCCGGACGCAAAGATGGGCCCTTATGAGTAAGGTTAACAATGATCAAATGTTGTAGATCTGTCGTCAGCATGTGTAATACATGTGCACTAAAACGGTACCCTGTATCATGACGATATCATTACAAAACCTTAACAAGCAAAATACAGTGTGTGTGGGTTTTTTTTTAAGTTGAAAAAAAAAATGAAAATTTTCAGTTCAACAGTTTTGATATTTTTTTATTTGTTCAAAACATAGATTGTGGACACATGATAGAACGAATACTTACAATCTATGTTTTCAGAAGCATAGGCAACCTAAGTTGACCTTGTCCTATAATAGTTTAATGTCATCCCTGGATATAGACTTTGTAGATGCTTCATGCCAAGTTTCAAAATCATAGGCCTACTGGTTCTGAAGAAGAACACTTTTAAAGGTTTTTCAATTTATAGCCATGGCGGCCCTTTTGGTCAAGTTACCTTGACCATTAATACAAACTTTAGTTCCCTTCCACGAAGTTTGGCTTTGATCGGCCATGCGGTTGCAGAGAAGATGTTTAAATATTATAGTCATATACATGTACGAGGGATGGACCGGTAAATCGTGTACTTTGCTGATATTTTCATTATTTGACCTATTGGCATTAAACTTTTCATTCAAGTTCAGTAAATCAGGCGCTTTAAAGGTATATAAACTACAAGGCTTATACTTCATACTCCCGGTCCCCAATATCTACACAATGGAAAGGTACAGTGTTACATCTCAACTCTGCTCAACTTACTCAGCTCATCATGCTGTCTGTAAGGTATCGCTACGAATCAATGACGATTCATGACGGCAACGCTACGGTCAATGAGGATTGACCACGGTGGCACAACGAATGCTCACGGTGTTTGTACGATTCGATACGGTACTAGTACGATTCACGGTGGTAGCCGTTGAGGCCAATCGTGGAGCTCCGTAGCGAAGCCGTGGATGATTCGTAGGACAACCGTACACAATTCGTGGTGAATCGTGAAAATTCGTGGTGTCAAAGATTCCACGACTGTCTAGGATCTCTCACGAATAGCCGCGAATATAGCTAAGGTGTCAGTACGAATAAGCACGATTCCGTTACGGTTGTGCTACGAATTAGGCCACGCCCAGTAACCACCACGATTCGCAACGAATGTTTTAAACAGTTTAAAACTTCCGTAGCGCTACCGTGGAGTTTCCCGAATCATCACGATTCATCAAGATTCACCACGATTCACCACGGTTCTACTACGAATCACCACGGTACACGACGATATTACAAATCGTGGCGAATCGTAGCGGCACCGTAGCCAAAAATCGTGAATGTGTAAACAGGCCTTTACATCTGAGTTAAAAATATGGTGAAATTCCTCAAACATTGAATACTTAAATGTACTTCTTTGCAAGGATCTTTATTTCAATTTACGTAATTACATACATCCAGCGAATAATGCAGTGTAATGTTTCAACGTAATCATGGTATATGTGTCTCAGTTTTCAAATACGTGCTTGTATTTTTTTTTCATGATGCGGCCCATATAGTGTATTGCTTTTGTGGTAGATGCATTGGTCTTTCTGTGAAATTGTGTTAGTCGTCGCGGTTCGAATCCTGGCATATAGTGATCCTAACGTGGATACTAGTGGCATCTACGGTAGAAAATCTGATACTACGATGCGCAACAAGAGAGGCATTCTAAAGGGTATAGGAAAAATTCCTTATTTGTATCGTTCATTTAGAGCTAAGCAATTCTAACTTCCGGAGCAGAAAAAAAAAACTGGATCAGATTACGTAAAACCCGGAGGTTTAAAGCAGGCTGTCAATGACATTAAGCTAATCAATCCGGACGGGCTAAAAAAAGTTGTCACCGGAGGATATGGGGACCCAGCAAGCAACACAATGTTTGAAGGGAGAATAGGCGGTGACGTAGTAACGATGATAATTAAAGATGACGGAAAGGCAATGATTTTGTTCGGTCGTGACAACAGCCTGGCTAGAGTAATAACTGTAAGATATGACTGATGCACGAATGTTACAACTAGACGGACTACATGTTTAATCGTAAAAATCGTTAAGATACAATTGGTATTCATATTAAGATTGAGTATAACGCTACATCAGACCTGCCACACCCCCACCCCCATCATATAAGTGCATAATGTAGATAATTGAAGCAAAGTTTGACTATTACAATTCAGTGTGAAATTAAACACAATAAAATCAGACCGGTCAACTATTACTACATGTAGCAATATGAATACGAGTGTAACCACGTTTGACAAGTGTATTAAACCATGGATCAGTGTGAAACGGAAAACAATCGTAAAACTATTATTACAATTTCAAACAACTAGATCAGGAGTGTAACACCATTCGGGTCAACAACGCTTTACAACTATTTGACAATCGAAACAAGCCAACGGCTCACTAGGAAAACATGCCCTTATACCCCTCTTTTATAAAGAAAAACTGGGGTATGCAGGGGTTTACCTATTTTTCTTATTTTTGCTCCAAAACATAGATTGTGGGTACTCGTTAGAACCGCCTTGGCGAGGCGGTTCTAACGTGTACCCACAATATATGTTTTGAGCAAAAATAAGAAAAATATCAAACTTTTTACTGACAATTTTCATTTTTTACAAATTTAAAAATCTCTGTTTATTTTATACTTAGCAGTGAAAATAATGTATATCAAAAATAGATAAAAGTGATATTTTCACTGCAGAATTGATATTGATATTTTCACTAGTGATTGATATCAGCCGATATTTTCACTGTAGAGTTTGGATTTATTTACTTCTGACGTTTCCATTCACTTGACGTCATTAAATGTGCCTCACTTCAGAAATTCAAATGCCTATAACTCCGTTATTTACGAACGAAAACATAAAGTGTGGGTATTCATTTTCTTAGTTAGAACGTTAGGAACAATGTGGTACCAAAATTATTTGTGTTTTCAAAAAATTTTGTTTTTTGCATTTTCACCGCCTGCTTTGTGAATAGGAAAGTTCAACATTTGCGACTCATTGAACTCAGCATGCAACTTATCCCACTCATCGAACTCATCGTATAACTTATCCAACTCATCCAACTCAACATGCAACTTATCCAACTCATCGAACTCAGCTTACAACTTATCCAACTCATCCAACTTACTGTTCAACTTATCCAACTCATTCAACTTACTGTTCAACTTATGCAACTTACTCAACTCAGCTTACAGCTTATCTAACTCATCCAACTTACTGTTCAACTCATGCAACTTACCCAACTCAGCTTACAGCTTATCCAACTCATCCAACTTACTGTTCAACTTATCGAACTTAACGAACTTACATGTATAGTTCAACTTATGCAACTCATCGAACTCAGCATGCAACTTATCCAACTCATCGAACTCAGCGTATAACTTACCCAACTCATCCAACTTACTGTTCAACTTATCGAACTCATCCAACTTACTGTTCAACTTATGCAACTTACCAAACTCAGCTTACAACTTATCCACCTCATCCAACATACTGTTCAACTTATAAAACTGAACGAACTTATAGTTCAACTTATCCAACTCATCCAACTTACTGTTCAACTTATGCAGCTTACCAAACTCAGCTTACAACTTATCCAACTCATCCAACATACTGTTCAACTTATAAAACTGAACGAACTTATAGTTCAACTTATCCAACTCATCCAACTTACTGTTCAACTTATGCAACTTACCAAACTCAGCTTAAAACTTATCCAACTCATCCAACTTACTGTTCAACTTATGCTACTTACCCAACTCAGCTTACAACTTATCCAACTTATCCAACTCAGCTTACAACTTATCCAACTCATCCAACTTACTGTTCAACTTATCGAACTCATCGAACTTATAGTTTAACTTATCCAACACATCGAACTCAGCATGTAACTTATCCAACTCATCGAACTCAGCGTATAACTTATCCAACTCATCCAACTTACTGTTCAACTTATCAAACTTAACGAACTTATAGTTCAACTTATGCAACTAATCGAACTCAGCATGCAACTTATCCAACTCATCGAACTCAGCTTACAACTTATCCAACTCATCCAACTTTCTGTTCAACTTATCCAACTCATCCAACTTACTGTTCAACTTATGCAACTTACCCAACTCAGCTTACAACTTATCCAACTCATCCAACTTACTGTTCAACTTATCGAACTTAACGAACTTAAAGTTCAACATATGCAACTCATTGAACAGCATGAAACTTATCCAACTAATCGAACTCATCGTATATCTTATCCAACTCACCCAACTCAACGTGCAACTTATCCAACTCATCGAACTCAGCTTACAACTCATCCAACTCATCAACTTACTGTTTAACTTATCGAACTCATCGAACTTACTGTTCAACTTATGCAACTTACCCAACTCAGTTTACAACTTATCCAACTCATCCAGCTTACTGTTCAACTTATGCAACTTACCCAACTCAGTTTACAACTTATCCAACTCTTCCAACTTACTGTTCAACTTATCAAACTTAACGAACTTATAGTTCAACTTATGCAAACTCATCGAACTCAGCATGCAACTTATCCAACTCATCAAACTCAGCGTATAACTTATCCAACTCATCCAACGTACTGTTCAACTTATCGAACTCATCGAACTTACTGTTCAACTTATGCAACTTACCCAACTCAGCTTACAACTTATCCAACTCATCCAACTTTAAGTTACTGTTCAACTTGTGCAACTTACCCAACTCAGCTTACAACTTATCCAACTCATCCAACTTTAAGTTACTGTTCAACTTATGCAACTTACCCAACTTAGCTTACAACTTATCCAACTCATCCAACTTACTGTTCAACTTATCCAACTCAGTTTACAACTTATCCAACTCTTCCAACTTACTGTTCAACTTATCAAACTTAACGAACTTATAGTTCAACTTATGCAAACTCATCGAACTCAGCATGCAACTTATCCAACTCATCAAACTCAGCGTATAACTTATCCAACTCATCCAACTTACTGTTCAACTTATCGAACTCATCGAACTTACTGTTCAACTTATGCAACTTACCCAACTCAGCTTACAACTTATCCAACTCATCCAACTTTAAGTTACTGTTCAACTTATGCAACTTACCCAACTCAGCTTACAACTTATCCAACTCATCCAACTTTAAGTTACTGTTCAACTTATGCAACTTACCCAACTTAGCTTACAACTTATCCAACTCATCCAACTTACTGTTCAACTTATCCAACTCATCGAACTCAACATATAACTTATCCAATTCATCCAACTTAGTATTCAACTTATGCAACTTACCCAACTCATCGCTCTACTTACCTGACTCAGCGTATAACTCATGCAACTCATCGAGCTTAATGTTCAACATATCCAACTTATCTAACTCATCGCTCAACTTATCCAACTCATCTAACTCATGGCTCAACCTATCCAACTCATCGAACTTACTGTTCAACTTATCCAACTCATCGCTTAACTTATTCAGCTCATCAAACTTAGTCTTCAACTTAGCTTTCTTAACTTACTCTACTTAACAAACTTAGCTTGTCCTGAGATACATATAACATATCTTACTCATATAGCTATTAAACCCAGACTTCGACTTGCTTAACTTAACTCATCCAAGTTATTAATATAAAACCTATATAACTCAGCTTGCTTAACTTATACAACTCATCAAACTTAACTTAGATGCAGACATGTACGTGCATTTAGCTTTGCTATTGTGTGCAACTATTGTAACTTATCGAACTTAGCTCAGCCCTGGATGCCATTGTATAACTGTCTTGCCATGTTGTTTTAATCTAAACTTAATGAACTTATCTTTTATCACTGTCAGCGTATGTTTGACGGCCGTTACCTTGGAAAGGAATAGTTAGAGCTTCAGGACTATCGTAAGGCCTTAAAACAAGATGACAATACGCGAAAAATTCTGTTATTTATAGCTTTTTCCATCTACATTTCGCTTATGTCGTCCTAACAAAGGTAACTATTACACGCAACTTAACTGCCAGATAGCTACGTAGACACCAGCATCAAATGTACAAATGTATGACACAATCCCTATATACCTATATAGCTATGATTGTCCCGAAATTTGTGGCCCATACAAAATACATGTTTGCTATTTGGCTTCGTACTTGATACTCCGTGTCCCGAAATTAGACGCTCTTATAAACACAGGACAAATAATCAGATGTGCTTTCTTCAAAGTAAAACAGTATGTGCACATGCCTGGACACATTTCGGGACCGGGAGTATGAAGTACCTGCCAATTTTATGTACAGCTTGTAAAATGTGCATGATTGGTTAGGTCAATGTATGCGTACCCGGCGCAGCCCAAACAAGCACATTGAAATAATCTTCTGTATGATTAATAAAGTAATATTTTTTCAGCCATGTCGGTGTTAAGCGCCAAAACTAACTGTCTGCTGATAGCAACATTCTCTAACATCACTTGAGAAAGTTTCGAATGTTACGCATCATCTGTTTGAAAATGGCACACATGTAATTGCTGTCTGTTAAACCTACAACCTAATGAAAATTGCGACGTTAGAGGAAGAGAAAGCGCGACGAACGGCAATCCAGTTCTGTGTGCAGACCGTTATGACCTCAAATGATTCATTCAAGCATCTGAAATGCACAAATATATACGGTGGTATTTCTAGGAGCCTTATTTTTAATAGAGATGGGTTGACAGGAAGTACACAGCAAACGTACAGTATAAGCGTTTTCAGGGCAGAGAAAAATTAATGTAAGCGATTGAACATATCGTTACATAGTGTATGGTTCAGTGATAATACAAACATCGCTTGTGTATCGCACTCAACGGAGCGTTCTTCTATAAAGAGTAAACGATAAGAACATGTAGTACATGAAGTGGACGTATAACAGTAGACGTCGTCGTCAGCGTGCGCCGGGTCTGAATGACTTGTAGTTTTGTATTGCATACTGAGATTTTATTCTTTGGTGTATTTTTCTGAAATTTTGTATGTATACCCAGAACATGTGTATGCAATATACTTGTAAATTGGAAGCCTGTACATTGAATAGTTTTTATACAGCAAGCACAGTCCACGACTGGGCCAGCCTTCGTGTATATCCTCCAGGCAGGAGCAGACAATCACCTGGGTCTTAATGTTTTCATAAAAATAAATCTGCCCATTTGTATTATCATAGCAAGTTTCCACCCATTTAATTACATTAATTTCTTCATTTAAATGCATGGGCGACCTACATTTAAGTTGATCTTGCCGTAAAATAGGTCAAGATCATCCCAGCGAAATGATTTATACAAACTTTGTAATGTTTTTAATATTGTTTGATGCTTCATGCCAAGTTACAAAATCATAGGCCTTCTGGTTCTGGAGAAGAAAAATTTTAACGGTTTTTGCTATTTATAGCCAAGGCGGCCATCTTGGTCATGTAACCTGGTCCATTTATGCAAATTTCTTTCCCCCTTCCTAAGAATGCTCCGCAAACAGTTTTAACTTTGATTGGCCAAGCTGTTTCAGAGAAGAAGAGCATGGAAATTGTTGACAGACGACGACGGACGGACGACGGGGCATGGCCATCCTATAAGCTCACCTTTTGAGCCGAAGGGCTCATGTGAGTTAAAACTAGGTATACCCCTGCATACTCAAGTTTTGCTTTATAAAAGCGTTGTTCAATGGGGTAAACATGTCACGGTCATGTTATCCTGATGAGGATAGCAGACCATGCTCGATATTACTTGAAATGTCACTGTCAAAACGTGGTAAGGCGTAGAATAAAAAACTGCACATTGAATTAAAGATCAACTAAATGTTTAAAATCGTAAATCTTGCCATGTTCACATGTAAACAAATTCTGTGTGTTCACGAAAAATACGTGAAATGTAGCTTAACAGAACCAATGTACATGTACGTATATACATGCACCAGTATGTTAAAAGTCACATGGCGATAACAAATATTTGATAGTTGTTTTTCCACCAACAGTTATCGTTATATGCAGACGGGATCTCGGTTTATAGTGTCACCATAAAGCCATGGGCAGCTCAGAATTGAACTAGCGATCCCTAGTTATACACACGAGTGTCTAAAAAAAATAATATTCTGCACTGGAAGCTGTTTTATTCGCGCCAAGCATTTGTAAGGCCGACTCGCATTGAACACGTAATGTATCTTTAATGGCGAACATGACGGGTGATGATGCAATTTTGTAAACATGTCGTGTCAAAGGCCACTTCTGGTTCATTGTTCCATCAGAATCAGACAGTTAAACGGGAAGACAACAATAATCATTGTGATTTTATCAATGCATATAGGTTTTAAGTTTTTATTTTATTTTATTTTATTTTTTTTTTGTTTTCTACGCAAGAATATTGTCAAATATGCGAAATAATAATAATAATAATAATTCCAGTAAAATAGACGTTTCCTACTCGCGCTCAACCTCCTGAGCTAACGAGTCAGATGCTCTTATCAAAATCATTTTTATTAAGGCTTTATGTCCCAGTCAACATTTTTTTCAGTCATGTCGGGACGGAGCCAACGCTTCCGGGGTTTAACCAGCAAGTCAGGAGTTAATTTGTCTTGCTCAAGGACACAACACGGTGGCGCCTGTGGGGATCGAACCCAGGACCTCTCGATTCGGAGTCAGACGCCCTACCACTACGCCACCGCGCTCCCTAAAAATAATTTTGTACCAGTCTTATATAAACTACATGTACGTATTTATTCTCGACATAAGATTTTACGAAGCGACTGACTGAACCACTGCGACATGAAGTCAGCTATGGAACTTGCGTGCGTGCGCGCGAGCGTGTGTGTGTGTGTGTGTGTGTGTGTGTGTGTGTGTGTGTGTGTGTGTGTACTCGCGTAAAGAATATTGTCATCCTGTTTTAGGGTTAAGCAAGGTACGCGGCACGTTATGAAAAAACGAACTGTATGTTTCTCAGTCTATAAACATTCATTTTCTTGAAAATAATATTGTTTTAGTTTGAAGTTTAATTATATTTATTTGAATTCAACCAGATAAACATCACGCATAATTCAAGAGAATAAATGAGGATAAGAAAGAAACCCTTTGACTTGGAAAAAAGCATCCCAAAAATTGTAATTATCGCATTCGAAATGCTGAAATACTGTGGAAGGTCTACAAAACCTCAACTTATTTGTATGGCTATGCAAAATGTAGCTAGGATATCGCACTTATGACTTGCAGATGATTGTCTAATGGACACAAAACGAAACATCAACCAAATAAATAACAACAAGATTTCGAGTATCTGTTTGAAATACATGTATAAACATGCCAAAATAAATTATGTTCTCTCACGAGACAGCACGTAGAACTGTAGGTCTTACACCTTATAAATATACATATATCTTTACATGTACACTACACAGTGTACTTTTTGAGTTAGTGCCTACGTCGGCGGAAAACATTTTAAGTCGTCCAGGGTGGCTAACTTATCCTAGCCACATTATGCCTGTACAAGCCTTCAGTATATTCATATTTTCATGTCTCCCAGAAAGAAATATTGACGTGAGGATAGATCAGCTCTTATACCAAAAATACGATCGAGCTCCCAATACAAGAGAAAACATACATGTGGGCTGCCGTCTCAAACTTTAATTCCTTTACGATTTAAGAATTCAATGTAGTAGGGCATTTCATGATTCTTGCTTTTGCCAAAAAATATAATCAGCTGATAATATATGTTTTATGTACAAAGCTTTTTTGTCACAAGAGAGACAAATAAAGAAAAGAAAAAAGTCATCCGTCCGGGACTCGAACGCAGGACCTTTCGCTTTCAATTCCAAGCACGCAACCTACTGAGCTACACAGGTACATGTACACGTCCTTTTTGACTCTCTTATTTAATTCGTCTTCGTCGGGCTATTGGTAGTTTTGACTAAGTGATTCTTCATATCGTCCCTCGTCTTCGTCTCAAATATGCCCTCACGAGTCGTCCCCCATCACACGGAAAGTCATAAACGCAAGCGCCAGCAGCATTTACGTTCAAAAGTGAAAAATGTCTATTATGATATTGGATTAAAGCTTTATACTTCAAAGTTCAAACCTTAGTTTGAATATTATTGTGCACTAGTAGTTGCCATTCATCTGGCCTCAGCAACGTTGATTGTTGTAATCAAAGAGCATTATTTTATTTGTATAAAACATAAAAAGGTACAAGTAAGCCATGATCAGGAAAAGGCACAATCAGAAAGAAAGTCCCACTCCAAAAACCGAAGTGGGAAAAAAACCAAATTGAAAGTTAGATAATTGTACTAAGAAAGCACATTGTAAGCCGAGCGAGCAGCTATTTCCCAATATGTGGCCACTCAGTTACCTTAACCTAACTAAAATATGAAGACGCACATAAGGCGCAAACAGCACAAAAATTCAACACCAAGACATAAAACAGACAGTAAGAACAACAACAGAAGTATCGCCTTGGAACGATCAGTAATACAAAATTACTGGCGGGCATAAACTAGTTTTACATGGCCATAACCTCACCCTCAGCTTTTGCTGTGGTTCACAACATATAGTTAGTTGTTCGGTCCTCGTGGCGAATCTCTAACTAGTCAATGAATCACCAAGGACAAACAAACAAGTCATGACAACCACCATGATGAATCAAAAACGATGACTCACAGATTCAGTAAGCTGCCCAGCGATTGAAATCCCTGGGCGCCAAATAAATTACAGAAAGTCCGGAGCAAAAGAAAAACACCAGTTGAACCCCGGTGGGCAAGTATACTGGGATTGAAAACGAAACAGAAACATGATTAATTAATCAAAGCACCTGTTACCACAGCCTTTCTGCTTGTGTACGCTGTCTCCGTTACCAATATCAATCATTGAAAGAAATGTTATAATTGCTTTCTTGGTAAGAGTTGCATACTACATGTATTCGTTTCTGGTTTCGTTAGGACGTACATATATCGCTATATACACCAGTATATACCACGTGCTGTCTTGCGACACTTGCTCTGGTTTGCCATTTAAGTGCGGTTAGCTTTATAGACAAAAGAAAGTGTCCTTTGAACGAAGTGGGTCCGAAAAATGATGGGCCCGAAAGGTATAAGTTCCGAAAATTCCTGGACCCAAAAGGTTTTATAATTACAATAGAAAAGATACAAACTAAACCACTTGATCCATTATTGTTTTGGGCATCAGCCCAAAACAGTTTAGTGGTCATGTTGTAAAGGATTTATTTGCGTAGTTTTCGTGCCATGATGTGTGCCTTAAATGCACACTGCATGCTGTTGTTTAAACATCCTGCCTTAAATGGCGGCAAAATCTTAACTTTTACTGTGGTGTAGAGGTGGTTGCCTGTATGGGTTATGGTCAACTCGTACTTATATCGACTCGTCCCTATTCAACTCGCAATTTTTCAGTGGTCAACTTGTACTGTCGTCAACTTTTACCTCAAGCCAACTTGCACTTTGTTATTGGTCAAATATTATTATAAAAATAGCAAACACCTGTAAAACTCTAGTTCTCCAGAACCAGAAGGTCTATGATTTTGAAACTCGACATGCAGCATCAGGAAATGGAGCTTTAATTTACAAGGTTTATATAAATCATGACCCTGGGATGACCTCCCTGACAGCCATCTTGGTCATGTGACCTTGATCTTGCGAGCAATTTATTTTCTCTTCGCAAGGAGGCTTTTTTTATTGGTCCAGAGGTTTCAGAGAAAATATTTGAGGACATTTTTTATAAAAAAAAAAAAAAAAATAGATGTACATGGTCCTGAGCAATGGGCAGAAACGCCCGTGGTGTAAAATTCTTTTATTAAAAATATGTCCCATTTGCCTATCAGCATGTTTTCCTCATTAAAGTATATTTTAACAGTTTTTCATATTCAATGCATAGCCGACCTAAATGGTTATCTCAGTATCATCATTCTTACAAACTTTGTAGAGCTCCATTCTCAAATGCTTCATGGCGAGTTTCCAAATCAGAAGACTTCCGAATGTTTAGAAGATTTTTTAAATATTTTGCTGTATGTAAAAATGGAAGCCATTTGGTCATTTGACATCGGTCAATAAAACAAATGTTAATTTTCCTTTGCAAGGAAACTTCATACAGAATGGTTTTCATTGACCATGTAGTTTCAAAGATAAAATATGTTTGAATATCATTGAAATGTATATGTAAATAGCCCCTGGTCAGCGATATACAACAACCCAACCAGGCCAATTTATTTCCTCAACATAAAACTACTGTCCATTTGTATCTACTTGACATACACCAGGCTAGACCAAAACTTGGCTTCTTCAAGAAGCCATCTTGTTTTGGCCGTTCCTGCTGAGAGTATTAATGTGCGAAAGTGGTCAAACCTTTCCCATAACTGTTTGTATTGAAGTTTTGCATTGCAGTTAACTGGAGGTAGACCGGTGTTTTCTATGTGTCAAGTAGAACAACGGGGAGATAAGGTTTTTTACTGAAGGTCTAAACCCAGTACCAGGGGATATTCAACACAGTACTTTTCATAGTATAGTGTATAAATTACCAGAATCAAACACAGAGCATTTCAGAAACTTGTTTTTCATGAAAACCACAAGTGGGTACACCAGTGGTCGGAACTGTTTGTCAGACGACCACATACGCACAGAGACAGTCAACAGCTTTAAAACAGATGTCCATTCGTGTGTAACAACAATCCCTTTATATGAACATGTCGTGGCAAAGGCCACATTGGTTCCTTGTTCCGTTAACTTAACAGGTAAACGGGATAAAGGTGGTCACGGGGCTGCGACAATAAACAATGCAAGGATTATAATTAATAAATGCACACAACCGTGGTTAATGTACCGAAATTGGAAACACCGTCTACCAATACAGGTACAAAAAGTGGTTTTAGACACGGACTGAAAGTTTATCAACCTGATTTGAGGCAAATGTCATAGGGTTTAGGTACTGTCTTGAGGGTTTAGGTACTGTCTTGCGACAAAAGCCAGCTTTAATACCGACCTGCTAGACTGTTGGAGAATCTGGTTCAATCCCCGTCAGGAAATAAAATATAATTGTTAGATCCTTTGGAAGCAGTAAAAACATTCAAAGAGAGGTGGGCCATATTGTACAATTCCTTTACAAAACTGGCAGCGAAAGCCAGACATTCATGATTGCTGCAATTTCAAGAATTTTTACCAGTATAGTCTAAATCAAAGACTTACAGCTCCGTTTCATAAGTTTAATACATACCGATTTGTTTCATAAGTAATGGCATAGCAGTACCCGTACTTGAAGCTTGGCCAAATTTTATTGGGTGTTTGCAGGCTTGAACGAATTTTGCTCAGTCAATCCTAATACATAGAATTAGTCAATGATTGTAACAATTTAGATTTTGATTGATAAATAAATAGATAATAGAATATAAAATATGATAAACGAGATAACATTACTTCTGTGACACGAATATCAATGTTAACATTGGTTTCTCACATTACATGACAATTTGAACTAAAACTTAATTTTTGCAATTACATGACAGAGCGTCCAGGAGACTACACCGTACATAATATTTGGGCTACCCTATGTACAGTCGAGGTTATTGAAGCCTGAAATCTTGCATCCTTCTAGAATATCTAACCTTGTTTGGACTGTCGTGTCGCCATTTTGTGTCCCAGTACCTTTTTGAGCGGCTTTCTTTGGATCAAATATTTATATTCAACTGTTTGGCCAGTGTTATTTGTAAAAACAAACGGTTGTATGTATACTTATGTATCAAACGCTGACTGATTGTATAATTTGGTGTACAACGGCTATTTGGGAGCAATAATAAATTTGAATATACACATGGCAGACCAAATATTATGTTAGGTGTAGTATGCTGGGTGATATGCCAATTTAACGGTATAATCTGTTTTTGGTTAAAACTTTCTTGAAGTGTATGAAATCAATGTTAAGTTGATATTTGTATCCCTAAAGTTATGATATTTTGCTTATCATTTTAATGTGTTACTTTTGATAAATCAATCGATTAAAATCTAAAATGATACAATCAGTGAATAGTTTCATGTATTAAGTTTGACATAACGAAATCCGTTCAAATCTGCAAATACCCAATAACATTTGGCCAAGCTTCAAGTACGGCTACTGCTATGCCATTACTTATGGAACAAATCGGTTTGTACTAAACTTATGAAACGGAGCTGTATATTCCCAAAGTGGCCAAATATGCAAAATTCTGTTAAGATGATGATCCTTAACGTACAGTATATTTGAAATACTCCAAATATCCTCACTGATCCCAAAGGATCAAAAGAAAAATCTAATCTGCACTATGGACGATGTACGGGGAGACATTTTAGAGAATTTTTCTTCGCCTGTTACATTTGGCGCCCAACAAAAATTAATCCTATGACCCGTGCAGTAATTCCCCGATTTTGTTTCCACAATAACTCTATAGCCTGTGGCTTCGGGGACGAAGCCCAATTATTTGGGTGAGAATGTCACAGAGTATAGGTATATACATGTAACACACTTGTACTGCCTTGCGGTACAAACCGGCTTTTATAGCGACATGATAGAGTGTTTGATTAGCAAGCGGGAGACGCTGGTTCGATCCCCGTTAGGGAAGAAAGAATTTGTCTTCCCTTGTAACAAAAGTAAAATGAATTTTATTTATAAAATAGGTTGCCGGTCTGTTTTCATTGAAGACCCCCCCCCCCTCATTGAAGGGTTTACATGGCTGAAGACTGATAGCGTTGTACCTTTGACTATTTTGAACTTTTTCGATGCAAACTGCCTATAAACATACGTGGATTTGTTTTACGATATAATGAAAAGAAAAGTGAGATGAAAAATGAAAACATTCTCGCAGCTACCTACCCTATTTTATTTCAGGTCGTTAGTGGAAACACAGCTATATTTTTTTTATTTCGCTAGCTTCTCCGAGGGATGAGATGATATGACAGAGAGAAGAAAGGAAAGTTTGACTTGATGGTTTGATGATGATTGATATCAAATTTATTTTAACTTTATTAAGAATATACTGATCATACATTATTTAAATACAGTGTTTTCATATACATTCAGTGCAGTTACACACACCACACACACACACACGAAAATTTTACGTCCATGAATCAATGACATGCGAAGTGAAAAATGTCTTATATGTCATGAAGTGTAGCGGATGCGGCGAAGAATACATTGGGCAAACGGGAAATTACCTACGAAAACGTGTAACGATCCACAATCAACAAATTAGGGACCCAAAGACTAGAATGCTCTATGTAAGTGGGCACATTGATACATGTGCACAACAGCTAAATCCGAAATATACTATATTCCCCTTCTATAAAATGTACTCGGACAGTGTGTCATTTCGTTGTGCTAAAGAAAACTACTTCATTAATCTTTTAAAACCCAAATTGAACAAGTCTGCTTAGTCCGCGCCGTCAGAATATTTCACTTCACTCAAAATTTTAAAACATATATTATATACATGTTAATTATATCAACCATGGTGCGCACTTTAGTACAAGGCGGTAAATCCTATATTGTATTGTATTGTACTGTTAATGACGTTACGGCCGTAACGTCGTTAAGTTAGTATCTACGCAACAACGCCATATTTAACTCCTGATGATCTGTAAAATAGCAGTGAAACCGGTAGAGAATTAATTAAATAGTGAATACATTGTGGAATCGGACTTTATTTTGTTTAATATCTTTGCACTGTATGTGTTTTCGTTTTTGGACATATATATATATATTCCGATACAGCAGCATGTTGTAGTTGCATGTGTGTTTTAATTTGATAATATATTCCAGTTAAACTATTGCATCTACATTTTCCAATTCTTTTAGATTATTATAAGTGTGTGGCTGAAACCTCACAATGTTTCGTGAGAATCGTATCCTTCAGCCATATAAGGATAATTTACTAAATAGTTTTACTTGAAGGAAATCCGAGTTGCCTGCCTTGATACACTAAATACCGATACTAACAGAAAGAAGGTAGTTGTGGAGTCTGATGCAATGGTCTGTGCAAGGGCAACACAGCTATAATAAGACCGTAAGGGGATGTTTGTTTTGGTCATGATACATTAAAACATGCAAAACTGACAGTGTTAAAACATGCAAAACTGACAGTGTTTCTCTTCTAAAAGAGGCTACACATTTATCTGTTCGGAAAACCTGGTATGTTTAGATGCCAAACCATGCGAATAATATCTGAACCATTTGAAATGTGACATTATGGCTCAGGTGAACAAAATAACTTTAACAGTACAAAAGGGGTGTCATATTTCCTGCGGAATGAAACAACAATACGACGGCATATGAGGTTCTGGATGGGAGTTCCTGTATTCACTAATCGTTAAAAAAATTAGTCATTAGAATTTTGGCTTATTCATTTAAATAAGCTTAAGTATTCATTAAAATGTGTTAATTGCTATTTACGCCTTATTCACACAGCTTGTAAAAGAAAGAAAGGGTGTTTTATATCCTTGTTCCCCACCTCAGGAAGGGATATCCCTCATCACAGGCCACAACTCAGTTCTAACAATTTAATTCATTTTTCTTTGCCTTATTTCTTTTTCACTAGTTTATGTTGGGAGACCAGACATGCTTGGCTTCCTGCAGCCAGCCAAGAGACATACTGTACTTTCAAATTCAATATTGTTTTTGTATACGTACAATATTTGAGTTAATTTTCATGAAAAAAAATGAAAGTCTGAAATGTAAGGGAGGCAATATAAGACAATTATAGAGCCAAATTTTATTGTATTCATTATTCTTAAAACCTTGTTATTCACTATTCATTATATTATTCTGCTATTCATGAAAAAGTGACATTTATTCATTATATTTTAGGACCCAATTATTCACTAATCATTAATATTTTGCTCTTTATTCAGTCTCATTAACTGTTTTTGCCAATATTCATTTATCATTTATACCCCATTCAGACCCACAAACCGGATTTCCGCCAAGATCACCTGTTCTCCCCCTTTGCACGAATAAAACATTATTATTATTATTATTATTAGTATTATTATTATTATTATTAGTATTATTATTATTATTATTTAACGGTTGTTATTAATTCAAAAGAATTCCAAATGTTTTAAATTGACAGAATAATAATATTTGTCAACTCACCACATCGTGTTGATCTATGTCGAATGTCTGTGCAATACGCTGTTTTATTCACCAATGCAACAAAATGCAAATCGACATGCAGAAATATAGATATAGGACGGGAGCTACATGCATGAGAAAACCAGCAATTTGGGTTTTCGACTGATTCCGACACAACCAAGGCTGTACAGTCACAGCTAATTGCTAGAAGCTTGAAACTTTGGATTTAAGTAGAAGAGGAATAGTACTATCCGCGTGGCGAAAACAAGGACGGTGATCTGCATCTTTGTTTTCGCATATGCAAATTGGTGGTTGTTTCATGCGAAGGCCCTTATTCTACTAGTA
Source organism: Rugalucina vietnamica (assembly GCA_964017185.1). Taxonomy (NCBI): domain Eukaryota; kingdom Metazoa; phylum Mollusca; class Bivalvia; order Lucinida; family Lucinidae; genus Rugalucina; species Rugalucina vietnamica. The sequence goes on from OZ024884.1 coordinate 36,268,826, forward strand.
TAGGGCTCGACAAGGTAAACCTATCTTAGAAAATACCTTGAACACGGGGCAGTTCGATCAAAGCAAACGAAGAGTTTGTATCTTCCGGATCATCATCATCATCATCATCAACATCATCATCATCATCATACCCCAAAGGTCAGTTGCAATCATATGCCAAAAGTATGTTGTCCTGTTTTGGTTGTTGAAACTGGTCGGCGGTGATTGTGTTTCGTTTTGGCACCTCATACCCGACATTGGGATCAAAAATTTTGTTTTGAGACTTCGAAAATATTCTAGATTTCAAAATAATTTTATATACTCACTGAGCGAAGCCGTGTCGATCGCATTTCGACGGTCAAACCATGCGTCTTAAATTGTCACGGACAATGATTTATTTCGAAATTGTACCCTCTCTCTCTCTCTCTCTCTCTCTCTCTCTCTCTCTCTGATCGAATCAAGTGGGCTGCTCTGAAGGATTTGAAGGATCAAGGGGGCACTTGAAGGATCAAGTGGGCTGCTCTGAATTTTTTCTCGGTACAATGGTCCAACTCATTGATGAATCAAGGTACGAAATAAGCTATATTAGAGGCCCGCTCAGACCACAACGTATTAGCCAACGTAGCATAACGTTCGTGACTTATAAGGAGCGTATGTACAACGCACGCCCGACGTATTCCAAACGTACGCACAGCGTGCTTCTAACGTACTCGACGTTCGTCAAAAAGGTGAGTCAAAGATAAAAAGTGATAAATAAATAAATAAATAAATAAATAAATAAATAAATAAATAAATAAAAGAAAGAAAAGAAAAATGACCAAAGAAATCTACACACCTGATTCTTCGGGTGCATTTTGTGGAGTTCTTATATCGTTTCTCAGAAGGATCATTTCCTATAATTAGGTTGAAATTAGTTTATGGGTCAGTTTTGCCCCACCTCTTGACTGATCCGTCTCATATGAGCTGAAACAATTTTGAAAGGGACATTAAACTGAATTGGAAAAGAAATATTTTAATTTACAAAAAAAACAAAAAAAAAACAAAAAAAAAAAAAAAAAAAAAAAAATCTTTGCCACTTTATATGTCGACAATTTTATAAAGGGCCATTCAATATGAATCCATTGAAGCCATTCAGTTTTTACAAAAATACTCCCTGGACAAGCGATAATATAACAGTGAATACAATTTTAGCCATACACCCAATTGTGCATATTGTTTTTGGTCGAGTATACCATTTTGATACTTCCGTGTGACTATTTAATCATGAACACTGTACCTATTCCTTCCATTTTATACATATAAAATCCTGAACGCTGACCAATGCGCTACACGTAAGTTGCGCATACGCTGAGTACGTTCTTCACACATTTAACAAACGCTGCATACGTTCCGAGTGCGCCAGGCAAACGCTGCACGTACGTTGGTAATACGTTATGCATACGCTTCTCATACGTGAACTTATGCATAGCGTATTCGTTGCGTACGCTTAACTTATGAGTAACGTATGATCAGTACATCGGCATACGTTGGAAATTTTGTGCATGCACAAAATTTCTGGGCGTACACGGCGTACGACAACGTATGCCAGCATATTATAGCGTACCCGTAACTTATGCAAAACTTATGCCGAACGTGTGCAACGTACACCAACGTATGGACAAAATGTCTCATACGTCGGCATACGTTGGCGCTATACGCTGTGGTGTGAGCACCCTAATCATGGGTGAACGCAAAACAAATTGCAACACAAATGTTTCGTGGATCCTTGGGGAGAAAGAATCTTACTAAATAACATACTAATATGATGGGTACTATAGACTACACTACCAGAGCCCAGTTGTTCAAAATTAACGATGTCGTTAGTTAACAATTCGTTAAAAATTCAAATGGCAATATGGCAATATTACACATATACTGCATGCCGGAGGTAGGTATTTTCGTACATGTATCAGTCCCACTAATCCAGGACCTCTTTCTTACATCACATCAGGAAAACATGTCCGTGTAGTTTTACATGTATACCCCCTCAAACCACACTTTTATATATCTAGTAAAACTGGGGTATACATGGCTATACCTATTTTTTACCTAAAGGCTTATCTTCTGAAGGAGCTAAATTGATACCACTGTTTATGAGATTTATGACCCCTGCTGATGCAATATGTTCTAGAGGTCCAAGGACTATCATAAAGAGGTGATAATCTGACCTCTTCAGGGGGTAATTAAGGAAAATACATGTTATACAACTGTTTATTGGTTTAACATGTGCAATAAAACTACCTCAATATCGATTTTTCATGTTTTGGCCCTATTTGTATTCTGATTCATTGTCAGGCCACTAGGTTTTCTAACCCTTATCATTAATCAGCTAATGTTCCCAAAATAAACATGAATACATGTCGTTAATCAGTCAGGGACAAAACCTAAACATGTTATCAATATAATAACTGACTCATAACTGAATCACGTAGTAAGATTTTTCAAAGTATTACTAAAATAACTTGTTAAGTTATTCACCCATTTTTCACCATATTTTACCTTCCAATTGTAGCCCTTGTACAATTTTCATGGGCAAGGTGATAATTTTCTATGACAGGTTTGTTACATAACTTTATAATCAGACAATAACATTTGGTACGCATCGTCTAGAAATGAGTACACAGGGGACCTGAATGTCATAAAAATTACTTCATATTATTTAGAATTTATTTTATAATACTTTCAAATTTCACAAAATAAATTAAATGAGTTGGACAAATAAAAATATGTCTTTCGACCAAGAAAGGGAGATAACTTTAAATGCTTTAATAACTTGATTCAGTTATTATTTGAAAAACCTGTTAAGGTTTTGTCCCTGACTGTTAATGTTTACTATTGATTCTGTCTCGTTGATTTTGATCTTTGAAAAGTAAATTGCTTTGAAACAGCTGCATTCCTGTAAGCTTCTATAGATGTAACATCTGGTATTTACGTCAAACAAATATGCACTTGAAGATACCTACATGTATGTTTATGTACATGTAGCAGCTAAAGAATAATTACTTTCATTTAAAACATAAATCGTCAGTACACGTTAGAACAGCCATCACCGGTTCTAACAAGTACCCACAATCTATGTTTTGGACCAAAAATAATATAAATTGCATACCCCAGTTTTACTATATAAAAGTTTGTTCAAGGGGTTATTCATTGCATGGACATAATTTCCCGATGGTTCATCTTATGACTGGTGCAGTTAATGTTGTTTGGAATCAGAAAGGTGTTCATTTAAACTTTCAAAAATTAAAACTGTGCACATGAAAACAACAAACAGTTTGATCACTGTTTGAGCATTTGCATAAGAAAACCAACAATTTCGGTTTCATACCAGGTCCGACGTCCAACACAAACCGGTCTGTACAGTCTCAAATGCAGACAAGACGCTCGAAATTTTGGATTTAAAGGCTTAGCTCATGAAAGGAGCTATATTGGTACCACTGTTTATTCGGTAAATGACACCTTATGGTGCAATATGATCCGTAGATCAAGGGACCGTCATAATGAGGTGATTATCACATTTCTGCAGGGGGTAATAAAGATGCCCCTAAAGGATAATACCTGTAGATTCACAGTTTATTGGTTTTATCTTCCCTGATCCCTGATAACCTGTGTAATAAAATTGCCTCCCTCAGCAATCAATGATGATTTTTCCTGTTTTGTGCCCTACCTGTATTTTGAGTCATGCCAGGCCACTAGGTTTTCTAGTGCCATGTCCCTTATCTAATGACTCTCAAAAGACAGAGAAATATGTTTTTAATAGATAGAAGTGGAGTTGTACTATCAGAGTAGCGAAAACAAAGGTGCTGCACAGCAGATCTCCGTCTTAATTTGTACGGTTTTTGGAGTGGGAATCTTTTTCTGATTGCGCCTTTTCCTGATCTTTGCCTACTTGTACCTTTTTGTTGGTTTTCTGGATAAGCTTCAAATGGATCACATTTTAACCAAATGGCATGAAATACTAGTAGGAAAATGCTATTATGCAATTAACTCATATAAACCTTATGTTTTCTTAGTATAAGTACCTGATTGTTAATTTAGGCTTTCCCGCCTCGGTTTTTGAATAACTTAATTTTTTTCTGTCGCGCCATTTCCTGATCATTGTCTACATGTACTTTTACCTTTACAGTCAGTTGTTGATATATTTATATGTTACGTGTAGGTTGTAAATCAGTACACGACATCATGTGTATATTATGTAATCAGTTTTATGTAAACAAAACATTTATGGTTATGTCAAGGACTATTTGACAGTGTAGGTAAGTAACCAAACTGAGAAGAAAGGGCAAACTCAGCCTATTACAAATTGATACAGGGCGGCCCCCGTGGCCGAGCGGTTTAGAGCGCTGTTTCTTAATCACTCGATCATCTCACCGCTTTAATTTGTGCTCTGGCCACATGTGAGACAAGCCAAGTTCTGCTTGCGGGTGTGTCAGGTGGTTTTTCTCGGGGTTCTCCCGTTTTCGCCTCACCTACTGATTGGCCCGTCTCATATGAGCTGAAATAATCTTGAAAGGGACGTAAAACTAAATTAAAAAATGATACAGTGGGTAAAGAATAAACTTTATAGATAAATTAGAAAATTCGTGTGCCATGAATTATTCTACACAGTCTAAGGAGATTCCAAGAATGCCTTTTGATTATAAGAGTACTTGTCCTTGCAATTATTTAGAACTTGTCTCACAAGTACTCTTATAACATTACGAAAACTTGCCCATGCGATAAACATATTTTTTTTGTATTTTTAAATAATTGAAAATTTTAAGCTGAATTTTTTTTATACCGAGGCGGTTCTAACGAGTACCCACAATCTATGCTTTGAAGCAAAAATAAGAAAAATAGGTATACCCCTGCATACCCCAGTTTTACTATATAAAAGTGGAGTTCAAGGGGGTATACATTTCACGGACATGTTTTCCTGATGAAGAGTACTTGTCCTCGCATTTTTTAGAACTTGTCTCACAAGTACTCTTATAATCAAAAGTTTTTCTTGGAATCTCCTTGGACTGTGTAGAATCATTCATGACATACAAATTTTCTACTTTACCTTGTGTTGGTGTTAATGTTTACTGCATATAACTTGATAAGTTGCAGCCGTGACGTGTGTCATTTCACACATTCAAAACTCAGATTTTAATAAGTTTATGACTTATGTCTGTGTTCCGAACCTAGAAAGATTTGTATGAATTATTTAGACTTGAAGTATTACAGGTATCATTTCTTATCCGTTCTGCATGTGCTTCTAGCCTAAATTTCCCTTTTCAGGAATTTGAAGTACCAGGTCAAAAATGGTGTCAACCACCTTTAAAACAACACTTGATGTGTGCAGACAAACGGTTACAACGTTTGTGTATATCATCTATCGCATCATGTATGCTATCGTGGGTTTGTGTAACCGAGTATTATCAAACATTATCGTCCAGGGCTTAGCCGAGGATACAGCGATGATAGGTCACGTGTTATGGAGATGGAAGCTAAATTTAGTTGGAACCACCACCCCTGGAGACTTTATGTGTCTATTCACATCCACAGTGGACCTTGACTATGTACTGAAACCCACCGTGTCTCTATACGCTGTATCAGCATCGGAAGCTGTGTTTGTCGAAACCCCAGAACATGTGAACATTTACAGCTCAGATGAGAACGTTTTTGTCATGTTTGCTCAGTTTGAATGGTGTATCAAGGTGATAAAAGTTCCAGTAAGGGCATTCAACCGACTCGCTGATAAGGTCGGGGATCCGAAGGTCCCAGTTACCTGGATGACCAATACTGGGCGATGTGGCTCTACAATTCTGTGTCAAGTTCTTGAGAAAGTTCCAGGAACACTGGTCATGTGTGAACCAGACGCACCTCAAAATGTTTACTTTTTACGGAAAGCAAACTTGATAACAGACGAGGAGCACGATAAACTTTTACAGTCTACTATCAGACTTCTTTGCAAGCCTCGTACTGGAGTGGAAAGAATCTGTATCAAACCGAGGCAAATATGTGAAGCCATTATGAGGCCCATGTCAAAACTGTTTCCCGATTTTCATCACCTGTTTATGTACCGTAACTGCCGCGGGTTTATATCAGGCTGGCTCGGAATCATGATTTCAGTGCCATACCTGGACACAATGCGCGTGTGTATCAACAGCGAAATGATATCCACCTGTACGCCATATTTCAGAAAGACAATCGAGGAACTCTTTCTATGCCACGTGAAAGGTCATCCGAATGTGTACCTAAATATAGATACTGTTGGCATCCTTACACACATGTGGGCGCGCTTTATGATCCTTGCACGTGAGGCGATATCACATGACCCAAATATTTTGCCACTCAAATTCGAAGATTTAGTTTCAGATCCAGAAGGAACCTGCCGTGTAATATTCGAGAAAATAGCAATCGACACCAAATATTTGAAATCAGCTGTATTGGCTTTCAAGAAAGATTCACATCGAGGGACCGTCGTCAGTCGAAGTCGGATAGGAAATGACCCGCGCAGAAATATGTCAGAGGCTGACAGAGTAAGAGCTGACGCAATGTTGGCAAGATACAATCTGCCAAGCATGGACGAGGACTTTATTCTCTGAACGGTTTGTTTGTGTCCATTGGCCTCCGCCTTTTCGAAGAAAGGCGGAGGGACAGTTTTTGGCTTCGTCTGTCCTTCCGTCCCCCTATAGGAGTATGTACCTTGTGGACGCAACTCCTCCTACAGTTTTATTCAGATTCTTTTGAAACTTTACAGATTTCTTGACCAGGCTTTGACAATGTGCATGTGAACTGGATATAATCATGTTAATTTTTGACACTTTTTCGCAATTTTTTCGGACATTTTGACAATGAAACGGATTGGACGGTTGGTACCTTGTGCACGCAACTCCTCCTACAGTTTTATTCTGATTCTGCTTTTACTTTACAAATGTTTTAAACGTGCTTCGAAGATGTGCATGTGATTTGGATATAATCCTCGGATTAATTTTTGACAATTTTTTCGCAGTTTGATCTTAGTTATTTTTTTCGGTCATTTTGACAATGAAAGTGAATAGACAGTGGGTACCTTGTGCACGCAACTCCTCCTACGGTTTTATTCTGATTCGGTTGTTACTTTACAGATGCTTTAAACGTGCTTTGAATATGTGCATGTGATATGGATATAATCCTCAGATTAATTTTTGACAATTCTTTCGCAGTTTGACCTTAGTCATTTATTCGGACATTTTGACAATGAAAGTGAATGGACAGTAGGTACATTGTGCACGCAACTCCTTCTACAGTTATATTCCGATTCTTTTGAAACTTTGCAAATGTCTTTATCATGCTCTAAATATACACATGTGGTTTGGATATAACCCTCACTTTATTTTTTATTACTTTTTTTCATAATTTGAACTTAGGTAGTTTTTCAGGCATTTACACTAAAGTCCAATTCGCAAGCGCAAAAACTACACACGTGTAAATATACTCTGATGTGTAAATATACTCCGGTGTGCAAATCAACCTGTGAGAAAATTTAAATTGTGTTCGCATGGGTTTTATCGCCAGGAGTATTTTTGTAGGTAAATAAATTATTTCTGGATTAAAACCAGTGCATTTAAGTTGTCTGTATTTGCAAAACAAGAAGAGGTTGCTTCAAGGCGTTCTTTTAGACTTTGGCAGCAGAGGAGAATCATGTAATATTCAGGCTTAACCTTAGCAGATATACAGTTCCCTATTATCATCCTTTTGCAAGGAATTACTGTTAAAATGTCCCAAGAATCCTCACCAAGAATGGTGAAGAAATAGTGTGGCTGTTTGCACTCCATAAAATATGATCTAAAATGTGTTAAATGGCCATAAACTCTTATTTAGCAACGATGGCCACAGTTTCAGCAACTGTCATATAATCTATGAAAATTCATTATCTAGAAGCAGAATATTGACTTGAAATAAAAATATTCATGGGTAAATCTTACTTTGCGTTCGCATGGGGCAGGATAGTAAATTTACACGTGTGTATTTGTAAAAATAAAATTTGCATCTGGTCAGACCCAGGAGTAAATTTACTTATATGTAAATATATTCCGGTGTGTATTTGCGTTCGCATGCGCCATTTGCTTACCCCGAGTAAAATTTGCACACCGGAGTATATTTACACGCGTGTATTTTTGGCGCATGCGAATTGGACTTAAGGAAGTGCGGTTTGGATATATGTTATTCTAAGATTATGTTTGTGTAACCAAACTATGAAGGCGGGGGACATAAATTCTCTGAATTTGCTTGTTTGTGTTTCATCTGCCATTTACTAGTCACTTTCGGTACCTTTTAAACAGAGCTTTCGTATTATGTGTGTAGCAATGTATAGTACTCATCTTTATACATTCTGCCAACCGTGTCACCGGGGTTCATACTGGCCAAGCCAAAGGGGCGTCATAATCTGCCATAGGCTTAAAATGGAAATACAAAGAAAACTCTTCTTCTCCGAAAGCGCATGACCCAAAGCTTCTATATTTGGTATGCAGCAATGGCATGAAGAGCTCTCCATAAATCCTGCAAATCATGCCCCTGGGGTAAAAAATGGGCTTACCCTGGGGGTCATTAGCTCCCATAACACTACAATGGGACAACATAAAAATCTTATTCTCTGAAACCACACGGCCGAGGGCTTTCATTTTTGTATGTAATAATATAATAGCACTGTTCTTTATAAATCCTGCCAACCGTGCCTCTGGGGTCCATACAGGTCACGCTCAGGGGCGTCGTTATCTTCGGAACCTTCTTCTCTGAAACCACAAGACCCAAATCTTGCATATTTGGTATGCAGGAATGTCATGTGGAGTTCTACATAAATCCTGCTAATTATGTCCCTGGGGTCAAAAATATTCCCACCTCGAGGGTCATTATAGGACACTGACTTTATATGATGATTTTTTCGAACAAACCAAAATGGCGAACAAGAGGATAAACAGTTCAGACAAGAGTTATAATAATTCTGTTGATAAAAGTAGGATTTCCAGTCATATAACCAAGATGGCCGCCATGCCCACATAGTGCCTCAAGATGGTCTTTGAGCAAAACCTCTGATGAATCGACTGTAGAAATTGTTTTGTTTTGCTAAATTTCATTTTTCAATACTTTTATTTCAGTTATATGCATTACGAAAACTTGCCCATGCATTTATACAAAGATTTTTTTAGCTTTAAAAATTAAATATTTTCAGCTGAAAATTGTTGATATTCTTTCTTATTTTTGCTCAAAACATAGATTGTGGGTTCTCGTTAGAACCGCCTCGCCAAGGCGGTTCTAACGAGTACCCACAATTTATGTTTTGGAGCAAAAACAAGAAAAATAGGTATACCCCTGCGTACCCCAGTTTTACTATATAAAAGTGGGGTTTGAGGGGGTATTCATTGCACGGACATGTTTTCCTGATGTGTATGCAATGTTTATTAATTTATATTGATGTAAGCACCTTAGAATCTGAATAATTATGTATAGATTCGTTTTGGTATTTATTTATCTAGTTGTTTATTTGATAGATTATCTAATTTTATTTTCTTATATTTTTTTTTTATTTTTCATTATTCATTTATTTATTTATTTATTTATATAATTTTATTCATTTATTTATTCATTTTAGTTTCATATATATATTTTTATTGATTGATTGATTGATTGATTGATTGATTGATTGATTGATTGATTTTTGATGCAACAAAGTTTAGTTACCTTAATTTACGGTTGCTTTTGGCGTAATTACGTTTGGGATGGAAACAGTTTGACGTCATGACGTCATGTTGTTTTGCTAAAGTTAGCAGGAAGTTGCTCATAAGAAAGAAGTATCATTTTAAGAATCTAACTAATTCTCTGTGATTCTAAGTGCATCTACTTTTCAACATGTAAAATTATATGTGACTATGTTCTTGAAAAAAGGCCACTACATGTAGATGGCTTAATCGTTGAAAACCCTTGGAAAACAGCAGGTTTTGTTGAAATATCTTGCACACAACATTTTCAAATTTTGCTTTCAAAGGGACATAACTCAGAAAAGGGACACAGCTCGGATATGAAAAACATACGGGTCAACTGTTTTTTGCACGCACGCAGTCATTAGTTCATTTCATTAAATTTGATGCTTTACTCCCCAGTCGTCAACCACTCTTCCTGGGCTGGCTCAAACCATTTTAGCGGTCAACCAGTAATCGGTCTGTCCGTCTTAATATTAATTTTGGGGTCATTTGTTTGACCCCCATAAAGAATTAAGAAAGCAGACTCACGCTGGAATTGATTACAGATGAATTATGATTAGACAATCGCACTATTCCTTACGTTATAGTTGGACCGTACTACTTCAATCACGAAAACATGTCCGTGTAATGTATAACCCCTTGAACCCCACTTTTACATGGCAAAACTGGGGTATGCAGGGGTATACCTATTTTTCTTATTTTTGCTCCAAAACGTAGATTGTGGGTACTCGTTAGAACCGCCTCGGCGAGGCGCCGCCTCGGCGAGGCGGTTCTAACTTGTACCCACAATTTATGTTTTGAGCAAAAATAAGAAAAATATCAAAGTTTTTCGGTTGAAAATTTTCAATTTTTAAAGCTCGAAAATTCTCTGTTTATTGCATTGGCAAGTTTTCGCAATGCCTGTATTGTCCAAAAATATTCACCAGACGTTGACCTTTATGCATTGCATAAATTAAATCGCTATGACGCTGTATAATAAATTATCGATATCATCGTAATTAATTCGTGCAACCTCGGTAAGACTCGATAAAGTACGCGAAGAATGTGTACCCAATATATAAGCAGTTTGCTACATCGTTTATCAGAAGGACCATAGCTCAGTGGTTAGGACACCGGATTTGTAACCTGAGGATCGCTGGTTCGAATCTCATAGAAGGTGAAAAATATATTTTTCTTTTTATTTTATTAAATAAAATGCACATCACGTTTTATCAAAAGCAATCGCACGGAGAACATGATATTCTTGCTTTATTGCACTTTTCATGCGCCATATCCTGCAACATAATGGCTTTCAAGTACAACTTTATCGCACTGGTCATCAACCTCAGAGATAACTCTTCCGACCGGAAAGAGAGAGAGAGAGAGAGAGAGAGATAAAAAACATACACAAATTGACCAAAATAAATCAAATTATTAAATACGACAGAGAATGAATAGGGTACATAAGAAATAATAATAAAAATGCGATCATTAGTGGGACTCGAACCGCTATCGGTTAAATGAAAAAGTAATGTAATCTTAAAATCTGCGTGCTCTACTATTTGAGCTATGCAGTCCTGAAAAATTTCTTGGGATAGCAACCTTATATACCGATACATTTACCTTGCTAATAATCACGAAGAGTCACGATGATGTACGAGCAATCACGAAGTGGTCCGAAGATATATTTAGAATTGCAACGAACTATAATTATATACTAATAGAGTTCACCCAACACCAGGTGAATATTTTTGGACAAACATGAACCAGCCAAGTAAGCGTAAGGGGAAACGGAAACTATCAGCCCTAGTGTCTACCTTACGCAATGTGTCATATCTAACTTCATCACGATAACTTGTCCGTATAATGTATACCCCTTTATACCCCACGTTTTATAGTAAAACTTGGCTGTGAAGGGATATACATGTATCTATTTTTTTCTTATTTTTTTCTCCGTAACATAGTAGGGTGGGTACGCACAGAGGTGATTCTAACGTGTTCTCACAATCTATTATGTTTTGAGCGAAAATAAGAAAAAAATCAACAATGTTATACTATTTTATTTTGGGAGTGTTTTCGTAATGACTTCATGAACTGTGGCCGTGAAGGAATGTGCAAACGTGATAAAAATCATTATTTTGCCATTGACATAGAACGACTACGCGTCAAACGACAAAATATATACAATGTACACTTGAGTAAAGCTAGGAACCAATCAAAAATAATTTAATGTAATTTTCAATTTGAGAGATCACCACAGATGTTACGAATTTACTACAAATTTAGCCTGTGTTTTCGCTCGAAGAATCGGTTCTTGAATTTTGTCCAGTTATGTCTCAATATTTTAGTAATACCAATTATGCAGTCAACTGCAGTATATACTAACAAAACATTTCTCTGCATGTGAACCAACCGTACACAGAAAAATAGCCAAACACGCATTATATGTACAAATAAGGAAGCCTACTAGGCATTACAATTACAATGAATGTACAAACACCTGTAGTCAATTATTTCTGCGGCATATTACCATGATTATGGTTCCATGTGGAATCTGTGCCAAATTGCAAAAGTAACTAGCACTTTACTTCTCATAAACCTGTTTTACTGATCGTAATATAACGTGATTCCATTTTGTGAAGCTACAAATACATATGCAGTGCATTTGTACCTGAATTTTTGTTTTATAAGACTTAGTGCGACAAAATATTTAAAAAAGCTGGAAGCATTTTGATTTCTTAATTCTGCTTAGCTCATAGTAGTAATGGGTGTTACTGCAATTATTGACGAGCTAGTTGGATATGAAAACGCAGTGTCTTTGTTGATTTTCGTCGCAGTGGTGTTACTATCATATTTCTACACTCGTAAACCAGAAGGAATCCCTCCTGGTCCGAAGTACACCTTACCTTTCATTGGAGATCTCCCTGTCTTGATTGGGAAAGATTTTCTTGCAGCTCTCCGTAAGTTACGTCGAGAACATGGGAATATATTTAGCTTATATATTGGTAGAGATTTGAATATTGTTTTGAATGGATATGAGACAATTCACGAAGCGGCAGTGGGTAACGGAAACTTGTTCTCTGGACGCCCTTCAGTCTTAGAAAACGATGATGTTGGATGCGGAAAAAAAGGGTTTATTTTTTTACACGGGCCCTTATGGAAGAATCAACGAAAGTTTACGCATCGACGCCTTCAAGAGTTTGGGTTTGGAAAGTCATCGTTCGAAAGTAAAATTTTGAAAGAAGTTGAATGTTTTATAAATTTGTTGAAGAAAGAGGTCGGTCGAGCAACCGACTTTCACAAGTACATTCAAGCCAGCGTAGCTAATGTCATATTTTCAATCGTGTGTGGGAAAAGATATGACTATGACGATGAACATTTTCAACAGCTTCTTACCGATACTGACGTAAATGCAAAACGTTTCCTTAAAATCAGTGTCCTATTAGGTACTTTCCCGTTCCTGAGATATCTTCCTGGGGACCCTTTGCGCCTGAAAGCAGTGAGAGCAATGCGTGATAGATGGATAGAATATTATAGAAAACTGTACGAAGCACATGTAGCAAGCCTTGACGAAACTGATCCGAAGGACTTCTTTGATATGTTCATACTAGAAATGTCCAAAGGAGACAATCCTTATTTCACTGTTGACCAACTTTCAGCAGTCGCTCGAGAAATATTTGGAGCCGGTGTAGAAACGACGACCACAACTATCCGCTGGGCTATTCTTTATCTTTTGGAATACGGGGACATTAAAGCAAGGCTACAATCAGATATTGATAATATTATTCCTGAAAACCGTGCTCCTCGTTTAGAAGATAAAGCGAAATTACCATACGTAGAAGCATTCATAATGGAAGTACTGAGATGTGCTAACATCGTTCCATTGGCCATACCACATGCTGTTACAAGTGACGACGTTGTATTGCAAGGATATAAAATACCAAAGGATACACCGATAATATTCAATCTTGATTCGGTCCTTAAAGACTCGGACATATTTAAAAACCCACTACAATTCAATCCCGAACGTTTCATCGATGATGACGGAAATGTGTTCCGTCCAAAGGAACTGATTCCATTCGGCATTGGGCGGCGTATTTGCCTTGGCGAAGCTGTGGCAAAAATGGAACTGTTTCTGTTTCTGACTGCTATGATCAAGCAGTTTGACCTTGTATTACCTGATGGACAGTCTGTGCCTGATATGGAGGGTGTTTTGGGAATAACCCATGCCCCCAAACCATTTAAAGTTAGAGCCATCCAGAGAAGCTCGATTCGAAGGGTTGGAAAATGACCTTTGTTGATGTGGCAGACTGCTTTTCGAAAGAACCAATGTAATTAGCCGTGTCACGAGAAAGCATTTAAGCCGAATCATGAGAAAACCAACAATCTGCATATGCGAAACTTAAGACGCATATCAGCGTCAGTGGCTTTGTTTTCGCTAAAAGGACAGTACAGTGCCTCTACTTTTTAAATCGGAAGTTTCAAGCCTCTAACCATCTACTGTGATCTCGGTTTGTGTCGGGTCTGTTTGGATACGACATTGTTGGTTTTCTCATGACGCGGCTCATTTCTTCTTAGTAGCTGACCTTGTCCGACACAAACCGGCACGTCCAGTAACAGTAAAAAGCTTGAGCCTTTAGGTTTCCAAAAATAATGTAGCGAAAACAAAGTCGCTGATATGCGTTTTCGTATATATAGAACGGGTCTTCTAATGCTGTGGTTAGTGTTAATTCTGATTATAATCAGGTCGGAACGAAGAATCGAACTCAACTGTTCATTTTAAATTGCTTCACAATCAGGTGAAAATTGAAAATTCAAACTGACAAAAATCCAAAGTTTACATACACTGTATAGTTGTACTATATACAATACAACCAATGCAAGCGCCGAGGTCCAACTGGTGTTTTTCTCTTGCTCCAAAGTTAGTAAATTAATCGGCGCCCAGGGATCTCCATCGTCGGGAAGCTTACTGAATCTGTGAGTCCTCGTTTTATATGCAAATGAACTGGTTCTTTTCAGAATCAGTTGTTTCATTTGGGAAACGCATAGTAGTTCATTTGATATTAAGTCAAATTTCGCGAAGTTGATTGTTTTATTTTGAAATTAATTGTTCTGTTACGCTTATTTTATGCGATATTAAGGGTTATTTATTTGAAAATGAATTAGTTCATTTCTACTTTGTCTGTTTCACCTGGGTCCAACTGATGTTTTTCTTTAGCTCCGGAGTTAGTAAGTTATTTGGCGCCCAGGGATCTCCATCGTCGGGCAGCTTACTGAATCTGTGAGTCCTGGTTTTTGATTCATCAGGATGTTTATCATGATTTATTTGTTTGTTCTTGATGATTCATTTACTAGTTAGAGATTCACCACGAGGACCGAAGAACTAACTAAATGTTATGAACCACTGCAGAAGCTGAGGGTGAGGTTACGGCCGTGTAAAATCGATTTAAACCCGCCAGTAACTTTGTGTTACTGATCGTTCCAAGTCGATACTTCTGTGGTGGTTCTTTTTGTTTTATGTCTTGGTGTTTAAAATATTTTTGTGCTGTTGGCGCCATATGTATGTTTGCAAATTTTTAGTTAAGTTAAGGTAACTGAGTGGCCACCTATTGGGAAAATACAGTCCCGGTAAAAAATCAACAACATATTCCTCTTTTCTCGGAGGACCCTAAGCTATTTTTCTCGGAGAAAGAACGCTAAATTTCTCTTTTCGTTAAGATATTTCGCGTTTCGTTCATTTCGATTTCTCGGAGAAACACCGAGAAATTTCACCGCGACCGCAGGTATTAACCGATGAAAACAGGTAAGTCCAAATTTACCTGTTCGCGGAGTTTCTCGGAGAAATATTGTGCACGATTGTGAAAATCGATTTTACCATATTTTTAATAATTAAAGAAGTTTTAGACATTTAACTGATCAGTATTTATAAGTGTTTTTGTATATATCACCTCTAACAGTCTGACACGTTTTAATAAGGCACATTAATTACTGAGCAAACATTCCACTATCTTCTTCACTGGTTTCCGTTACGGTTGGTCAGGCATGACTTGACTCGCATTTGACAAACAAATTAAGAAGTACTTTGTTTTATCTCAATTATGCCTTTATCCAAAGAGTTTCATTTGTTTGAGTTAGGAAACATAAAAGCAATAGGCCATAAACAGGTACATGTACGAGTATAATAGGTAACCATTTTGCGCATTCTTGAATTCATATTGTACTGAAATAAAAGTTTTATGGCTCTGGTTGTAGTGTCAAGCTATGGAAATGTGCTTGTAGAATGAAATGGCATAATTTCATCACATTGTCATCTAATGGAGCAAACTATTTTTGTAAAATTTTATTGACCCGATTACCTGCAGCGATCTTCTAATCCCTATATGAATATGCATTACAACATTCTCGATAATTAGGATACACAGTATTTAACTAGCACAAAGTTTTGTCAATACCTCTAAATCAATCGTTTATCAGGGGCACTGTTCGCATAAACACTTTTTTCATACCTAATTTATGACCAAATCTTCACATAAGAATAAGGCGGATAACGAGATAAGAAAAAGCAATATATACACTTTTCTTTTCTAAGCATCTGTTTTTCTTGCTAAATGCATAAACGCAAAACCTCTTGCGATGCATAACGACAACTCCGCCATGAACATTTTGTGTTGGCGGCATGTTGTTTTACAAGGTGCGGTCCGAAATGTCAAGTGCACAGGAAGCTGCATGGTACATGGTGAAAAATGACAAGTAAAGACAATTTATCAATTACTGATAATTGATAAATTAATTGACAATTAATCGAGTAAATTAGCAAACACATTTACATGTTCATGTGCTTTAAACCCATATACATTGTATGAGGTTTTCCTCAACATATTTACACACCTCATGATAACATGTCCATGTAATGTATACCCCACTTTTATATGAGCCGCGTCATGAGAATGCTGGACTTATACTCATGCAATAATAAAGGCGCAGATCAACTGTGCAGTATTTGCACAACTGATCAGCGCCTTTGTTTTCACTACTCGGCTAGTGCAATCTCCCTACTTCTTTAATCTGATATTTCTGGTTTCTATCCATCTTCCAGGACTATACAGATTGGTTTGTATCAGTACTGGTCGGGAATCCCGGAGACCGGTTTTCTGACGTCGCGGCTGATGCCTTAAGGATGTTCGCTGCTAACATTTGACATTTCGGAACTTCCGGTTTTTCTTTTCTTGAATATCTCGTAAACGATTGAAGATATTTTCCTAATATTTTATATTTGGATACATATTGATAATATGCATCAAATGAGCCATGAAAATTGTCAATCTAAGAAACTTCATTTTTTCATCCCATTTTCTGCAACTTTTCAGAAAATTTTGGTTGTCAATAAAATTTAGGGGGTAGGGTAGATTAAACTTGAATATTACACATCTTCAAATTAATTGCACTAGTTCGATGTTTATTTTAGCAGCAGTGTATGTGTACATGGTCTTCTAAGTCATTCTTTGTGTCTTTGGTGTGCTGGTTTTAAAATTTAAGGTGGTTTTATGAAATGGGCTTTTAGAAACAAAACAGACGAAAAAAGGCCGAAAATGGCGATTTTCAAGTTGTTGGTTCTCTCTTATATGCTCACTACCCTATATTTTTCTTTCTTTTATTCGAACAATATTACCAAGTTCTATATTGTGTGAAAATACAAGAAAAGGTTTGAATAAACAAATATGGGTTTGGTATATTTCAAAATATTGATTTTTTCCGACTTTTCAAGTATGGGGGTAGGGTTAGAAAAGGAATCGTAAAATTTTGCCATCCACTCCAAGTTGCATTTTTTCTATGTTTTTGGTCCAAAATTGTCTGCGCTACATAAATAGTATGACTTTTGAAAGCATTCTAGGTGTATTTTTGTTCAAGACAGGTATGTTTCAAAGAATTATAAATTAAAATAATTTTACCAAATTTAAAACATGGTGCTCAGAGGTCTCATTCAGAGGCCTGTAGCTTGAAAAAATGCACACTTCCCTATATTTATTTTGTTTTCAAATGTCTTGTGTTGTATTTTGGAATCGAAAAAGAGTGGTTAGAAAAAAAGTTTGAATACTTTTTCATTGGCAGCGAACATCCTTAAAGCAAAAACTGGCATGAACCGGCATATACATATTTTTTCCTCTAAGCATGAATTGTGGGTATTTGCTAGAACCGCCCCGTCGAGGTGGTTCTAACGTCTACCCACAACCAATGTTTAAATGTTTAATGTTTCAAGAAAACTAGGAAAACTATCATTTTCCCCCCTATGAAATTTATCAAATTTAACTACTGAAAGAATCTGTTTATCGCATAGGCACTTTTTCGTATTTGGTAGAGAGCCGGACACCGAATGTAGGAATCCTGGTATAAGTGCATGTACGACCGTATCCTCGGATTGTGTTCTTGAGCAGCTCCACATAGTAGTTACTAAATGCCTTCGTCCCGACATAACTAAGGATTGTTGACTGGCACCAGGGTTGGGATACTTATCCTACCGGTTAATGCCAGTGTAGATGCCGGCATGACAAATACTTAAAAAAATACCTTTGTGGCAAATACTTGTGCTTTTGATTATATGGTAGATAGGGAATTTAAATATTTACTAAATGATCCACTGCATGAGAAAACCAACAGAATTCTAGGCGAAAACAAAGGCGCAGATCAGCTGTGTGGTAACTGCACAGCTGATCAGCACCTTTGTTTTCGCTACTCGGATAGGACAATTCATCTTTTCTTTCTAGCCAAAATTTCAAGCCTCTAGCCTGCTTCTGTGACTGTACAGCCCGGTTTGTGTCGGACCTGGTCGGAACACAAATTGTTGGGTTTCTCGTGCACAAGCTCAACATTTCTACTTGCAACTATTGTTATATACAGTATGTACAATGTATATTGCAAATATCAAGTTGACCATGCATCTTAATCTCTGACGTAGATATGCACCTGCTTTAAATAACTAAATTATTTTTAATCCGACTTTATGATGGTATACATAACATGGTCAGTTGGTTCACAAGACATAAAACAAATGTAAAAAAACTTCATTACGTTCGATCAACTGACATGGTCAAAGCATTTGCATTATACAGTGTTAAGACCAAATAAAACATCGCAAGC
This sequence comes from Rugalucina vietnamica, assembly GCA_964017185.1. Taxonomy (NCBI): domain Eukaryota; kingdom Metazoa; phylum Mollusca; class Bivalvia; order Lucinida; family Lucinidae; genus Rugalucina; species Rugalucina vietnamica. Next base: position 36,287,665 of record OZ024884.1, read on the forward strand.
AAAATGGTGCTCTAAAAGACATTTCTTGACAGTAATGATCAAGATGTATATATATGAATTTTTCACCGTATTCGATCAAATAAGTGCACATGTTCCAAAAATCGCACATGCTGATCGTTTCCGAAAAACATGTGCAGCTCGACTAGCACACAGCTCAACTGGCATATGGATATCTTACATCAAATTTACACGTTAAATCGCATTAAAACTTAACCTTTATTAATGTTTGCGTAGAAGGCACGAACGGATACATTCATTTTACACGAAAACAAATGCATGACCTTATATTTTGGTGTCAGTTTTGAAAATTACCGGGACCGTCTTAGTATACAAATTATGCATGTGCATGAATAGAAAAATGACTGCGCAATATTGCTGTTACTGACGTCCTTGTCCTCAGCCACGGTTATGTCGCTTTATGGTACTGTACATGTTTGGGATGTCCTGACGTTCGAAATGGGCTACACAACATTCGTATTTGTAAACCCGTCACTTACAAAAACTACCGAAACAGCATCCGACACGCTATGAACTGCAGATACTTGAGTATGAATGTTTTGTATGTTTGATGCCTCCACATTTATATCTCGATGTCGCAACACAAATAACGACAAAAACGTGGTGCATACGTAAAAGAAACATAAAAGAAACATAAAAGAAAAATACTATCATAACCGACATTGTCCCAAATTCATGTACATGTAAAGAAAAGTGAGTATATTTCAGCCACTTACTTTGATGCACTGTGTGACATATCCAAACAGTGTGTCATATACAAAAGTATTTGTTGCACATACATGTAATGAATTTTTTATCTAATAATATCAATCAGATTTAAAGAAGGAGCGAAATAAAAATTTAAGACCATTAAAATTTCTCGTTTGTATATACATGTATATTTACAATGTTCCACACAAACCGCAATTCTGCACAAGTTATAACAAACAAGTAAATGTATTTTTTAGGTTTTCCGATCTCTCCTTCCGAAAGCGTTGCTGCCTTTTGTGTCGATGATGTTATAAAGAAATGATTTCATATACCGTAACTTTAAAATTACGAAAACATGCCCATGCAATATACAGAGATGCTTCTTTTCCTGATCTTTGCCTACTTGTACCTTTTTAAAGATGAAAAGAAAATGAAAATTGTCAGTAGAAAATGTTTGCTTTTTCTTATTCATGCTCAAAACATAGATTGTGGGTACACGTTATAACCGCCTCGCCGAGGTGGTTCAAACTAGCACCCACAATCTTATGTTTTGGAGCAAAAAAATAATAGATATATCCCTGCATACCCCGTTTTGCTTTTGATGGGGTACACATTCCTTGGAAATGTTTTCCTGATGTAAAATGTTTGAACAAGAATGATTTTAATGATACAAATCCATTTGCGTGAATAGCAATGTATTGACATGTACATTCATATTTACGTGATGTATTTAGCCGTCAGTTGGGAGTAAGTCATATGACAGTGTTGGCTGCACGGTCAGCATTTTTATTTGCTTGACTTTTTATTTCACTTTACGGCAGACAGCTTCCAAATCATGTGAAGGAGCAGTGTCAGCTTCGTGTTTATTAGAGAATGCGACACAAGAACATGACTGGGTATGCCGAAACACACGTCCTGGTAATGCTGCAAATTCTACCACTTGGCCAAATCAGTCAACAGTGATTTCTGTAAATTTTGTTGACCATTTATGTATGTTAATACCATACAATATTACGGGCGAAAGGGCACAATTTAGGCGATCCCATAAGTTCATGATTTAAACGGCATGGTGGTTGTTCATGGTGTATAACTTTTGATGCAAATTCTTTCCTACTACATGTAGTCTCGATCTGAAACGTACAAGTATATAAACATGTACATGTACGAATGCTCAAATTATTTGCGATTTATATGGAACCATATCTCAATATTTGATAAAGGTTACGTTAACAGCTTACCAAGAAATGCTGGCGGACGAGTAAGGTCCGAACATTTAGTAAGACATGCCGCGATGGTTTTACATGTATAGAAAGTGCGTTCGCTTCACAAAAAAAAAGTTGCGATTTCGATCTCCGGCCGGTATGCATGTTATACATGTATTGATGACTTGTGTTTATCCTGACATAATTAAAGTAAACCGCCTGTTAAATCATTGCTATTGTACATAATTAAATACCTTTGATCAAATGTCATTAAACTTATTTATCCATTCAATTAAAATGATTCTGATTATCCACATAGTCACTAGAAGTGTGGTAATTTTTTTCTTTGTCGAAAAGGACAATGCTCAAGGTGTGAATTTTTATGACGCCCTTGATTTTAAATGATTTTCGCTTCCATTCTTCTGTTCAAAGATCGAATAATCATGGATGATGTGAAAAGCAACACAAGTGACAAAAGTAATCATAAATTTTAATGTAATCAAAAATATATTAATGTGGATTATAAGCAATCTAAACAAATACGTAACATCTGCAAGTTTCATACTTGCAAATACTTATTATTTTCTTAATTAATTGTTTTATATTTATTCAAAAATTATAAACATGCATTTGTCTTTTAAATTCCTCCGAGAAACTCCGAGAAAAAGAGTTTTATCGATAAATCCAGGTAATTACCTTTCTCGGAGAAACACCGAGAAAATTCACCGAGAAACACAGCGAAATTTCGCGCAGACGATTTCGTCTACCTGGCTTTTTTCACGGTGTTTCTCCGAGAAATAAAAATTTCGCGTTTGCCATGGTTGCGGAGAAACGCGGAATATGTTGTTATTTTTTTACCGGGAGTGTAGCTGCTCATTCGGCTTACGAAATGTTTTCATGGTATAAGTACCTGATTGTTAGTTTGGTTTTTTCCCACCTTGGTTTTTGGAGTGGGAGTCTTTTTCTGGTTGCGCATTTTCCTGATCTTTGCCTACTTGTACTTTTCATTTAAAAATAGGACTTTTGACGGCTTCTGCCTTCCATACGCATCACCTACTTACAACCGATCTATACGACCTATGACCTAGATTTAAGATTCATTCATGCACGAAGTGCATAGAGCTATTGCAGTCACCTCGGTCGTCCACGTTCCCGTTCCCGTTCCTGTTACCGTACGCGTGCGCGTGCGCGTCACGCTTGCGTTTAAATTTTCTAGAAGTCCATATCTTGACAACCACTCATCAGAAAGCATTCATACTTGGACCAAAGATACCCTGTAGGGTTAGTTTTCATTCTATGGCATCATGCCCCTGGGTCCAGGCCTGGGGATGGGGCTGGAAGTTAAAATCTAGAACACCTTTAAAAATGGCCATTCTTGCGTTAAAGTTTTCTAGAAGTCCATATCTTGACGACCACTCATCAGAAAGCATTGATACTTGGGCCATTGACACCCTGTAGGGTCGGCTTTCATTCTGTGGCATCGGATTTCTGGGTGCATACCAGGGGGTGGGGCTAGATGTTAAAATCTAGAACACCATTAATAATAATGGCTTTGCTGCGATATAGTATACTAGAAGTCTATATCTTGAAAACCTTTTATCAGGGGGCTTTCATACTCGGACCATAGGTATCCTGTAGGGTTGAGTTTCATTTCATGGCATCGGATCTCTGGGTCCATGCCTTTGGGGTGGGGCTAGATGTTAAAAACTAGAACACTGTAAAAATAGATGTACTGCTGTGTAACTTTTATAAGTAGTCCATATCTTGACAACAACTTATCATGAAGCGTTCAAACTTCATACACTTTAGGTTCCATGACATCGGACCTCTGGGTCAGAGTCAGGGGGGTGGGGCTAGAGGTCAAAATCTAGAACTCCCTGATTTTTTTTCTTTTTATTTCTTAATAGAAACAACTTAGTAAGATGGTTGGTCATTCATCTTTTGACTTTGCGTCACTGACTTGTGTGTCGTGACGGTAATGGTCGGTTGACCTACTTTCCATGGTTCAATGCTTTTGCCTTATATCTTGACACTCAATTAATATATTTTCTTACTTCTATCAGATTATGAATGAGTATGGCCACGCCTTTGACCCCAATATACACCCCGGTAAAGAAAAAACAACATATTTCGCGTTTCTCCGCAACCATGGCAAACGCAAAATTTTTATTTCTCGGAGAAACACCGCGAAATAAGCCAGGTAGACAAAATCGTCTGCGCGAAATTTCTCGGTGTTTCTTGGTGAAATGTCTCGGTGTTTCTCCGAGAAAGGTAATTACCTGGATTTGTCGATCAAAATTTGGTTTCGCGGAGTTTCTCGGTCCGGGAGGAATTTAAAAAGATAAGTACATGTATGATAATTATTTAATAAATATAAAGCAATTAAAATTTAAGTTTTTATAAGGATGTAACTTACGGATGTTACGTACTTAATTAGATGGCTTATAATCCACATTTAATGTTTTGTTTGCATTAATATTTATAATGACCTTTGTCACCTGTATTGCTTTTTACACCATCTACGATTACCCGACTCTTTGAACAGAAGAATGGATGCGAAACTCATTTAATATTTAAGGGCTTCCTTAGAGATTCGCACCTTGAGCATTGTCCTTTCCGACAAAGAATGAAATTATCACACTTCCAGTGAACATGTGGATAATCAGTATCCAGGAAAATATGTCCGTGAAATATATACAAAAACTGGGGTTTGCAGGGGTCACATAAACCTTTTTTTATTTGATCAAAAACATATTTTGTGGGTACTCGTTAGAACCGCCTCGGCGAGACGGCTCTAAGGTGTACCCACAATCAATGTTTTGAGCAAAATTATTAAAAATATAAAAAAATTTCGGATGAAATTTTCAATTTTTGTTTCGAAAAAATTCTCTATATATTGCATGGGCAAGTTTTCGTTATGAATGAGATTTGATCGAAGGTATTTAATTCTGTAGAGTTGCAATGATTTAATAGGCGGTTTGCTTTTATTACATGCATGTCATGACAAACACGAACCATCAAAATGACAGGCATATACCGGCCGCAACCTTTTCTTTGCGAAGCGAACACACTATCTTTATGCCCACTGCGACCAGTCTTATTAAATGCTCGTACCAGTCCTAAGTCGTCCGCCAGCATTACTTGGTAAGCTGTTAACGTACTAACCAAAAATTACATATTAAGACTATGGCTCAATATAAATCACAAATTTTGACAGCTCGTACATGTGTATTGGTACGTATTATATCGAAACTACTTGAAGTAGGAAAGAATTTGCATGGAAAGTTATTCTCCATGAACAACCACAAAGCCGTTTAAATCATCAACTCATTGCCTAAATAGAAGCCCTTTTGCCCTCATCCATGCATGGTATAAACATACAAAAATAGTCAACAAAAATTACGAAAATCTCGCTTGAAGTTGTTGAGTCGGGGAGACAGAGTCGCCAGGATGTGTGTTTCAGCATACAATTGTACTTGTGTCGTATTCTCCTATAAACACGAAGGTGACACTGCTCCTTCACATGATTGGAAAACTGTCTGCCGTAAAGTGAAATATAAAAATCAAGGAAATAGAAAATGCTAACCGTGGAGCGAACACTGTCATATGATTTCTTCCCAACTGACGGCTTTGTACATCACCTAAACATGAATGTACATGTCCATGTAATTTTTTTTTATTGACGAACATGCATCATTGAAATGATTTTTTTTTATTTTAACATTTGTTTAAAACACTTTATTGGTGGAAATGTTTCAGTCTCTTGACATGCCGTTGGTATACTATCCAGGTCCCACATCATTAAAGAGAAGTGGTGGTACCACATCATTTACGATATTTAGCTACATGTATGTCTGAAGCTCCGTTCCTTTTCTCTAGCAGGCAGTTCCAGTCAGTTTTCTAAATGCTCCACTAACATGCACATTTCCGACCAATGTTCACTGCTTTGGAGATTGTGTTTCCCCCGTTGTTGAAGTTATCAACTACTTTTTGGTCCAGTTCAGTGCGTTGGTTATTCTCTTTTTTTGCAAGATTATAAGGTAGTAAGTCTTGCATTACCGTGACACTTACTAAAATGATCACCCATAACACCATGCACGTTTGTCTTTGAGCTGTAATTAGTATACAGCATGTCATCTGCATAGGAAAGCAGGCAAAAAATCAGGAAAAGGCGCAAGCAGAAAAAGATTCTCATTCCAAAAACCGAGGTGGGAAAAAACTAAATTAACAATCAGGTACATGTACTTATTCCATGAAAACATATCGTAAGCCGAATGAGCAGCTATTTTCCCTATAGGTGGCCACTCAGTTACCTTAACTTAGCTAAAATATGAAAACATACATAAGGCGCCAACAGCACAAATAGTTTAAACGCCGAGACATAAAACAAAAAGAACCACCACAGAAGTATCGCCTTGGAATGATCAGTGATATACAATTACTGGCTGGCTTAAATCGATTTTACATGGCCATAACGTCTGCAGTGGTTCATAACAAATAGTTAGTTCTTCGGTCCTCGTGATGAATTTCTAACTAGTCAATGAATTTATAAGGTGATCGTGGGCTACGATGTTTGTGTTTACAATTCATACGGATACCGTAGAATTTCTTGCACTGGCTTTCGTCGACGTCCTGAGTAAGAACGGTACGGATATCGTAGGTAAATTGTACGGAAACCGTAGGGTATCCGCACACTTTTAGTGGAAATCGTACGGAGCCCGTGATATGTCCGTGAGGAATCCCTACCATTTCTCACTGAGACCTTGTGGTCTCCCTACGATCGCCGTACGATTTTTTGTCCCAAAATTATCATAAAAATTGTGCGGTGACCGCACGATCATCGCAGGGTCTCTGTACGGCGCCCGCGCAACGTGTCAACGGGCTACGGTCTTGCAATTTTTAAAACTTTGTAAAAGTGAAGACTATTATAAAATCATACAGGCTACAGAGATCGTTGGACGCCATAGAATCGTAGGGACATCGTAGGAACACCCTGCGGAGACCGCACGAAAATGCAAAAAATGACATCGTACGATAATCAAAAGCTAATGGTAGGCCAAATGTAACGTAGGCATTGGATATGAAAGAGTGCTGAATTTTTACGACATACATGTACTTTCAATAACTTATACATAGTGCTTTAAAAACATCATATAGACCTACTAACATGTATATAGCACACATAGTTGAATCAATTCATTTACAAGTCAACAACCCTGTAAACCTATTCATTCGTAAGTAATACAAACAACAATTTTGTTAAGGGGATGCCGATTGTCAAAAACTAATACTTGTATAATTTTTACCTGTATAAAGAAAAATGACAATTTTTCTAAGGAGACTGGGCATTCTTGACACATTCTTGTATGAGTCATTCAAACATCGAATACATATTCTTTTATGCCCCAAACCTCAGCTCTAGAGGGCTCAGCAGCACGCTTATCAGCATTGTTCAAGTCACTTCCTGGTTTGATTCCATTGTCATCCGTCTGGCATGCCGGATAAATTTTACTAAAAGCTTTCACCGTAAACATGATCTCCAATGTCTTGACTACAATCTGTGAAAGTATTTTGAACAAAAAGTCAATATTTTGGGAGAAATCATACTATTTACTGTATCTTCTGTATAAGGTTTTCAGCATATATGATAAATACCATGTTTTCCCCGAGAAGAAATCATCTCCGAGTGGACAAACTTTCACAGATTGTAGTCTGGCTTTTGGAGATCATGTTTATGGTGGTAGCTTTTAGTAAAACTTATCCAGCATGCCAGACAGATGACAACGGAATCAAACCAGGAAGTAACTTGACCAATGCTGATAAGCGTGCTGCTGAGCCCTCTAGAGCTGAGTTTTTGGGCATAAAATAATCTGTATTCGATGTTTGAATGACTCATATAAGAATGTTTCAAGAATATCCAGTCTCCTTGGAAAAATTGTCATTTTTCTTTATACAGGTAAAATTATACAAGTATTAGATTTTAACAATTGGCATCCCCTTAAAATATAGCTAATATAGCTAACAGAGTCGAGTCAATTGAAAACCTATAACATCCAGGCATATATAAACCTGCATCATAACACTGGCATAACATATATCTGAATAAGTAGAAAGGTCGGGATCTATTTACTGTAGATATGTATTTTATATATTCGATCAAGAGAGAGACAGATAGACACACAGACAGACACACAGACAGACAGACAGACACACAGACAGATATAACATTGTTCCAGAATGTACAATTTTGGAAGGTCAGTTCTTGCCAGTGACAAACTATCGTCTTTCTGTACAAAATGTGAACGATTGATATGGCTTCATACATGTAGTTGTAGAGAAAGAAAATCCTTATCGGGTAATACTCAAAACATTCTTATCAAATTATATAAGAACATGCATACATGCATTCATGATGACGATGAAGAAGAAGAAGAAGAAGAAGAAGAAGACTGAAGAAGAAGAAGAAGAAGAAGAAGAAGAAGAAGAAGAAGAAGATGATGATGATGATGATGATGATGATGATGATGATGATGATGATGATCCGAACGATCGTTTACTTTTGTTGAATGTCCTTGTTTTAGGAAGTTTACCTGGTCGAGCCCAATACCATATAGTAATATGACGCTTCTGGCCTGTACATTTTTGCGTGTCGACTTACATTTTGGTGAATTTGTGAATTAAACTAGGTCGTGCACAAAATTAACACAGATATACACCATGAGGTATGTTGAAAAATGCTTTCCTTTCAATTTAAAATAATGATTTTTAAATGTATTATTATACATAAAAAAAAAACAAAAAATAAATGGTAACCTATTCACTTTAGCATGTCACACAAACACATGGAGAGAGCTGATGTGAAAAAGTAAGGCACAGGCCTCCACAGCGAGAGTGAAATAAGCCTGTGCATGCGAAAACATACAATTGTGGATTCCGAACTGGTCCGACACAAACCGGGCTGTACAGTCACAGAAGCAGGCTAGAGCCTTGAAATTTTGGGTTTAGGAAGAAGAGGGACTGTACTATCCACGTAGCGAAACCAATCGCGCTGATCAGCTTCGCAGTTACTAGGAAGCTGATCTGCGCCTTTGTTTTCGCCTATTCATATTGCTGGTTTTCTGATGCAGCGGCTCACACGAGTTCAAATTAAAATTGCTTTATGGCATTGAGTAAGCCGTTCTATGCCCGCTAAGTTGTTAATCATCTTGTCCCGATATGACTGACTGATATTACCGTTTTCATTCTAATTGACGCTTACCTTTTCAAATCTAAAGTCAAGGTAACAAAATATCGTTCTAATTAGCACACACTACGAACGAAAACGACACATAAGCTGCTGAAGTGAACATGTAAACTGATGGTGCTATTTATTAATAAGTGTTTCAAAACATTTGATCATTTAAGGTTAAGTTTATAAGTGTAAATATGTAAAACTAGGCTTAAGTATCAATTTCCGTGTCGAGCAGTGTGCGCATGTGTTTCAGAAATGGCCAGAGTGTGTGCTAATTGGAGCACGTGCGCTAATAAAGACGAATACTGTAGATAAGTTGGATATATATTACAGTACAAAGCATGATAGGTTGAGACAAACGAACGTGTACACGTAGTGGTATGTGTATCTTATGTCTCATTCATTCGAGATAATCTGCCGGGTTGGCAGATCACATGATGTATAGCTTCTATAGATAGCACAACTATTTGTTTCAATGTATCATGTCAGTGCAATCTCTGACATACTACGTCAAGGAGTCGACCCTTTGGACCAGTGGTTAGAGCTGCATTGGATTTCTACACCGGCGGTCTGGATTCGAATCCCATGAAGGCATGTCAGACTATTGACTAGCTTTTGTAACCAGTTATCTGTCGTGATCTGCCTAAAAATCAATAAACCGATGGTCTCCCTTACATCATGGCCCAAGAAATTGCAACTGACACTGCAAGCTCGATCATTTTGGCTAAGATTATGCTCAGAGATTATGTTTCGAATTTGCAACTCATTCAGTTATCCAGCGGACAAGAAAGAACACTAAAGAACCCCCCCAAAAAATCTATGCTATTTCAAATCCAATAAGTTGGAAAAAATATTTGAAATTTAATCTCAGAAACAGTTTCTATTTTGTCACAGGTTGTTTTGCCAGTTATCTTTTTACGTACAGTATGATAATCCTATGATTACCTGTCCAGGTAACACAGTCTGAAGTGGATTTTCGGACTTAGATTTTTTCGTCGCATCCACAGTCAGTTCGGTCGAAGAGGCTCTCAAACCAGGTTTTAAACAAAAAGTGACCCTTTAAAACATTAATCTATTTCTGTGAAATTTACATTATTGCAAAATATGGAAACTAGTGATTCCGTGTATATCTTATAAAAGTTTTTCAAGTTAATTAAAACTTATATTATTTAGTGGTAAAATGCTTAAACTAAGCATTTCAACTCAGAAAACATAGACTTGAATGGGGGTTTGTTGTTCTAAAGGATGAATTAAGTGACCACGTGAAACATTAAGTTATTATATATTTTCTTACACCAGCGGGTCGGCAAGGTTTTACACTTTCTCGTGATATCTTATTAAATAGTGAGAGACCAAAATTAAGTAAATTATGATGAATTATTTTAAAGTTTTATATACATTTCTTAATAAACGCGGATCGGAATTTTACAGGTAAGTAGCGATAAGTGGCAAATATGCAAGGGAAGATAACCCGACAGATAAAATCGATAATCGATTATATAGTTCAGTATGACGTGGATTTTGTTTTTCAAATTATGCATCAGTTCTTATTTACGAATACTCATATCCGTAAGAGTGTCAGAAAGTTTTGGAGAACAACGTCACAATTCGTTTAGTATCTACACGTTCGAATCAGTGGCTACACGTTCAAACTTTACAGTAATACACAACAACACAGAAAACAATTTACTATACACCTACACTTTGAAGAAGAATTATACGCGTTACGTTTTGTTTTCTTTTTTCCCGAACGGCTTCAACTCTCTTCTAGCACTTGTAACTGCATGTAGAATAGCAGCTTGTCGTGCCCATTCCCATACATGTTCATATTGTACAACCTGACTGGTCTAAAGCCAAAATGAAATAAAATGCAAATTACTATGAACAAAAATACTATTTTCCAGCTACTCGGTACTGCTATCCATGTTGACCGCTTTAGCCATGCTCAACGCCCTGCATGGTGAAATATATCTTGAACCCGAACACGAAGGAACTATCCATCGACGCTGCCGCCCGAGCTTGTCATGTTTCCCGAGTCAACTGGAGTGGGCGGAGCTTGAGCAAAGCATGACGGGATTCCTGGTCTGGCCAGATGACAGTAACTACACAGTATACAACTACCAGTTCAATTTGATCACAGAAACGTAAATATGAGTTTATTCTCCCTTGATTTTTTTTTTCGAATATAGTTGTCACCCCTGTTTTCAAAATACCATTAACTTATACAATTTGCAAACAGAGACGCAAATATAAATCTTTACTTCCTTGATTATTTTCGATACATAGTATGTCTCATATTCTCAAAAGCGTGCAATATTTTAGTACAAAGCCGTCAATTAAAGGGAAACATTACTATTCAATTCCCGCATATGATTTTCATAAAACGTAACATGATTCACCACGAGGATCAAAGAACTAACTAAATGTTATGAACCACTACAGAAGCTGAGGCTGAGGTTATGGCCATGTAAAATTGATTTAAACCCGCCAGTAACTTTGCGTTACTGATCGTTCCAAGTCGATACTTCTGTGGTGGTTCTTTTTGTTTCATGTCTTCAAGTTGGTGTTTAAAATATTTTGTGAAGTTGGCGCCTTATGTATGTTTTCATATTTTTAGTTAAGTGAAGGTAACTGAGTGGCCACCTATTGGGAAAATAGCTGCCCATTCGGCTTACGAAATGTTTTTATGGTATAAGTACCTGATTGTTAGTTTGGTTTTTTCCCACCTCGGTTTTTGGAGTGGGAATCTTTCTCTGATTGCGCCTTTTCCTGATCTTTGCCTACTTGTACCTTTTCAAGATAAATGTATCCTTGGACTAAAATCGAAATAAAAGTGGGGGGTCACCGGCCTCGTTTCCATGGTATCAGAATTTTTTGGATGTTTCTCGTGCATTTCAGAAAACCGCACTCGTAGCGGACATGTGTTTTAATATACAAGTTATTACTGCAAAAACAACTCAAGGACACGATGAGTGTTATTTTCTTACATTTTGATACTATTTGCTCTTAAACTGAGGAGATTCCAAGCAAATTGAACTTTCCCTTACCTTTTCAAACCTGGAAAAAGTACGTAATTTTGCGATATCTCCTAATCTACGCATATGATTTTGATTAAATTACACCAACAGATAGGAAACATTGTATCCATTTGAAAATTCAAATACAAAGTGGGGGTTACCGGATTGCGTTGGAAGATATAGAGAAAAAACGTTTTATATTCCCGCCTTTTTCGTTTAACGCCAAACGTTGCACTGACGTCGCGTATATTTATGCGACGTCGTTAATCGCGAAATAACCGTTTTCACATATAATTAACCTTATAAACGAATTAGGGTATACCACATTACACAGATCATCTTTTAAAATAAAAATGAACAATATGTATACCCGCTTTAGGACTTAATTATGTAGAAACAAACAGAACAAGATTCTACAGCTTACAACGACATTGAGAAATCAAAACAAAACTACGTCAAAAGCTACGCGTAACATGCACATACTAAACGCCGACGTTGCGCAAACAGTGTGCTCATAAACAATAGTAATGTTTACCCTTAAATACCAGTTAACCTTGACGTTTTAATTGCATACGAAAGACTAGTTCAACTCTTTTTACGAATACTCATGTATTTCTGTATTATGATCAATGGATAATAAACACCTGCATAATGTAGGATTGTACTAGCATTTAAGTTGAATAAGTTAGGAATCTGCTTAATATAATTATGCAAAATGTGCCCGTATTCTCTCCTATGTGATGGTGGCACCTTTACAGCTATAAAATTGCACTCTATCTCTGAAAAGAAAATCTTTCAGGTTTCCGATGGTTCACGTCATCTGCAAAAACACCAAAGATATTCAGCTCGCTGTCAAATTTGCTAAGAAGCATAACTTGCGCGTGACGATCAAGTCTAAAGGAAACGAACTCTTTGGCAAATCGTCAGCACATGGAAGCTTAAGCATCAACTTGATGGAGATGAAACACATCAGTGTTAACACTGAAGCCACGGCCAGGAGTGAGCATGGAGAAGTTACTGTTGAAACAGGGATAAACTCCATGGAGTTGTACAAAGAGGTCATGTACCCGTTCGTCAAAGTTAACGTTTTTCCTTTGAAGCTCATGTCCTAATTTCTGCTGACGAACAGCACTTAAGCGGATGTAGATTTCTGTGTAACTTTTAAATGACTATTTTGATACATTTCGCTAATAATTTATCACCTAGCATAGAAAATAAACAATCCATGAAGCGTCATTTTTGTCTTAGAATCTCATTTGTCGAAGATTGTTTGAAAGTTTGTCCGTAAATAGGGTTAAACATAAATTCAGAAGTTCCCTTTATATGCAAAGTGCTACATTTTCAATTGAGTAAGATAACTATAGTTAAAATGCTCTTGCTGCTTTTCCATCGTTTCTGTTGTAGATTTGCATCGCCAAACTACATGATCTTGTTTTTTCTGGGCATCAACATAACTTATTTATTTATTTTTACTTTTCATGATTATAATCGGCCTCCACTTCAGGTTGAAAAGCATGACAGGACCATTCTTGTTTCTCGCTGCGCAGCCGTAACCCCCGGGGGATGGATAACAGGCGGTGGATTTGGGAGGTTTAGCCCGGCCCTTGGTCTTGGTGTGGACAATGTCCTAGAAATGAAGGTAACAGAAAACTATTAAATGTGGGTTTTTATTGCCCTTTCTCATAAAAACGTTCACTGCTCTTTAAGGATCTCAGTTTTATTTTATTATTTATTGTACTGAGATTTAATGTTCCAGTTAGCAATTATATTCAGTCATGTCGGGACCGATCCACCGCTTCCAGGGTATTAATCAGACTGAATCATGCGCACATTTGGGAGTTAATGTGTCTTGCTTCTCAAGTTGGGATCGAACACAGTATCTCTCTACTCGGAGTCTCACGTTGTACCAATAGGCCACCGCGCCCCAATCCATGCACAAGCAAAATTCAAAGACAATCTGATCGCGTCTACTGTCATATAGTCACCTGGTTAAGAATGATTATTTGCCCGTGGAAACTATAAAGTGGCAAAAGGAACAGATAACAGACAAATGTTTTCCCTTCAATAATGTTTCCGTCACGTTAAAGAAATTTTGCGTACAATCGACAATAACGGCCCATTCATACTTTAGCTTAATACTTTAGTTGAGTGGCTTCATGCACATTATACTGGCAACGGGAAGAAAAAACAGGCCCTTCTCCCCTACTATTATATTGGAATGATTTCAGTACGTTTAGGAGACGATTTTACGTTTGACAATAACGGTTCCCTATACCTCGTGTAATCTAATGTAATGAATATCCCTTGAAAATAAAAGCTGAGATAATTTAAGAGCAGTGAACGCATAAATGAGAAAAGGGATGGACCATACCGCGGTTTCGGCTACTTAAGCCTCTTCAGTGAGCCTATAGATTTGGCAACATGGAGCCACAGAGAATTACTGTAATTTTGCAATTTTCGACAGGATAGTCGACAAAAAACTAATATAATCAAAACGGGGGCTCGTATATATAACGATGGTTAGGAAATGAATCTAAGACGGTAATAATTTTCTGATTTCTCAAAATCAGAAAAAGGTACAAGTAGGCAAAGATCAGGAAAAGTCGCAATCAAAGAGGTGGGAAAAAACTAAATCAACAATCAGGTCCATTAAAACATATCGTAAGCCGAATGAACAGCTATTTTCCCAAAAGGTGGCACTCAGTTACCTATTCTTAACAAAAAATATGAAAACATACATAAGGCGTCAACAGCACAAAAGATTTTAAACACTAAGACATAAAACAAAACGAACCACCACAGAAGTGTCGCCTTGGAACGACCAGTAATATAAAATTACTGGCGGGCTTAAATCGATTTTACATGGCCATAACCTCACCCTCAGCTTCTGTAGTGGTTCATAACATTTATTTAGTTCTTCGGTCCTCGTGTAATCTCTAACTAGTCAATGAATCATCAATACCAAACAAATAAATCATGTTAAACATCCTGATGAATCAAAAACGAGGACTCTTCTGGGAATTCTATATTGTACATTTTTATTTCTCTTAAAGCCAGATGTACGTAATTGAAGGCCCTCATAAGAACGTGCGTATCTAAGGGTCAAAACGTCACTTTACGCCGCATTTGTAACGTCAGTTTTTCGCTCGAAACCTCATTTTTAGCGTCAGTTAACGTTCGGAATACGAAACTATGTCCATGCAATTATGCAGAGGACTTCAGAAATGTTAAAAAATAATATTATTTAAATTTTATGCTCCAAATATTTAGATTATGGACATATTATCCCGAAGAAAACAACATTTGTGCGACAGTTAGAAATGTTGTATACTAAATAACGTCAGAGCTTTTGGCGCAAAATCGACGTCGCGCGTAAAACGTACTGAATTCGGCACCGACTACCTCTCTTCGCACGCTTATAGCAGGAAAACGAATCCGGTAACTAAGGCATTTCTCGTTATCAACTTGTAGTTCAAGAATTTCTCTAATACATATCAGTTTTATAAAAAATCCTACCGTAGATTTTTTGAAATATATCAAGAAAACTAACGAAAAGGGGGTCTGAAAAACGCATTTTACGTTGACGTCAATGCATTTTCGCTCTCAAAATTGACGATTTTGAAGGCCGATATCTCGAAAACAAGCTCGGAACGGTATCGATTTCTTTTCATTTTCGTATGTAGGACATCAAAATACACTTGCATGCAAAAAATAAAAAACTTCTACCGTGAGGTCAAATACGTACATCTGGCTTTAATTCAAAGCATAGATTGAAGTTGTTAAAACTACCTCGGAGAGGCGGTTCTAACGCGTACACACAATTTATATTTTGAACACAAAACGAAAATAAAAAAAAATCAATAGACAAATATCATTTTTCACATATGAAATAATATGAAATTTGGTCAGCCTAAGGGCGAGCTCACCAAATTGAATGATTTAATATGAAATAAATAGGTTTTACCATATTGACGTTCATAAGGTTGACAATAAGTACCTTATTTTTATTTTAAGCTGTTAATGGCTTCGATGGACCGAGTTTTACAAACTCATTTCTCATTAATATGACTGCTTTATTTCAGTTACAACAACAACAACCGCATGCGTATGGCTTGGCGTGCCCAACGTCGTATTGTTTGTTCATAACATTAGCAAAATCACGTGTTTTCTACCAAATAGCCTACTCTTTCGTTCAAAGCCGCTGCGCGCACGGCTTTAAATCCAAGCAGCTATGCCGCTTGGTGCGAGCTCGCTATTTCTGTGTTTTCATTGAAATGTTTTCTGATGCTTCGTACTTTACCTAGGTTGTACTAGCGGACGGGAGAGTTGCTACCTGCACACACAACAAAACACTCATAGACAACGGAGACGGGAGTGTCAGCATCGATCGACATGGTGGAGATTTGTTTTGGGCCCTGAGGGGCGGGGGTGGAGGCACGTTCGGGATCATTGTACACTACGTAATGAAGCTTCATCCGTCCCAGCCATCTTACGTTATGGCAGTTGTAAGAGGATCGTTGCACAAGAACGAGAGCGATAGACATCCTCTGCAGGAGTTCGCCAGTACCTTTGCCGGCTGGGTGAGAACTGCACCCAATTACTGGGCCGGTAGTATTGTCTTCTTCCCCGGCGTAGCCCTTACCCGAGTTGTCAAATACGGGCCATGGGACGAGAATTCGGAGTCCGAACTTCAAGCTTTCATTGACTTTCAATCCGACTATAGCAACATGTTTAGCATTAATATTACCAACGTATCTAACGCAGAAATTGCAAATGTTCTAGTTGGTGCAGGGTCGCCGAATGGAAGAAATATTGAAACAGGAGCCCTCATTGAGTCGGATTACAATAAGATGCCTGGTGTTTGGGATCTGATCATTGATACGGTTATCGAAAATCATGCTAGCGGTGTCGGGTATTCCTGCTCAGCTGTGCGGTTAGGAGGTATGGCACCATTTATATTACTAGTCTCACTGCTGAGTCTGGTGAGGAGTCGAGACCCACACGGGTCACATGTGAGAGAAGCCAAGTTTTGCTTGCGGGTGTCTCAGGTGATTTTCTTGGGGTTCTCCCGTTTTAATCCGACCTACTGTCTGAGTGGTCCATCTCAAATGAGCTACAAAAATCTTGAAAAGGAAGTAAAACAGAATCCAAAAATATATTAGTAGGGATAAACTATTCAAGAATTTACATAATTAGATTAAGAAAACGAAATCAGACACCAGACATATAGGAATATACACAAATAGTCGCTTTGATGATTATGTCAATTACATATAGATAGCAACATGAAAAACTCTTTCCATCAGCCTCGCCTCAACCAAGGGAACAAAGCGTATAACAACACTATAACTGTAAGGTCAAGTCTTTATAGGTGTTCAGTCTAATTTGTTCGATCCCACTCTTAGACTATTGATTATCTTTATTCCTTCCTTTTCTTCTTTTCTCTTTCTTCATCCATTTCTTTCCTATTTTACTCCTCTGTTATCTTTAACGAAGACTGAATGCATGTCGTTTCCTATGCGATGATTATGTACTGGTAATTGAAAAAAAAAATCAACATATTTGAGCCGCCTCATGAGAGAACCAACAATATGCTTATGCGAAACTAAAGGCGCAGATCAGCTTCGCAGTAACTGCTACATGGACAAAACAATTCCTCTGCTTTCTAAATCCAAAATTCCCGGCCTCCAGTCATCTTGTATGACTGCACAGCTCGGTTTTTGAAACGAATTTACATCTTTGTCTTACAGGTAAGGTAGCGGAGTATGGCGCGGCTTCGTCATCCCTACACCCTGGATTTCGACGAGCACATCTTACCTTTGCTTATGCCTACTATCTGCCCACAGACGACGCGCTAAGCACCATTGAGGAACAGGAGCGCCTTAAACCACTCGCAGCCCGATTTCAGGAGAAACTAACCAAATTTCAAGACGGGCAGCACATCGGTTTAGGTTATGTTCCAGGCCCTAACTGGAAGCTAGATTTCTGGGGTGAGCATTATGCCAAGCTGCTGAAGATAAAGATAAGATATGACCCTGACAATCTCTTCACCTGCTACCACTGTGTTGGGTCGGACAGGGCCGACTTTGATGACATCTTTGATACTAGATCTACATCCGCCGCAGGAAGAGTTCACCGTCTATATCTATTCATTCTGATGTTGAGTATTTTGATATATATCTTCTAAACTCTGGCACATTATAACAAAGTACTCTTAGTTCCATTACTACATGTATGAGGAAGCAAACTAGACTTACTATTCAAGCTCGTTTAAGTGTGCTTGAAACCACAGTATGCAGCATCACCAAAGCCTTGTTCATATTATCGTACTTTCGTTCTTATATGATGTGCATTTCATTTGAGTTTTGTTAAAGACTATCAGGTTGTTGTGTTTTTTTTTAACATTTTGTACAAGCAATAGATATGGTATTTCTTACTTATATGTCAATTCCTTTTAGATAAGTGGTTATTCAAGACATTTTTTTTTTGAAATTATGGATGGAGCGCACATGTATTTAATAGTATCACGCACTTTAACTAAGCTTTAATTGTAGTTACATTTAAAACATTCAAATTACGTAAATGTAACAGTAACAGCTTGACTATCCTTATACTGTCTCATTTATCCTAGAAAAAATGGTGTAAGATTGCGCTGTACTTATGTACATTTACATTTTGGCTTACTTAAACAGAAAAGGCCTAAGTAACGACAATACGCTGTATTTTGTATTTGTGTTTAGACAGATTAAATAAAACTTTAAAACTCGCATACTCATTTTTCTTTCTATATCATTGCCCTTTAACATTCACAGGCAAAAAAGGCAAACCGAAGTTAAAAGACGCGTACACTTCCAAACTCATTCGAATAAGATTCCGTTCACTTTTTTCGCTTTTCTAGTTAAGAAAATGACAATTTCTTTAGTATTGCAATAGATATTCACTGTTTTGACAGTTGATCTAGAACAAACTGAACAAACGACAAAGATGATCGCCCAGTACACGTACAAGAATCAAGATATTTCTTTATTTGCCGTTTAGTTTGTACAAGCATCTTAGGTTCTGTTTAATGTCTCTTTCAAGATTATTTCAGCTCATATGAGATGGGCCAATCAGTAGGTTGGACGAAAATGGGAGTACCCCGAGAAAAAACACCTGGCACATCCGCAAGCAGAACTTGGCTTGTCTCACATGTGGCCAGAGCGGGACTCGAACTCGATGAGATGATCGAGTGATTAAGAAACGGCGCTCTTAATCGCTTGGCCACGGGGGCCGCCCAAAACACTAATGTAATGTAAAGGCATAAATTTTGAATGAGCTCTCCTATACAGATTGCATTGGCCAGAGGTAACACCATTTGAAAACATAATTTTACAATTGGCTGAAAACAGCGGTAGTACATCAACCAACACCAAGCCACACTGTGAATTCAGAATCAATCTGAATGGACAACATGGTGATTACTCTTAAATGCTTGAGACCTGGACAGTATGATCGTTCGTCTCTTTGGTTTTAAAGATAACTGGACACTATATTATGGCTTACTGTACATTTTGTGAAAATTAAGCGACAATACAAGATTCCAGAAACAGAAACTCCGATAAAAACATGCATGCACAGCGCATATTAGCCTGGGTCCAGTCGTCAATATAATTATTTTTCTATTATAATTTTTTCGACAACGCATATGTTATAAAAATTACACATCAAATTAATGTATCGGTAGCCGTTATTGATTGTCGTAGATATTGACACCTGGGGACTCTGGCGGTGAATTCCTTTGATAATCCGATAAGCCAATAATCTAATCATAGCCTACTGTGGCGTAATGAAATAGGTAACGAGGCAAGATAACTAAAAAGAGGCTGTTATCAGCTGGACATTACACTTTAATATGTTTGCCTTCGCATGTCCAAAGAATGTGTCAGCGTCCTTGTTTCTATCTTCCGTATTCACAGCAAGTGTGAAATTTGTAAAATATAACAAATAAATGAAAAACAAGTCGCAAATGGCACCTGAATTGGTTTATCGGAACGAGGCTATTGGGACTTCGGTTACTATTTATAGTGTAGTAGAGTTATCTAGACGAGGTGTCGTTCTTGGTTTAACCCCTCGAAATCTGAGGGATAATCCAGGTGGCGCTGCAAAACGAAATCGAAGTTCCCCAGTCTGTCATTTTTGACCAAGAAACGAAAAAATAAAAAAGAGAGAAAATGATCAGGCTGGAACCCAGGCTAAGCACATAATTATTATATACCCTTAAAGCTAATAAATCTAACATTGATTGGTAACTTAATAAAAGAAAACTCAATACCCAAGCAAGAAATGAAGCTGATAAAAACACTAAGAACACAACGTCAAAATGAAAGGTAATAACCATCATATACTTGGCAAAAATGCCAACGCATCAGTTTTAAAAATTGAATAACTTTCGTGTTTTTGAAGATTTTGCTTTCAAATTTTGCATACTATTCCTTGACGAGCATTTGCGCATAATAATTAGATAAAATTAAATAAATTTAATTACGTGACCACGTCATAAGAGGATCATGCAAAAACAGTTTTTCTGCAACTGCTTATCGTGGTGACTGTCTTTTGGCAATCTTTGAATAAAATAAGACAGCGTGATGTTCGTCAAATGGAAGTCAGAAAACAGATTTCGTGAATAACATTATTTAACAGATCATGATTTCTTACTTAATTTGCAACTTAAGCATCTATGTCAGAAACAAGAGTGATTCTCCTCATTGCTTTAGATTAACAATCAATAACATAAGTAACCGAGTTTACAAGTTCCCGTCTACTGATGCTTATATGTATATTATGCGTCTGGTGGTCGTGATGTGACCACTCGTCACGATTAGAGCTATTAAGTACCATTTGCATAATAATTGAAACAGCGGAAGTGCACATTTCCTATTTCATTAATATGAAAATGTATTAAGGCTTACAAAATTGGTCGTCTATTATTCAATAAGACCGTGCTTTAGAAGAATAAACGAGAACGGTCTATAGATCAGAGTTGTTTTGGACAAACTCTTCATTTATACGTGGAAAACGTGTTTTGTATAACGCCTGAATTATAATTATCAATTTAGCATTCAGGAGAAAACTTAGAATGGAGATCATGTTTCCGCTTGTTCTCGTTCTACTCATTGGAGCTGTTGAAAGCATGCAAAGATCTGAACCTGCGTGTTCAAGATTCGACTATGACGAAAAACTATTGGCTAAAACTGTCAGGCTAGAGGCTTCTGTTGACGGTTTGACAGAAACCGTTTCAAAAGTTCAAGAAAGGTTAGATGATATTGTCAATAGAGTGGAAAGGATTGAAGTAACGCTGGGTGAAGTAGAAACAAAGAAAAAAGAAAGGGCGGAAGAATCAGGTATGACTCATGATTACGAGTGATTACCAATGCCTTGACTTAAAATGTCTTCACCGAAAATATATACTCTTGCGCTAACGATAGTTGTTTAGTACGTTGTTTTGGGTAATGAAAGTAAAATATAGACATTTTAAGAATAACGTTGTGGTGGACGGAATGAGAAAGATTATTCGTATTAAATTTTTCATTTGACGTACATGTATGCCCACCATTTTTTCGTAACTAATTCTTATGGATTCGGATGTACTGACGTCATATTTTAAATATTTCCTACACTTCTGGGGCCAGTTGTTCAAAACGTTGTTAGCTTAACGTCATCGTTAGTGACCTATTTCCATGTCTATCGAGGGTGATTAGATAAGTGACAGGGCATTTGAAAACCTAGTGCACTGACAATGACTCAGAATACAGGGAGGGGTCAAAACAGGAAAAATCAATATTGATTGCAGAGGAAGGCACTTTTATTGCCCAAGTTATCAGGGACCATAAAATAAATAAACAGTGGAAGTAAAGGTATTATCCTTTATGACCTCCTGCAGAGATGTGATAATCACCTCTTTATGACAGTCCTCTTTTGACCTAAGGACCATTTTGCACCATTAGAAGTCATTAACTTAATAAACAGTGGTACCAATTTTAGCTCCTTTAGAGTTAAGCATTTAAGGGGAAATATTACTATTGTTTATGAGCACGCTATTTGCGCAACGTCGGCGTTTAGTATGCACACGTTACGCGTTGCTTTTAACGTTGTTTTGTTTTCATTTCTTAATGACGTTGCAAGCTATAGAATCTTATTCTGTTTGCATCTGTATAATTCAGTCCTAAACAGTTCTAATGTTTCCTATCTGTTGGTGAAATTTAATCCAAATCGTATGCGTAGTTTAGGAGATATCGCAAAAATACATACTTTTTCCAGGTTTGAAAAATGGCGGGAACGTTAATTTGGCTTGTAATTTCCTCGGGTTAAGAATACAAAGTATCAAAATGTAAGAAAAAAACATTCATCGTGTGTTTAAGTTGTTTATGCAGAAATAACATATATATTAAAACACATGTCCGCTACGAGTGTGGTTTTCTGAAATACTCGAGAAACATGAAAAAAGTTCTGATACCATGGAAACGAGGCCAATGATCCCCCATTTTTATTTCGAGTTTGGCCCAAAGATACAATTAACGCATGGGAAGGTTCATGAAAATCATGGCAAAGAATTCTCACATTTTTTCAACAAAAAATAACAGACTGAGTGTAATACTATTTGTAAAAATTGCCATTTAAAATTTTAAAGAATCAGTGACTAACGACATCGTTAATTTTGAACAACTGGGCCCTGGTGTAACTCCAAACTATATGTCGATTGTTTGAAGGTCTTCTGAAAATGAAGTGTCCATCAACATATAAATACAGACAGGACCTCAATCTTTGTTGGAATCTTCAGAAAGGCGTTAAGCTGAACGCATTCGAAGCAGAGGAACGATGTGCGGAAACACATGAAAGGGCGCATCTTATGATATTGAATTCAACACGAATTGTCAAGTTTATGCAGGAGTGGCTCAAAACAGGTAACAATAAATATAATAATTATAACGTGAATGTCTCCGACTTACACAAAGTATTTGACAAAAAAGCGTATTTTGATAGTCTCGTTTTTCATAATATCCTTCGTTTCGAGTACATGTCTATCAAACATATACCCACAATACGTGACAATTCATTAATAAATATGAACATTGGTTTTAACAAATTTGAATATTGATTTCAGTTATATATACAATACATTAAGTATTAACTATATGAAGTAGGAAAATTGATCCCTAATTTCACTCTTTTATACTTTATATTTGTATAAATCTTTGGTAGAAAGAGAAGATGTGGGTTAGGCTAGGCGCCGCCTGTAAAAATGGTAATAGCCCCAATCAGTAATTTTATATTACTGGTCGTTCCAGTGCAATAATTCTGTTGTGGTTCCATTTGTTTTATGTTTTAGAGTCGATTTTTTGTGCTGTTTGAACCTTATGTATATTTTCATACTTTTATTAAAGTTCGGGTAAGTTTTGGAAACTTGATTACCGCCTATTGAGAAATAGCTGCTCACTCGGCTTACGATGATCATTGCCTACTTGTACCTTTTCATACATGACTATTTGCGTGATGCAGTTGATAAAAGATCACGTTCACAAGTTTTGTCCGTCTCTGAATTTAGATAATAATCTCTCTTTGTATGTCTGTGACCTGAAAAGTTTTGAAAAATAGTCTACTTTCCTAGTTTTAAACGTGAGTTTTTCATAGTCGAACCGCGGTATCAATCAGGAGAACGTCCATTCAGTATGGGATACTGCCTATAGAAAAGGTTTGTTTTAGAGTCGATTTTTTGTGCTGTTTGAACCTTATGTATATTTTCATACTTTTATTAAAGTTCGGGTAAGTTTTGGAAACTTGATGACCGCCTATTGAGAAATAGCTGATCACTCGGCTTACGATGATCATTGCCTACTTGTACCTTTTCATACATGACTATTTGCGTGATGCAGTTGATAAAGGATCACGTTCACAAGTTTTGTCCGTCTCTGAATTTAGATAATTATCTCTCTTTGTATGTCTGTGACCTGAAAAGTTTTGAAAAATAGTCTACTTTCCTAGTTTTAAACGTGAGTTTTTCATAGAAAAGGCGAAATAAGTTTTTATTTCAAAAACACTTTTTTATCAGTGAATTAAATAGTTTGAATATGCCTTCATTGAATCCTAGAATGTTTTACTCCAGGAAAAACTACCAATTAAAATTTCTGGTGTGATAACATACATGTAGTTTCTGCAATTAACCTTAATGGAAATTGAAAAAGTTTTTTTCAGGTTCGTTCCCCCCCCCCCATGGACAAAGAAAATCCTTGTGCACACAGTTGTAGTTTTACATTGCAGACATCATATGAAAATGACATGCTTGGTCCCGGGGGGAGGCTGTCAAAATGCTCAAAAACAATCTATGATGCTTGACCATCAAATTAAGTGACTTCAATAATTTTGTTTACGACTGTAGCTTCTTTGTGTACATATTTCTACCTGGCTGAACATGACCTAGTCTTTTTAAAGTAGCCACACCAGGTGAAAGCCTGTCCTCTGCTCTTCAACCAGACACAATTCTGGTGAACTTTGATTATCATCACTAGTTAGGTTTTAGAAATTACATGTAGAGTGTCTGTACCAATGTGTTTGTTTATGTCTAAGCGGTAACCCATACCTTTGTCTTGGCTTAATAACATGTAAGCTTGTGTTAGCACATTTGAGGCAAGTCATGGTCTACATAGTCATCGGGTTCTATGTTTTGCTAAATGTTATGTCATACAAACTGTTTTGCTCAAAATAAGTGGTCAAATATTTACAAGCCTTCAAGCACAAATAGTCGTTTTTTGTTGCTTGCATGTACAGTCAAACCTCTATAAAAGCGCCACCTTTGGGAGTGAGCTAAGCTGGCTGTTATACACAGGTGGCTGTCTTATCAAGGTTCAGTAAGAGCAGTTGTCATGCAGAAAAATATTCTTACTGTCACAAGAAAAATCCTTTCTAAGGAAGGACTACCTGTATGTGTTTTATAAGTTGACATCATTTCATGCTTCGTTACACAAAATATATACAAAGCCTCATGAGTATTAACTTAATTGATTTTTTTCTGCTAATTAACTGTTTTAAATACAATAATGAATAATAACTGTCCAATTAACAGCTTGTAAATGGGAAATTTGACTTTAGGCAAGTATGATGTGGCTGTCTTATAGAGAGTTATAAGCATTTTGGGATTGATTTTACTGGCTGCTGGTTGTCTTGTGGAGGTGGCTGTCTTATGCAGAGATAAAATATAGTGAAAATGATTGGGAATGTTTCAGACTGGCTCTCTTATGCAGGTGTAGCTCTTATAAAGGTGGCTGATTCAGCAGGTTCAACTGTATATGAAGGTGCATTTATCAGACATGTAGGGTATTCACCTTGTTATGAACCACTGCAGAAGCTGAGGGTGAGGTTATGGCCATGTAAAACCGGTTTAAGCCCGCCAGTAACTTTGTGTTACTGATCGTTCCAAGTCGATACTTCTGTGGTGGTTCTTTTTGTTTTATGTCTTGGTGTATAAAAAATTTTGTGCTGTTGGCGCCTTATGTGTGTTTTCATATTTTAGTTAAGTTAAGGTAACTGAGTGGCCACCTATTGGGAAAATAGCTGCTCATTCGGCTTACGATATGTTTCATGGTATAAGTTCCTGATTGTTAGTTTGGTTTTTTCCCACCTCGGTTTTTGGAGTGGGAATCTTTTTCTGATTGCGCCTTTTCCTTTTCTTTGCCTACTTGTACCTTTTAATGTTGACAGTATGTATTTGTGATACACCTGAATGATGACAGTGTATGATATAGGCATTACAGGCAATGCTCAAAAGTTATAGATAAAATAAATATTTGATAAAAACTTTGATAAATTTTTACCAGTTTCTTATCAAAATATGACCATTTGCAGCATCATTTTACGCTGCAAATATTATTTTACCATGTATTTCGATCAATACTTGGGAAAATCTTGCTTTTTTTCTATCAAAATTTTTTGTCCAAAAACATTACCCCTGCCCCCCCAAAAAACTAACGTTATGGCGAGTAAATGTACAATTTTCAAATCAAAATTGTTTTATTGTGTGCACAGAATGTCAGGCTTCCACAAAAACACACAATTACGGGCATTATTTATCATGCACGTTTCTCAATGCAGGCTTTCAAAAACCAGGCAAACTGAATACGGGTTTGGACGTTCTCCTTTATGTATATCTACGTCCACATTGACGCTTGTATTTGATTACGCCTTGTGGTTGTAATAGAAAGGTGGTAAGATAATTAACAAATATGAGATAGAAAAAACTGACCTCATACATATTATGTGAACTCAGTAAACATGTACGACTCAGATCTGGGGTTGATCCCTATCGAACGGACGTTTAGAACCACAACAGAAGTATCCCTTGGAAAGGTCAGACAAACGATTTATTTTAGGATATTTGAAAAAAATAACAAGAATTGCTTAAAACAAAAATATCAGGTGTCTTACGTGAAACGAAAAAATAGCATACTCTACATGACAAACTGTAAACAACTTGAACATATTATTATTGAAACGCATATTTCAAACACCCATTTTGTTTATTTTCTTAATATAAATCACATACTGCAACATAGAATTTGAGTAAAATAAAAAACAAATCTGATATTCAAACAGCTACATGTTGACAACGAGAAGATCGTTTGTTATCGGTTTCGGTATTCTGCCATAGGTAGTCGCTGCCAAAGGCAGTGCATTTTGCACGCGATGTCGGTTTTGCGCCATACTAAACGCCATTATTTACTATTATCATATTGCTAACAGCCACATAAAATGATGCTATCGAACGTAAACTGACGCTGAATGTGACTGAAAAAGCGTTTTGAGCAAAATATGACGTTACAAATGCAGTGAAAAGTGACTCGTTCATCAATAGATACAGAAGTTCTGTTGCGCCCCTTTAATTTCGCACATCTGGTTTTATGTACAATTGAAAACAAAACCAATGTTATTTGTTTGACATTTGGTGTTTCCTTATGAAATCATGCATGGTTTGATCGGTTTTGCGATGTCGGTTTTGCGCCAAACTTAACGCCATTATTTACTATTATTATATTGCTAACAGCCACATAAAATGATGCTATCGAACGTAAACTGACGCTGAATGTGACTGAGTTAGCGATTCGAGCGAAAACTGACGTTACAGATGCAGCGAAAAATGACACGTTCTTCAATACAGTAGATACGGAAGTTCTGTTGCGCCCCTTTAATTTCGCACATCTGGTTTTATTTACAATTGAAAACAAAACCAATGTTATTTGTTTGACATTTAGTGTTTCCTTATGAAATCATGCATGGTTTGATCCCAGCTTGGTTTGATACCACTGCAGAAGATGAGGGTGAGTTTAGGCGCCTGTAAAACCGGTTAAAGCCACCCAGTAGTTTTATATTACTGATCGTTCCAAGGCGATACTTCTGTTGTGGTTCTAATTGTTTTGTGTTTTGGTGTCTATCTTTTGTGGTGTTTGAGCCTTATGTACGTCTTCATATTTTTAGTTCAGTTCGGGTAACTGAGTGGCCGCCTTTTGGGGAAAATCTGCTCACTCGGCTTACGCTATGTGTTCTTGGTATAAGTACCTAAGTGTCATTTTGGTTGTTTTCCACCCCTCCGTTTATGAAGTGGGGATTTCTTTCTGATTGCGCCATTTTCTGATCACTGCCTATTTGTACCTTTTGATGATTTCTTTCGTTCCACTTGAAATACACTTGGAAAAAATGCCAAAACATCAGTTTTAAAAAATAAATAACTTTCGTTTAAGATTTTGTTTTTAACTTTTTGCATACTCTTCCCTGTCGAACATTTACGCATTTGTACGACATTATTTCAAATAAATTTTATCACGTGACCACGTCATAAGAATATCGTGCAAAAACAGTTTTTCTGCACGTGCGGCTCGTTGTGATTGTCTTTTGAAAATCTTCGAATGAAATTAGAAGGCTTGTTTGTTCGTCGAATGGAAGTCGAAACAAAATAGTTCGCCTCTCTGTCAAAAAATCGCTAGAGTGGCCGGCTTTGTAGAGAGGGTACCTCGTTTAGCGTAAATACGTTAAAAATACGTTTAAAATCATTGGAACAGGGGTCTCTTTCATTTTCCGTTTCACTCTAACACGTCGCATAGTATCATACTACATCTTGTTTGGGCTTCAATCGAATGATCTTTTGTTAGCATTTTCCGTCATTTTTACTTCTGTCTGTCGTCCCCAGACGTTGCCGCTCGTTACAAAGATTCGCATGAAAGTGGTAAACGTTTTGTTCAAAATTGACGTTGCTGAGTGGGCTAACATTATAAAAATTGTGAATGGACCACATTCCGTTAATGCGAAATCGATTTAGCGCTAGTGAGAGTTATTTGGTTAGTGTACCCACCAGGTACCGACTGAGTAAGAAACATCAATCTGGGCCCTTAAGACATTTAAATTGTTTATTCCTTGTCCTCTTGAGGCGCTTACTTATGATTAAAAATTGAGTTTCATGTTAATGTGGGTTGTACTTTTCACTCAAATTCAATAGAATTAATGTACGAATCATGGTTTGACCATAAATTGCGATTTTCTCTGGCCTATAAATTTTATTGTTTTTATGACAGCATCTTCCGATTGTTCGAATGAAAGGTATGGTTACAAAAGTGTCAATTTTTTTTCGACAGAGATCACCGACTGCATTACAATTTCAGCATCCCGTTTGAAAATGATTGTTTTCAGTATACAGATAATTTGAAGACTTTCGGTTTTTTCGTTTTAGAAATATTAAACAAAATATTACTAGGTGCGTTGGGAATTCGGTTAAGTATATTGGGTTGCATTTCCGATAAAATACTTAAATTGTTTCCTTATGACGTTGTCTACTAGCATTGACGTTTTGTTTTTGATGTTGAAATTTAGAAAACTGATCGTAATAGTGTGTTGAAAAGCTAATCAGAAATACCGATTTTCAATTGAGAACTATCAAGTGGTACGTTTTCAAAGTCTGTTAGTACACTTTCATACTGGGAATACGTCTAGAATTATAAAGATTTAATAACTAATGTTTATTTCTTTCTTTCTTAGCCGGAGTAGGAGACACATTTGTTGGAGCAGATGACATCGATGTTGAGGGGAGTTTCAAGTGGAGTAATGGTGAACCAGTCCAACAGATTCCTTGGGCTTCTGGAGAGCCAAACGGTGGCCCCGGGAGTAACTGCCTTGTTATGGACGTCGATCTTGGTTTCAAGTTTTGTGACAGGCACTGCTCAGAAAAGGACGAGTTTCTATGCCAGATAACACTTTAAATTGGCACGGCAAGTCTAAATTAATAAGTTTTGTGGCATACAAATTTCATTTTGTTGGTAAATGAAACGCTTGAATAATTAAGATATGCAAAGAAAACAATGTGTTTCTCTCAATAGTTTACCATACTTTATATTGAAATTTTACATTTCTTTACTATCATGATAATCAATGTGCGCAAAAAGTGTGTTGTTATCCATTGACATTGTATGGTCGTAAATAGTGGTACAAGCTTGTGCAGCATATAAACTTGCATTAACCATGCCTTGCCACTGTCAAAATGTTTTCACTGACTCAGAGTTAAATAATTGTTTTCAAGTACACCACAATTGTTCAATCGTAAGTGTCACTTATGTCCAAGTTTAACCATCATTTATCGTTTCATATTAATTACGGGAAGACTTGTGAAGAACCTAGTATTAGTTCGTCTATATGTTGCACTGACTTATAAAACTATCTCACTGAAATAGATACATATTACAATATATGGAAGAACCATACTTAACAACATTTCAAAATACTCATGAATCATATAAGGTTTGTATGATTTACCGGTATATTGTTTATTACAGAGTATCCTTAGTCTCTAAATTTTATATTTTGATAGTTCTATTTGTTTTATGTTTTGGAGTCGAATTTGTGTGCGCTTTGAACTTTATGTACGTTTTCAAAGTTTTATTTAATTTAAGTTCGGGTAACTGAGTGGCCGTTTATTTGGAAATTGCTGCTTAGGATTTGTCTCTAAATATAAGTACCCAATTATCAATTTTGTTTTTCCCCACCTTAATTTTTGGAGTTGGTATTTCTTTCTGATTGCGTCTTTTCCTGATCATGGCCTATTTGTTTTTTTGACCAATGTGTATGTTAAACTTCAAACGTGTTCCGACAATGATGTTTGTTAAAGTTCATAATGTTATAAAATGTACATGTAGATTTAGAAATCCTATCTGTATCATTCGGTTCATCCAACCGTAACGCAAAGCAACTGTCTGACAAATTCAGACGCCACACAAGATGCATTAGCCTTATATACTTATCTGTAAAATATTAAATTGATGGCTTTCCATTCAATAAAAACAATACTGGCACTTGAATAAACACCTTTACAAACTGAGTTAAATAATCATATCGTAGTTTTAAGACTTGTAAAATAATTTAATGTATTACACGCTTTTGTCGACTGTGGGAGATAATTCCACAGTTTAGGCACCGAGCATGAACATGTTCCGTTATAAAATGCTGTTTCAGGCCATGGCGCCTGTTGAATTTCCTTTTTTACTTGATCGTTCGTTAAGGCTATGGGTTTGTGAAACAGGTGTCAGAAGTTTAGATAAGTGAATTACTTTAGGCCTTATAGATTAAGACAGCTTTGCTATACATTATTCTTTTTTCGACAGGTTGTCATCCAAGTTCTGCAAACATATCTTCAGTCGGAGTTACAGAATCTGCTTTAAATAATAATCATGATTTTGGCTGCTCTATTCTGTAACTTTAGAACTCTTTCAAGGTTATAGGTAGATGTCGAACCCCATACCATAGAACCTTAATCTATCAGCGGCATGATGTAACTTTGATAAGATAT
Source organism: Rugalucina vietnamica (assembly GCA_964017185.1). Lineage (NCBI taxonomy): Eukaryota > Metazoa > Mollusca > Bivalvia > Lucinida > Lucinidae > Rugalucina > Rugalucina vietnamica. The sequence continues at coordinate 36,318,676 of OZ024884.1, forward strand.
CTTTTTCACGTACTGAGGAAAAAAAAGGGACAAGTAGGCAAAGATCAGGAAAAGACGCAATCAGAAAAAGATTCCCACTCCAAAAACCGAGGTGGGAAAAAAACAAACTAACAATCAGGTACTTATACCATGAAAACATTTCGTAAGCCGAATGAGCAGCTATTTTCCCAATAGGTGGCCACTCAGTTACCTTAACTTAACTAAAAATATGAAAACATACATAAGGCGCCAACAGCACAAAAATATTTTAAACACCAAGACATAAAACAAAAAGAACCACCACAGAAGTATCGACTTGGAACGATCAGTAACACAAATACTGGGACAGTTGGCGGAGGAGTGATATTTTGGACGCGATATTGGAACAGAGATAATCTATATGTGTCAACCAGTTTAAGTTTTCATCAATATAAAATCCCATGAACTTTTGTGTTGGAACATTTTCAATACAGATGGTGTCCACATTAAGGAGAACGTCTCTTTTGAATAGAAACCTGCCTATAGATATTTAAAAATCAAAAATATTGTGAAAATGGAAAAAAAAATCTCTCCTAAACAATAGCTGGTCTGGTTCTTGAATTATCCCAAAATTTATTTTCTTGGTTGATGATGTTCCTTTTTGAAAATTTGGGTTGAAACTATAATTCCCCCTATTAAACATATAGGAATCAGAAATATTTTTATAAAGATGTGTTCCCATCCCCCCCCCCCCGAGATCAACAAAATCCTTTTGCATGCACTTGTATTTTACCAATATACATATCATATACAAATGACGTCCTTGATCTCGGGGGGAAGAGGCTGTCAAAATGCTTAAAAACTAAATTATGATACTAGCTCATCAAATATCTGATTTCAATAATTTTGTGCAAGCCTGTAGCTTGTTTATATATACATTCTTCATGGCTGAACTTGGTTTAGTCATGTCAGGAAAAATTCTATCTTCAGATTTTCAACCAAATAATCCATTGGACATGTAATACGGACATTCTTAGTTTTAGAAACTTACTTCTCTGTACTGATGTGTTAAAATAAAGCTTAAAGGTTTCTCTTCACCGAATTTGTGCTTTTATCTTAGCTTTGCATTGTGAAGACATAATTAAGAGATATATAACAAAGCATATTTGAGACAAGTCAAGATCTGCTTGGACAGGACTGAGATTTTATTCTTTGCTAAACACAAAAATTGTTCTCTGGGTCAGTTTTATTGCCATAAAGCACAAATAAATTAAGTTTTGATGTAGCACCCATGTATAAGGTACATTTATCAGACACACTACTAAAATCTTGGTATTGCATGTATAAGGAGTATAAATTTATGATATACCTCAGTGAATATGGGCTACGTTCGGGGTTCTCCCAATGGTAAAATATGCAAATCTACCAATGGTACTGTTGGAACCATTTTTACCAATGGTAGCCAGAAAACCCTGAACGTTTTCTGCTGCCAATGGTACCATTGGTACCAATGGTACCATTGGTAGATCACATGGTGGAATTTTTATAATATTGATCAATACAGCTGACTTGTTTTTGTCTTTCTTATTTACTTCATGTATATTGTGTTATTTATAACATTTACATTTGCATGTATGACAAAAGGATTGCTTATTTACGAAATTCATGATGTATTTTAGGCTCGCCATATTGAATCACGTGACTTTTCCCGCGTTGGTAGAATTACCCACGCTGTATTCTGTCTGCACCATTTGCTGCCGTATGTTGGTAACATTGGTACCATTGGTTCCAATGGCATTACCAATGGTACCATTGGTAAAACCTTGAACGGAATTTGTCTACCAATGGTACCATCATTTTTACCATTGGAAAAAACTACGAACGCACGCATGGTAGGTAATACAGGTTATGCTCAAAAGTTATGGACAATATAGTTATTGACCAAAGGAATGCAATATTTTTTATTTACTTTTTATGCAAGCGGGGCCCCCTGCAACATCTTTTTATGTCCCAAATGTTATATTGGCATGTATTTGATGGATATGGTCAGAAATTTTGATATTCTGAATGAAAAAAAAAATGTCAAAAAATTTACCCCTACCGTCAAAAAATGAAGCCATGGCAAGTATATGTAAAATGTTCAAACAAAGTTTATTTTGTGGAGTGCACAAGACATCAGGCTTTCTGAAAAACACAAGCTTACAGTCATAACTTTCGTATTTTTCAAGCTACAGGCTTTCAAAATATAGGCAAACTGAATGCTATTTCACACATGATCCTTTCAAGTTAACGAGAATATGATAGTCGCTTTTTCGTATCTGCTGCCATACATGCCTACATTTTTGCTATGCGTGTGGAATGTTGCATCGTCAGCAAAGCAATCGGCGAAATAATGGTTAAGAAATAGGTGCAAATCATTTATGAATAATAAAATTAGTGTTGGTCCAAAAATCGATCCCTGTGGCACCCTTGAAATTACATGGGAAAAACGATTTAAACCATTTTATGGTTATAGGATTTAATCTATATTAGGATAGTTTCTCTAAAAGTATGGAGTGGTCAACAAGGTCGAACGCCTTGCGAAAATCTACAAATAGCGTACCAACTGTGAGTAAATTGTCTTTGTGAATACATGCTAGCCACCGGTAGACCAGTTTTACTAGTGTTGTATGAAACTGATCAAGAAGACATGAATGTATCGAATAACTCTTATGGAATTGAAATTAATTTGTTGAAAGGACCGAACAACTAACTAAATGTTGTGAACCACTGCAGAAGCTGAAGGTGAGGTTAGGTACCTGTAAAAAAGATTTAAGCCCGCCAGTAATTTTATATTACTGATCGTTCCAAGGCGATCCTTTTGTTGTGGTTCTTATAATTTTTATGTATTGGTGTTAATTTGTTGTACTATTTGCGCCTTTCTTACGAATATGAAAATTCGTAACTAGGAGATGATGCATAGCTTGAAAAAATCCCGCGTCCCTTACGGGATTCGAACCCGGACCGCCGGGGTAGAAATCCAATGCTCTAACCACTGAGCCAAAGAGTCGACTCCCTGACGCAGTATGTCAGAGATTGTACTTATATGATACATTGTATTGAATAGCTGTGCTATTTATAGAAGCTACGCATCATAGATAATATCGAATGAATGAGTGGTGCGATGGGACATAACACCTTATATATGTATTCATATTTTAGTTTAGAATACATGTAGGTAAATGAGTGGCCACCTATTGAGGAAATAGCTGTTCATTCAGATTATGATATGTGTTCATGGTATAAGTACCTGATTGTTAAGTTTTTCCCCACCTCGAATTTTGGAGTGGGAATCTCTTCTGATTGCGCCTTTTCCTGATTGCTGCCTACTTGTACCTTTTGATACCATATTTTCAAATTTCAATCTGGAAAGAGATATTCTCTCTGATTCTTGATTCGATAAGGACCATTAGCACTTTCATTGATAACGTCTGTGTACACTATCCACAACCATTTATAAATGAGTGAAGAAGTTAAACAGGTGAACTTTATGAGGTGTCTACGAGATTTCCAAATTTCACCCGTCCTATGTTCTGAGTCAATGAAGAGAGGTAACACAAACAAGAAAATATTTATGGAGGTATAGAACATGGCATGATAAGGTTATAGTGATCATAGGACGGACGCCAGTCTATCTGTACAGTGTATAGAGTTTTTAGCTAACATTTGCTTGATCAGCCAGCTACGAAAGGAATTTACTATCACACTTCAGCATGTTAGATCAGTATCAAAGATGATTCTCCTTATTGCTTTAGATATACAATCAAATTTTACAATATCACCAGTAACCGAGTTTACAAGTTTCCATCTGTCAGGTGGTCGGGATTTGACCACTCGTCACAATAAGATTGCAAGAGGTCTCAAGTACCACTGACATAATAATTGAAACAAAGAAAATGCATTTTCTAGTTTACATGTAATAGTTTACAAGCGCCCTTCTGCCAGTGCTTATACTCTACACCAGGTGGTCGGGATGTGACTGCTTGTCACAACACCTCTCAAGTACCATTGAGCCAAACAATTGAAACAAGGAAAATATATATATATATTTTTTCATGATATGAAAACGTATTAAGGCTATTTTAAGACGTCTTTGTTTTAATAAGACATTGTTTTAGAAGAATAAGCGGAAAAACGGTTCACAGATTTGAGCTGGTTTTGATAAACTCTTCAACAATTCATGTTTGTAAAACGCCTGAATTAAAATTATCAATTTAGCATTCCGAAGGTAACTAAGAATTGAGATGACGTTTTCGTTTGTTCTCGTTCAACTCATCGGGACAGCCTTAAGCATGCCAAGATCTGAACCTGCGTGTTCCAGATTCGACTATGAAGAAAAACTGATGACTAAAACTGTCAAGCTGGAGGCTACTGTTGATGGTTTGAAAGAAAACGTCTTAAAACTTGAAGAAAAGCTGCAAACGGTAGATGATCTCGTGTATAAAGTGGAAAAGATTGAAATTACACTGAGAGACTTAGAAACGAAGAAACAGGAAACAGCGGAAACATCAGGTATGACCAATGTTTACCAATGATTACCACTGCCTTAATTAAACGATACTTTCTTTACGTATTGTTTGGTGTTCACGAATACACCTAGGATAAATTAAAAACAAAATTATGACATTCAGAATATATTCGTTGCATTCGACGGAATAAGAAGTCGGTAGTATTTTTTCGTTTTCCGTCATGCTGCCCACTATTTATTTCGTAACAAACATCTATGGGTTCGGCTGTAGAAGCGTCGTTTTAAAAATATTTTACACACTCGTGGTTTAGCTCCAAATTGTCTGTCGATTATTTCTAGGACTTCCGAAAAAGAAGTGTCCATCAACGTACAAATACAGACAAGACCTTAATCTATGTTGGAAACTTCAGAAAGGAGTAAAACTGAACGCATTCGAAGCAGAAGAACGTTGTGCGGAAGATAACGAAGAAGCACATCTGATGATTTTGAATACAACACAAACTGTCAAGTTTATGCTCGAATGGCTTAAAGCAGGTAATAATGACAATAATGTTCTTTACACTAACATTACACAAACTTGTTCATGCAATATACAGAGAATTTTCAGCATCAAAAATTGATTTTTTTTTATTGGAAAAATATTGATTTTTTTTTTTCTTATTTTTGCTCATAACATATATGGTGGGTACACGTTTGAACCGCCTCGCCAAGGCAGTTCTAACGAGTACCCACAATCTATGTTTTGGATCAAAAATAAGGACAATAGGTACACCTCTGTAAACACCAATTTTCCTACATAAAAGTGGGATATGAGGAGTATACATTTCATGGACATGTTTTCCTGATGACATGCTTTAATGTTTGGTCTAAATTTAGATTTTTAACACTATATTCTATCTTAATAATTGTTGAAATAGTGATATCTTTCTCTGACTTTTGCTGCAGTTTTAAATGGTCCCTGATGAGGCTGAACATGTTGTACATTGTAGCCAAAATTTGTAATATCCACACCTGCCTGTACGTCATCATGTAGAATGATGAGACAAAATAAGGTATACTATTATTTCCCGTGTAACTACTCTATCCTGTCCTCTAGCTGGTGTAGGAGATACATATGTCGGAGCAGATGACATCGAGATCGAAGGTAGTTTCAAGTGGAGAAATGGAGAACCAGTCCAACATATTCCGTGGCATTCCGGGGAGCCAAATGGTGGCACCGTGAGTAACTGTCTTGTTACATGTGCCAGTAGTGCTGAATTTTGTGACCGAGAATGTTCAACTAAGCATGAATTTTTATGTCAGATAACAGTTTAAATAAAATGACTCTTCAGATCTATACAGCTGTAGTCAAGTGTTTGGTGTTTTTTAAAAATTGCATTTTGTTCCGGTTAGTACAACTTAAAATGGATACACATATAACAAATATACGATTTTAAAACTTGTTTTGTGGTGGCTAATTGTAAAAGCTGCTGACTTAAAGGATGTCATTTGTTACATGTAAAGGTAACTATTCAAAAAGGATATGAGCGCTAAATTTACTTCTAAATCCTATGTTGATGAAACAAATTTTCACACTTGTGTTTCTTTTTTACGACAGGCGTGTCATGCAAATACTGAAAACAAGGATTCGCATTGTTCTAATGTCGTTTGATTTTGTGATTTATGAGATTGTCAACACAACAGTATATGTCTGAAAGATTTTCATCCATAACTTATTCGCCTTTTCCTTGTCGTTGCCTACTTGTACCTTCCTGCACCAGTGGCAATAATTAGCTGAATAACATGCATTCGACGTTCGTGTAAATGATTTTTCCCTCATTCATAAGTGCGACAGTATGTATGCCAAAAATGTACTAAGCAAAAAGGTACAAGTAGGCAAAGATCAGAAAAAGGTGCAATCAGAAAAAGATTCCCACTCCAAAAACTGAGGTGGGAAAAAACCAAACCAACAATCAGGTACTGATACCAAGAAAACATTTCGTAAGCCGAATGAGCAGGTATTTTCCCAATAGGTGGCCACCAGAGTACCAAAAACCTTATGTACCAAAGTTTGTTACTTTGTACATTATTTGCTTACTTAGATACACAAATGGTTGAATCGTAGCAAACATGACGTACAAGGGGCTATCACATTAGCAATTGGAACAAAATGCATCTTCAACGGAGATGACTACTCAATAATCAAACACATTGGGAATATCCAAAATGATATGGCAGAAATAGACGATTTTCAATATTTACTATTATACGTTTTGGGAGAGGGGGAGGAGGTTGCCATAGGATTTTTACAATGCGGAAGGTGCTTATGTCAAACGCAAGTACATGTAGTCATTCGTCTGCCAATAATGAATGTTCATATGTGTTGGTGAGTTCTTTGACTAGACTAATTCTAGCTCTTAGCTGTCGGTTGCAACCATTACGAAAACTTGCCCATGCAATATACAGTGATTTTTTTTTTCAGATGTAAAAATGAAAATTTCATCGGAAAAAAAATGATGTTTTCCTTATTTTTGCTCAAAACATAGATTGTGGGTACACAATCTATGTTTTGGAACAAAAATAAGAAAAATCGGTATTCCCTGCATACCCCAGTTTTGCTATATAAAGGGGTATGAGGGGGTATATATTACACGGACATGTTTTCGTGATGTAGAGCAAGTTAGTGTCATGGAAACGCCAGGTATAGGCGTTATCACTCTCAAAGTTTCTAGAAAGAAATTGTTAAAACTGAATTATGAATCTTCTGCTCAGGTGAGCTAAATAAATGTGGTACTTGATTAAGCATACTTTTAGTAGTATTTTTTACGGGTGAGAATATCATCTCAACACTAAACTAAGATGTCTTATGTATGAAGGTTATTGTTTTCAAATACGCTAGCGCTTTGTTTTTGTTTTAAGTATCACTTATGCTTCCATAAATAGTCGAAATCAACTGCCTTGGCTCTAGCGATATAGTCCCGTCATTTTATAAGATTGAAAATTGACACAACTTGAAATAGAAATGAGCAAAGCTGATGGAAACCGGAAAGAGTCGAACCCAGATGATAGCACTATTCGTAGCCTGCTCTACTTACAAACGGCAGCTTTAGTTAGTGTCGAATTGCATTTATCTGTGAAGCATATAACTCATAATTATCAATAAGCAATTGAGAAATTCATAAATAAGTTTTGTCTTCTCTGGTGCTCAGAGATGGACAATCATTTCTTGCACACCAAATAGAGAAATCCTACGCTTTATCATGTGAGAAATTCTCACCCCGGTCGCACTCTGCGTTTAAATATTCTATGTTAACATTGGTTGTATAGGACGTCACGTAATTTCGTCGCTAAGCGCACACGTCACAATGACGTCAAAACATTTTAATTAAAAATTGCGGACGACGCGATTGTAGCATTGAAAACCAAGCTTCACAGCATTAAGGCGTTCATCATGTGCGTAAGGTATGGATAGACAAATCTGTCCCTCGGGTCACAGTTTGGCATCACTCGGCGAGCCTCGTGATGCCAAAGTCTGACCCTCGGGACAAATTTGTCTATCCATACCAAACACTCATGTAAGATTCTTTCACTCCGATATCCGCGGTTTTAAATGATTCAATCTCCCATATACCGCGTACACAAGAGAATAAAGACCGTTGTCAGGTGAGCGCTATAGAACCACTCGATCATTTAGATTTCAGTAAATTTCAAACAAACTAGACCATACAATTATTGAGGCAAAATTAATAACTGTTTAACTTCCTTTTCAGCAGCTTGAAAACAAATTTTAGCTTTCGTTTTCATATATCTAGGTAAAGGGAATTGCATTCGTCTGATCTGATTTGGTCTTCAAAACATTTCATGCGTCTAAAACCGTTTTTTTTTCTCGAAATGTTTTAGTGGAGATTCTATGCCGATCTCCATACTGGGTGTTTACAGATATGACCTTGACCTAAGGATGTTGAAATTGACCAATCAAATGACCCGTCATGTGATCTCGATAGTCATTTATATATTTTATTAGTCACGTGCAGGTTAAGTGGAAAAGCTTCTACTGTACGGTAGAGCATCATGGCGACATATGCATTCAATATTAATTATGCAACACCGCACAATAAAGGCAGTGAAGATCGTAAAATGTGACTTTAAACAAGAAGTTCGAATTTTAACTAGATCACTAATATGCACCGAGAAATGGCTTCGTGCCGTATATAGGTAGTCTCATGTCCATCATGTCCCTCGACAAAATCATCGGAACTGCACCTTCTCAAGCTGCCATTTACACCAGAAAACCTTACCTATTACAACCGTACAAGTTCTTTCAAAACACTTAAGCATATATGCCCACAAAATTTGCTTTTTGGAAACTAATTCATACTGTTTTTACAATTCTTGAATGTTTTTCTGTAAATTGCAATGTGAGATCCCATTACACGTTTTTGCTCCCTTATTTTTAAAATGCAAGGAAGACATGCGTAATTTCTCATCTAATTATAGCATCATGGTATAAAGCATACGAAAAGTGGATGGCTGTTCCAAGAGTCAGTTTACTTGAATTTAAGGGTTCAAATGCATAAGAAATTTGGAAATAGCGGAAAAAGGCTAAATTGAATGTAATGTTGTAGAATCACAAAAATTTTCTTTTACTTTGAGCACTCTGATTGTTGAGTTATGATAAAACTTTGAGGACTTTAATTGTCCTGCAAAACAAGGGGTCAAGGCAATGTATGACGTCAATCAAAGGGAAATCTTCGCGACAGAACGAAAACTATCGAGAACATATGACTATCGAGAACGTATTACGCGACGAAAACTGGGGTTTACATGGGTATACCTATTTTTCTTACTTTTGATCCAGAACATATATTGTACGTTCCCTTTAGAACCGCTCTAACACAATCTATGTTTGTGATCAAAAGATTACAAATATCATATTTTTTAATGGAATTTTTATTTTTTTACAACAGAAAAAAAGCTCTGTTTATTGCTTGGGTCTATATTCGCAATGTATACAAGCGAATATAGACTGTAACCAATCGGCGCCTTTAGATTTCAGGGAATCGCATTACGAAAACATGCTCATATGATATACAGTAATTTTTCAGGTCAAAAATCGATAATTTTCAGAGTAAAATTTTTGATATATTTCTTATTTTTGCTCAAAACATAGATTGTGGGTACACGTTAGAACAGCCTCGCCGAGGTGGTTCTAACGTGTACCCACAATCTCTGTTTTGGAGCAAAAATAAGAAAAAATGGTATACCCCTGCATACCCCAGTTTTGGGTAAAAAGAGGAATTTATTTCACGGACATGTTTTCCTGATGTTTAGATTTCCGGGAATCTCAAGCACACTTAAACTTATAATTACAGAGGCAAAATTGATGTTTAACTTCCTTTTTCAGCAGTATGAGAACGAATTAAAGCTTTCGGTTACATATATATCTCGGTAAAAGGAAATTGCGCTGTTCAGTTCTGTTCTAGACTTCATGCGTCTGAAAGCGCCTATATTATTGTCAATGTAATCATTGGTTCGGTTTTACAAATTCAACAAAGCAGCAACAGTATGTACATGTACCTGATAGTACGATTTTCTGTCATTCTATTCACCGGAGTGGTTCAAAGTATGCAAACATCTGAGCCTTCATGTTCAAGATTCGATTACGAAGAGCGGCTACTTGCCAAAACAATCCGAATTGAGATGGCAATGGATGGTATTGTTAAAAATGTTTCGGACGCTCAAACAACAATGGAAGCTTTCAGAAGTGAAATATCAGAGATTAAAGCCAGGTTGGATGCGTTGGAGGCTAAAACAAGTGAAACCGACGGACAAATGGGTAAGCGAAAATAACTAATCAAACATAATTTTTAATCAACCAATACGTAAAATAAAACAAGCTTGTTGTTCTATGTGTACCGATTTGATAAAGTGAAATTAGCAAAGTAAACAGGTGCACTCAAACCCAAAGATACTGTATAATCGTATAGATTCATTTATAACTTTCACTGCTCACTCGGCTTATGATATATTTCTAAGAACATAATTTTTAATTTTTCCCACCTCGGTTTTTGGAGTGGGAATTTTTTCCTGATCATTGACAACTTGTACCTTTTTGCTTAATAATATATGATTTTCAGGAGTCCATAGAAAGAAATGCCCTTCCACCTACAAGTTTAACGTACAACTGAAACTATGTTGGAATCTTAAAAAGTCCGACAAACGAAACTGGTTTGATGCACAAGAGGCGTGTGAAAAAGATGGTGGTCACCTGATGTTATTCAACGCTGCGAATGTTGTCAATGTGGAACATGTTTTACGGTTTATGCAGGAATGGCTGACAGCAGGTATTTGCTTTTGTTTCTTTTGTCCATTCACCATTTTTCAAACTTGAGCCGCCTCGTGGGAAAACCAACAATGTGGTTTCCGAACAGGTCTGACACAAATCAGGCTGCACAGTCACAGAAGCAGGCTAGAAGCTTGAAATTTCGGATCTAGGAAGAAAAGGAGGTGTAGTATCCGTTTAGCGAAAACAAAGGAAACTGATCTGCGTCTTTGTTTTCACCTATGCATAATGTTTGTTTTCCCATGGGGTGGCTCATTTATCTGCTGGTTTTCAGCTGACACATATTAATCAATATTGGACATACAGGTAACCGAAACCCCTCTTGAAAAACAAAATCACTAATCCAAGGGGTTTTGGTTACCTGTATTTCCAATATTGATTTCAGTAAGCTGGAAACCAGTAAATAATGCACAAATGGTGATTTTGTAAGACAAGAATGTTCTGCTGTGATATCCGGTTTCCAAAATCCATGAACGGTTTTACTTAAGGATTGAAATTCAGATTTTAGCTTTCACTGGATGATGAAAAACATTAGGCTGTTTTAATGTCTGTGAAGCCTGAAGGGCTTCTCGGAGACATTAAAACAACTGATGTTTTTCATCATCCAGTGAAAGCTAAAATCTGATTTTCAATACTTATATTTACATTTTATATTATCAACCAAGTATCAGATTTTAATTGAACATATCTTCGCTCATGTTCATGTTATTTGACATTACATCCGACTTGACGTAATTTTGGAACAGCCAAAACGTAAAATTTTCGCGCTTAACGTCATGACGATACGCGACCGACGTCACGCCAACAAGAGTAAACAAACAACGTCATAGGCGGGGCTTCTAGATCACGTGACTTAATGTTTATCATTGGGAAATGAAGAACATCAAGAAAGATACTTTCATCTAGGGCGATTGCAATAAAAATGTAAATATTGGAAGAAACATAACATTCCATCTTGACTGAGTGATATTGTTAACATTTATTACAAATTAAATTAAACCACAGTTATAATGATGACACCTTTATATGGACAATATTTCAGTTGACGTTAATGAAGTGTTCGTCGGCGCTTCCGACATGATGGAGGAAGGTGTGTTCAGATGGACTGACGGTGAAGTGGCGGACACTACAGAGTGGCACCCGGGACAACCAGCCGGTGGACGGGTTGAAAATTGCTTATATATGAAGAAGAGTTATGGATACAAATTTGGTGATAGGGCGTGTGGCGTAAAACATGAGTACCTCTGTCAGATAACTCTGAAGTAATAAGTTGTATTAAGGACATAGCGTCAACGTGATATATGTCGTAAACTGCCACTTCGTTCAAGTTTTCAAAGAAAACGATTTTATAGTAAGGTAAAAGTAGGCAATGATCAGGAAATTATCAATTATACATGTAGGTAAACTAACATGTGATTTCTTATGGTGTTTGAATCACAGCGTGTCATGAAAAAGTTAAAATGATCTGACAGTGTTTCTTTTAAATTATCGCCTGTACTTAATGTGTTTGTTTCAAGCATATGATGCAAATCTTACTCCTCCTGATTATTTTGTTATCTGCAATTATGTTGTAGAGTAATGTAAAATACCGGTTCGTCGACATTAAAGCTTAAATAGCAAAATGACCAAAAGCTACGTGTACTTTATACTTTATTTTGTACAGTATAATGAAACACATAACAAACACTAAAGTTACAAATTGGCCAAGAAATATGTAAAGATTTTTATCATGTTTATGTTCTATTTATGTATAATAATCCACTTAACGAATGTCCTATTAAACGTTATATAGCCAGGCAAATAAACACTACACTTATACATGTAAGTGTACCACTTGAAGCAGTCATTAGTTTTTCAAAAACGAATTAATAGTAAGTTGTGGTGCAAGTGCCTGAAGTTCGCGTTCTTCAGTCCTCGTAATTTTCACAATGTAAAAAAATCGACAATTATAGCTGCACAAAATCATAAGGAAGAAGCTTGTGTTTCTATTTTGATGTACATCTCTTGAAAGGTTCATGGTGCGAAAAAAGTACTGTCAGACTTGGTAGTTTTAAAATGAGATTTAACCATGATGCTCCTATATACATGTAGTTATATGTTTTGCCTTGACTTTAAATGGAAGAAGGTCGTTTTGTCCTGGAAGAAGGTCGTTTTGTCATAGAGCCAACTAATAGTTTAAAAGAACACCGCACGTACGATTTTTTTGTGTGCAAGAAATGAATAAAAAAAGTCTTATTCAATCATAATTTGACACATCGGTTGGTAGAGACCGCTGCAGTATTCGTCATCATAACCATATCGTGACACAGATAAACAATTTGATGACGTAGAACTTGATGACGTCATACCGTCAACCGTTTCCCCGGTGATCCACACAAACTTTCCTTCCTCAATAAAGTCGCTTGCTCCGATCCATACCAATTGAGCGTTCACTGAAAATGGCATAACTTGATGATGATAATTATTAAAATAGAAGCTTGGAAATGCAGAAAATATTAGTCTGATAATATATTCCATGTGTTAAGAATATGCATTACGAAAACTTGCCCATGCAATATACAGAGATTTTTTTCAGCTGTAAAAATTGAAAAAATCAACAGAACTTTTTTGATATTTTTCTTATTTTACGAGTACCCGTTCTAACGAGTACCCACAATCTATGTTTTAGAGCAAAAATAAGAAAAAATAGGTATACCCCTGCATACCCCAGTTTTGCTATATAAAAGTGGGGAATAAGGGGGTATACATTTCACGGGCATGTTTTCCTGATGGTTTGCACAAATGTTTATGCGAATAGCTGTTTGAAGCCTTTGTAAATACATGTAAGGCATGACGCCGACTTCAAAAACAAACCCATGTTCAAATCATGAAATTCGCATTCCATTTGAAAATGGATACCAGCCGTTTGAAGATGGATTTTGGCTAATTTACGTCAACATCAGAGGTCAAAGGTTATTTTACATATAAAAAGTAAGATTCTTAAGAAATGCGAGTTGTCAGCGGTCTCTGAGAGAAGTTAAAATAATGATGATAAATTATTATATAGAAATAATTATATGATAATTTGTTGGAAATGGGAAAAGCATATGCATAAATGGCTGAGCATATAGGCTTATATACTTAACTTTTCAATTAACATACATGTACTTTGATCATGGCGGTTTTACTCATGAGATAATATTTTATGAGAGCATTACTTTCGTCACGAATGGACAAACTGAAAAATTACGCCACCACCTAACGCAAATTGAAGACTTGTCATTTTTAAATTGATGGTTCTTTTGTTTCTCATTGCCCCCATGATGCATGTTTCTGAGTTTTGCGTAACGGTTTAGTGGCGACCTTTACATAATGTTATTATAGATGTATTCAATGAAGTAAAAAATGTTTACATTGACTGTGCTCTTGGATTCGAAACAAATCGATGTTTAGTACATGTATATATTTAATTTGGTGATTTTGATGCTAGTTGAAAATTGTGAAAAATATAGGAACAGACAAGCGTGCAGTCTACACCTTCTAGAAACCTTATTCTAAAAGCGTGTTCTATAAATATGTTATTTCATGCGAAATCCGGCGATTTGGTTTCGGTAAACGTACATGTATAACACAGTCATCCTTCGAAATGATTAGTGTATTATTGTGATGTATCATGTTGCTTAACAGCCCATCTCGCGCCTGGCATGACAAAAGCATCAAATGGTTTAGTTGTAAGATCATAAATATTCGATTGCCAAACAAAAGACAAATGACAATTTTAAAAAATTCCATACCAGTTCGGATATATTCTTTAATCATGCTTTTCTCCTCTGTGTTGTTGAATATGATAAGTCTTGCCCCCTCATCCTCACATAGTTTAACGGCATCAAACCAATTGACTTTTCTGGTCTCCAATCTCCAGCAGAGCTAAAGAGAAACGGATTGAAAATTACAGCTAACATGCGCGACGTCAATGTAGGATACCGGTGTAGTTTAGACAACAACGTCGCTCATGACGTCACAGTCATTTTCATTGAAAAAAAAATTGCAAAATTAGCGCAACGTAAATGATGGGCACTTAGAGCCGAATTTAACTTGGTAGTCAATGACTTTTATTTCACTTTCTGAGTCGCAATAGATTGACAAGTACAAATTCTGATTTTAATCAAATTATGTGGACTAGTTTTCACCAAATGATAGTTTATGCCTGAAAATCAGCGAGATTTTCGAAATTTCCCATTACGTTATGTACAAATTGACTGTAATATTGCCCATTTTAAGATAGTTTCCCGACAAAACCAAGTAACTTGATAACCATATTGTTTATTACGTATATAGGCGTAAATGCGTGCTCTTATAGGCGTAAATGCGTGCTATTTCTTGTTTATCAATGAACCACTACAGAAGCTGAGGGTGAGGTTCGGTACCTGTAAAACCGGTTTAAGCCCACCAGTAACTTTGTGTTACTGATCGTTCCAAGTCGATACTTCTGTGGTGGTTCTTTTTGTTTTATGTTTTGGTGTTTAAATTTTATGTGCTGTTGGCGCCTTATGTATGTTTTCATATTTTTAGTAAAGTTAAGGTAACTGAGTGGCCACCTATTGGGAAAATAGCTTCTCATTCGGCTTACGATATGTTTCATGGTATAAGTACCTGATTGTTAGTTTGTTTTTTTCCCACCTCGGGTTTTGGAGTGGGAATCTTCTTCTGATTGCGCCTTTTCCTGATCTTTGCCTACTTGTACCTTCTTAAATATCAAAAGATATCTATCTATGTATCAGTATTTATGGTTCTTTACCTTTATTATGTCCATATACATGTAGTTCGAAGGGCAAGTCTTCGTTTCATAATCCATACCATTCAAGCGTTTGTTCAGGACATCAACTGCATTCTCCAATGTTTTTATTTCAATCTCTAAGTTAGTCTCAATCTCGGCAGTTTGTATTTGTTAGACGGCAAACATTACGAAACCATGCCCATGAAATATAAAGAAATTTTTATTAAAGTTGTAGGATACTGTTCTTATTTTTGCTCAAAACATACACTGTGGGTACACGTTAGAGGCGGTTCTAAAGAGTACCCACAATGTATGTTTTGGATCAAAAATAAAAAAAATTAGGTATACCCTTGCAAACCGGCAAACCTCAGTTTTTCAATATAAAACTGTGGTTTAAGGGGGTGTACATTTCACGGAAATGTTTTCCGGATAGAAAGGTACAAGTAGGCAAAGATCAGGAAAAGGCGCAATCAGCAAAAGATTCCCACTTCAAAAACCAAACTAACAATCAGGTACCTATACCATGAAAACATTTCGTAAGCCGAATGAGCAGCTATTTTCCCAATAGGTGGCCAATCAGTTACCTTAACTTAACTAAAAATATGATAACATATATAAGGCGCCAACAGCACAAAAATATTAAACACCAAGACATAAAACAAAAAGAACCACCACAGAAGTATCGACTTGGAACGATCAGTAACAAAAAAGTTACTGGCGGGCTTAAATCGATTTTACACGGCCGTAACCTCACCCTCAGCTTCTGCAGTGGTTCATAACATTTAGTTAGTTCTTCGGTCCTCGTGGTGAATCTCTAATTCAATGAATCATCAAGAACAAACAAATAAATCATGATTAACATCCTGATGAATCAAAAACCAGGACTCACAGATTCAGTAGGCTGCCCGACGATGGAGATCCCTGGGCGCCGAATAACTTACTAACTCCGGAGCAAAAGAAAAACATCAGTTGGACCCTGCCAAAATTAGCGAGAACCATGATCCCCAAAGATAAAAGTTAACGGTAACTTAAATAGCCATACTACTGCTTGTAAATACATACTTGTCATTTTAATCACCTACATTGTCAATGGTTAATGACATTAACAACTTAATGTCATTACTTATTTGAGTGCCGTTCCCAAGCTGTATGAGCCTTTGCGTGGGAAAACAAACAATTTGGATTCTGACCAGGTCCCACACAACTGGGCTGTACAGTCACAAAAGAAGTCCAGAAGCTTTAAAGTTCGGAATTAAGAAGAAGATGCATTTAACTATACATGTAGCGAAAACATGCACAAGTTACTGCACAGCTGATCTGCGCCTTTGGTTTTGCATATGCAGATTCCTGGTTATCTTATGCGGCGGCTCGTATCGTTTTAATTGGTTCCGACAATGACATTCGTCGGAGAAAAAAATAGGGTTGTCCTACTTTGTAGGGCACATTTGTTTATCAGAAAGCTACTTTAATGTCTTATTTTGTAAATCATTTTTAGATGCGTGATATCTATAATTAACATGAATGCCCTTCCTCAGCAGTTTTTCTTTTTAATTAGTACTTTGAACATCCTCTGTAACTTTGATAAATTACTTAATTGTAACTTATATGCCATACTGTATATGTTTTCATGGACATTGTTTAATTAGTTAGTTTCAGTAATGTTTAAATTAATGTGCCGTTCAAGCAGTATAGTTTTCATAAATATTTTCAATAGCCTCCTTCAGCAGAATCAATGGAAGTTAATCACTTATTTCACCTACATCCTATTTGTCTTTAGAATTATAATTATAATTCCCAAATCTCTTTTGAGCACTTTTTAAAGATTTTATTTACTTGACATAGTATTTTCCATTTTTATATTCACCTCAAAAACGTACCTTTTACGACATTTTCTAGCTGTATCGTTTTCATAAGCAGTTTCTCTTCATAGTCGTAGGATGAGCATTTTTCGTCCAAACCTAATGTTGTAGAAAACAAAGCCAGAAAAAACAATTCATATAACACTGCCATTGTGTGTACATATATATGTGTCGAATATTTTCTTATACAGCTTATTCTGTAGTTCAGCCTCTGAACCTGGTTTCTGTACATTGCCTTAATTTATATAATACGACATTCTATATTTCCCGAAGCATAATTTTGTTAATTAAATGTTTATGACATTAAATAAAATTTGCTATATTATATTCTAGTATGACCCATGTTTATTTAATAGCACATTAAACGGCAGCTGCAATACTTCCCCATTACGAAAACTTGCCCATGCAATATACAGAGATTTTTTAGCTTTAAAAATTGAAAATTTTCAACTGAAAAATTATGATATTTTTCTTATTTTTGCTCCAAACATTGATTGTGGGTACACGTTAGAACCGCCTCGCCGAGGCGGTTCTAACGAGTATCCACAATCTATGTTTTGGAGCAAAAAAAAAAAAAAGAATAATAGGTATACCCTTGCATACCCCAGTTTTGCTATATAAAAGTTGAGTTTAAGGGGGTATACATTACACGGACGTGTTATCCTGATGCTCTAGAACTAGTGCCCATTCATTCAAAGGGAGTACTAATTAGATGGTTTATGGTGGACCATAGTTGGTTGATTAATTTAAACATCTAATTCAAACCGTTGGTTCACCGACCCAAATGATGAAGATCAAGCATGTCAGCCTGACTGTGTGTCACCCGTTTATTAAACAAGCAATGCATTACGAAACCTTGCCCATGATATAAACAGAGATTTTTAGAAGAATAAAAAAAAGAAATTTGCATTGGATTTTTTTTTTGCCTCAAAACATACATTGGGGGTTCTAACGATTTCCCACAATCTATATTTTGAAGCAAAAATAAGAAAAATATGTACATTGTATACCCATATATGCCCAAGTTTTAGTATATAAACGTGGGGTTTAAGGGGATAAACATTTCACGGGGATGTTTTCCTGATGTAAACAAACAATGGTTTACTCGTAGCAAACAATATGGACTTGCTCTTAGACAAGCTGTAACTTGGACAATCATGCCATATAGCTACAGACGACTGGTGATTCCAAATTTTCCGTTTGGCTGCAATGTCCATGCAACCATTACGAAAATATGCCCGTGCAATATACAGAGATTTTTTGAGCTTTAAAATGTGAAAAATTTAAGCTGAAAATGTTTGATATTTTTCTTATTTTTGCTCAAAACATAGATTGGGGGTACACGTTAGAACCGCCTTGCCGAGGCGGTTCTAACGAGTACCCACAATATATGTTTTGGAGCAAAAATAAGACAAATAGGTATACCCCTGCATACCCCAGTTTTGCTATATAAAAGTGGGGTTCAATGGGATATACATTACACGGACATGTTTTCCTGATGACTGTATATGTTAAAGTTTAATACATTGCATCGATATGGGGTTTCGCCGAAAAGTTGTGTGTGAAGGAAAGTTAGTTTCATGTCAAAATCTTCATCTTAGTTTTTCCTAATAGGACCTGCAAAAACTTTGAAAATCGGTCAGCAGACAAAGTTTTAACGGGCAAAATGAATTTTGAATAGGGCCTTGCATTGGCAAGGGAGATTATCCATGATCATGGAAATAGGCATTTTTTCGAAAGGTTTTACTTGATCATGAAGATTTTGTCTCAGGTAAGACATTGTGTAATTTTACAACGATTTTGAGAAATCATAATAAATACCAAGAATTTCATTTTTTGCGAGAAAATATTTACCTGCCTGTCATGAGATTCCTTCTACAAAATGTTTTTGATCACAACTTTTTATTTGTCCACCGATTTTCATTATTTTGGTGCACAGTTTTCGAAAAACTAAATGCTCAGTTGTGCAAAGAACGTATTTCATCTAGATTTTAGCAGTTGCAAAATATCTACGAAAAACCATTATCGAAAACTAGGAAACACACTTTAGTTTAATAGTTACTTAAATATTGTCCATGCACTTAACTAAATCGGTTCATTTTTACCATGAAAGAAACCTATCTACAAGTATCAGCTTTTCTAAAAAGCTGGTGGGCGTTTAGCTAAATTTCGGTTGACACAGTCTTGCAGTGTTGTGAGTAGATACATGTACTTTGTTGAGTTTAACGTTGCTGTCAACATTATCTGTAATATCATGATGGTGCCTGGTTGTGATAGGGAGCTCAATGCTCACTTTTACAGTGGCCTCACTGTTGTATCAGATCCCTGACACTTTACCTGATATCACCCATAGTCACATTATACTGACAATTTTTTTTTGGCCAAACTTAATTCCGATGACTGGTCTTAACTAAATCGCGGATTGATGGGTTCCCCCGGGATTCGTCCCATTAATATCTAAAACACGATAAATGTGGTTTTCACGCCTAAACTGTGTGGTGTACCTAAATTGATATACGCTGTTATACTGAGGTGACCCCGACTTGTGGTGCGCTACTAATGACTAAACCGCGGTAAATAGTTGAACCAGTGTAGACCGGAAGAAGCAAGAATAAAGTATTGAACAAACACTCCCAGGTATGGTCAAAATTGTGTAAGTGCTCCAGCGTACATATGACTTATACTAGGCGCCCACAATCACCAAAGTGCTATTGTCTATCAAAGAAGCCGTATATCCGTACCTCAGAGATAGGTTTGCTCTACATTTCTATATAAAGTATTCTGAGACTTTGAAATAATGGATGGGATTGGGAGATGGGGCTATCATTCTTTTAAAGGGTCTGGATGGGGTATAATCATTAGTATCTCGAAATCAAGGGGAATGGAGAAACCACTTTGAGTTTTCCGAAGTTCGAGATAAGCAAATTGAGACCAGGCAAGGTTCTTGGAAAATCCCAACACTTTCCCATTCGCGGACTAAGAAGGTCTCCTTTCGATTTCCACCATGTTTATCCCATCGATAGGGATTTCAAATGTATATTCCCCGACCTGACACATGTCAAAACGTTCTTAAACAATTCCAGTGACGAAAGGTTGCGTGTTGATATCAAATCGGCAAAGACCGATTTTGACTTCAAAGTTCGACACAGGAAGGGTGAAACTAATGTTCTTTTTTCTGTGGGGAGCGATTTATCACTTCGACATAGCCGAGGTTTCGTCATAACCGAGTTCGACACAAGCAAGGTTGAAATACAATTACACATAGGGAGAGACGCTCGAGAGTCAGAGATCACTTCGACATAAGTTGGATTTTCGAGACAACCGAGTTTGAGATAGCGCAGGTGGCCCGAATATTCCGAATTCGGCACTTTGCTAGCTTCTAGCACATTAGAGTTGCCCAGAACCAGGTTTTGCCCAGAACACTTTCGGACTCTCGTAAACGTAAATCTAGATCTCATGGTATACGGAAAAAGGGTAATGACAAACGTAAGCGGTGTGCTGCATTGAAATTGAACATTTCTCTTAATGATTTAGCTGTTAAACTAAGGATTCACGGTCGACATCCAATGCTGTCGTATCTTAGTTCTCTACCTATTGCTGCATTACGTTCCTTCGACACAGAGGCTAATATATTTTACGATAGAAATCATCAAATGTATGACGCTGCACTAATAACAAGATGTTATACTCAGCATGCTCTTCGTCCATTTATCGATTCCGATCTAATCACATTAGAAGTTTTATTAAAATTCCTTTCATCAATAAAGGAATTGACTTTATTGATTTACCAAGCATATTCCAGGATAAATCGGTGATACAGTCTATACCTACCTACTTCCAAAATTCAGAACCTCCTATTATTTGTTACAAATATAACAAACCAATCAGAAATACAATTTTTAATTTCAATAAACTTGTTTCTGATCTTGATATCCATGCTAATACTCCGAAGTCTTGAGATTGTAAAGATTCAAAATATGTTTATCAACCCGCTGGACATATTGTTACTGGAAATTTAAAAATAATTTCGGATTCTAGAATTCGCAAAATTGTTTCTAAAGGTCCGAAATATAGATTCCCTTCCTACATTAATTTCGACAAATGTAGAGAGGAGACTTCATCTGCATTAAATGATTTCGGTAATCGATGGTGTAAACGAGAGGGTGTTGAGGATAGTTGACCGTCACTCGTATCTCGTTGTATAAGCGATTCTTACGTTTCTATCCATAGACTTGTATTAGACATGGACCTGAGATGTGGGCTTCGGTTATACCTTGTTCTTTCATTTGAGAGATTTTGCATTGCGATTAAGTGCATTATTTTTTCTATAACCGGTATGAGTGCCGCGCTTCTTTTGGCAGTATCAACACAGAACTCCCAACTATGACTATCACAAAAAGATTAGGAATTACATTAACCCCCCTTAGGTTGCATGCCGCGTCTACTGTACGGATTCCTCATTCAACTAACAATTTTCAAAATTTATTACCTACTGTTAGGGTGACACCTCTTAATTTATTTTCGGCATCTATTGTTAATCTACACGGAGCTTCTAATTCTAATATGTTTCGTAATAATCTTCAGATAAGGTTATCTCCACTTAAATCACCAATTTTACTTAAATATATTAATCCGTTCAAGAGACCTGGAATGCACCCTAGTATTTCTAAGTGCAATGCCAAGAAGTGCAACTGTTGCAATCATTTATGCTCTTAGACTACTATCACTTCATCTGTGAATGGTAGGACATTTTCAGTGGTTAATGATTCTGATTTAGACTGAAAATCAATGGATCTTGTATATGTTCTTACTTGAAATACAAACAATTGTAGGATGCAATATGTTGGACAAACTTGTCGAACTTTGCAAAAACGATTTGGTGAGCACTATCGTAGAATCAGAAAGCCCAAAAATAATGATACTTTTCTGTACCAGCATTTTAAGCGCACTGGTCATTCTCCCAATAATGTTATAGTTCAACCAGTGGAAAAAATCTCATATGATGAAAATTCTTCTGTTAGATTCAAAAACATCAAACGATTTGAAACTGAACTTAAATGGATAAAATTATTGCAAACTCCCTTTCCACTGGGATTTAACGATAGCATTTACAATGAGGGAAATATTTCCAAAATGCCCGATTTTGATGTACTTACACTTTCAGAGTCTCGTAAACGTAAATCTAGATCTCATGGTATACGGAAAAAGGGTAATGACAAACGTAAACGGTGCGCTACAATGAAATTGAACACTTCCCTTAATGATTTAGCTGTTAAACTAAGGATTCACGGTCGACATCCAATGCTGTCTTATCTCAGTTCTCTACCTATTGCTGTATTACGTTCCTTCGACACAGAGGCTAATAGATTTTACGATATAAATCATCAAATGTATGACGCTGCACTGTTAACAAGATGTTATACTCAGCATGCTCTTCGTCCATTTATCGATTCCGAATCTAATCACATTAGAAGTTTTATTAAAATTCCTTTCATTAATAAAGGAATTGACTTTATTGATTTACCAAGCATATTCCTGGATAAATCAGTGATACAGTCTATACCTACGTACATGTACTTCCAAAATTCAGAACCTCCTATTATTTGTTACAAATATAATAAACCAATCAGAAATACTATTTTTAATTTCAATAAACTTGTTTCTGATCTTGATATCCATGCTAATACTCCTAAGTCTTGAGATTGTAAAGATTCAAAATTTGTTTATCAACCAGCCGGACATATAGTTACTGGAAATATAAAAATAATTTCGGATTCTAGAATTCGCAAAATTGTTTCTAAAGGTCCGAAATATAGATTCCCTTCCTACATCAATTTCGATAAATGTAGAGAGGAGATTGCATCTGCATTGAATGATTTCGGTAATCGATGGTGTAAACGAGAGGGTGTTGAGGATAATGCTCTTAAAGAATGGAAAAGAAGTATCTTCACTATCGTGGATAAACGTATACAGTTTTATTCACAAAATACTAATCTTTTACCTCCTAAACCTAAATCGTCATTTAGGCATTTGGAGCAGGGTATCCAAGAATTTCACAGAAAGTATGTCTTGGCTCCGGCAGACGAAGCCGCAAACAATGTTGTTGTTGTTTGTAGGCTTCACTACGTTAACACCTTAAAACAGGAGCTAGATGGTACCAGGGCTTATCTGGAGACAGATACTGATGAAATGTCTGTAGTTAATGCCCACTTAAACGATTTACCTGTTAAGTTTTCTGTTTGTGTCAATGAAGGCCAAGACAAACTTCCTACGATGAATTGGTTACCTAAGCTTCACAAAAGACCATACAAAGCAAGATTTATTGCAAATTCTAGCTCTTGTACTACTACTGAACTTTCTAAATTATTAACTTCCTGTCTTACTGCTATCAAATCTCATGTTATAAGATACTGTGAGACAGTGTATGAAACTTCTAATAAAAATTGGTTTTGGTCAATAAAAAATTCTGGTGAGGTGCTCAATAAATTGAAGTGTAGAGGGTTCCGTGCGACGAGCTTGTCCACATATGATTTTTCTACTCTGTATACAACTTTACCACATAATCTAATTAAAGAAAAACTTCTGGATTTGATAGAGTGGACCTTCAAAAGGGCATAAAAAAAACTATGGTTCACTTTATTTGGCATGTAATGACAGAAAGGCTTTTTTCACTTCCTCTGACCAAAGTCGATATACACTTTGGTCATGTCAGAATGTGTGCGAAGCCTTATCCTATCTCCTGGATAATATTTATATTAGATTTGGGACCATGTTATACAGACAAATTGTTGGAATTCCGATGGGTACAAATTGCGCACCTCTCGTAGCTGATTTATTTTTATACTGCTACGAAAGAGATTTCATGGATTCTCTTAACCATGATAATCAAGCTGATGTTATCGAGGCTTTTAATTCCACTTCTAGGTACCTCGATGACCTTTTGAACATTGACAACCCTTATTTTGAAGGTATGGTCAATCAAATTTATCCATCTGAACTACAGTTGAACAAAGCCAATATCTCGGATACCGAAGCCCCCTTTTTAGATCTACATCTTTCTGTTGCAAATGGATTTGTTTCTTCTAAAATTTATGATAAGCGCGATGACTTTGAATTTGATATAGTAAGTTTTCCTTTTTTGGATGGTGACGTTCCTCGTCGTGCTTCTTATGGTGTATACATTTCGCATCTTATTAGGTTTGCTAGAATCTGCAATCATGTTACAGACTTCAACGCTCGAAATAAATGTTTAACGGCAAAACTTCTCCAACAGGGCTATCGGTATCATAAACTTCGAAAAAAATTTTCTAAATTTTATCGTAGACACTATGAATTGATTTCCAAATATAATGTTGGGTTAAAGACGCTTTTAAGTGAGGGCCTTTCGGAACCTGAATTTTATGGTGACTTGGTTTATAAATTTAAGAAACTTAAAGGTATTAATGATTTTTCTTTTCAGTTCAGAAAAATCATAACACGTTACAGACGTATAGGTTATAACTTGAATGTTATGCGACAGTCTGCATGCTTAGTTTTTAACCCAATCATGGTTGATAACTATGCTGCCTTCTTTAATTGCACGCCGGTGGGTCGGGCGTCAGACTCTATGATGGCCCCGACATAAAGCTATTCATTTTAGTTGGTTGGGGCCGGAGCTTCTTGTCTGTTGCTTGGCCCACCGGGGTCCAACTGGTGTTTTTCTTTTGCTCCGGAGTTAGTAGGTTATTCGGCGCCCAGGGATCTCCATCGTCGGGCAGCTTACTCAGTCTGTGAGTCCAGGTTTTTGATTCATCAGGATGTTTATCATGATTTATTTGTTTGTTCTTGATGATTCATTGACTAGTTAGAGATTCACCACTAGGACCGAATAACTAACTAAATGTTATGAACCACTGCAGAAGCTGAGGGTGAGGTTATGGCCATGTAAAACCGGTTTAAGCCCGCCAGTAACTTTGTGTTACTGATCGTTCCAAGTCGATACTTCTGTGGTGGTTCTTTTTGTTTTATGTCTTGGTGTTTAAAACTTTTTTTTTTGTGCTGTTGGCGCCTTATGTGTGTTTTCGTGTTTTTAGTTAAGTTAAGGTAACTGAGTGGCCACCTATTGGGAAAATAGCTGCTCATTCGGCTTACGGTGTTTTTCGTGGTATAAGTACCTGATTGTTAGTTTGGTTTTTTCCCACCTCGGTTTTTGGAGTGGGAATCTTTTTCTGATTGCGCCTTTTCCTGATCTTTGCCTACTTGTACCTTTCTCCAAGTTACAACGAAATTTTGAATGTTTTGTTTGATATTGTGTCTGCCTGAAGGGAGGCAACCTCGGGTTTTTAGGGAAGCAATTTTGTACTGATTGCATCTGTTGTCTTCTTCTGCATTTTCACATTAAAAGAGGTTTTGTTGTGAATTATCTTTACATTGACAGTTTATTCTGTCTTTTGGCCTGTTGCATTCGTCATCTGTGATATTGGTTGATATTACCTGCTAGAAAAGAACTAGTCATTTTGCACTTTATGCGTAGTCCATATCTTTCGCGCATGATGTCTTGGACTTTCTTATTTAATTATTTTCTTCCCGAACTTTCCATCCTTTCTTCGGAAAAAAACTATAAATCTCTTATTTCTGATTTTAAGATGAAGAATTCGTTCATTTAATGCTATGCCTGTAATCCTGTGTTAAAGCGAACAGGGGTAATTTTTCTTGCCCACCAGATAGAAAATACCTATGTTTTACCCTGGTAAGAAATCCTTATCTTACCTGCGTTATCTCACCCAGGTTATCTTACTCAGGGATTTCTTAAAGAAAATAAATGGGCAGCCGCACAAGAGAACCAAAATTCTGCATATGAGTAACCAAAGGCGCAGATAGGCTGATCAGTGCCTTTGTTTTCGCTACACGTATAAGTAGTAATGGGCGTCAGAATCCCTATTTTTCCTAAATCTGAAATTTCATGCTTCTAGCATGTTACGTTACGATAGATAATGGTATCACTCGATTCACCGTCTGGCATTATCTGATATCACTCGGCAAGCATCGTGATGCCAAACGGCGACACCTTGGACAGACGTGTCTATCTTATCAACAACCTTATGACAACTCATCCTAAGGTATGTGCAGTGTTACATATTGTTCATTTAAAATATCTTCTCATTATTAAAATGTATTTATTAGGTTAAAGACTAATCGCGAAATTAATAGCCACCACAGTTGCCTCACTGGCGCTTCAATGACAGTACAGGTATATAAGAAGCCACACGATCTTATGATGGAATTCTAAAATAAAACTATTCGCCGCTAGACCTTCCTGTAGTCCACAAATATTTCTAAAACGAAGAGGCCAATCGATCCAATCATTACAAGTGACAAAGGTAGGCACAGAAACTCCTGGTATGTCATAACAGCGGACAAATGACTATTGATATGATGTTACTGTAGTAGATAGAGCTAAATGGTTATACAGCTTAATTAGAATCAGCGAGTAGTTGTAGGCAATGAAGTTACATTTTGCGCATATAATTTGATACCGTTGGACATAGCTGAGATTGTCATTGACAACCACTACAATCTGTAAGTAATAATATTTTATTTATTTATTTATTTATTTATTTATTTATTTATTTATTTATTTATTTATTTATTTATTTATAAAAAATCAATCAATCATTATATCTGTTATTATATTCTTCGAGCAAAAATTGTATTATTAATTTATTGGTTTATTTATTTACAATAAAAATGAAAAAAATAAAATAAATGGAAATAAAATACGTGTACGTATATTACTTCATTTATGTGTTAATTCGTTATCATTTTATTTGAGTATCTGGGTGGTAAACAAATTTATGCCATGTAAGTTAGGTACGGGTCGTCAACCCGTTTACGTGAAGTAACCATTTACGTGATTTCGCTTTTGTAACGCAGTCGTTAAATGGTGCTATTTTTGATTTTGAATGGTGGAATTGGACACCAGCTGTCGTTTTCGAAAACGAACAGGGATTTGTTGTGAGCTGTTATTAAAATTTCCATTGTTTGTTTATTCTGTCTGTTTTCCTGAATATTTACATTTTTATTGCAATCGCCCTAGAGGAAAGTATCTTCTTGCTGTTCTTCATTTCCCAATGAAAACATTAAGTTACGTGATTTCGCTTTTGTGACGCAGTCGTTAAATGATGCTATTTTTGAATTTAAATGGTGGAATTGGACACCAGCTGTCGTTTTGGAAAACGAACAGGGATTTGTTGTGAGCTGTTATTAAAATTTCCATTGTTGGTTTATTATGTTTGTTTTCCGAATTGAAAACAGCTTGAAACAGACATGTGCATTAGTGTTCGAAGCCGTTTTCAATTAGGCCGTGTTCAAACAGCAAAACCATGTTCAAATCATGAATTTCGCATGCCGTTTGAGCATGGGTTTCGGCTATAATCCTTGAACGTCATTGGTCATACGACATGACGTCACTGTCTTCCGTAAAAACAATATGGCCAGAGCTCAAGAAATTCCTCGGTTTTCGGCAATTTTTGCGTTGTTAGTGCTAATAACGAGATTTTGTACACAGCTGGATCGTCAACCCGTTTACGTGAAGTAACCTTTTACGTGATTTCGCTTTACATTACGAAAACATGTCCATGTAACATACAGAGATTTTTAAAGTTGTAAAAACGAAAATTTTCAGTTGAAAAATTTCAATATTTTTCTTATTTTTCCTCAAAACTTAGATTGTGGGTACACGTTAGAACCGCCTCGCCGAGGCGGTTCTAACGAGTACCCACAATCTATGTTTTGGAGCAAAAATAAGAAAAATAGGTATACCCCTGCATACCCCAGTTTTGCTATATAATAGTGGGGTATAAGGGGGTATTCATTACACGGACATGTTTTCGTGATGAAATTTGTGACGCAGTCGTTAAATGGTGCTATTTTGTATTTTTAATGGTGGAATTGGACACCAGCTTACGTTTTGGAAATTGAACAGGGATTTGTTGTGAGCTGTTATTAAAATTTCCATTGTTTGTTTATTCTGTCTGTTTTCCGAATCAAAAACAGCTTCAATACGCCATGTGCATTACTGTTCGAAGTAGTTTTCAATTAGTCTGTGTTCAAACAGGCAAACCATGTTCAAATCATAAATTTCACATGCCGTTTGAACATGGGTTTCGGCTAAAACCCGTGAACGTCATTGATCATTACGGCATGACGTCACTGTTTTCCTTAGAAACAATATGGCTGACGCTCAAGAAATTTCTCGGTTTTCGGCAAATTTTACGTTATTGCTATTATTAACGAGTTTTTTTACACATCTGTAAAAATGCAAGGATAACGTTCAAACATGCTTTTTTAAATGCATGGAAAACATGTCCGTGTAATGTATACCCCCTCAAATCCACTTTTATATAGCAAAATTGGTTTTACAGGGGTATACATATTTTAACTTATTCTTGATCCAAAACATAGATTGTGGGTACTCGTAAGAACCGCCTTAGCGAGGCGGTTCTTACGTGTATCCACAATCAATATTTTGAACAAAAATATAAAAAACATCCAACTTTTCCTAATAAATTTTCAATTTTTACAGCTGAAAAAAAAATTACCTGTATATTGCATGGGCAAGTTTTTATAATGATTTGGAAGAAGTTTTAGCCCTCGGCCCATGTTTGATCCAAATAACATCAGACATAACATCATGTTAACTCGCCTCCTACAATTTGTGTGACAATGATCACGTAACAAGAATTACCAAATTTATTCCATCAAGAGCAAAATATCATAAGGAAAAGATAATGCAATGATGATTAAAATATAGATACCAAAACCATCTTATTGACACTTCTAGATAATATAAAACACGACAACACGGCAAATCTAAATGTGTAATCATGATTTCCGACAACATGTCAAAAGCAACTAAAACTGGAAATTGCATCTGAAGATTAGAGACGTCTGACTCTGGAAGTAGTGGGTGTATACAACTGGTAAATCGATACCTTTTACTACTAAAATACTTTGATATCATGAAATATTTAAAATGACACGTCAATTATGATATACTCATCAAAAGAAGTTTTGCACCAGTTAATATTTTTCTCATTTTAAAATAATGTTAATTATAGATCTTTTTCAAATAAACTTTTAAAACTTAATACCATGTTAAAGGCCTGGACTTCGTGAATAACAAATCAATATTTTTTCTTAAAAAGATAAAAAAAAAAGTGTGTAAAAATGCATGTTTTAGAAAACACCAAAATTTTGGATGCAGCAAAAAGCCCGCATCTTTTTTTTTTTTTTTTTTTTTTTTTTTTTTTTTTTTTTTTGGGGGGGGGGGGGCGGCTTCAAAACCTGAATTTGTTTCACATCCTCACTCAAGATACTGAAAGCAATCATTTAAAGCAAAAAACTAAAAATTGAAATTTTTGGACAAAAACACTTTTTTGACCAAAAATAACGATTTTTGAGATTTTGTTTAAATTCTCAGATAAAGCTTAGTAACTCATCTCTCCAATAAAAAGGGTTGTTTTTCCTTCAAACACAGCATGCTTAATGTTTAACTGGAGGTACTGCTTTTCAACCCATCCAAATTCCGACTTTTTAAAAAAGCTGCAAATCAAACACATACTCATGCAGCATCTTTGACATGAGATCGCCTTTAACAGAAAGAAAACAATCGGCAGGTTGTGGTGTCCAAAGATCTCATAGTGATCAAAAATTGAAATGAATTTTGATTTTACTCATTTTCTCCAATTTTTTTTTTTTTTTTTTTTTTTTTTTTTTTTTTTTTTTTTCAAAAATTGCAATTTTGTCAAAAATGTATTTTTACCAAACTTTTGAGATGTTAAAATTGTTTTTAGGCTTAATCATTAGCTTTGGGACTCCTCTAGTGTGTAAATTGGGAAACAAGAAATTTGTTCTTAACTCTGTGTCATTTTTGGTGGAATTTTTTTCGATTTTCCAATTTTCTGTATTTACTGAAAATAGGAATTTTCATTTTTTCCTAAAATCGTTTCCGCAACTTGTTTTGGTCTTATCACACACATTTTCAAACTCTTTCAGACTGTGAAGATTCAAAAAGGTAGGTTGAAATTTTGTTAGTCAAAAAGTCACTTAAAAATATGAAAAAAAAAATCTAAATGGTGCAAAACTTCTTTTGAAAGGTATATTAGTTGATTTACCTTCACAAGTAACGCAAATAAAGGATTTTTGTGAGCTGCAGCTTGCTAGGTATAGGTAAATTCTTTGACTGTGCCGCTTGAGATCATACGATGGAGTTTTGCAAACACGGTAAGAGGTGCACCTATTTGTTTTACACAAATGTTTTATTGAGAACATAGCTATTTAAGCAGTCCGATCAACAAGTGTATCTTTGTCAGAGGTTAAGCAGCATGGTCAAAGTATTTTACCTATAGAGTATCTGAAAATAAACGTGGTATTTTCATTGACTAACGTCTTAAAGTATATGTAAAATACTTTGACCGCGCTACTTGACCTCCGACATAGATACGCACTCTCCGGCGTCCGGCGTCCGTCGTTTACAATTTCAAAGATCTTCTCCTCTAAAACCGCTTGGCTAATCAAAGCCAAACTTTCTGTGGAGCATCCATATGAAGGGGGAACGACGTTGTATGAATGGTCAAGGTCACATGACCAAGATGGCCGCCATGGCTATAAATAGCAAAAACTTTTTTTAAAAAATCTTCTTCTTCAGAACCAGAAGGCCAATGATTTTGAAACTTGGCATGAAGCATCAGGCAATGGAGCTCTACAACGTTTATATAAATCGTGACCCTGGGATGACCTTTATCTTTTTACAGCAAGGTCAACTGAGGTTGCTCATGCATTTGAATGGGAAATAATAGGAAAATGTCATTTAATGGCAGAACACTTGCTGGGAATGAGGCAATGAACAGAAAATTTATGTTTATGAAAATATTTTGGGCCCAGGGGGTGTCTGCCTCTGTCCCGGGACTATATACATGTATATGACCAAAATATCCAAACATCTTCTTCTCTGAAACAGCTAGGCCAATCAAAGCCAAACTTTGTGTGGAGAATCCTTAGGAAGAGGAAATGAAAGTTTGTATAAATGGTCAAGTTCACATGACCAAGATGGCCACCATGGCTATGAGTAGCGAAACCTTTAAAACTCGTCTTCGTCAGAACCAGAAGGCCTATGATTTTGAAACTTGGCATGAAGCATCTGGGAATGTAGCTCACAATATTTTTATAAATCATGACCCTGGGATAACCTTGACATATTTTACAGCAAGGTCAACGTAGGTGACCCATGCATTTGTATGGGAAAAAATAGGAAAATGTCATTTAATAGGAATGAGCAAATGGACAAAAGATTTATGCATATGATAGTATCTAGGCCCAAGGGTTGTTTGCGCCGGCCCTGGGGCTATATACATGTACGTGTATATGACAAAAAATATTCAAACATTTTCTTCTCTTAAACCGCTTGGTCAGTCAAAGTCAAATTTTATGTGGATTATCCTTAGGAAAAGTGAATAAAGGTGTGCATAAATAGTCAGGGTCACATGACCAAGATGGCCACCATGGATATAAATAACAAAACACTTTAAAAATCTTGCTCTTCAGAACCAGAAGGCCTATGATATTAAAACTTTGCATGAAGCATCAAAGAATGGAGGTCTTTAAAATTTATAATAATCATGACCCGGGATGACCTTGACCTATTTTATGGCAAGGTCAACTTAGGTCGCCCATGCATTTGACTAGAGAAAATTGTTAAAATATCATTTAAAAGGTAAATTGGAAAATGGACTAAATTTTCATGATTTGAAAAGACATTGATTCCAGGAGTAAGTCTCACCCTGCCCTGGTGTTATATACATGCATATTATCATTGTAGTCAAACACGTTTATTGGTATATATCTCATGTCTCAGGTGAGGGTTTACAGGACCATTGGTCCTCTGGTCTCATATGTGTCCAAAGCGGGCTCGAACCCACACCAGACACAGCGGTGAGATGATCAAGTGATTAAGAAACAACACTCTTAACCGCTCGGCCGCGACGGGGGACGCCATAGATACGCATTTGTTGATCAAACTGCTTAAATAAGTACCCAGCAGGCACATGACGTCAGAATGACGTCATATCGACGTCGACGTTGCATCGACGTGGATATGACGTCATTATGACGTCATGTGCCCGCTGGGTATGTTTTCAATAATGCGACTCTATGATGGGAATTGATGAATGACCACCAGCTTCTCATGGGACAATGTGTGAAACAAATAGGTGCCAATTTTCTAGTGTTTCAAAAATGTTACCACTTGAGTTCAAGTGGCACGGTCAAAGTATTTTAACTATATGTATTGGGATCCAACCAATGTCCATGTTATACGTATACCATACATTCTGTTGACTTCTCTGTTGTACTCGTCACATCAGGAAAATATGTCCGTGCAATAATACCCCCTTAAACCCCACTTTTATCTAGAAAAACTAGGGTTTGCAGGGGTATATCTATTTTTTCTAATTTTTGCTCCCAAACATAGATTGTGGGTACTCGTTAGAACCGCCTCGCCTTGTGTACCCACAATCTATCTTTTGAGCATTTTTTTTTCATTTTTACAACTTTTAAAATCTCTGTATATTGCATGGACATGTTTTTGTAATGACCTTTGTATTTTGTTGTGGTAACCCGGATGTATGCGATGGGAAGAGATAGTGATCTTACACTTCACTGGTGTGGAAACATTTGGGTTGAGTCGAGTTCACATTACGAAACACACCCATGTAATATACAGATTTTAAAAATTGTAAAGACTGAAATTTTTAGCACATTATTTTATACATGTATATATATTTTTCTTATTTTTGCTCAAAATATAGCTTGTGAGTACACGTAAGAACCGCCTTGCCGATGCGAATTTAACGAGTACACCGCAATCTTTGTTTGAGAGCACCGCAATCTTTGCTTGAGCAATATAATGCATTGTCAGTTGACATTCGAACATAAAAGACAAATTAGAAGTTTAACTTTTAGCCATGGGTCAAGTTGAAGATAATTTGGCTACTCAAGTCATGAAACTTTACGTAATGATTTGATATTGCATAATTAATTTGATCTATTTGCATGCATGACTTTTGTAAAAACAACTTTTAAGAGAAGGTTTTTGTCTGCTAGATAGAAATAAAACTGAGATCAAAATTTTGAGAGCAGTATTATCCAAACAGAGCTAAATATATAAAATGTTAGTTAGGAAATGAATCTAAACCAATAATAAATTTTCTGATTTCTCAGACTACCCCCGCTAATCTCAAAGAAGCAAAAAGGAAAATAGATGATGAACGGGGAGACCGTTTAGGGCCGCCAAACTGTATAACATCAGCTGCAGTGATAGCACATTACGAACACTTGCCCATGCAATATAAAGAGATATTTTTTAAAAGCAAAAATGGAATTTTTTATTAGAAAATGTTTGATTTTTTAAATGTTTTCACTCCAAAAATACATTGTGGGTACACGTTAGAACCGCCTCAGCGCGGCGGTTCTAACGAGTACCCACAATCTATGTTTTGGAGCAAAAATAAGAAAAATAGGTATACCCCCGCATACCCCAGTTTTGCTATATAAAAGTGGGGTTTAAGGGGGCATACATTTCACGGACACGTTATCCTAATGGATAGCAAATGAACATATAACTGAGATCCTTTACGAGCAGTGGGCATATTAATGATAAAAGGGATGGGTCATTACGCTTAGATTTGGCAAAATGGAGCCAAAGTGAAATACTGTAATTTTGGCAACTTTCAACAAGATAGTCGATATAAGATTAGTATTATCCAAACAGAACCAAATATATAACACTTTGGTTGGAAAATGGATCTTTGTTGTTGTTCAACTTGTTGAATTTCTCGTAAACGGTTGCTGATATTTTCCTAATATTTTATATTTGGATACATATTGATGATATGCTTTAAATTAGACATGAAAATGGTCAGTCTGAGGAACTTCAGTTTTTCACCCCATTTTCTGCAATTTTTCACAAAATTATAGTTGTCAGTAAAATTTAGGGGGCAGGGTAGATTAAACTTGAATATTACACATCTTCAAATTAATTGCACTAATTCGATGTTTATTTTAGCAGCAGTATATGTGTACATGGTCTTCTAAGTCAGTCTTTCTGTCTTCGATGTGATAGTTTTAAACGTTTGGGTGGTTTAACATCCGAAAAAAGGCTTTTTTTAAGTTGTTGGTTCTCTCTTATATGCACACTAACCTAATATATTTCTTTCTTTTAATCGAACAATATTACCAAATTCTATGTTATGTGAAAATACAAGAAAAAGTTTGAATCTGCAAATATGGGTTTGGCACATTTCAAAATATTGATTTTTTCCGACTTTTCAAGTATGGGGGTAGGGTTGGAAAACGACTTGTAAACTTTTGTCATCCACTTCAAGTTGCAAATTTTCTATGCTTTTAGTCAAAAATAGCCTGCATTATGTAAATATTACTACTTTTGACCGCATTCAAGGTGCATTTTTGTTCAAGACAGGTATGTTTCAAAGAATTGAAAATCAAATTAATTTTACTAAATTTAAAACACGGTGTTCAGTGGTCTCATTCACAAGCCTGTAGCATGAAATAATGCACACTACCCTATACTTATTTTGTTTTCAAATGTCTTGTGTGGTTTCTTGGAATCAAAAAAGAGCAGTAAGAACAAAAATGTTTGAATACTTTTTTCATTGGCAGCGAACATCCTTAAACCGCTAATGAATCTAAGACGTTATTCGTTATTTTTTTATTTTTTTATTTTTTATTTTATTTTTTTTTATTTTTTTTTTCATTCAGGCTGGTGTCAAAAACAATGACACCATCTAGGCGGGTAATAACAGTGACTTTATGGAATAATGAATACATTGATATGCCCCGAAGTTTTTGCAGATCACGGGTCGGCACAGTTATGAGTAATAACATTCTACCTAGCTAACTCCTCTTGTCTGAAATAATGCCCCCTCCATAAATCCTTCATTTTATTTGTGTTTCTGGACCGTACATGCTTGTGTGTTCTCATTAAAATGTATGTTTGTCGCGTAAATAGTTTCCAGGTTGGATAACATTCTTTTTGAGAGGAAAGATTGCTATTGGTGCTGTGCTGTTCGAAACAATCTGAATAAGTTTTATATAATCTAAAATATTCAAAAAAATAGGCACATTTGTTAGGAAATCTGAGAGTTATTTTCTTAAGGTTTAAATGTAAAATATCCTCTTTTTACTTTCTAATGAAGACTGGTCTACAAGCTTTCCTATTGCTTATTAAAGTAACTAACAGTACAACGGGTTCAAATATCTATGAAGACATCCAAGGCCCCCGCTTTTTCTCGCCAGTATATGGTTGCAATTATACTTGTTTATTAAGCAATATAAAATGTTAACACCTGATGGTTATATTGAAGTAAGGCATTTTTTTTTCTTTTTTCTGCAGACGTAACTTAATGACAAGTTTCTCCCAGAACAACGATATTTCACCTCAAATGAGGTCAAAGACATTATTGGTCAGGCGAAGTTTATTTATATTTTATTCTTTAATAATCATCTCGAATTTTACAGCTGTATGAAAAAAAGTTTATTGCATGGGCGTGCTGTCGTAATGCACGGTCGAAGCTTCGTCATCTGAAGGTGATAGCCTGTACACCCCTAGCCTGTAAATCCGCGTTTGTTTATGCTGCTCTCCCATATACCGAATATCCCTTGCGAATGCTAAAATTTGAAATTCGCGCTGAAATTACCGAATATGATGCGAATGGACGGGGCGGGGCTTGTACAAAACGATGTCTTTGCGAAAGCGTTAAGAATGCTTGCGGATCCTTACAAATGTCTTAAGAATGTTGCGATTGATTGCCATCCACACTACCGAATTCTTGAAAATGACATACGAATGTTCCGAACGCTTACAAATGCCGTTACAAATCATACGAACGTCTTGCAAACACCTTACAAATGAAGCGAATGTGTAGAGAATGCTTGCCGAATTCTTTTCATTTTTACTCATTCGCAAACATTGTAGCCAATAATATCAATGTAAAGAGAAATCATCCACAATGCCAAGGGGTATGGAAAAACTATGTCATTATTGATCCAAGTCGTCTCTTGAAACACACACCACTTTCTTGTTTCTCTCAAATTGCGATTTACACAATAAAAAAGACAATTTTACTGGGCAAACAACAATTTCAAGGGACTTAAGTTTGTCTGTCATACATTGATGGATAGCTTAAAGCTAAACACCATAAATAATGGCCTTTACTTGAAGGATAGGACCAGAATAAATAAACTATGCTAAAAACTGAGTCTTGAATGTAAAAATGTTGCGATTCACTAGCGATTCTTTACGGACATCAAAACTCAATAGATTTTAATGCTACCGAATCCTTGCAAATGGCTTGCGAGTGTTACAAATGTCTTGCAATCAATCCGAATTGTTTACGAATTCTTTACGAATATGTTAAGAATATGATTTCCTTGCGAATTTTAGGAGCATGTTCCTAATTTTCGCAACGACTCGAAATTTTCACCGAATGCTTCCGAATGCTTACAAATGCTACCGATTGCTTCCGAATTTCTAGCGATTAATGCGAATTTGCTCAAAATTGCATTCGGAAGGGCATTCGCAAGGGAAATTCGATATATGGGAGAGCAGTAATAGACATTTTTCACTTTTGAACGTAAATGCTGCTGGCGCTTGCGGTTATGACTTTCCGTGTGATGGGGGACGACTCGTGAGGGCATATTTGAGACGAAGACGAGGGACGATATGAAGAATTACTTAGTCAAAACTATCAATAGCCCGACGAAGACGAATTAAATATGAGAGTCAAAAAATGAAATAGTCTAGGACGTGTAGCTGTGTAGCTCAGTAGGTAGCCTGCTTGGAATTGAAAGCGAAAGGTCCTGGGTTCGAGTCCAGGACGGATCACTTTTTTCTTTTTTTTTTAATTGTCTCTCTTGTGACCAAAAAAAAAGCTTTGGAAATAAAACATATATTATCAGCTGATTATCTTTTTTTGGCAAATGCAAGAATCATGAAATGCCCTACTACATTAAATTCTTAAATCGTAAAGGAATTTAAGTTTGAGACGGTAGCCCACATGTATGTTTTCTCTTGTATTGGGAGCTCGATCGTATTTTTTTTTATTCAGTTTAACGTCCCTTTCAAGATTATTTCAGCTCATATGAGACGGGCCAATAAGTAGGTGGGGCGAAAACGGGAGAACCCCGAGAAAAACCACCTGACACACCCGCAAGCAGAACTTGGCTTGTCTCACATGTGCCCAGATTGGGGCTCGCACCCACACCAGACACAGCGGTGAGATGATCGAATGGTTAAGTGCGAAAAGATCGTATTTTGGGTATAAGAGCTGATCTATCCTCACGCCAATATTTCTTTCTGGGAGACATGAAAATATGAATATACTGAAGGCTTGTACAGGCATAATGTGGCTAGGATAAGTTAGCCATCCTGAACGACTTAAAATGTTTTCCGCGGCTCAAATAGTACACTGTATAGTGTACATGTAAAGATATATGTATATATATTAGGTGTAAGACCTACAGTTCCACGTGCTGTCTCGTGAGAGAACATAATTTATTTTGGCATGTTTATACATGTATTTCAAACAGATACTCGAAATCGTGATGTTATTTATTTGGTTGATGTTCCGTTTTGAGTCTATTAGACAATCATCTGCAAGTCATAAGTGCGATATCCTAGCTACATTTTGCAAAGCCATACAAATAAGTTGAGGTTTTGTAGAAAAAAAAATAAATAAATAAAAACTTAAAACCTATATGCATTGGTAAAATGCAAAAATAAAGAAATCCAGACAGCAATTAAACATATAAATCGTAAACAAACAATGTTATCATATGCAATGGTAACAATGATTATTGTTGAGCTTCCAGTGCAGAATGTTATTTTTTAGACACTCGTGTGTATAACTAGGGATCGCTAGTTCAATTCTGAGCTGCCCATGGCTTTATGGTGACACTATAAACCGAGATCCCGTCTGCATATGACGATAACTGTTGGTGGGAAAGCAACTATCAACTATTTGTTATCGCCATGTGACTTTTAACATACTGGTGCATGTATATACGTACATTGGTTCTGTTAAGCTACATTTCACGTGTTTTTCGTGAACACGCAGTATTTTTTTTACATGTAAACATGGCAAGATTTACGATTTGAAACATTTATACTGTACATGTATATGAATATGTGTATTCGGGTATTGTCTATCAGTGTCAGCACCATCGTATATGCTTGCGATACAATCAAAGTCCTTACAACAAAGATTGATGCAACATCACACAACATCTGATAAAATGGATTGAAACAACCTTCAGCGCAACAATATCGTTTTGGCAACTACCAACAGCAAGACAATGAACTCTTCGCCGTAGGTTGCTGCCCAATTGATCAGTCTTACAATCACGGGTGACATAAACCAAGTTCTGCTTTTGGGTGTGCAAGTTCGTTTTCTCATGGTTCTCCCCTTTTCCTCCTGTTACTGATTTACCCGTCTCATATGAACTAAAATAATCTTGAACGGGCCGAAAATTGTATAAAAAAAATCATCATGATCAGAAATGAGCACAATCAGACCCTTATCTGTAATCAAGTAACAATCAAGTAACAATAAAATGACCAAGAATCTATACAATTAAATTTCCCATCCTAACATAGACACCAGGCGGGAGAGACATGGCGGTGCAACACATCACAAGCAATTTAACAACACGCATAAAAAACAAAATTACTAGCTCTTTCCAAACAAGACCAGCGTCTATTCTTTTAAAAGGGACAATACATGAGGCAATGATCTTCAGAAAACACATGTGTCAATGTGAAGACTGTATACACCATTATATGTGAAACAAATGAATAATTTGTGCACTTTGTAGTGTCCAAAATTGCTTCTACGTGAAAATGGCGAACATCAAAAGTAAACTGCGGCGAAGTGGCGCGCGACCCGCTTTACGGGGCGACTGAAACACTAAGCGTCCTCAACGGAAACACTTTAGAAACTCATGAAAATAATATAATTGAGTTAGTTTGATTTTTATTTATTTATTTGAATTCAACCAGGTGAAACAGCACGCATACTATCACACAGAATAAATGAGGATCAGAACGAAAGCTTATGTCTTGCCAAATTAATTTTCTACATCGTAACCATCGCACTCGATATGGCAGTCTACAATAAACAAAAACAGTTGTGTGGCTAGGCATATTGTAGCTACATGTAGGGTATTGCCCCCATCGCTCTTCCTACTGTCGAATGGACTCAAAACTAGACATCGACAAAATAAACATCGTTCGCTCACGAGATAGCACGTGAAACTGTAGTTTTACATGTAATAATACACATATATCTGAACATGT
This sequence comes from Rugalucina vietnamica, assembly GCA_964017185.1. Lineage (NCBI taxonomy): Eukaryota > Metazoa > Mollusca > Bivalvia > Lucinida > Lucinidae > Rugalucina > Rugalucina vietnamica. The sequence continues at coordinate 36,358,486 of OZ024884.1, forward strand.
ACACTATACTTTTTGATTTGGTGTCTTGTGTATTTGTTAAAATTCAGTTTCACGTCCCTTTCAAGATTATTTCAGCTCATATGAAAAGCACCAAACAGTAGGGGGGGGGGGGCGAAAACGGGAGTACCCCGAGAAAAACCGCCTGGCACACCCGCAAGCAGAACTTGGCCTGTCTCACATGTGGCCATTGTGGGTCTCGAACTCACACCAGACACAACGGTGAGATGATTAAGTGATTATGAAATAGCGCTCTTAACTGCTCGGCCACGGGGGACGCTTGCGTATTTTTTTAGTCATTAGAGGCGGTCAGCTTATCCTATCCACATTATCTGTACCAGCCAGTCAGGAAATAAATGTTGACGTTAGGATCGATTGCTGATCCGTTCTTCTGCCGAAAATGACGATCGAGTTCTCGGCTTCAATTGGTGAAAAATCAAGACCTATAAAAAAGCCTATACATGCGGTCTGCCTTCTCACTAGACAGTTTAATCCAGAAACTTACGATTTTAGTATTAAATGCAGCAGTTAATTTTGTGATTCTTGCATTTGCCAATAGATAAAATAATATTTTCTTTTTTCCTTTTTTTTTCATTTCTTTTTAATTTTCTAAGCTTTATTGTCACAGGTGCGAAAAAAGGAAGAAACAAAGAAAAGGAAAAATAATTTTTGTCCTACCCGGACTCGAACCCAGGACCTTTCGATTCTATGTCTTACACTCTACCTACTGAACTATTCAGCTAGGCGTCCTAGACAATTTCGTTTTTTGCATATCTCATTTAATACACCTCCGGTGGGCTGTTAGTAGTTTTGACTAAGTTAATTCTTCATATCGCCCCTCGCCTTCGTCTCAAATATGCCCTCACGAGTCGTCGCCCATCACACACAAAGTCGTAACCGCAAGCGCCAGCAAAATTTACGTTCAAAAGTGAAAAATGTCTATTAGGAGTAATATTGATTATTACCGCCTAGCCGAGGTTGTCCACGGACAAGCTACTCTGTGCGTTGTATTTCTAACACTGATGTAGTGCAATGTAATTGTATAAATACCCTAAGACGTTGTCAACAATTATTTTAGTGTGATTTTCTATGACACACAATAAGCTTATGAACCGCTGTTTTATCAAAAATAATATGCCACATAAAAAAGACAACGCGTAAACATAATGTTCTCCACCAAAGGACATATTTGGGTGAATGCATTGCACTACCGGGGTGATTAAACATAATTTGTCTGTTTTTCAATGATATTATCTTTTTTCTTTTCAAGGACTTATGTAAATCTTTGGATGTCTATGGCTCTTGGAGAAATTCGGTCTAGTTAAGCTTGTTTTTTAAAATAGTCATGCCGCCAATCATTGCTGTAACAAACATCATTTCCCCTACTTGAGGCTAGGAAGGTGCTATTGAAGGTAATTCTTCTTTCTCACTCGCTAAAATTATATAATTTCCTCTTGATGGAAGTAATCTCAAAAATTATAAGGTGGGAAACCTAGTTCAAATGTCGTACGGCTAGTTAAAAAGTTATTAGGTGGGAAACCTAGTTCAAATGAGCCCGTATCAGTGACCCTTAACCAGATAAATATACTACAATTTCAACCATTTGCACAAGGCGAGTTTAAATCAAATTGAGATGGCTAAACGGGGCTAAATAATTAAAAGTATTGTTTTGAAAGATGGCTATGAACGTACAATTTTTATACTTTGAATATTCTTACTGATCTCAAAACAAAATTTGCACAAAAATTTAAGCTTTTACCAGGACTAGGGATGTAACTTGGATGGGAACACACTCAGTCAGTGTGGTATCCCAGATCTGGCAAGCTTATCAAATGTTGAAATAAAGTTGTTATTGTTTTCATTTTAATAATAATAAGAATTATTATTATTATTATTATTATTATTGTTGGTATTATTATTATTATTGTTGTTGTTGTTGTTGTTACACAGTGAATGTTATAGCATTTTCAAAATTACTAAATTGAATATGCATGTGTATGCATTTAGCAAATGTTGAAATAAAGTTGTTATTGTTTTCATTATTATTATAATAATAATAATAATAATTATTATTATTATTATTATTATTATTATTATAATTATTATTATTATTATTTTTTTTTATTTTTATTATTATTATTATTATTGTTGTTGTTGTTGTTGTTGTTGTTACACAGTGAGTGTTATAACATTTTCAAAATTACTAAATTGAATATGCAACTGTAATATCGTCAAACCCCAAACCACCTGTTCCAGTAATGCAGTCAATACATTTAATTTTACAATTGTTTGTATATGTTTTGCAGACAAGACTTTATATCCTAGACATTTCATTTTTTTTTTCAGATTAGAGGAAATCTTTTGAGATGTCCGGGCTAAAATAAACCGGTAACATCAGAACACAAGCATAAAACCGTTGGAGTGACCCGGACAAAAATAAACCGGTAACATCAGAACACAAGAAAAAACCGATGGAGTAACCCGGACTAAATTATTTTGGGATAGCATCAGTATACAAACAAAATGGCGATGTCTCTTTTCCTGGAAGTGAACGCAGTACGTCAATTAACCACATAGTGCCATTCTTATTTGCCAGTGACACGGAAATACAACAACTAGGGTAACTATCTTCTAGAACGACATGGTATCTCCCGGAATGCAGTTTGTCAGGAATTACTCTGTCATGATTTCCAGTAATTATACATCGGAAGATTTTCAGAATGTGACTATCTTTAGCGAATATCACGACATTGAACCAGATTACGACAGTGAGTTGATAAAGCGAACGACCAAATTACTGCGTAACATTTGGATACCTTCAATAGTTTTGATTGGACTTATTGGCAACACGTTGTCCTTGCTCGTGTTTTCTGCTAGGAACATGAAACGCACCTCCTCGTCCACATTTTTAGCTGCCCTTGCTTTGGTTGACAATATTTTCCTCGTGAATTTGGGACTTGTCTGGATTGACGGCGAATTCAATAATATTCTCAGATTTTCAATAGCCTGTGAATTAATTATGTTTGTCGCGTACGTTACCGCATTTTTGAGTGTATGGTTTGTGGTTGGATTTACAACTGAACGCTTTATTGCGATTTGTTTCCCGCTTCGAACGCACTGGTTTTGTACTGTATCCCGGGAAAAAGTGGCTGTTGTTGTTATGACTATAGCGGCGTGTTTGTTATACAACCACAGTTTTTGGACAATAGACATTATTCTAGCCGGTCCAAGATATAGATGTGTTATTAGGGAAGAAACGGTTAGCTATCTTAACGTGATCACATGGATTGATACGTCATTGACCATGATTATACCGTTCTTTTTAATAACTTTCATGAATATCCACGTTCTAATAGCAGCAGCTATGTGTCACTTGAAAACTCAATCATGTTGCCGTGGCAGTACATCAAAATCCATCGGATACAGTGGTTTTAGTAAATCGAGAAAGACGTTGCGGTTTATTTCGCAGTTGAGAGTGACCAGGACACTCGTGCTTGTTTCTACGACTTTCCTCGTGCTCAATTTACCCAGTCATACATTACGACTGTACAATTTGATTTACACAACAGCTCACCCAAAAGACCATTTAACCGTATCGATACAACATTACTTTATACAAGAAATCGCAAATTTCCTATACTACACGACATTTAGTTGTAACTTTATTTTGTATTCGCTATACGGAAAACATTTCCAACAAAACCTGAAATTGCTATTGAAATGCTCATCGTTGTTCGAGGAAGAAAGAGCTTTAAGTATACGACGTCTTAGCTCTGCTAGAATCCCTTCTTTGGCGCGCACAAGGACGTCTGTTTAGAACTGAACGCTAGACTAAGTAAACCCTTTGACAACGTCGCGAAAACATTTTTCGCTATGGATTTATGTAACGGCTAGACTTCAAATACTGCTCTTCCATCACAAAAAATAAACATATATTTTGTCAACATGTTAAAGTAAATATATATGTTTATGTGATTGATGTTATATGGAAAGTTAATATGTCGCCGATTAAAAAATTATAAAGAAAATAATAAATAAAAAAAATATAAATATATAAAATGTGGAAAAATAAGGTCTTTTTATCACAGATAACAGTGTTAGGATACTGTGAAAATGTTATTATTGTGAAAATAATAAAATCCACGTTGCTATGGGCATTTAGCTTGTTTGCCACTGTATCAAGTGCTTTGCAAATTGTCTTGCTGTTTAATTTTTTGAAACATCTGTATCTTTAGATAGCACAGCTAAGAATCACGTGGTACGGAATGGTTGACGCACAATGAAATTCTGTCCAAAGCTGAGATGAGAACGAGTTTTCTCATATAGCGCTTACTCTATTGACTGATATGCAAATATTGGACATTTATTGAATGAAAGTAACATAAGGAATCCTGGTCATTTCGTTTTCGCAAACACTTCCGCCCCATGAAATATAGTACTTCCATCACAATAATATTGAAGTGCTTGCGAAAACGAAATATCCGGGATTTCTTATGTTACTTTCTTTCAATAAAATGTGCTTTGAGTGTCGCCTTGAAACGATCAGTGATATAAATTTACCGAGAGGCTAAACTGGTTTTACAGGCGCACACGATAATATATTATAACAATTAGTCTGCTTAAAAGTAAAAGACCATCAGCAATATAAAATTTCCCAGATAGGACGCATCGCTCTTTTGCGTCACATCTTGGGCTTAATAGCTTGTCTGTGTCTAACAAATAGGACAGCAGGCTTACATGCAAAACTGTTTTAAATATAATATGAATTGATTCTGAAAATATCCATTGAAGCTACGATAACATAAAGTCGCAGGCGGTCTTTCAACATTCAATTTAAACTGCACAATTGCGTGATAAAAACCAACAATTTGGGTTTCCGGCCAGGTCCGACACAGACAGGTCTGTACTGTGACAGAAAAAGGCTAGAAGCTTGAAATTTTGGATATAAGTAGCAGAGGAAATCCGAGTAGCGAAGACAAAGGCGCATATCAGTGTGCAGTTACTGCATATCTGATTTGCGCCTTTGTTTTCGCATATGCGAATTGTTTGTTTTCTGATGCTGTGGCTCAACTCTGAGCATTCTGCAATACAATGTCTAAACCGCGTATCGGTGTTGGCGGCATTGGCGGCGTTCCACATTTGTGTAGACGGATAGGTGACCACTATTTAACTCACGTAGCCCTCCAGGTGAGCTTGTCACAGTGTAACCATGCTCTGGTGTCAGTCCGTCGTCGTTCGTCCATCAGCTTCGAAGATCTCCCCTTCCCGACCAAAGCCAAATGTTCCCCTGAGACTGTCAGGGGCATCATTAGTATTCCATTTTCGAGCCACATCTGGGGCTATACTGTATGTCTATGGTCCACAAAAAAGGCGTCATGCTAAAATAAGTTTACCATTGCTCTAGGACCATATTGACAAAGGCCTATGGCATTTAAGGCCTGATTTCGGCCTCATGTGTTGGTAAAAATTGAATTTTGGAATTTTGAGGAGAGAAGTATTGCAAATAGCAGGTATATAGTAGGTCTCTTCTTATAAATTCTAGCACAACTAGCACATTCAAATTACACATGTTGCCATGGCAACGCTCCGAAAAGCATAGAAATGCCACTTTTTGCAATTTTGGGTCACCATTAAAACATCATTTTCAACTACCGGCCCACGCGACGAACAATGTCTTACTATGAAATTATTATGACGTATCATCCAGTCTTGAGAGATCTTGTACAGCTGTAGTATCATATTATTCGTCTTGTGTCCTGGCACTTAAAAATTAAAAAAATGTGTTCAGAAATGGTCAAAAATAGACCAAAAAGTGCAAAATGTGCTCTATCTATGGTTCTTCTAGGCGTTGCCATGACAACGCTTGTAGGATAAATGAAATACTTGTTATTGTTTTTAATAGAGGAGACATATGACTGTTTTAAGGAATAGTTTTCTAACTTTAATTCCCAAATTTATTTTTTGAAAAAATCTGAGGCCAAAATCAGGCGTTAAACACCCTAGGCCTTTTACAGCAAGATGGACTTTGGTCGCGTTTGCAATTACTGGAGGAAAAATGTACATAACAAATTCATTGAACGATATAAACTTTCACAACATGAGCACATGGACGTTGAACATATCACAAAAGAGTACAAGTAGGCAAAGATCAGGAAAAGGCTCAATCAGAAAAAGACTCCCACTCCAAAAACCAAGGTGGGAAAAAACCAAACTAACAATCAGGTACTTATGCCATGAAAACATTTCGTAAGCCGAATGAGCAGCTATTTTCCCAATAGGTTACCTTAACTTAACTAAAAATATGCAAACATACATAAGGCGCCAATAGCACAAAAATATTTTAAACACCAAGACATAAAACAAAAAGAACCACCACAGAAGTATCGACTTGGAACGATCAGTAACACAAAGTTACTGGCGGGTTTAAATCGATTTTACACGGCCGTAACCTCACCCTCAGCTTCTGCAGTGGTTCATAACATTTAGTTAGTTCTTCGGTCCTCGCGGTGAATCTCTAACTAGTAAATGAATCATCAAGAACAAACAAATAAATCATAATAAACATCCTGATGAATCAAAAACCAGGACTCACAGATTCAGTAAGCTGCCCGACGATGGAGATCCCTGGGCGCCAAATAACTTACTAACTCCGGAGCTAAAGAAAAAACATCAGTTGGACCCCGGTGGGCCAAGCAACAGACAAGAAGCTCAGGCCCCAACCAACTAAAATGAATAGCTTTAAGTCGGGGCCATCATAGAGTCTGACGCCCGACCCACCGGCGTGCAATTAAAGAAGGCAGCATAGTTATCAAGCAGCTTTATGTCCCTTCCTTGATTTACTGCAACTTAAATGTCAGCATAAACTTAGCCACTCTCAGAACGCACCGGTTTACTTAATTATTGGAAATTATTATGCTTATATTTAATATTCCAGAGTATTCTACAGTTTCATGAAGTTAATGAGTGGCGGTATTTTCTTAAATGCGGAGGTTTGCAATAGGCATGAAGTAAAATCATGACAATCTCTTAAAATTTCAAACGTTTTAGTGTCATCTCTGAAACGTTTTGGCCAGTCACTGTCAATATTATGTGTAATGGCAGTCAACTTTAAGGACTAATCTCTACATAGTCCATAAAACCAATTTTTTTTCGCGGCAAAAGATCTATGAACCATCGTTAAAAATGTTATTTATCATGTATATATAGATAACCTTTGCAAAAAAAAAATAATGACGACCGATTCAGAAATAATCAGGAAAGCATGTCCATGAAAAGCATACCGCATAAGCCCCAATAGATATTTTAATACATATAATCTATGTTTTGAACAACACATTTTTTCAACAGAAAGGTTTCATTTTCAAAGCCGAAAACAAAATCTGTACATAATGCATGGACGAGTTTTTGTAATGATTGAGCTTTATTCGTTCAAGCTAAATGGACATATAATTCATTGATACATCGATACCAAAAGGTAAAAACAATGCAATCAGACCAAAATTCCGAGGTTGGGAAAACTAATAATCATGTACTATCGTCATCAGAGCGAATAACTTTTACCTGAAATGTGTCCAATTAGGTGAATTAAAACCTTGCATCTGATGATTTTTAAAGGACGATAGGAGAATTAGTTTTATATCAAAATGTTGATCTTAATTTGTTCAAATAGAACCTACAAAAAGTTTTAAAAATCGATAATCAGATAAATGGCCAGAACAAATTTTGAATAGGGATTTTGCTTTGGCAAGTGAGGTAATTGATGATAATGAAAATGCATACTTTTCGAAGAAGAAAAATACATGATCATGAAGATTTATATCTTTCTATCGCAAATGAATTTGTTTCGTCTAAGATTTATGATAAATGCGATGACTGATTTCGATATAGTAAACTTTCCGTTTTTGGATGGTGACGTTCCTCGCCGTGCTTCGTATGGTGCATACATTTCGCAACTTACTAGGTTTGCTAGAGTCTACAATCATGTAGCGGACTTCAACGCGCAAAATAAATGTTTAACAGCCAAACTTCTCCAGCAGGGCTATCGGTATCATAAACTTCGAAAAACATATTTTAAATTTTATTACAGAAACTATGAGTTGATTTCCAAATTTAATGTTGGGCTAAACACCCTTTTACGTGAGGGCCTTTCGAAACCAGAATTATATGGTGATTTGGTTTACAAATTCAAGAAGCTCAAAGGAAAGAATGATTTTTCTTTAGTTCAGAAAAAAATCATAACTCGTTACAGACGTATCGGTTATAACTTGAATTTTATGCGACAGTCTGCATGCTAACTAAATGTTGTGAACCACAGCAGAAGATGAGGGTGAGGTTAGGCGCCTGTAAATCCAGTTTAAGCCCCCCAGTAATTTTATATTACTGATCGTTCCAAGTCGATACTTCTGTTGTGGTTATAATTGTTTTGTGTTTTGGAGTCGAATGTTTTGTGCTGTTTGAGCCTTATGATCGTTTTCATATTTGTAGTTCAGTTCGGGTAACTGAGTGGCCGCCTATTGGGGAATAGCTGCTTACTCGGCTTACGACATGTTTTCATGGTATAAGTGCTTAAAGGTCATTTTAGTTTTTTCCCACCCCTCGGTTTATGGAGTGGGAATTTCTTTTTGATTGCGTTATTTCCTGATCATTGCCTATTTGTACGTTTTGTCTCGTGTAAGTCATTTGTGTCAATGAATAATTATTTTGAGCAATCATTATGAAATACTAATGATTCAAAACTTTTGAGGGAAAATATTTACCTCTCTTCCATGAGATTTTGTACAAAAATCCCTATTCAAAAATGTTTTTACCAGAGTTTTTTTATTTGTCAACCGATTTTTAAACCTTTTGCTGCACATTTTACTACAAACTTAATGCTCAATTCTGCTAAGAAAATATTTTATCTACATTCATACAGCTAAATCCATTATCAGGTACTTGGAAACACGTTTTAGTATGATAAACACGAAATTAACTAAATGTATAGATAGCTTCATAAAAGGCCAAAACTGCCACAATATCCGACACCGTAAGACAAACAGAGTCACATCAGAAGTACCGTTCGGAGCGGTCAGTTTTACAAAATACCGAGAACTTTGACGGGATTCGAATTCACGCCCCAAATGTCTGCAGTTGATCAAAATATTTAGTCAGTTATTCAGTCCTCGTGATGAATCTCGAACTTAGCTAGTAAATGAATCGTCACGGAATACATAATAAATTATGATAAACCCCTTGATGAATAAAACGATCCGACCCCACTAGATCAAGATCCTAAAGTTTTGCAGATTCTTAATAACTTTAAAAATGTTTAACTGCCCGACTGCGTACTTACTAAAGTAATTAACCGTATTATGGGAATGGTCACTTATCATCATTTTTGACACATTCCAAACAGTCGCCAATATATGAGGCTTCCTTGAGTGACAATGGCTCTTTATGGCACTAAATTAAAAATAGGCTTGCCTTACTTTTCCTTGACCAATACTCCCACTTCTAGTATCTCATTACGAAAACACGCCCATGCAATACCCTAGAATCCAGCCAGGGTATTTTTTGAAGGAGGTGACATCTCCTGCTATAGTTGGTTTGAATGCATTTTTGAATAGTTTTAACCTTCCCATAAATGGTTTAGGTGGGCTGCTCTGGAAATTTTTTTGGCAGATAGGTTTACTCACACATGTTCTGAGGTACCATGGGAAAATATGCATTCCATACAAAGCAGTGTTTTACATCATTTATGGGGACATTGTGCTTTTTTTAATAAATAAAACAATAAACATTGATACAAATACTTTGAATATGAATAACTTCACACCTTTCAAAATGCATTTGAAGATCATAAAGTGCTATAAATCCATTATAATGTAGGGTTTTGTCATGCCAAGTTACCCCACCCACTTTCAAGCAATGTGCGTGTTGGAAATTTATCTATAGCTTTGCTTTTTAGATACTTTTATTTGAAACATTATCATTGATCGAGATTTCACTCTGTCTTTGTGCCTATCTGGGTATTTGTATCTACAGCTGACCGTTTTGGTCTGTTCAACTGTATGTCTGTAGCATGTAATTTGCCGAAATCAGTTCTTTTATGGACAAAACAATTTATATTTTCATCTAGTTATAATGAAACATTTGGAAGGCAAAATAAGAAGTACTAGATAGGCCACATTTGTATACCAAAAAGGTATCAATCCCTTTTCAATACATTATATCGATGTATTTTAGTGTGGTCTATAAAAATAAAAGGCTGTATCTACCAAAGTTAAAAAGTACTTCAGCTTCTCACGGTCCTGAAAGGCTGGAAATGGTATCGAAAAAATGTTAAAGCAATGTCAGATATATAATCATGAGGCTTAAAGTGTCAAGAAAACGTTATGACACTTACGCAAAATAGTGGAAAAAAATAAAGCGGTATACCTACAAAAGTTCTGATAGTCCTAAATAGCTGAAATGGTGTTTTATGCTTACTTAGACTTGGTTCTATAGGCTGGTTTTCATATAAACAAATATATATTAATATCTTTGATGGACACATTGAAAATAGAGGAACAATGCAGAAAAATATAAGGTGTATACATAGAGAAGTTCTTGTTTCTAGGCATTCAATGCTCATTTAGAGCTGAAAATGGTGTAAAATAATTGCTGAGATAATTATCTTTTGGTATGAAATCGGATTAATTAATCATTATGATTTAAAAGTTTAAAACTGATATTGAAATCAAAGATAATTAAAGAAAAAAATGAGGAAAAATAAAAGGGGTACACCCATAAAAAATCTTGTATCTTGGCATCTGACGCTCCTGAATAGCTGAAAATGGTGTCAAATGAGTGTGTTGATTTTTATATACAGTGGTGTTATGGCTAAAACCCCACTTTTGCACAGTTCGCGCTGATCACTTGTGATTTTTCGCGGCGAAACCACCGCGAAATTTCACCGGCCAAGGGAAAATTTAAACGTTTAATCGGTTAATTTTTTCGCCGCGAAAATCTGATTTTCGCGGTGAAATTTCGCCGTGTTTCGCGGCGAAATTCGTTTTTTAACGTTTACAACAGGTAAGTTAAAATATCCTATTTCGCCGCGAAACACGGCGAAATACCTGTAAATGTTAACATAAAATTATTTATTTTTAATTTAATGATCACACTATGATTCATCTGTTCCATGTATAGATCGTTATTTACGTGCACATAATAATATGTACGATTATGCATGTATAGAAATGAAAAACGTGCATAACGCGACTTTTCCATTGGTATTACGTAGGTGGTACGATAGCGAAATCACGGATAGACGAAAATATTTATAACGTAATGCGCCAGCTCGTTGAATCTAACTTTGTTGTTTTTTTTTGTTTGAATAGATGCTTTACGTCGTAATCAACAGCAATGGTCATGTCGGGACGCTGCCTCCATTTTATGGGACGTCATGATATCATAACAAGTGTTTGAAATATAACGATCCCTCTACGCCAATACTGTTTATATGTTTGGATGGTTTTACTTGAAACCATTTTTCCTAGGCAGACCTGAGCGGTAAACCAGTAATCAGATGATCTGTCAATGGCGTATAAGCTTTGCCTGGAGGCACAAGCAGCCTATATATTTCTAAAGGTCCCAATGGGCAGGGGCCATCTAACTTTGTGCCTTGTGTTGTAGCACAAACATTGTCTAAATGGTAATGCTAAATAAACAGTTAGATTCCTTACTTTCTTTTTTTGTAAATTTTCCTCAATCGCTTCACTTTATAGCGTTTAAGGTGTGAACTACGATAACTTAATTTGAGCTCAACCATGTAAAACGACAAAACAAGAAGAGGCATATTGACATTTGGGCTTGCTGGTTACTACTCTGATCACCCTCTATGAATGCCAGCACAAGACTAATCGCAATCATATCAGTTTATACATTATACTTGCCTTGTAGAAGTACAATTAGCGAAGATCAGTTTAACAGTCAACAGTTCCATGGTGACAACACTTTCAGGGTAATATATGTATACCGGTTTTGCTCAAGAATATAGGAATCGAACACAGGACATTTTGATTCCGGTCAATTCCTTTTATCCACCACTAGGCTTCTGCGCTCAACTTTGTTCTAACTAATCCAATGCGGCATGCGCTCATATTGCCACGGTGCGTACACGGCCCTTACTGTATATATGTGTTCCAAAATAAACTGAAAACTTTATACACTGACGTCAGTACTTTGTTTTAAACACAGTATCCTCCCTTTTCTAGTGTATTGTGCCATGTATACAATGAGATTTTGTCATTTGATATGCATGTACGTGTTCCAAGCCATCCGTACGTGTGGGTTTTGGAAGGAACACAACACGCTGTTTAACTCAAAACGGTTAGCAAAAATCGACAGTTTCGACACAATTTTGTACATGTATGTTGCTGTATTGCTCGTATTCGACCGAATATCGTATGGACCCGGTGAAGGTCGTATGCGACCAAATGTCGTTTAGACTAAATTGATTTCAACGAAACGGAATCCACTTGACGTAATCGAAAATCATTGATGCTTTGAGCAGTGTCATTAGCCACAGGCGATTAAATGTCCAAAACAGAGTTGAAGCCGATTGCTTCATCATGTTGAATCCAAAGACTTGTATTAATATGTGGGTTGGGATCGCGGTGGCATAGTTGTAGTGCATCAGACTCCGAATCGAGAGGTCCTGTGTTCGACCCGTTCTGGCGACACCGTGTTGTGTCATTGAGCAAGGCACATTGACTACCCACAGTACTACTTAATACCCAGGAAACGGTAGCTCCGTCCAGACATGACTAAAAAATTGGTGACTGGGACGTTCAGCCTCAATACAAACAAACAAATCTGTGGGCAATCATACCATGAAAATTGCTTATGTCGCTATGAGCGTTTTTCTGTTAATTAAGCTAGATAACAGGATCTAATATTATCGGGTAAGTCTGATTAATCTGAAAAAGAAGCATGAAAAAAAAAAACACGAAAATCAGGGTCTCGGAAACTTCAAAGTAGTTAAGACACGAATAAAATACGATAATTATACAAAATTGAAAAGAAAACAAAATATTTATACGACTTGAAAAGTAATAGATACATACAAATTAAAATGAAATTTAAACAATAAAACTGTTGTGACTGTCGGGACTAAAACGATAATTATACAAAATTGTGATGCAAACAAAATATTGATACAACTTGAACTGAAATAAAAAAAATCCAATTTAAAATTATATTTAAACCAAAAAAAAAAAAAAAAAAAAAAAAAAAAAATGTGACTGTCGTCTTTTTCGCCGGGAAACACCGCAAACGCCTGTCAATTGATTTTTATGCGTAATGACAGGTAAACTTTTTTCGCCGTGTTCCGCCGCGAAATTTCGCCGCGAAATCTGGAATTTCGCGGCGGAAATTCGCGGCGAAATTCCGCGCTGACTTTTATTTTACACACAATTTCGCCGCGAAATTTTACAATTAGCCGTTAACAAATTTTGGTTTTTAGCCATAACACCACTGTATAAGCTTGTATTCATATACATAAATCATGTGCCTCAAAGTTGTAATACTTTATGAAGGCATAGAAGATATGGGAAAAATGTGGAAAAATGTAAAGGGGTATACACAAAAAAGCTTGTATCTTGATCTCTTACGGGCCTGAATAGCTGAAATGGTGTCAAAAGATTGCTTTGACGTTGTTCTATCTACTTGTATTCATAAATATAAATCACATGACTCAAAGTGGTGATAATTGTTATGAAGGCATAGAAGATGGAGGAAAAATGTCAGAAAAATAATGGGGTATTCTTCCAAAGTTTCTGTTTCTAGTCAAACAATGATTATAAAGAGCTGAAAATGGCATCAAACACTTGTTTAGACAATTATCTATTGGTTTATAATCAGATAAGTTAATCATATGATTTCAAGTTTCAAAAATAGTATTGAAATCATAAATAGTTAAAGGAATCTTGAGGAAAAAATGAAGGGGTATACTTACTTAAGTTCTTGTATATTGTGTTAAATGATTGCTTTGACCGAGGCACGTTGGTTGGTATTCAGATATATAAACCATATGATTAAATGTATTAATGATTTTATGAATACGTAAAAAATATAGAACAAAATGCGGAAACGATGACAGAGTATACATACAAAAGTCCTTGTATTATTGCACCAGATGACCATAAAGAGCTGAAAATGGTGTTTAATAATTGCTATGAGAATTATTTTGCTATGAAATCGGATGAATTAATAAAATGATTTCAAGTTTTAAAATATTATTGAAAACATAGATAATTAAAGAAAAAAAAATGAGGAAAATAAAATGGGGTATACTTACAAAAAATCTTATATCTTGGCCTATGATGAGCCTGAATAGCTGAAAGTGGTGTCAACAGATTTCTTTGACTTTGTTCTATAAGTTTGTATTCATATATATAAATCAAAGGAACTCTGAATGCTAATAATTTTTGTGAAGGCATAGAAGATGAAGAAAAAATGCGGGGAAAAATAAAGGGATATACGTACATAAGTTCTTGTTTCTAGTCAACCAATGGCTATAAAGAGCTGAATATGACATCAAATGATTGTTTAGACAATTATCTATTGGAGTGTAATCATATAAATTATTCATATGGCTTCAAATTTCAAAAATATTATTGAAAACATAAATACTTAAAGAAAAAATGAGGAAAAAATGAAGTGGTATACTAACATAAGTTCTTATATCTCGGCCCCTGTCGGCCCCAAATAGCTGAAAATGGTGTTAAATGATTGCTTTGACTAAGGCACATTAGCTGGTATTCAGATATATTAACCATACTATTAAATGTTTTAATAATTTTTTATGCATGCGTAAAACTTATAGGGAAAAGACGCGCAAACGATAATCGGTGTACATACAAAAGTCCTTCTATCATCGCCTCAAACGGCCATAAAGAGCTAAAAATGGTGCAAAATGATATCCAAGACAATTGTCTATTTGTATATGTTCAAATAAATCAATCATGTGATTTCAATTGTCCAAAAATATTTATGGATACTTAAATAAATGCAGAAAAAAATGAAGAAAAATTAAAGGGGTATACTTACAAAAGTTACTGCATCTTATCTTTTTATGGCCCTATAGAAATGTAGATGGCATCATAAGATTGCTAAGACAATGCTCTATTAGTCCATATTAAGATATATAAATTGTGCGACTTAATCTTTCAGTATTTTTAAGAAATAAGAGCAAAATATAGACAAATCAGGAATTGACTCACAAAATTACCTGTAAATCGGCTGCTTATTGACCTATAAGGCTTCAAATGGCATCCAATTACATGTTTGGCTAAGGCACTGCACTGTTGCTTGTGATATATAATAACATAACATAATTTAATGTTTCATTTAAATGGGAGTAATACTTCGGAAATTTTTTGACAAAGTTTCATCAAAAGTACTTACCTCCAACTTAAGCAAGTTCTATTAACATTAATGTTATATCGAGGTATTTTGTAATGAGGTTGCAGACTAATATTGTGAATGATAATGTTCTATCAATATATGTATAATACATTTCAAAGAAAATATCGTAATATTCTGATAAATGCTAACAGTCATGTTACAATCATCATTTTGCAGAGTTTTAAAGTGGGTGGAATAATTCTGTGTGAAATAATGCCATACTTTCAAAAGATCATGAGTTTTTTAGAGCAAAATGAGACTGCACTTTATACTTTTGCTTACAAATAATTTACAATGCATTGGAAAGTAACTAACAAATAAGAAACAAGAACCAATTCATATACTACATTTTAGCAGACTTTTCATTCTAATATATAGCTTTTTGTCATAGCACTACCTCCATACATCAATGAATTTGAGCATTGTGCCCCCCCAAAAAATTCAAGAGCAGCCCACTTGAGCCTTCATCGGGAAGGTGAGGACTTTTTAAAAACATTCAAACCAACTATAGCAGGAGATGTCACCTCAAACTCAAAATATGAGAGATACTTTGTTCTAGGGTAAGAGACAATTTTTGATTTTGGTGTATAGTAAGGTAAGCGTCAGAAATATTCCAAAATAATGCTAAAGCGTACATACAATTGGTATCTTATGTTTGTACTGAGCTTGACCATTAGCAAATATACCTAAATTGATTTAATATGCATCATTCAGCTCTAAGAAAATGCCACAAACTTCATTTTAGTTATAGACTTGATTGTTTTAATGCATTACGCCCTCCTCGGTAATTAACTATGGTCTTGTCGGGCTTTCAGTCGCTAAGCAGCCTCCGCTCCTGTGCATAGAGGCAAGTTATCAGTTCTTAGTTCACATTTCTTTTGCCATTAACTTGAATCAGTCATCGAAAAGGAAGAATTCCTAATTTAGAAATATTTTCAAACCAAGACTCCTGAAAATATTTACTAGTACAAATGTGCATGTAGTTGACTTTACACTATTTTATACCATTGATGCATTACCACATTTAGGTATACCCCTAAGTATAGGTCCATACAGTTTAGTAAACAGTTTTATTGCTTTTCAGGCTATTGTTTAAGCATGTTAAAGAGGATAGATTGTTAAAAACAAACTAACCATAAAAAATAACATTAAAATTGCATACATGTATATTAATAAGGTGGGCGGGGTAATTTTACATGTAAAGTGGTAAAAATATTAATACAGAAACATGTTTTAGCAATACAGGTGTTTCATAATCAAATCAATAGTAACTGTTTCTAAAATTGTTTAAAATACAAAAGCAAGGCATACAGACAGAGAAAATGACTGGATAATGGAGAAGTATGTAGTTGTCTGTTTATGAGATTAAAAGCTTATTTCATAGCAGTACCATACAACATCGCCTGATTAGACTATCGTGCCAAAACAAATTCAAGAGCAGCCCACCTAATCCTTCTTAGGGAAGGTTAGGACTAGCCAAAAATGCATTCAAACCAACTATAGCAGATGATGTCATCTCCAACTCTAAATATGCGAGATACAGGATTTCGGGTTCAAGGGTACAATCTACAGAATTTTCTTTTTTTGGTTGTCAAAATAAAACTTTTCATCGGAAAAAAAATGATTTTTCTCTTATTTTTGCTCTAAACATAGATTTTGGGTGCACATCAGAACCGCCTTGCCGAGGCGGTTCTAACGAGAACCCATAATCTATGTTTTGGATCAAAAATAAGAAAAAAGTTTACCCCTGCAAACCCCAATTTTTCTGTATAAACGTGGGATTAAATGGGGTTTAAATTTCACGGACATGTTTTCCTGATGTTTTCCTGATGTTTACTCAGGCGTATATGAAAACGAATTAAGATACAAGAAACAATTTCAGAGATACTTGCAAAACATGATCCAGTGCCACCTTGTAGGGAAATTGTAACACGATATTTTACCACGTTTATCGTAAAATTCAATTACTTAATATAAAGGTGTGTACATTTAAATTTGTTTACTGAAAATTATGTAAGTTGAATATATATTTTAATTGTACGGTTTGGGATGCGGATATTTGTAACCTTAACTAAAGCCTACCTTAACTTTAAGGGAACATTATAATTCTGGACCCGGGGTTGCACACAATTTCCATCATTACAAGTACATATAGCGCTTTACGATTCGAATCTTCTTCAGACAAACAGATAAATGACAGTAACAGGCAAAACTACGATTAACAATCAAGGAAGAGCAATCTCTCGTAACAAAAACAATAAAGGCATTACAAAAATTACACATGCAGTAAAAAGATAGTTTTTTTTTTGTTTTTTTTTTTTTTTTCAGCTGTAAAAATGACAAAAAGTGTTTTTTAATATCCGTGCTTAATCATAAATCGTGGGTACACGTAAGAACCGCCTCAGTTGGTAACAACGAGTGTCTACAATTTACATTTTGGATTTTGCATTTATTTGTTGAGTCCAAGCTAGCACTGCGACCAGCTGCTCACCCTGCTTTCCGGTATACATGTTATACGTTGGTACCTATTTTTTATATCTCTTAACATGATTTCCTTATTGCATGTTTATATGTGTGTACATCAGAGCCACTGCAGAAGATGAGGGTGAGGCTATGGCCATGTAAAATCGATCTAAGCCCGCCAGTAGCTGTGTGTTACTGATCGTTTCATGCCAATAGTTCTGTGGTGGTTCTTTTTGTTTTATGTCTTGGTGTTTGAAATTTTTGTGCTGTTGGCGCCTTATGTGTGTTTTCATATTTTTAGTTAAGTTAAGGTAACTGAGTGGCCACCTATTGGGAAATTAGCTGCTCATTCGGCTTACGAAATGTCTTTTATTATTTGGCCCCTTTGGGAATATGAGTCTTTGATTTAGACTACACAGATGTAAATTCTTGAAATTGCAGCAAAAATGTATGGCTTTCAGTTCACTGCCAGTTTGGTAAGGGGTCACTGATGAAGGTTGATTACCCGAAATTGTACAATATGGCCCATCTTCTCGCTTTGAATGTTTTACTGCTTCCAAAGGATCTAACAATTATTTTTATTTCTTGGTATCAGTACCTGATTGTTGGTTTGGTTTTTTCCCATCTCGGTTTTTGGAGTGGGAATCTTTTTCTGATTGCACCTTTTCCTGATCTTTGCCTACTTGTACCTTTTGATTTATATTTTGGATAAAGAATAAGAAAAGGATAACTCCCAGTAAACTTGTGGCAGCATATTTACTATATAAAAGTGGCGGTCAAAGGGGTATATTAAATATTTCCATGAACATGGTTTCCGGATGGTACATTTACATGCGGCTCACTTTTTGAACCTAGAGACCCATGGACCATAAAGTTCATTGAGTTTGCAGCTACAATTTAATGGATGAGAAAGAAATCAGACTGAAGAAATAGCCTTTTTTTCTTCTTTTTTTTTTCAATTTTGAGTCAATGGAAACAAAATATATCACACGGAAACAAGTAGGCAAAGATCAGGCAAATGTGCAATCAGAAAGAAATTTCCACTCCAAAAACCGAGGTGGGAAAAAAACTAAATTGACAATTAGGTACTTATACTAAGAAAATATATCGTAAGCCGAGTGAGGTGCTATGCCCCAATAGACAGCCACTCATTTACCCGAACTTAACTAAAACTATGAAAACGTACATCCATAAGGTTCATATCTTAGTTTTTAACCCAAACACGGTTGATAACTATGCTGCCTACTTTAATTGCACGCCGGTGGGTCGGGCGTCACTCTATGATGGCTCCGACTTAAAGCTATTCATTTTAGTTGGTTGGGGCCGGAGCTTCTTGTCTGTTGCTTGGCCCACCGGGGTCCAACTGAGGTTTTTCGTTTGCTCCGGAGTTAGTAAGTTATTCGGCGCCCAGGGATCTCCATCGTCGGGCAGCTTACTCAATCTGTGAATCCTGGTTTTTGATTCATCAGGATGTTTATCATGATTTATTTGTTTATTCTTGATGATCCATTGACTAGTTAGAGATTCACCACGAGGACCGAAGAACTGACTAAATGTTATGAACCACTGCAGAAGCTGCGGGTGAGGTTATGGTCATGTAAAATCGATTGAAACCCGCCAGTAACTTTGTGTTACTGATCGTTCCAAGTCGATACTTCTGTGGTGGTTCTTTTTGTTATATGTCTTGGTGTTTAAAACTATTTTTGTGCTGATGGCGCCGTTTGTATGTTTTCATATTTTAGTTAAGGTAACTGAGTGGCCACCTATTGGGAAAATAGCTGCTCATTCGGCTTACGAAATGTTTTCATGGTATAAGTACCTGATTATTAGTTTGGTTTTTTCCCACCTCGGTTTCTGGAGTGGGAATCTTTTTCTGATTGCGCCTTTTCCTGATCTTTGCCTACTTGTACCTTTTCAAACAGCACAAAAAAATCCACCCCAGGACACAAAACAAATAAAACTACAACAGAAATATCGCCTTAGAACGATCAGTAATATAACATTATTGAGGGGCTTAAATAGATTTTACAGGGCCATTAACTCACCCGCATCTTCTGCAGTGGTTCACAATATTTAGTTAGTTGTTCGATCTTTGTGGTGAATCACTGACTAGACAATGAATCATCAAAGACAAACAAATAAATCATGATAACCACCTTGATGAATCAAAAATGAGGACACACAGATTCAGTAAGCTGCCGACGATGGAGTTCCATTGGCGCCGAATAACTTGTTGAAATCCTGAGTAATAGAAAAACACCAGTTGAACCCCGGTGGGCCAAGTAACAGAAAAGAAGCTCCGGTCCAAACTAAAATGAATAGCTTCTTGTGGGGGCCATCATAGCGTCTGACGTCCGACCCACCGTCGAGCAATTAAAGAAGGCAGCATAGTATTGAACCATGATTGGGTTAAAACTAAGCATGCAGACTGTCGCATAACATTGAAGTTATAAACTATACGTATGTTACGTGTAATGATTTTTTAACTGAAAAGGAAAATCATTCTTTCCTATAAGTTTCTTAAAATTTGAAAACCTAGTCACCATAAACTTCTGGTTCCGAAAGGCCCTCGCGTAAAAGCGTATTTAGCCCAAAATTAAATTTGGAAATCAATTCATAGTGTCTGCGATAAAATTTAGAAAACGTTTTTCTAAGTTTATGATACCGATAGCCCTGCTCAAGAAGTTTGGCTGTTTTGCAGTTTGGAGTCTGTATTGGTCTGGAATAAACGACTACAATTTTTAAAAGTACAGGTTTATATCAGTAGCACTTTTTTTATTTTATTTTTATTTATTATTTTTATTATTCTTTTTTTATTTTATTCATTTTTTCTGTCTAAAAATTTACCTATTCATAATACCTATACAGCTGATCTAAATTTGTGTGATTTGAACAAAAGTCAATTAAAATCGATAGACTTACTCAATATACATGTCTGAATAATCAAAATTCAAATATCCCTAACGGAAAAGCCAGTTTCTACATTTACATTATAAAGGTGTAGGAAATTCAAGTGACAATAGCCATAAGTGTTATTATTTTATACTTAGCAGTGAAATTAATGTATATCAAAAATGGATAAAAGTGATATTTTCACTGCAGAATTGATATTGATATTTTCACTAGTGATTGATATCAGCCGATATTTTCACTGTAGAGTTTGGATTACTTCTGACGTTTCCATTCACTTGACGTCATTAAATGTGCCTCACTTCAGAAATTCAAATGCCTATAACTCCGTTATTTACGAACGAAAGTGTTGATATTCATTTTCTTAGTTAGAACGTTAGGAACAATGTGATACCAAAATTATTTGTGTTTTCAAACATTTTTGGTTTTTGCATTTTCACCGCCTGCTTTGTGAATAGGAAAATGCCCGTGTATCGTATAAAATAAAAAGA
This sequence comes from Rugalucina vietnamica, assembly GCA_964017185.1. Classification (NCBI taxonomy): domain Eukaryota; kingdom Metazoa; phylum Mollusca; class Bivalvia; order Lucinida; family Lucinidae; genus Rugalucina; species Rugalucina vietnamica. The sequence goes on from OZ024884.1 coordinate 36,379,776, forward strand.
AAATTTGCTTTTTATCGGTAAATACCAAATATATTTCATCTCGTGACTTGAAAACATCTAAATTTTCACTCGTGCTACGCACTCGTGAAAATTTTGATGTTTTCAACTCACTCGATGAAATATATTTGGTATTCACCTCAAAAAAGTAAATATCCTCTATTTATATGACTGGAATAAAGTTTCAAGTTATGACGTCATAACTATTAATTAGTGAATGAAGTATATTATATGGTTATTTGGGCGGTGTTTGGTATGGCTTTAATGTTATAATTTGCATGTGAACTATTTACGTGACCTTTTTCAAAGCATATGATTTGACTAAAGCATTTTTACGTCATATCTATAGTCACATGGCGCTTTAAGTCATTCCTCATTGGCCATAGACTTAATTCTAACGGATTGTAGCGCGAAATTCGCCGCTCACTTAGTTTGGCTCTGTTCTTTTGTCAGCCATGTTGGCTTCGTAAGAAATGCCAGATCATTTTGTTAAAATTATCCTACCCACCCACCCATGAATTTGGAGGTAATATTTGAACGTGATTGAATAGATAATTCTATTCTGGTTAGTCTGCGATACTATAGAGACTAAATCCAGAGAGCAACAGTCCGAAAGCTCAAAACTTCAGAGGAAGCTTTACGACCTTGAAACGCGAAACATGCGAGAAAATCTTGTATTCCATGGCATTCCGGAGGGTCCTAGCGAGAACTGTGAAGTTGTTGTCAAAGATTTTTGTGTGAACAAATTACATATGGACCCCACCACGGTAGGCGATATCATCTTTGATCGCATCCATAGAATCGGCAAGCCTGAAAACGTGAGACCGGGAAATATTCGCCCTATAGTCGGGAAGTTCCATAGATATCGCGATAGGGAGGCAGTTCGTCAGATCGGATATGAACAACGGGACGCGTGGAAGCCTGAAAACATGGCTGTTAGACCACAGTTGCCGCAGGAAGTCCTCGATAAGAGAAAACCTCTGTATCCGGTGTTCGAAAAAGCGAAAAACGACGGCGACCGCGTAAAATTTGTACTTGATAAACTGTACATTAACGGCAGGGAGTATGTTCCGCCCCTGTAGGGGAGTCAATCCATCTCCATATTAGCTTGGAATGTGTGGGGACTGAAACGCAAGCTCTGTGATGCAGATTTCATCAGTTATGTGAAAACGTTTGACATCGTGCTCCTCGGAGAAACATGGCAAAATAAGAATGACCCTTATGACTTTGGCATTTCTGACTATGAATGTGCACATGTCTATGCTCGAAAATCGCACGGCGTAAGGACCGGTAGATTCAGTGGCGGGGTGTCCGTGTACTATAGATCTTCCTTTAAGCAGCATATTTCTGTTGTCCACACAAATGATGCTGGGCTTATTTGGATTAAAATCGACAAACACATTTTATCATCAGATAAAGACGCTTATTTGTGCTATGTTTATGTTCGCGATAAAAAATCAAAAGTTCAGCAACATGTCGAAATTGACTACTTTGAGATTCTCCAATCGGATATATCGAAATACTCGTTGCTCGGTGACGTTTTCGTGACTGGCGATTTTAACAGCCGGACAGCTGATGGCCCAGACTTTTTACGACGAGATTACTACATAAACGTAGACATGAATGAAAATTTACGCGACAATGAAATTCCTTTACGCAAGAGTAGAGACCTCGTTATTGATAATTATGGACGACGCTTATTGGATCTATGTAAATCCACGGACTTGTTGATAGCCAATGGCAGATTAGGCGATGACAAAGACACGGGCGAGTTCACCTGTGTAACCAATCGAGGGCGGAGCGTTGTGGATTATCTTTTGTTACCTTTACAAACTTTCGACTATGTTTCACACTTTAGTATTTGTGATGTTGATGAACATTCTGACCATTCAGCTTTATATTTCTGTTTGACTCTTTGTGAAAACAACATTAATCAAAATCGTATTCAGAATGCAAGTACATGTACGTCTGAAAAGAAATTAATATGGACATGTAAAAATCAAGACCAGTTCAAAAGGACACTTTTGAATGAATATACAAAATATGACGAAATAATTACAAAAATGGAATCAGATATTTTATCCATTAACGAAGGAGTTAAGAATTTTTCAAAATCTCTTTTTGATGATTCTTTTAGATATTTTGGAAAAACACTTATTTTCGAATCTGAGCACCACTCTAAACCCTCACAAACCTCTAATCCATGGTTTGACAATACTTGTAAAACGGCGAAGCAGAACTTTAACCGTGCAAAACATGCTTATTCTAGGTGTCGCTCGGATCAGAATAGGGTTACTTTAACACAGTGCAGAACTAGCCTTAATAAAGCTAAACGACGGGGCCAAGCAACTTACAAATGTGAAAAGGGCAAGCGTGTACAAAATTTAGCTAGAACAAACCCGAAACACTTTTGGAAAGAAATTAAAAAGGTTACAGGCCGGAAACATAAAAGCTCGAATAAACTCTCATCTGATGACTTTTTAGAACATTTCTCGAATGTTTTTGCGACACAACCGGAAAATGACAATGGTACATTCGACGGAAATTTTGGTGAAACATATGAGGAAATGCTTGACTGCCCTATCTCTGAAACGGAACTCAGAAAAGTTATCCTTTCTCTTAAATCAAATAAAAGCCCAGGCATAGATGGCCTAATATCCGAAATTTTCAAATGCTCGTTCGAAAATATGTCTCCGTTGTTATTAAGACTATTTAACATGATTTTTATTGGCGGTGTATATCCTGCTTGTTGGTCTGAAGGAGTAATAACTCCAATCCACAAAAAAGGTAGTCTCGACGAAACAAACAACTACAGAGGCATTGCCTTAATCAACACTCTTTCCAAAATATACTCGCATATTTTGAATAATAGGCTTCTAAACTGGGCTTCCGAGCAAAATAAAATCTCTGAATTTCAGTTTGGTTTCCAGAAAAATAAATCCACAGTAGATTGCATATTTTTATTTCACTCTATTATTTCAAAAATATTAGACAAAAAGGAAAAAAATTATACTGTTGTTTTATTGATTATCAAAAAGCGTTTGATTCGGTGAATAGATCGTTTTTATGGCAAAAATTACTAAGAAACGGCTGCAGTAAGATAATGTTGAAAGCTCTATATGCAATGTATCAAAGTGTCAAGTCATGTGTTCGATACAAAGGTAAATGCTCAAACTTCTTCAACACTGATGCAGGGGTAAAGCAAGGGGACCCGCTTTCTCCGGTCTTATTCATATTCTTCATAAATGATATTATTGATAACACCAAGGATGATAATGGCGAACCATTGACAATAAATGAAATTAATATTTTATACTCATGTATGCAGATGATGCTGTTTTCTTCGCGAAATCCGCAGAGAGCCTGCAAACTATGCTTAATAAACTACATACTTACAGTAATGAATGGGGGTCTTAAAATCAATACAGACAAAACAAAAGTTATGGTCTTTGAAAAAGGTCTTCCAACTGATGTACACATATATTATGATAACATAGAGCTTGAGGTAGTAGACAGCTTTAAATACCTAGGCATAATGTTCTATAAGAATGGCTGTTGGAACAGAACGCAAAAAACCTTGGCCGAATATGGATCACATGCCCTTTATAATTTATATAAACTATTTCAAGATATGAATATAACATCAAACGAAAAATTTAAACTTTTTGATTGTCTAGTTAGTCCAGTATTAGGATACGCGGCTGAAGTTTGGGGATTCCATGGAGCCCCTGATATCGAACGTTTGCATACACAGTTTTGTAGAAGTATACTTGGCGTCAAAAAATCAACCAATCTGGCAGCGCTATATTGCGAACTAGGACGTAAACCATTGATAGTTTTAAGGAAGCTACGAAGCTTGAAATATTGGCGGAAAGTCATTGAAAGTGGTGATAGTCTCATAAAATATGTTTATAGTTCTTTGTATAACGATGCATTGAATGGCCGCAATTATAATAATACAAACTGGGCGTATCAGGTAAAATGCTTACTTGAGTCGCTAGGTTTTGCATACGTATTTGAAAACCAAGTCCTTGATAACCTGACATTTAATGAAATAAAGCAGAGACTTTTTGACCAAGCAAATCAAGATATGATGATGTCAATAAACACGTCCTCAAAGCTCGATTCATACTGTAAATTTAAAGAAGACACCGTACTGGAACCATACATTGACACTATTAAACAAACTAAATATAAATTTGCGTTAAGTCGTTTCAGATTAAGTTCGCACTCTCTTGCTATTGAAGTAGGGAGATATCCTCGGCCTAGAATTGCTAGACATGAAAGAATCTGTGCTTTTTGTAACATGAATGTCGTTGAGAATGAGTTTCATTTTCTTTTTGCATGTCCGTTCTATATTGACCTTCGAAGGAAATATCTTCCAGCCTACTACTGTAGTTGGCCCACCATACCTAAATTCAAAAGCATTCTACAATCCAAATCTAGGAAATTAATGAATAATCTTTCCAAATATATATACTTTGCATTTAACAGACGAAATTTAGGAACATAATATGATGGTATATTCATTCGATTTACCTGATTAAATGCATGTACTTGCAATAACTTATATCATAATTGTGTATTATTGCTTCTTGTTAACCATGTTTGTATGTTACCACTCTCTTTTTTCTTTGTTTTATTGGCGAAAAGCATTGTAATATGTTTCATGTCAATAAACTTAATTGTATTGTTGTATTGTTTGTGACTATTGGTAAATTTGTGGGCTTTGATTGGCTCTGCATTTTTAATTCATTGTCTTTACTAAAGCTATTAATATTGTGGTTTAATGTTTTGTATATGAATTGTTTCATAAGCAAAATTATTTTTCCGCCAAATTAAATGTATTTTTAAAATTTAACGAATGTCTTTCATTTTTGTTCAGTCCGAACTTCAATAATTACAATTTATTGAGCGCCTTTTATCAGGAACATGTATACAACAAAACTATCAAAAACAGTTTCTATGAACATTGTTATTCCTTTTCAGCGATCGGGGCGAAAGTCTTAGGAAGCATAAATGACAAATCAGTGAGCATTTCTACATAAAACAAAGTTAAGATAGCCAACAGTGAGACTGCAGCAATAGCCAATTTTCAATTTTCCTTATTTCATGTCTACGGTCTGGGATGTTGCAGCTTGCCTGAAAGAGCCATATTCTGACATTACGAAAACACGCCCATGCAATAAACAGAGATCTTTTTAAGAAGCAAAAATTTAAATTTTCATTGAAAAAAATTTGATCTTTTAAATATTTTAACTCAAAACATACATTGTGAGTACACGTTAAACCTCGGTGATGCGGTTCTAACGAGTACCCACATTCTATGTTTTGGAGCAAAAATAAGAAAAATAGGTATACCCCTGCACACCCAAGGTTTACTATATAAAAGTGAGGTATTAAGGGGTATACATTTCACGGACACCTTTTCCTGATGGCTTAGCATGCACCAGTTACTGGGAGAGCATTCCGCAGGAAAATGGCCAATGAGTTGTCGTCGGTTACATTACGAAAACATGCCCATGTAATATACAGAGATTTTTAAGTTGTAAAAATTTAAAATTTTCAGTAGAAAATTTTTGATATTTTTCTTATTTTTGCTCAAAACATAGATTGTGGGTACACGTTAGAACCGCCTCGGCGAGGCGGTTCTAACGAGTACCCACAATCTATGTTTTGGAGCAAAAATAAGAAAAATAGGTATACCCCTGCGAACCCCAGTTTTGCTATATAAAAGTGGGGTATAAGGGGGTATTTATTTCACGGACTTGTTTTCCTGATGATCTTCTCCAAGTCATGTAAAATGGGAAATTATAGAACGTGTATGTAAGTGAGCAAAGCTCTCAGAATTGTGTAGACTTTGATGGCTATGATTTTGAAAAATTGTTCATAAACGTTCGTCAGAAATTCCTTATTTTAACTTCAGCACACATAGCCAAAGGCCACCCTAGTAATTATGGAATTTAATATGTCTCACAACAAACATTGGCGCCAGGGTTATTAGACGTAACTAGGATAAATCCTTGGGAGCTTCAAAGAGCTTCATTAGTAAGAAATATTAGACTAAATATAATACAAGAAATGTTCTTGGAACAATGATCAAATATCTGGGAAAAAACAAAAACAAAACATAATTATTATGCATGGCAAAATGCGAGTATGGAGGTGCGTCATTGAATTGAGAAGGGAAGATCTAAGGCAAAGCTATTTGATTAAAAGTATTAAAACTTTCATGTGTGAAACCATTTTGTTTCAGATTTATAAACCCCCTTCGACCCTACCTGTGACCAAATTTTGCTTAAAAGGTGACATACTTCACCCCAGTCGGTCAACCCAGTTATCTAGATCTTACACACACACACACACACACACATAAAACTCATTTAAATCGAGGTACATAATGTGACAATGTCAATAGAGTTTATAATGTCGTATTATTGTCTGCTATATGTGATCAAACAGCAGTCATTCAGTTGCAATAAATGCGATCTAAAAGTCACAATATTTAAATGCCTAATTGTTGACTGCTGGTGATTTCAGAGAATTTAACAGATTAATTGTTGACTGCTGGTGATTTAGAAAATTTAACAGATTAATTGTTGACTGTTTGTGATTTTAGAGTATGTTTTTGTTGTTATTAACTTTTACTCCACGTAAGTTTAGAACCGCCACAAACATTTGGAATCTATGTTTTGAGCAATTTTTAAGAACAAGACAAAAAACACCAACACACACACACACACACACACACACACACACACACACACACACACACAAAGAACAAAACAAAACAAACAAAAATGGGGGGTACGCATTTTACGGGTTTATTATCCTGATGCAGGATTTAATTTATACCAAGCGCCCCAGGTTCTTTACGAAAACTTGACCATGCAATATACCGAGATTTTTTCCAGCTGAAAAAATATGAACTTTTCATTGGATAAATTTTGATATTGTTTCTCTTAAAACATATATCTCTACTGATCTCAAAGGACCGAAATAAAAATATAATCTGCACAATGGATGATATACGGGAGACATTTTAGGGCCGCCACACATTTAGAAAAATTGTATACCTGCAAACCCAATTTTAATTATACGCAAGTGGAGTTTGAGGGGTATTCATTACACGGACAGGTTTGTGACATACACACAAACTCCCAGAAAAAATATCTAACCAAATAAGTTAAAATAACAACATGGCCAATGATCACGTAGCGTCCACATATTATTCAAGCGTGTGCTTTGAAAGAATGGGTCTCTTGTAGCAAAAAGATAAAAGACTTTTAATTCTTCGAAGTAGACGTCTCAACAATGTTTGTAAATCATAAATTGCTGCAGCTAAAGGGAATTTGTAGATTATTTTGACGACAGTGTTATTGTTTGCCAACGAAGTCTTATAACCGTGCCTCAGAGCCAGGTTAGAATATAATAGAAAAAGATGAAAGGACATTGCCATAATGCTTGAGGGAATATTGAAATTAGTATCAAGTTCTTTAACAACTAAACATTGGCATACATTTTATTTCCAGTCTCTGAAATCAGGGATGGGAGTGAGTCACGTTGCAATAGACCTGATGTTTGATAGTGACGCCCTTAGGGGCGTAAATGTTAACACATACACACGTTATTCTGTTCTGTTCTGTTCTGATACGAAACCTTCGACAGGAAGTGGTCAGATTAACCGTCGGCTGTAAATGGGTAGGCAGTGACAACTTGTGTTTTAGGGTTGTTTCGTACATTGTAGTTTCATTTTTAGCAAGGATGCAAGACGCTGTCTGTCGCAAACAATCCGAAAAGATGTGGGATGTTTGTTCAGTGATGATTCCGATAGAAGATAAGCAGTACGCCCTGTGAACAAGATTTTAAGTTTTGATCCATATCAACGTTTAGGAAAGGTGCAAAGGAAATGGCGCAATCAGAAAGATTTCTCGCTCCAAATACCGAGATGTGAAATACTTTATTGACACTTAGGTACTTATAATAAGAAAAAAATATCGTAAACCGAGTGAGCTGCTATTTCTCAATCGGCGACCACCCAGATACCGGAAACTAACTAAAATATGAAAACGTTCAAAACAGCCCAAACATTCGACTCCATAATATAAAAAAATAGAACCACAACAGAAATACCACATTGGAACGATCAGCAATATAAAATAACTGCCGGGCTTAAACCGGTGTACCAGGGCCTTAACCTCACCCTCATCTTCTGTAATGGTTCGCATCATTTAGTTAGTTGTAAAGTCCTCGTGGTGAATCTCTAACTAGTCAATGAATCATCAAAGACAAACAAATAAGTCATGAAAACCACCAAAATAAATAAAAAACGAAGACTCAGATTCAGTAAACTGCCTGGCGATGGAGATCCCTGCGCGCTAAACAACTTTCTGAAAATCTGGAGCAAAATAAAAACACCAGTGAGTATATACTTTAAAGACGACGAACCAGTGCTTGTGTTGAAATGCGGAATACCGTCGAAGAAGGTGACTTGTACCACTTTTACGCCTTTGGTACAGCGCGGCTTCACACTGAAATAAGGCAGTGGCTGATGTTTACCTTTAAGTGTTTCTTGCCATATGTTTGTCAACAACTGGGTTCCCTGGGTGGAGATTTACATGTGCTACGCATGACTGCATTAATCCAGTTTTACAAAATAATTCCAGACCCTACTAACGGCAAAGGCGGACTAGCCTTGTGCCGAGACAAAGAATGCTACATTTTGTTGGTTTATATCGGCGTATTAAAGATGAAGGTGTGTTACCCATTAAAAACTCAATATTTTATCATATTTGTTTCTCTTTTGCTATCCCCCGCTGCTTTTCTTTGATTTCGCTGTAACTACTCTGTTGTCATGTACTACACTGTTGCCACATAACATTACCATACTTTCTGTTGATGTTTTTTGTCGTTGTTGTTTTGTAAACACCTGTCGCCAACAACAATATTTTGATATGATGTGTATATTCTCGAATGGCATGCACTTTGACTTGAGTGAAAATAAAAGTATTTTTCTGCTTTGTCTATCTTGGTTATTGACGTTTCGTTTGCGACATTCTTCTAAAATTTCTTTAAATCTGACAAATGACAAACGTTCCTCAATGATGCCTTACTTCCAGTTCGCACAGCCCAAAGGCTATCCCAGCAAGAAATTGATATGTCTTACAACAAACATTGATGTCAGAGCTATTAAACGTAACCGGGCTAAATCCTTCCCAAAAGCTATGTACACAAGAAACAAAATCAAAACATTTTAGAACTAATGTCCTTGAAATAATGATCATTAAAAATCAGACAAAAGAAAACACAAAAATAGAACATCAGTATGGCAAAATTCAAGTATATTAATGCGTCATTGGAAGGAGTGGGAAGATCTAAGGCAAAAATTATGGCATATAACATTTTATATAATTTATAAAACCATTCCTGTGTAAAAGAGCATTTAAGAAATTTTACTTGAAATGGAATATTAAAAAAATCTTGCACTTCATTTAGGTTGACATGATGGCTTGTTCACCTGAAGCAGGTAATGCCACCCTCACTCAAGGGCAAAAATTGTTTATGTTACTTTTATTATTATTTTTTTATTCAGTTTAACGTTCCTTTCAAGATTATTTCAGCTCATATGAGACGGGCCAATCCGTAGGTGGGCGAAAACGGGAGAACCCTGAGAAAAAACACCTGAGACACCCGCAAGCAGAACTTGGCTTGTCTCACATGTGGCCAGAGCGGGGCTCGAACCCACACCAGACACAGCGGTGAGATGATCAAATGGTTAAGTGCGGTAATGAAATATCAGCGCTCTAAACTACTCGGCCACGGGGGCCGCTCATTGTTTTACTATACCGAATCCCTTTTTAATCAGATTATGTTTTGAAGTAAAAGAAAATATAAAATTTCATGAACAAATTTCTTTTTTTTTCACAGTGAAAGTGAAACATTATATAACAGTACACAAACATATCACAGAAAGTAAATGTGGGGATTCCGCAGAAGAGGCATATTCCGAAATCTAACATGTTGTAGTATGCAAATGTAGTTGTCTACAAATGCAACTGCACTTTTAGGCGGATATGACGTTAGAGGGTAATGCTGCCGCCGGGGTGTAATATGATCATGTGACATGACAAAATATCACCCCTCGCGTGACCTGCTCTGGATCAATCAAAATACATACTCAACCAATAAATATTAATGAGGTATGATACTTTCAAATGTCATACCCTGAGTTTAAGTATTACTGAGAAGGTGAACTACTTCACTCCAGTTGGTAAACCCAATTGTGCAGGTCGTTCACTCAATAATATCATTTTAATCGAGGTCCATAATGTTAAAGCGCTTACAATGACGGAATATTATCTGTTATTTGCTATTAAACAGCAGGTTTTCAAATTATTGCGTACGTTCAAACTACAGCTGTAAAGTGCTGGGGATTCAGAGTATGTGTCTGTTCTGATTTAGTTTTACTACTTGTCGCCATTGTCTCGCACAGCTACATAAATTTGATTTTTCATTTGATTCTTTTTTCTTATTTTCGCTCAAAATATGGATTTTGGGTACATTGTATACGTTACAATCGCCTCGGCAATGCGACTTTTACTCCTGCACAACCCAGCTTTTTTTTTTTTTTTTTTTTTTTTTTTTTCCGAGACCCACACGGGACACGTGAGACAAGCCAAGTTCTGCTTGCGGGTGTGCCAGGCGATTTTACTCGGGAGTTTCTCCCGTGTGTGTGTTCCACCTACTGATTGGCCCGTCTCATATGGGTTGAAAATTCTTGAAAGGCACTTAAAATGGATTAGAATGGTGGGGAATAAAGGGATACACATTTAATTAAAGAGCATAATTATTGACCTGATGCAAGATTTATACAGGCTTTCCACACAAGATGCTGAATCCGGCCATTTACGTGCAGTGTCTAAATGATGCTGCTTTATAATCTCATTATTAAGTTTTGTAGACGTTGCAATTTGAAAGACAATCGACAATGTTTACGTAGGATAATTGTCTTTGTTCTGGAAAATACAAGGTATTGGCTTACGTCTAAAGGAATTGAATTTCATATTCTTTTTAGAATCATCAAACGCATATCCTGGGATATTCTATACCTTATTCTATCAATAAACATAAGCACTTTATGCTGAATAAACATGGCTTATTAAAACTGTTTAAGAACACGTTTGATTTGATCTACTACACTAGCTTTGGGCGAAGTTGCGGGCCCCATAAGACCGTTTAAAGCGCCCAGTGTTTTGATCGATTACATCAATTAATAAATGCGAAATCTATTTTTACAAATCTTTTGACGACAATTGATAATTACTAAAATTACCTCAGAGCAATAAGAAGCAGGGCTTCAGGTGTGTTTTCTAATGTGTGCTACTTAACGTGATCATCTGTTAATATATAGATCATTTAAGGACTGTCCTTGCACTTCAATGAAATCAGTTATTTTATAGCGGAATAAACCTTATGCCCCTCCGGTATCTTAAACAGTAGGCGATCAAAATATTTTGTAACACATCTTTTACTTCCAATTCTTCACCACAAAATAATGTCTTTTGATCTAACATTTTTGACCATATGATAATTATATTAATTGACATTAGAAACCAACCTTTTCTAAGTGTCTGAAGGAATATGTTCATTTTAACAAGAAGCTTCCTAAGATGAAATAGAAGTTCATATTTTATCTTGTACATAAAACAAGGCCACATCTAAATTTTCATATCTTCTGAAGTCCATTTATACGACCCATATATAATACCTATTAGCGCGGCACCCGTGGCCGAGCGGTTAAGAGCGCTGTTTCTTAATCACTCGATCACTCGATTATCTCACCGCTGTGTCTTGTGTGGGTTCGAGCCCCGCTCTGGCCACATGTGAGACAAGCCAAGATCTGTTTGCGGGTGTGTCAGGTAGTTTTTCTCGGGGTTCTCCCGTTTTCGCCCCACCCACTGATTGGCCCGTCTCATATTAGCTGAAATAATCTTGAAAGGGACGTAAAACTGAATCAAAAAATAAATAAATAAATAAATAAATAAAAACCTATCAGAACGAGAAATATACTGACCTACATAAGAAACCCGACACGTACATTTGTAGGCAAAAATGGAAATGAAAACATCAAATGTATACTTACACAACAGAAGAAAGTCGACACTTACTTTTTACCAACTTTATGACTCAAAACTTCCATCAGGAAAACATGTCCGTGCAATATATACTCCCTTAAACCCCACTGTTATATAGTAAAACTGGGGTATGCAGGGGTATACCTATTTTTCTTATTTTTGCTCCAAAACATAGATTGTGGGTACTCGTTAGAACCGCCTCGGTGAGGCGGTTCTAACGTGTACCCACAATCTATGTTTTGAGCAGAAATAAGAAAAATATCAAAAATTTTCGTCTGAAAATTATCGATTTTTGACCTGAAAAAAATTACTGTATATCATACGGGCATGTTTTCGTAATGCATATTTTGCTGAATCAAAAAATAAATAAATAAATAAATAAAAACCTATCAGAACGAGAAATATACTGACCTACATAAGAAACCCGACACGTACATTTGTAGGCAAAAATGGAAATGAAAACATCAAAATTTACTTACACAACAGAAGAAAGTCGACACTTACTTTTTACCAAATTTATGACTCAAAACTTCCATCAGGAAAACATGTCCGTGCAATATATACCCCCTTAAACCCCACTTTTATATAGTAAAACTGGGGTATGCAGGGGTATACCTATTTTTCTTATTTTTGCTCCAAAACATAGATTGTGGGTACTCGTTAGAACCGCCTCGGTGAGGCGGTTCTAACGTGTACCCAAAATCTATGTTTTGAGCAGAAATAAGAAAAATATCAAACATTTTCGTCTGAAAATTATCGATTTTTGACCTGAAAAAAATACTGTATATCATACGGGCATGTTTTCGTAATGCATATTTTGGTGAATAAAGCAGCACTATAGTGTAGGTTTTGATGCATTAGTTAATTTACACTTAAAGTACAGGAGCGAATTCGACACGTCAACGTTAAAACACTGTTGTTGTCCCTCATATCAAAACTTGCAAAATTATAAAACAATCTCAATCAGCCATTATTTGCTGCAACAATCTTGAGTTTAGTTGAAGAAGCAGTCATCTAATGCTTTGTAAACGTCAGCTTTACGTTATTAGCATTCGTCGATCTTTCTCAATCCAATGTCGCTCGTCAAACTTTTTTTAAAAAAGGTACAAGTAGGAAGGCGCAATCAGAAAAAGATTCCTACTCCAAAAACCGAGGTGGATAAAAAACTAAATTAACAATCAGGTAGAAAAACACCAGTGGGCTAAGCAAGAGACAAGAAGCTCCGGCCAAAATTCAAGACTATTTCCATGTAATTTAAAACTGTTCTTAGTCATTTGTGCCGTTATGCTACTTTCCGCGTCGTGTTTTTGACGCTAGTCGTCTTGAGTACACCTTGATTAGGTGCGACGCTAGTCGTCTTGAGTACACTTTGATAAGGTGCCTACTTCGAGCACCACAATTCATTTATGTTAACACCACGACATTGCACATCAACAGAGAATTAACTAACGTTCAAATCACGCGTACAGCGTCAACGAAAAGGACATCTATTGCCCAGAATGTACGCTATCTCTTTCTGACGTTAAAATGGCATGTTCTTCCATCACCTTGTTATGTAACTTAAATTCTAAAATATGTTTCTTGTTATATGCATTATTTAGCATTGACTGGTTTACTCCAATTGTTCTGATTACTGAAAAATAACAAAAACACAGTTATTCAGCTACCTCCATCAGAACCACGTGTATACCACGACATCAAGATCCGATGTCAAGAGATACGAACGGCATTTGCAAAATTTTAAAGTGCACTTTTGTTTGCAATGGTATTTGCATTATAGACGTGAGCACAGTTTTTAAACATTTCAACAGATGTATACTCCCTGGCCAAATATGTCAAAGAAGCCTCTGTGGTGCAGTGGTTATGCCACTCGCTTTGTAAACCAGGGGTCGCAGATTCGATCCCGGGCTTCTCCAGTCCGTCGGATGGGACTATAAACCGAGGTCCCGTCTCCATATGACCTTAGCTGTTGATGGGACGTTTAACCCCAATCAACCAACCAAATATGTCAAAATCGCCATTTTAGCGTTTTAACGTCAAACCGTCATGTCTCTATTTTGATTGACACATTTTCTGCAGCAATGCTCTTTGTTGTCCGGATTGTCAAGTAAATGAGCCGCCCCATGGGTAAACCAACAATCTGCATTGGCGAAAACAAATACGCAGATCAGCTTCGCGGTAACCGCGAAGCTGATCAGCGCCTTTGTTTTCGCTACTCGGATAGTACAATTCCTCTTCTACTTAAGTCCGAAATTTCAAGCTTCCAGCTCTTTTCTGTGACTGTACAGGTCGGTTTGTGTCGGACCTGTTCGGAAACCACATTGTTGGTTTTTCCACGAGGTGGCTCAAATATAGTTCTAGGATTGGTTCCATATGAGTAGGACAGAAACACCCACCCACTAATTTGAGCCAACTCGTGGGAAAACCAGCAATGTGGTTTTCGAACAGGCCCGACACAAAACGGCCTGTAGAAGCACAGAAAAGAGCTAGAATCTTGAAATTTTGGATTTAAGTAGAAGAGGAATTGTACTATCCGAGTAGCGAAAACAAAGGCGCTGATCAGCTTCGCGGTCACCGCGAAGCTGATCTGCGTCTTTGTTTTCGCCTATGCAGATTGTTGGTTTTCCTATGAGGTGGCTCATTTGAAAGTAAGATCCGCTATATGCATTGTCTGAAAAGTTCAAGTGACTGAAAACTTACAAATTTTCAAATACACGCAATTAATCATATGGGAACGGTCATGTATCAGTTTTGACATATTCCAAACAGTCGTCCGAATGTAAATAAAAATAAAACTGAAAACCTTTAAGAGCGGTGAACATTTTTCTTAGGCTTCATTGAGTAACAATGACACTTTGCGAAAAACAGACTTAACTTGTTTTTCCTTGACCATAAATCGCTTTTCTTGTCACTGAATCAGGGGAGAATACGGACAAAAATAGGTCCCCCGAACATTGACTAAAAAGGTATAAGTATGCAATGATCAGGAAATTGCGCGATCAGAAAGAAATTTCCAATCCACAAACAGAGGAGTGGGAAAAAATTTAAATGACACTTAGGTACATATACAAAGAAAACATATCGTAAGCCGAGTCAGCAGCTATTCCCCAATAGGCGGCCACTCAGTTACCCGAACTTAACTAAAGATATGAAAACGTCTAATTGAAGTTCTCCAATGAGTTACTTTACTGTTTAATCTATTATATAAGACCAGTCTGTTGTAATTTGTCTTTACATTAACTGCTTTTATGGTCAATTCAAAGATGCATACTGCTACAACTATACCATTTTTCGCACGAGCAGGTAAATAACGGTAAACGACTGTAATCAGTATAAATGTATTCTCTAACACCTGTGGTATTGATGCATCTTGAAATAAGCATGAAAAATATAAAACTTTGTGGTAAATGCGTCATACCAATTAACCCCCAAAACGCGAATGCGTCGATTTTATTTGTATTGTAATCATAACGGTTTTCAACAATCTTTAAAAGATTTATCTGTGTTTCGAATGAAGCAAGCAAGACAGTCACCTTGTTGGGAAAGAGCTTGCCATCTTGTGCTTTATACACATTGCTTTATTTAATTAAAATGAAATCGAATAGTATGCGTCTCATTCAGTTGGATCTAGCATTTTGACTGGAACTATATTCTTCTTCTATTCGATTTTTACCTCACATGAGTCGTTAGGCTCACTAGGTGTGCTTAAAGTATATCCATGTTCCGTCGTCCGTCGTAGTTGTCGTCGTCGTTGTTCACAATGCTCAAACATCTTCTACTCTGGAAACACTGAGCCAATCAAAGGCAACCTTCATGCGAAGCAGCCTTTAAAAGGGGAAACAAAAGTTGATATATAGATAAATGATTCAGGCCATATGACCAAGATGGCTTTCATGCCCATATATAGTAAAATTTTAATAAATCTTGTCTCTGGAATCAGTGGACCGATTTCAACGAAACTTGATATGTAGCACTGGGGACTCTGGCTCATCATGGTTTGTATTAACATGACCTTAGGATGACCTTGACCTTTTAAACGGCAAGTTCAAATTTGGCCACATAAGCTTTTTAATGAGAAAAAGGAAAAACATTTGATTTTTCAGGACGTTTTGTAGTTTGACCAATCAAAGCCAAATTTTACGTGAAGTATTCTAAGGAATGCATATCCAAAGTTTAGATAAATGGTCCAGGTCACGTGACTAAGATGGCCGCCATGCCCAATTTGGTAAACCCTTAAAAACTTCTTCCATTGTACCGATCGAGTGATTTAAATGATACGCGCGCATTTGGTATGTTGCATCGGGAAGTCTATCCCATCATAGTATGTATAAATACTGACCTTGGGTGTAACGTGACCTGTTTTATGGCAAGATTAAATTTGATCACATAGCATTTTAATGAAAAAAAAAACATGATTATTTTAAATATGTGTTGTAGCCTGTGACTTGATTGTAGGCAGATACAGACAACTTATTGAGTTAATGAAGTTATGTGAAGTTAGATGTACAAGTAGGCAAAGACCAGGAAAATGCGCAATCAGAAAAAGATTCACTCCAAAAACCGAGATGGGAAGAAACTTAATTAACAATCAGGTACTTATACCATGAAAACATATCGTAAGCCGAATGGGCAGCTATTTTCCCAATAGGTGGCCACTCAGTCACCTAAACTTAACTAAAAATATTAAAACATGCGCCAACAGCACAAAAATTTTAAACACCAAGACATAAAAAGAAAGGACCACCACAAAAGTATCGCCTTGGAACGATCAGTAATATGAAATTACTGGCGGGCTTAAATCGATTTTACAGGTACCTAACCTCACCCTCAGCTTCTGCAGTGGTTCATAACATTTAGTTAGCTCTTCCGTCCTCGTGGTGAATCTCTAACTAGTCAATTAATCATCAAGAACAAACAGATAAATCATGATAAAACATCCTGATGAATCAAAACCGAGGACTCAACAGATTCAGTAAGCTGCCCGACGATGGAGATCCCTGGGCGCCGAATAACCTACTAACTCCGGAACAAAAGAAAAACACCAGTTGGACCCCGGTGGGCCAAGCAACAGACAAGAAGCTCCGGCCCCAACCAACGAAGATGAATAGCTTTAAGTCGGGGCCATCATAGAGTCTGACGACCAACCAACCGGCGTGCAATTGAAGAAGGCAGCATAGTTATCAACCATGATTGGGTTAAAAACTAAGCATGCAGACTGTCGCATAACATTCAAGTTATAGTATTCAAGGGGCACATTTGATGCCGTGTGGCATGAGATTTATTACCTGGGATTATCTGTTGAGATTGGTGGGCGTGGCTTGACTACTTGTCCAGGTATTTTTAGGCCTGAATACCTGTAATACATAATATGCTGAAAAGAGCCTCCCTGTAGCAATATAATGTCAGAATTAACGATTGCTAGTGGTGTTTATTAGAGAGCTCAGAGAGATGTGACACGTAGTCATTTTAGAGAAATGCTTAATTACGTGCTAGCACCTTCAGACGACAGATTTCTGTTATAGCACGTGAATCATCTAAATAAATCCACTTCATCAGTGCAATAATCTCATTTATCAAATTTTGCAGACAGTGCGATTCAAAATAACTGACAATTCGTAAGATAACTCGGTAAGAAAATGTCATTGTTTTGTAAAGTACTTTGTATTGAGTTACGTGGGCAAATATAAATCTTAATCATCAATCACAAATGTTGTACGATTTTAAAATTAGTAGATGTACAGAAGCTGGAAAAATTGCTTATAAAATCCGTCGACAAAAATGTTGGCGATGTTGGCGGTCGAAAGAAATTAATACGGAAAATTAGTCACCCGTTGACATGTAAATCAGCTAAATAAGCAATAAGAAACGTACATAAACTATTGCGGTGGCAGGAAGCATTAACCCATATTTGACGAATGGATTTTCCCATCATTATCAGTTGGGTGAGTCCACTTTCATTTTAGGGGTGTTTGGAGTGATTTTTAATTTTTATCTCATTTTTCGATGAAATTCCTCCAAGCAAACAGAATAGCCCCAGATGGGACGCCGCGTTCCGAGGCGTCACATCTGGGACTACTCTGTTTGCCTATGTTCCATAAAAGGGACGCCAGGCTTAAATGAGTTAATAACAAGAAATCGATGTTTGCAAAACGCTATGCCATCAACTATAAGGTTGCCCAAAACCTGGCATATCATGATTAACTTTTTTCACGAAGAATATGTATATAATGTTTCAAACCCCAAGCTTCCGCCATTTAAAATATATAAAAAGGTACTCGTAGGCAAAGATCAGGAAAAGGCGCAATCATAAAAGGATTCCCACTCCAAAAACCAAGATGGATAAAAAACTAAATTAACAATCAGGTACTTATGCCATGAAAACATATCGTAAGCCGAATGAGCAGCTATTTTCCCAATAGGTGGCCACACAGTTACCTAAACTTAACCAAAAATATGAAAACATACATAAGGCGCCAACAGCACAAAAATTTTAAACACCAAGACATAATACGAAAGAACCACCACATAAGTATCGTATCATATAAGTTTAATTATGATTAACACACTAACAAGGACAAGTCCTTCCAATTTGTCACAGTCGAATGCATAAAATACAAAATGCATAGTGCAGATTATAATTTCCTTTTGGTCCTTTGAGATCAGCGAGGATGTTCAAAAATCAGAAATGTAGCAACGTTAAATATGTTTGGCCTTATATTTGGATATTCTAGACTGTGTATCGACTACCCTGCAAATATTACAGTAATTCAATTGACCCATGTTGCAATATCAAAATGTTCACTGAAGAGGCTGTAGTTGCCGTAACCGCGGTCCG
Organism: Rugalucina vietnamica; assembly: GCA_964017185.1. Taxonomy (NCBI): domain Eukaryota; kingdom Metazoa; phylum Mollusca; class Bivalvia; order Lucinida; family Lucinidae; genus Rugalucina; species Rugalucina vietnamica. The sequence goes on from OZ024884.1 coordinate 36,398,742, forward strand.
GCCATTAACCTTCCAGTAAACGTTTCACATTTTGCATTTTCCACATTGAAAGTTTTTTACACTACTTCTGTGGTGATTTTTAATGAAAGTTAAAAGCAGTTAAACTAATTAAAATATTTGTGACCGGTGAAGTTAAAACAATAGCACCACTGCAAAAGAAAAATAAAATGCTTAGGCGAAAAGAAAGGCGCCATTGTTTTCGCTACACTGATAGAACAATTCCTCTGCTACTTAAATCCGAATTTTTAAGCTTCTAGTCTGCTTCTGTTACTATACAGGCCGGTTTATGAAGTGGGAATTTCTTTCTGATTGCGCCATTTCCTGATTATTGCCTACTTGCACCTTTTTACGTTAGATTGTTGGTTTTCTCATGCACAGGCTCAAATATCAGCTGCTGTGTAGTAAGAGTTTTCTCAACTAAATTTCGTTTTATAAATACTAACATTCATCTACAAGTACAAACTAACCCTAAACCTAACCCTAAACCTAACCCTAACCCTAACCATCTTCTAGAATTCGCAAAATTGTTTCTAAAGGTCCGAAATATAGATTCCCTTCCTACATTAATTTCGACAAATGTAGAGAGGAGATTGCATCTGCATTAAATGATTTCGGTGATCGATGGTGTAAACGAGAGGGTGTTGAGGATAATGCTCTTAAAGAATGGAAAAGAAGTATCTTAACTATCGTGGATAAACGTATTTAGTTTTATTCACAAAATACTAATCTTTCACCTCCTAAACCCAAATCGTCATTTAGGCATTTGAAGCAAGGTATCCAAGAATTTCATAGAAAGTATGTCTTGGTTCCGGCAGACAAAGCCGCAAACAATGTTGTTGTCGTTTGTAGGCTTCACTACGTTAACACCTTAAAACAGGAGCTTGATGGTTGGTACCAGGGCTTATCTGGAGACAGATACTGATGAAGTGTCTGTAGTTAATGCCCACTTAAACGATTTACCTGTTAAGTTTTCTGTTTGTGTCAATGAAGGCCAAGACAAACTTCCTACGATGTATTGGTTACCTAAGCTTCACAAAAGACCATACAAAGCTAGATTTATTGCAAATTCTAGCTCTTGTACTACCACTGAACTTTCTAAATTATTAACTTCCTGTCATACTGCTATCAAATCTCATGTTATAAGATACTGTGAGACAGTGTATGAAACTCCAAATAAAAATTGGTTTTGGTCAATAAAAAATTCTGGTGAGGTGCTCAGTAAATTGAAGTGTAGAGGGTTCCGTGCGACAAGTTTGTCCACGTATGATTTTTCTACTCTGTATACAACATTACCACATAATCTAATAAAAGAAAAACTTCTGGATTTGATAGAGTGGACCTTCAAAAGGGCATTAAAAATTTATGGTTCACTTTATTTGGCATGTAATGACAGAAAGGCTTTTTTCACTTCCTCTGACCAAAGTCGGTATACACTTTGGTCATGTCAGAATGTATGCGACGCCTTGTCCTATCTCCTTGATAATATTTATATTAGATTTGGGACCAAGTTATACAGACAAATTGTTGGAATTCCGATGGGTAAAAATTGCGCACCTCTCGTAGCTGATTTATTTTTATACTGCTACGAAAGAGATTTATTGGATTCTCTTAACCATGATAATCAAGCTGATGTTATCGAGGCTTTTAATTCCACATCTAGGTACCTCGATGACCTTTTGAACATTGACAACCCTTATTTTGAAGGTATGGTCAATCAAATTTATCCATCTAAACTTCAGTTGAACAAAGCCAATATCTCAGATACCGAAGCCCCCTTTTTAGATCTACATCTTTCTGTTGCAAATGGATTAGTTTCTTCTAAAATTTATGATAAGCGCGATGACTTTGATTTTGATACAGTAAATTTTCCTTTTTTGGATGGTGACGTTCCTCGTCGTGCTTCTTATGGTGTTTACATTTCGCAACTTATTAGGTTTGCTAGAGTCTGCAATCATGTTATAGACTTTAACGCTCGAAATAAATGTTTAACGGCAAAACTTCTCCAACAGGGCTATCGGTATCATAAACTTCGAAAAACCTTTTCTAAATTTTATCGTAGACACTATGAATTGATTTCCAAATATAATGTTGGATTAAAGACGCTTTTTAGTGAGGGCCTTTCGGAACCTCAATTTTATGGTGACTTAGTTTACAAATTTAAGAAACTTATAGGAATAAATGATTTTTCCTTTCAGTTCAGAAAAATCATAACACGTTACAGACGTATAGGTTATGAATGTTATGCGACAGTCTGCATGCTTAGTTTTTAACCCAATCATGGTTGATAATTATGCTGCCTTCTTTAATTGCACGCCGGTGGGTCGGGCGTCAGACTCTATGATGGCCCCGACTTAAAGCTATTCATTTTAGTTGGTTAGGGCCGGAGCTTCTTGTCTGTTGCTTGGCCCACCGGGGTCCAACTGGTGTTTTTCTTTTGCTCCGGGGTTAGTAGGTTATTCGGCGCCCAGGGATCTCCATCGTCGGGCAGCTTACTCAATCTGTGAGTCCTTGTTTTTGATTCATCAAGATGTTTATCATGATTTATTTGTTTGTTCTTGATGATTCATTGACTAGTTAGAGATTCACCACGAGGACCGAAGAACTTACTAAATGTTATGAACCACTGCAGAAGCTGGGGGTGAGGTTAGGATCCTGTAAAACCGGTTTAAGCCCGCCAGTAAGTTTGTGCTACTGATCGTTCCAAGGCGATACTTCTGTGGTGGTTCTTTTTGTTTTATGTCTTGGTGTTTTAAAAAAAATTGTGCTGTTGGCGCCTTATGTATGTTTTAATATTTTTAATTAAGTTAAGGTAACTGAGTGGCCACCTATTGGGAAAATAGCTGCTCATTCGGCTTACGATATGTTTCATGGTATAAGTGCCTGATTGTTATTTTGGTTTTTTCCCACCGCGGTTTTTGGAGTGGGAATCTCTTTCTGATTGCGCCTTTTCCTGATCTTTGCCTGCTTGTACCTTTTTCCAAACCAATACAGTTTGGACTCGGACTGACCAGCGGCCAAACATCAATGGGACAGATTTTGTTGGTACATAATATGATCAATATCGTTGCACTTATTTATTGGCTGATTTATATCATACTCATAGACGAAACCTATTAAAATGGTGTGTATAATTTTCTAGCTGTCAGTAAAGAATTCAAGGTTATAGACGAAGAATAAGAAATGTAACGATGATGTAGAGTAGTCCTGTCAAAAGCAAAGTCTCCATTTAACTGCTCGATTTTCTGTGTTTCCGGCATCATCATGTACATGTAATCCTTTCAAAAACCATGACAACCGTGACTCTTTTTTACAGCAAGGCCCTTTGCTTTCTACAGTTATGGATTTCAAAAGCCACAATTCAAATCCTGGACTGTCTGTATGACAATAGGCTTAATAGTTAGGTGTTTTGGTCATGTCGGGGCGTTAACTTTATTTTATCTTGGATTAACTCATTAGCCTGGCGTCCATTTTATGGGACACAGGCAAACAGAATATCCCCAGATGTGGCACCGCAGGACGCGGCGTCCCATCTGGGGCTATTCGGTTTGCACAAAGAAATTTCATCAAAAAATGGAATAAAAAATCAAATTCACTCCTAACACCCCTGAAATTGACAATGGACTCACTCACTCAAATGATAATAATGGGAAAATCCATTCGTAAAATATGGGTTGATATGTTTCCATTTTATGTGACGTCTATCAAACACTAGAATGTCACGACATCTAAAAATGAACTTGAAAATACAACTACTCACACAAGGAAGTTGGTGCATATGGTAAACTGATTGTAATCCTACTCGTATAATACCACAGTTTCTGATTTGCGTTTATCTGTCCGAAAATGTTCCAGCTTAGTACAAATGTATTTAATCAAAAGGGCTTGTCATTTATGACAATTATGATTGCTGACATCTCCAAACGATTCCGTGTATGCATGGCTTCTTTGACTGACAATAGAGTTTTTGTTGTACAAAATAGGCTTGCCTTTTTTCTTGGACAAAACATATTTTTATACGAAAATAGTTTTCAAGGAAAATCTTGCAAAACATGTTTCAATTCTTGGATTTTGTATTCTTACTCAAAGGGTACAACCAAGAGTGCACATGAACGTATTTACAACGATCAGACAGACGACTCGTTTGTGATTCATGTTTATTATAAATAAAAATTAAAACTGAGATCCTTTAAGATCAGTGAACACATTAATGAGAAAGGGAATGAGCCATACGGCGGTTTCGACTATTAAAGTCTCATCAGTGACCCTATAGATTTGGCAACATGTAGCCAAAGATAATTACTGAAATTTTGCAATTTTGAACAGGATAGTCGATAGAAAGACCAGTATAAAGTCTGTCAACATCTTTACTGTGCAAGACATAATTATGATGTTTAACGCTACATGTAGCAGACTGGTCATCGGTCTTTGCATATGTTTTGTGCTGTGAGTCCGACATAAAACGTCTCCACGTACATCATCCATAGTGCAGGTTATTTTTTTTTTCGTTCGTTGAGATCAGTGAAAATATTCAAAGTATTCAATTAAGGATTGCAATTCAGATTCTAGCTTATACTGGATGATGAAAAACATAAGGCTGTTTAATGTCTGTGAAACGCTTCTGGGAGACATTAAAACAATTAATGTTTTTCATCACCCAGTGAAAGCTAAAATCTGAATTTCAATACTCATATTTACATTTTAAATTATCATCCATGTATCCGATTTATATGAACATACCATCGCTCATTTTCGATGTTATTTGACACAGCAAAATCGTCTAATTTTTGCACTTAACGTCAAGTCGATACGCAACCGACGCCACACCAACAAGAGTAAACAAACAACGTCACTGGCTGGTGTTGACTTCGCCCCGCCCATAGGTGTGGTCACTAGATCACATGACTTAATTTCTTTATTGGGAAATGAAGAACATCAAGAAAGACGCAATGTGTGCTGTTGTTGTAAATATGCTGTAGGGGATGGGCTGTAATTAATGTTATCAGAACTTGTAGCCCAACCCCTTTGAGTTTGACAATAATTATGTTTAAACTGAAACTGATCAAGAAATATACATTAACTTTGATCTTATCTTGAGATTATTGCAGATTACTTTTTTTTCTCTCAGTCCTTTCAGATCAGTAAGAATATTGAGAGTGTTAAAACGTACAAATGTAGGGACGTATTTTAAACAATGTTTTAATTATTTGACCTTTTTTACGACTTGGGCTTTGATTCAGACAAACCTTGTGTAAATTTTCAAAATTGAAGTACAGGTGTCGGTTTAAAAGCGTCACTGTTGAGGGTTCATAACCCGAAATTACGCAATATGGTTCATTCGTTCTCTTTCAGTTTTAATGTTTTCACTGCTTCCAAAAGATTTACTTTATATTTATTTTATGTTAATTTGTATTAAATATGACACGTTTATCGAGCCTGGATTTAATTTGGTCCTGTATGATAGTTTAAATATACATGTACAGTGTATTGTCTGTAGTAATGGGTGGTTCTAAAATTCCCGCCATCCATTCCTATTTTTGTCGAGCCTAGTTGTTAGATGTAATTCCATCAATTCACTATCAATTCACCGACTGACGTTTGCTTTGTAATTTTGACAACAACAATGTAAAAGTAAGCCATGATCAGTAAATTAACAAAAATGTTTTATACACTATCACGTGACTATGACTCGTTAGTACTTCAAGTGGAGGCAGACTGTGTCTAATCTTAAATCGTATATTAAACATGTAGTTATTCACAACGTAAAGTTTACACGGACGTCCCTGTGTGTGTCATTGTCGTTGTTCTAAGAGAACTTAGACGTCGTATCCTCTGTTCCCTTTCTTCCTGGAAAACAGAGGAGCATTTCAACATCATTTTCAGGTTTTTCTGGAAATGTTTTCCATACACAGAATACAGTACAAAGTTACAACTAAACGTTGTGTAGTAAAGAAAATTGGCGATTTCTTGTATGAAATATAACTGTATCGATATGATGAATTGGTCCTGTGGGTGAGTTGCGGTGTATATCAGACTGTAAAGTCGTAAGGTGTGGCTTGGTAAATTGAGCACGAGGAAAGTCGTAGAAACAAGCACGAGTGTCCTGGTCACCCTTAACTGTGAAATAAACCGTAACGTTTTTCGCGATTTGCTGATACCACTATATCCGATCGATTTTGATTTACTGGCGCAACAGCATGATTGAGTTTTCGTGTGACAGAAGGCTGCTGCAATGAGAACTTGGATGTTCATAAACGTAATTAGAAAGAATGGTGCAATCATGGTCAATAACGTATCAACCCATGTAATAACTTGAAGATAGCTAACCATTTCTTGTTTTAATACACATCTATATCTTGGACCAGCCAGAACTATGTCTATAGTCCAAAAACTGTGGTTGTATATTAAACATGCCGTTATTGTCATTATGATAACTGTCACCTTTTCCCGCGATACTGTACACAACAAGTGCGAGCGAAGGGGAAAACAAATCGCAACAAACCGTTCAGTTGTAAATCCAACCACAAACCATACACTCAAAAATGCGGTTACGTAAGTAACAAACATTATCATTTCACACGCCATTGGAAATCTTAAAATATTGTAAAATTCTCCATCAATCCAAATAAGTCCCAGATTCAAAAGGAAAACATTGTCAACCAAAGCGAGAGCGGCTAAAAATGTGGACGAGGAACTGTGTTTCATGTTCCTAGCAGAAAACACTAGCAGTGACAACGTGTTGCCTATTAGTCCTATCAAAACTATTGAAGGTATCCAAATATTACGCAGTAATTTGGTCGTTCGTTGTATGAATTCGATGTCGTAATCGGGTTCAATGTCGTGATATCCGTAGAAGTGACTCCCATTCTGAAACTCTTCGAATGTATTATTACTGTAATTCGTCACAGAGAAATTACTGGCAGTCTGCAATCCATGGGGCACGATTTCGTTACATAACACGGTTCTGTTAATTGTTACCATTTCGAAATATTTGGTAAATCACTGACGTAGGCTGCAGTATGGCTACAATTTATATGATTTCCTTCGTTAACGTCAAAGAAACGTGGGATGCGAAGTTGACTTGTCGTTTGGCACCTGTCACTTTAACATTTTCGTTCCATCTGAAAGAGAATAAATGTCATGTGATTATACAATTTATGTCTGTAAACACCCATGGCCTTTGACTCGTACGAACACTCATACACACTTGCTAATTTTAAGTTTAAATTAATATAAAAATAGGGAAACGACTTTAGGTACGTTTTTGTACCTACCCAAATATTTATAAAAGTTTCCTATAGTTTGATTGCATAGTTTTCCTAAAGTTTCCTATAGTTTGATTGCATATTGTAATTATAATAAACCGAAGCAAATTGGATATTGTCGATATAAACCAGTTTTGGTTTTGTCGTTATTGTACATGTGCATCATTAAAACATGGGTATGGCAAAGCGCAAGTATATTGATGTGGTGATGCGCCAACAGGTGGAGATAACTATTTCTTTTTGTGTATATGAGTGGGGTGAGAAGTTTTAAAAGGATTTATGTCAATAATAATAACTAATCAATAAAAACACAGACCACAAAACACTATTATACGTAACCAGCTCTACCATGTCTACGAAGACACTTAGACGTGTCTATTTGAATTTGTATAAACTACGCGAACTGGTGCCACTTAAAACTCATTCACAGTGGCTAAAATGTCAAGGTCAATGTTCTGATTACAACGATTGAACAACAGGCTGTGATGCTGTTGCTGTGATCAACTTTATGTCCCGATTTGCCTATTTAATCTATGTTACTTGAAGCTTGAACTCGATATTAAACATTGGTACATGTACTGTGCCACGGGACTTGGTCTAAACGAAGCGCTTGTCAGAAAATCAAATCACTGTCATAACTAGCATTGAAAATAAAAGATTGGTAAAAAGGAGATCGCATTATTTGCTTAAACAGCATTGTCATTGACCCTTGGCTTTAACCTGAAAAAAAATGCGTTTGGAGCCAAACATCCAAGTATAACTATTTGCTCGAACCGATTTTGTTTTGCGTAAGAGGTGACCTACTACATATTATTTTTATTTAAGAAATAGATCAGCTCTAGCAGTGAATTGTTGAGTAATAATTCACTGTTTGGAGGTCAGTTGTAAAGAAGATCAAATCACGAGCGCATAGCGCGAGTGATTTATCTTCTTACAACTGACCGACAAACAGTGAATTATTACTCAATAATTCACGCACTTGAGCTGATCTATTTCGATTCTAACACACAATAGACGGAATAAATGTTGCTGAAACCGTCAATATCGTTCAGCTTTCCGCCATTGCATTGCAGATATCCCGCCAAATATTTGACTGTAATGCTGGTATTTATACACATTCATTATGTTTGTTGTGTGCTTAAACGACGTTTCACCGTCTAACTCTGCTTTGTGGGATAGCTGACGGCACAAAAGCCGCAAAGTAACGTCACGCTTATTCGCCCAGTGAAATTGTTGCACAATATAACAAGTTTTTTTTTAAACATTGGCTATACAGGCGAGGTGTTAGAATCAGGCCATATGTCACACCTGAGAAATACGTGGTACGGATGGGTGACGCACAATGCACTTCTGGCCGAAGTTGAGATGAGAAATTCGAGTTTTCTCCTAAAGCGTTTACTCTATTGACTGATAGATAGGTACAGTCAATGCAGAAATTGATTGAACATTTACTGAATGAAAGTAACATAAGGAATCCAGTTTATTTCGTTTTCGCAAACTCTTCAGGCAAATGAACATATATAATACTTGAAGTGTTTACGAAAATGAAATAACCGGGATTTCTTATGTTACTTTCTTTCAATAAATGTTCAATTTCTGCATTGACTGCATATATCTATCAGTCATTGGAGGAAACGCTATAGGAGAAAACTCGAAAATCAAACCTCAACGTCGGTCTCAATTGCAGAGTGTGTCACTGATCATTTGTCGGTTTGTATGTAAACAATACCACATGATTCCATGAAGAGTATGTGCAGGGCTTTAACTCAGTTATGTCTTTCCGTTTAGGAACATTCAAACGTAGACAATGACGTAATAGTGTATATTATTTGTAATAAAACAGCAGGCCACGAGGCTTTAGCTTAATATGTCTTTTAAAATCGCATTTAAGAATTATGTTTGACAGCACCAAGGAAAGATTTTAGAGAATTTGTAATAATAAGGAGTGGTTCCTCTAACGAAAGCATCAGCCTTATTTTGTTTTCTTATGTTGTTTACATGTACATTTAATGTCGAAGTCAGGAGCTAAGGCCATGCCGTCACGTCGCCTCTCTACTACACTTAGATGTCAAGACCGTCAATACTCAGAAATACATGGCTTCTCTTTAAATTATTTATAGTTAACGTATTTAGGACACTCACTCATGTGTCTGAACGTCCCCTCTGGTTAGCAAGCACATATCTTATGCAAGCGATTAAAGTTTCCGCTTAGCCGCTTGACCATGGCTTGTTAGACTTTATTCATTTAGTTTGAAGACTTATTGAATTGGTTTGGAATCATCTATGTATGTTGTACAATACCTTCTGTACACTGTCTGCGTATATGAAGATAAACGTCAGCTTAATATATAACTAGCTACTCTTATCTTTAAGAAATGAGAAGTTCGAATACATCCTAGAACCTTAAGAAGACAAAGCTTTAATTTGTACGTGAGTCGTCTGAAGATTCAGACGAAACTTCAGCGGAACTTTCTATGACCGGCGCAATAATTTCATTGCTAAGTGTTTGCAGATAGGGAGCGCGGTGGCCTTGTGGTAGAGCGTCGGACTCCAAATCGAGAGGTCCTGGGTTCGATCCCCACAGGCGGCAGCGTGTTGTGCACTTGAGCAAGACACATTAACTCCCTACAGTACTGGTTAACCCAGGAAGCCCTGGCTCCGTCCCGTCATGACTGAAAAATTGTTGACTGGGACGTTAAGCCTAAACACAAACGAAGTCCAATTTAATTGAAAATTTGCGATTGTCCGTATCGAAAATACATATGTATAATATACTAGAAAATTCTGGATAAGTGATATGTTAAGCCTAGGTTACATTTGCCCCGATCATCGTACGATTTTTCGGTCTGCGATTTTCTCTACGATTTTTAGACATCGTAGGAGATCGTGGGCTACGACGTATGTGTTAACAATTCATACGGGCATCGTGCGATTTTTTGATCTGCCATTTGTCGACGTTCTCATACAAAAACGCAAGGCGATCGTACGGCAGTCGTATGTCTCCGCAGATAGTACGTAGATATCGTACGGATCCCGTGCGTTGTCCGTACGGAGTCCCTATACGTTTTGATACAAAACGCAAGGAGGCCGCACGGTAGTCGTAGGGTCTCCGCAGACTGTAAGTGGGTATCGTACGGAGTCCCTTGGACTTCTGACTGATGCCTTGGTTACATTTGGTCTACGATTAGCTTGCGATGATCGTACGATGCCATTTTTTGCATTTTCGTGCGGCCTCCGCAGGGTGACCTTACGATATCCCTACGATTCTACGACTTCCTAAGATCTCCGTAGCCTCTACGATCTTGTAATAGTCTGCACTATTACAAATTTTAAAATCGTAAGACCGTAGACCGTAGACACGTCGTAGGGCATCATACGGGCACCGTACGGATACCTTGCGATAATCGAGCGGTCACCGCACGATTTATTCTTATGATAATTTGGGAACAAAAATCGTACAGTGATCGTAGGGAAGCCGCAAGGGGTCATGCCTAGTAGGTTACATTTGCCCCGATCATTGTACGATTTTTTGGTCCGCGATTTCCCTACGATTTTTTAAAAATCGAATGTGATCATGGGCTACGACGTAGGTGTTTACAATTCATACGGGCATCGTTCGATTTCTTGTTCTAGCTTTCTTCGATGTCCTGAGTCGGAACTGTTTGGAGATCGTAGGGAAATCAAAGGGTCTCCGCACACTTTAAGTTGAAATCGTACGGAGCCGTGCGATGGCCGTGAGGAGTCCTTACGATTTCTTGCGGTCTCCCTACGATAGCCGTACGATGTTAGGTGTCCGTACGATTTTAATAAACTTGTGATATAACCGTACGGATGCCGCACGATGACCCTAAAGGTCTACGATTATCTTATTATTTTAGTCCCCAAATTATCATAAAAGCGTGCGGTGACCGCACGATCATCGCACGGTTTCCGTAAAGCACCCGTACGATGATGCTTCCTACGACGTGTCTACGGGCTACGGTCTTACGATTTTTAAAATTTGTAAAAGTGCAGACTACTACAAAATCGTAGAGGCTACGGAGATCGTAGGAAGCCGTAGGAAGTCGTAGGAAGCCGTAGGAAGCCGTAGAATCGTAGGGGCATCGGAGGGCCACCCTGCGGAGACCGCACGAAAATGCAAAAAATGGCATCGTACGATCATCGCAAGTTAATCGTAGGGCAAATGTAACCTAGGCTTTAATCAGGAAACTGCGTCATGTACATGTACATTGTAATTTAGTTCTGATTATTCATATTTGAAACATGGTAGTTCACAAGAGATGTTAGAACCGAAATAGATTACACAATTTTATATCAAGATTGTTGCAGCATACAAAAAGTAATTAGTAAAATTGTAGAAGGAAGCGATCGAAAACCTGTATGAGTCTGCATGCTGTCACTCTACGGTATTTATTAGTACACATTTCTTGCCTAACCCGAGATAGAGTTGTACACCATACACTGAGATACAAACGTCGTATTCATGGGGATGTCTCAAAATAAAATACCAATCTGCCATATAATTATGGGTATCCGTTTTGAGTTGTCGATCAGACTGACGCTAACCAGGAGCTGCACAGTCACGGGTTGATGGTTAAATATTTTGTATTCAGAAAGTTCGCAATGTACATGTGCAAAGCGGTCGCATCATTGCTGATCTGTACAGTGATGGAAAGAGCGGGTTTTCTCATGGCATTTCTTGTCTATGTACATCGTATCCTGACAAATGGTCGCGGTGCAAGATAGCTTTCTTTTGTCAAGCTGCATTAATACTTTAAAAACGTACACGCTCAACAGCTGATGCTATGTAAGATAAATGCACTGTTGCCGACCAAGTCTCCAAGAACCTGACTATCGGTGCCTCACACTTCTTTCGTCATAGGTCTAATACCTAGGAAACGGTGGTTCTGTCCTGACATGACTTAAATTGTTGACAGGAATGTTAAACCAAAACACAACTGAAAGAAATAAGTTTCGCGACACTTATAAAATGCAATTTTCTTCATATCGACTCAAAATTTCTTTCGGTGATATTACGATATTTTCTTTGCCTTGCACACAACATGAAAACCAGAACGCTGCGGCTTAAAACGTCAAAACTTCAAGGTAACCATTTTTTGTAAAGTCACACATGTACCTTACATTATATGAGAAATTGAAATTTCAAACCAGCGGCGGGTTTCTAAAGCAAAAAGGACAACAAACGCAAAAAAAGGACAGCAAACGCAAGACTCCCGTTTAGGAGTGGGAATTTCTTTCTGAATGTGCCATTTCCTGACGATTGCCTACTTTTACATTTTTATGCCTTGGTCGACGTTTATTACGTGTGTGTGACGTGATAAAGTTTGGGCCGATATTAATTGATGTTTTTTAAATCGAATAAAACACACAAAATGTTAAAAAAAAGCAAACGTCACATTAACGTCAGAACGGAACATGCGGTCAAATCTCGTTTATGGCAAACACATTGTGAAGGGACATACATTTCAGCTGCCACATGAGAAAACCAACAGTCTGCAGTATGCGAAAACAAAACAGCAGATCAGCTTCGCGGTACGCGGTAACCGCGAAGCTGATAAGCGCCTTTGTTTTCGCTACACGGAAAGTACACTTCCTCTACTTCTTTAATAAAAAAAAATCCACCTCTGCTTGTGCAGCACGGTTTGTGTCGGACCTATTCGGAAACCACATTTTTGCTTTTCTCAAGAGACGGTTCATGTACTTTGAAAAAAAACTTTCATTGGCAATGTAGAAGAAAACGATGATGTAAATTATTGTGTTTCTTTTGCGTTTAATTATATTTTTGAATCAGCGAAAAACGGCGTATGAACACTGATATATACCGAACGTGGTCACTCTTGGACCTGCTTCAAAACGAACCAGATACTCGACCGACCAATCTACCGCAGCTGGTTTTAAAGTTGCTTAACCGCAGAAAATTGTTACTCTTGGCGCGGTTAATTGTCGAGATCATCAGTGAGCCCCTTAGGATATACTAGAATTTTTTTTTATATTTTTACTCAAAACATTGATTGTGGGTACACGTTAGAACCGCCTCGGTTCAAAGTAGGCAAAGATCAGATAAAGGCACAATCAGAAAAAGATTCCCACTCCAAATTATTATAGCCACTATTACAATGCAGAATATACTTTCATAATTTAATGTCAATTATGAATTGAATAAAAGGTAATAAATAAATAAATAAATACGTAATAAACTAAGACAAGCTACCCTTATGGAAATTCTCAATATTGCACATTTGTCTGGTAGTCTATGGCTTTCGTTGTCGATTTATAAAAGGTCACTGTTGAGCGTTCATAACCGGACCATAATTCGAAATATGGCCCACGGCATACTATAGTCCGGTTTTGACCCCTGAGCCATGACCTCTAGGTTGAATCCTCTGTAATCGGTAAAGCGCGTAAAAAGTTAGGTTCTTTCAAAAGTAGTCCGCTACCTTTGTAACAGATCATCGCAAAAAACATACATTTAGCTGTCCTAAAATGTATGCAGGCATGCCACGGTGGATGTGATACTAAAGGTCATGGCTCAAGGGTCAAAATCGGACTATATCGACCTTGATTACTTTCGCTGATTCCACATATCGACCCTTTGTATTATATTAAAACTGTCGCTTAAAGCAGTTGAAATGCAGAGTTTGTCGATTCAGAAGATATTTTCCTCTTAAATTATTTTTGCATTTGACATGCAAAATTTAGAGTCTGGGTCGGTTTGACTGAGTGGAAATCACGGATACTTATTCTGTCGTGCTTAGGCACATCTCAGGAAATATTAATATCTTCAGAATGAAAATTCTTAGAAGTTACACGTCTCAAGGCTATATCAATTAAAAAGGAACTATTAGTATGAATTAATGCGACAGATACTGCTAATCCTTAGCATTAAAGTGTCAGTCAGGACGCATTACTGTAATACTGAAATCTACTGCAATATTGTTATATATATATATATATATATATATATATATATATATATATATATATATATATATATATATATATATATATATATATATATATATATATATATATATATATATATATATATATATATATATATATATATATATATATGAATTGGTATTAATTTAAGTCCATGACCCGGGTATTAATATAATTCAAAAGTCAAAAAAGACACACTGGAACTTTCTTTTCATTTATTGCTACCGGTTTCATCCATCTTGGAATTTTCAAGCAATGTTATTTACGTTACGACGTCAGTGATACTATTTCCGGCGTCATCGCGCGAAAATTAATATCAAAGAAACGTAACGTTTTTTTTAGTATTTTATAATTGTTTATAGAAATTTTTTATAACAGGAAAACATTTATATGGGTACGCATCAAGCTGAATAGCTATATAGTGTCCCTTGTTTCCACTGTATAGTAGTGTTACTTCATTAGTTGATCATTGAGTCAAAAGATGTAGGTTTGTGTCGTAACCTGAGCCAAAAGAAAATAAATAATCTCATGTTCATCTGGCATAAACAACAAAGAGATGTTAACGTAATGTGTATAGCGGAAGCGGGTGGTACCGGGATTTAGCATTTATAACAAATTATTATCTCCCTTGTATAAAAGTTACACCGTAAACGTACATGTATCATTTAAAACTGTTTAAACTAATTTAAAATATCTTTAATCATTAAACAGTATGAAAAACTTGCTGGTAATTAAATTGAGGGTGAAATATATTTATGAAATTTAATTTTGGTAAGTATGCAATTTGAATACATTTTATTTTTTGAAAAAGCCCATTTACATATCGTAAATTTATATCCTCAATTCAGCGTATTTGCACATTACGTTGAACATACATATAGCAAACCAGACCATTCTGGGTGTACAAAAATAGTCAAGAAGAAATGTTTATGTCAAACTTGTTAGGAACAGACTTGATAAACAGTATCTATTACGATCTAGTAGTCAAATGCGGATATAGACATGAAATCACGCAAAACAATGCCGTTATGTTGTCCAGCGCATTTTACGCGCATTTATAGAAAAGGCATCACTCCTCATGGTCTGGTTTGTATTACAATCACCATATGATCGAAAATTAAACGGGCATACTTCTGTAACACTTGAGAATGTAATCCATATGGTATAAAGGGGATGCATTATTAAAAATAGTAATTTACAAGTCCAGCCCTTAACTGCATTATATATACGGGGAAATCATTAATGAGCCGCATCGTGAGAAAACCGGATTTTTGCCTATGCGAAAACAAAGGCGCAGATCAGCTTCGCAGTAACTGCGAAGCTGATCAGCGCCTTTGTTTTCGCTACTCGTGTAGTACAACTCTTCTTCTTCCTAAATCCGAAATTACAAGCTTCTAGCCATCTTCTGTAGATGCACAGGTCGGTTTGTGTAAGACCTGGTTGGAAACCCCGAAGACCGGTTTTCCCGCGTCGCGGCTCATTATTTTTATACAGTAGAAATCATTTGATGTGGCACAAAATCAGCCCGTTCAATTTCCTATCATAAAGAGCTTCGGAACTCTTTTCCCTGTGACTATATTGCATTAAGTTTAGGATTAAACTTTCTGATGAAAAGTTTTTCTCTTTGTTTCCGTGGTATTGTTTTATTGTCCTTTATTTTATGAAAAGGCAATACAAGAAATTTTGGTTCTACTTTTGAGCAGTCATCTATATGCCCGCTTAAAGGTATCATTCTAGTACTTTTGTCTCGGATTTGCTGCCGATGAACTGTCATACGCTTTCTTAAATCATTAGTCTCTCCAATGTAGATTTCGTCACAACCGCGGCACTGTATCATATACACAACGTTTTTCACGCTACAATCCATGGGTGTGTTTACTCTGATTATTTTGTCATTAACCATGTATTCTGAAGCTTCTATTATGTATGGACATAATCCGCAATTTGAACGTCGACATTTCGTGACTTTATTTTCACTTTCATCAGTTTCAGTGAACTTTGCTCGCGTCAGTATCTGTTTTAAATTCCTAGGCTGTCGTTTACTCTTGATTACTGCTTTTCCAAATAGAGCGTTTCTCATAGTTTCACTCTGATCTAGAATAGGGAGATTGCTCCGAATGTTTCCGAATATTTCTGGGTTATGTGGGTTGAACGTAGACACATACGGAACAACAGTTTCATCGCTTTTCCTTTTTGGAGATAATAAACTTGTTCGTTCAAGATTGCTTGCCTTCGAAATTGCGTCATTTATTATAGCCACTGGATATCCGCGTTTCTTAAGTGATTTGGAAAGTTCTTCCATTCTGATTTCTAGTGTATAGTCATCGGAAACAATGGTTCTCAATCTTCTTGCGAGGCTGTAGGGTATGTTGTTCCGAGTATGTTTTGGGTGACATGATTTGTACAATAAGTATTGTTTACTGTCTGTGGCTTTATAGAAAATGTCAGTTTTGAGCTGTTCTCCTTCTTTGATGACTAATGTATCAAGAAATGAAAGCTTATTCCTATCAGTTTCAACAGTAAACTGTATAGAATGGTTCAGAGAGTTCAGTAATTGATGCAACTTCTGTAGGTCCGTCTCGTCTCTAGGAAATAGTAGGAAACAATCGTCCAAGAAACGTTTCCAATGCGCCACGAAATAATCCCTGAAGTCTTCCCCGAATGTTTCATATACTTTCGTGTATAGAGTTTCTTCTAGATAGGCCAGTACTAATGTACTATATACAGGACCTATCTTCGTCCCCATCGCAGTTCCTTTACGTTGTTTATAATATTTGTTGTTGAAGAAAAATGTATTGTTCTCTAATATAAATTTAATACCCTCTTTAATAAATTCTGGCTGGATACGTTTCTTTAGATTGTGTGGACATTTTTTCAACCAATAATCTATTGCTTCCAGGCCTAAGTTATGTGGTATGTTAGAATAAAGATTTACCACATCAAAAGACACTAGTATTGTGTTTTCCGTTGTTCTAGATGGTAGTTGAGCGAGAAAGTCCATTGTATCTCGAACGTAACTTTGTACATTGTTTGTGAAAGGACGTAGTAAAATATCTAAGAATTCACTTAGCCGATGTGTTTCACACTGTGGGCCTGCAACAATTGGTCTGAATTTTAAATCATTTGGAGCATTGATTTTCACATAATTTGAGTCAGCATTGTTACAAGCATTTTGAATATCTTCACATTTATGAACTTTTGGCAGTCCATAAAAATTGCTTTGCTTACTCTCGAATTCTGTTAGATAATCATATTCTTTCTTACAAGGGAGATAATAATTTTTTGTGTTACAAGGGAGATAATAATTTTATGTGTTACAAGGGAGATAATAATTTTTTATAAATGCTAAATCCCGGTACCACCCGGTTCCGCTATACACATTACGTTAACATCTCTTTGTTGTTTATGCCAGATGAACATGAGATTATTTATTTTCTTTTGGCTCAGGTTACGACACAAACCTACATCTTTTGACTCAATGATCAACTAATGAAGTAACACTACTATACAGTGGAAACAAGGGACACTATATAGCTATTCAGCTTGATGCGTACCCATATAAATGTTTTCCTGTTATAAAATATTTCTATAAACAATTATAAAATACTAAAAAAACGTTACGTTTCTTTGATATTAATTTTCGCGCGTTGACGCCGGAAATAGTATCACTGACGTCGTAACGTAAATAACATTGCTTGAAAATTCCAAGATGGATGAAACCGGTAGCAATAAATGAAAAGAAAGTTCCAGTGTGTCCTTTTTTGACTTTTGAATTATATATATATATATATATATATATATATATATATATATATATATATATATATATATATATATATATATATATATATATATATATATATATATATATATATATATATATATATATATATATATAAAGTGTCATCCTTAAAAAAGCAAAAACTATTTCATTTTTTAATTACATTTACACCCACTTAAAGAGTAAAAGCGGCATTTGAAATACGAAGCGTTGCTAGTCATAGATGTTTCTCTGAAATACTGATCGCACGCAGTCGTTTGAACGGCGACGTAATATTATTTTACTACAACAGAAAATTAATTAATTTTTCTCTAGCATTTGTATTTGGTAGCACAATTGACAGTTATGTATAGGTCTGAGCGGAAAGAAATCATGAAGTCAAAATTTGTCATTCTAACGTCTACGGAAATATTAATATTTTCAGCTTTCTTCTCGAACATTTGCATTTGGCATGCACAATTAATTGACAATTAGGTATAGGACAGAGTTGATAGAAATCATGAAGTCAAAAATTGTCGTTCTAAGGCACACCTAAGGAAAAGGTACAAGTAGGCAAAGATCAGGAAAAGGCGCAATCGGAAAGAGATTCCCACTCCAAAAACCGTGGTGGGAAAAAAACAAACTAACAATCAGGCACTTATACCATGAAACATATCGTAAGCCGAATGAGCAGCTATTTTCCCAATAGATGGCCACTCAGTTACCTTAACTTAATTAAAAATATGAAAACATACATAAGGCGCCAACAGCACAAAAAAAATTAAACACCAAGACAAACACCAAGACATAAAACAAAAAGAACCACCACAGAAGTATCGCCTTGGAACGATCAGTAACACAAAGTTACTGGCGGGCTTAAACCGGTTTTACAGGATCCTCACCTCACCCTCAGCTTCTGCAGTGGTTCATAACATTTAGTAAGTTCTTCGGTCCTCGTGGTGAATCTCTAACTAGTCAATGAATTATCAAGAACAAACAAATAAATCATGATAAACATCCTGATGAATCAAAAACCAGGACTCACAGATTGAGTAAGCTGCCCGACTATGGAGATCCCTGGGCGCCGAATAACCTACTAACTCCGGAGCAAAAGAAAAACACCAGTTGGACCCCGGTGGGCCAAGCAACAGATAAGAAATATTAATATCTTCAGGATGAAAATTCTTGGAAGTTACATGTACATGTCTCAAGGCAATATCGATTAGAAAGGAACTATTAGTATGAATTAATGTGACAGATACTGCTAATCCTAAGAATTAGTGTGTCGGAAGCCTACTGCAAAATTGATATTATAAAAAACAGTATCATTACGAAAAATTGCCCATGCAATATACAAAGAATTTTTTGCTTTAAAAACTGAAAATTTTCACCTGCAAATATTTGGTATTTTTCTTATTTTTGCTCAAAACATAGATTGTGGGTACATGTAAGAACCGCGTCGGCGAAGCGTACACACCGGTTGTACTAATATAAAAGTGAGGTATAAGGGTGTACATAATATACGGACATGTCATCCTGAAACTGTTTCCGATTTTAAATCATTCACCTTGTCAAAACAC
Organism: Rugalucina vietnamica; assembly: GCA_964017185.1. NCBI lineage: Eukaryota > Metazoa > Mollusca > Bivalvia > Lucinida > Lucinidae > Rugalucina > Rugalucina vietnamica. The sequence goes on from OZ024884.1 coordinate 36,418,307, forward strand.
CCACTTAAGATGCAATGCACCAGTTGAACCACCACGAAGCGTTGCCAATCATATTTTTCTCTGAAATTCTTATCGCACATAGTCGTTTGAACGGCGACGTGATATCGTTTTACAGCAACGGAAAATTAAGCCTTTTCTCTCTAATATTGTTGCTCATGATATGTGTTATGTTCAGAGCTATAAGTAAACGTATTTGTCTGTCTGTCTAACGTTTGCATTTGGCATGCACAATTGACAGTTATGTATAGGTCTGAGTAGAAAGAAATCATGAAGTCAAAATTTGTCATTCTAAGGAACGTCTACGGAAATATTAATATTTTCAGCTTTTTCTGGAACATTTGCATTTGGCATGCACAATTAATTGACAATTATGTATAGGACAGAGTGGAAAGAAATCATGAAGTCAAAATTTGTCATTCTAAGGCACATCTACGGAAATATTAATATCTTCAGGATGAAAATTCTTAGAAATTACATGTTTCAAGGCAATATCAATTAGAAAGGAACTATTAGTATGAATTAATGCGACAGATACTGCTAATCCTAAGCATTAAAGTCTTAGTCGGGACGCATTTCACTTCACTCTACTGCAAAATTGTTATAAAAAACCGTGTCATCCTAAAAAAGGCAAAACTATTTCTTTTTTAATTACATTTACATCCACTAAAAGAGTAGAAGCGGCATTATACGAAATACGAAGCGTTGTTAGTCATAGATGTTTCTCTGAAATACTGATCGCACGCAGTCGTTTGAACGGCGACGTAATATTATTTTACTATAACAGAAAATTAATTAATTTTTCCCTTACATTTGAATTTGGCATGCACAATTGACAGTTATGTATAGGTCTGAGTGGAAAGAAACCATTACGTCAAAATTTGTCATTCTTATATTAATATCGGATGAAAATTCTTAGAAGTTACATGTCTCAAGGCAATATCAATTAGAAAGGAACAATTAGTATGAATTAATGTGACAGGTACCGCTAATCCTTAGCAATAAAGTGTCAGTCAGGACGCATTACACTGAAAATTACTGCAGCATTGTTATATCAGAAAAACAGTGTCATCCTCTAAAAGGCAAAACTATTCATGTTGTTTTTTTTCTGTCAAAACACCCACCTAAGATTCAATGTGCCAATTGAAATACGAAGCGTTGCCAGTCATAGTTTTTTTTTCTCTTAAATACTGCTCGCACGTAGTCGTTTAAACGGCGAAGTGATATTGTTTTACAACAACAGAAAATTAATTGTGTTTTTTCTCCAACATTTGCATTTGACATGCACAATTAATTGACAGTTATGTATAGGTTGTCGTTCAACGGCACATTTACGGTACATTACGAGAACTTCTCCATGATTACTTGGGAATTTCTTTTAATCACATATTAAATATCTATTTATGAACTTAATTTTAATTTTACAAATATTTACCTTGCCTGTCATAAAATAATGGTTTATTATATTGATTTTTGTTAGAATTTAGCATTTTTGACTCTTATATTACATAATTACATCAATTATTGATTTTTTCTCTTGACCCCGTCCAACCTCAATTTCACTATAAGTATAGGTTTGAAGGGGTTAAGTTCCACACGGAGATGTTTCCATGATGAGTATTAATATCTTCAGGATGAAAATTCTTAGAAATTACATGTCTCAAGGCAATATCGATTAGAAATGAACTATTAGTATGAATTAATGTGACAGGTACCGCGCTAAACCTTTGCATGAAAGTGTCAGTCGGGACGCATTGAACTGAAATCTACTGCAACATTGCTATTGTCATCCTCAAAAAAGAACAACTATTTCACTTTTCAACATTCACTCTGTCAAAACGCCCACGTAAAGAGTAAAAGCGCCATTTGAAATACGAAGCGTTGCGAGTCATAGTTTTTTTCTCTGAAATACTGATAGCACGTAGACGTGATATTGCTTTACATGAACAGAAAATTAAGTATTTTTTCTCTAACATTTGTATTTGGCATGCACAATTAATTGACAGTTATGTCATAGGTCTGAGTGGATAGAAATCATGAAGTCACAATTTGTCGTTCTAAGGCACATCTACGGAAATATTAATATCTTCTGATTTAAAATTTTTAGAAGATACACGTCTCAAGGTTATACCAATTAAAAAAGGAACTATTAGTATGAATTAATGTGACAGGTACTGCTAATCCTTAGCATTAAAGTGTCAGTCGGGACGCATAAAACTGAAGTCTACTGCAAAATTGTTATATGAAAAAAAAGTGTCATCCTCAAAAAGGCAAAACTGCTTCAGTTTTTTTAACATTCACTTTGTCAAAACCCCCGCGTAAAGAGTCAAAGAGCCAGTTGGAACAGGAAGCGTTGCTTGTTATATTTTTTTCTCTGAAATACTGATCGCACATAGTCGTTTGAACGGCGACGTTGTATTTTTACTACAACAGAAAGTTATGCCTTTTCTCTCTAATATTGTTGTTCATGATATGTGTGTATTGTAAATCTGCTCTTATAACGTTGTCATGTTCAGAGTTATAAATAATCGTATTTGTCTGTATGTCTAACATTTGCATTTGGCATGCAGAATTGACAGTTATGTTTGATCTGAGTGGACAGAAATGATGAATTCTAAGGCACATCTAAGGAAATATTAATATTTTCTGACTTGAAATTCTTAGAAATTACACGTCTCAAGGCAATATCAATTAGAAAGGAACTATTAGTATGAATTAATGTGACAGGTACTGCTAATCCTTAGCATTAAAGTGTCAGTCGGGACGCATTACACTGAAATCTACTGCAACATTGTTAAAAAAAGTGTCATCCTCAAAAAGGCAAAACTATTCATTTTTTTTTTCTGTCAAAACACCCACCTAAGATTCAATGTGCCAATTAAAATACGAAGCATTGCCAGTCATAGCTTTTTTTCTCTTAAATACTGCTCGCACGTAGTCATTTTAACGGCGACGTGATATTATTTTACTACAACAGAAAATTAAGTAATTTTTCTCTAACATTTGCATTTGGCATGCACAATTGACAGTTATGTATAGGTCTGAGTGGAAAGAAATCATGATGTCAAAATTTGTCATTCTAAGGAACGTCTACGGAAATATTAATGAGCCGCATCGTGAGAAAACCGGATTTTTGCCTATGCGAAAACAAAGGCGCAGATCAGCTTCGCGGTAACCGCGAAGCTGATCAGCGCCTTTGTTTTCGCTACTCGGATAGTACAATTCCTCTTCTACTTAAATCCGAAATTTCAAGCTTCTAGCTCTTTTCTGAGCTTGTACAGGCCGGTTTGTGTCGGACCTGGTCGGAAACCCCGAAGACCGGTTTTCTCGCGTCGCGGCTCTAATATCTTCAGCTTTTTCTCGAACATTTGCATTTGGCATGCACAATTAATTGATAATTATGTAGAGTACTGAGTGGATAGAAATCATAAAGTCAAAATTTGTCGTTCTAAGGCACATCTACGGAAATATTAATATTTTCTGACTTGAAATTCTTAGAAATTACACGTCTCAAGGCAATATCAATTTTAAAAGAACTATTAGTATGAATTAATGTGACAGATACTGCTAATCCTAAGCATTAAAGTGTCAGTCGGGACGCATTACACTGACATCTACTGCAATATTGTTATACAAAAAATAGTGCAGTGTCATCCTCAAAAAGGCAAAACTCACCACTTAAAGATTCAAAGCGCCAGTTGAAACAGGAAGCGTTGCTTATCATACTTTTTTTTCTCTGAAATACTGATCGCACATAGTCGTTTGAACGGCGACGTTGTATTTTTACTACAACAGAAAATTAAGCTTTTTCTCTCTAATATTGTTGCTCTTAACATGTCCCATGTCATGTGTGTATTGTAAAATTATTCTGCTCTTATAACGTTGTTATGTTAAGAGCTATAAGTAAACTTATTTGTCTGTATGTCTAATATTTGCATTTGGCATGCACAATTGACAATGTATAGGTCTGAGTGGATAGAAATCGTAAAGTCAAAATTTGTCATTCTAAGGCACCTCTACGGAAATATTAATATCTTCAGGATAAAAATTCTTAGAAGTTACACGTCTCAAGGCAATATCAATTAAAGAAGAACTATTAGTATGAATTAATGTGTCAGATACCGCTAATCCTTAGCATTAAAGTGTCAGTCGGGACGCATTACAATGAAATCTACTGCAACATTGTTATATCAGAAAAACAATGTCATCCTTAAAAAGGCAAAAATATTTTAATTTTTTATAACATTCACTCTGTCAATTATCCACTTAGGTTAATGCACCAGTTCAACCAGTGTCAAGGTGACTGTTTCACCAGGAAAACATGTTCATGAAAAGTCACTTAAATCCCACTTTTATATAGAAAAACTGAGACAGATGTTTACAGGGATACACCCATTTTTCTTATTTTAGATCCAAAACATACATTGTGGGTGTTCGTTAGAACCACCTCATTAATATGGTCTAAGAGCTGACATAAATTTACAGACTGTCTTTAGATTTACAGACTGTCTTTAAATCTAAAGACATGTAAGTCTATAGAATTAAAGACTAAAAACGAAGAAATAGCAAAAACTATGAAATACGGAAAATTCGCACTGATAAACAATTGTGATTCGCTTAGTTACAGAAGCAGTTTCATAGTGCAGAAAAATGTTTATCGTTTGTTGACTTAACATTGAATAATGGAAGAAACTAATAAATGTGTTTTGATATACAAAAGTTTTCTCCCATATACTATAACTCTACAACTGATAACGCAAGCAATCATCGGATCGGGTGACATTCTTCGCCAACAATGGTCAAAGGGAGAATAGCCAACAAGGAATACATATAATTATCATTTGCTATCAGTACACGGAAATAAGGCCATACTTTTACAGGAACTTTACACACTGAATATCGCACATATATAGGTCATTCAGTTACGTTAAATATAGAATGCGTTTTTTCTTGATATTCCAAAATTCGATGAAATACTGCATAAGTCTTTAAATATAAAGACTTAACAAGTCTGTAGATTTACAGACAGTCTTTATATCCATAGACTTGACAAGTCTGTAGATTTACAGACAGTCTGTAAATTTAGAAAGTCTGTAGATTTAAAGACTTGAAATGTCAGCTCTTAGACCTGTTAATGTTGTGAGCAAAAACATGAAAAAATGCATTTTTGTTTTTCTAATGAAAAAATTAAATTTTTACTTTTGAAAACAAATCGCTTTATTTTGCATGGAAAATTTCTTAATGTTCTCTGAACTACAGATCAAACGGCGTCATGTTTATTTTTTCTCCAGCAGAAATTTAATGGAACGCGGATCGGTTCAAAAGTTCTGTCATAGGTGTATAATAATTTTATTAATAGACAGGATAATAATGGTATTATACATTAATTTAACGGGCTACATTTCTACCTTATAATCAGAGACATATACCACATCCATGCACCAAAAATCAATACTTCGAAATATTCGTCTTGAAAGACACCTAAGGTGTAATAAGTGGCATGTATAATGCATTTCACGTGTCACATATTAACTACCCATCTCATTTTCTTTAACTTTGTAGCGCTAAATTTTTGAAAAGCAAAGTTAAAGATATTAACATTATCGATGCACTGCTGACTGTCACAATGAAGCAGAAAAATACGTACTCCTGTAACTTTTCATGTACCACTGCATCAATATATGTATTTGCTGACAGTTGCTTAGATTTTACTTTAGAGAACACTTAGTATATATGCATCAATTAAATTCTTTATTGCAGTTAAGCTCCTTATACCATGTCTACATTTAGATGCCATGCGTTTCTTTTGAATATAAACTGCAATTTTAAAGAATATCACGAAAAGCCGCTTTCAACATTTTGTTGTGCAATCAACCATTTGAGCGACGTAAGAAAACCGGTCTTCGGGATTTCCAACCAGGTCCAACACAAATCAGCATGTACAATCACAGAAAAAGGCTAGAAGCCTGAGATTTGGGATTTAAGATGAAGAGGTATTGTACTATCCAAGTTGCGAAACCAAAGGCGCTGGTCAGCTTCGCGGTTAAAATAAATCACCACTCTTATACGGCTATAGTTTAAAGAAAACACACACACTTATTAAAATGTAATCAGTGCAAAACATCTTTCGAACATTGATAATTATATCCAGCAAGAATCAAGATTATTCATTGACCACTGAATTTAATTGAACAGCGTCATGAGAAAACACGGTACAAGGAGGCAAAGGTCAGGAAAAGGAGCAATCAGAAAAAGATTCCCACTCAAAATACCGGGGTGGGAAAAAATAAATTAACAAACAGGTACTTTTACCATGAAAACATATCGTAAGCCGAATGAGCAGCTATTTACCCAAAAGGTAGCCACTCAGTTATTCAAACTTCACTAAAAATATGCAAACATACATAAGGCGCCAACAGCACAAAAATTTTAAACTCCAAGACATAACACAAAAAGAACCACCACAGAAGTTTTGCCTTGGAACGATCAGTAATATAAAATTATTGGCGGGTTTAAAACGAAAAGGCAGGCTAAGCGAAAACAAATCTCAGGCCTCTGGCGGGCTAAGCCAAAACAAAGATAACTGAACACGTAACCGAAATGACCTTTGTCACGACAAAATGGTATTACACAGTAGCCTGTCGACTCAAAGTCGATTTGGGCACCCAGTGATTTTATAGGTCGTTCCAGACCGATGCCTATGTTGTGGTTCCTTTTGTTTTATGCTTTTAAGTCCAGTTTTTGTCCTGTTTGAATCTTATATACGTTTTCATATTTTTATTTAAGTTCGGGTAACTGAGTGGCCGCCTATTGGTAAATAGCTGCTCACTCGGCTTACAATATGTTTTCTAAGTATAAGTACCTAATTGTCAATTTAGTTGTTCCCACCTCGGTTTTCGGAGTGGGATTTTTTTATCTGATTGCGCCTTTTCCTGATCATTGACTGCTTGCACTTTATTTCAAAATTAATCTTGTCTTTTCATGATTACCATCCACATAAATACAACAATAGAGATTTCATTATGATAACATTTCAAACAGAATAACAGGATTCTATATAAAGAACAGTAGACAAATGATATAAGGAAATAGGAAGACTGAGAGAAATCAATACATTAATTTGGCATCCAGTCTGTAAAATAAATCAAACATCATTTATTTAAGAGAAATGAATTTCATTTTTCTGTTGTTCATGGAGCTATGAACCGCAGTGGGTCGCGTGCAAAGTGAATGAACCCCGAAGGGACCGAAGGGGTTCAAGTAAGCTTTGCACGCGACCCACTGCGGTTCATAGCTCCGGGGTTCATTCACTTTGCACGCGACCTACTGCGGTTCATAACTCCATGAACAACAGAAAAATTAAACTCATTGCTTATATTTACATTCATTTCTCTCTATCGCTTGTTGAAACATCACCAAGGCGGTCACATTTACAAGCAAACAAAGAATCTACACACAGTGGGTGTTCAAACAGCGGAACGGCGTCGACGTTTACAACGCCCAATCAGATTGGCGAGATTCTTGATTTTTGACTTCAAGTTTGGATTACGTCACGTCGCGTGACACAATGTTGTTCATGGAAGTATGAACACAGATGGACATCTAACACCCCTTAGGTTGCATGCCGCGTCTACTGTACGGATTCCTCATTCAACTAACAATTTTCAAAATTTATTACCTACTGTAAGGGTGACACCTCTTAATTTATTTTCGGCATCTACTGTTAATCTACACGGAGCTTCTAATTCTAATATGTTTCGTAATAATCTTCAGATTAGGTTATCTCCACTCAAATCACCAATTTTACGTAAATATATTAATCCGTTCAAGAGACCTGGAATGTACCCTAGTATTTCTAAGTGCAATGCCAAGAAGTGCAACTGTTGCAATCATTTATGCTCTAAGACTACTATCACTTCATCTGTGAATGGTAGGACATTTTCAGTGGTTAATGATTCTGATTTAGACTGAAAATCAATGGATCTTGTATATGTTCTTACTTGAAATACAAACAATTGTAGGATGCAATATGTTGGACAAACTTGTCGAACTTTGCAAAAACGATTTGGTGAGCACTATCGTAGAATCAGAAAACCCAAAAATAATGATACCTTTCTGTACCAGCATTTTAAGCGCACTGGTCATTCTCCCAATGATGTTAAAGTTCAACCAGTGGAGAAAATCTCATATGATGAAAATTCTTCAGTTAGATTCAAAAACATTAAACGATTTGAAACTGAACTTAAATGGATAAAATTACTGCAAACACCCTTTCCACTGGGATTTAACGACAACATTTACCATGAAGGCAATATTTCCAAAATGCCCGATTTTGATGTACTTACACTTTCGGACTCTCGTAAACGTAAATCTAGATCTCATGGTATACGGAAAAGGGGTAATGACAAACGTAAACGGTGTGCTGCATTGAAATTGAACATTTCTCTTAATGATTTAGCTGTTAAACTAAGGATTCACGGTCGACATCCAATGCTGTCGTATCTTAGTTCTCTACCTATTGCTGCATTACGTTCCTTGGACACAGAGGCTAATAGATTTTACGATAGAAATCATCAAATGTATGACGCTGCACTGTTAACAAGATGTTATACTCAGCATGCTCTTCGTCCATTTATCGATTCCGAATCCAATCACATTAGAAGTTTTATTAAAATTCCTTTCATCAATAAAGGAATTGACTTTATTGATTTACCAAGCATATTCCAGGATAAATCAGTGATACAGTCTATACCTACCTACTTCCAAAATTCAGAACCTCCTATTATTTGTTACAAATATAACAAACCAATCAGAAATACAATTTTTAATTTCAATAAACTTGTTTCTGATCTTGATATCCATGCTAATACTCCTAAGTCTTGAGATTGTAAAGATTCAAAATATGTTTATCAACCCGCTGGACATATTGTTACTTGAAATTTAAAAATAATTTCGGATTCTAGAATTCGCAAAATTGTTTCTAAAGGTCCGAAATATAGATTCCCTTCCTACATTAATTTCGACAAATGTAGAGAGGAGATTTCATCTGCATTAAATGATTTTGGTAATCGATGGTGTAAACGAGAGGGTGTTGAGGATAATGCTCTTAAAGAATGGAAAAGAAGTATCTTCACTATCGTGGATAAACGTATTAAGTTTTATTCACAAAATACTAATCTTTTACCTCCTAAACCCAAATCGTCATTTAGGCATTTGAAGCAGGGTATCCAAGAATTTCATAGAAAGTATGTCTTGGTTCCGGCAGATAAAGCCGCAAACAATGTTGTTGTCGTTTGTAGGCTTCACTACGTTAACACCTTAAAACAGGAGCTTGATGGTACCAGGGCTTATCTGGAGACAGATACTGATGAGGTGTCTGTAGTTAATGCCCACTTAAACGATTTACCTGTTAAGTTTTCTGTTTGTGTCAATGAAGGCCAAGACAAACTTCCTACGATGTATTGGTTACCTAAGCTTCACAAAAGACCATACAAAGCTAGATTTATTGCAAATTCTAGCTCTTGTACTACCACTGAACTTTCTAAATTATTAACTTCCTGTCTTACTGCTATCAAATCTCATGTTATAAGATACTGTGAGACAGTGTATGAAACTTCAAATAAAAATTGGTTTTGGTCAATTAAAAATTCTGGTGAGGTGCTCAGTAAATTGAAGTGTAGAGGGTTCCGTGCGACAAGCTTGTCCACATATGATTTTTCTACTCTGTATACAACATTACCACATAATCTAATTAAAGAAAAACTTCTGGATTTGATAGAGTGGACCTTCAAAAGGGCATTAAAAAACTATGGTTCACTTTATTTGGCATGTAATGACAGAAAGGCTTTTTTCACTTCCTCTGACCAAAGTCGGTATACACTTTGGTCATGTCAGAATTTATGCGACGCCTTATCCTATCTCCTTGATAATATTTATATTAGATTTGGGACCACGTTATACAGACAAGTTGTTGGAATTCCGATGGGTACAAATTGCGCACCTCTCGTAGCTGATTTATTTTTATACTGCTACGAAAGAGATTTCATGGATTCTCTTAACCATGATAATCAAGCTGATGTTATCGAGGCTTTTAATTCCACATCTAGGTACCTCGATGACCTATTGAACATTGACAACCCTTATTTTGAAGGTATGGTCAATCAAATTTATCCACCTGAACTTCAGTTGAACAAAGCCAATATCTCAGATACTGAAGCCCCCTTTTTAGATCTACATCTTTCTGTTGCAAATGGATTTGTTTCTTCTAAAATTTATGATAAGCGCGATGACTTTGATTTTGATATAGTAAATTTTCCTTTTTTGGATGGTGACGTTCCTCGTCGTGCTTCTTATGGTGTATACATTTCGCAACTTATTAGGTTTGCTAGAGTCTGCAATCATGTTACAGACTTCAACGCTCGAAATAAATGTTTAACGGCAAAACTTCTCCAACAGGGCTATCGGTATCATAAACTTCGAAAAACATTTTCTAAATTTTATCGTAGACACTATGAATTGATTTCCAAATATAATGTTGGGTTAAAGACGCTTTTAAGTGAGGGCCTTTCGGAACCTGAATTTTATGGTGACTTGGTTTACAAATTTAAGAAACTTAAAGGAATTAATGATTTTTCTTTTCAGTTCAGAAAAATCATAACACGTTACAAACGTATAGGTTATAACTTGAATGTCATGCGACAGTCTGCATGCTTAGCTTTTAACCCAATCATGGTTGATAACTATGCTGCCTTCTTTAATTGCACGCCGGTGGGTCGGGCGTCAGACTCTATGATGGCCCCGACATAAAGCTATTCATTTTAGTTGGTTGGGGCCGGAGCTTCTTGTCTGTTGCTTGGCCCACCGGGGTCCAACTGGTGTTTTTCTTTTGCTCCGGAGTTAGTAGGTTATTCGGCGCCCAGGGATCTCCATCGTCGGGCAGCTTACTCAGTCTGTGAGTCCTGGTTTTTGATTCATCAGGATGTTTATCATGATTTATTTGTTTGTTCTTGATGATTCATTGACTAGTTAGAGATTCACCACGAGGACCGAATAACTAACTAAATGTTATGAACCACTGCAGAAGCTGAGGGTGAGGTTATGGCCATGTAAAACCGGTTTAAGCCCGCCAGTAACTTTGTGTTACTGATCGTTCCAAGTCGATACTTCTGTGGTGGTTCTTTTTGTTTTATGTCTTGGTGTTTAAAATTTTTGTGCTGTTGGCGCCTTATGTATGTTTTCATATTTTTAGTTAAGTTAAGGTAACTGAGTGGCCACCTATTGGGAAAATAGCTGCCCATTCGGCTTACGATTGCTTCATGGTATAAGTACCTGATTGTTAGTTTGGTTTTTTCCCACCTCGGTTTTTGGAGTGGGAGTCTTTTTCTGATTGCGCCTTTTCCTGATCTTTGCCTACTTGTACCTTTTTAGAACAACGTAAATATACTTTAATAAACTGATACTAGTCTAAGACTAAAATGCTAAAAGATTTAGTTTTCATGTCTAAAGTAATTGAACAAACACGTGGGGTCATCAGAAAATACATGTAAAAGTGTTGCAATTGCTTTGGCTTTAGATGAATTTTTCGTGGTGAAATTTCAACACATAATGCAGCAATACATAATGCAGTCATTTTATTGTAATAACGCATGCATTACAAGCACACGTACGTTGCTGCCGTCGTTATGGAAGCACCACCTAACGTAATGCGGCGCGTAACGCCAAAGCTTAATTTTTATTAAAGACATCATAGTTCCAAGATTTATAGCACCCGTTTTGGTTGTGTTAGCCCACATTTTATTTGAAACTTATTTACTACAACGTGACGTCGGTTCTAACGTGTGCAAAAAATCTCTGTTTTGAGCAAAAATAAGAAAAATGTCAAAACATTTCTAATGATTGTCTTTTTTTTTTTTTTTTTTTTTTTTTTTTTTTTTTTTTTTTTTTTTTTTAAACAACATAAGAAAAATCTGTTTATCATATGGGCGTGTTTTCGTAATGTATAGTGTATGCCATTCTTTTTATCGTTTTTTTAAACATCGGTCAGAAAATAAAGAATTGAATTTAAGTTTACAAAACGAAATCGACGTTCTGACATATTTTACGCTAGTCTCTTGAATTCAAAAATTCAGTTCCACTGTATTACTAGATAAAGCATTAGAATGTCGTATAATTTCGAGAACTGTTCAATTGATGTTAGACAAAATACATTTTATAAAGAAAAAAATGTCTTACAACTTTCACAAACCACCAAATGGACTATTCAAGCACACCTCGCCTATATAGCCAATGGTAAAAAAACGTGTTATATTGTGCAACAATTTCACTGGGCGAATAAGCGTGACGTTACTTTGCGGCATTTGTGACGTCAGCTATCCCACAAAGCAGCGTTAGACGGTGAAACGTCGTTTTAGCGCACAACAAACGTAATAAGTGTGTGTAAATACCAGCATTACAGTCAATTATTTGGCGGGATATCTGCAATGCAATGAATGTGAAACGTCGTTTTAGCGCACAACAAACGTAATAAGTGTGTGTAAATACCAGCATTACAGTCAATTATTTGGCGGGATATCTGCAATGCAATGAATGCAATGGCGGAAAGCTGAACGATATCGACGGTTTCAGCAACATTTATTCCGTTTATTGTGTTAGAATCGAAATAGATCAGCTCAAGTGCGTGAATTGTTGAGTAATAATTCACTGTTTGTCGGTCGAGATTGATCTTCTTTACAACTGACCTCCAAACAGTGAATTATTACTCAACAATTCACTGCTAAAGCTGATCTATTTCTTATACAAAGTAAATCCAGGGGTATAGGTGCGCCGGGTTACGCGAAGTGACGTCATCACGGCGTCTCGTGCATGAACGCCTGACGTCATTGTTTTAAATTGACAATGCTTGTTAATGACGAAAATACTAAAAAAATGCTTGGTCGTTCAAAATTCCGTATCAATCGGTTGACGCAAAATTATTTTTAAGCATATTTACACGTACATGTATGTTCCGATGTCCCTCATATACAAAATAAAATAAATTACAAACTGGTATATAAGATAAATCAGTTGATTGATTGGTGTTGTTTGTAACAAAAAACTGATATTAAATATTTAATGAATAGTTTCTAATGATTAGATTTATATTTCTGTTTCATATAAAATAATAAATTAATTTCCTTATAATGTAACAATTAATCAACTCTGATTTACAGTCAGATTTATTGATTATAAATAAATAAATAAATAAATAAATAAAAATGCATGGATATTCACTTACAGTTGGCTGTTTTTTGAAGTGGCAACCTGAACTATGTCCGACGATAACAAAGTATTCGCCCAATATTCAATTTCAATAACTCTTCCTTGATTCCGTTTTGCTATCAAGCGTCATAGCTCTATCCGCAATGGCAAACGTTATATCAATAATGGTTTGTCAACTGCTGCGATGAGTCTGGTGACATTTCTTGACATCCTGTACGTATGACGAAAGCTGATACAGCGCTAATCCGGTTCAATTTCCGAAGAAAGCCCATCAAAACACGCAAACACATCAGGAAAACATGTCCGTGCAATGAATACCCCCTTATACCCCACTTTTATATAGTAAAACTGGGGTATGTAGGGGTATACCTATTTTTCTTACTTTTGCTTCAAAACATAGATTGTGGGTACTCATTAGAACCGCCTCGTCGAGGCGGTTCTAATGTGTTCCCACAATCTATATTTTTAGCAAAAATAAGAAAAATATCAAAAATAATACCATGAAAATTTTCAATTTTTACTGGTGAAAAAATCTCTGTATATTGCATGGGCAAGTTTTCATAATAATTTTCTTTCCCGCAAAATGTAATGTAGGATAAGAATAAAATCCACTGTATTCATTTATTAGCTATAGTAAGAGAAAATTCATTGCACATAAAACAGCTCACAACAACTATGATATTCAGTAAATTCGAAAATTTTTGCGCCACTTTTATTTAGCGAATTTCTCTTTATGGATTATTTGCGAGGTCTCACAATCGCGAACCAGTGATCGTGTAGTTATTTTGGCTTGAAGAGGTTTTTTATAAGAATATTGAATTCGCGAGGCATCAAATTCGCAAATAATCGCGAAAATTTCCGAACTTACAGTATAGTAATATATAGTTGCGGAACCTCATTCCACTACGTTCCGTTGCGGGCCTTGATGGTTCTATTTGATCAAAATTTCCGATTGAATAAAACAGGATTACACATGGTTGACACGTGGTCAGTGCATCCGAACTCGACCTTGTTGACGTCACGGGGGTACCTTGACGTCACGGTGCGCGCTTTTGTCACGTGAGCATGGAGAGCTTCTTTCTGATTGGCTTAGCGTCGCGTAAAAATTGAGAGCAAACGAGCTAGCTGAATGTGTAAATCTCACAGAAATTATGGATTTTAAGCAGGGAATCAGAGACTTTTCTTATGGAACATCACCTGGAGAGAAAATTTGATATCTCTGTGAATAGTATGCGAAGTGAGGGTGAGCGGGATTTAGGTTTTCACAGTGAATTTCGGGTTTCAAAATTTGATGTGTAAAGTAAAACTATTTTTGACCGGTTAGTACACGCTGTATGACACATTCGGAATGCTTTTGTGTAAACATGCATAGAGATTGTAAATAACAGCTGAAGGTCTGAGTCTTAGTAATATACAGTATGCAGTATACAAAAATACACAAAATAGTTTAAGAAAATAACGAAGAAATTGAAGCCGAATATTCCATTATGAAAACTTGCCCATGCAATATACAGAGAATTTTTGTTAATTGTAAAAATTGAAAATTCCATTCTGAAAGTTTGGTTATTTTTAATATTTTTGCTCTAAACATAGATTGTGGGTACATCGCCGAGGCGGTTGTAACGAGTACCCACAATCGGCGAGGCGGTTCTAGCGAGTATCCATAATCTATGTTTTGGAGCAAAAATAAGAAAATAGGTTTACCCCTGCAAACCCCAATTTTTCAATATAAAAGTGGGGCATAAGGGGATATACATTACAACGGAAATGTATTGAATATACCGATAGAAGTACGTGTAACAGCTGTGGCGACAAATTTTTCTTCTTAGCTATTCACATTTAACCTTTCCGAAAAGGCATCGAAACAGATTATCACTTGATTCCCTAGATGAAATAAAATTGATTTGATCTGCGCCTTTGTTTTCGCATATGCAAAACGTTGTATTTCTCATGATGCCGCTCAAATAAGTTTGGAATTGTGATTGTTTATAACTTGGCGTCTCTTCTTCTTGTTTTTCCATTGTCAAATTGTCTCTTTCAAGGCCAGACTGTTTGTGCTGTTTTTAAAATGATATCTAAATATATAGAAACCCGACACTTACTTTGGGGGGTAAAAATCCGTAAAACAAGTGCACAATGGAAATCTGGTTTATACCACATTTAAGACAAATCATTTTTCTACCATTTCATGCAAACATTTAATTTTTTTCAATCAAACGACTATCAGTAATTAAGTAAGATTAAAGGTAGGGGTCGTTTACAAAATTCACAAACCTAATCTTTCCAACGTGTTTCTGCTATCTTACTTTGCAAATCGGGGTCAAAGAAATGACCCCAAATTAATATAAAGACAATCGTATGACGATATGAAGCGCAGTGAGGCTGGTACTTTAGATAAAGCTCTTCGTTTGAAAGAAATTGAACGGACCACTAACATGTATACATATGGATGTCACGAACGATTCTAATTGATGGTAAATGTAATATTCTCTCCACGTGGTGTCCTAGTTATTACCAAGTGTAATGGTTTCGACCTGAAACGCGCCCAAATCTTGTGTAAAGTAGAGAAGTCAATGAACTTAAATAGGACGACAAAACTTTTCAAATCAAATGGATAGCACCAATTCCGCGACATGCAATAGCATAAGCATAAGCCAGAGAATTTACATGTCATTGCATTTCTCGCTTAAAAGAGAAATACGTGACAACAATCAAAGTTTTAAAATCGCCGAAGCCTTGATTAAGATACGGCGAAATTCAGTCATTATACAGACATCATTTATACATTGTACTTATTGATATTGAGTGATGTATGATTCTTATTGTATTGTGTTGTGCCGTGTGGCGGCCCTAAAAAGTCTCCCCGTACATCATCCATAGTGCAGATTCTATTTTTATTTAGGTCCTATGAGATCAGTAAAGATTTTCATAGTGTCCAAAACACTAACGTTTAGAAACATACTTTTAAGCAATCTTTAAATTATTTGACCTCGTTTAGGAATATGTCTTTGATTTAGGCTTCTCGTTTAAATTTTCGAAATTACAGTACAATAGTCTGGCTTTCGTTGCCGGTTTAAAAGGGCTACTGAAATTGTGCAATATAGGCCATACTATCTCCCATTGAATATTTTTACTGCTTCCATAGGATCAAACCTTTATATTTTATTTTATATTTATTCTCATCTCTCTTGAATCTTGTATCTTATACTTTTTCGATGTGATGCACACTTGTCTACAGGTTGCATTTATTTTAAGAAGTCAATGTCAGCTTTTACTGTTCTTCCAGTCGTCATATCCATTGCCGATACTTTAAGACATCATTGATGCCCTTCCTTCGGGCTTTACGAAAATGTTTTCGAGTTATTCTCCTGAGATTACACGTCGATAAAATCAACAAAAATAAAAATTCTTTGCAATAATATATGATAAAGTAATGGGTATGATGTTATAAAACATAATAGAAAAACAAGGCATTAATTTCTGTCACGTTGCGAGAAACATAATTTATATTTGATGGTTGACGACCAGGTCTGACGATAGTACAGTCGCAGTGGCGATCTACGTACTAGTTGAAATACTTGCATCTGACTACATGCCGATGACTTTGCAGCTGATATTAATATTTGTTTTAACTTCTGCAAATAAAGTTCTCCGAAAACTAGAGTAATCACTGAAATCGCCATAAGAAAAATAATAAAGCAATTTTGCACATTAACGTAATAGCTGTTTTTCTGGCACACAAGTTCGTAATTCCTGAATGGTATGTAACTTCAAGGCATTGTCCTGATTACTTAATTATATGTTATCTTGTTTGATAAACGCAATATTCGACATATTAAAAAAGTTGAATTCAAACGCACGAATTTGCGATCAACGGACAAGCTAGAGCAAATGAATTGACAAATTTTGGCGTTTTGCTGTTCGATAACCTTACAGAAACATGTGTACTCTGTTACAGATTAGTTTCGAGAATTTTCTGCATTTTAGAGATCAGACAAAGTTAGTTTTCGTGATTTCGCATGCTTTTTTGTTTCTTACGTTTTTGAGAAAGTCGAAAATACACGTTTTTTAAAACCATCAAAAGCTCTCAAGAAGTATATTCATTAATTAATGTTTTTTTTTTTTTTTTTTTTTTTTTTTTTTTTTTTTTTTTTTTTTTTTTTTTTGTTTTTTGTTGTTTTTTTTTTTCTCTCTCTGATAACTTAATAATTATCTCAAAGCTTATATATCTCAATATTGTATAGCACAAGTTATTGACTCCCTAAGAAGCCAGATAATCTGTTTTGTGACATAGTCATATCAGACACAGTATTATCCTGATATTTTTCCTTATGTTCACTACTTGCTTTTGACGTTTCTATCAAAAATAGATAATGCGTGTCATTTCCGGACTCTTAAAAGCTAGACAAGATAGCAAACGTCCACTGGACGTATTGACTTGTGATAAGGTTTTATGGAGATTGCTTAAGGATGTTGTTGCTTAAGGATGATACCGACACCACATGGCGATTTTATCTTAATGAGATAATTTGTACACATCATTGTCAAATTTTGTATTCAAAGGGACATAACTCAGAAAAGGGGCATAACGTTGATATGAAAAACAAGGTCAACTATTTTTTCATCAGAATTATGTAAACTATATGAAATTCCAAAAGCCTCTCATGTACCATTTAAAAGTTTCAAAAACTGAGACTAGCCTACGGAAGGACAGACGAGCCAAAAGCAATATGCTCTTCCAACTTTTCCAAAGTTTGGGCATAAAATACTTCTAATTTCCCCACACAGTCTGATAAGTCCTCTTTGTGCGTGTATAATGCAAACAACATTCCGTAATTCACTCGCACTGCTGGGACAATATAAATATTACCCCCCCCCCACACACACACCTAATTTCCACGTCAACCCCCACTCACCCCAGACCTGGAGAGTGGCTACAAATTACTGGTGCTACTCTCTTATCTAGTGCCTTTATTTTTCGACCTGCTTCTATCAAGGTCAGGCTGTTTGTATTGTTCTTAAATTGATACACGTAATAAAAATATCAGGTGTCTTTCATTGAACGCAGTGATAAACTGCTAGGGTATAAACAAACAAATAATCACAATAAAATGATAACCAACCGTCAATGTACGCTAAACATGCTTTTCGGTGCACAGTCGTTATTATGGTTATCACAATTTGAGCAATTCGGCAGCTTTAATATTTGGCATTGCTGAGACATATTGACTTCTTGTAACGACGTGGATTATTTTCTCATATTACTATTGGTTTGACTTTACCATCAACTAATATAGTATCATTTCAACCTCAAATGAGATTTCAACAAGTTCAGTCTCCGTTACACTTTAGGGACACAAGAAACATAAAGTAAACATGTTTTACAAGATACAGTGTACTTCTCTTTATACCCTGGATAAGACACATGGAATAGAAAGCGGAACTTGATGTGTTTTCCACCTTGATGCATACATTACATGTACGTGCACACCAAACGTGCAAAAGAAGTTACAGACGTATAGGTTATAACTTGAATGTTATGCGACAGTCTGCATGCTTAGTTTTTAACCCAATCACGGTTGATAACTATGCTGCCTTCTTTAATTTCACGCCGGTGGGTCGGGCGTCAGACTCTATGATGGCCCCGACTTAAAGCTATTCATTTCAGTTGGTTGGGGCCGGAGCTTCTTGTCTGTTGCTTGGCACACCGGGGTCCAACTGATGTTTTTCTTTAGCTCCGGAGTTAGTAAGTTATTTGGCGCCCAGGGATCTCCATCGTCGGGCAGCTTACTGAATCTGTGAGTCCTGGTTTTTGATTCATCAGGATGTTTATCATGATTTATTTGTTTGTTCTTGATGATTCATTTACTAGTTAGAGATTCACCACGAGGACCAAAGAACTAACTAAATGTTATGAACCACTGCAGAAGCTGAGGGTGAGGTTACGGCCGTGTAAAATCGATTTAAACACGCCAGTTACTTTGTGTTACTGATCGTTCCAAGTCGATACTTCTGTGGTGGTTCTTTTTGTTTTATGTCTTGGTGTTTAAAATATTTTTGTGCTGTTGGCGCCTTATGTATTTTTGCATATTTTTAGTTAAGTTAAGGTAACTGAGTGGCCACCTATTGGGAAAATAGCTGCTCATTCGGCTTACGAAATGTTTTCATGGTATAAGTACCTGATTGTTAGTTTGTTTTTTCCCACCTTGGTTTTTGGAGTGGGAGTCTTTTTCTGATTGCGCCTTTTCCTGATCTTTGCCTACTTGTACTTTTTCACAATCAAAACGGCACAATGTTTAAAGAAGCTGTTGTCTATTTATCTTGATGCATCTAGTAGTTTTTTGCAACTCAGTGTAAACTGTTCTAATTTTATTGAAACATTGCCCGAAATTCAATATAATGATGGAGAATCACGCACGTCTTATGCAAAAATGACTGATCAGTCCGCATTTAGGTATGAACGACACATCTAATTTTAATTGGAGACTAAAATCAATGTAATGGTCATCGTGATACCGGTGCTAATGCCATACGAGAAAAATGTGTATACGTATGAGTGTCACGGCCATTTCTAATTTTGAGGTTAAATTAAATCTCCTCCTCCTGATGCCCTAGTTATTATCTTAAATAGGCCATACACGAATCGAACCAAAGTCCGTACAAATGTACTTTTTATTTATCCATACATGAAAGTACAGCAAATAATAGTATTTCTTCATCAAAATGTCTATTCAACCCCTGTATGTGAAAGTAATATCCGGATGACGTGCTGTTTTAAGATATAACAGTTTATCTCCGACTCACTAAATCAATTTGCCTTACTCATTGTTCTGATTAAACGCCACTGCATCCACGGGGGACGCGACATTTTAAACCAGATGAAATTAAAATACCTATTTCCTTGTCTACTGAGGGTCATTAGTTGATCAATGATAAGAAACGGGGCATTTGAAAACCTGGTGGCCTGACATTGACTTTGAATACAGGTAGGGGCCCAAACAGTTAAAATCAATATTGATTGCAGAGGGAGGCAGTTTTATTGCACAGGTTATCAGAGATCATAAAACCAATACACAGTGGATCACAGGTGTTGGCCTTTAGGGGCTTCTCTATTACCCCCTGCAGAGATGAGATAATCACTTCAATATGTCAGTCCTTTGATGTCTGGACCATACTGCACATATGGTCCAGACATCAAAGTACTGACATAATGAGGCGATAATTGCACCATTAGGGGTCATTAACTGAATAAACAGTGGTACCAATACAGCTCTTTCAGGAGCTATGTCTCTTAGGTAACATTTTTCATACAGGACCATAGAAAACGGTAGAAAATGCATTGGAGTTATTTAAGCGTAGAACTCATCCCTGGCGCCATCAGCATGGTCAGGCGCTCTACTACTGGTAACCAATTATATGAATTTGTGTTTTAATATCGGGCAAAAATATCGGTAGTTTCAGCACTTTATTATTCGTGCTGCAGAACGTTGGTTGTTTGGCTGGTTGATATCGTGTTTTATCGTAAAATCCCTATCTGTTGAGTCATATAGAGGCGAGACCTCGGTAAACTGTCTCATCTGAAAGACGTTGAAAGCTATTGAAAGGTACAAGTAGGCAAAGATCAGGAAAAGGCGCAATCAGAAAAAGATTCCCACTCCAAAAACCGAGGTGGGAAAAAACCAAACCAACAATCAGGCACCTATACCATGAAACACATCGTAAGCCGAATGAGCAGCTATTTTCCCAATAGGTGGCCACTCAGTTACCTTAACTTAACTAAAAATATGAAAACATACATAAGGCGCCAACAGCACAAAAATTTTTTATACACCAAAACATAAAACAAAAAAGAACCACCACAGAAGTATCGACTTGGAACGATCAGTACGAGGATGATCCAATAATGATTGAGACTTTTTGAATTAGTTCTATGTAAATAAACCTGGCTTATTGTGAATATCTTGTTAACATTGCTCAATGTATTGAGCACACGATACACTGGTTAAAATTCACGCTTAGACAACTGCCTTCTGTTGCTTAGCAACGAGAGAATGCGAGTCAACTGTCCTTGGCCACGTGTTACCAATGCATAAAAAATGAGTTGCCATGGCAACTGGTGATAAAAATTCCAATCATGGCACACTGTTATTTATAGCGTTTATAAAGACCTTTATGCTCTGCCAATATCATTTACATACAGCTGATAATTCAAGTAGGCTGATCATTTTTGCGAAAAAAACTGTGTTTTAGTTGCGAAAAAAATCAATGGTTTCGGGGGTAGGGGTGAGAAATATCTTATAACCTGAGTATACATGGCACAATAAATTGATTTTAACCTAGAACTGATCAGTTATGGGATAAATATTGCACTTGAATTTCAAAAGGAACACTTGGCCCTTTCGTTTTATGTTGCCTAGCAACGATAGAATTAGGAAAATGCTATAAGCCAGAATTCATAGAGGAAAATGGTTGCTAGGCAACCACGTCTCGAACACTAGAGCAAGACTCGATTTTACCGAAGCAAATTATTTCAGAGATAAATGTTAGCACAGGCAATACTCAATTATTATAAGATACCGTTTTTAAAGTTTGTGACATAGCTTTATTTATATAGACTATGTTTCTTCGAACGGGCAAATGGTGGCCATAGATACTGCACGAGTGGTTCTTAAATAACCATAGCAACCAAAGTTTATGAGCAAATTTGATAAAACACGCTCCGTAGAGAGATCGGATGTGTATCTAGTGAACGAAAGTAGTTAACTTGAGCCAGCCAATAAGATTCATAAAACAAGAGAAAAGTCTCAATCATTATTGGATCATCCTCGTAACACAAAGTTACTGGCGGGCTTAAACCGGTTTTACATGGCCATAACCTCACCCTCAGCTTCTGCAGTGGTTCATAACATTTAGTTAGTTATTCGGTCCTCGTGGTGAATCTCTAACTAGTAAATGAATCATCAAGAACAAACAAATAAATCATGATAAACATCCTGATGAATCAAAAACCAGGACTCACAGACTGAGTAAGCTGCCCGACGATGGAGATCCCTGGGCGCCGAATAACCTACTAACTCCGGAGCAAAAGAAAAACACCAGTTGGACCCCGGTGGGCCAAGCAACAATCAAGAAGCTCCGGCCCCAACCAACTAAAATGAATAGCTTTATGTCGGGGCCATCATAGAGTCTGACGCCCGACCCACCGGCGTGCAATTAAAGAAGTCAGCATAATTATCAACCATGATTGGGTTAAAAACTAAGCATGCAGACTGTCGCATAACATTCAAGTTATAACCTATACGTCTGTAACGTGTTTTCATTTTTCTGAACTGAAAAGTAAAATCATTAATTCCTTTAAGTTTCTTAAATTTGTAAACCAAGTCACCATAAAATTCAGGTTCCGAAAGGCCCTCACTTAAAAGCGTCTTTAACCCAACATTATATTAGACATTTTTCACTTTTGAACGTAACTGCTGCTGGCGCTTGCGGTTATGACTTTCCGTGTGATGGGGAACGACTCGTGAGGGCATATTTGAGACGAAGACGAGGGACGATATGAAGAATTACTTAGTCAAAACTACCAATAGACCGACGAAGACGAATTAAATAAGACATGCAATAAATGCTATAGCGTAGGACGTCTAGCTCTGTAGCTCAGTAGCTAGCGTGCTTGGAATTGAAAGCGAAAGGTGCTGGGCGCATCACTTTTTTTCTTTTCTTTATTTGTCTCTCTTGTGACAAAAAAGCTTTGGAAATAAAACATATATTATCAGCTGATTATATTTTTGGCAAATGCAAGAATCATGAAATGCCCTACTATATTAAATTCTTAAATCGTAAAGGAATTGAAGTTTGAGACGGCAGCCCACATGTATGTTTTCTCTTGTATTGGGAGCTCGATCGTATTTTTGGTATAAGAGCTGATCTATCCTCGCGTCAATATTTCTTTCTGGGAGACATGAAAATATGAATATACTGAAGGCTTGTACAGGCATAATGTGGCTAGGATAAGGATAGCCACCCTGAACGACTTAAAAATGTTTTCCGCGGACGTAGGCACTAACTCAAACAGTACACTGTATAGTGTACATGTAAAGATATATGTATATTTATTAGGTGTAAGACCTACAGTTCCACGTGCTGTCTCGTGAGAGAACATAATTTATTTTGGCATGTTTATACATGTACTTCAAACAGATACTCGAAATCTTGATGTTATTTATACGGTTGATGTTTCGTTTTGAGTCCATTAGACAATCATCTGCAAGTCATAAGTGCGATATCCTAGCTACATTTTGCATAGACATAGAAATAAGTTGAGGTTTTGTAGACCTTCCACAGTATTTCAGCATTTTGAATGCGATAATTACGATTTTTGGGATGCTTTTTCCAAGTCAAAGGCTTTCTTTCTGATCCTCCTTTATTCTCTTGAACTATGCGTGATGTTTATCTGGGTGAATTCAAATAAATACGAGTATAATTAAACTTCAAACTAAAACAGTATCATTTTCAAGAAAATGAAT
This sequence comes from Rugalucina vietnamica, assembly GCA_964017185.1. Classification (NCBI taxonomy): domain Eukaryota; kingdom Metazoa; phylum Mollusca; class Bivalvia; order Lucinida; family Lucinidae; genus Rugalucina; species Rugalucina vietnamica. The sequence continues at coordinate 36,442,084 of OZ024884.1, forward strand.
GTTTATAGACTGAGAAACATACAGTTCGTTTTTTCATAACGTATCTTGCTTACCCTAAAACAGGACGACGATATTCTTTATGCGAGCACACACACACACACACACACACACACACACACACGCACGCACGCACGCAAGTTCCGTAGATGACTTCATGTCGCAGTGGTTCAGTCAGTCGCTTCGTAAAATCACATGTCGAGAATAAATACGTAGTACTACATGTAGTTGATATAAGACTGGTACAAAATTATAAGGGAGCGCGGTGGCGTAGTGGTAGGGCGTCTGACTCCTGAGAGGTCCTGGGTTCGATCCCCACAGGCGCCAGCCGTGTTGTGTCCTTGAGCAAGACACATTAACTCCTTACTAACTGGTTAAACCCAGGAAGCGTTGGCTCCGTCCCGACATGACTGAAAAAAATGTTGACTGGGACAAAACAAAAAAAATAAAATAAAAACTTAAAAACCTATATGCATTGGTAAAATGCAAAAATAAAGAAATCCAGACAGCAATTAAACATATAAATCGTAAACAATGTTATCATATGCAATGGTAACAATGATTATTGTTGTCTTCCCGTTTAACTGTCTGATTCTAATTGAACAATGAACCAGAAGTGGCCTTTGACACGACATGTTTACAAAATCGCATCATCAACTGTCATGATTGCCATTAAAGATACATTACGCGTTCAACGCGAGTCGGCCTTACAAATGCTTGGCGCGAATAAAACAGCTTCCAGTGCAGAATATTATTTTTTGACACTCGTGTGTATAACTAGGGATCGCTTGTTCAATTCTGAGCTGCCCATGGCTTTATGGTGACACTATAAACCGAGATCCCGTCTGCATATGACGATAACTGTTGGTGGGAAAACAACTATCAACTATTTGTTATCGCCATGTGACTTTCAACATACTGGTGCATGTATATACGTACATTGGTTCTGTTTAGCTACATTTCACATGTTTTTCGTGAACACACAGAATTCCTTTTACATGTAAACATGGCAAGATTTACAATTTGAAACATTTAGTTGATCTTTAATTTTATGTGCATTTTTTTTTATTCTACGCCTTACAACGTTTTGACACATTTTAAGTAATATCGAGCATGGTCTGTTATCCTCATCAGGATAACATGTCCGTGACATGTTTACCCAATTGAACAACGCTTTTATAAAGCAAAACTTGAGTATGCAGGGGTATATCTAGTTTTAGCTCACATGAGCCCGGTGAGCTTATAGGATGGCCATGCCCCGTCGTCCGTCCGTCGTCGTCTGTCAACAATTACCATGATCTTGTTCTCTGAAACAGCTTGGCCAATCAAAGTTAAAACTGTTTGCGGAGCATTCTTAGGAAGGGGGAACGAAATTTGCATAAATGGACCAGGTCACATGACCAAGATGGCCGCCTTGGCTATAAATAGCAAAAACCGTTAAAATGTTTCTTCTCCAGAACCAGAAGGCCTATGATTTTGTAACTTGGCATGAAGCATCAAACAATATTAAAAACACTACAAAGTTTGTATAAATCATTTCGCTGAGATGACCTTGACCTATTTTACGGTAAGATCAACTTACATGTAGGTCGCTCATGCATTTAAATGGGGAAATTAGTTAAATGTAATTAAATGGGTGGAAACTTGCTATGATAATACAAATGGGCAGATTTATTTTTATGAAAAAACATTAAGACCCGGGTGGTTGTCAGCTCCTGCCTGGGGGATATATACATATATATGATTATAATATTTAAACATCTTCTCTGCAACCGCATGGCCGATCAAAGCCAAACTTCGTGGAAGGGGAACGAAAGTTTGTATTAATGGTCAAGGTAACTTGACCAAAATGGCCGCCATGGCTATAAATTGAAAAACCTTTAAAATTGTTCTTCTTCAGAACCAAAAGGTTTATGATTTTGAAACTTGGCATGAAGCATCTACAAAGTCTATATATGACCCAGGGATTACATTAACCTATTATAAGACAAGGTCAACTTAGGTTGTCTATGCTTCTGAAAACATAGATTGTGAGTATTCGTTCTATCTTGTGTCCACAATCTATGTTTTGAACAAATAAGAAAATATCAAAACTGTTGAATTGAAAATTTTCATTTTTTTTTTTTTCAACTTAAAAAAAAAAAAAAAAAAAAAAAAAAAAAAAAAAAAACACTGTATTTTGCTTGATAAGGTTTTGTAATGATATCGTCATGATACAGGGTACCGTTTTAGTGCACATGTATTACACATGCTGACGGCAGATCTACAACATTTGATCATTCTCAACCTTACTCATTCGGACCCATCTTTGCGTCCGGAATCGGGCAAGCATATAAGCACATAAGCTTCTTACTCAATCTGAATTTAAATAAATAATAAATTGAATCGGTTTGTTGATTTGAGCGTTAATCCAACAGCAAAGTTCATATGGAAACGAGACCTCAGTTTATAGTCTCATCCGACAGACTCAAGAAGACCCGGATCAAACCTGCCATCTCTGGTTTATAAGGCTCGTGAAATAACCACTGCATCATAGAGGCTTGCTTAATAGGTTCAGTATAAACTTTATCATGATAGAAATCGTACTTTTAAATGTTAAAAAAGGACAAAAGAACGCATGCCCTTAACACCAACTGCGTTCGGCTTTCCAAGCTGCAATGTGGTTTGATAACTGATCCGGCTTGATATGATCTTTGTTTTGTCGATGGGCTCTAGGACAAAATTTCAATAGCCAAACACAACACAATTAAATTTCCCGTTACATGTATATACATTAGAATCATGAATGGCGGTACGTTTGTATAAAAGGTCGGTAAATGGACACGTGAAATGTCTGCGTGGTATACTGTACATAAATATGCGTATTCGGGTATTGTCTATCAGTGTCAGCACCATCGTATATGCTTGCGATACAATCAAAGTCCTTACAACAAAGATTGATGCAACATCACACAACATGTGATAAAATGGATTAAAACAACCTTCAGCGCAGCAATATCGCTTTGGCGACTACCAACACCAAGACAATGAACTCTTCGCCTTAGGTTGCTGCCCAGTCTTACAATCAAGGGTGACACAAAACCAAGTTCTGCTTGTGGGTGTGCAAGTTCGTTTTCTCAGGGTTCTCCTCTTTTCCTCCTGTTACTGATTAACCCGTCTCATATGAACTAAAATTTTGAACGGGCCGAAAATTGTATAAAAACGCATCATTATGATCAGAAATGAGCACAATGAGACCCTTATCTGTAATCAAGTAACAATAGAATGACCAACAATCTATACAATTAAATTTCCCATCCTAACATAGACACCAGGCGGGAGAGACATGGCGGTGCAACACATCACAAGCAATTTAACAACAGGCATAAAAAACAAAATTACTAGCTCTTTCCAAACAAGACCAGCGTCCATTCTGTTAAAAGGGACACTACACGAGGCAATAATCTTAAGAAAACACGTGTCAATGTGAAGACTGTATACACCATTATTTGTGAAACAAATGAATAATTTGTGCACTTTGACAGAATGTGTAGTGTCCAAAATTGCTTCTACGTGTATGTGAAAAAGGCGAACATCAAAAGTAAACTATGGGGCGACTGAAACACTATGCGTCCTCTACGGAAACACTTTAGAAACTCATGAAAATAATATAATTGTGTTAGTTTGATTTTAATTTATTTATTTGAATTCAACCAGGTGAAACAACACGCATACTATCACACAGAATAAATGAGGATCAGAACGAAAGCTTATGTCTTGCCAAATTAATTTTCTACATCGTAACCATCGCACTCGATATGGCAGAAATACTGTTGAATTAACAATTAACAAAAACAGTTGTGTGGCTAGGCATATTGTAGCTACATGTAGGGTATTGCCCCCATCGCTCTTCCTACTGTCGAATGGACTCAAAACGAGACATCGACAAAATAAACATCGTTCGCTGACGAGATAGCACGTGAAACTGTAGTTTTACATCTAATACGTAATACACATATACCTGAACATGTACCGTGACTATACTTTTTGATTTGGTGTCTTGTGTATTTGTTAAAATTCAGTTTTACGTCCCTTTCAAGATTATTTCAGCTCATATGAAAAGCGCCAAACAGTAGGTGCGGCGAGAACGGGAGTACCCCGAGAAAAACCGCCTGACACACCCGCAAACAGAACTTGGCCTGTCTCACATGTGGCCATTATGGGTCTCGAACTCACACCAGACACAACGGTGAGATGATTAAGTGATTATGAAACAGCGCTCTGAACTGCTCGGCCACGGGGGACGCTTGCGTATTTTTTTAGTCATTAGAGGCGGTCAGCTTATCCTATCCACATTATCTGTACCAGCCAGTCAGGAAATAAATGTTGACGTTAGGATCGGTCGCTGATCCGTTCTTCTAATGACGATCAATATCTCGGCTTCCAACAAGACCTATAAAAAACCTATACATGCGGTCTGCCTTCTCACTAGACAGTTTAATCCAGAAAATTACGATTTTAGTATTAAATGCAGCATTGCATTTTGTGATTCTTGCATTTGCCAATAGATAAAATTTTATTTTCTGTTTTCCTTTTTTTTATTTCTTTTTAATTTTTAAGCTTTAATGTCACAGGTGCGAAAAAAGGAAGAAACAAAGAAAAGGAAAAATAATTTTTGTCCTACCCGGACTCGAACCCAGGACCTTTCGATTTTATGTCTTACTCTCTACCTACTGAACTATTCAGCTAGGCGTCTTGGACAATTTCTTTTTTTGCGTGTCTCATTTAATACACCTCCGGTGGGCTGTTGGTAGTTTTGACTAAGTAATTCTTCATATCGCCCCTCGCCTTCGTCTCAAATATGCCCTCACGAGTCGTCGCCCATCACACACAAAGTCGTAACCGCAAGCGCCAGCAGCATTTACGTTCAAAAGTGAAAAATGTCTATTTGGAAATCAATTCATAGTGTCTACGATAAAATTTAGAAAATGTTTTTCGAAGTTTATGATACCGATAGCCCTGTTGGAGAAGTTTTGTTGTTAAACATTTATTTCGAGCGTTGAAGTCTGTAACATGATTGCAGACTCTAGCAAACCTAATAAGTTGCGAAATGTATACACCATAAGAAGCACGACGAGGAACGTCACCATCCAAAAAAGGAAAATTTACTATATCAAAATCAAAGTCATCGCGCTTATCATAAATTTTAGAAGAAACAAATCCATTTGCAACAGAAAGATCTAAAAAGGGGGCTTCAGTATCTGAGATATTGGCCTTGTTCCACTGAAGTTCAGGTGGATAAATTTGATTGACCATACCTTCAAAATAAGGGTTGTCAATGTTCAAAAGGTCATCGAGGTACCTAGATGTGGAATTAAAAGCCTCGATAACATCAGCTTGATTATTGAGCCTTGATGCTCCTACTCCTAATTTTTTCAGCCATCTTATAGTGTTTGTTCATAAATGATTAAAAATATATGGATTTGCAGGCAATCTTATGTGCAAGCAAATACATATGAAATTATTTGTCATGCAGTACCTAATTTAAGAGTATCGCTTTTTTCTGACCGCGTTTACTGGTACTGTCTTTTACTCTGCTACTATGAAGAATGTATTCAGCTTTTTTCTAAATGCATATCTTGAGTTTGGATTAAGTATTATGAAAATAACTTTGAATCAAGCCAGATTTTAGTTTGAAAACGCTAATGCGAATCAAAATAAATTCGCATTTAGATGATATTGGATCGGGATAAAGTATGAAAACAACAGTAAATGTACATCCTGTAGTTTTATACAATATATTATAAAATGAGTATAAATTCGTCTCCATGTATATTGAAGCATGTAAATCTAAGTCAAAGACAGCTTTAATCAACTGAAATTAAGATTAAAGGAACCATTGTTGGTTAATCGTGATAACGGCATTTAGCTTCTTATAGGCGAGACGCTAGATTCTGTATCTACCGTATTTAACGAAATCGCACAACACCCTCCACATACTTTGTTTGCAGTATGCAATTGGTCCATTGGTCATCCTAGATGTGTTCTAGGCACGTTGTCGCCCCGGCAAGTGGTGCACAATATTTCTGTAGCTCGTTACATAAGTTACATGTACAAAATATATTTGTACCAACAAAGTAGCGAAACCTACTATGCTCCACCCACTTTAATCATGCAACAACACTAATTATATCACGTACTAGAACAATTTAACGGACATGCTTTATGATCTTTAAAAGTTGAAATTAGACATTATACGGTGTTACAAACGTTACTTCTACATCTATGGCGGGAAAATAGGAGTTTGGGTTGAAAAACGTTTTTGTTTTTGGCGTTTCTTTCTTCATATTCCAAAAACGATAGGTCCTTTCTTACTGACCAATAGTTCAATTTGGCTATTACACAAAATCATATATTTATATTAAATATTTAATTTATTTTATTTAAATAATTTAACATTTCCTAAGGGTACCGCCGTATGCCGTAACATTTGAAAAGGAGGCGTTTCAACAAATATATCAAAATGAATAACTGTTAATATGTTTGTGTAAATTATTCAGTTCTATTTTACACACCCTATGATAAATACATGTTTAGTGTGCTAAAATACACAGCTGTGACTTGCAAGCATGCTCATGGTAACGTATGTAACACCTTAATGTTCAAACATGGGTAGATTTCATTTTGGTGATTATAAATGTATATATAGTGAGCCACTTCATGCGAAAACCAGATTCTTCCTATATGAAAACAAAGATGCAGCTACTGCACAGCTGATCAGCACACTTGTTTACTCTGCACAGATAATTCAAACTTCTTAAATCCGAAATTTCAAGCGACTAAATTCTGTGACTGTGTAGAAGGAATATTGTCGGAAGAGGTTTCGCGCGCTGCGGCTCACGTGAAAGTGGTCTTACATAAGTATCTACAAAGGTTTTCGCATAGAACACAGTAAGGTGTTTGGAATATGTTGACCCACTGGTGACTTGTCAGTATGCTCATGATAACGTATGTAACACCTTTTTCATATAGGGCACTGTAAGGTATATATATATTAGTTGGTGACCCCGCGTTAATTGCGAGTTTCTGTTGTTCCACCTCTTCGGTGCCATGTTGTGTGCTTAAACAAGATCCACGATTTAATGACTTAGGAAGACAAAGACTTCGCAAATATCACACTGACAGTCGCATCCAACTAGATGCGGATATTATCCTCAAACTCTGGATCCATTTATTTTATACTATATGTGGTATTCCTTACAGCGATTTGACGTAGTGTTTGAACCTGTAGAGTAAATCCATCAGATCGGATGAACGAGAAAGGACATTATCTAGCCCTGCGACACCAGTTCCCCGGGAGTGGCAAAATCCAATGTAAAGCAGTAATAACACATAATGTGAATTTCTTGAGGGCCCTCGGTGTGAAATCCGAACATAGAACAGGATGTGCAAACAACGTGTATGCATTTTTACAGATAACGAAAATGCTTTCTTGCCAGGGATGAGGTAACTGCACTTTAGACAATGAAGACACAGATACGCGAATTTTCATAATAACCACGATGCTTCTGACGGTACAATCATCTGAATCAGATGTCTTGGTTTTATGCTGCTGTCTATTCTAGCCAAATGATTGCAATACATTATGGTTCCACGCTGGAAATCCTGAAAAAGCACGATACTAGCAGTCTGTCGTTTTGAGCAAGCCTTGATGTCCTGGTGAGACTCTCGACCATTCTATATCTTCAAGAAAATAGAAGTTATGACTAAACAATAAGGCAGTTTAGGTGAGACTCCACACAATGGCATTGATAAAACGAAATCTTGGAATGTTGCTGAGAAAAGCGATCAATCACAAACTACCTTGTGCAAACAGACGATGACACTCCCCACAGCACAAATGAAGGTGTACGAAAAACCATTTGCCGATTCTGTTCATCTGCTGGGCAATCTGGTTCAAGTGTAAATAGTGTCCGTCACTTGTTCTGTTGCCATTAGTGCTACACAAATGAAAGTGTACCACCAAAGCATGATCGTTTAATGACACATTTATAACGTGAAAACTTCAAAAACATGTTTTCAGCCTTAGCAGAAACGCTCAACTGTATCAGCCTAAGCAGAATCCCTCAGAAGGTTGGTCGGGTGGGAATATGGGCCCCGCTCACCGGGTCCTTAAGAAATAGATGGGCATCTTTTGCCTCCAGGCATAGCTTATACGCTACTTACTGACCATCTTATGAATGGTTAACCGCTCAGGTCTGAGCCTGACCAGGAAAAGTGTTTTAAAATCAAACCACCCATACGTATAAGCCGTAGTGGCTTACTTGGGTGGTTATATTGAAAGCATTGTTCGGGTGTCATGGCATCCGATTTTCGGGCAAAAGTCCCATAAAATGGAGTCAACGTCTCAATATGACAATAGCTGTTGACTAGGCTGTTAAGCATCAACTCAAAATCAAACAAAACAACCGCATCAGGCAATGTCTGGAACATCAATGGTACTTATATCAAAGCAGTGCTCATGACCAAGGACTGAACAATTTTTGTTCCGTTTAACGTCCCTTTCAATATTATGTCAGCTCATATGAGACAGGCTTACCGGTAGGTGGGGCGAAAACGGGAGAATCCCGAGAAAAACACCACCTGGCACACGCGCAAGCAGAACTTGGCTTGTCTCACATGTGCCCCAAACCCAGACAAAGTGAACTATCATGCGCAGAGTTGTGCTTTTATATGGCCGGCGAGTCATTTCATAATCCGAAAATCGGAAAACGGTCTTAAGGTGACGATTGTTATATCTTATTACTATTTGTTTTCCTTAGGTTTTAACACCTAAAATTTTAAGTGAAAACTGTGTTACATACGTTACCATTAAATCGCCCGTCACTCGCATTGATATGTGCTTACTAATATTGGCAAGCTTTGTGAAAGGTAAATTAAGAAATAGTGACCGACGGTGTTAATAATGTCATTTCATAACACTGGATACTAACAATGGTGTAAAACATGCTTTGGGATTTTGTGGTTTGGGTGTGCGAGCTTTAAGTTCACTGAAAACCGGATTACACTATTGAATATTTGCTATATCTTATATAATTCCTAAATTAATTATTAGTGCTAAATCATAATTACATACAGCGATGAGCATTTTATCGGCATTAAAATCATTTAAACTGATTTTTTATATTTAATAATGATGTGTTACATACGTTACCATATTTATCAATCAAAAGTACACATTTCTGGCAAAGCAGTGAGCATTCAATTTAAAGAATGCATATATGTTATTGATCTGCAACAAGATGAATGTATATTTTTTCTTCTTTTCTTCAAACTTGTCTGTTCATAGTTGACTTTGAACACTTTATTCTTTCATAATCTGAAGTGAGTTACTTTGGACTATATGCAATAACTTTCGACTAAGGAATGGCATGATGATTATTTTTTTCAGCTTTGTAAAAGAAAAGGAATAAGTGTCTCTTAGACCAGTGTATCTAAAATATTAATGTGCAAAGAAAAATATATTAAAATAGCTTACTGTTCTGTAATTAAACTCTGAACAGTCTGTTTTGAAAATGTAACATACGTAACACCATCGATGCATATGTGTGATTAAAAGTATCAACACATGTGCCAGTAACATTCTTTCATCAGATGACATTAATATATTTAGGTTTGGAATTCATTTTAGAGATTCATAGTGCATTTTTCAAACTTAGAGTATAATTCTGTTTTTAATGGGTAACATACGACGTGCGTAACGGCTTCTGGAGGGCAAATGCACAATACCATTGGGCGACAACGTGCATAGAAAATCTTTATATTAATCAACAAAGCCACCCGTAGTGTATTAAAAGTGAAATTAGCAAAGAGAAATATATTAAAAAAGCTTACTGTTCTGTAATTAACATTTACATAGACTGTTTTGAGAATGTAACATACGTAACACCATCGATACATGAAAATGATTAAATATGTCAATATATGTGCCCGTAACATTCTTTCATCAGATGATATTGATACATTTAGGTTTAGAATTTAGATTAGAGATTCATAGTGTATTTTACAAACTTAGAGCACATTTCTGGTTTGAATGGGTAACATACGTAACGGCTTCTGGAGGACAAATGCACCATATCACAGGGCGACAACGTGCCTAGAAGCTCTTTATATTGATCAAAGAAGCCACCCATAGTATCAAACCTAGTATGTGGAGGGTGTTGTGCGAAACGAAAAATTTCCCTACCCACCGTCTCCTCTATTACAAACTTTTATTATATTTTCCTGAATATTCGGAAATATTGACCATGTCATGCTTTCTTGCTATTACGAAAATTTGCCTATGCAATATACAGAGATTTTTATGAAGCAAATGAAAGTGAGGTTAGGATCCTGTAAAACCGGTTTAAGCCCGCCAGTAACTTTGTGTTACTGGTCGTTCCAAGGCGATACTTCTGTGGTGGTTCTTTTTGTTTTATGTCTTGGTGTTTAAATTTTTTTGTGCTGTTGGCGCCTTATGTATGTTTTCATATTTTTAATTAAGTTAAGGTAACTGAGTGGCCACCTATTGGGAAAATAGCTGCTCATTCGGCTTACGATATGTTTCATGGTATAAGTGCCTGATTGTTAGTTTGGTTTTTTCCCACCTCGGTTTTTGGAGTGGGAATCTCTTTCTGATTGCGCCTTTTCCTGATCTTTGCCTACTTGTACCTTTTTTTGAAAAAAGGTGTTTTTTTTTTTTTTTTTTTTTTTTTTTTTTTTTTTTTTGTTCAAAACATATATTGTGGGTACACGTTAGAACCATCTCGCTGAGACGATTCTAGCGTGTACCCACAATGTTTGTTTTGGATCAAAAATAAGAAAATTAGGTTCACCGCTGCAAACCCCAATTTTACTATATAGATGTGTGATTTAAGGGGAACCCGGGTATAATTTCACGGATATGTTTTCTTGATGAAGCTAAGATGACTTTGATAAAGCTCTTCATTTGCGATCAAATGGAACAGACCAGCAACATGTATACAGCTGTACATATGAATGTCACGAACGATTCTAATTGATGCTAAATGTAATTCTCACCACGCCATCTACTAGTAATTACATCATAATTGTTTCGACCTGAACACGCTCAAGTCCAATATATGCGAGTAGAACAATCAATGAACCTTAAATAGGACGACAAACCTCATTAATCCAAATGGATAGCATCAATTCTGCGACATGCAGTAATGCACACATAGGCCTCAAACAGCAAATGCGATCAGGTGCTCACGGGCAATACGCTACAAGTACTCGCTGTATACTATTTGTTCAACTATAATTTAAATTTAATGCGTGCTTGTGCGAGTAATATCCTGTAAATCTTATGTATTAAATCTACAAAGCAGGACCTCTCCCGCTGTGAAGATGAGCCCTTCATCAGTGTGAGATTATAAGAATCTTACATGAGTGTCAGGTATGGATAGACAAATCTGTCCCGAGGGTCACATTTTGGCATTACGCGGCTCGCCGAGTGATGCCAAACTGTGACCCGATGGACAGATTTGTCTATCCATACCTTACACGAATGATGGATTCTTTTTCTTGCACGCCGTAATGCGGCGAAGCTTGATTTTTATACTTTTTACCTAGAAAAATGCTACAATCGCGGCGTCCGCCATTTTGAATTAAAACGTTTTGACGTCATCGTGACGTGTGCACTTAGCGACGAAATTACGTGACGTCCTATACAACCAATGTTAAAAAACTCGGAACACTTGAACGCAGGGTGCGACCGGGGTGAGATAACGAGGGTGGGATAAGAATTTCTCACATGGGGTGAAACTTAGGATTTCTCTTTCTGGTGTGCAAGAAAGCATTTTATACAGACTTTGGTCATAGTATACGACCGAGTGAAAATTTAATTGATCATGGAGATAGGGGCTGAAACATGAGCATATACCATACAATTTACATGCTCTAGATTACCATGCTTTAAAAGGAATTTTTGACATCAACCATAGTTTTAAAATCATTTAACCCTTGATTAAAGGTACGGTGACATTTATTCATTATACAGACATCTGTACTATTTCGATAAGTTCCACACAATTGATGGGGTTTATGAATTTAAGAAGTCGATATCAGCTTTAACAGTTCTCCCAGTCGTCATATCCACAGCCGTTACTTTAATTTCGGTATCTCCAAACATCATTGACGCCCTGATTTCTCGCCTCCCTGTATAACGCGCAACCGCGTTTAACGCGCTATCCGTTGCATCGCGCTTTGCATTAAGCGCGCCTTCGCTCAATTCGCGGTCATCGTCGGCATTAAGGGATAGGCGTAACATTCCGCAATGTTTGACACCGGGATCAGTAATAAATTCTGCATCAGTTTTCTCGGTGCTGTAGATGTTAATGATGGTGGCTGTCTGGCCCTGACGGACTGGTGTGTAGCTACGGACCACGGTCTCTCCGATACCGATACATTGATCCACCTGAAAAACAAAAGTATTAAATATCAGGAGTATGATATAAGAATTAAAAAGAAACGAAAATATAGGACTGTTTCCTTCGAGCCATGGCATTCGTTTCAAAAACAGAATCCAATATTTAATAAGATATTTTTCGTGTAATATTTTTTTCTAAAATAGGTAAATACATATGAGTGACTGGGTAGCTGATCTAAGTGTTATATATAACTTCTGCGAAATAGCATTTTTTCTGATAACTAGAAATCGTCATAAGAAAAACAATACAGCAATTTTTCACGTTAAGATGCTGTTTTTTGACACACAATTTAAAATCCATAATTCCTTTACCTTAGGGCTGAATGGTATTTCACTTGAAGGCATGTTCGTGATTTCTTAATTCTGTTATTTTGTTTGCTCAACGTCATCGTATTGAGCATAGCCAAATTTCTTCAAACGTGCATTTGCGATCAACGGACAAGCCAGAGCAAATGAACTGACTACTAGTAATCTGACTACTAGTAATCTGAGCGTGTTGCTGTTCGCTAACGTTGCAACAAAATGCTTACACATCAGCTCTGATAGTTCTCTGTATTTTAAAGCTCAGAGAAGTTTATCTTCGTGACTTCACATGCTGTTTTGTTTCTTACGTTTTTGAGAAAGTCGAGAATACACGTCTTTATCATCAGAAGTTCTCAAGAAGTCTATTCATCAATTAATGTTGTTTTCTTTGATCTCAGCAAAATAATTATCTTAAAGCTTTTAACTCATTTAAGCCTGGCGTCCCTTTTATGGGACATAACAGAATAGCCCCAGATGTGACGCCGCAGAACGCGGCGTCCCAACTGGGGCTATTCTGTTTGCTTAGAGAATTTTCATAAAAAATTGAAAACAATTTGAAAATCACTCCTGAAGCCCCTAAAACTGAAAGTGGACTCACCCTAATGATAATGATGGGAAAATCAATTCGTCAAATATGGGTTAATATATCAATATCGTACAGCGCTAGTCATTGACCCCCTATAAGCCGGATGATCTGTTCAGACACAGAAATATTCAGGTTTTATTTTCTTGATATTCACTATTTGCTTCCGACATTTCTACCAAACACAAGTAATTCATATTACATTTCCAGACTCTCAAAATCTAGATAGGAAAGATATAAACGTCCACTAGACTTATTGTTAGTTTTGTTGGAACGTTTTGTTGTAGCTTAAAACGGCATAGCTAATAAGTGGTTGGTCAGCAGCCACTGCTTAAATGTCTGGACAGTCTGATATAGGTTATGATATATGTTAAAAAGGTTTGCGTGTATGAATAAATTATTCGTATGATGGGCGGGTACAAAGTTTTAAGTTAACTAAAATAACTCACCGACACAAAATGATCCAAGATATCAGAACACCAAGCGATGCCATCTTTGACAATACGTTTTTCTACAGGATGCTTCTCCGGTTTGAAGCGACGTAGTACGCCGACGCCGTATGTCAATCTGGACCGTCGCTGGATGATAACGTCAGGATTCAAACCATACAGTACTGCACCTTGAACATTGAAAATATCAAGTCGCCAGTTTTATACTTAAATGTAAATACGCCTGTTTTAGTGTGTGTAGTACCGTATCCTGTTATGCCAGAGAAGACAACAAACAAATTGTTTATCTGATAAAATGATGTAGGGACGGAATGTAAAATTATGTTAGCGTTTTGATGCCTACAACTAAACCGTCATAATTTCCATTAAGCAAAACATTTGCTACAAATTTTTCAACAATCTGAAACAGATATTTTCTACACATCTATATCTCGCATAAATGTTTTAAAGAAACTTTCCTGAGCATTGCCTAATTGTACTTTTTCAGTCTATAGTAAACGGACATGCCCGGTTATGGGAACATTTTTACCTTTCGCAGTAATTGTACTAACGCCTTGTGGAATTATGATCTTCAGAATGTGGCCAAATTCTTTCCTGATTTCGTGTTGTAGCATTGACGACTCGGCGAGGCCTCCCACCAGTAATAAATAGGACAGACCTGTAACAATAAAGCAAAATAATCGTAGAAGATGAAGAATTAGTTGTCTGATGCAGCACTTAACATTTTGCGATACTTCCTTGAAATCTATTTCGTTTCAGAGATGTCATTTCTTGCATATTTGCAGTGATTACTTTTCTATGATGCGGTGTCTTCCAAGACGTGGCGGTATGTACCATGATGGCGGTGTCTTCCAAGACGTAGTGGTGTCTTCCAAGACGTGGCGGTGTCTTCCAAGACGTGGCGGTGTCTTTCATGATGGCGGTGTATGATTTAGCCTTGATTGTCGGCATTTTCTGTGTCCTCGTAGTTTGGCATGTCGTAGGAGGGACGATGACACAGATGAATGTCAAAGGGTCACTGATGACGTTCATAAACCCATATTTGACGAATGGATTTTCCAATCATTATCATTTGGGTGAGTCCACTTTCGTATTTAGGAGCATCAGGTGTGATTTTTTTTTTTTTTTTTTTTTTTTTTCAATTTTTCGATGAAAATTCTCTAAGCAAACAGAATAGCCCCAGATGGGACACCGCGTTCTGCGGCGTCACATCTGGTGCTATGCTGTTTGCCTATGTCCCATAAAAAGGACGCTACGCTTAAATGAGTTAAGATTCTTTGATCTTCATCTGTGTCAAGACTTTTAAGCGATTGTGAAAAGTATCAGTGGTCCACGCTCTTTCTTTTGAATGTTTCAAAAACTGTCAAGAACTTACGTTTAAACGACGTCGTATATTTGTATTTGAAATTGCATGAGTCCGAAGTCGGAGCAACATTCGCCAGAACGAAACGAAATCACGATCTTCGTGCCACAATGGATAATAAAATAAAACTGAGATCCTTTAATGAGAAAAGGGATGGGCCGTATCGCTGTTCGGACACTTAATACTCTTCAGTGGCCATTTAAACTGGAATCAGTCATTAAAATGACGCTTCGAGCAAAACATTATAAAGGCCTGGAAACAATACATGCATGTGTTGTGTAGAAGAATCAAATATGACAGTCACGATAAATTGCTTAAATGTTCAGTTCAGAATGTTTTTGTCATACTTATGTTAAGAAATAATAAACTCACGCGTGAAATTCGACAGCATTGAAAGACAAACAAGGAGAAATGTTATCCTTGAATTGATTAATAAGCACGATTCTTTAATTCCCAGACACTAAAAATACGAGTTCCTGTCTTTGTTATGACATTTAGAGAACATAAACAGAAAATATCACGTAGATTCTATATCAAATTATAATGTCAAACAATATCAAAATGTATTTCAATCGACCTAATATCTTCTTCAAGTCAATGAACGTCTTGTACTGATTAACCACTAGACATTTTAATATAAACAAAGCGGAATGAGCCGAGTGCGATCAACATGCAACTTGTAAGATATTTAGTATTAGCAACACTACAAAATATACTCGTACTACTCTGCATCCGATATTTCAACCTCTGAATTTGTGTCGGGTTCATTACGAGTTAAGTTATGATCAAACTTTTGGCCATGTGGGACCGGTTTGGGCCCGCCAGTGACTTTGTGTTACTGATCGTTCCAAGTCGATACTTCTGTGGTGGTTCCTTTCGTTTTGTGTCTTGGTGTTTGAAAAAATTTTTTGTGCTGTTGGCGCCTTATGTATGTTTTCATATTTTTAGTTAAGTTAAGGTAACTGAGTGGCCACCTATTGGGAAAATAGCTGCTCATTCGGCTTACGATATGTTTCATGGTATAAGTACCTGATTGTTGGTTTGTTTGTTTTCCCACCACGGTTTTTGGAGTGGGAATCTTTTTCTGATTGCGCCTTTTCCTGATCTTTGCCTACTTGTACCTTTTTATTACTTTGCGACTGGCAAAATGGCGGATTCCATCTGCTTTAAAGGGTTGTTTTAATGTTGTATTAATCTAATGTATTCCGGAAACTTGAATGTCGGTTAAAGTCTACTGATAACAACAATATATGGTCTTTAAAAGAAATATTTTCCCAACATAATTTTACTTTACCATTCAGGTCAATTTTGAGATACTCCCTGTTTCACAAGTATTTTGGCAATCGGGATACACATGCATTAACATAGTACTTGCTCTAAGGTTTTCCTTGTTTCCTCGGCCATATCTACATTTTACCAGCCTCGTGAGAAAACCAACAATAGTGCAGATTATATTTTTCTTTTGGTCCTTTGCGATCAGTGAAGATATTTGGAGTATTTCAAATATACTGTACTTTAAGTATCATTATCTTAACAGAATTTTGCATATTTGGCCCCTTTGGGAATTTAAGTCTTTGATTTAGACTATACTGGTGAAAATTCTTGAAATTGCAGCAATCATGAATGTCTGGCTTTCGCTGCCAGTTTTGTAAAGGGTCACTGATGAAGGTTCATTACCCGAAATTGTACAATATGACCCACCTCTCTTTGAATGTTTTTTACCTTATGACTGCAATGTTAATCATTGGGAAATATTTTTCATACCTTACTGCATGCGCGGTGTCTAGGGCAGTATTGCAGGTAGAGAAAATACTTTCACACCTGCCTGGAGGTAAGAACATTATTTTCCTTACCCCCAAACCGGTGGTGAAAGTGACTTTCCTACCTTCTGACAGCTGATAAATAAAAATGCACTAAAGCGTGGGCGTGCCATTCCGATGCAGACTTCACCAACGTAACTGCTTTCACTTTCTTGCAAAAAGCTACGTCATCAACAAGACTTAGTGTTGAAATAAGGAATTGACCAGTGCACATGAATATCGATTGCTGTGCACTGATCGGACTGGGCAGTTACACTGAGCTGAGAGTCTTCAGTTGGAATTGGTTTCTGGTTCTCATATTATTGTTAGTGGGTTATTGTTGTTAAAAGTGCAAGAACAATGAACAAGAAACCAATTTCACACATTTTTGCATTGCGATTATGTTTATGATAAACGACCAGCTGTATCCCTTAAATACAGTTGGGCATTTGTATACTGGTCCCCTAACTTACTATGGGGATTTTAGAAAGTTAGGTCCGGAGGTTTCAAACCCTGCATGACAAATCTTCACACGCTATATATACTTATCTGAAAATCATTACGAAATGGTATTACGTTTTAGCATATAAAAGAAAGGGTAATTTGTATTTGCTCTCCCAGTTTGTTAACTGTTTCAATAAAAGATAATTTCTATTGTTGATTAGACAATTTGAGAAAAGAAACGGTCATTACAAAATAAAAAAATAGGTTTCATAATCTTTTAAATGCACAAGGGAAGATACTCCATTCTGGTCTATTTTTGACAATAGCGACGCGGTACAGTTAACAAGCCTCCTCGTTTTGCACGTGCAGTGTTTGGTCAATAGTTACACCGCGAGAAAAGTCACTTTACCGGTGTTCATTATCGTTGTGTAGATCTTAAAAACTAAAATTTCACTCAGTGTGGTCATAAGGTAAGTTAATTACCCGCTTCGCGACAGGTGGGCATGATATTTTCCTGACCTGTCCCACCAAAAGCATGCACCTCGAGCCCTTCGGGCTCTCGGTGCATGCTTTTGGCTGGACAGGTCAGGAAAATATCATACCCACCTGTCGCTCAGCGGGTAATTACTACTTACTGCTTCCAAAGGATCTAACAATTATATTTTATTTGCTATTACTGCAGCTGGTGTTGTGCCGTGTGGCGGCCCTAAAAAGTCTCCCCGTACATCATCCATAGTGCAGATTATATTTTTCCTTTAATCCTTTGAGATCAGTGAAGATATTTGGAGTATTTCAAATATACTGTACGTTAAAGACCGGAGATGTGTTTACATCAATATACCACCGCAGAGCAATTAAGCGTATATGGAGAGTGGGAGGGTTTTTCTACAGCAGGATCATGGGAGCTGAATCAGCTGTTAGATTTATTGTAAACAATAGCATGTGTAGCAGACGAATTTTTCCAGAGATTTATCAAATAGGTGTTGGTATTGAGATACTGCACTGTAAAAACCCAAAAGTATATGTGCACCAAATGAAAACTCAGATGGTTTTTCACTGTGTTCTCAATAGTTTGCTAAGCTTTCTTCAGCTTGACACTATTGGAGGATTCCAAGCATTGTGCATTTGTGTTCAGGCTATACTGAATTTTGTTGATTTTGTCATGCTGCCTCTTGGTTTTTGTACCAGACATCAAGGACACAATTTGCCCTAAAAATTCTTTCCTCAATGGTTGTTTCTATAGAATGTTCCATTTTTTTAGTGAAACCGGCCTTTGGGTTGGGTAAATAGTTTTTCTTGAAATGGTGCCTGTAGTATTATTTCATAAATAACACATACCTATTACACCTATACATATCAAAAGTTTTTCCAAAAGGATATGCACAAAATTCTAAAAGTTTGTGAAACATGCAACCCATTCGTTGTTGGTATGCACCACTGAACTTTACATCACTTTTCCCACCAAACATGGGGTATGTTTCCAGAAAATGATCTTAATGCCATTAGTATACCAAAGAATAGAGCATAAATCGTTTTAATTTTCAGGCATTTAATTGTTTACAATCGCAACAATATAATATAGTATGATTATTCGGAATTAGTTATGGCACTGGTTATATTGAATGTTCATTCTGTTTGGTTCTTTTATAACTTCTTTAAGTTTTATTTTGCTGTAGCCGACATATCCAGTTTCAGAAACTTTCGGAAGTAAAAACATGTAAACAGTTTTCAGCAATTAGAAAAGAATTTCATTGATATAATGGATTATAATCAGAAAATATGTGTTATAAATATCAACTATTGATGCACTAAACTATGATGTGAATTAAATACATGAAACAGAATTATTTTGATGGCAGAGTACGATGCAAAATTAGTCAACTCAAGCTAGGATAAAGAAGTGTAATACATGGATTTGTGTTTAGGATAAAGTAAGCTGATATACGTTTAGAAAGCTGGAATTTTATTGCCACCAGTACAGTACCACTGCTGTGCTTATGTTATTTGAAGAAACATAGATCAAACAAGATTAAATAACTTTGCCAAAAAAACAAAAGTCTTTCCTCATGCATTTTGAACAGAATTATCCAAGTAGTTGATGCTGCAAGATTATGTATGGTAAATGTTCCCGCCATATGTCAAGGAGGTATAACAGCTGTGTATGACTCATCAGCAGTAAGAGGCTGATTGGCCAATGGCAGAGCTGCCAATCATTTTAGAGGCAAATTCAAAATTTTGTAGCAGACTAAATTTTTTTTTTCTGGAAACCAGACTTCTTGACCATATTTCTGCTTGAAATTTTCATGAATTATTATTTATGTATTAGAGAACTTCCATGCCAAATATGAATTAAATCTGTTGCATAAATCCATCATAATTTCAAAAAGTATTCTGCATGATTTCAGTGTTCACTGCTCAGAGCATAGGTAACAAGTGGCCATCTTATGCTTTGGGTTTCTTTTATAGTCCTCCCCCGGCCTTTAAGTATCATTATCTTAACAGAATTTTGCATATTTGGCCCCTTTTGGAATTTAAGTCTTTGATTTAGACTATACTGGTGAAAATTCTTGAAATTGCAGCAATCATGAATGTCTGGCTTTCGCTGCCAGTTTTGTAAAGGGTCACTGATGAAGGTTCATTACCCGAAATTGTACAATATGACCCACCTCTCTTTGAATGTTTTTTACCTCTTCCAAAGGATCTAACAATTATATTTTATTTGCTATTACTGCAGCTGGTGTTGTGCCGTGTGGCGGCCCTAAAAAGTCTCCCCGTACATCATCCATAGTGCAGATTATATTTTTCTTTTGATCCTTTGAGATCAGTGAAGATATTTGGAGTATTTCAAATATACTGTACGTTTAGTATGATTATCTTAACAGAATTTTGCATATTTGGCCCCTTTTGGAATTTAAGTCTTTGATTTAGACTATACTGGTGAAAATTCTTGAAATTGCAGCAATCATGAATGCCTGGCTTTCGCTGCCAGTTATGTAAAGGGTCACTGATGAAGGTTCATTACCCGAAATTGTACAATATGACCCACCTCTCTTTGAATGTTTTTTACTGCTTCCAAAGGATCTAACAATTATATTTCATCCGAACAGGTCCGACACAAACTGGACTGCATAGTAACCGACAACTGCTAGAAGCATGAAATTTAGTATTTAGGAAGTAGAGGGATTGTACTATCCGTGTAGCGAAAACAAAGGCGCTGATCAGCTTCGCAGTTACTGCGAAGCTGATCTGCGCCTTTGTTTTCGCCTAGGCAGATAGTTGGTTTTCCCATGTGGCGGCTCATTTGTAAATCCTTGATGGTGGACGGGTGAGGGGGGCTGGATAGTAAAGAGAGTAACGCTTCTCGCTTGTCACATTTGCGGTCCAGGTTAAAATCCCGGTCAAGGCATTTGACACGACAGTAGTCGCCCGCTCAAGGTCAGTAGTTTTTACAAGATTCTCCGGTTTCCTTCACAACGTTTGACACTGCAACGCCAAAACCCGCGCCTTCAAGAACGCGTATATACATTTAATGCGCTTTCTGTGTAATTGAAGTACAGTATATAATATTTAAACTTTATCTTGAGCAATATCAATTCAACATATTTATGACAAAGGCATGCCCTACATATTAGGACAAATCGGACCTTGTGCTGTGTTGTGGTCAGATGTACATGTACAAGTGTTCATCCTCCATGATAACGATCAACTTGCGTGACGACATCGACTAGGATTTAAAATACTCTGAAATTATTGGATTCGGCTACTCAGGCCTAAAGCCCTCATATAGCTATGACGACATGTGCTCACCTCTTGCGTCGGGATGATTCATGATGTTTCCGATCTCCTGCTTTATGCTGTTGATGGTCGGATAGAACAGCCGGCACATCAGAGGTGGGGACAGTCTCAACATACCACTTGACGTGTAGGTTATGTCTTTACTGCCACACTTTTTAACAGCGGTTTCAACACTGTGCCCCTGTAATATTAAGTGTAGTGATTAATGATATTACAGGTAACCAAAATAGGGGGTTTTCTCAAAGACACATTCGATGATAAAAGAGTCGGCACATCAGAGGTGGGGACAATCTCAGCATTCTCCTTGACGTGTACGTTATGTCTTTACTACTATACTTCTTAACCGCTGTCTCAACACTGTGCCCCTGCAATATCACAAATGCAGTGATAAATGATACTACAGGTAACCAAAATCAGGGGTTTTCTCAAAGTCACATTCAATGATAAAGAGTCGGCACATCAGAGGTGGGGACAATCTCAGCATTCTTCTTGACGTGTACGTTATGTCCTTACTACTACACTTCTTAAACGCTGTTTCAACACTGTGCCCCTGCAATAATACAAGTGTAGTGATAAGTGATACTACAAGTAACCAAAAATCAGGGGTTTTCTCATAGTCACAGTCGATGATAAAAGAGTCGGCACATCAGAGATGGGGCAATCTCAGCATACTACTTGACGTGTATCTTATGTCTGTACTGCCACACTTCTTTAAGGGCTGTTTCAACACTGTGTCTCTGTAATATTAAGTGTAGTGATAAAGGTACTGAAGGGTAAGCCTAAGCGGGGGTTTCTCAAACTTGCATCCAATGAGGTGGGAATATTCTCAGCATACCACTTGGGGAAATGGAGATATCCGTACTGTCACTTTTTAACCGTAGTCTCAATGCTGTGACCCTGTTATATTATTTAAAAGTACGGTAAAGGTGAAGGTCATCCGAAACAGAATTTTTATCAAATCTAACGAACATAGGGAAAGCGAATAGAATATACATGTACACAACAACAATGGCTTCCACATGTAGCTTAAACATAATTACATGTATGTTAAATACACATTCAACTAAGAAAGCAATCAATCGTTTGGAACATTGTTGTTCTAAAAGATCAAATCACACCAATACGATTTTAACCAATTCTCACACCATCTGATGAGAACATTGCACCGGGCGTGGTTTTTGTCGATATTTCCAAGCGTTTTCACTGTTTTACCACTCATTATATGAATCCAGACTTGCAAACTGGAATTAGGATTCTGGCTATTTCGACTATACGTTTCCGTTATGTACCCACCTTGCGCCTTTTGTAGAACTCCATGAACGAGAAAGGTAGAGACACCGTGGTGTACGTGCGTCTGTACGGACCAGCCCCTCTCTTCCTTGATTCGAATCCCGCCATAAGATCAACCCAGCCGGCGGGTCGCTTTGTTTTGAACAAATGTATTGTGTCTTTTCCGAAAACGGCACACAACAATGCTTCAAATTCTTTGTCGATTCCTGACACAAAAAGACAAAATTATGATAAGTTGATATTGAGTTTTACTTGCCATTTAGTAGTAAAGGTCATGCGGTGACTGGACGTTGATTAAACGTCTCATCTGAAGCCCAGACATACTAAAATTGATATATTCCAGATACATGTATAGTAGCACGCATGTGTATTTTAAAGTAAAC
This sequence comes from Rugalucina vietnamica, assembly GCA_964017185.1. Taxonomy (NCBI): domain Eukaryota; kingdom Metazoa; phylum Mollusca; class Bivalvia; order Lucinida; family Lucinidae; genus Rugalucina; species Rugalucina vietnamica. Next base: position 36,464,956 of record OZ024884.1, read on the forward strand.
AGGCCATATCATTGCTCCTAAAATGACAGTTTTGGTACATTTATGTAACTATACTGTAGAAACCCCGTTCTTACACGGTTTCACATATAACACCTTCTTTTTATATGAACACTCACAACGCGGCGTCCCATCTGGGTGTTTAAGTATGTTGAGACTATTTACACTTTTTTAAATGAGATAGGAATATAAAACCACCCCTGTTGGTCCTAAAATGTGAGTGAGATAAACCAAATTATTATAATAAATCAACAAAGGCTGAAAGGCGTACCTATAGATCCGAAAGGTCCACCTACTGCCTTATGTATTTCTCTGAGACAACCCCCACTGTCTATTTGGTGCACAGTTATGTCTGTCGTCCCTCCACCACAGTCCACGATCATATACCGGATACCTACGATATAGACGCAGCGCAGTTAAGAAAAGAAAACTTGGTTTTGAAGATGTCTTTGAGACGACCCCCACTGTCTATTTGGTACACTGTCATGTCTGTCGTTCCTCCACCACAGTCCACGATCATACACCGGATACCTGAGATATGAAGACTTCAAAATTTATTTTAGATATTTAAAGAAAAGAAAAATGAAAAATCTTATTTTTGCAGATTTCTTTGAGACGAACCACTGTCTGTTTCGTGTACTGTTATATCCGTAGCCCCTCCACGACAACCTACGCTCATGTATCGGACGTCTGTCAAAAGGAAGTATGATTAATTAAATAAAAACCTTAATGTTTGCATATTCCTTTGAGACGACCCCACTGTCTATTTGATGCACCGTTATGTCTGTCGTCCCTCCACCACAGTCCACGATCATATACCGGAGACCTGCGATATAGACGCAGTATAGTTAAGAAAGAAAAGCCTTATTTTTGAAGATGTCTTCGAAACAACCCCCACTGTCTATTTGTCCGTTATGTTATGTCCGTGGTCCCTCCGCCGCAATCTACGATCATGTACCGGATGCCTGCGATACGGATTCAAATAATATACTTAAAACAAGATTTCTGCACCGAGGGGTCAAAGTCCAGTGAGAGTGCAGATAAAGTGCAATCGCTTTGACCGTGCCGCTTTACCTCACAATACAACTGTTTGTAAACATTAGCGGGGTGGGGGTCTATTCTCTTAAGATATGTTTCAAATGTCACATGAAGTGCGTGGACAGTATGTCGTTGCTTAAAAAGTATATTTGAAGCAGTCCGGTTGCCAAAGGTCTACCGGCAAGCCCAAAGTAATGGCAAAATGATCTTTTGTTTATTTATTTGGTGACTGGGATAACCAATCACATTACTGTGTTTACGAATATTGTTAAACTATTGGCTGAAAACTGATGTGTATATAGACTTTTGAAGTGGATACATGGATACAAAAACTGGCTGTCAGTGTGGGCTAACAAAATGGTTTATTTTATGAACATTTAGAAACTACAAAACATGTATTGAGAGAATGTGCGTTCTGCTCTCTAACACGTAATATCACATTCCTTTTCTATCTCATAGGAGTGAATAAGTATGTCTTTTAAAAACAAAACCGTCACAGTGAATACCTGCTGTAGAACCTGGTGTAAACAAAGATTCAAGACTTGCCGACGGCGAAAACCGTTCGCAGCTGTCGTCTGCAACTCCGAACTCGACCGGATGTAGAAGGCGCTGACGTAAGCAGTAGAGTGACGCTGCTTCCGGTTCTAGAGCTATCAAGAGATGGGAGTGGTTCACTGGAGATACGATTCCGGCCTGAAAATATCATCAGGAAAACATGTCCGTGTAATGTATATCCCCTTGAACCTCACTTTTATATAGTAAAACTGGGGTATGCAGGGGTATACCTATTTTTCTTATTTTTGCTCCAAAACACAGACTGTGGGTACTCGTTAGAACCGCCTCAGCCTCAGCTGTAAAAATTGTAAATTTTATCGGAAAAAAATCGATATAGTTTGTAGGTACACCCTAGTACCAACAATCTATCCTTTGAAGCAAAAATAAGAAAATGTGTATACCCCTGCATACCCCAGTTTTGCTATATTAAAGTGGGGCTCAAGGGTGTATACATTACACGGACATGTTTTCGTGATGCATTGTTTTCACTTTTTTCCCATGTACAAGCCTATATTTCCAAAACTGAACTTGCCTTAAAATTGGTCAAGGCCACCCTAGGGCCATCATTTAAAGAAATTACAATGGGCTGGAGTCCCAGAGACTACATACCATGTTTCATAATTATAAATCAGCTCGCTGGTTCATGAGAATAAGAGTGTTGAGCATCTGTGAGGATGGCGGCCATGTTGAGCATTCTAGCCAGATTTCGTACACAAAATTTTGTTCCCCCTCAAGCATAAAATTGGCCACACATAAAATTTCACTTTCATTGACCCAGACATTTCTGAGAAAGCCAAAATCTTAATTTTGATACTTAAATGACCTTAGGTCAAGGTCAAGAAATGACTGGACCTTAATTAAATACATACCTTCATTGACTCCATTATTCGTCTGCATCTAGCAGCTTTCAAGGCTTAGACTACAATAGTTTCAATATTTCGCCTTTTACCATGTAAAAGCTTATGTGACCAAAATTGACCTAGCCGTAAAATAGGTCAAGGTCATCCAAGGGTCATCATTTGAGCAAATTATGATGGACTGGAGTCCCCGATGCAACATACCAAGTTTCGAGGAAATCGGCACACTGGTTCTGGATAAGAAGGTTTTCGAATGGTTTTACCATACATGGGCGTTGCGACCATTTTGGTCATGTTGTGTACAAAATTTAAACTCCACTACGCAAGGCTCCACATAAAATTTCATTTCAACGTGATCGGCCAAGCGTTTGCAGAGAACAAGATCTAGAAAACTGTGGACGACGGACGGACGGACGGACGCCGGAACATGGTCGTCCTATAAACTCACCTTATATTGTGAGCCTTCGGCTCAGGTGAACTAAAATAAACAGAAAAAATGCAAGAAAAAAAATCCATATTGGTTTGACTGAGGACAAAAACGAAAGACATCGAATGTTATTGACTTCAATTTATTAAATCCTTGACACAAATCCTTAAACATTTTATGTTATACGGAATTGCCAACAACTCGCTTTTTAGCTCACCTGAGCCTAAAGCTAGTATCTCACTGGCATGAGAATTTCTCGCGACTGTTTTGCGAATTTTGTCGCGGGACTTTCGCACGACATTCGTGCGTGTGTCGCGCGAGTGTCGTGAGAATTTTCTTGTGTCGCGAACTAGTCGCGAACTGGTCGCGAAGTTTTTCAACATGTTGAAAAATTTTATGCGATTTTTTTTTTTCACCAAAATATTACGCAAGACTGTCGCGCGACAGTCGTGCGACGGTCGCGCGACATTTGTGCGAGTGTCGCAAACTTGTCGTCGCAAAATTTTGGCGAATTTACAATGCGAAATTTTCGCGACACTCGTACGAATGTCGCGCGAGTGTCGCACGACGGTCGCGCGACAGTCTTGCGAAAACCTCGCGACTATCTGGCGAGAAAATAAAACTAAGCGACATTCGTACCAATGTCGCGCGACACTCGCACGAATGTCGCGCGACTGTCGAACGAATTTAAATGGAAATAAGTTACATTCGCGGGAAAGTCGTGAGACACTCTCATGAATGTCGCGCGACTGTCGTGCGACAGTCGCGCGACTATCGCGCGATATATTTTCAAAATTATACCGAAATTCGCGAATTTGTCGCAAAACTGTCTATTCAATGAGACTGCAACGTGAAAGTTGTGTTTATATCGTTTATCTTTGTCGCGAAATAGTCGCGAACTATTCGCTAACTAGTCTCCAGTTGTCGCATTCCAGTGAGATAGGGGCTTAAGGCCCACAAGATGTAGTGTCTATGCTCCATAATATTCAAAGATTTTTTTGCTCTGAAACCGCTAGGTTAATTAAAGTCAAACTTGGGGCATCCTTAGGAAGGGAGGAACGAAACTTTATATAAATGGTCCAGGTCACATGACCAAGATGGTCGCCATGGCTATAAATAGCAAAATTTTTAAAAGTATTTTTCTACAGAAGCACGAGGCCTATGCTTTTGAAACTTGGCATGAAACATCAGGGAGAGAAGCTCTACAAAGTTAATTTAAATCATGACCATGGGACGAACCTGGCCTATTTAACGGCGTGGTCGCCCATGCATTTGAATGGGGAAAATTGTCAAAATGTCATTTGAAGGGAAAAACATGAAGAAAATGGGAAAATGAGCAGAAGTTTAATGATTTTGAAAAACATTTGGACCCCGGGGACTGGTCTTTCCCCCATCCCGGGGCAATATACATATATATTACCATAATATTCAAACATCTTCTCTGAAACCGCTTGGCAAATCAAAGCAAAATTATGAAGCATCCATAGGAAGGGGGAACCAATGTGTACATAAATAATCCAGGTCACGTGACCAAAGTTCCCGCCATGCCAATATATGGTAAAATCCCTTCAAAAATCTTCTATCCGGAACCGGTGGGCCAATTTCATCAAACTTGGCATGTTGCATTGTGGATCAGAGTATTACAAAGTGTAGATAAATTATGATCTTGACCTATTTTACAGCAAGGGAAAAACTTCCAGGAAATGGGCAAATGGACAGAATGTTTATGATTCTGAAAAAATTGACCCCCGGAGGGCTTCATCTGTCCCTGCCCTGGGTCTGTATTACATGCATTACGAAAACTTGCCCATACAGAGGTTTTTAGAGCTTTAAAAATTGAAAATTTCAGCAAAAATTTTTGATAATTTTCTTATTTTTGCTCAAAACATAGATTGTGGGTGCACTTTAGAACCGCCTCGCCGCGGCGGTTCTAAAGAGTACCCACAATCTATGTTTTGAAGCAAAAATAAGAAAAATAGGTATATGTCCCTGCAAACCCCAGTTTTTCTATACATTGTATAAAAGTGGGGTTTAAGGGGATATACATTGCACGGACATGTTTTCCTGATGTATATGACCATAATAGCCAAACAAGTTTATTGGTATATATCCCAGATCTCAGGTGAGCATTTACAGGACCATTGGTCTTCTGGTTTGTATCTAAAATGTGATTTGTTCATAAAATGTTCATTATTTGTTCCATTGACACTAAGTATGAAAACCAGCATAATATGCGAAAAACAAAGACGCGAATCAGTTGTGCAGTAACTGCACAGGTGATCAGCGCCTTTCGTTTCGCTGCACGGATAGTACAATAATTCCATTTCTTCTTAACTCCCAAATTTTAAGCTTCTAGCTATCTTCTGTGACTGCAAAGACCGGTTTGTGTCTGACATGGTCGGAAACCCAGATTTCAGTGGTTTTCTCGTGTAAACTCACGTTGTAAGCCGCCTGACGCATAAATTGTTTAGCCGAAGCACTCCAAATGGCTGGCACAGTGATGACCCACTTTATGACGTCACTCGTTATGTGAAGTCCTGATTGGTCAGACAGTTCACGAAGGGTGTGGTCTTTGAAGTAGGACAGTCCGTATGAGAACACCGTCAAGGCGGTGATTTCTTTGCCTCCGTCCGACATAAGTTTGGTGTCAGCTGTAATATTCTGTGGGAAAATGGAAAAGAAATGTTTGAAGATTTCATTATTGACAAAGTGAATCCGGTCCCGTTTGCTAAAGTCATGAAAATGGTAGAGTGACCGCTTTGAGATCGCGAGGTCGAGAATTCGAACCAGGACAACGCCATGCCGAAGGCCTTCAAAACATTACGAAAACATGCCCATGCAATATACAGAGATTTTTCTCAGCTGTAAAAAATGAAAATTTCACCAGAAAAATGTGGATATTTTTCTTATTTATGCTCACAACATAGATTGTGGGTACACGTTAGAACCGCCTAGCCGAGGCGGTTCTAACGAGTACCCACAATCTATGTTTTGGAGCAAAGATAAGAAAAATAGGTATACCCCTGCATACCCCAGTTTTGCTATATAAAAGTGGGGTTCAAGGGGGTATCCACTGCACGGACATGTTTTCCTGATGATAATACCAGTGGTCACCGAGTCTGGCGCTAAGCATCGTACAGGTAAGCACTGACACATACCGCAGAACTACTATCAACTGCAAAGCTATTTAGCAAACCTGGGGTCGGTAACTGAAAGCCATCTTAAGCTTAAGATCAACTTACGAACAACTTAAGTATATCTTAGGGAGTATGGTGAAAAACTGAAAAGGACCTTAAGTAACGGTGACAACTTAACAGCATCGTAACTTTGGCGACGTCTTATCTTACAAAGTGGCACCTTTCATTTGAAAAAAGTTCCGACGGAATAGCAATGGCGTCAATTTTAAGGTGGTCATCTTAAGTTTGTCGTAAGTTGGGGAAAATACGATGCCTTCGAGTTACTGGGCCCAGCTGACCGGAAAAGAAAAGCAGTCCTAGTAGGCAGTGGCCTATCAAGTGAAAAGTTCAAACATCAAAGAGATCAAGATACATACATGACTGACATGTCCTTAAAACAGAACAGTAATATAGTATCTGATCTTGCCACAAATACTGTCAAAGAAAGTATGAATTTTAAGGAAACTACTTCTTAAATGGGTTTATAATCAAACCTGTTACATATATGTTATATGATGATGATGGTGATGGTGGTTGCACTGATAATGGTGATGATGATTATAATCTAGTTCAGTTGTATAAAGTTTTCTCTTCGAAAATGTTGATTGTTCTTGATTGAAGCATTTATGGTAGCTCAAAGACTAACTTCACTGTTATAGTCATTATTGATTGCAGTAGCTTTGGCTCTGTTTCCTGTCCAGGTGTTTGCTAAATAATTTTGCAGATGGTAAAAATTGCACACACGTCACACAAATTCTATCACAGTTTCTGCTTTCACTGGAAAGCCGAATATATGACAAGCATTTGTGCTAAATACGCTATCCTTCTAAATATAGACATTGTTATCATCATTATGAAACATAAATGCGTACAAAACCAACTGAACATCAAGCTAACCACACGATATGCGATATCGTCAAAGCCAATCCATTGTATTAATTTGAATTAATCTGTGTCGATAGACGAAAACTGAGATGTCTAATTGGATGATAGGTCAGTCTGCCTATGTCAGTGCATAGACACTGTCATTATTTCCAGGGCTTCTCAGTTGACAAAGCCTTGAGATGGGAAGCGTCATGATATATTGTCAAAACTTTGCAACGAATCAACACGCTTGTTTTCTCTATGTACGGGTTCTATAATGCTCCAAAATGTGTAAGTGCATCCTTTAAAGCCTCTACCTTTTGATGGGGAAGTACAGTTCGACTTGTGTGGGTGACATTCTGGAAACATTAAGATATTTTTTTCGCGAGGCCGCTCAATTGACAAAGCTTCATTATAGTGCTTCATGATAGCATTAAGCTAGGAATGGTCTGGATTTTCCGAATTCGATTTAAAACTATAAAAAGTCACGCCTGTTTGACGTAAATCAATATGCAATCATGTGACATCTGAACTGCTCTTACCTGAATTTACCAATAACAATGGTTTGTCTCACACGTGTCCCATGTGGGGTTCGAACTCACACCAGACACATCGGTATGCCTGTTTTAGGCGTATATAATACGAGCCGCATCGTGAGAAAACCAGATTTTTGCCTATGCGAAAACAAATGCGCAGATCAGCTTCGCAGTAACTGCGAAGCTGATCAGCGCCTTTGTTTTCGCCACATGGATAGTACACGTACTATTTCTCTTCTTCTTAAATCCGAAATGTCAAGCTTCTAGCCTGCTTCTATGACTGTACATGTCGGTTTGTGTCAGACCTGATCGGAAACCCCGTTTTCTCGCGGCAACAGTATCGTCCCAGCGGGCACATGACGTCAAAATGACGTCATATCAACGTCGATGCGACGTCATGACGTCATGACGTCGCATCGACGTCGATCTGACGTCATTATGACGTCATGTGCCTGCTGGGGTTATGGCGTACCTCACTTGAATGTAGCAGCATTTTAAACCGTTCAAAATACATCCAGTTTTGGGCATCTTTCTGGTCCAGATCGTTGAAATGGTCTCGGGCGGCATACCCAAATGAGTGGAACTTCCCCTCCGGCGTCAGCAGGATAGATGTAGGCGTTTTCTGATTGTAAATTCCTGGGTCCCCGCCTTCTGGTTTCCGCATCATGTAAATCATATCTAAAAGGGGGAACAAGAAAAAATAATATCTAGTTTAACAATAGTTGGCACCGGAATTTCCACTATTAAAATTAACATCCAAACCCAGACACAAGGCGGGAGAACCACCACAAAAAATGTGATTAGTAATACACATACGCACAACAAGATGACATAAGAAATTCTAAACGTATCACCGTGTGCGATACTGTGTCTAGGTGGGCGTGTGTCTACAGACAGTGTCTGTATTAAGTTACCTCGTGGAGAATATACATGTACATGTACCCTCTCGCACAACCGAGTGATTTGGAAAAAAAATAAAGTGCCAAGCTCAAAATGCCACGTGATGTAGTTAAAATGTACCAACGTGAGCTTTGTAACGTTTCTAAAATATCCTAGAAGTGTACTTTTTGAACATGTGTAGTAAAGAGTATGGACGGTTGAAGAAACAACATTAAATTTTATTACCGTAGTAATGTAACGTACCTGGGTGGTTCGTAAAGCAGTAAGCATAACCACTATAGGCTGTCCCAAAATCGATTGCCACTATAGCAACGTAATCCTGAAATTCTGTTGAAAGTGGCCGCCATCTTGGTTCTACAAATAGATTCTCGAGCTTACTGTCAAGTGCGCCTTCTGATGCATGCCGACGGTGTAGCAAGTTTGTTCTAGTCATCTCTTTCAATGCGGCCCTTGATTCGGTGGCGTAGCTATCTTTTTGCAGTTGTCTGCCGTTGACGTTTCTCCGTTTGATTTTTGGAAGTTCGGAATTTCTATCAGTTTTGTTGGATTCCTTTTGTTTATCTTGTTTATCATCTTTCTTTAAATCAATGTTACCAGAAACAGTTCCATATTTCGGCATATTAAGTTCTTCATATGCACTTCTGACAGTGTTATCAAATTCAGGTGTTTCGTGCCGATCATCTATGTCATCAATAAACCTGTGAATCTTTTCTTCTTGGGCCGTGATTTTACTTGGTTTTCTATTTTCATTTTGTGCTCCTCCAACAGCAATATGTTTGGTGTTAGTTTCCTTATGGGTTCCAACGCGGCTAGCTTTCTCGGCACTGCCCTTAAAGTTATTTAACGCCTGTTTATCGTTTAACAAGCTCCCAGATGTACTAGTAAGTGAATGTTTTTCATCATCCTTGCAACAATTTCTGCTACTTTCATCGATCGTTTTAACATTTTCTTTATTTGTATCTACAGCCGTATTATCATTTAGGTCTTTCATACGATTTGTTGTTAAGTCACGTTTTAAATCCTGATGATACGATTCGTTAACGACTGGTTCTAAATCATTTACACCATGATTACCGTTCATCATGTACGCATTACTCATAATTTCTGTCAAAACTCTTTTCTTGCCAAATGCTTTGTCTTTTGCATTTTCCAAACCATTTTCGTCTTTACTCTGGTAAGTGACGGTTTTACTTACGTCGTTTGGTCGATTTTCGCTAGTGCTTGTATCCGACTTCGTTTCAGTGTTTAGGCTTGATATTCCCAACAAGCACGTTTTTGCTCCGAATCCCCTGTTAAGTTTCACCACGTCGCTTGCAGCATTGATTATATCTGTTTCGTCATTGCTTCTCATTATTGTAGTGGTATGCTTCTCCTCCGATGTTAAGTTATCCCTTTGTTTAGATTTACCCAAGTGTTTCCTTTGCATCTTCGGTGATTTACTACCATTCAGTATCCCGTCGTCTTTGTGTGTAGAGTCTAAACTGCTGTGTTGCATGTCCAATTTTTCAGCGGGAAAGTGTTCAGCCACTTCGAATCGGCTTTTATCCTGGTCGTTCTGTCCTCTATCTTTGCCTATCAAATCCATTGACTTACCAGCTTGCTTGTTACCGGGATAAACACCATGCCACTGCATTGAGTATTCAATATCAGCCTCGTTGTCGCGAAAAGAAATATATGTGCTATCATCATTCTGAATGTGCTTCCGAGTCCCTTTACCTTTTGTCCTCTCATGATGAACACGTTTCTCTATACGATCCTCATGATTATCATCGACTATTTGATCATGTTTGTCATTGCCGTAGTCGTGTTTATCGTTTCTGATTAGTGCCATGCCTCGTCCAAAACGTCGTAGCAAACGTTTCGGTGACAATGCCACCCGGTGTTGTTTGGCCGGTTTCGAATGTGTCGCCTCAACGGCCAGATGTTCGTCGTTTTCGTCGTTGGTTAGCTTGCCATTTTTGTCTTTGTGGTCTCCTGGAAAATGTCGAGGGACAGCGATGTATTTGCAAAGAACAGTATAATGGACTCATTTTTAAACTTTATCAAAATATTCGGTCTGAGCGAACTCCTTGACAAACAATACGTTTAGCAAATTATATAGAAAAGCAACCTGTTATTCGTCAGGAAAACCACAATTTACCCATATAAGAATCGTTTTATAGTCACTGGCAAATTATACTGATACAGTTTTACTCTGACTTACCTATAATATTGACTGGCAATTCTATGCAGTTACTTTTAATGAAAATAGGTCCATAAAAAGAAATTTCTCTTTTATTTCCCGCATTTTCGGTTTCCATTGTTTTACTTGTTTAACGAAGATGTGGAAGGTCTTAACACAAGCGTCTAAGGACGAGTTATCAAATCAGCGCAAAAAGTACTATCTATTGGATGCTAACGCGCACTGATACTTCTTACTATGGTGGCATTTTACACAGACATGTATTGTGATGATGGTCGTAGCGTAGCCGTGTGTTAATTGTGCTGTTCAAGTCGTTGGAATTTTAGGGCACCCGGTAGTAAAATTATCATAATGTCATTTCCATTTGTCTATGAGCCCAGTGCGAAGCATTTGTGCATTACAGTCCATCAATTAAGCCTCCGTCGCACATTGCTCATACGAAAACTTGCCCATGCAATATATGGAGATTTTTCAACTGTGAAAATTTGAAAATTGCATGAGAAAAAAAAACGTTGTCTTTAATATAATTGCACAAAACATTGATTTTGGGTACACGTTAGAGCCGCCGCGCCGAAGCGGTTCCAACGAGTACCCACAGTCTATGTTTTTGAGCAAAAATAAGAAAAATAGGTAAACCACTGCATGTCAATTTTTTGAAAAAAAATGTTATCTTTAATATATTTGCACAAGACATTGATTGTGGGCACACGTTTGAACCGCCTCGTCGAGGCGGTTGGCTGTTGGCTTAAGCCATGCGCGTTGTAATCCAGGGGCTATGAGCTCTGTCTCGGCTCATCCAGTCCCTCCAAAGAGACTTCAATCCGAAATCCCGTCTCCGCATGACCTAGGCTTCTAGTGGGACGTTAAATCCCAAATAAACCAACCAAATTTTTTACGCTATTGTTTACAGATGTGCAGCCTTCAAAATTGTAATTACTAATTAAGATTTGCCGGTTAATCTAAACTGAAGAGGGGCGTGATTAAGCATATGATGTCATTTGAAACCGTCTTGATAATTTACTTTGCAGTACCAATATTTTCCCTACTTGTTTATCAAATAATTCCTATAGTAAGAATAGAAGGCATAAAGATTGAAATTGCGGCACCATTGTCTGGCTTTCGTTGCTGGTTAACCCATATTTGACGAATGAATTCGCCAATCATTAACAATTGGATAAGTCTACTTTCATTTTGAGGGGCGTCAGGAGTGATTTTTTAAATTTTATTCAATTTTTAGATGAAAATTCTCTAAGCAAACAGAATAGCCCCAGATGGGACGCCGTGTTCTGCGGCGTCACATCTGGGGCTATTCTGTTTGCCTATGTCCCATAAAAGGGACGCCAGGCTTAAATGAGTTAATTAGGGTCACTCACTAGGGTCCATTACCCGAAATTACACAATTTACTGGGCCCAGGTCCTACCGCGGTTATAAGACTATTTTTTCAAACTCAACTAAGCTGAGACGAAAATTTATCCTGCTCATGAATGTTAAACTGCCAACAATTGTAGGCATTTTATCATTTATTAGCAGAAAAAATAATCAATTACTGGCTTTGATAGTCTAAACCCAAAACTTCCATAAATTTGGGCTATTTCATTATTTACATGCAGTAGAATTTTCATGCTCAGCTGAGTTGAGGTATTCCTATTTTTCTTATTTTTGCTCTAGAACATAGATTGTGGGTACTCGTTAGAACCGCAAAAATAAGAAAAATATCCAAAATTTTCTTCTGAAAATTTTCAAAGTTTACAACTTAAAAAATTTCTGTATATTGCATGGACATGTTTTCGTAATGCATCCCCTTCATTAATACTCGCTGCTCGAAGGATCTCAATTATAATATTATCTTATGTGATTTCTTTTGTAAATGTGCGGCCGTCTTCCGGTCGTTTACCGCCGAATATCAAGCTTTGCTGATCGGGAGGTATGCATTCATTGAGTTGATACTTTCTGTTACAGTACAATCAAAAATGGAAAATCGATTGATTTAACCGTGACTACGGAACTTTTCTGCAGACAGCCAATTTTTTCCCTTGTGGTCATAGAGAAATTTACACGATACATTGCATAACAAAATACATGAAAGCCTAAAAATAGTTTGAAAATATATTGGTCTGCAGTAAACACGTACATGTAGGGGGGGGGGGGGAGCAAAATTTTGAATTTTCCCTAATTGTTTGGGTTTTCATAAAATATCAGTATTTTCGGTGGTCTCTGCGTTTTCGTTTACAATTTTCGGGGTCACTTCTAAATTTGGCTACTTTTATTGTTTATTTGTTACGAAACTTGAAACTTGTTTGATATTTTATGGAAAGTTATCAAAAGGTTTTGGGTGTGCTGAAAAAACTAGGTATTTGGGTGGGATCCGGCGTCAGACCAGGTATTTTTTCGATTTGTGGTTAGAAGCTGTGTATCATCAAAAGTTAAAAATACCCCTGGGCACATAGCATCGTTGCATTCTGAGGTCTTCTCCATTCTGCCGACGCCATATATTCCTAGACAACGTGGATCTGAAAAAAAAAAAATATCAAAGCAACAGCAACATGTAGAATTGAAAACGTGACATTGACATCAGGGTGAGAAACAAAACATTGCAAAAACATGCCCATGCAATACACAGAAATATTTAAAGTTGTAAAAAATGAAAATTTTCAGTAGAAAAATTTTGACATTTTTCTTATTTTTGCTCAAAACATTGATTGTGGGTACACGTTAGAACCGCCTCGGAGTGAACGTTTAATATATTTCTCGTATGTTTAAAGTTTTGCTTTGTCCTAAAAAAAATACAATAAGCTTCAAAACAGGACGTGTCCTGAAATATGAACCCATGATTTATAAATAGACATTATACAGGTAGAAATCTACGCATATGATGATGTGTAATGAATAAGCTGAAACATGAATACATATGATATGTCGATATAAATAGGATTTATTTTGCGTCATTTAATCCTGAGGGAAAAACAATATTTTATTAGTTGCATGGTTAATCGAAATTTTATCGTATTTTTGCGAACCGGTACGAAACAATATCAACAGCGTAGCACATGATCAGAGAGTTGAGTACACCAAAGAAAGTATACAGGTTTGACCAATTCGGGCCATTTATAAACATAGCAAATGTGAAATGAAACATGTGAAACATATAAATATTTTATCTGGCCTTAAAGGTATCCCGCCTTAGTTTATTTTTGATATATGACATCATAGTGGTTGCTAGAATATTCGATTCAGCAAACTGTGTGTAGTATATAAAGCGAAACAGTTGATAGTTGAATCAATTGTAAACTGCTTACAGAAACGGAATATAAGATTCAAGGGAGCATATCTACGATATTTTTAAAGAGAATAGAATTGAAAACACTAGTCGGTAAGTCATTACGAACATTTTGTTTAATATTATAATTATTTAATTCAAGTTAGAATTTATTTTGCAAGTTTTAAAATTACATGAATCGTGTATTTCCCCTAATGAATACGTTTTTAATGTTCATTTGAAAATTGGATTCCTTACTCTGTGATTTCTTACGTCTTCTTAACGCTTTATAAAAGTGGTCTACTAAATGTCTAAATGTGAACTACAGTACCTATTGTCACCCAAAGGCTTTTGACAAAATATTGCGCCCTACCCCTCAGTTAACTCAAATTAAAACAAAGGTCATAACCAACGTTAAATATATTTGGCCCTCATTTGGATTATATTAGTCTTTGTATCGACTACCCTGTTGGAAGATGCAAAATTACAGTAATTTTCTTTGACTCCATGTAGCAAAATCTACATGGTCACTGAAGAGGCTTAAGTAGCCGACATCGCGGTATGGCCCAACCCCTTTCTCATTACTATGCTCACTGCTCTTAATTAAAGGATCTTATTTTTGTTTAATAAATAAGTCTTAACCCAATATATCATAGATCTCGGTAGATCTATATCAACATAAAACTAATCATCAATTTATTATCATATTTTCAGATCCACAATGCAAATCTTCGTGAAAACGTTGACGGGAAAGACCATCACGCTCGAGGTGGAAGCGTCCGACACTATCGACAACGTCAAAGCTAAGATACAGGACAAAGAGGGTATCCCTCCAGATCAACAAAGACTGATTTTCGCTGGCAAACAGCTAGAAGACGGCCGTACACTTTCTGATTACAATATACAGAAAGAGTCGACTCTTCATCTTGTTCTTAGATTAAGAGGCGGAATGCAGATTTTCGTCAAAACTCTTACAGGAAAAACGATCACCCTCGAGGTCGAAGCTTCAGATTCGATTGAAAATGTGAAAGCTAAGATACAGGATAAAGAAGGAATTCCACCAGATCAGCAAAGACTTATCTTCGCTGGAAAGCAGTTAGAAGACGGTCGTACTCTTTCTGATTACAATATACAGAAAGAATCTACGCTACATTTGGTGTTACGACTGAGAGGAGGGATGCAGATTTTCGTGAAAACGCTAACCGGTAAAACAATTACCCTCGAAGTTGAAGCGTCAGACTCAATTGAAAATGTGAAAGCTAAGATTCAAGACAAAGAGGGTATCCCTCCCGATCAACAAAGATTGATCTTCGCCGGAAAGCAACTTGAGGACGGTCGCACTTTGTCTGACTATAATATACAGAAAGAATCTACACTACATTTGGTGCTACGGTTGAGAGGAGGGATGCAGATTTTTGTCAAGACTCTAACCGGTAAAACAATTACCCTCGAAGTTGAAGCTTCAGACTCGATTGACAATGTTAAAGCTAAAATTCAGGACAAAGAAGGCATACCACCAGACCAACAAAGACTGATCTTCGCCGGAAAACAGCTAGAGGATGGCCGCACTTTGTCTGATTACAATATACAAAAAGAATCTACGCTACATCTTGTCTTACGATTGAGAGGCGGTATGCAGATTTTCGTGAAAACACTGACTGGAAAAACGATCACCCTCGAGGTGGAAGCTTCAGATACTATTGACAACGTAAAAGCTAAGATACAAGACAAAGAAGGCATTCCACCTGATCAGCAAAGGCTTATCTTCGCCGGAAAACAACTCGAAGACGGACGCACATTGTCAGACTATAACATTCAAAAAGAATCTACGCTACATTTGGTGCTGCGACTGAGAGGCGGAATGCAGATTTTCGTGAAAACACTAACTGGTAAAACGATAACGCTTGAAGTTGAAGCATCAGACTCGATTGAAAATGTGAAAGCAAAGATTCAAGATAAAGAAGGAATCCCTCCAGATCAACAAAGATTGATATTCGCCGGTAAACAACTCGAAGATGGTCGCACTTTGTCTGATTACAATATTCAGAAAGAATCTACGCTTCACTTGGTGCTGCGGTTGAGAGGCGGGATGTAAGGGATTATAAACATTTTTGTAAAACGACGTTTATTTGATATGTAGAAGTTTAAATAAATAAATTGTTGACAAATGGAAACTACCGTTGCAATTTTAGTATGGAAGGATAGAAACAAGTGCAATAAATGTATCTTTAACTGTGACTGAGATTATAAAACATTTTCATGCTTAACTTACTGAACACGATAAATGCATCCATCCTGCTTATTAAAGTAGAAATGGTAATATTATTATTGTTACAATGCACGCAAGTGAGTTGAGCGTGAAAGTCTAGCCACAGATGAACAATAACGTATGCTTAAATGAACATGTGGGGCATGAACCTGTAAATTATCTCCAAACCTTTAGTTAAGTTGAATTTCTATTCATATGAGTTTCTGGAGACACTCCATTGAATGTTTATTTTATAAGTTGTTACATGTACTTTTCAAAGTCAAATGGAAATGATTAATTTTTGAAAAACAGTCTACAATAAAATAAATTTAATGTATAACATTGTTTAAATTCTTCCGTGTTCGTCCATGCAATAAACATTTATTACGTAACATACTCTTTATCTGATTTACCTACTCACCCAAGTACCCGCAATCTATGTACACACTAGTTTCACAACAAAACGTGGGTGACACTGTCAACGTATAAAACCGACCAAGTAATTTTGAGAACATACATGCTAATTTTGTTTCCTTGTTTTAAGTTTATTCACGGTGAAACAGTCATGCCGGGAAAGTCATTTATCCTTGCAACATCGCTCCTTCCAAAGACAAATTACCAATACTAAGTTATGGCCATGTAAAATCGATTTAAGCCCGCCAGTAATCTTATATTACTGATCGTTCCAAGGCGATACTTCTGTGGTGGTTCTTTCGTTTTATGTATTGGTGTTTAAAAATTTTTGTGCTGTTGGCGCCTTATGTATGTTTTCATATTTATACCCCCCGCCAAAACGAAGTTTTAAGGGGGGTATACTGTTTTCACGTTGTCCGTCCGTTCGTCCGTCCGTGCGTCCGTGCGTGCATCCGTCCGTAACGTTTTGTTTCTTTAATATCTTGAAGACCCATTGATGGAATTTCATGAAACTTTGCAGGCATCTGCATATCTATGGGGCAAATATGTACATGCAAAATTTAAGGGCTAGGGATCAGGCCCTTTTGAGTTACTTCCCTTTATAGTTATTGATGCCTTTTGTATACAGTGAAGATTGTGCATTTACCGGCTGATCAACTCCTGCCACAGTTTTTGTTGGAACTTTTTGATATTATGCCTAAATGATGTAGACCCATTGGGCATTTGCATGAAGAAATGTTATTGCGAAAAAATAATTTTTGACAAAATGACAGCTATGAGAACTTAGGCAATTTTCTTACTATTTTTTACAGGTAAGGGCTTTCATGGGCCGATCAACTCCTACCACAGTTTTTGATGGAACAATTTGATATCATGCCTACATGATGTACACCCATTGGACATTTGCATGAAGAAATTTTATTGTGAAAAAGTAATTTTTGACAAAATTACAGCTATGAGAACTTAGGCAATTTTCTTACTTTTTTTACAGGTAAGGGCTTTCATGGGCCGATCAACTCCTACCACAGTTTTTGATGGAACAATTTGATATCATGCCTACATGATGTACACCCATTGGACATTTGCATGAAGAAATTTTATTGTGAAAAAGTAATTTTTGACAAAATTACAGCTATGAGAACTTAGGCAATTTTCTTACTATTTTTTACAGGTAAGGGCTTTCACAGGCCGATCAACTCCTACCACAGTTTTTGATGGAACAATTTGATATCATGCCTACATGATGTACACCCATTGGACATTTGCATGAAGAAATTTTATCATGAAAAAATAATTTTTGACAAAATTACAGCTATGAGAACTTAGACAATTTTTCTTTGTTTTTTTTACAGGTATGGGCTTTCACGGGCCGACAATTTTTCTTTGTTTTTTTACAGGTATGGGCTTTCACGGGCCGATCAACTCCTACCACAGTTTTTTTATGGAACAACTTGATATCATGCCAACATGATGTACACCCATTGGACATTTGCATGAAGAATTTTTATTGTGGAAAAATAATTTTTGATAAAATGACAGCTATCAGAACTTAGACAATTTTTCTTAGTTTTTTCTTACAGGTAAGGGCCTTCACGGGCCGATCAACTCCTACCACAGTTTTCTGTGGAACAATTTGATATCATGCCTACATGATGTACATCCATTGGACATTTGCATGAAGAAATTTTATTGCCAAAATAATTTTTGTAGTAAATTGTTACCCTGCGGGGGGTATTCAATAAGCATTGCTTATTGACTCTTTTTTCATTTTAGTTAAGTTTAGGTAACTGAGTGACCACCTATTGGGAAAATAGCTGCCCATTCGGCTTGCGATATGTTTTCATGGTATAAGTACCTGGACCCAGTTGTTCAAAGCATCGTTAGCTTAACGATATCGTTAAGATATAAATTTGTTAAGCAAATATCAGCTAAAGTAACAAATACACTGTTATTTTCTGTTTCAACAAAAATAACAGCGTATTTGTAATAATAATGTTTGAAATTTTAACGAAACGTTAACTAACGACGTCGTTAGTTTTGAACAACTGGGCCCTGATTGTTAATTTAGTTTTTTCCCATTCCGGTTTTTGGAGTGGGAATCTTTTTCGGATTGTGCCTTTTCCTGATCTTTGCCTACTTGTACCTTTTTAGTGTGCAGATCTTCCACCACTTTTTAAATCCGTGGTAGAGGAGGAAAATCCGTAGAAATATTTTCATTCTACTTAATCTTCATGATCTCATTTAAGCCTGGCGTCCCTTTTATGGGACATAGGCAAACAGAGTAGCCCCGGATGTGACGCCGCAGAATGCGGCGTCCCATCCGGGGCTATTCTGTTTGCTTAGAGAAATTTCATCGAAAATTTGATTAAAATTTTAGCCCCTTAAAATTGAAAGTGGACTCACCCAAATGATAATAATGGGAAAATCCATTCGTCAAATATGGGTTAAAGAAATGTGCCGGACTGACGGATTGATCACCTTCCCACATTGCTGTGAATCGAACTCGCTACCGATCGAGCTTTCACGCTCAGTATGACAATTTCATGACATTCAGATGACAGCAAAAGACTGGACACAATGCTTCTCGACCTGCTTGCGGGTGTACCAGGTAGATTTTCTCGTTAAACATATGAGCAGTATAATCTGAATCATATCAACATAATCTTCTTTCAAAAAAAGGGGGGTTACAAGTAGGCAATGGCCCGGAAAAGGCGCAATCTGAAAGAAATTCCAACTCCAAAAACCGAAATGGGAAAAACTAAATTGACAATTTGGTACTTATACTTAAAAAACATATCATAAGCCGAGTAAGCAACTATTTCCTAATAGGCGATCATTCAGTTACCTGATATAAGGTTCAAACAGCACAAACATTCAACTCCAAAACTGTTTAATAGTTTCAAATACAGTTTGGGAAAGGCAATACCATTCCTATCTTAATGCGACCATGAAGCACCATAAGGAAGCTTTACAATTGAGCGGTCTTGCGAAAAGACATCTTAAAGACATCTTAAGAGTTTCCTATTGGGAAAATAGCTGCTCATTCGGCTTACGATATCGTTTTATGGTATAAGTACCTGATTGTTAGTTTGGTTTTTTCCCACCTCGGTTTTTGGAGTGGGAGTCTTATTCTGATTGCGCCTTTTCCTGATCTTTGCCTACTTGTACCTTTTTCCAGAATGTCAACGTCACAAACCTAACTACACTTCCGTATCAAATGGCAGAAGTTTTAATTCGGATATAGAATTTTGGAGCAGTGTGGAGTATTTTGGAATCCGTATAGAAAACAAATGTTCTGATTGATTGTATAGTTTTGGCAATATATCGAGGTGCTTCCCATCTCAAGGCCTTGTCATCTAAGGCATTACGAAAACATGCCCGTGCAATATATGGAGATTTTTTTTTTTTTTTTTTTTTTTTTTTTTTTTTTTTTTTTTTTTTGCTCAAAACATAGATTGTGGGTACACGAGGCGATTCTAACGAGTACCCACAATCTATGTTTTGGAGCAAAAATAAGAAAAAATATGTATACCCCTGCATACCCCAGTTTTACTATATAAAAGTGAGGTTCAAGGGGGTATTTATTACACGGTCATGTTTTCATGATGATGCCCTGGAAATGACATAATGTCAGTATCTATGTATCAAATTTACAGAATGTAGACTCGCCTATCATCCACTTTGGCATGTCAGTTGACGTATATCGACATAGAATAAATTGAATAGCTAAATGAATTGGCTTTAACAAAATTGCCTATCTTGGGGTTAGATTGATGGTCAGTTGGTCTTGTTTTTATTTATTGATGATATTATCTAATGGTTTCTATGTTTATTAGGATTACGTATTCAGTAATCGGTAATATGATGCTAAGCGCAGGAACGGTGGCCACTATCGAAAATAGTACAATTTGATTGCCTTTGACATGGCGATGCCCGCAATTTCCCGATACCGAAATCACTTGTTCCCTTATGAAAGTGTTACTGAGCTTGGTTGGCGATCACTTGCAAATAGATGTATAGATCCCCAGATGATACTGGTATTATACAAGATAATACAAATTATGTGGCAATATAAATAGAGGATATTCAAGTTTTTGTCGTGAATATGAGTTTTATTTCATTGAGTGAAGTGAAAAATTTTTATATTTCATTCGTGCCTTCGGCAATATATAATTTTTCACTTCACGAGATGAAATAAAACTCATATTCACGACAAAAACTTGAATTTTCTTTTTATTATATTGCATGTAGTCATTGTAACGTTGCGCGCTAAAGCATAGGACGTCAAAATCTTAAATGACGTCATTACGTCACGTCATTACGTCGATATTGTGTGTGAACGTTCATTGCGTCAACAATAGCATAGATTATAAAATTTAGTTATGTATAAATTAGAAATTAAACGGTGGAATCGTAATTTGCGTAATTCCCGAATCTTATATTTTCACATGTGAAAATATAACTTTTTTATATTTTCACATGTGAAAATATAACTTTTTCAAATATTGGTTATATTTAATGCATATTTCTCTATATTTCATCACTTGCCATATAATAAATACCAGCATTCTTTGAGAGACCCGAGAAATACACTCGTCACATGCACTCTCTTGCGTATACGTAGGCAGATACACACAGCTGTCAGTTATTACCAGCACCCTTTTTATCATGCATTATCTGGAACAGACTTCCTTCTGATATTGTCTTACTAGACGATCTTGATTCCTTCAGAAATGGAGTCTGCAAGATAAATCATTTATTACTTTAAATTTTATACACTGTTTTTAAACATCTTTTAATCTCACATGTTCTTCACTAACACTGTTATCTTTTTATAAAGTCTCACTATTGCACTTTTCGTCTCATACAGTTTTGCTTTTATCCTAGCACTAACAGCGCAACTGCTCATAATACTCGAAAGAGGGTGCTGCAGGATCGATCGATCGATCGATCGATCGATAGATAGATAGATAGATAGATAGATAGATAGATAGATAGATAGATAGATAGATAGATAGATAGATAGATAGATAGATAGATAGATAGATAGATAGATAGATAGATAGATAGATAGATAGATAGATAGATAGATAGATAGATAGATAGATAGATAGATAGATAGATAGATAGATAGATAGATAGATAGATAGATAGATAGATAGATAGATAGATAGATAGATAGATAGATAGATAGATAGATAGATAGATAGATAGATAGATAGATAGATAGATAGATAGATAGATAGATAGATAGATAGATAGATAGATAGATAGATAGATAGATAGATAGATAGATAGATAGATAGATAGATAGATAGATAGATAGATAGATAGATAGATAGATAGATAGATAGATAGATATTATTGGCGTCATTCAAGAGAGAGCTATCTACACTAACCTCCCAATGGGGATCTCTCTCCCAGCCACGAACGTATACCCAGATGACATTACGAAAACATGCCCATGCAATATACAGCGATTTTTAAAGTGGTAAAAAAATGAAAATTTTCAGAAGAAAAACAATGATATTTTTCTTATTTTTGCTCAAAACATAGACTGTGGGTACACGTTAGAACCGCTTCGGCGAGGCGGTTCTAACGAGTACCCACAATCTATGTTTTGAAGCAAAAATAAGAAAAATGGGAATACACCTGCATACCCCAGTCTTACTATATAAAATTGGAGTATAAGGAGGTATTTATTTCACGGACATGTTTTCCTGATGAGGAGTGATGAGTTGTGCCGTCGGGTCTGGCACCCAGGTACCCCAAGGGTTGGCGGATTGGTCTCATTCTGATGGGCGAAAAGTGGCTGGGAACAACTTTTCTTATTTTTCTTTCTTTTAACTATCTTACATTCCTACAGCTTGCTATACAGTCCCCCTTATACGTTAATCTTTTCTATTTTTCTCGTTCAGTTTCATTCTTGCCCAGCGGGCACATGACGTCAAAATGACGTCATATCAACGTCGATGCGACGTCATGACATCGCATCGACGTCGATCTGACGTCATTTATGTCGTCGCATCGACGTTGATATGACGTCATTTTGACGTCATGTGCCTGCTGGGTGCGCACCACTAAAGAATCAACGGTTAAGTATAACAGCTTAGTGTATCAACGTAGATGTAGCTGTTCTAACGTGTACCAACAATCAATGTTTTGAGCAAATATATTGAAAACCATCTAAATGTTTCCAATGATAGGGGCCATATATTTTCAATTTTTATTCTGAAACAAATCTATATAATATGAGCCGTCTCATGGGAAAACCAACAATCTGCATAGGCGAAAACAAAGACGCAAATCAGCTTCGCGGTTACCAATCAGCTTCGCGGTAACCCCGAAGCTGATCAGCGTCATCGTTTTGGCTACTCGGATAGTACAATTCCTCTTCTACTTAAATCCGAAATTTCAAACTTCTAGCTCTTCTCTGTGACTGTACAGTTCTGTTTGTGTCGGACCTGTTCGGAAACCATAGTGTTGGTTTTCCCACGAGGCGGTTCGTATGTAAATTATTGCATGGACAAGTTTTTGGAATGATTTTCCCCAAAGAATATCACTGCTGACACCAAACTTGTGTGGGACGGGGGCAAAGATATCATTGACTTTGAAGCAACGTGCTACCAACCCGGCCGCCAAACCAGAGATTTTAGACAAAGCCATCGAGAAGCACCCTTCAGAAGCTAATGGTTGAATGTTATCGTTTCGAGTATAGTGAGTTCATAGTGAGTTGACGGTATTCCCAAACGTGCTGTCCTACTTCAAGACCATACCCTCCGTGAACTGTCTGACCAATCAGGACTTCACATTAATACATGCAGTGACGTCATAAAGTGGGTAATTGCTGTGCCAGCGATTTGGAGTGCTTCGGCTAATCAGTTTATGCGTCAGGCGGCCTACAACGTGAGTTCGTATAAAAACAATTGAGGCGCGTCATGAGAAAATATACAATCTGGTTTCCGAACAGGTCTGACAAAACCGAAAAGGTACAAGCACAGAAGGTGGCTAGAGGCTGTGAATTTTCGATTTAGAAAGTACAGGAATTGTACTATGCGTGTAGCGAAAATAAAGTTACTGTTACTGCGAAGCTGATTTGCGCTTTTGTTTTCGCATATGCAAGATGTTTGTTTTCTCATGATGCGGTTCAATCCTGAATATCTTTGTGGTATAAGCAGCTGTTGTATTTTTAACAAATGAAAATATGTAATGAGCCGCCCCATGGGAAAACCAGCAATCTGCAAAGGCGAAAACAAAGGCGCAGATCAGCTTCGCGGTAACCGCGAAGCTGATCAGCGCCTTTGGTTTCGCTACTCGGGTAGTACAATTCCTCCTGTACTTAACTCCAAAATTTCAAGCTTCTAGCCTGCTTCTGTGCTAGTACAGCCCGGTTTGTGTCGGGCCTGGTCGGAAACCACATTGTTGGTTTTCCCACATGGTGGCTCTAATTTGCAAACACTCTGGCAATACAAAATGTTTGAGATTTTATCTCAATAATGTAAAAAGAAAACGTCAATGACATTTGGCATCATTTGGGTTTTACCCTTTTCAAACCAATATTGTTTTCTGTCAAGATTTCAACACTAAATGCATGTTCTTCACTTAGTATCACTGGTTCAAACAGTTTACATTTTTATGAACTAAAAAAATTATAATATACAAAATCGAGAGTGGTTGAAAAGGTAGGCAACGATCAGGAAAAGGCGCAATCAGAAAAAGATTCCCACTCAAAAAACCGAGGTATTTATGTCAAGGTTTTCATAAACTCAAGTATATAACATTTGGTGTCTTTCATTTTTGTCCTAAGTCAAATCAATATTGCACTTTTTCATGCATGTTCTATAAAAACAACAACAAAACCAACGCTAGAACTGAATAATGAATATATTGTTTTCTTGTGTGTGTGTTTTTGTAGTATTCCCTTTTTAGCAATCACAATTTCTTTAGTGGCTTATCTTTATTACAGCGTAAAAAGTGCCGTTGAAAACCTTTTTCTCTCTCTCTCTCTTTTTCCTTTTGCATTAATGTTATTCCCTACAACATTTTTTAATGATGAAATTGGTGATTTTTTGCAAACCGAGCAAGTGAAAATACTTTGTGTATGTGGATGTGCTGTCACCATTAATTTATGTTGTAGCCACTCAACTTTCTTGTTTCGCTTTGTACCTATCAACATTTGAAGTATCAATCTCAAAATTAATAGAATTGACATACACTATATTAGATCAGCTAGCTAACCCGCACTCGCCTCCCTTTACTTCCGTGTGGAAAGGTGACAACAGACGGGAACACCTATTTTATGTTTGCTACATAAGTCAAAACATGAAAAACAATCATAATCATTATTTAGTCCAGTCTCAGTTAGACGTATTTCTCGGATATACACCAGGCCAACACGTTTGTGAAATGCTTACGCCCATTAATCCTCCTTTTAACACTGGGATATACATGGGCATAGTTTTGTTGTTGTTGTTGTTGTTGTTGTTGTTTTTCCTTCTTCAAAACATACTAACGTGTACCCACAAACTTTAATTTCAGAATTATCAACATTTGCCTGATGAAATTTTCATTTTTACAGCTGAAAAAAATCCTTGTATGTTGCATGGGCAAGTTTACATTATGTATTTCTCAGAATATTTTCATGGCGGAATCGTATCTCTAGCGAACAGCTCCCATCTCTTGCTAGCTCTAAAACCGGAAGCTGCGTCACTCTACTGCTTACGTCAGCGCTTTCTACATCCGGTCGAGTTCTGAGTTGCAGACGACAGCAGCGAACGATTTTTGCCGTCTGCAAATCTTGAATCTTTCTTTCCGTCAGATTCTGCAGCGGGTTACATTCACTGTTATGTGATCATTTTGTTTTATTTAACCTATATTTGACGAAAAGATTCACACATCATTATCATTTGGAAGAGTCCACAGTCATGTTTAGGGGTGTGAGGTGTGATTTTATCATTTTATTTCATATTTGGGAGAAAATCCTTCAAGCAAACAGAAAGCCCCAGATGTGACGCCGCGTTCTGCGGCGTCACATCTGGGGCCATTCTGTTTGCCTATGTCCTACAAAGGGGGCGCCAGGCTTACATGAATTAATAAAGAAGAGCTAGGGACATACTTCTGTGTTTAATTGAAAGAAATTGAATGCAATATGACAGCCAACATATCATATTGCTTTTGACAGCCAACAGATTCCTTCTTTTAGATGTGAGTTACTACTATTTAGTTTTCTAAATGTTGATGGAATTAACCTTTATGTTAACCCACACTGAGACACTGTTTTTGTATCCATAATTGTAAGTCATTGACACATCACAGGAACCAGATCATTAATTTTATACAAACTTTGAAATGACATTCTTTTTACCAAGGATAAAAAATCCAGTTTAATGCAAGGCAAGTAGCCCTTTCAAAATATTGCAGTACTTCAAATAGGCAGTAGGGGGCGTCTCCGCACAGAATTATGCATATGTCTGATTAACATATCGAAGGTAGATTGCGGCGGAGGGACCACATAAACATAATGGTGCACCAGATAAACAGTGGGTGTTATCTCTCTTATAAAGAGATCACTCAGGATATTTTTTTCTTCTTTTTTAATTTCAATTTGCGGCCTTTATATCGCAGGTATCCGCTACATGATCGTAGATTGTGGCGGAGGGACCACGGAAATAACAGTGCACCAGATAGACATTGCGGGTCGTCTCAAAGCAATGGACCGTTTGGATCTATAGGTATGCTATTTTAAACCCTTTACACATATTTGACGAATGTACCTGCCCACCACGATCATTTGGCTAAGCGCTCTTACATTATAGAGACGCCAGGTGTGGTTTAATATTATTATTTTATTATTTTAAACAGAAAGCCCTATTTTGCGGATCCATAGAAACAGACGGTGTTATACTTGAACCAGTGTTATAATGAGAACTAAAAATACATGATATTAAAATGCAATAACTAACATTTCGGGAGCCATGGTACGACCGGGTTATACTTGAAACCCGCCTTATATTGGGGCGTGTTATTATGAGCCTGAGTGACAGTCACTGTGTCTACCATATGTAGATTATACCAAATTTCGTAAATCTGAGATT
Organism: Rugalucina vietnamica; assembly: GCA_964017185.1. Lineage (NCBI taxonomy): Eukaryota > Metazoa > Mollusca > Bivalvia > Lucinida > Lucinidae > Rugalucina > Rugalucina vietnamica. Next base: position 36,491,501 of record OZ024884.1, read on the forward strand.
CGAAAGAGACGTTAAACCATGGCCCAGTCAACACGTGGCCATTACTGTTGACTGACACGTTACACTCGAAGTCAACTAACCGAACTTTGTCTTTTTCGTTACGAAATCATGCCCTCACACTATATAGTTATCTGATCACCACTTCTCAATGTGCCTCTGAAAAGCAAGAATCTGCATATTATGTGAAAACAAAGGCCAGATCAACTGTGCATCAACTGTACAGCTGATCAGCGTCTTTGTTTTCGCTGCACAAATAGCACAATTCCTCTTCTTCTTAAATCCGAAATTTCAGTCTTCAAGCCTTCTTCTATGACTGTACAGCCCGGTTTGTATTGCACCTGGTCGGAATCTAAATTGTTGGTTTTCTTACGCACATGCTCAATATTATTTCATTTTACAGGTCCGTCCTGTTTATTACTGGTCGGAGGCCTCGCCGAGTCGTCGATGCTACAGCACGAAATCAGGAAAAACATTGGTCACATCCTAAAGATCATAATTCCACAAGGTGTTAGTACAATTACTGGGAAAGGTAATATTGTTTGCTTTAGGCGTAAGTACAATTACAGCGAAATGTATTAGTGTTTGTTTTGGGCGTAAGTTATTACAATTACTGTAAAATATATTTAGTGTTTGTTTTAGGCGTATGTACTATTACTACAAAAGGTAATAGTGTTTATTTTAGGCTTCAGTACAATTGCTGCAAAAGGTAATATTGTTTGTTTTAGGCTTCAGTACAATTGCTGCAAAAGGTAATATTGTTTGTTTTAGGCTTCAGTACAATTACTACAAAAGGTATTATTATACCTCATTAATCTTCATTGGCTGAGTGTGGATTTTGATTGGTCCAGAGCTGGTCACGCGGAGGGTGCTATTCTGTCATGTCGCATGATCATATTACCCTCTGACGCCATATCTGCCGAAAAAAAAGCGCAGCTGCACGTGTAGTCACATGCGTTTGTTTACAGTGCACGTGGAGGGTGCTATTCTGTCAGGTCGCATGATCGTATTACCCTCTGACGTCATTTTCGCCTAAATGTGCAGTTGCACTTGTATTCACATGTGTTTGTCCTGTGGCATGTCGCTAATTTGTTTCAAAAAGGGTTCGGTATAATAAAACAATTGTTGCCCTTGAGTGAGGGTGACATGACGATTTGTTCACCCTCGACAGGCCATATTACCCTCGGGCTTCGCCCTCGGGCAATATCACCTGCCTCTGGTGAACAAATCGTCATGTCACCCTCACTCAAAGGCAACAAATGTATAATAGTGTTTATTTTAGGCTTTAGTACAATTGCTACAAAAGGTAATATTGTTTGTTTTAGGCTTCAGTACAATTGCTGCAAAAGGTAATATTGTTTGTTTTAGGCTAAGGTACAAATGCTGCAAAAGGTAATAGTGTTTGTTTTAGGCTTAAGTACAATTGCTGCAAAAGGCAATAGTGTTTGTTTTAGGCTTCAGTACAATTGCTGCAAAAGGTAATAGTGTTTGTTTTAGGCTTCAGTACAATTGCTGCAAAAGGTAATATTGTTTGTTTTAGGCTTCAGTACACTTGCATAAAAAGGTAATATTGTTTGTTTTAGGCTTTAGTACACTTGCTGCAAAAGGTAATAGTGTTTGTTTTAGGCTTAAGTACAATTGCTGCAAAAGGTAATTGTGTTTGTTTTAGGCTTAAGTACAATTGCTGCAAAAGGTAATATTGTTTGTTTTAGGCTTAAGTACACTTGCTGCAAACGGTAATAGTGTTTGTTTTAGGCTTGAGTACAATTACTACAAAAAGTAATGGCGTTTGTTTTAGGCTTAAGTACAATTACTGCAAAAGGCAATAGTGTTTGTTTAAGGTGTACATGTAAGTACAATTGCTGCAAAAGGTAATATTTTTTGGTTTAGGCGTAAGTACAATTACAGCAAAAGGTAATATTGTTTTGTTTTAGGCATAAGTGCAATTACTGCAAAAGGTAATAATGTTTTGTTTTAGGCGTATGTACAATTACTGCAAAATGTTATTTTTTTATTTTTTTTTTTTTGTTTTAGGCGTAAGTACAATTACTGCAAAATGTAATAGTGTTATGTTTTAGGCGTAAGTACAATTACTGCAAAATGTAATAGTTTTTTGTTTTAGGCGTTTTTACAATTACTGCAAAATGTAATAGTGTTTTGTTTTAGGCGTTTGTACAATTACTGCTCAAGGTAATAGTGTTTTGTTTTAGGCGTAAGTACAATTACTGCAAAAGGTATTATTGTATTGTTTTAGGCGTAAGTACAATTACTGCAAAATGTAATAGTCTTTTGTTTTAGGCGTGAGTACAGTTGCTGCAAAATGTAATAGTGTTGTGTTTTAGGCGTTTGTACAATTACTGCAAATGATAATCATAATGTTCTGTATACAACAGGGACTGAAACATGCATAAATAAACTTGGGTGTGTGTATGACCCTGATACCTAAACTTAAAAATGACTAGAGCCTTGAAGTACAATGCTCTCTTAAAGTTAAGGGATAACTTAGTTAAGGTGACTTACGAATCTTAGCAACCCAAATGATGCTTATCGGCTTCTTTATGTAAACGGCACTTTCCTTTACACAAGTGAATATTTTAGTAAATGCATTCATTCATTTTAACGGTAAAATATTGAGTCAAATATTCGTCACCTTATTAACCAAGGTGGGCCTTTACTTTAAGGAAGCATTGTAATTTTGGGACCCGGTACCAAATGAAAGAGGAATTTAAACAAACACACATGTACTTAAACATGGACGTATGCCTGTCCCTGAAACGCAAAGGAGATATAAGAAATAGCCAGGTACATAATAAATTAACATAAATACAATACTGGTCAGAAAGAGTCATTATCAACTAAAACAACTGCACCGGAAGGGCTAGTAATAATGACTGGGTTGGTGGGGTAGACTTAAATCAGTTTTACGGCGCATCAACCGCAATCTACATCTTAGATGATACCTTCTTTATTATTTTCAATTGTTTTAGGTGTAGTATTGTATGGTTTGAATCCCGACGTTATCATCCAGGGCCGGTACAGACTGACGTACGGCGTCGGCGGCCTACTACGACGTTTAAAGCCAGAAAAGCATCCTGTTGAGAAACGTATTGTCAAAGATGGCATCATTTGGTGCTCTGATATCTTGGATTGTTTTCTGTCGATATGTTATTGAGTTAAGACTAAAAACTCTGCCCGCCCATCGGGTCTACCAAATGTTTGTTCCCGCAGTAGTGTTAACCTAAGTGCATCAGAGAGTCTCATGAAACGGTCCAGAAAATGTAGCTTTGTAGAGGCATATAAAATTGGTTGAGTACATGTACCTAACCAGTAATCAACAACACCGATTTAATCTAAACAATACATTTCAACAGTACCCTTTCACGAGTAAAATGTCTAGTATACGTTAACTGTCTTGTCTAGATTTTTGAGAGTCTGAAAATGTCATAAAGAATAGTTAATTAATCATAATGATAGAAACGTCAGCAGCAAATAGTTGACATCAAGAAAAACAACTGAATTGTACGGTGTATGTAATGTCTATGTCACTTTGTCAAAAACAGATCATCTGACTAACAGGAGGTCAATAACTTATGTTGTTATATGACTGAAGAAAAATCTGTCTCCTGATTGGCTCATTCAGTATTAATAAATCCTTATATTTTTCTGAAACTAGACCAAACTGATGAAAACCAGATCAAACCAGTTCCTGGAGGTTAATTATTTTGACAGATTTTCTATATTAACTTCCAAAATCTATAGTCACCTGCTGAGTACCCAAAAATAGTATCAGCATGAAATTAACATGGGCTATGTGAATTTATCAACATTCAACAGGTAAACTCAGGACTTTTCATGAGTTTTAACAACACTTTTGTTTTATTTGTGTTCATTTCTCTTTGGCTGAATGGGTATATCTAAAAAGAATATGCATGTTTTACTTTTTCTGCGACACATCTTTTAAATACAAAGTAAAAGGCATTTATTGGGAAACCGCCTTTTAAAATATTTCAGAAACGGTTGTTAGAACTTGTCAGAAGGACCTTAGTTAGACATTAATTCTGCAATAAAGATTTTAGCTTCAAAAATGAAAGTAGAAATTTTGCATAAATAGTCAAAAAAGTCATATAACAAAACATTTAGTGACTTCAATTTCGGTAGACATCAGGATGTTTGTTATATCACTGAAGAAAATCCTGTCTCCTGATTGGCTCATTCAGTATTAATAAATCCTTATATTTTTCTGAAACTAGTCCAAACTGATGAAAACCAGATCAAACCAGTTCCTGGAGGTTAATTATTTTGACAGATTTTCTATATTAACTTCCAAAATCTATAGTCCCCTCCTGAGTACCCAAAAATAGTATCAGCATGAAATTAACATGGGCTATGTGAAATTGACATGATTTGATGTATCAACATTCAACAGGTAAACTAAGGACTTTTCATGAGTTTAACAACATTTTTTTTTTTTGTTCATTTCTCTTTGGCTGAATTGGTATATCTAAAAAGAGTAGCATGTTTTACTTTTTCTGTGACACATCTTTTAAACACAAAATAAAAGGCATTTATTGGGAAACCGCCTTTAAAAATATTTCAGAAGCAGTTGTTAAAACTTGTGAGAAGGACTTTAGTTAGACATTTATTCTGAGATTTTAGCTTCAAAACTGAAAGTAGAATTTTTCATTAATAGTCAAAAAGTCATATAACAAAACATTTATTGACTTCAAATTCGGTAGACATATGGATTTGTCTATCCTCAAAAATTATATTCACCTCGGCCTTACGGCCTCGGTGAATATAATTTTTGTCGGGTAGATAAATCCTTATGTCTACCTCATTGAAGTCAATAATTGTATAATATACCCTCAAAAATTATATTCACCTCAGCCAGCCTAGTCAAAAAGTCATATAACAAAACATTTATTGACTTCAAATTCGGTAGACATATGGATTTATCTACCCTCAAAAATATAATTTTTGTCGGGTAGATAAATCATTATGTCTGCCTCTTTGAAGTCAATAATTGTATAATATACGATATTGATATATGAAAGCTATGAGATAATTACTTTGCTGACATCAGAGAAAACAACATTAATTGATGAATAGACTTCTTGAGAGCTTCTGACGGTAAAGACGTGTATTTTCGACTTTCTCAAATACGTAAGAAACAAAAGAGCGTGCGAAATTTCTATCGGATAAGCTTTTTATGGGGTTCAACTATATACAACTATACAGTAGCTAGTCTGTATGAACATAATACGCAATTTGTTGCAAGGTTAACAATAAGCAAGGCGTTTAAAAGACAGTTCAGCTACACGGGCTGGACCGTTTATCGATAATTGATACGACGTCGTATGAATAGGATGTGTTTAACTGTACGGTCTTAAATTTCACATCAGTCCCTTCTTTTGAAGCTAGTAAATGGCGCGTAAAAGGCAATATATTCTTCTTCTTTGCAAGCATGTATCGTGTACAATTTTAGTGTTCAACTAGTAGATGCATCTTAATTATTTCAATCTTTTCCCCCCCACAGAACGCTTTTGAGCATTTGTTAGTCCTGTTAACGTTATATCATAGTTTTCCCGATCGAACATAGTCCTGTCAACTCTGAGCTCTCGCCCGCTCTTGCTCTTTCCTCCAGGAATCTGTAGTAAGGACCTGGGTATCACAGTGGGTGTCATAGTCCGTACCGGGCTGGGCTGTGTTGGTACTATTCTCCGGTACCGGTTCACTGAAACTAGACAAAAACAAACTGTGTAAACACCTGGGTATCACAGTGGTTATCATATTCCGAACCGGGGTCGGCTGTGTTGGTACTGTTCTCTGGTACCGGTTCACTGAAACTAGACAAAATCAAACTGTGTAAGCACCTGGGTATCACAGTGGGTGTCATAGTCCGTACAGGGCTCGGCTGTGTTGGTACTGTTCTCTAGTACCGACTCACTGAAACTAGACAAAAACAAACTGTGTAAGCACCTGGGTATCACAGTGGGTATCATAGTCCGTACAGGGCTCAGCTGTGTTGGTACTGTTCTCTAGTACCGACTCACTGAAACTAGACAAAAACAAACTGTGTTAGCACCTGGGTATCACAGCGGTTATCATAGTCCGTACCGGGCTCGGCTGTGTTGGTACTGTTTTCTGGTACCGGCTCACTGAAACTAGACAAAAACAAACTGTGTAAGCACCTGGATATCACAGTGGGTATCTTAGTCCGTACCGGGCTCGGCTGTGTTGGTACTGTTCTCCGGTACCGGTTCACTGAAACTAGACAAAAACAAACTGTGTAAGCACCTGGGTATCACAGTTGGTGTCATAGTCCGTACCTGCCTCGGCTGTGTTGGTACTGTTCTCTGGTACCGGTTCACTGAAACTAGACAAAAACAAAATGTGTAAGCACTTGGGTATCACAGTGGGTGTCTTAGTCCGTACCGGGCTGGGCTGTATTGGTACTATTCTCTGGTACCGGTTCACTGAAACTAGACAAAAACAAACTGTGTAAGCACCTGGGTATCACAGTTGGTGTCATAGTCCGTATCTGGCTCTGCTGTGTTGGTACTGTTCTCTGGTACCGGTTCACTGAAACTAGACAAAAACAAAATGTGTAAGCACCTGGGTATCACAGTGGGTGTCATAGTCCGTACCGGGCTCGGCTGTGTTGGTACTGTTCTCCGGTACCGGTTCACTGAAACTAGACAAAAAACAAACTGTGTAAGCACCTGGGTATCACAGTGGGTTTCATAGTCCGTACCGGGCTCGGCTGTGTTGGTACTGTTCTCTGGTACCGGTTCACTGAAACTAGACAAAAACAACCTGTGTAAGCACCTGGGTATCACAGTGGGTTTCATAGTCCGTACCGGGCTCGGCTGTGTTGGCACTGTTCTCTGGTACCGGTTCACTGAAACTAGACAAAACAAACTGTGTAAGCACCTGGGTATCACAGTGGGTGTCATAGTCCGTACCGGGCTCAGCTGTGTTGGTACTGTTCTCTGGTACCGGTTCACTGAAACTAAATCAAAACAAACAGTGTAAGCACCTGGTTATCACAGTGGGTGTCATAGTCCGTACCGGGCTCAGCTGTGTTGGTACTGTTCTCCGGTACCGGTTCACTGAAACTAGACAAAAACAAACTGTGTAAGCACCTGGGTATCACAGTGGGTGTCATAGTCCGTACCGGACTCGGCTGTGTTGGTACTGTTCTCCGGTACCGGTTCACTGAAACTAGACAAAAACAAACTGTGTAAGCACCTGGGTATCACAGTGGGTATCATAGTCCGTACCGGGCTCGGCTGTATTGGTACTATTCTCTGGTACCGGTTCACTGAAACTAGACAGAAACAAACTGTGTAAGCACCTGGGTATCACAGTAGGTATCATAGTCCGTACCGGGCTGGGCTGTATTGGTACTATTCTCTGGTACCGGTTCACTGAAACTGGACAAAAACAAACTGTGTAAGCACCTGGATATCACAGTGGGTATCATAGTCCGTACCGGGCTGGGCTGTGTTGGTACTGGTCTCTGGTACCGGCTCACTGAAACTAGACAAAAACAAACTGTGTAAGCACCTGGGTATCACAGTGGGTGTCATAGTCCGTACCGGGCTCGGCTGTGTTGGTACTATTCTCCGGTACCGGTTCACTGAAACTAGACAAAAACAAACTGTGTAAGCACCTGGGTATCACAGTGGGTGTCATAGTCCGTACCGGGCTCGGCTGTGTTGGTACTGTTCTCTAGTACCTGTTCACTGAAACTAGACAAAAACAAACTGTGTAAGCATCTGGGTATCACAGTGGGTATCTTAGTCCGTACCGGGCTGGGCTGTGTTGGTACTGTTCTCTGGTACCGGTTCACTGAAACTAGACAAAAACAGACTGTGTAAGCACCTGGGTATCACAGTGGGTGTCATAGTCCGTACCGGGCTCGGCTGTGTTGGTACTATTCTCTGGTACCGGTTCACTGAAACTAGACACAAACAAACTGTGTAAGCACCTGGGTATCACAGTGGGTGTCATCGTCCGTACCGGGCTGGGCTGTGTTGGTACTGTCCTCTGGTACCGGCTCACTGAAACTTTAGACAAAGCGTGCATGATCAGTGCAAAACAAAGGTCTTAATCGCAACTTGGCTAGTGGCATTTTTTTTTCTGAATGCACGTATTTCTCATTTCTTTTAAGCAATAAGAAATTTCATGTATAGTTGATGCTATACGCCCATGGTAGCCAGCTTATTGCAAGGTTGAGCTTACCGTATGTTAACTTCGAATCAGATTGTTTTCAAATTCCTTAGCTCCCATACCTTAAATTTAGAGATCACCTTCAGGCGAACAGCTGTCACTTCTAATCACTTATACATGTAGCTCAACACGATTAAGTGTTCTTTGTTCGGCACCCGTTCGTAATTTAAGTTTTATCCCACTGGGGGTGGTTAGTGTGGGACTATGGTTCCATTACGAAAACTTTTTTTAAGATTTTTTTCATCTGTAAAAATTAAAAATTTCATCGGAAAAAGTTTGATATTTTTCTTATTTTTGCTTAAAACAAAGATTGTGGGTACACGTTAGAACCGCCTCGGCAAGGCGGTTCTAACGAGTACCCACAATCTATGTTTTGAGCAAAACTAAGAAGAATATAAAAAAAATATAAAAAAAAAATCAGCTGAAATTTTTCAATTTTTAAAGCTCAAAAAATCTCTGTATATTGCATGGGCATGTTTTCGTAATGTATACATGTAGCTCAACAAGATTAAGTGTTCTTTGTTCGGTACTAGTTCGTAATTTGGATTGTATCCCACTGGGGGTGGTTAGTGTGGGACTATGGTTCCATTACGAAAACTTGCCCATGTAATTTACAGAGATTTTTTTCATCTGTAAAAATTAAAAATTTCATCGGAAAAAGTTTGATATTTTTCTTATTTTTGCTCAAAACAAAGATTGTGGGTACACGTTAGAACCGCCTCGGCAAGGCGGTTCTAACGAGTACCCACAATCTATGTTTTGAGCAAAACTAAGAAGAATATAAAAAAAATCAGCTGAAATTTTTCAATTTTTAAAGCTCAAAAAATCTCTGTATATTGCATGGGCATGTTTTCGTAATGTATACATGTAGCTCAACAAGATTAAGTGTTCTTTGTTCGGTACTAGTTCGTAATTTGAATTGTATCCCACTGGGGGTTTAGTGTGGGACTTTGGTTTTATTGCATCGGCTATTGATAATTGCTTATCTGTAGCTTTGCATGTCAGATTGTGTAAGAATAACCCAGCGGGCACATGACGTCAGAATGACGTCATATCAAATTCTGACGTCATATCAACGTCGATGTGACGTCATGACGTCACATCGACGTCGATCTGACGTAATTCTGACGTCATGTGCCTGCTGGGCTCCTTACCTTCGATCGTCGATGTAGCTGGAATTCGGGATAAAATTTGGATTGTCTAGTACGACATTTGTGTTTCCATGTTTGAAAGTGGCGCTGACACTTGGCTGACTCTTTTTCAGATGCCTATAAAATAAAGTTACCAGAGGACCATTGGTTCCGAGAACTTATTTGGATAAGGTATACCTTCGATCATCGATGTAGCTGGAATTCGGGATAAAATTTGGATTGTCAAGCACGACATTCACGGTACGTCCATGTTTGAAAGTGGCACTGACACTCAGTTGGCTCTTTTGCAGATACCTATAAAAACATGCCGTATTCGTTCTAATTAGCGTATGTTGATGCGTGCGTATAAATTTCAAAATAACTTAAGGTAGCAAAATATCGTTCAAATAAACGCACACTAGAAACGCATAAATTGTTGAAATTATCGTGTCAAAAAATACCAATGATGATGTCTTTGAAGTGTCATTACGAAAACTTGCCCATGCAATAAACAAAGATTTTTGAGCTTTAAAAATTGAAAATTTTCAGCTGAAAAAAATTGATATTTTTCTTATTTTTGCTCAAAACATAGATTGTGGGTACACGTTAGAACCGCCTCGCCGAGGCGGTTCTAAGGAGTACCCACAATCTATGTTTTGGAGCAAAAATAAGAAAAATAGGTATACCCCTGCGTACCCCAGTTTTTCTATATAAAAGTGGGGTTTAAGGGGGTATATATCGCACGGACATGTTTTCTGATGGTTGCAATCGTTGCAAAATAGGGTTTGACCACCTAATGTTGCGTTATTGCGGTTAATATGTAGTATGTGTGTATAAATTTGGTATAAAAAAGCAGTGATCGTGTATGCACATGATTTTCGGAACCGACCAGGCTGTGCGCTTATTGGAGAATATATATTAGAGTGAAAATAGTAGTTGAAATATATAGTATGGTTTTACTGCTGTTCCTGTCTCTTTAGTTATTTAAAAGTACACCTCAAAGGAGATTCATATGGTGACGATCCGGGGACATGCAAAAACGATAGAAATAAAAAGGTACAAGTAGGCAAAGATCAGGAAAAGGCGCAATCAGAAAAAGATTCCCACTCCAAAAACCGAGGTGGGAAAAAACCAAACTAACAATCAGGCACTTATACATGTACCATAAAAACATTTCGTAAGCCGAATGAGCATCTATTTTCCCAATAGGTGGCCACTCAGTTACCTTAACTTACATAAGGCGCCAACAGCACAAAAATTTTAAACACCAAGACATAAAACAAAAAGAACCACCACAGAAGTATCGACTTGGAACGATCAGCAACACAATGTTACTTGCGGGCTTAAATCGATTTTACATGGCCATAACCTCACCCTCAGCTTCTGCAGTGGTTCATAACATTTAGTTAGTTATTCGGTCCTCGTGGTGAATCTCTAACTAGTCAATGAATCATCAAGAACATGATTAACATCCTGATGAATCAAAAACCAGGACTCACAGATTCAGTAAGCTGCCCGACGATGGAGATCCCTAGGCGCCGAATAACTTACTAACTCCGGAGCAAAAGAAAAACATCAGTTGGGCCCCGGAAAAAAAAACTGTTTTTTGATGGTTTATTACATCTTTACACCGGTTTTTAGTAGTTCTGTATAGGCAAAAGTTGGTGTATTTTATAAAAAAAATAAATAAAATAAAATAATTATGTTGCAGGTGCCTACCTCCTGTAGAAGAATACCAGTACCCCTGCTACAGCAACAATAAGAATCGCCACCAGTATTCCTATAACACCTGCAGAAGATAGTCCGGTACTTGCAGGTGTTGTCATGGCAACGGGTTCTGGTGCAGGTGTTGTAGTTGTTGTTGTCACAACTGAAACGCATTTGATTGGTTATTAGATCTGTGACAACGTTACGGTCAATTTTATAGGACTTCATGTGGGGACATTGCCTCCATTTTCTGGGACTCTTACCCAACATTAGTATGTTATGGTATCTAATAACCACCACTGCATGCAAGTTACACGGATGGTTCAATCACTTTTGTTGGCAGACTCAGGCCTTCTAAGTGATGGGTAATATATAAGCTTTGACTAATTTTATATCATTTACACTCTTGTCACTGTTTCTTACGATAATGGAGGAATTATGGTGGCCTAGTGTGAGAGTACTTGACTCCGGACTGAGAGATCCCGAGTTCGATATCTACATATACCTTAACGGTGTAGTGTCCTTGAGCAAGACATTTTATCTCCCAATATTAAATTATTTGTAAATACCTAAAAGTTGTTGATGGGCCGAGAAACCATAACAAAACAAAAGAAACTAAACTTACGATTAACGACGTTTATAGTGACACCTGCTGTGTCACTTCCTCCGGACATTGCAGCATCCGTGGCCTTGACAATCAGTTCGTACATCGTGTCGTTCGGTTGTTTTTCCAGTTGTATTTTACCATTGAATGGGTCGAGAGAAAAGTACCCAGGGCTAGACTCATCTGTTGAATAAAACGATCCATTGCGGAAATTTGCTTATGCAGTTTACAGAGATTTATTTCAGAGGAAAACTGAAAATTTCACTGGAAAAAAATTGATTTTTTTTTTACATTTTTGCTCATAACATACATTGTGGGTACAACATGATAACCATGCCAACTTTTCAGTTACTTTGGCTAAAATAAAACAATATTCAATAATTGCCCACATATACATACCGAGAAGCTCGTAGTGCACTTCATTATTAGGACAAGAAGCATCATCGTCTGTGGCCGTGACAGCTAACACATAGGACCCTGAAACAGGTGGTGCCCCAAAGCGGGCACATGACGTCAGAATGACGTCACATCGACGTCGATGCGACGTCATAACGTGACGTCACATCGACGTCGTTCTGACGTCATGTGCACTGACGTCATTCTGACGTCATGTGCCCGCTGGGCCAAAGTATTGCATTAAGATGAACTATACTCATCAAAAGAAGTTTTGCACCATTTAGATTTTTTCATATTTTAAGTGACATTTTGACTAACAAATTTTAAACCTACATTTTTGAATTTGCACAGTCTAAAAGAGTTCGATAATGTGTGGGATGAGACCAAAAAACAGTGCGGAAACAATTTTAAGAAAAAATGGAAATTCCCATTTTCTGTAAATACTGAAAATTGGAAAAACGAAAAAATTCCACCAAAAATGTCACAGTGTAACACATTTTTGTTTCCAAATTTACACAAAAGAGGTCCAAAGCAAATGATTAAGCCAAAAAACAATTCTCAAAATTTGGGTAAAAATGCATTTTTTTGACAAAATTGCAATTTTTGAGAAAAAAAATCATAAATACTGGAATAAATTAGTAAAATCAAAATTCATTTCAATTTCTGATCACTATGAGATGTTTTGACACCAAAAGCTACCGCCTATCTTCTTTCTGTTAAAGGCGATCTCATGTCTAAAATATTGCATGAGTATGTTTTTGATATTCAGCTTTTAAAAAGTCTGAATTTGGATGGGTTGAAAAGCAGTACCTCCAGTTAAACATTAAGGGGTGCTGCGTGCTGTTTGATGGAAAAACAACCCATTTTATTGGACAGATGAGTTACTAAGCTTTATCTGAGAACTTAAACAAAATCTCAAAAATCATTATTTTTGGTCAAAAATAGTGGCTTTGTCCAAAAAATTCAATTTTTATTTTTTTGCTTTCAGTATCACGAATGAGGATGTGAAATGAATTCAGGCTTCGAAGCCCAGAAATAAAGATGTGGGCTTTTTGCTGTATCCAAAATTCTGGCGTTTTCAAAAACATGAATTTTAGCACATTTTAACATAATCTTTTCAAGACAAATTAATGTTTTGTTAATCAAGAAATCAAGTCCTTTAAGATGGTATCAAGTTCTAAAAGTTTCTTTGAAAAATATCTATTCTAAACATCATTTTAAAATGAGAAAAATATTAACTGGTGTAAAACTTCTTTTGATGAGTATAGTAGAAAATATAAACAAAACGTGTTGAGAGTTCGCAAGTTTTAAAATCTAAAACCTGTATAATCCATACGATCCCCAGTATAGATCTCTCGATTCGGTGTCCAATGCTCTCTCTACCCCCCACTCCCCTTCCCCACCCACTCTGTCTTTTTTTTTTTTTTTTTTTTTTTTTTTTTTTTTTTTTTTTTTTTTTTTTTGTTTGTTTGTTTGTTTGTTTTTTGGTTTAGAAAATAGATCTATGCGACGTTGGACTGTTTGTCAAATGCGTATCCTACGGGATACATTGACAATTTTATTAAAATTTGAATTTTTCTTTTTTGAATTTTTGAAAAATAATAAATACCTACCTATTTTCTTGTTTCCCTGTATTGTCTTGGTATACTCTGACTTGGTGAACTTTGGCGCATTATCGTTAACATCTGCAATGTTCACGATCAGATAGACATCGCTTGATATTTTGTCGGAGAAGTTGCTGTACCTCTTATCTTTCGCTCTGTAACCGTTACGAAAACTTGCCCATGCAATATACAGAGATTTTTAAAGTTGTAAAAAATGAAATATTTTGATATTTTTCTTAATTTTGCTCAAAACATAGATTGAAGGTACACGTTAGAACCGCCTCGGCGAGGCGGTTCTAACGAGTACCCACAATCTATGTTTTGGAGCATAAATAAGAAAAATAGGTACACCCCTGCATACCCCAGTTTTACTATATATACAAAAGTGGGGTTCAAGGGGGTATACATGTCACGGACATGTTTTCCTGATCACAAACATTTTGGTTGACAGTTCGAAAAAAAGATGAACAAAATATAAAAAATAAAAAAAAAATATGATACTCTTCCACTGACTGATGATTGTTTTGTTCTTTCCTTATTTTGTGTTCTGAACATTGATTGTTGGAACACGTTAGAATCGCCTCAGGGAGGCGATTCTAACGAGTACCGACAATCTATAAATTTGAGAAAGAGAATAAAATACCGTTGGCTCGCCAAATTTGGTCTTTTTTGAGACTTTTTAGATTTGTTTTTTTTTTATTCTCCATAAATTGTACTGCACATCAGGATAACATGTCCATGAAAAGGATATCACCTTTAACCCGATTGTATATAGAAAAACTCGAGTTTGCAGGGGTATACCTATTTTTCTTATTTCTGATCCAAAACATAGAGTGTGGGTACACGTTAGAATCGCCTCTCTTTTCTTAGACTGAACTCAAATTTTGTTTGTTTAGTATACAAGATAATGTTTAAATGACACCCAGTTGACTAAAATATCAATCGAAGCCAAGAGGATTTTCGCTGCTAACATTTGCCATTTCGGAATTTCCGGTTTTTCTTTTGTTGAATATCTCGTAAGCGGTTGCAGATATGTTCCTAATATTTTATATTTGGATACATATTGGTGATATGCTCTGAATGAGCAATAAAAATTGTCAATCTAAGAAACCTCATTTTTTCGCCCCATTTTCTGCAACTTTTCAGAAAATTTTGGTTGTCAGTATTGAGTAAAATTTAGGGGGTAGGGTTGATTAAACTTGTAGATTGCACATCTTCAAATTAATTGCGCTAGTTCGATGTTTATTTTAGCTGCAGTATATGTGTACATGGTCTTCTAAGTCAGTCTTTGTGTATTTGTTGTGCTGGTTTTAAAATTTAGGCGGTTTTATGAAATGGGCTTTAAGAAACAAAACAGCCGAAAAAAGGCTTAAAATGGCGATTTTCAAGTTGTTGGTTCTCTCTTATATGCACACTACCCTGTATATTTCTTTCTTTTATTCGAACAATATTACAAAGTTCTATGTTGTGTGAAAATACAAGAAAAAGTTTGAATCAACAAATATGGGGTTGGCACATTTCAAAATATTGAGTTTTTCCGACTTTTCAAGTATGGGGGTAGAGTTGGAAAAGGAGTCGTAAAATTTTGCCATCCACTTCAAGTTGCAATTTTTTCTATGCTTTTGGTCCAAAGTAGTCTGCGTTACGTAAATATTATGACTTTTGAAAACATTCTAGGTGTATTTTTGTTCAAGACAGGTTAGTTTCAAAGAATTAAAAATTAAATTAATTTTACTAAATTTAAAACATGGTGCTCAGAGGTCTCATTAAGAGGCCTGTAGCTTGAAAAAATGCACACTACCCTATATTTATTTTGTTTTCAAATGTCTTGTGTTGTACTTTGGAATCAAAAAAGAGTGGTTAGAAAAAAAAGTTTGAATACTTTTTCTGCCATGCATAGGTTCTGGTGTTGATGAGCAGCAGTTCACACATGTGGGCTCTATGAAAGCTTTATGGATACTTATTTGAATTTTAATAAGGGGGTTTCACGGCCACGACGCATTCTCTGCCATTCTATGGTTGCTAAGTACATATAACATAAAGTGTATAGTCCGATTTTCCTGACTGCAAATTAAATCAAACTTTCGGAAATTAAAAACATCACATCTATCAATTGAATATAGACAAAAATATGTAAAATATTGCATTACTTTTTGAATGACCAACGTACATTCTTCAAATATGGGCCAACTAACCTGAACAGTAGGATGAACGTCGGCGGGAATCGTTTATCATCTACATCCAAATCAGGAAGCGGGGTCAACCGCACTTTGTCACCATAAAGGTCAAATAATGAAAACGGTTCACTGGGTATTTGTTTCACAAAATGGTAGGTAATATTGGCGGTCCCATCACCTGTAATGTGAGCCTGTGTATGAGAAAACCAACAATTTGGGTTTCCGACCAAGTCTGACACAAACCAGGCTGTACACTCAGAAGCAGACTAGAAGCTTGAAATTTCGGATGAAAGAAGAAGAGATAGATTGTACTATCCGTGTAGCGAAACCAAAGGCACTGATCAGCTGTGCAGTTACTACACAGCTGATCTGCGCCTTTGGTTTCGCATATGCAAATTTTCTGATGCATTGACTCGTTTTTAAAATGAAACCCAGCGGGCACATGACGTCATAATGACGTCATATCAACGTCGATGCGACGCCATGACGTCGCATCGATGTCGATCTGACGTTATTCTGACGTCATGTACCCGCTGGGAAGTGATTTCATTGAAACGCTATATACTTGAAACAATTAAAAACGCAACTCATATACAGGTTACTTCTCCCTTTCAGGAATACCTACTATGCTTTGGTAATAGCAAACTCAGCTTGCTCCTCGGCCAAGAATCTTTTAGCGGCAAAACCTGAACTCAATTTGGCACTTCCGGTTGACTTTTTGGTGAAAAAATTCACCATAATTTGACTTTAAAGCCATTCAACCTTACATAGCAACCCAATTTCAATGCGAAAGTATGCGGTCCGAATACCAGCAACAAGAAAACGGCGTAAACCCCGACAATTCTACATGTAGGAATGACCAAAATTAATTTTCAAATGTTCAAATTTTCGAAAAAAAAAATACCACTGATTTTGAGAAACTTCCGAAACCCAAATAAAACGGAATCATTCCATATTTGGAATGCAGGAGATGTTACGTTCTACCGTATGGTTCTAATTTATGAAAGTTTTAATTTTCAAAAATGGCATTCTTGAATACACTTTCGGTTTTCATGTATTGACCTTGATGACCATTTTAATATCAAAACTTGACAGAACAATGTACGGAGTGGTATGCATAGACTTTAGAGCAATATTGAAATTGGCCGAAAGTTTGAACCTAAAAGAGCCAGTCATAAAGGTTGACAGATAGCCTGGTTGATAAGGTGTCTCTGCATGGTTGCGTTGTTCCTCTTTATCGACAAACGAAGATCGCTTTACTTCAATTGCTTTATTAGCACAACCCAGCAGGCACATGACATCAGAATGATATGACGTCAAGTGCCCGCTGGGAAGGCGAGTATGGTCTTCATATCGGGACGAAAATTCCATGATTTTTGTGGGCGCCTAGGCGCCCACATTCTCTATAAGTCATATGTACGCTGGAGCACTTACACAATTTTGACCATACCTGGGAGTGTTTGTTCATACTTTATTCTTGCTACTTCCGGTCTACTCTTGGGATCTGGTTCAACTATTTACCGCTGTCTAGTCATTAGTAGCGCACCACAAGTTGGGGTCACCTCAGTATAACAGCGTATATCAATTTAGGTACACCACACAGTTTGGTCATGAAAACCACATTTCTCGTGTTTTAGACATTTATGGGACAAATCAAAATCTCTTAATGAAAGTAAAAATTTTCATGTCTTGCATGTATTTGCGACTTGTTGTCATGGGGTAACCTATTGATTCGCGGTATGCAGCATTCAGTAATCAAAGGTCTACCTAAAGTACGAAATAGAACGGGGTGGTTTCATAAATGGCATACCGTCAAACCGACGGGATGTTTCCATTAGATGTACAATTAATTTTGTTAATCGAGTGATTCAAAGTATATAGGGTTTATATTCGAAAACAAATTTAAAGTGCATATTAAGTATAAAATAGCACCAGATCGGATTGATTAAGATCAATTCACCTTCTTCTTTGAATTATCATTCTGCTGATTTCCAGCTAATAAATTTTCAATATTGACGATACAGGTTATCAGACAATCGTGACCTTATTGATTTTTAGCTCACCTGAGCCGAAGACTCACAAGGTGAGCTTATAGTATAGTAGTCGAGCCCGCGTCCGTCCGTCCGTGCGTCCGTCCGTCCACATTTTAAAACTTGAATATCTTTTAGACAACAAGGCCAATCGTAACCAAATTTGATCTAAAGCATCATTGAGGAGGGGGAAAGGTTGTATTAGGTTTTGGGCCAGGTCGGATCAGAGCTCTGGTTTCCATGGCAACTGATAGCTCCCATAGACTTACAATGGGTAAAACATATAAAAAAAATCTTCTTCTCTGAAACCACAAGGCCAAGAGCTTTCATATTTTGTGTGTAGCAATGTTTAGTGGTCCTCTTCATAAATCCTGCCATACGTGCCCCTGGGGTCCATACGGGTCCCGCCCCGGGGGCGTCATGATGAAAATATAA
Source organism: Rugalucina vietnamica (assembly GCA_964017185.1). NCBI lineage: Eukaryota > Metazoa > Mollusca > Bivalvia > Lucinida > Lucinidae > Rugalucina > Rugalucina vietnamica. Next base: position 36,509,816 of record OZ024884.1, read on the forward strand.
AAAATCTTCTTCTCTGAAACCACAAGGCCCAGAGCTTTCATATTTTGTATGTAGCAATGCTTAGTGGTCCTCTATATAAATCCTGCCAATCATGCCCCTGGGGTCAAAAATGGCCCCGCCCCGGGGGTCATTAGCTCCCATAGACTTACAATGGGAAAAACATAAAAAAACTTCTTCTCCGAAACCACAAGGCCCAGAGCTTTCATATTTTGTGTGTAGCAATGTATAATGGTCCTCTTTATAAATCCTGTCTACCGTGCCCCTGGGGTCCATACGGGCCCCGCCCCGGGGGTGTCATGGGAAAAAATAAAAAAAAAATCTTCTTCTCCAAAACCACAAGGCCCAAAGCTTTCATATTTTGTATGTAGCAATGTTTAGTGGTCCTCTATATAAATCCTGCCAATCCTTCCCCTGGGGTCAAAAATGGCCCCGCTCCGGGGGTCATTAGCTCCCATAGACTTACAATGGGAAAAACATAAAAAATCTTCTTCTCCAAAACCACAAGGCCCAGAGCTTTCATATTTTGTCAGTAGCATATATAATGGTCCTCTTTATAAATCATGTCAACCGTGCCAATGGGGTCTATACGGGCCCCGCCCAGGGGGGGGGGTCATGGGTAAAACATAAAAAAATCTTCTTCTCCGAAACCACAAGGCCAAGAGCTTTCATATTTTGTTTGTAGCATATAGTGATCCTCTTTATAAATCCTGCCAACCGTGCCCCTGTGGTCCACACGGGCCCCGCCCCGGGGGCGTCATGGGAAAAACATAAAAAAAATCTTCTTCTCCAAAACCACAAGGCCCAGGGCTTTCATATTTTGTTTGTAGCAATGTATAGTGTTCCTCTTTATAAATCCTGCCAACGGTGCCCCTGGGGTCCATACAGACCACGCCCCAGGCATGTCATTATCTACCATAGACTTATAATGGAAATACATGAAAAAATCTTCTCTGCAACAGCATGACACAAAGCTTGTATATTTGATATACAACATTGTCATGTGGAGCTCTACATAAATCCTGCCAATCTTGCCCCTGGGGTCAAATATTGCCCAACCCCGGGGGTCATTATAGGACCCTGACCTTGTTAGATGGGTTTTTTCAAGTGAACCAAAATGGCAGAAAAGAGGATACACAATCCAGACAAAAGCTCTTCTGCTGATGTAAGTAGGGTTTCAAGGTCACATGACCAAGATGGCCATCATACCCATATATGGTAAAAACCCAAACTACTTTATCCAGTGACTGTACTTGTTGGCTCTCAGGTGAGTGATCGTTGCCCCTGGGCTACTTGTTAAGATAAAGGGTGTATTTGTTTACGTGTATTTCCTACATTGATCATTTCTAAGCTGGAAATGAGTTTTAATGCAAAATAGTGACACTGTGTATGGCGTGCCGATGGAATCTGCCTGATCTTTGTTAGGGATACCTCTCACTACATGATATAGCACCAAATTATCTATAATTTGTGTATTTGTTTACATGTATTTCCTATATTGATCATTTCTAAGCTGGAAATGAGTTTTAATGCAAAATAGTGACACTAAGTATGTCGTGCCGATGGGATCTTCCTGATATTTGTTAGGGATACCTCTCACAACATGATATAGCACCAAATTATCTATAATTTGCAGTTTGATTTCTTGAAAGGGACATTTGCGCTTCTGTTTTAGATAAGTGACATTTAGGGGTTGATATCTCCGGTGTGATACGCATACAATCTTTACACAGAATAGGTTTGCTGGATCACCTACACAATTTGGACGAAGTCCAATGGTTTCTTCTTGCTTGAATGCTGGCCGAACTATTTTTGTGCAATTTGACACAAAACTGTCATGGTGTCGGCTGCAATAGATTTGCTTTGAAAACAGTACAGGCCTCTATGAAATATATATTTTATGTCGTTGTAACTCGGACCCGGGTCAACTCGGACGCGTGTCAATTCGGACCCAGGCCAACTCACACCCTTGTCAACTCGGACCCGGATCAACTCGGACCCTTTGAATTATCATTCTGACTCATGTATTATCAAAATAACTGTTGCAGAGTGTCCAACACAAACATCATTCCTCAAACCCAAATGGACATAAATTGAAGTATCTGCTCAAACTCAGTAGGTAGAATAACAGCTCCAGGATCGGTAGCAACGGCATTAGTTGCTCTCCCCTTGGCACTATGATTTTCGGGATGGCCTTTGTGTCAATCATAATGTGACTGTGGGTGATATCAGGTAAAGTGTCTGGGATCTGATACAAAAGTAAGGTCAATGTAAAAGAAAAGTGAGCACTGAGCAGGCGCCATCATGATATTTAGCTAAACGCCCACCAGCTTTTTAGAAAAGCTAATACTTGTATATAATTACATTGTGAAAAGATCTAAGAATCTCTGGATATGATATATGCTGAAAGTTGCGTGTTTTTTTTTTTTTTTTTTTTTTTTTTTTTTTTTTTTTTTTTTGCTTCAAGTATACATTGTCTATTCTTTGAAGCAAAACGGATGTGGAAATGTTTGCCTTATTCTAGTCATTGCACCACGGCTACCCCACCAATGGGGAAAGACGGTGATTAGGAATGTTCAGTTTTCGATGCTAAAATACCACCCCAGGGGACAACCTTGGGGTGAAAAACTATGATCGTTGCCCTGCCCTTTGCAACATAAAATCTGCCTGGAGTAAAGACCCTAAAATCAAAACCCCGTCATTTCCTCTGCACTGCTGGGACAATATAAAAACTAATGGCTCCGTATTTTCTACCGGCTATCCCCAACCGTTCTCCCGTAGATGAGGTGGGGGTGTGGGTACAAATTACAAAGAACTGATGCAGTGTATAAATCTGCATTTCATTGCACAGTTGCTCATATTCTCAAATATTTCGTAGGGAAGTGCAGTGGCGTAGTGGTAGAGCGTCGGACTCCAAATCGAGAGGTCAAGGGTTCGATCCCCACAAGCGGCACCGTGTTGTGTCCTTGAACAAGACACAGTAACTCCCTACAGTAGTGGCTAAACCCAGGAAGCCTTGGCTCCGTCCCGACATGGCTGAAAAATTGTTGACTGGGACGTTAAGCCTCACTACGAACAAACAAACAAAATATTTCGTCAAAAGCAAGTGTCGGGTTTCTTTTGTCGGCTCAGTATATTAGCCGCCTCATGAGAAAACCAACAATCTGCATATGCGAAAACAAAGACACAGTTCAGCTTCGCAGTAACTGCGAAGCTGATCAGCATCTTTGTTTTCGATACACGGATAGTACAATTCCTCTTCTTTTTAAATCCGAAATTTCAAGCCTCCAACCTTCTTCTGTGATGGTACAGCCCGGTTTGTGTTGGACCTGGTCGGAACCCAAATTGTTGGTTTTCTCACGCACAGGCTAATATATATAAGTTTAAGCTACCTGCTCGAGCGTTTAGAGTATAGACCAAAGATCCACCCCTGGCGTTCTCCGGAACTGTGACAAAGTCATACTCCTGGCTCTGTGTGGGACTAACCCACCGGGGAACTGTAAAACAGGACCATATTTAAGACTGGAATATACATGCTGTATGGGTCATCCTCTTGAAATGAAATTGCTAGAAATAGTAATATGTATACTCATCATGAAAACATATCCGTGTAATATATACCCCCTTAAATCCCACTTTTATTATAGCAAAACTGGGGTATGGTATGCAGGGGTATACCTATTTTTCTTGTTTTTGCTCCAAAACATAGATTGTGGGTACTCGTTAGAAATGCCTCGCCGTGGCGGTTCTAACGCGTACCCACAATCTATGTTTTGGCCAACAATAAGAAAAATATCAAAAATTTTCTGCAGAAAATTGTCATTTTTTACAACTTAAGAAAAATCTATATTACATGGGCGTGTTTTCGTAATGATTTATATTGGATTAATGTAATCAAGAAGTCATACTCACAGCGGAGAATCACGTGGTATCACGTGAGAATCACGTGGTATACATACAAACCGATAACAGATCGGTGGCAATTTAGGCCGAAGTCGAGGTTAGATTTTCGAGTTTTCTCCTATAGCGTTTGCTCTATTGACTGATAGATAGGTGCAGGCAGTGCAGAAATTGAACATTTATTGAATGAAAATAACATAAAGAATCCATGTTCTTTCGTTCTCGCAAACACCTCAGAAAAAAATGAACCTATATAGTGACACTCATATAAGGCGGCCCCCGTGGCCGAATGGTTAAGGTCGCTGACTTCAGTGCTTTTGATCATCTCACCGATGTGGGTTCGCGCCTCGCACGGGGCACGAATTCATATGTGAGACAAGCCATGTTCTGCTTGCGGGTGTGTCAGGTTGTTTTTCCCCGGGTACTCCGGTTTTCGCCCCACCTACCGATTGATTCGTCTCGATATGAGTGAAAAAGCTTGAAAGGGACGTAAAACTGAATCAAAAAAAAAAAAAAAAAAAAAAAAAAACATATAAAATGGGTATGAGTATGTACCGCCCTAGGTTAAAAAGAAGGGGGCTTACAGAGCTAATGTGGGTGCTTTAAGAGCTGACAGAACTGTAAAAGTTGTATCTTTAGAGCTGATCGAACTGGGAACATTGGATGCAATAAGAAAATGTGGGTGCAGTTAGAGCTGATCTAACTGAAAAAGTGGAGGCTTTCAGAGCTAAACAAAAACTCAAAAAGGGAGCATTACCCCAGCCCTCGCCCCCGGGACTTATTACTTCCGTCACGATAACATTGAAGTGTTTGGATGTTAAACGCATTTTCAAAGGGCCTCATTTACATATTCATTCGCATATCCAAAGTTGCAGAGTAACATTTTAATGAAAAAAAAAAAAAAAAAAAAAAAAAAAAAACTTAAATGCGTTCATTTTTTCTTAATCTTGGATAAAACATACCAAATCGATAAATGTATGACGAGTCCTCTTTATTCGTGGCTTCCCTAATATCGTGGTACTCACGTCTGATACAGCCATTTATATAGTCGTCCCGAATCGCATTTTCCCGTTATAATAGCAAGCCAACTCATCGCGATACTCACGTTTTATACAGCCATTTATATAGTCGTCCCGAATCGCATTTTCCCGTTATAATAGCAAGCCAACTCATCGCGATACTCACGTTTTATACAGCCATTTATATAGCCGTCCCAAATCGCATTTTCCCCGTTATAATAGCAAGCCAATCCATCGCGATACTCACATTTTATACAGCCATTTATATAGCCGTCCCAAATCGCATTTTCCCCGTTATAATAGCAAGCCAATTCATCGCGGTACTCACGTTTTATACAGCCATTAATATGGTCGTCCCGAATCGCATTTCCACGTCGAAATTACATGCCAATTCATCGCGATACTCTAGTTTTATACAGACATTTATATAGCCGTCCCAAATCGCATTTCTCCCGTTATAATAGCAAGCCAATCCATCGCGATACTCACGTTGTATACAGCCATTTATATAGCCGTCCCAAATCGCATTTTCCCCGTCATAATAGCAAGCCAATTCATCATCAGCAATCAATGCATAGCCCTTAGCACAACTATAGGACAACACGCTGCCGACCCTTGTGATGTTTTTAGTAGCTACTATTTCGCTGGCTGGCAGGTCTTGGCTCGAGCACTCTGAAAAATACACCGGTAATTGTGTTTATGTTCATTACGCGTTTGTATATATATACGTAAACTATACGTAAAATATTGTAATTTCCCCAGCAGGCACCTGCCGCCAGAATGACGTCATATCAACGTCGATGCGACGTCATGACGTCGCATCGACGTCGATCTGACGTCATTTTGACGTCATGTGCCCGCTGTGACGCGTTTGTATAATTGTAAAATATTGTAATTTCGTTACTGACCTTCCCGATCTGGTTTTGTTGTAATTTGCAATTTTTATTTCGTTTTCTGTTTATTCTGTCTACCTCTCTGTTGTACTGGTCACTTTTGTATTTGGCTAATGCTAGCTAGATGACTACCTTGACCCAGTTGTTCAAAACTAACGACGTCATTAGTTAACGTTTCGTTAAAATTTCAAACATTAATATTACAAATACACTGTTATTTTTTGTTGAAAAAAATGTGAAAATCCTTTCCTCTGCAAAAGGATTCTCACATTTTTTCAACAAAAAATAACAACTGTATTTGTTACTTTAGCTGATATTTGCTTAACAAATTTATGTCTTAACGATATCGTTAAGCTAACGATGCTTTGAATAACTGGCTCCTTGTTGGGAAAGATCTTGTTATGTTAATCTTTATGTGTGTAACATTAATGTCATCAGGAAAACTCTCCATGAAAACTATACCCCCTTGAACCCTACTTTTATATAGAAAAACTGGGGTTTGCAGGGGTATACCTATTTTTCTTATTTTTGCTCCAAATTATAGATTGTGGGTACTCGTTGGAACCGCCTCGCCGAGGCGGTTCTAACGTGTACCACAATCTATGTTTTGGGAAAAAAAAAAGAAAAATATCGAAAAAAAATACGCAAAAACGCAAAAAGTTTTCGTTTTTTACAACATTGAAAATCTCTGTATATTGCATGGGCATGTTTTCTAACGTTTTGTGTTGTACACTGAAAAAAAGTTATAAGAGGCCGCCTTATATTGTTTTCCTTCTAGTTCAGAAAGTAAAAATACGATCAATTACAATTCATAATCATATGAATAAAACAATGTCTAACAGTGGCTCTGTGATTTTCTGCATTCCAAACTGTGTGATACTTTTCACACAGACGAAGCATGAGTAAAGGTACCCTAAAGGTACCATCATTTCAAAAAGTCACACTTTATTTACATCAAATTAAATGTCATATCACGACGTTGTGTTTTACATTTTAATTCATTTGAAAGTGAAATTGACTGCTATGATGTATGATAAAATCATGTTAAATGTGTTGCTGCAATAAGAATTTTTGTTTGAGTTTTGTCAATGCAAGAAGACAGCAACATGAATAACAGGAATTCAGCTTTTTGTATGCAATTTGCATACAGACTTTGTTCTTCTCCAGTTGCATTATTAGCAGAAGCACGGCATTGAAATTTTCATCGAATATTTACGTTTAATACTTGACTCTGTTAGATTTTGAAAATTTTAAAAATCGTCCACAGATTTTGTTATTTTGGTCGTTAAAATTTGGCATTGAAACCGGAAGTGTGCGACAGTCGTGACCTGTTTGTCCTCGAAATTCGTAAAATACAGCTCGTTCGAGGTAAAATTCTCATTTCCATGCCTCATAATGTGAATTTAAGAGGGATTAACATGTTTAAGAGGCACATTGTTGATTTTTACCAAAAATCTCGAAAATAGCGATTTTTTAAAAATTCGTATAAATCTAAAAGTTAAGAAAATTCGAATGTTTGATTTTTTTCCAACCTGGAATGGCCCCTTTTATGACACCCGTTCCTCATTTCAATAAATTTTGCGCGTTAACCAATTTTTATTCAAAAACATTGATTTTTGCACTTTTACACGAAAACATGCGTTTCGTGAAAGAAAATTATTTCTGAACACTTGACATCTTTACTTACTTGAAATACACGTCTTGAAGCAAAAAAAATCATTCAATTTTGAACATGGCTTATAAATTAAAAAAGTTTGAAAAGTGTCCTCTTATAACTTTTTTTTGTGTATTCTCTTCACTACGACAACACGCCCATATAATAAACAGATTTTTGTTAAGTTTTGAAAATTGAAAATTTTCAGTAGATTTTTTTTTTTTTTTTTTTTTTTTTTTTTTTTTTTTTTTTTTTTTTTTAAGTTTTGCTCATATCATAGATTGTGGGTACACGTTAGAACCGCCTCGGGTAACGAGTACTCATAATTAATGTTTTGGAGCAAAAATAATGAAAATAGGTATACTCCTGTATACCCCATTTTTACTATATGAAAATGGGGTATAATGGGGTATATATTATATCATGTTTCGTGAAGTTTTCCTCCTAATGTCTGGTTGGAATTTTGAATTTGATTTTACAATCTCTGTGTCTTCTATTCTTACTACCCAGCAGGCACGTCGCATCGACGTCGATCTGACGTCATTCTGACGTCATGTGCCTGCTGGGTACTATACACAGTTTCGTAGCAGCTTTATTTAAGAAATAGATCAGCTCTAGCAGTGAATTGTTGAGTAATAATTCACTGTTTGGAGGTCAGTTGTAAAGAAGATCAAATCACGAGCGCGTAGTGCGAGTGATTTATCTTCTTACAACTGACCGACAAACAGTGAATTATTACTCAACAATTCACGCACTTGAGCTGATCTATTTCGATTCTAACACACAATAAACGGAATAAATGTTGCTGAAACCGTCGATATCGTTCAGCTTTCCGCCATTGCATTGCAGATATCCCGCCAAATATTTGACTGTAATGCTGGTATTTACACACACTTATTACGTTTGTTGTGCGCTAAAACGACGTTTCACCGTCTAACGCTGCTTTGTGGGATAGCTGACGTCACAAATGCCGCAAAGTAACGTCACGCTTATTCGCCCCGTGAAATTGTTGCACAATATAACACGTTTTTTTACCATTGGCTATATAGGCGAGGTGTGTTAGAATAACATAGTTCCACCTCTCCGATGAAATTATTTTACTGGAATAGCTCTAGAACAACGTTCAGAGAAGTACGTGTACAATAGTAAAATGTTGAATTTGAACCGACACAAATGTACAATATTTACTATTTTCGTACATTACCCACGCCTCTACCTACACTTATTCTGCAAGTCACCAAGGAGGTGCATGTGCAAAAAAAAACTAAACTTGAGCTCTTGAATACTTTCAAGTCAAGTTTTATGTGTATATAGTCTAATTGATTGAAGTGTCTGACTTGCGTCTGTAGTTCTTTGCATTTCAACAGGTCGGAAATTAAGAACCCCAGACAATATGTTTTCCCATGACGACGATCACATTTTGCTTTGCTACATGTATAATTTTTGTTTTATTGTATCTTGTTTGTACATGTTTAGAGGGCCTCAAGGAAGATTGGCTATGCCAACCGAGCTACCCTCTTTAAATAAAGAAATTACTTACTTACTTACTTACTAATACAATCATTTTGTACAATACTTGACTTGAATTATGCCAAATTTATCATTTTGTTATATCAAGTACAAGGTATGCACACTATCGCGGTCACGAGGAGACTGTAATAAATATTGGACCGCTAACTTACCATATCTCATCTATTTCTGTTGGACATTCACTCATAAGAATCTTAAAGCATTCCGTCAGACACTGTCTTTGTATCTCTACACTGATTACTAAAGACATATCATTACTGAACCCATTCTTTCTTTCTTTATATGTAAATTGTTATTTAGGCTGTACAGAACGAATCGTATCAGACGTGGTTGGAAACCACAGGTTGATTTATGCCCCCCCGCCCCCCGCCCCAAGGGAGGGGTCTTTTCTCCCTGCTCCCTGAAAGAAAAATGACCTTTCTCTCCAGCTCCCTAAAATGTTTTTCCTCAGCCCCTGCTCCCTGCTCCCTAAAACCCCAAAAAGTTATGCTTTCTCCCCAAATCCCGGAAAATAAATGACTCTTCTCCCCAAATCCCTAAAAATAAATAGCCCTACTCCCTGGATCCCCAAAACCCCTGGGAGGGCCTCATTTATGTCACGTAATTACCGCACTTTGTCTTTCTCTCTTCTACATTCTTGTAGGTAGGTGAACATCTGTAGAACGCTACAATGGAAACAAAGCATCTTAATAAATATACGAGCCACTGCATAGGAAAACCAACAATCTGCATAGGCGAAAACAAAGGCGCAGATCAGCTTCGCAGTAACTGCGAAGCTGATCAGCGCCTTTGTTTTCGCTACACTGATAGTGCAATTCCTCTACTTTCTTAATCCAAAATTTCCAGCCTCTAGCCTTCTTCTGTGAGTGTACAACCCGATTTGTGTCTGACCTGGTCGGAACCCAAATTGTTTGTTTTCTCACGCACAGGCTCAATTACATGATTAAAATCACAAAAAAGGACAAGGGTTTGGAATATACCCGAGTAAACATATATATGAAACAGTACTACCGTCAAAACCAAAACATTAATGAATAAAATAGAAGAGACTACACACATGGCAAACATACAGTTACCAGAATGTACCATGGCTCATTCCCTAATTGAGGCTATTTAGACACCTTTACACGCCATCAGACATTATTACAAGCTCATCAAAGTGCATAAAAGCAAGAAACAGAGGAAAGGCTTCGCATTTAGTAAGCGTCTATTCAAAGCCATAATTTCTATACTACAATGTTACATGTAGGAATACATTAGATAAGAAGTTTGCTCCATTATACATGCTGGTAATTGCATTTTCTGAAAAATTAAAAATGTAAGTTTTATCAACACTGATGTTCCATGAGCTATTTAAGATGTCGGTACCACCTGACGTGAACAGATACCCCCGCACTTTTTCACAATTTTGGCATGTATAGAATTAGATAAAATCGGGGGGACTTTTCTAGACTTTTCTTCGAGTTTATTCTAGTATACCCCCTTCATTTGTCTGTGTTGTTCTCTTATATCTTAAGTTTTCTTCAATTTTTGGAACAAGATAGTCAGCTTGTTCATATGTCTTATTATATAACATGGCTATCAATTATTGTCATATCAATCATTTGATACCAATTTTAGCTCTCTAGGACTTTTGGCTGCTGAGATATAAACGTTTCTGTTGGTATACCCCCTCTATTTTTCTGTCATTTTAGCTAACATTTTAAGTTCTCATCAATATTCAACACTAAGAAAGCCTAGGTTTTCATAAATCTTATCTTATGATTATAGAACAATACCATAGCAATCATTTGATACCAATTTCGGCTCTCTCTAACTTTTGGTTGCCGAGTTATAAAGATTTTTGGGGGGTATACCCCCTCCACTTTTTTTCTGCGATTTTTCTCTAATATTTATAGTTTTTATCAATATTCGAAAAAAGTAAGTCAGGTTGTTTGTGTGTCTTACCACGTGATTTTAGAACATTATCTTAGCAATTATTTGATACCAATTTCAGCTTTCTAGAGCTGTTTGTCATTGAGATAGTAGCAGTTTTATTGGTATTCCCACTTCGTTTGCAAGTGATTTTTCTCTTATATCTGAAGTTCTTTTATGTATTTGAGAAACAAGAAAGTCAGCTTGTTTATATACTTGTTGCATGGTTATAGAATATTGTCATAGCAATCATTTTATAGCAATTTCAGCTCTGTAGAGCCTTTGGTAACTGAGATATCAGCAGTTTTATTGATATACCCCCTTTTTTGCCAGTGATTTTTCTCCTATATCTTAAGTTTTCTCAAATATTTGAGCAGCAAAAAAGTCAGCTTGCTATATACCTTTTACGTGGTCATAGAATATTGTTATATCAATTATTTGATACCAATATCAGCTCTCTAGGACTTTTGGTTGTTGAGATATATATGTTTCCTTTGGTATACCCTCTATATTTTTCTGTGATTTTTTATCTAATATTTTAAGTTTTCATCAATATAAACACTAAGAAAGTCTATTTTTTCATAAATCTTTTCTTATGATTATAGAACATTACCATAGCAATCATTTGATACCAATTTAAGCTCTCTATATTTTTTGGTTGCTGACGTATTAGGTTTTTTGGTGGTATACGCCCTCAATTTTTCTGTGATTTTTTCTCTAATATTTAAAGTTTTTTATCAATATTCAAAAAACTTAAGTCAGATTGTTTATGTGACTTACCAAGTGGTTTTAAAACGTTATTTTAGCAATCATTTGATACCAATTTCAGCTTTCTAGGGCTTTTTGTCGATGAGATATTAGCAGTTTTATTGGTATCCCCCTTCGTTTGCAAGTGATGTTTCTCTTATATCTTAAGTTCTTTTAAATATTTGAGCAACAAGAAATTCTGTTTGTTTATATACTTGTTACATGGTTATAGAATATTGTCAAAGCAATCATATTATAGCATTTTCAGTCTCTAGAACTTTTGGTTTTTGAGATATATATGTTTCCGTTGGTATACCCCCTATATTTTTCTGAGATTTTTTTTCTAATATTTAAAGTTCTCATCACTATTTCATCAATGAGAAAGTCAAATTATTTATGTTTTTATCACATGATTAAAGAAAGTTATTGTAGCAATCATTGGATACCAATTTCAGCTCTCTAGATCTTCTGGTTACTGATATATTAACAGTTTTCTTGGTATACCCCCTTCGTTTGCCAATGTTTTTTCTCCTATAGCTTAAGTTCTCTTAAATATTCGAGAAAGAAAAAACATATTTTGTTTATATACCCTTTACATGGTTATAGAATATTGTCATAGCAATCATTTGATACCAATTTCAGCTGTCTAGGACAGCTGAGAAATATACGTTTCTGTTGGTATACCCCCTATATTTTCTGAGATTTTTATCTAATATTTAAAGTTTTCATCTATATTCCAACAATGAGAAAGTCAAATTATTTATGTTCTTTGTCTTATGTTTATAGAACATTATTCTTGCAACCATTTGATACCAATTTTAGCTCTCTAGAGCTTTTGGTCACTGATATATCAGCAGTTTTATTGGTATACCCCCTTCGTTTGCAAATGTTTTTTCTTCTATAGCTTAAGTTCTCTTAAATATTCGAGAAACAAGAAAGACATTTTATTTATATACTCTTTACATGGTTATAGAATATTGTCATAGCAATCATTTGATACCAGTTTCAGCTGTCTAGGACTTTTTGTTGCTGAGATATATACGTTTCCGTTGGCATACCCCCTATATTTTTCTGAGATTTTTATCTAATATTTAAAGTTCTCATCTATATTCCGCTCATGAAAAAGTCAAATTAATTATGTTTCTTAACTAATGATTATAGAACATAATTCTAACAATCATTTGATTCAAATTTTAGCTCTCTAGAGCTTTTGGTCACTGAGATATCAGCAGTTTTATTTGTATACCCCCTTCGTTTGCCAGTGATTTTTCTCCTATATCTGAAGTTCCCTTAAGTATTTGCGCTACAAAAGAGTCAGCTTATTGATATATCTAATTGTATAATTATAAAATATTGTTATAGCAATCATTTGATACCAATTTCTGTTCTTTATGACTTTTGGTTCTTGAGAAATACACGTTTTTGTAGGTATACCCCCTCCATTTTCTGTGATTTTTCTCTAATATTTAAAGTTTCCTTAATATTTGAACAGCACAAAAGTCTGACTATTAATGTATCTTATTATGTTGTTTTAGAATGTTATCATAGCAATCATTTGTTACAAACTTCAGCTCTCTATGGCTTTTGGCTGCTGAGCTATAAACGTTTCTGTAGGTATACCCCCTACATTGGTCTGTGATTTGTCTCTAAAATTGAAAGTTCTCATCAATATTTGAACACCAAGAAGGTCAAAATCATTCTGTATTTTTTCACATTAATATAGAACATTATCATAACAATAATTTAATACAAATTTCAAGTCTTTGGAGTTTTTGGTTGCTGAGATATCTGAATTTCGTTGATTTTCCCCTTCGTTTATCTGTTATTTTTCTCTAATATCTGAAGTTTTTTTTAATATTTGAGCCTTAAGATAGCCAGCTTGTTTATATATCTTATTACATGGTTATAGAGCATTGTCATAGCAATCATTTGATACCAACTCAAGCTCTTTAGAGCTTTTGGTTGCTGAGATATAAACAACTGTGCTGGTATTCTCCATTTTCTGTGATTTTAGTCTAATACATGAAGTTTTCATTAATATTCGAACACCAGGAAGTCAGTTTGTTAATTATATCTTATTACATAGTTATATAGCATTGCAAAAGCAATTATTTGATACCTATTTCTGCTTTCTAGGTCTATCAGTAGCCAAGATACATGTGGTAATATAGGTGTACCACCTTACTATCTGCGCTTATTAGGGGTTGTATTGAACACTCTGTGATTTTAGGTGACACAAATGGGCATTAAAGTGATCCTCTGACCAAACTGGCACCCTTGAGCATTTGTTCTAAGGGTTCAAATTACATCCTACCCAAACCAAACCCTTCAAATCGCAATATAATTATTTTCCCTTTGTAAATCCTGATTTTCATCATTTTCATTAATATTCATGAAAATGCAAATGAGATGTTTTTCATTTAGGCCCATGGCATCAAAAAATTTGTCAAATAGAACAATTGATACAATAACAAGGAGCCACAATGATAGTTTAGGCCAGAAATTAGTTTTTTTATGGGATAATTGATTTTTAACTTTTTTTTTTTCATTTTAATGTTTTAATGAAAATTCATGAATATGCAAGTAAGACAATTTCCATTACTTATCATAGGATAAAAGGAATATGTCTAAGCTTAAGAATGAGGCCAAGTTCAATGGTCTAGGATAAAAAACAATTAAGATATTTTTCAATTTTCTATGTGTACCCCCATTATTGACGCAAAAATTGAATATTTAGAGTAATTTAATAAAACATAGCGTAAAACGCAAACGCCTCAACTTTCAGATGGCAGAAAACAAGATTTTATAGCTTTTTCAATGTACTTTTAGAGAATAATAGTGTAGAAATTCCCCTTGGGGAGGAAAGGGATAGCTAGAAGACTATTCCCTACCGTTTTTTGTGTTAAAATGACGTTTTTATTTTAATTATGGGGTATCGTAAATAACGTGTCGTTTCACCATTAAAGCTACCAGCAATGCAAGTCCCCCCGATTTTTTTTACAAGTCTACAAGCATAGTCCTACATGAAAATCATAAGGGGATTTGTTCAGGCCAGATGGTACCGACCCCCAAAATTTACGGTATTGGCTCATGGACCATGATACACTTAAAGTATTCATGTTGGATTGCTAAATAAAGTAGATCCGCCACTGATCATCATAGACATGATAGAGTAGCACAATGGCATAGCGTGTATGCCTCTGAATCGAGAGATTCCGGTTTCAAAACCTTCCACGTTACTTTCGGGTTATATATGTCACTGAAGAAGACACATATTTACTCTCACATAGAACTGATACAACCACATAGTGTGACGGGATAGCTTCCCTTGGTAAAATAGTATTAGCGGCATATTTAGTGATGGTAATATGCAAATTAGAAACTCGAAACCGTCAGGATCACATGTCCGTGTAACGTATACCCCTTTGAACCCCACTTTTATATAGCAAAACTGGGGTATGCAGGGGTATAGCTATTTTTCTTATTTTTGCTCCAAAACATAGATTGTGGGTACACGTTAGAACCGCCTCACCAATCTATGTTTTAAGCAAAAATAAGAAAAATATCAAATTTTCTCTTCTGAAAATTTTCATTTTTTACAACTTTAAAAATCGCTGTATATTGCATGGGCAAGTTTTCGGAATGCTTTGTGAATCGAGTAGCTGGTATTGACTATATAGCGCAGTAGACTACCCTTGGTGGGTGAGCATGTTTTTACACTGACGGGGTTTCTGTGGCTGGGCTCGGCTGTTCGTTACATTTGGTGGCAGCGGTGGGATAATGACAACTGCCAGACCGGGGTTGCCTTACCCATGAAGTCCCCAGGCCAAGACTCGGGGCGAGTCTTCTCGGAGGGGGAAGTAGTGTGACGGGATAGCCTCCCTTGATAAAATACGTTGGTGCGACGTATTAGCGGCATATTTATTGCTTGTAATATGCAAATTAGAAACTCGAAACTTTGCGAATCGAGTAGGTGTTGACTATAAGGCGGTAGGTTAGCATGTTTTTCCATTGACGTGGTTTGGTGTGGCTTGGTTCGGTTAACGTTACAATAGTACTGATACAACGCCTATTTAGTGTTCCACTCCGTCACGGCATAACTGAAAAATATTGACTAGGCCATTAATCAATAGCTTAAACCACTCCACTGCTCACCTTGGTCCCGGTCTGCGGAATCCAGCCTGAACTCGACCACACCGTAGTCTCCGTTACAGGTCCGGACATCCACCATGTCATCATTATTATTATCATTATTATTATCATCATCATCAGCAGCAGCAGAAGTGTGATGATGATGATGATTTTATTACCCTGATCCCGGTCTACCGAGTCGAGCCTGAACCCGACCACGCCGTAGTCTCCGTCACAGGTCCGGACGTCCATCATGTCGTTATTATCATTATTATTACTTTTATTATTATTATTATTATTATTATCGTCATCATCGTCATCATCAGCATCAGCAGCAGTATGATAATGATGATGATTTTATTATTACCCTGATCCCGGTCTGCCGAGTCGAGTCTGAACCCGACCACGCCGTAGTCTCCGTCACAGGTCCGGACGTCCATCATGTCATCATTATTATTATTATTATTATTATCATCATCATCGTCATCATCATCAGCAGCAGTATGATGATGATGATTATTATTATTATTATTATTATTATTATTATTATTATTATTACCCTGATCCCGGTCTGCCGAGTCGAGCCTGAACCCGACCACGCCGTAGTCTCCGTTACAGGTCCGGACATCCACCATGTCATCATTATTATTATCATTATTATTATCATCATCAACGTCATCATCAGCAGCAGCAGCAGCAGTATGATAATGATGATGATTTTATTACCCTGATCCCGGTCTGCCGAGTCGAGTCTGAACCCGACCACGCCGTAGTCTCCGTCGCAGGTCCGAACATCCATCATGTCATTATTATCATTATTATTATTATTACTTTTATTATTATTATTATTATTATTATTATTATTATTATTATTATTATTATTATCATCATCATCGTCGTCATCATCAGCAGCAGCAGCAGCAGTGTGATGATGATGATGATGATTTTATTACCCTGATCCCGGTCTGCCGAGTCGAGTCTGAACCCGACCACGCCGTAGTCTCCGTTACAGGTCCGGACATCCACTATGTCATCATTATTATTATCATTATTATTACCATCATCATCGTCATCATCATCATCAGCAGAAGCAGTGTGATGATGATGATGATGATTTTATTACCCTGATCCCGGTCTGCCGAGTCGAGTCTGAACCCGACCACGCCGTAGTCTCCGTCGCAGGTCCGAACATCCATCATGTCATTATTATCATTATTATTATTATTACTTTTATTATTATTATTATTACTATTATTATTATTATTATTATTATTATTATCATCATCATCGTCATCATCATCAGCAGCAGCAGTGTGATGATGATGATGATGATTTTATTACCCTGATCCCGGTCTGCCGAGTCGAGTCTGAACCCGACCACGCCGTAGTCTCCGTCACAGGTCCGGACGTCCATCATGTCGTTGGTGTGATCCGTCAGAGAGATACACAGGGAGTAGTAGATCCGGCAATGACCAGCATTGACACCCACCTGAATATACGTGGTGAAGAAGAAAATAAACATGTCTGAGCCAAAAAAAAGGACACGACTCCATGTTTAATATTGTTATCTCTACAATGGCTGTCATTGAGATACATTGGGAGTATTGTAAAGTTCCCACCCAGCGGGCACATGACATCATAATGACGTCATATCGACGTCGATGCGACGTCATGACGTCACATCGACGTCGATCTGACGTCATTATGACGTCTTGTGCCTGCTGGGCAGTGAACGTTATGCACTAGTCATTTGTAACCACGCTCCCCTCCCATCCCCGGGGGAGGGCGAGGATAGCCGTGGAAATAAGCGGGGCTTTGACCAAAAGGGAAATATCTGGGTTTGCTTTATAGAGGCAAAAGGGCCGTGCAGGCTCTGGGAGAAACCGCAGTGATTTTTTACTAAGCAGTCCTCGCATGGTGGGGCTTTTAGCGGATTTGCTGGGTCAAACGTGGTTACAAATGACTTGTGCATTAGGCAAAATAAACAAATTTTGAACAAATCTAAGTGAGTTTCACAGAAAAAAAGAAGATTAAGCAGTGGCCAGCATGCAGCTCTCAGGCAACAATATATATGAGCAGGTGCGTGAGAAAACCAACAATTTTGGTTCCGACCAGGTCAGACACAAACCGGCCTGTACAGCCAAAGAAGAAGACTAGAAGCTTGAAATTTCAGGTATAAGAAAAAGAGGAATTGTACTATCCGTGTAGCGAAAACAAAGGCGCTGATCAGCTGATCTGCGCCTTGGTTTCCGCATATGTGGATTGTTGGTTTTCTGGTGCAGCGGCTCATATTCAATTCTGGATAAATCTCGCGGAAATACACAGGGAGTAACAGATTTGGCAGTGACTACTATCTGCAAGACGTGAGACTTACGGACAAAATCTCAGGGACATACCCCCAGCAGGCACATGACATCAGAATGACGTCAGATCGATGTCGATGTTCTGACGTCATGTGCCCGCTGGGACCACAGGGTTTAGTAGATCTGACGGAGACAAGCATTTACAAGAATGGAACCTTTGGACAGACTTACTGCACATGGCTACATTTGCAAACTGAAGAAATTGTGTTGGCAATAAAAGAAGAAGAAAAAAAACGCTACCTGATGATGTGCTGTTTATTGTTTAGTAAGATGTGTCTCAAATAAGGTTTTATAACAGACCGTCAATGCAGATTTTGTAAAATGACAAGAATCGAGCATTTCCGGAAACTAGGAAGATGTGTTCAATGGCATGAACAAATGCCGAAGGCTTGTCAAGAAAAAAAAACCTGTTATGACATAAGGCACTACCTTTGTCGCGACGCTCTACTCCCATTGTGCAGATAATTTTAAAATGTGCATATATGACAGCTTCCTCACCCTGGTGACCATAGCCGACCATTACCATTATGGAAAGTTAGTTTATCAGTTAGTACAATGCAGCGCGTGTTGAAACGTGACGGCGACGTAAAACTACTAGTATATTGAAAGTTAATTAATTGATCAATAAGTATAATGCAGCAGCGCGTGTATGCAACGTCACGATGACGTCAATATTTCGGGTTCCGGTTGACGAAAGATTTTTTCTGTCAATGTACAGAAGAGCAGAATAGAACAGAACATTTTTACCACTTTCTACCATAAGAAAAACATGTCCATGCAAAGAACACCCCCTTAAACCCCACTTTTATATAGTAAAACTGGGGTTTGCAGGGGTGTACCTATTTTTCTTATTTGGCTCCAAAACGAAGATTGTGGGTACTCGTTAGAACCGCCTCGCGGCGGTTGGTTCTAACGTGTACTCACAATCTATATTTTGTACTGATCAAGTTACCTGTGCGTTTCCCGCGTTCTGTACCTCGCCATATAAAAATATTGCAAACGTTGCATTCTTGTTGGAAACCAGTAGGGCTTGAAATGTATGAGTTTTCTGAAATAAAAATTAAGAAATCATGCCCATCATGCAATACACAGATATTTTAAAGTTGTAAAAAATGAAAATTTTCTTCTGAAAATTTTTGAGATTTTACTTATTTTAGCTCAAAACATAGATTGTGGGCACTCGGTAGAACCGCCTCGCCGAGGCGGTTCTAACGTGTACGCACAATCTATGTTTTGAGCAAAAATAAGAAAAATATCAAAATTTTTCCCAATTTTTTTTTCAATTTTTGCTCCTGAAAAAGTTCTCTATATATTGCATGTGCAATTTCCATAATAAAATATTTGGCATAATGTGATACACTAGAGATAGGATTGATTTAATGTCTGGCGCTGAAAAAGAAAATCCATAAATAGAAATGGAAAGTAGCCCATATTCATTACGAAAACTTGCCCATGCACTATATTTACTCCAAAACATAGATTGTGGGTACACGTTAGAACCGCCTCGGCGAGTCGGTTCTAACGAGTATCCACAATCTTTGTTTTGGAGCAAAAATAAGAAAAATAGGTATACCCCTGCAAACCCCAGTTTTTCCATATAAAAGTGGGGTATATGGGGTTATTCATTACACGGAAATGTTATCATGATGATGACGATCCATAAATAGAAATGGAAAGTAGCCCATATTTACAAGATTTATTGGTGCTAAAGTTTGTAAAAACTGATCTCTCAGTTAACCGCTAAGACAAAACATAGATGAAGCATTAAATACATTGAGTCTATGAGTAGAACCATTTTAGGGCTAAGTCACTGACTATTTTAATTAGCATAGCAATAAAGGATATTGGCATAGCAATTAGGGATATCTAATTAGCATACCAATTAAGCTCGGCTATCTTAATTAGCACATAGCAGTAAAAGATATCTAATTGCCATTATCAATTAAGGGTACCTATCTGCATTTTTGACATCAGTTTGCTATCACCGATGGCCTTATGCAAGATTTGTTTTGTAAGCAAATCTATTTGTGGTGCTAGCAACTCCCATTCTGTGTGTGCAAAATTATACCATATTTGCTAGGCTTTCAACACACTATGAATTATAATTGCAAGCATCTTAGATTTTAGTCAATTTTAAACTTCTTCATGCGAAATGATTTAATTTAGATATGTAAATCATTTTGACATTGCGCAGTCAACTATCCTAATCAAGTAGTTGTAAAATGCTATCGATCCAGTGGATCTAATTAGCATTTTAATTAGCTTCAGAAATACTAATTAGCATTTTAATTAGCTTCAGAAATAATTAAACCCAGTGTCTCAGATAATTAGCATTTACTGCTACTTGACGAAACTTTAAAGATCTTATCTAACGGCTAGATCTCGTGCAGATGTAACTGATAAAAATTATCTTTTAAAATAATCAGAGCTAATTATCTCTGCGGTGTTCCTCGACGAAAACATTGCAGTTTGCGAATGTCCATTCAGCAATTTGTGTCATCTTTATCTAATGACCTACTTTTCCTTGATGCCTTTAGTTACATCATTTATCATTCGTGAAATCTTTGAACAACTTAAAAACATATTTTACAACATGCTGTGACTTACTTCCTTATCTAACTTTTCTCTGTCTCTAATAAACATAATTTTGGAAACATGATAACAATAAATTATCATAGTGGACTTTTTGGACCTGTATCTTGGCTTTTAATATTTTTGACGAATAACTTCAGCCAAATCTTCTCTGACAAACCTCATAATTTTACATTCCCGTATATATTTTATCATTTGTTCGATCGTCTAACATGTTTTAAAATCAAATTCATTTATAAATATTACTACACATGTACTGTAGAGTTTTTTATCGGTTTTTGAAATCAGTTAACATCTAGTATATTTTTACGTATGTATCAATTTAATCAAATGTAAAATTCAAGGACAATTATTTGCAAATAAAATCTAATTCATTTATATCTTTTGAAAATTGTCTGAATGAATAAACTGATAACGACATTATCAGTGATGACGCAGCCAGCGTGCATGCGGTGATTGTATTTTATTTTGAAACCTTACTCGACGCAAAATAATCCGAAACAAAATGGCGACCACTTTTTGGTCGAAATTTCGATCAAAATGACACGCTTATTGCTGTGCTTAAAACAATAGCGGCTATACGGTACAGCTAGATCCGCCTTGTCCAGGATTTCATGTTACCGTGTAACACTGACACGCCACATGACAAACTTTTTCAACGAAAACGACACAAAACAATATTGCCTGTCACAGCTTTCCCTTGAATTTCCCATTTCAGAGGGTGCCATTTATTTTAGAACAAAAAATTGTTCACACTCGGATCTTGTATTTGACCGTACGTAAGTCATCTAGATAGATTTGACCGTGTTGAGGCTAATTCTGTGTATTGGAGAAGATCGTTTTACGTCACACCACATGTGTAAAGTCGGCGGTCGTTTTTGAAGTATTTCTGTGGTGTAAACAGTCACATCATGACACGCTCTTCTCTGTAAATCAAAATGTGTGATACTTTAAATGTTGTCAACTTTCTCCATTTTGTGGAAAGGATTTAATTAATCAGTTTGGTGAAATTTCATCATGTAATTCTGGATTTACCAAACCATCATTCCATGGACATGAGGAGTGGGTGGGGGAAGGTCATGTAATACTCTGAAACTGCTACCTTCCTGAGATAATGTATGGGGTGTACACCTGGCAGATTAGACATGTGAGACTCTAGCACTGCTCGTAAGTACCCACAAATACATGTATGTTTATAACAGCATAGCTCTATCCACAATCGTGACAATGGTCTCTAAAAGATCTTTGTGGAACCCTTATTGCACCAGTCATTTGTAACCACTGCCCCCTCCCCCCCCCCCCCCACCTACGGGGAAGGGTAGGGGAAAGCTGGGCCAAAGTGCAGGGCAGTTACTTTTCGAGTGTCCCCGCAGTGTAGGGGAAATGACGGGGTTGACAATAGGATCCTAACCCCAGGGAGATTTTGTACTGCAAAGGGCAGGGCAAAGAGCAAAGTTTTGACCTCATTGTTTGCCCCCTGGGGGTTGGGCTTATAGCAGGGCACTGAAAGCTTATCATAATCCCCGCCCTTCACCGTAGGTGGCGGAGCAGTGGCTACAAATGTCTTGTGCGTAAACTGGCGTGAACAGGTGAACCACCATGAACCACAGCAGAAATGAGAAATTAATAAATCTGGTCTAAGCTTCTCTGTACATTTTAAGGCCACTTCTGTTGTGGTTCTATTTCTATGTTTTTGTTGTCTTTGCTCGTGTGTGTGTGAGTATGTGTGTGTGTGTGTGTGTGTGTGTGTGTGTGTGTGTGTTGTTGTTGTTGTTTTATGGCTTTTTTTAACATATTAACAAGTGTGGTGTATTAATGAAGAAAAGCTGTGTATTAATCATTATCAGTCTATTCTTGTGGGTATGCAGTGTTAGTACTCTGCTGTTACATTAGGAAAACATGCCCTTGTAACATACATTTTCTTATGTTGTTAAGATTGAAAATTTTCACCGGTAAATTTTTAATATACTTAACGACACTTCCAACGCTACCGATACAGTTTTTGCTATAATTTCAAAACTACTCAAGATATTGAAATGAAAATTGCAGGGACGATAGAAGGATTCATGAGACGTGTACGGAAGGCAAAATTATGCCAGCAGACTTTTATAAAGAAATGCCCCGGGCGTTTGGACACACCACACCTCATTTTCAAAAGTCACAAAACCATGTATAACGAACAAAGATCGTTACACCAGTTCCTCCGTATTTTTCTTCTCGTTTTGTTTTCTCTTTATGCCACAGCACATGGAAGAAAGAACATTTCTCAGAAAAACAAATTCTATGCACGGACTCACTGGGGTATGCGTCTGATTCACGACGCTGCGACGTTTCTTACAGCACGCAAGATTGTAAACCTTACAACTGCAAGCAAACAGAGTTAATGTTTTAGCCATCCAAATCACGGACCTAAATAAATCTACCATATCTAACCCTTATCTTGGAAGTTCTCAGCTGTGTAGTAAGGAGATGGTACCCTGCTAATGTTATACAGTTTGAACAATTTATTTGTAAGGGGTGGGTGAAAGGGTATGTATGCGGTACGTGGCTTCGGTGTGTAGTCGAGTAAGTGGCGGCCTAACTAGGTTATTTGATTGGATCTGATGAATATTTGTTGTGATAGTTTAGTTTCAACTATTTTGTTTGTTGTTATCTTTTTTTTCTTCTTTTTTATGACTAAACGATAACAATAAATACAGTATGGCAATAAATTGTAGGTTTATTGCTGAAATAATGTTTTGTTTAATCCTTCAAGTTTTGCGACTTTTGAAAATGAGGTGCGGTTTGTCTAAACGCTCGGAATGATTCTTAATAAAGGTCCGCTGGCATGATTTTGCCTTCAGTACACGCCCCATGAAATTTTCTAACATCCCTGCAATTTTCATTTCAATATCTTGAGTGGTTTCAAAATTATTGCAAAAACTCTGTCGGTAGCGTTGGAAGTGTCGTTAAGTATATTTGTCTTATTTTTGCTCAAAACAGAGATTGTGGGTTTACAAAGAACCACCACGGCGAGGCGGTTCTAACGAGTACCCACAATGGAGCTTTGCTTTGGAGCAAAAATAAGAAAAATACTAGGTATACCCCTGCATACCAAAGTTTTATTACCGTATATACGAAAAGTGGGGTTTGAAGGGATATACTTTACACAGACATGTTATCCTGATGTCAATGCTGATTTATATTTACTTCTGGAAACAGGAAATATTAGAGAATTTTGGGGAACATCAATTTTCCCTGTCTCTTTGGACAGTATTTGTGGGGTCAATGGCTTCCAACAGGGTTCAAATAAACAGTTTTTGTGGGCTAGGGAAAAATATATGCGTTACCATACGCACCAGTCATTTGTATCCCCAGCCCCTATGTGACCGGGGATAGCTGCACAGCGGGCTTATGTGCCGGGTTATAACCTCCGATGAGTGTCGAAGATATGACAGGATACAGTCACATTTAATTCAAATGAACTAGTAGTTGTATCTTTCGTATTTTACTACTTTTCTAGTCTGGCTTTTATGCCCTGCTTTTTCCTGGCACCATAGTGACTGTGGATACAAATGGCTGGTGAATTACTACATACCATGCAACTTTATTAAACATGATTTCAATTATCTTTCAGAGGTCTGAGGCATGCAAGGAATGTGATGTGATCCCTTGACATGGTCAACAACATGATGTGAATACCCAGGAAAATTCTGCACTGCGAAATAAACAATAGAAACAACTGTTAAAGTAGAGAAAAAGGCTAACATGGCCTTGGAATTTATACCACACTTTTATATATATAGTAAAACTGGAGTGTGCATGGGTGTACCTATTTAAGCTATTTTTCTTATTTTTGATCCAAATGTTTTTGTCTATGGGTACTTGTTAGACCCACTTCACCGAGACCATTCTAACATGTAGTACCCACAATATAGGTTACAGCAAAAAACAACCGGCATCTTTCAATTAAAATCTTCATGGGTGTGTTTTCGTATTGTATCATGGTTTAATTTAGACTTGAAGTTTTGGATTTTGGAAGAAGAGGAATTGTACTATCCCTGTAGTGGAAACAAACCCACTGATCACTGCACAGCTGATCTGTGCCTTTGTTTTCACCTAGGCTAAAATGGAATCTCTCATGACGCAGCTCATATATGAACTCGAGATAAACAAGGCCTGTAAAAAAGTGGTTTTGTTTGTTTGGGGTAACATCTTGGAAAACTTAAGGTAGGGTTACTATAAAGGTGCATATTTATTTATTAATTTTATTTTATTCTCTTATTATTTTTTCTGTTGAAAGTCATTAATTTACCATAAATACTGTTGTTTTCTTCAATTTCTTAGAAATATTGAGATAAAAAAAATAGGATTCACCAAAAAATCTAGGTAGGGTCAGGTTACCCTAAACACTCCCTTTTTTAGCTCACCTGAGCCGAAGGCTCACAGGTGAGCTTATAGTATACCCATGTCCGTCGTTCACAATTTCAAAGATCTTCTCCTCTGAAACCGCTTGGTCAATCAAAGCCAAACTTCATATGGAGCATCCTTAGGAAGGGGGAACGAAAGTTTATATAAATGGTCCAGGTCACATGACCAAGATGGCCGCCATGGCTATAAATAGCAAAAACCTTTAAAAATCTTCTCCAGAACCAGTGGGCCGATTTCCACGAAACTTGGTATGTAGCATCGGGGACGCGGGCCCATCATAGTTTATATAAATCATGACCCTAGGATGACCTTGAACTATTTTACGGCAAGGTCAACTTAGGTCTCCAATGCATTTAAATGGGAAAAAATGGTAAAACACTATTTAATGGGTAAAACTTACTGGAAATAGGCAAATGGACAAAAGATTAATGTTAATGGAAAATTTTAGCCCCTGGGGGGTTGTCTGCCCCTGCCCCGGGGCTATATACATGCATATTTTCATAATAATGAAACATCTTCTCTCCTGAAACCACTTGGCCAATCAAAGCCAAACTTCATATGGAGCATCCTTGGGAAGGGGGAAAGAAAGTTTATATAAATAGTCAAGGTCACATGACCAAGCTGGCCGCCATGGCTATAAATAGAAAAAAAACCTTTAAAAATCTTCTCCAGAACCAGAAGGCCAATTATTTTGAAACTTGGTGTGAAGCATCAGTGACTAGAGCTCTACAAAGTTTTTATAAATCATGACCCTGGGATGACCTTGACCTATTTTACGGCAAGGTCAACATAGGTCGCTCATGCATTTGAATGGGGAAAAGTGTTTAAATGTCATTTGTAGGGGAAAACTTGCAGGAAATGGGCAAATGGACTTAAGATTGATGATTCTGAAAAAAATTGGACCCCAGGGGTCTGTCTGCCCCCACCCCGTGGCAATATACATGTATATTACAGTGATATTCAAAGAGCTTCTTCTCTGAAACTGCTTGGCCAATCAAAGCCAAACTTTATGAGGAGCATTGTTAGGAAGTGGGATTGAAAGTATATATAAATGGTCAAGGTCACATGACCAAGATGGCTGCCATGGCTATAAATAGCAAAAACCTTTAAAAAACTTTTTCTCCAGAACCAGAAGGCCTATGATTTTGAAACTTGGCATGAAGCATCAGGCAAAGGGACATCTACAAAGTTTATATAAATCATGACCCTTGGATGACCTTGACCTATTTTACGGCAAGGTCAACTTACATGTAGGTCGCCCATGCATTTGAATGGGGAAAATTGTTAAAATGTCTTTTGAAGGGCAAAACTTGCAGTAAATTGGCAAATGGACTGCAGTTTTATGTTTTCAAAAAGAAATTGACTCCAGGGGTTGCTCTGACCCGGCCCTGGGGTTATATACATGTATAGTACCATTCTAGTCAAACAAGTTTATTGGTATATATCTCGGGTTTCAGGTGAGCGTTTACAGGACCATTGGTCCTCTGGTTATTTTAGGCCTAAAATATATATGCTCACAGCTGACTTGAGAAATAAAAGAAAATGTGTTTTTATTATAACAATGGCCAACTCAGAAATCCAGAAGTCATTTCTTATGAACCAGTTTAAGTATGGAAATCTGAGCTTCGTTGTTGTAGAAATTGACCGATATTTAACATGGGCGTAATATTCAGAGGGGGGACAGGGGGTCCGGACGGCCCCTAGAATTGCCAGATTATTAGTTTTGCCATGTTGAAATTTTCCGTCAGACCCCTTCTGGGAATTTTGACCCCCCTGAGAAAATTTTCTGGATCTGCGCATGTTTTATGTCAAAAACATTGATCACAGGCAGAGCTACACACAAAGGAGGTTTTCCTTCTGAATCCCTTGTTATAATATGCAATTATTGTATATAACGCTTTGTTTGTCTTGTTATATGTTGTATGTACAGAATTAAAAGTTTAAACCATAGAAGTTTCATGCATATATTAATTCATCAAAGCCACAACCAAGCTAGATTCACACAACACCTTATAGCCTGGTTTTACAAACAGAGAAGGTTTCTACATACATGAAGTTGAAGAATACGAGGAAATGTTCTGTAAATTTTTGAACCCAGTACTCATTACAGTTCGATCAGTAGTGTGTACGTCTGAATTAATCTTGAAGCTGTAAAATCGCAAATGAAATACTTTATACATGTGATACTTCCATTGATTTTCTTAAATCTACATTCTATATACGTTTTTCAAATTCCTCCATCAAATGAAAGAAAAAAATCTCTGATGCATCTTAAACTCATCACATGTATGACTGGTGGCCCCAGGTTATAAAACTTCTTTCATGCTCAACTCAGCTGAGACTAAAATTTATCCTGCTCATAAATGTTAAAATGCCAACAATTGATGGCATTTTAATATTTATTAGCAGAATAAGTTACTAGTTTTTGAGTTTTGAACCTGAATTTTCCCATTTTTTTTACCATTTCAACATTTATAAGCAGTTGAAATTTTATGCTCACCTACGCTGAGCTTGAAAAACGTCTTATAGCCTCAGGGCCTGGACTGATCATTTGAGATTCTTGACACAGCCTCATATGTTTACTACCAGACTGAAAACAACAAATCAAACTACATGTATTAGAAATGACACAAGCTTGATTTCTAGAAACACTGGACAATATCAGTCATAATAGTGTGGCAATTACTGAACATATTTACCTCATCTGAGCCTTCAGGCTTACTAGGTGAGCATTCAGCATATCTATGCTCTGGTGTCCCTCAACCATTTCCAAAAATGATAAGTACACAGAGAATCGCAGAGAAGGGGGCATAATCACCTTGAGGTCATTGACAACAGACAGTGCCATAAAAGTTGTGGCATTGAGCAACTCACAAGCCATTACACAGTTCCTGAGCCTGAGCATGGAGGTTAAATCAAAACCTCCATGGCCTGAGGCTTGGATTTATATGTTTGCGTAAGGTAATAGTCAGATATATTTATCAACTCAGTACAAAATAAAAAGAAAATGATGATAAATGTGTCAGTCTAACATATTGTCCCCTATATAGGATCTACCGACAATCTCAAGCAGCATTGCTACCTTTTTCAACATTGGTATTTTCCTCAAAGCTTTTACTTGTGTTCTAAAAATAGTATCAAACTGCGACAATTTCCAATTTGGCTTTACTTTTCTCAAATATTTCTCGATAAAATTGAAATCTGAATGAAAGTGGCAATGTTTTATACAGCATCGGTTGAAATGAACCGTATTTGACGGATTAATAGCGATTATGCTATCATTTTTTCATAAAAGTTCAACCAATTTGGGCCTAATTTTGGGGCATAAACGCCATTCTCATCGTCAGTACCAATTTTCTTTTTTAGAACAAAAATTTGTTCACACCGATCATATCGTGATTCATGCATCAATATTCTCTCAAAAGATTGAATTTTCAGAAAATATGGGTCTCGACACGGGAGAAAATCAAATACTCGTTAAATAAACGATTTAACACGACTGACATTTTCGACAGTTGACTCGCGAAGGAAAATCCCCTAAATCGATGCGCCGACAAACTGTCATGACAACAAAGCAGCTTCACAGGGCGGATTTAGCATTGCTTAAAATGGGCTGCGTGTTTGATGAAAATCAGTTTCGTCTTTGGTACACACGAACGGAATTATTTAAGGCACTGTCTCTCGCTTCAAAGTGGATGGCTTAATTTTCGAACGTTTTTGGTTGCTACGATTTTGATTATATCATTGCGCCTTGGCTACGCATCCCGACTGTATGTAATACTGCGCTTTATCTTGCGTTTTGACACTCGGTTAAATCACAACTTCTTGTCATCTAAAAGCAATTCACCTACCCACGCTCATCAGTGCAACTTAGCTTTGAAAAATATATATACTATTTCTACCACACTAATGCTTGATATCATATATTAAATCTTCTAACATGACATGCTTATTTAAAAACCAAATCTATATAAGCACGAAAAAAACTACCCAATGGGTCACCCGACTAATCAACAGACTATGCCGGCGGGCGGTGGAGTTACTCTAAAATGTCCACAAAGACAGACTATCCTCTTCTAGTACTCTTCTGACCCCCCCCCCCCCTCTACCTCATTACAGCCAAATTGTCTTATAAAGTGCGCTGTGTTTTCTCTCGTGAGTATGATATATTTTCCCATCTCATGACGTTGTATTTCAATACTAAAATGATACGGTATTTTAATATATTCATTTTTTTCACGTGTTATTAACTCTCAATCTGCAACGGAGGAAGCAATTTAAATAGTGATTGTTTAATAACAAGCTCTTCGCATACAACTAGTAGAAAAGTTTCAGAGGGAATGCATTAGCATAATCCATGGTTGCAGTTTGATATGTCTCCGGCACATACCTTTGAAAATTGTCTCATTTGTTATCTTTGCCTGATTGTTGGGTCCTATTCCTGATATAATGACTTTGGTAAACTATCATCTATTCCCTTTTTGATCACATCGACACAATTACAACTGTAATAAATTATAACTAAATTTTCAGATGGTTATTGTCATTGTTATTATAGAAAATACGTTTACTTATTTTTTTTTCTCCATTATTTCCGTATTGAAATCAGATTGTATTGCTCTAATAGTTACAGGAAGTCAAGTGATAGATTGGTATTTATATCGTTTTGTAGTGCTCAAACCTGTATATCTGAATATCGTTAACATTTTCTTTTGAAAAATTTTATCGGCTACAAATCGCAATTTCTTGAGATTCGTCATATATCGTTTAAAGTAAAATTAAATCGACTGACATAATAAATACTGTTATGTAAAGACATTCATCCAGCGAAGACCCAGATCAGCTATGGCAATATATTTACCGGAATCATTTTGTATGACGCGACAAATAGTCATTTATACAGCCAAGACCTAGATTGGAATGGGCAATCTATACATTTAAAGATAAGATAAGCATCCCAATGTTTCAGCTGCATTAGCGCAACCATTTTTGGAAAAAATGTCATCACATCAAACTGATGGTTGTTATGATTAATGAGAACTTCGTACATGACAGGCTAATTTGAAAACATAATTATGAAGATCAGAAAAATTACAAACGGACCTAACTGCTCGCCTGACAGCGAAACTAGCATTGTATGGGACCAACAGACGAGCGTAGGATAAAACGTCCACGATCGTCGTTAGGACTCATAAAGCCTCCTCACTGACTCATGGTTGTTATGATTATTGAGAACTTCGCACATGACAAGCTAATTTGAAAACATAATTATGAAGATCAGAAAAATTACAAACGGACCCAACCGCTCACCTGACAGTTAAACTAGCTTTGTATGGGACCAACAGACGAGCGTAGGATAAAACGTCCACGATCGTCGTTAGGACTCCTAAAGCCTCCTCACTGACTCCTCAAATCCTCCTCACTGACTCCTCAAATCCTCCTCACTGTCTCCTCAAACATTCCCAACGTTACGCATTCATTCATCCAGCGACGACCCAGAATAGCCGAGGTATTACAGTGTGTTTGCAACACATTCAATGTCGAGTCGGCATGTTAATACTTGTTTTTCTGCCCTTGTACTCTCCTATGGGCTATTATATAAAGAACAACAACGCACAATCTTTACCTCATTCGATGGAAAATTGTCAATGTGTATACTTACGTTTGAACCCTTCGGTAAAATAACATAACATATAAATATATTAAAAGTATATTTTAAGACAAATCGACATGTTCACCTGCCATGCTTGTTCGAAAGTGTTCAAAAGGGGAGATAACTTGAGTCGTCACCTTAGAACGGTCCATGCTGACTTACAACCGGTCGAAATGACGGATGAAGACGATAGTGCGGACGAAGATGTGGCCAGCGACGCAATTGATGACCAAGTATCAAACAGCCCTGGATGTTGAAGATGAAACTGATATCGATGAACAGGAGGATATGGAGGACCCGTGGAAAATGTTGGTAGAGGATGCATTCGATAAATGCCAGTTTGAGTTTGATGAAAGGGTGAATGCGTATATGACCGCTCATGGCGTTGACCAAGGCAATGCGAGGGAGCGAATATACAGAAATATGCTACCCGCCTTCCGAAAAGCCATGGCTGACGCTTTTGTCAATGTTATTTTATGGTTTCATGCGATGCAAAAAGAACCCATTTACTTATCCATCAAGAAAACCGTGTCAAATTTAAAATATATGGATGACTACAATACTGAGGAAGCTTGGAAGTCGGCAGCGAAAACACGCAAGTTTCTGTTCGATGGAATTTTGAAGAAATACGAACCGCCGGAAATAACAAATGCAGAAACGGACGATGAAGATGTTGATGGGACAGATACAGCGAACGAAAAGGAGACAAATGTCCCAAGAATCCAAAAAGGCAGGGGTATTGTCAATACAAAGAAATCAATTACCGTTCCACTCGTAAGTAACGCAGAGCAAGTGAATTTAATGGCCAAATCGCAATTGCTACGGGCAGGACAAAAAAGAGGATATGATGGATTTACCCCAGCAGATACGGTTCTGATGGAAGCAGTAGTAAAACAGTCTAGGCGCGCTCCTTCGTCAGTAAATACATTGAGTTGACGGAACAACAGATGATTTGAATAAACACATAACTAGAACTGACGTAATTCTAAGTACTGATGAACCATTTAATGGTCCCAAGCCATTAGTTATATTTGGCTTACACTATACTGGCAATAAAATAGGTTTAAATGAAACAGTAGTTCCGTTTCTTTTCTGAATGCATATAACAACCAACCCCCCCAACTTGTCCCATCACATACTTACTATTCGATTCGTCATCTCTTTCCCTTACTCTTTATTTTTCTTTCCGTGACCGAATAAAAATATAACTGAGATCCTTTAAGAGCAGTGGACATATTAATGAGAAAGGGGATGGGCCATACCGCTTTATACATCGCTTTAAACATCTAAAAGTCTAAATTGTTTGAGGGTTTCGTACATTTGAGACTGAATTTACAGGCTAAGAGGATTCACTCAAATGATTTGTATGTATCAAATCTTCTATCTATCCTCTCTCTCTCTCTCTCTCTCTCTCTCTCTCTCTCTCTCTCTCTCCATTTTCTATACTTTAAATATTAAACCACCTTTTCATGATATTATGTATAGAACACCTACGACATTATAGAAAAATTGTTAATCCTTAATAGGAGAAGCACAAAATAAGAAATTTGCTTCCGTTCTTATCCCTTTTCAGATGTGTATTCTTGTAGTTTATGTATGTATGGCTATATTGTAAATAAGCTTGAAACAAAATATGTTTAAACCAAACCTTTAGTATTGTACCTATGGTGTGACCGTGAACTTCTGTTAAGTCTTAGAGAAATGTGGCGAGGGATTGACGAATTATAGCTGGGGGTTGAGGCTAATTACCACACTTATGCAAAACAATAAAAAGAATGTTGGATAAGTTCAGGTGAGCTGTGATGTTGACTAAGTTATCTATCATTATGCCTTTTGATACAGCTTGTTGGCAGATGATGTTCACGATGCAGTATAGTAATAATTAATTCGACCGTGTTGGTTTGAAGTCATTGACGCTTCAAGTTTTGATTACTTATACAGATAATTTACTACAAGGGGTAATACAAGTCGGATTGTTTGGGCTGTTGTTTGCGAACCTTATTTCATACGATATAGATAGCTATCTATCAATTGGGTTCTGGTAACTATGTGATCAATGTGACTAAAATATAAGAAATGAAAATTTCAGAATATACATTTTCTACTTTACGTTTTGTCATTTATTCTATGGATATTAAAAACAAATTAAGACGCATTAATCGAAAATCAAAGGTGGGTCCATTTTTAGATTAATATTTACAGGTACATCATTAAGTAGACCCCTCAGGGATTGTCTATTACTGGTTAAGGAGTTATTTTCGGTTGGCTTGAAAGTAAGATGAATAATTAGAGAGTATTTCTAAGATTAAATGAACGATGACAGCCATAATAATAATAAAATGACCCTTTTAATTCTTCACTTATGAGAGGATTGTGTCCCATTTTATCAAACATCACTGATGTAATTATGTATGAGAAATTAGCTGGTTTAATAATTGATAAAACTTTACAGCATGGTGTTCGTATATAATAGCCCATAGGAGAGTACAAGGGCAGAAAAACAAGTATTAACAT
Source organism: Rugalucina vietnamica (assembly GCA_964017185.1). Taxonomy (NCBI): domain Eukaryota; kingdom Metazoa; phylum Mollusca; class Bivalvia; order Lucinida; family Lucinidae; genus Rugalucina; species Rugalucina vietnamica. Next base: position 36,543,133 of record OZ024884.1, read on the forward strand.
GCCGACTCGACATTGAATGTGTTGCAAACACACTGTAATACCTCGGCTATTCTGGGTCGTCGCTGGATGAATGAATGCGTAACGTTGGGAATGTTTGAGGAGACAGTGAGGAGGATTTGAGGAGTCAGTGAGGAGGATTTGAGGAGTCAGTGAGGAGGCTTTAGGAGTCCTAACGACGATCGTGGACGTTTTATCCTACGCTCGTCTGTTGGTCCCATACAAAGCTAGTTTAACTGTCAGGTGAGCGGTTGGGTCCGTTTGTAATTTTTCTGATCTTCATAATTATGTTTTCAAATTAGCTTGTCATGTGCGAAGTTCTCAATAATCATAACAACCATGAGTCAGTGAGGAGGCTTTATGAGTCCTAACGACGATCGTGGACGTTTTATCCTACGCTCGTCTGTTGGTCCCATACAATGCTAGTTTCGCTGTCAGGCGAGCAGTTAGGTCCGTTTGTAATTTTTCTGATCTTCATAATTATGTTTTCAAATTAGCCTGTCATGTACGAAGTTCTCATTAATCATAACAACCATCAGTTTGATGTGATGACATTTTTTCCAAAAATGGTTGCGCTAATGCAGCTGAAACATTGGGATGCTTATCTTATCTTTAAATGTATAGATTGCCCATTCCAATCTAGGTCTTGGCTGTATAAATGACTATTTGTCGCGTCATACAAAATGATTCCGGTAAATATATTGCCATAGCTGATCTGGGTCTTCGCTGGATGAATGTCTTTACATAACAGTATTTATTATGTCAGTCGATTTAATTTTACTTTAAACGATATATGACGAATCTCAAGAAATTGCGATTTGTAGCCGATAAAATTTTTCAAAAGAAAATGTTAACGATATTCAGATATACAGGTTTGAGCACTACAAAACGATATAAATACCAATCTATCACTTGACTTCCTGTAACTATTAGAGCAATACAATCTGATTTCAATACGGAAATAATGGAGAAAAAAAATAAGTAAACGTATTTTCTATAATAACAATGACAATAACCATCTGAAAATTTAGTTATAATTTATTACAGTTGTAATTGTGTCGATGTGATCAAAAAGGGAATAGATGATAGTTTACCAAAGTCATTATATCAGGAATAGGACCCAACAATCAGGCAAAGATAACAAATGAGACAATTTTCAAAGGTATGTGCCGGAGACATATCAAACTGCAACCATGGATTATGCTAATGCATTCCCTCTGAAACTTTTCTACTAGTTGTATGCGAAGAGCTTGTTATTAAACAATCACTATTTAAATTGCTTCCTCCGTTGCAGATTGAGAGTTAATAACACGTGAAAAAAAATGAATATATTAAAATACCGTATCATTTTAGTATTGAAATACAACGTCATGAGATGGGAAAATATATCATACTCACGAGAGAAAACACAGCGCACTTTATAAGACAATTTGGCTGTAATGAGGTAGAGGGGGGGTCAGAATCATCTCCTGCAATATTACAGATGTCTGATTCATCACCAGTGTCCAGCAGGACAAGAAGCAAGTGTAAAAGGTCTCTTTTCAGAAAATAAATTTTGAAAAAAAAAATCTGTGCAGTGTCTCGGCTCATAATCAGAACAGATGATATTATTAGTTTTAAGCTGCTCCTGCGGTGTCTGAACGAGGAGAGGGTGAATAAACAATTTCTATTTCATCATAATCGTCATAACTGTCATTCTCACTTTCATCACTGTTTTCATCGCTATTTTCAGCATCATTTTCATTGCCAGTTTGAATGTTATTTGTTTGATTATTTTCATTCCCACTTTGAATGTCATTTGAATGTTGATCATTTGAGTCAGTGTTATCACCTCCATTTTCATCTGAGGGTTCTGGTAGGTCGGTGCTTAATTCACTACCAAATTGGTCCAAGTTTATGTAAAGTTTATGAAGGATCCACTCAGCTGCCTCCTGAGTATGTGACACATTGAGTATGTTTTCTCTTGTAATGACATTTGTTACTTCAGCATTTGAGAATCCCTTTTTAATAGCTCATTTTTAATGATTTTACTGATCACGGGAAAGTAACTGTCCAGTTCAATCATGTCAGTTGCAATTCTCAAACATCGAACATAAAAATTGTGTACATCCAAGACCTCATATCGCACCTGCCCAGTTCTTATGCGAAAGCATTCGTGACTGCTATCCATGTCTTTGAGGTCCCTGCATTGAATGCAGGTAGCTAAGGCATGTTGCCTTATAAGCCTTTCAATTTCGTCTAACAGCCATAAGCACACTTCTACTCTAAAACTTTGTCCTAACATTTCTGAATTTTGAAAATAGTAACAATGTTATGCTTTATTTAGGAAAATTTATTATGTATAAAAATTTATGGATGATTTTAGATTCTTATATAAGTGTAGCTCATAAATTATGCAAGTGATATGGGTAATAAGCATTGAATACTTTTCAGTAATTGCTACATGTATCAAGGGTAAATATATACTCGACAAAAAAATAAACCTCGCCTTTTATTCTAGGCATTTCTGACATTTTAGGCAAGGCTGTATTTGTCATTGCTTGATAGATACTGGGCAACAAAATGAAACAGAAATTGTTTTTTTACATTCTGTTTTAATTTCTGTTTGTATACTAGCTTATTCGGAATGAAGCAATCATCTTTTCCTGAAGGTTTTGAATTTTTGCGCATTACACACCTTTGACTTTGCATAAGCTTTCTGTTTTTGTCTAAAAATAATTCCCTCAATTCTGATCACACGACGACTATGTTGGTTGCCCGATATGTAACAAGTGAAGACTATACTGAGCAAAAATTGAAATATTGTTTGCATTAAACCAAAAATGGATGTGAGGTGACATTTCTTTATGTGGTAAAAGGACCTCTACTGGGTAGGCGGGGGATCTCCCTAAATGCCAAAAACGCCATTTAAGGGCAATAAAAATGCTATTCCATACATGCTTTATGTATCCTGGCTCATGTTGAAAAACGGGGAAACGATTTATACCAGTTTTCATGTAGGTTACGGCCTTTCCAATTAATAGAGTTTTAAAGAAAAATGTACATTTTGACCTGAATGACCCTGTTCCACTTTGATATGTTGTGTGGATATGAAAACCACACTTATTAACAAAAGGGCATACAGCGTCATGGGGGGATTTTGCGCTATAGAATTAAATCAGCCAAACCGGTTTATAAACGAAAGTGTATATATTTCTCTTTACATCAATGCTAAATTCAGCTGATATTCATCATTTGAAAATTTCGTCTCCCCTCAGTCGAGTTTTAGGGAAAATTTACGCCTTATCAGTAGAGGTTCTTTAAATCTATATGATATATATTTCAAATTGAGATTTAATTATAGATAGAGTTATAACTATATTTCAAATTGAGATGTAATTATAGATAAGGCTATAGTCAAAACTGTTTGTAATTTACATATGTTGATATTAGATCATTTCAGAATCTTCATTTTATGTTTGAGCAAGATTTTAGTTTTATGGATTGATATGTAATATGCAAATAATGCATTGTTGCTTATTTTTAGTTTTGTTGCATTGTGTTTATTTAGCATTTGGAATAAGATAAGATTTTGTGTCAATGAGTTACACAACAGAAAGCTATCTTGAATTTCGGGGCTAATTCAACATAATACAGACAAAATAATTGTTGGTTGTTAATTTGGTTTTCATTTGAGTGAGAATAGTGTTAAAATTGTTCAATGAAAAAAGCTTATCTAGAGCACAATTAGTTATGAATAGACATATTTAAAGCAGCAGTCACCTATATCTGATACAAACAAAAATTTCACTGATAGATTCAATTTATAGGTATCAAAGAATGACAAGTAAAGTTGTACAGACAATTATTTCACCGTTCTCAGTCGAATGAAAACAGATATAGATTGTATTTGATAGTTGCCAAAAGCTTGGCCTAAAATGTAAGTTTACGTTGCTACGTGTTAGTATGTAAATAGTTTCTACTTGTTTAAGTTTGTGAGTGCAGATATCTTTAATTTTACATTTCATATTATTATGGATAGGCAAGATATGCCATCTTTAGACTATTAAGTCTTCTCACTGCAGATTTATTGGATTAGTAGCAGAGATAAACAATGCCTTATGAGTGAGATGTTGGAGAATGTTTCAGTTTTATGGATTCATATGCACTATCCAAATAATGCATTGTTGCTTGTTTTAAGTTTTGTTGCATTATGTTTATTGAGCATTTTAAATAAAATAAGATTTAGTGTCAAAGAGTTAGTTGATGAGATTTGATTAGTAGCAGATATAAAAACTATGCCTTATGAGTGAGAACAGTCAGTGCTATAAATGTCCATGTGAAGTGTAATATTCAAGGGAACCTTTTTTCCAAAAACACAAATCATACTGAATAGTTCTCAGATATCATTACTAAGCGATGACCTTGTAAAAGAACAAGACTTGCACAAGCTTTAACCAAATATAGAATGATTGTAATTTATCATTTGCCAATTCAGATTGAGTTTATGATTTACATACAAGAGTGGCATAGGTGCCTTAATCTATTACCAGTTTATTTTGATGTCTTGGGTGAACATTTTAGATAGGTATCTGACTGAGCTAGCTGGCCCAGTCTTTGTGATCTTTTCATGAAAAAATCAAAGCTATTAATCAAAGTTTGTAAATTATTTCTAATATGGTGAGATTTTGAAAGCTGTGATTTTTTATATAATTTGTTCAGGGATTTTTTCCCACTGTGATTTATATATGATTTGTTATAATAAAGTTGATAAACATCATGTGTTTTTCACTGAGTTTGTTCTGCCTCCACAAAAATCTTGATTAGGATAGTTGACTGCGCAATGTCAAAATGATTTACATATCTAAATTAAATCATTTCGCATGAAGAAGTTTAAAATTGACTAAAATCTAAGATGCTTGCAATTATAATTCATAGTGTGTTGAAAGCCTAGCAAATATGGTATAATTTTGCACACACAGAATGGGAGTTGCTAGCACCACAAATAGATTTGCTTACAAAACAAATCTTGCATAAGGCCATCGGTGATAGCAAACTGATGTCAAAAATGCAGATAGGTACCCTTAATTGATAATGGCAATTAGATATCTTTTACTGCTATGTGCTAATTAAGATAGCCGAGCTTAATTGGTATGCTAATTAGATATCCCTAATTGCTATGCCAATATCCTTTATTGCTATGCTAATTAAAATAGTCAGTGACTTAGCCCTAAAATGGTTCTACTTCTATGGAAAATTTTTGCCAGGACTTAAAATTAAGAAACTTTTGTATAGTGAAAATAGGGTTTACAGGGGTACACTATTTTTTTTTTCTCAAAAACATAGATTGTCGGTGCACTTTAGAACCGCCTAGCCGAGACCGTTCAAACGTGTAACCACCATCTATATTTTGAGCAAAAATACATGTAATAATATCTTTCTTTTTTTCAAATGAAATTAATCATTTTTACGGCTGAAAAAATCTCTTTTACAGCTGAAAAAAAATCTTTATGTTGCATGACCCATTTATTCGTAATAACTTATTTTGACCAATATACTGTACATGTAAAATAACTTACCTGTATATTATTGTAAAAATATTTTACATTAAGTTTATCGGAAAATTATAACTGGGGCTTAATTTATTTTCTCTAGTATACATAAGCCACCGCATAAGAAAACCAACAACATGCATAGCGCTGTAACTACACAGCTGATCAGCTTCTTTGTTTTCGGTAAACAGAAGGTACAATCCCTACTCTTTTTTAATCCGAAATTTCAAGCTTCTAGCTATTTTCTGTGACTGTACAGCCTGGTTTGTGTCGGACCTTGTCGGAAACGCAAATTGTTGGTTTAAATTGCCTTTTCTGTATATATAAATTACCATTTTCATATATGTAAATTACCTTATCTGTATATATTCATTACCTTATCTGTTTATGTAAATTACCTTATATGTAAATTAACTTAACTGAATATGTAAATTACCTTATAAAATTATATAAATGTATATATGTAGATGACCATACCTATATTTGTAAATTACCTTATCTGCATATGTAAATTACCTTATCTGTATCACTGTACCGACTGACATTAAACCATGTGAAAAGCATAGCCCAATCAGCTTGAAAACGATTCAGGTTGGGGTGAGTCTTTTTGACTAGGCTGGAAGCAGTCTAAAACAAAACAAAACAAAACAAAACAAAACAAAACAAAACAAAAAAATCGTACCCAATAAACAGACATGCACTTTTCGTCTTATTATTTACTATTAAACCACCAAAATAGACGCAGCTAAGATAAAACCGAGTTTGTATAGTTCCCGGACGATCGTAGTAGACTTTCGTCACAGATTTACCGTTATACTGAATATGAATTACACGCCTGTCCCTATTGGTCAAATACATTCATTTCAATCATATAGTAAACCTGTGACGTAAGTCTACTCCAATCGTCCGAGAGCTATAATATGCAATTATTGCCCTTGAGTGAGGGTGACATGACGATTTGTTCGCCAGAGGCAGGTAATATTGCCCAAGGGCAAAGCCCGAGGGTAATACTATCTGTCGAGGGTGAACAAATCGTCATGTCACCCTCACTCAAGGACAACAATTGTTTTATTATACCGAACCACTTTTGAAACAAATGTGTGACATGCCACATTACAAACGCATGTGACTACACATGCAACTTCACATTTAGTTGAATATGACGTCAAAGGGTAATATCATCATGCGACATGACAGAATAGCACCCTCCACGTGCACTGTAAACAAAAGCATGTGACTATAAGTGCACCTGCACTTTTTTAAGGCAGAAATGACGTCAGAGGGTAATATGATCATGCGACATGACAGAATGACACCCTCCGCATGACCTGCTCTGGACCAATCAAAATCCACACTCAGTCAATGAATATTTATGAGGTATAATAAACCGTCTGATTACTCGTGACTCGTTCGACAAACCACCACGAGGCAACTGTTGTCATACATTAACGTTACCTTCCACAGCTTACCGACACACTACTGTCCTTCTTGAATAAGCAGAAGATAAGGAATGGCCGACACCATGACCAAATGTGTCGAGCGTGGTTGTCGATATAGTTATCGGTCGAGTGCATTCTTGTCGACCAAGCCTGCTACTGCTCCTAGCGCATTGTTTGTATTTCGTGTGTATACCCAGCGGGCACATGACGTCATAATGACGTCATGTCAACGTCGATGCGACGTCATGGACGTCGCATCGACGTTGATATGATGTCAGAATCATGTGCATTTTGACGTCATATCAACGTCATGTGCCTGCTGGGTAGTAATGCCATCGCATGCTCATGCATATACAGTTGCGGCTCTCGTCATGTTATATGAATTTTCGTTGGCTAGAAAAATTGACTGCGACTCAGTTCTCTGCTCTCTTATAGTTTTCATTAGTGTGTCTTATTGCTAAATACGTTCTGCGAATACGTTCCAGTCAACAACTATAGTCATGTTGGAAGTTAGCTGTTGAATGTGACGTAAAGCAATAAGCCAAGCAACAAAATTCCTTTTTGCAATAAAACGCAAGTCTATGTCGACCAGTTTTCGCTTATGTGTGACGAGGCCTTTGTAATGCATTGCACTTTTGCTCTTGAAAAAGTGTAGGATAAGCATTAAGCCATTAAAATTAGTGTTAAAATCATCATGCTTGATTTGAAAGTTTATTTTACTTTCTACATGCATTTTTCTCAGTCTTTGGTTAGTTTGCCAGAAACATTCATTATGGACATGCGCAGACAGTGCGCTGATATCGGATAACGGTGATACATACCTCAAGATCTTCTGGAGAATTATCCGGTGTTATTTCTCTATAGTATAACTCAACACCGTCAAAATCTTGCCAGAGCGGAGCTATAACGCTGTATTCGTACGGGAATTTTTTCGGCTTGTTTGTTTGTCCCTTTATGTCCTCATCAAAAACAATAATGCCATCGTCGGATACCTGCAAAATTGTAGGAAACAAAGAGAATTTTGTGACGGTCTTCAATCCAAAAAAAAAAAAAAAAAAAAACATTTTAAAGACAAATAAAAATGCTCGACGCTACGATCACGCCACCACACATGAATTAGTTTTGGCGACATGGAATATTTTGCCCAGTTTCAGATGAGCCACCATTTTTGTAAACCTAGCATCGCCCATTTCGATAAACGACAGAAAACGGATTACAAATTATCTAGCCTCATATGCCTCAAGGCAAAGCTTATACACTACTGACTGGCCTGAGCCTGTCCAGGAAAAGTATATCAAGTCAAACCATCCGTGCATATAAGCATTTCTAAGTCAAAACATCCAAAATCATTTCTGGCTTTATGAGTTGGATGGTTATATTCGAAGCACTTGTTGGATGTCATGACATCCTCATTTGGGTAAAAGTCCCATAAAATGTAAGCACATCCCGACATGACCATTGATGTTGACTGGGACGTTAATCATCAATTCAAACAAGCAAACAATACGTAGTATACCTACTTTAGCATCAGGAAAACATGTCCGTGAAATGTATACCCCCTTAAACCCCACTTTTATATAGCAAAGGGGTGTATATATTTTTCTAAGTTTTGCTCCAAAATATAGATTGTGGGTACTAGTTAGAACCGCCTCGCCGAGCAAAAATAAGAAAAATATCAACAATTTTCTACTGAAAAGTTTCATTTTTACATATGAAAAAAATCTGTATATTCCAAGGGCAAGTTTTCGTAATGGTATAATTGCAGAAAATGTATTATTTTTGTGATGCTAAAAGCAACTCACAAGAAGCTGGTTATATTTCTTCTCAAAGAATTCCAGAGGTCTGGATAGTTTAATCTCCTGTAGTAACTCGTCTTCTATAAACATCGATTCGTCACCAAAGGGCAATAACTCAACACTGTGGACATAACACACGAGGGAGAGCGTGCCGAATAAGAGAAGCAGTAGCACGTGTGACGTAACAAACATGGCGGCGCAAGATGCTTTGTTTCTGAAAATGATATACAATATTCAGTGACGAGGTAAAATGAAAGCCACCACTACATGTGACATCAGGAAAAACTTGTCCGTGAAATGTATACCCCCTTAACCCCACTTTTATATAGAAAAAACTGGGGTTGGCAGGGGTATACCTATTTTTCTTATTTTTGCTCCTATATAGAAAAATGGGGTTTGCGTGGGTATAACTATTTTTCTTATTTTTGCTGCAAAACATAGATTGTGGGTACTCGTAAGAACCGCCTCGCCGAGGCGCTTCTAACGTGTACCCACAATCTATGTTTTGAGCAAAAATAAGAAAAATATCAAAATTTTTCAGGTGAAAATTTTCAATTTTTAAAGGTCAAAATTTCTCTGTTTATTGCATGGGCAAGTTTTCGTAATGCCCTAAGCTGGTTCCAGTCCCATCAGGATAACATGTCCATGTAATACAACCGACTTATACCCCACTTTTATATAGAAAAAAAGGGTTTGCAGGGCTATATCTATTTTTTTTTTCATCTGAAAAAAAAAAGAACTCACTGTACATATATATTTCATGGGCAAGTTTTTTGTAATATAGGATGGATCTCACATCTCCAGCCTATGATGCAGATACTATCGTGTTACCGGCCACATAAACTTAGAACCACTATGTGATAGATAATCTATTCTTGCATGCATAGCTGTTTGAAGCCGTTTTCGATTAGTCGAAAGCCGTGTTCAAACAGCAAAACCCATGTTCAAATAATGAAATTCACGTGCCGTTTGAACATGGGTTTTGGCCGACGTCATTGGTCAATGCGACGTGACGTCATGTGTTTCAAGTAGAAACAAAATGGCCGACGTTGAAGAAGCTCTGCGGTTTTTGGTGAGTTTTTACGTTGTTAATGTTATTTTCATGAGATTTTAAGTGGATTTGAGTGAAAATGCAAGAATAGCGATCAACCATGGTTTGTTTCAGTGTTCAAACATTCGCTGGATCACTCGGAAGGTGTTTGAACACGTGGCCTGCGGCCTTGTGTTCAAACACCTTCCTCGTGATCCATCGAATGTTTGAACACTGAAAACCATGGTTGATCCCTATAATAAAGGACATGATTGAACTGTTTGTGGATCTTTATTCTGGTGAACAAGCTTTATAGTATAATGTTCACGCAAATGATACTGATAATATGCAAAAAAATTTCGTGTTTGTGTCGGTTACTTTGACCACAAGGATAAAATATCATATCAAATATTCACAAACTCATTACGAAAACATGCCCATGCAATATGCTGAATTTTCCTAAGTTGTAAATATTGAAAATTTTCACTAGATTTTTTTTTATTATTATTTTTCTTACATTTACTCAAAACATAGATTGTGGGTACACGTTAAAACCGCATCGGCACATCGCCGAGGCGGTTCTAACGAGTATCCACAATCCATTATGATGTTTTGCGTGTGCCAGTTTTGCAAAATAAAAGTGGGGTATAAGGGGGTATACATTACATGGATATGTTTTCACAAGCTGTATATCAAATCATCATGTTGATTTTGCGAAATGGACACACCATTTGACAACATTTGGAGTTACGAGAAAGAAAGAAAGAAAGAAAGAAAGAAAGAAAGAAAGAAAGAAAGAAAGAAAGAAAGAAAGAAAGAAAGAAAAACAAAGAAAGAAACAGAGAATCAGTAGAAGCAATAAACAAGGCATTTTCATTTAGTTCTACACGCCTTTTAAAGCTGCACTTCAGTAAATATCAAGTTAAAATGAGAGATTTTTGACAACTTTTCGATAGCGTCGCCATTGATATCAATAGATTTGTCAATGGCCTGTTTTTCTCAAAATTTCCTTATTACGAAAACTTGCCCATGCAATAACGGATATTTCTTAAGCTTTAAAAATTGAAAATTTTCAGCTGAAAAATCTTATTTTTTCTCAAAACATAGATTGTGGATACATGTTAGAACTGCCTCGGCGATGCGGTTCTAACGAGTACCCACATACTATGTTTTGGAGCAAAAATAAGACAAATAGGTATACCCCTGGAAACCCCAGTTTTGCTATATAAAAATGGGGTTCAAGGGGGTATATATAACACGGGACATGTTTTCCTGATGTTTAGGTCTTGTATATGAAAAGCACAATGTCGAAACTTCATCTGACGCAAATAAAATATCGGAGGGAAAAGATGATAAAAATAGGATATTTTTCACTCTCATCAGGAAAACATGTTCGTTAAACGAATACCCACTTAACCCCCACTTTTATATAGTAATACTGGGATATGCAAGGGTATACCTATTTTTCTTATTTTTGTTTCAAAACATAGTTTGTGGATACCCACAATTTATGTTTTGAGCGAAAATAAGGAAAATATCAAAATTTTTCTACTGAAAATTTTCATTTTTTTTTTTTAACTAAAGGAAAATCTGTATATTACATGGGCATGTTTTCGTAATGTTTTTGAAGATTTTCGACACTTAATATACAATGCATATCATCTGGCTGTAAAAAAAAAAATATAAAATGTTTTCTGAAGAAGACCAATGGCCGAAAATTTGAAAAAGGGTGAAAAATTATCCTAGTGTTCATCAAATGATTCAATCTAATTTATTGATTTATCTAAAGTTCTATCAAAATGACAACAAAAACATGCACATATGGTGACCGGAGGAGAGGCAGGATAACGTTTCTTCAAACTTTCTTGTTAACACGAAGCTACAATTTGAAGCAGTCTTTGGAATTTCCGACGTTTAGGACATTTTGGCGCATTTATGAGTCACGGTATATCTTAATGCACAAGTCATTTGTATCCCCCCTCTTGGGCCGGGGATAGCGAGGACACAGCGGGGCTGATGAGTCCCGGCAGTGCCGAGGATGTGCCGGGGTTTTAAGTTTCTGCCAATACATGGCCGCATCAATTCAAATCAGATATTAGTTGTATTTTAACAATTTAAATTGCTTTTAAGGTCCTTTTTTTAATAATTTGCAAATGCACCTTTACATTTATGTGCAGAAATTCAAGCCCCTCTCGTATTTTTCATTAGAACAACTCCAAGCTGTTGTTCCACATTATTGCAAGCCTCCCGGGAGCCGGTTCTTTTAGTAGGGATTTAAGCAGTGACCCCGCAGAACCGGGCTTTTAGCAGGGCTTTAAAAATGAAAAGTGAAATGCCCCGCTATTCCCCGGCCCTGAAGGGACCGTGGATACAAATAACTGGTGCACAAAGAGAATTAAAAAAAAATAATAAGTTCAACTTACCTATTTGCGTTGGTTTTAACAATATGGTAGGTGAAAAAGAAACTGAATGAGCCGCATCATGAGAAAACCTGTTTTTTGAATAAGCTGATCAGCGTTTTTTTTTTTTTTTTTTTTTTTTTTTTTTTTTTTTTTTTCACTTCACTTCACGGGTAGCATATTTCCTCTTCTTCTTAGTTCCGAAATTTCAACCTTCTCGCCTTCTTCTGTGTGTATATAGGCCGGTTAGTGTTGGACCTGTTCGGACCCGAAGGGAGGGTTTCTCATGACGCAGCTCAAATATGGTATGGGGAAAGTTTGAAGCGACCCGATACAGCTCTATTTCAGACACTTGATACAGAAAATTTTAGTCATTTGATATAACAATTTTTTCGTGGTCATGATTTGAAGTATCATAATTATCATTATTTACATGTAACAAGCAAATGCAATACTCTCGGGGATGTGGAGCGCGGTGGATGTGGAAAAAAAACGTCGGACTTCGCAACGAAGGGTCAGAGATCTTGCACATTGTCATGATCTAAATATTCGCCCCGACATGACTGACATAGCGCGGGCGCTAAACAACAATACGATACGATAAACTTACCTTATGACTACCCTAAGACTTCAATGTAACACATGGGAAATTATTTTTCTTAACTGCACACTTATAGTGTAATATAGTAAGTTGTGGTGCCACTAGCTGTGAAGTTCATAACGTTCATACTCATATTTGAGCTGTATCATTAGAAAACAGAAAACAAAGTCGCATATCAGTTCTGCAGTAACTGCACGGCTGATCAGCGCCTTTGCTTTCGCTACTCAGATAGTACATTTCCTCGTCTACTTATTTCAAAAATTTCAAGCTATTCGCGTTATTCTGTGATTACATGTATACAGGCTGGTTTGTGTCGGAGCTGGTCGGAAACCCCAAAGAAGTTAAGCTCATTTTTGTTTTAGGTTAGGGTTAGGGTTACATTTAGGCCAGGTTTAAAGTAAGGTAAGGGTTAAGGTTAAGTTTTTTTTTTTTTTTCAGTTTTACGTCCCTTTCAAGATCATTTCAGCTCATATGAGACGGGCCAATCAATAGGTGGGGCGAAAACGTTGGCTTGTCTCACATGTGGCCAGAGCGGGGCTCGAACCCACACCAGACACAGCGGTGAGATGATCGAGTGATTAAGAAACGGCGCTCCTAACCGCTCGGCCACGGGGGCCGCCACATGGTAAGAGTTAAGGTTAGATTTAGAGTTACTTAGGGTGAAGGTTAGAGCTAGGGTTAAGATGAATATTATGGTTAAGTATAGGTTAAGGTTAAGTTAGGTAAGGTTATGGTTAGGGTTAAGGTTAAGGTGAGAGTTAGGGTTAGGGTTAAGGTTAAGGTGAGAGTTAGGGTTAGGGTTAAGGTTAGGGTTAGAGTTAGGGTTAGGGTTAGGGTTAGAGTTAGGGTTAGGGTTAGGGTTAGGGTTAGAGTTAGGGTTAGAGTTAAGGTTAGGGTTAGAGTTAGGGTTAAGGTTAAGGTGAGGGTTAGGGTTAGGGTTAGAGTTAGGGTTAGGGTTAGGGTTAGTAGGGTGAGGGTTATGGTTATGGTTAGGGTTAGAGTTAGGGTTAGGGTTAGGGTTAGGGTTAGAGTTAGGGTTAGGGTTAAGGTTAGGGTTAGAGTTAGGGTTAAGGTTAAGGTGAGGGTTAGGGTTATGGTTAGAGTTAGGGTTAGGGTTAGGGTTGGGGTTAGAGTTAGAGTTAGGGTTATGGTTAAGGTTAGTGTTAGAGTTCGGGTTAGGGTTGTTATGTTAAGTGTTAGAACTAGGGTAAGGGTAAGGTTAGGGTTATGTTATCATTAGGGTAATGGTTAAGGTTAGAGTTAGGCTTATAGTTAGATTAAGAGACAGGATTAGGGTTAGGGTAAAGTAAGGATTATGTTTTAGATTGCAGTTAGAATTAGGGCTAGGATAAAGTTTAGTATTAGTATAAGGGTGTAAGGTTATGTGGTAGTATTCGGGGTAGGGTTAGGATTAGTGTTAAAGTTACAGTTAGAATTAGAGTTAGTGAGAAGATTGGGATAAGGGTTCGAGTACGAGATAGGTAATGATAGCATAGCCTGGGTTCTAGTCTAATCATTTTTTTTTTCTTTTTATTTTTTCGTTTCTTGGTCAAAACTAACAATTTCTACGGAAATCAATAACGACTGATGTGTATTTTTATAACGTTCTCATTGACAAAACCAAACATAAAGATAATATTTGGAAAATATATATATTAATGACTAGATCCAGGCTAGGATTAGCATTGCAATTGGTTCTTCTTCTTTTTTTAAAGGTAATAAGGGTAACAACGACCTTAAATTATCGAAATGATATTTATTTCCAACTGACCGACTTCATGGCTACTTCATAAGGCTTAGATGACCCGAGAGCGCCCAGGGAGAGTCGATGAGTTTAACCATCCATGCACGTCAGGAAAACATGTCCGTGTAATGTACACCTCCTTAAACCCCACTTTTATATGGCAAAACTGGGGCATGCAGGGGTTTACCTATTTTCCTTATTTTTGCTCCTAAACATAGATGGTGGGTACTCGTTAGAACCGCCCCGCCTCTAACGTGTGCCCACGATCTATGTTTTGAGCAAAAATAAGAAAAATATCAAAGTTTTCATTTTTTGCTACTGAAAAAAATCTCTGTATATTGCATGGGCAAGTTTTCGTTAATGAAGGCTACTGCCCGGGTGCGCCCAGGGAAAGTCGATGAGTAAAACCAACCAGGATTGTTATATTTTGAAGCACATTTCGGATATATGACAAATGGTGGATAAAAGTCTCATGAAATAAGTGAACATCACGATCTGACCATATCTGTTGACTGGGACGTTACAACAGACTGTAATGATTTGAAGATTTTGATCAGATCCTGTCAATGATTACAGAGTAAGCTGCCTTTGTGAAAAATAATTTTTTGGTACTATGTGACCAATGAATGCATCAAATAAACGCAGTGGCCACGAGTTACAAGTAAACAAGGCGTATTCATTGAGAAAGAAAAAGTATTGCAGGAAATAGTTGTGTCTTTACTCAAGGGCACAACCCAGCAAAACAGTTTTTGGAATCCAGGACCTCTCGATTTAGAGTATCTAGACTCAACCATAAGGCCAAAGCACTCCTCGAGATAGTAATAATTTTGTTCCCTATGACAGCCAAAGCAAATACTAAAACATACCCCAAAGGCTGTGATGAATAAACAACCGAATGTGTATAAAACCACGTTTTATTATATAAGTATCATTAAGAAGCAAAATAGAAAAGCACATGGAACAATAATAGAGTATACGTGTTACATCGTTAAACACATAAAACTGACCAAAATTTGCATAAATCGACTAGGTATCTCGATGACCTTTTGAACATTGACAATCCTTATTTTGTTTCAGTAAGTTATTCGGCGCTCAGGGATCTCTATGTTTGGGCAGCCTACTGAATTTGTTGAGTACCCGTTTTTTATTCATTAGGGCGGTTATCATGATTTATTAGTTTGTCCTTGATGATTCATTGACTAGTTAGAGAGTCACCACGAGGACCGAACAACTAATTAAATGTTGTGAACCACTGCAGAAGATGAGGGTGAGGTTAGGTGCCTGTAAAATCGATTTAAGCCCCCCCCCCAGTAATTTTATATTACTGATCTTTCCAAGGCGATACTTCTGTTGTGGTTCCATTTGTTCTATGTTTTGGAGTCGAATTTATGTGCTGGTTGAACCTTATGTACGTTTTCATTATTTTTATTTAAGTTCTGGTAACTGAGTGGCCACCTATTGGGAAATAGCTGCTCACTTGGCTTACGATATGTTTTTTAAGTAAAAGTACCATTTTTCCCACCTCAGTTTTTGGAGTGGGAATTTCTTTCTAAATGCGTCTTTCCTGATCATTGCCTACTTGTACCTTCTCCTAAGTTGAAAAAAGCAAAAAATCCACACTCAAATTAATGCTGAAAACAAGTGTGTTTATCAACTAGGCGATCAGCGCTTTTCGCGGCTTTCGCTACACATTTGCAATACTTTATTTTCTACATCCCAAATTTCAAACATCTAGTATTTTGTGGCCGTTCCGTCAAACACTAGGGTCCGAAAGACCGACTACAGAAACTGTGCATCACGAAAATATGTCCGTGTAATGTATACCCCCTTTAACCCCACTTTTACATAGCAAAACAGGGGTTTGCAGGGGTATCCCTATTTTTTTTATTTTTGTTCCAAAATATAGATTGTGGGTACTCGTTAGAACCGCCTCGCCGAGGCGGTTCTAACGTGTACCCACAATCAATGTTTTGAGCGCGAGGCGGTTCTAACGTGTACCCACAATCAGGCGGTTCTAACGTGTCGGCGAGGCGGTTCTAACATGTACCTACAATCAATGTTTTGAGCAAAAGTATTAAAATATATCAAACTTTTTCCGATGAAATTTTCAAATTTTACACCTGAAAAAAATCTCTGTGTATTCACTATATATTGCATGGGCAAATTTCCGTAAAGATATCACCTACAATCATTGAAATTCACACCTTAAACAATGGCTCATACATTTAACATTACGAAAACTTGTCCATGCATTAAACAGGGAATTTTTTTTAGATGTAAAATTTGAAATTTTCATTAGAAAAAAAAAATGAATATTTTTTCTATTTTTTTTTTTTTGCTCAAAACATACATGTAGATCATGGGTACACGTCAGAACCGCCTCGCCGAGGCGGTTCTAACGAGTATCCACAATCTATGTTTTGGAGCAAAATATGTATACCCCTGCATACCCCAGTTTTGCTATATAAAAGTGGGGTTCAAGGGGGTATACATCACATGGACATGTTTTCCTGATGGCACAAACTAAAAACTGTCAGGAATATCAAAAATGTACTGAATTTTGAGATGTCTTTGCCGGTTGAATATCATTCAATGTCTTCCATTCGTGTTTATCGTCATTATTAAATCGATTATGACAACAGTATTCGATTATCGTGTACATGTCCGTGTAATGTATACACACTTGAACCCCACTTTTATATCGCAAAACAGGGGTTTGCAGGGGTATCCCTATTTTTCTTATTTTTGTTCCAAAACATAGATTGTGGGTACTCGTTAGAACCGCCTCGCCGAGGCGGTTCTAACGTGTACCCACAATCAATGTTTTGAGCAAAAGTATCAAACATATCAAACTTTTTCCGATGAAATTTTCAAATTTTACATCTGAAAAAAAATCTCTGTATAATGCATGGGCAAATTTTCGTAATGGTATCACCTACAACCAATACATTAAATAAGCACAAACTAAAAACTGTCAGAAATATCACAAATGTATTTGGAGTATTCTGAATTTTGAGTTGTCTTTGTTGAACATCATTCAATGTCTTCCAATCGTGTTTATCGTTATTAATCTATTATGGCAACACTATTCGATTATCGTATAAATGTCCGATTATTATGATTAGGTGTGAAACTCGATATAAGTCTTCTTCCATAGTTCCCCTGACGTCTTGAACGTCCTGAAACAGAAGAAAAGTTTCAATATTAATGTTCTCTCAATAAAGTAATTTCAACTAACATCGATCATATTTTCAACGAACCGCGTGCAGATTTTTAAGGATTGAAATTCAGATTTTAGCTTTAACTGGATGATGAAAAACATTAGGCTGTTTTAATAACTGTGAAGCCCGAAGGCCGAAGAGCTTCTCGGAGACATTAAAACAACTAATGTTTTGCATCATCCAGTGAAAGCTAAAATATTTTTTTTTCAGATTTTAGCTTTCACTGGATGAGGAAAAACATAAGGCTGTTTTAATGTCTGTGAAGCCCGAAGGGCTTCTCGGAGACATTAAAACAACTTATGTTTTTCATCATCCAGTGAAAGCTAAAATCTGAATTTCAATACTTATATTTATTTTATATAGTTACTATTATCAATCAAGTATCAGACGTTTGATTGCACATATCATCGCTCATTTTCATGTTATTTGACATTAAATCTGACTTAACGTAGTTTTGGACGTCACATCAACAAGAGCAAACAAACAACGTCACTGTCTGGTTTTGACGTCGCCCCGCCCATAGGCGTGGCCTCTAGATCACGTGACTTAATGCTTTTCATTGGGAAATGAAGAACATCAAGAAAGATACTTTCATCTAGGGTGATTGCAATAAAAATGTAAATATACGTTAATGGAGGACCAAGAATGTCTGGGAAGCGGAATTGATGAAAAGCATAGAAAACTATCAGCCCACACTCTTCCCTTAAAAAGTTACACCTGGAAATATTCGAAAATGACTTCTTAAGGTAAAGAACCATAAAAAGTTAAAAACCGTGGCGCTTAAAGGTCCGTGCGTCGCGAAGGACGAAATGCCATAACGTCGCGCCAATGACGTCATATTCAAGATGGCGTCGGCTGAAGGTTTGTGGTTCGAACACACAGTACATATCGACAGAAGCAAAGAAACGGGTCGCTTTTACAGACGCATTATAATGAAGAGAAAAGAAGATCTAGAAAATGATAACGGCGATGGTCAAATGTCGTTTCCAATTTTATGGCACATTTCTTTATTTAGATTACGAGCGTGTGCTTTCGGTTTATAGTATGAAACTGGTGACAAAAAGACTAAAAATTTGTAGAATTTCCAGAAAGCTGGTGTACGTTATTACGCGCATCCATTCATTTCGCATGGCAGTTTATAGTATGGAAGGTGAGGTGCAGGAACGGGAGGATCGAACCCGCCAATGCTTCGTTATCATTTATTTATTCATTCTGTTCATTCGCCTGATAATTTGTTTATTTATTTATTTATTTATTTATTTATTTATTTATTTATTTATTTATTTATCTATTTATTTATTTATTTATTTATTTATTTATTTATTCGTGATGTTTTGGTGGCTTATCCGATCGAGCTTTCAAGCCTCTTGTAAGAAGAAACTTGAGCTTTGGAATCAGCATCGTTTGTGAGAAATCAATAATAGGGGTTTCTGACCAGGTCTGACACAAACCAGACGTCTGACACAAACCAGACTGTACAGCCACAGAAGCAGGATAGAAGCTTGAACTTTTGGATTCAAGTGGAAAAGAAATTGTAATATCCGAGTAGCGAAAACAAAGGCGCTGATCAGCTGTGCAGTTACTGAAAAGCTAATCTGTGCCTTTGGTTTTGCATACGCAGATAGTTTGTTTTCTGATGCAGCAGCTCGTTTATAGGTACATAGGTACAGAAAAAAGAGACACTTTAGACATGTATTGAAGAGCTTCTTTTAATAAAATGCATGTACACACCGTTCATCCAGATACAACAAACGCGGAATGGTCTTCCAAACGCGGATATAAATAGAGGATATTCAAGTTTTTGGAGTGAATATGAGTTTTATTTCATTGAGTGAAGTGAAAATTTTTTTTATTTTATACTTTACAGTGAAAACCAATGTATATCAAAACTTGATAAAATTGGTATTTTCATTGATATGAAATTTCACTGATATCAAATCTCACTGATATCAAAAGTCACTTAGGCTAGTGACTGATATCAGCCTATATCTTCACTGTAATGACGTCAGAATTTTTGGATTACTTCTGACGTTTCCATTTACTTGACGTCATGAAATATGTCTCACTTCACAAATTCAAACGCCTATAACTCAGTTATTTATGAACGAAAACCTAAAGTGTGGGTATACATTTTCTTAGTTAGAACGTAAGGAACAATGTGGTACCAAAATTATTCGTGTTTTCAAAAATTTTTGGTTTTCGCATTTTCACCGCCTGCTTTGTGAATAGGAAAAAGCCCGTGTATTGTATAAAATAAAAAGAAAATTTGCTTTTTTTCGGCGAATACCAAATATATTTCATCTCGTGAGTTGAAAACATCAAAATTTTCACTCGTGCTGCGCACTCGTGAAAATTCTGATATTTTCAACTCACTCGATGAAATATATTTGGTATTCACCTCAAAAAAGCAAATATCCTCTATATATTTCATGAGTGCCGAAGGCACGAATGAAATATATAATTTTTCACTTCACGAGATGAAATAAAAGTCATATTCACGACAAAAACTTGAATTTTCTTTTTATTATATTGCATGTAGTCATTGTAACGTTGCGCGCTAAAGCATATGACGTCAAAATCTTAAATGACGTCATTACGTCACGTCATTACGTCACACCATTACGTCGCTATTGTGTGTGAACGTTCAGAAATGCGTCAACAATAGCATAGATTATAAAATTTAGTTGTGTATAAATTAGAAATAAAACGGTGGAATCGTAATTTGCGAATTCCCAAATCTTATATTTTCACATGTGAAAATATAACTTTTTTATGTGAAAATATAACTTTTTCAAATATTGGTTATATTTAATACATATTTCTCTATATTTCATCACTTGCCATATAATAAACAATAGTATTTTGAACGGCAGGGAAAAAAGAGTGAGTATTTATCATCTTTGATTATAATGAATATCGGCTGAGTTGATTTTTGTTTGACATACAATGAAAAAGTACATAGCTTTGCAAATGTTTACCTAAAATCCTGTCTCATAAATTCTATTAGTTCGAGAAATATAGGCTTTTGAATCTGACTTGGATGCACGAAAAGAGAAAAATTTTGATAAGAATGACTGTAAATTATTATTAAAGCACGATAATATGACCAAATTGATGTTTTTCGGAGGATCGGGGATCGCTTCAAGTGTTGCCATTACAAGAACCCACACAAAATTATAGAAAAAGAATAGGAACTATTTGAAATTGGGTACTCTCATTTAATATGGTGCAACATACCACGGTGCAAATTCTCAAGCAGGTGAAACAAACTCGGACCATTCGGTGCAACGAACACGGATAATAAAAACCAATTCTCGCCTTATTTTAAAGAAAACTGGATGTAGTCATTCTTAAAGCCAATTTTGTATGGTTTAGAGTCCATAGATGGTTGGTTGAAGACCAATTATGGCTTTTTATGGCGTGATAAAACCACACGGAACGTGAGTTCATGAGCACTTTCACTACGCTTTGGCCACAACATTAGGAAACCTTGTTAACATGTTTTATAGAGCGAAAGGTCCATATCAGTTGCATGTTAACCGAGAAACTGTCCGTGCGTTTGTTTCGACAATCAAAAGCCTTAGCTACATGTAGCTTTATGAAGTTTGATAGTGTCAGATATAGGCAGAGCTCTAAATGCTTTCACCTTTCATATTCAAACACCAACTAAATTACGCATGTTTGTAAATTATTACATGTTAAACATATAGTGTAATGTATGGATGCATTTCTTTCATGAATAAATGGCCAAGAATATATTTATCATGATTGTCTCTCTCACTCTCAAGTGTGGCGAAGCGATATCCTTTGTAAAAGGTCCTCTATGACAACATGTAAAACAAATTATGAATACAAACGTACATAGACTACGTAGATTCAAGAAGAGCATTTATAAGTGGTGAAAGAAATGTGCATAACGAACTCGTTACCATGCCTCTGAGAGACTTTTGGTGTGAAAATGATAATGACTGACCGTCTCTATATGACCTTGGCTGTTGATCCTGTAGTTTTAATTTAAACATTTTTATTCAGATTCACAAATAACATATCTACATACATTGGCTAAAGGTACATGACGAAAATGATTAGAACGAAAGCAGAGCTTATAGAGTTCTTCTCTATGCAAACATTGATCCTGTACGTAATGAAAGAACAACTAGAGGACCAATGGTCATGTAAACGCTCACCTGAGCATTGGGATATATACCAATAAACTTGTTTGACAATTATGGTCATGGACGATCTATTTTGAACTTGCCGTAAAATAGGTCAAGGTCATCACAGGGTCATAATTTTCATATATATTGTAGTACTCTAGTCCACAATTCTACGTGCCAAGTTTGTTGAAATTGATCCACCGGTTCCAGAGAAGAAGATTTTTGAAGGGTTTTTTACCATATATGGACATGGCGGCCATCTTTGTTATTCATGTATACCATCAGGAAAATATGTCCGTGCAATGAATATCACCTTCAACCCTATTTTTATATAGTAAAACTGGGGTATGCAGGGGTATACGATTTTTTTCTTATTTTTGGTCCTAAACATAGATTATGGGTACTCGTTAGAACCGCCTCGGTGTACCCACAACTTATTTTTTTTAGCAAAAATAGGGGAAATATCATAACTTTTCCACTGATATTTTCATTTTTATGTGAAAAAAAAAAATCGCTGTATTTTTGCATCGGCGTGTTTTCGTAATGCACTGGTTCCCTTCCTATAGCTGCTTCATATAAAGAAGAAGATCTTTAAATATTATTGTGATATACATGTATATTACCCCGGGAAGGGGTCAGACCAGCCCCTGTGGTCCATGTTTTTTTTTTTTTTTTTTTTTTCTTTTTTGATTTTTTTTTTTTCAAAATCATAACTCTTCAGTCCATTTGCCCATTTTCTTCAAATTTTTCTCTTCAAGTGACATTTTGACATTTTTTCCCATGCAAATGCATAGGCCATCTATGTTGACCTTGCCGTAAAATAGGTCAAGGTCAGGGTCATTTATATAAACTTTGTAGAGCGCCTCTCCCTGATGCTTCATGTCAAGTTTCAAAATCATAGGCCTTCTGGTTCTGGAGAAGAAGATTTTTAAAGGTTTTCGCTAGTTATAGCCATGGCAGCCATCTTGGTTATATGACCTGGGCCATTTATATAAACTATAAGGATGCTCTACCTGACGTTTGACTTTCATTGAACAAGCCGTTTCAGAGAAGAAGGCTTTTGTTGAATATTTTGGTAATATACATGTATATTCCCCCGGGGTGGTGGCAGACCAGCCCCTAGGATCCAAAGTTTTTTAGAATCATAAATCTTCAGTCCATTTACCTATTTCCTATTAGTTTTTTCCCTTAAAATGACATTTTGACAATTTTCCCCATTCAAATGCATGGGCAACCTATATTGACTTTGCCGTAAAATAGGTCATTGTCATCCCAAGGTCATGATTTATATAAACTTTGTAGAGCTCCTCTCTCTGGTTTCAAAATCATATGACTTTTGGAGAAGATTTTTAAAGGTTTTTACTATTTATAGTCATGGCGGTCATCTTTGTCATGTGACCTGAACCATTTATATAAACTTTCTTTCCCCCTTCCTAAGGATGCTCCTTGATTGGCCAAGCGGTTTCAGAGGAGAAGATCTTTGAAATGGTGGAACGACGGACGACGGACGGACTACGGAGCATGGCCATCATATAAGCTCACCTTTGGCTCAGGTGAGCTAAAACTTGTAGCAACGTGGCATAGTTTGACTCCTGATCCGAGGTCGGAAGGGGGGGGGGGGCATGCTGGCACCAGTGTTTTGCCTTTGAGCAAGACATTTTAATTCCCGTAGAACTGGTTAGTACCCAGGAAGCGGCGGCTCCTTCCTGACACAGCTGAAGAGTCGTTAACTGGGATGTTTATTCACAACAAAAACATACAAACAAATACCTTTACAGGTGTATATGTCATTTCTCTGATTCTACGAAATAATCGTCCATAGAAAAAAAAAGCTGTTAGCAGTTATGTTATAATATGTAGTTATATGTTATATGCCTTCCCCGAATTCGACCATATATCAAGTGAATAGCCGACTAAAAAGCTAACAAGATGCATTTATTGCACGTTAACTTTATAAAAATCTAGATTCTTCATTGTATTTTAAATAGAAAACGTTCTGTCAGTGCTTTGCACGTTAAAACCAGATTTTCGAATCCGTGTTTGTTTCACCCAAATTATGTGGGTCATCCGCGTTGTGTAGTATCAACGTCCGTGGTAAGTTGTACCTTGAAGTAAACAAGGCTGATTTTTAAACATGGATATCGACACCCAAAAAACTTTTCCAGTTTGATGCATGGTATTAATACATTCCATACATGTCGAAAATAAGTTTTGAAGAGATATTTGCACGAAACCAAACAAATAAATTCTACAATTATGAAAAGAATCGGGAAGAAGGCGAGAAAATCATGGATTACGAAATAAATTCGCTTGTATCTATAGTTTACAGAAATCTTTTGTTATGATGTTGTACCATTCTCACGATAAACCATTTTGCATCAGCTCTGCATAAACACATTTTATATTAGAACAATTTAAATGCTGTTTGTTTATGTTTTCTTACCTTGTGTATTTCCGCGATACAGTTGTTTATATCCGCGTTTGGAAGACCTTTCCGCGTTTGTTGTATCTGGATGAACGGTGTGATGTAGCAAAAAAAAAAAAAAAAAGAAAAATATCCAGCGGCTGATTGAGTGGTGTTAAAACGCGGCATTCGATCATCTCACCGCTATGTCTGGTGTTGGTTCGAGCCCCACATCAGGCACATGTGAGAGACTAGCCAAGTTCTGATTGCGGGCGTGCCATATTTTTTCTGCCCCCCCCCCCCCCTTCATTTGTAATCAGTCACGCAAGAGAGATAATAAAACCAAAACAGACACATTACTTACAAGAAATGGTTTGTACAAATGACATACCTTACATCGCACGCATTGCACATTTGATGCAATGATATATATGCGTGCATGTATATATATAATGAATAATTGAATAAGTTTGATTATAGGGATCAACCATGGTTTTCAGTGTTCAAACATTCGATGGATCACGAGGAAGGTGTTTGAACACAAGGCCGCGTGAATTTCATGATTTGAACATGGGTTTTGCTGTTTGAACACGACTTTCGACCAATCGAAAACGGCTTCAAACAGCTATGCGCATAGATATCTATGCAAGAATACTGGTTAACTGCTGGTGTCAAACCATCCATACATATACGCCTTATTGGCTTAGTTGGGTGGTTATAATTTCGAGCACTTTTTTATTTGAACCACTCACTGTCCGATTCGAGTTGAAAATTATTTCAGATATAAGCACACGTTAATATCTTAAATTCGCAACCTAAAGCTAATTTTGATAAACCAAATGCTGCACGCTTTTACTTTTTGACTCATGATATAATAGCGAGACTATATTGAGTTTTTAAAAAAATTCTATGGATTAGTTCTCTTGTAAACGGCGCTCATGTGCAAAACGCGACGCGTTTTTATTACTTTCCCATTACGTCACGTACAAATAAAGGCATTTTTAGCCATTCTAAAAGAGCGATTTGCAGGAAAACCAACCTGGTAACTATGTTTTTTTATTACACGAATCGATAGATATGAATGTTTTCTCTAAAATATCAAAAAAATAAAAAAAAAAATCTATGGATCAGCATTTTTATGGTTCTTTACCTTAAAATATTCTTTACTAATGTGCCATAATGACTCTTGAAAAAAACAACAAACTGTTTTGTACACAGTCATATCTTACAAACCATGTTGAGTGTCTTCAGATTCTCAAATTACCTCCCTTTGAATAAAACGTTTTATACCACCATTATTCTCATGCAGTGACTTCACGTGAGGTGCAATCTTGTACAAGTCGTGTCAATATTAACCTATAGGCGCACAAGTTTTGTCAATATTTACCTGTAGATATCCTTAAAAGACTGCCAAAGTGGCTTTACGATGAAAGATATATCATGTTTCTCACTCAGTGACTTCACGTGTGGTGCTATCTTGTACAGGTTGTGTCAATATTTACCTATAGGCGCATAAGTTTTGTCAATATTTACCTGTAGGTATCCTGAAAAGACAGCCAGAGCGGCTTCACTATGTACGGTATATCATGTTTCTCACATAGTGACTTCACATACGGTGCTATCTTGTGCAAGTTGTGTCAATATTTACCTGTAGATATCCTTAAAAGACTGCCAGAGCGGCTTCACTGTGTACGGTATATTATGTTTCTCGCACAGTGACTTCACGTGTGGAGCTATCTTGTACAGGTTGTGCCGAGGCATCGTAGGAAACAAGCTGAAAGGGAATGAATCCTGTTACATGTATACTCGTATACCGAGGGACTATCTTCTTGGGGGTGTACCGCGATAATGAAGGACTTATTTTTTATTTTATTTTTTTCATGAAACCAGGCCAAACGCGTCAAGACAACAATTTATGAAAAAATCTTAATACATATACTCATATTTGTCGTAGTACCATATTTCTATACATAATGAAGCAATGCAGCTTAAACCAAGACAAAAGCAATCCGCAACCCCAACCCACCGCTAACTAATCCCTAGCGTCACGTAAAATCTGTGATGAAGCGTATTTGGCCTTTATGGAATCCCACAATGTCTATTGGCGTCGCCTTGGATCTCTAATACCTCATGGCACCAAAACAAACTCAGGCTTGACAATACTTCATGGAACATTTATACTCACTGATGCTCTATCTGAAAGTTCAGGTGCCCTGTGAACCAATCATTGAAGAAGGATTTCTCTACGTCACAGGTCGCGTGCAGCTGGAGTTTCAACCATGGGCTGTTCGGGTCATCATGTTTCACTTCCATAGGTATATGGTTAGAGTAGGCCACCCACACAAACCAGTGACTCTCTATACTCCTGTAAAAATATTCATTCATTCATTCATTCATTCATTCATCCATTCATTCATTAGTGACCCTCTATACTCCTGTAAAGATATTCATTCATTCATTCATTCATTCATTCATTCATTAGTGTCTCTCTATATTTATTCATTCATTCATTCATTCATTCATTCATTCATTCATTCAACCAAAGTTACATGTATTTCACTGCCCATTGAGCATCGAGTGTAAATACACACCATGAAACACGTTCGTATTACCTGGAACTCCATCGCCACAATTAAATGTAATAAATAATCCCCGCCGCCCCAAGAACGGTTTTTCTCGTGTCGCGGCTCATGTGTTATCGTAAAATATTTAAATATATCCGTGTTGGGAAAACATTTCCGTGTTTGTGTTATCTGGACGAACCGTGAATGTGAAAATGTTTTCTTGTTCATTTTTATCTGTGACAAACCGAACACTTTTATTGATTGAAGATAATTTTAGAAATGCTCTTGAAAATATGGAAATAAAAAACTTTTAATTTCCAAAATTATCGAGCGCGCCAGTGAACTCAAAACACTAGAATAGTCTCTGGGAAATCGTTCTTTATAGCCTTACCGTATTCGTTTTATTTAGCGCACATGCTCCAACAGGAGCACGCCGAGGACTTTTTCCCGAAAATTCTGTGCATAAGCTCGCACTGTCAGTCAGAATGAATGAATTGACGGCTGAAAACTTAAATTCCATCTTCATTCAAATGACTTTGTTTGACCTGCTAAGATTTTTTCAGTTTAGTGTATGCTAATTATGGAGAAAAACTAAACGCACAGTGCGCTTAATAGAACAAACATTGCGTTACCTCATAGCAAAATAGTACACCAACATCCAGCCCCAGCCAAGCATAGGAAGATATTGGTACAAAAACTTCACATAAAATATCGAGGCAATGGATAATTCCTGGAAAGTAAAACAATGCGTATTGCTGCGTGGTTATACGTACATGCATGTTTATCGTATCTGATTGTTCTTCTACACGTGGACAAACAGTGAGGCGAGGCGAGGCAAGGCAAGGCAAGGTAAATACTTTATTTTACAAGGGTGACCCATTGGGTTATACCAATCTTCCTTGGGGTCCTCTAATCGTTACAATTACATTAATAATACATACATTAAACAATCATACTATTGCAAAAAGAAATACACTTGATTACATTCTGGTTGAAACGCACACATGTATACTCACACACAAAATGAAGATAGACAGACAAAAGAAAGAAAAAAGAAAGAAAAAAAGAAAGAAAGAAAGAAAGAAAGAAAGAAAGAAAGAAAGAAAGAAAGTAAGAAAGAAAGACAGAAAGAAAGAGGATAAAGATGCAATCAAAATACAAAATGCGTTCACATTCCAATGGCAGAGGAGGTGTATTTGTCTTGGAACAATCCAAATCTTAGCTTTGCTCTAATGGTAAAATCAACATGTTTCCCGCCACAAGCAAACATGAATAGCGTGTCTGATTCGTAAAGAAAGATTTGGTCAGGGAAATTCTTCCTCTTCGGCAGATTCAATACATCAGGAAAACATGTCCGTGTAATGTATATCCCATCATACCCCACTTTAACAAAGTAAAAATGAGGTTAACAGGGATAAACCTATTTTTCTTATTTTGATCCAAAACATAGATTGTGGGTACTCGTTAGAACCGCCTCGGCAAGGCGGTTCTAACGTGTACCCACAATCTATGTTTGGAGCAGAAATATTTTTTTTTTCTGGTGAAATTTCAATTTCTACAGTTGAAAAAAAATCTCCGTATATTGCATGGGCAAAACTTCGTAATGAACAGCAACTATCAGCTATTAGTAGAGAGTGGTGAAATAGATGTTACAAGAAATAGAGTAGCGTGGCTAGAATAGTGGATCGTCCCGGCATGACTTAAGCTGTTGAACGTGGACGCAAACTAGCATCTACATGTACGTTAATCAAACAAACCAGACAGACAAACTTACCATCCAGAGTTTCTTGTTGAGCATATACCTGATGACTAGAAACTGGAAATACAGCGGAAACATCAGAGGAGGTCCAACTAAAACGAAATGGAGAACGCAGACCCTTTCATATCACTGACATAAGAAATCAAGTCCGTGTAACATACACCCCCTTCAACCCCACTTTTATATAGAAAAAACGGGGGTTTGCAGAGGTACAACTATTTTTTTTTTCTTATTTTTGCTTCAAAGCATAGATTGTGGGTACTCGTTAGAACCACCTCACCGAGTCCACGATCTATGTTTCGAGCAAACTTTTTCAGCTGAAAAATATTGCAAATTTCACCAGAATTTTTTTTATATTTTTTAATATTGAATATTAAAAAATATTAAAACTTTCCTGGTGAAATTTGCAATATTTTTCAGCTGAAAAAAGTCTCTGTATATTGCACGGCGCGTTTTCGTAATGAAAACAAATCGAGAAGTCCTGAGTTCGATTTTCTCTGGCAGCACCGTGTTGTGTCCTTAACTCCTGGTTAAAACACAGGAAGCAGTGGCTCCGTCCCGACATGACTGAAAAACTGTTGACTTTGACGTTAAACATCGCTGAATACATACAGACAAACAAACAAACAATCTTTTTAAATAAAAACTCACGTGCGAAAAAGTATCTATGTTGTAAGTTAAAGGGCACGCTCTTCTTCCTCGCTTTGGCGACCTAAAGTTAAATAGTATTATTGTGATGTTCATACTATAACAAGATTGTTTCTGGCAGAAAAAAAGGTTACAACATTTTTCAGCACAAGACATTTACATCTTAAATTAAAATTGAAAATGTAAGGTAATGAGGAGTTATTCTTTGCACATGGTGATATCTGTAATCATTTGAATGTCATAAGATGATAAATCTCAACTGGTCATCTGTGTCCTGGGCCCGAGGTTATAAAACTTTTTTCATGCTCAGCTCAGCTGAGCTGGAAATTTAAAGTGCTCATAAATACTGAAATAGCCAAAATAAATCAACATTTCAGGTTTAGATCACCAAATCCTGTAATTTATCCTGCTAATAAATGTTAAAATGCCAACAATTGTTGGCATTTTAACATTTATGAGCAGGATAAATTTGAGTCTCAGCTGAGCTGAGCATGAAAAAAGTTTTATAACCTCGGGGCCTGGAGTACCTCACATTACGAAAACACGCCCATGCAGTATACTGAGATTTTTTAAGCTTTGAAAATTGAAAAATTCATCAGAAAATTTTTATTTATGTTTTTTTTTTTTTTTTTTTCTTATTTTTGCTCAAAACATAGATTGTGGTTACAAACGAGACGGATCTAACGAGTACCCACTATCTATCTTTTGGATCAAAAATAAGAAAATTAGTTATACACCTGCAAACCCCAGTTTTTCTAATATAAAAGTGGGGTTTAAGGGGGTAAACTCTGCATGGACATGTTATCCTGATATGTGCCTGGAGTACCTCATAGTACCGGTACCACTCATGAGGCGAAGGCTCCCGATATGACATGTACGTTAACTTTATACACAAACAAACAAAATAAATGTACCTCAACAGGCATAGTATCCCCAACCACAAACAAAGCATCAAACTTCACATCCGGGTCTTTGTCGATCTGAAAGACACAACAAACATGTTAATATCTATCTGAGCCGCTGCATGAGAAAACCAACAATCTGAGCTTCTGACCAGGTCAGACACAAACCGGCCTGTTCAGTTTCAGAAGCAGGCTGGAAGCTCGAAATTTCCCCCTTATACCCTACTTTTATATAACAAAACTGAATACGCAGGAGTAAAGTGAGAATAGAGGGATCGGGCATCGATGCAATTAAATTTAAAGTCCCAACAAAGACACCAGGTGGAAAGGAAAATACATAAAACACAACAAAACATTTTCCGACAACACACACGAAAAGCAGAATGACAAGCTCTTTCCCAACAAGGTAGCCATCCGGCTAAGTTTTAAACGAAATGACAGGCACAATAAACAGAAGTATAATGAAGATGAACCACTTTGCCTGGGACACCGATTATCATTCTTACTGGGGACAACGCCAAAAACTATTTTTCCTGGGGACATCCACTATTTTCCTGGGGACATCCTCGATTTCATAAAGAAAGAAAATTTAATAAAAACAAACATAGTGTTCAACTGGCGAACACATGTAACAAAAACTTTTGATGTAACTAAGTTAAAATCCCAACCAAAGACACCAGAAATACAGAGATTATCATTTACATTAACAAAACCATTTTTACTAGGACAGCGAAATCAAGTTACCATTTCTATCAGTACTAGTCCGAGATCCAAGGTCCAAATTTTTGGTTAACCCTACACGATCTTGGCCTTAAGGTTTGATGGCTTTTTTTGAAAGATATATGATAGTAGTCTATGAAACAGGTCCGTGTATAAAAATTTAGGCCGGCGAAAGTCTTCAAAATGGCCGCCATCCAAGATGGCCGCCCAAATTAGGATTTATACAGGCTTGAGTAAAAAGCGTTTTCATTTTAGATTTTGTTACATTTAAGTGCTTTCAGTGTAGATTTTCTATAAACTCAACATATGCTTGTGCATATTTAGTTGAATTAACCCAGTTTTGATGTTCTCATGCGTTACATATGTTACTATATTAATGTTACTTGCGAGAAATAAAAATATTGACTATTTGTGTTTATCTTAGTGCCATTCTTCAAAGTTTTTGAAGTGTTTATGCAAAGTGTTCCTTAAAAGACTTGAGTAGCGTCTTGATAAAGCTTCTCTGGGTCGTTTATCTGCATTTGGTGGTCAGCCTCAGGTCTTTTATTACATAAATCCAGGTTCACTCTTCATCACTTAACATTGTAAACTCACATATTTTTGGTAAACTCACATATTTTGGGTCTGATCATACATACAATCAATAGCTGTTGATGATTTGTTAATAAATTATATGGATTAGAACCGCTAACTCCATTTATATAATTTTGATACCCTCAAGACGTTCCTAACTGTTACATACGTTACCTTTTGTATAATATTTCCTACAAAATTAATATATTGACTATTCTTGTTTATTTTAATGTTATTCTCTAAAGTTTTTGAACTTTTTTTGTATTCAATGCATTAAAAGACATGAAAAAATATCTTTATTAAGTTTGTGTGCTTTATTTGCTCCATCCATCAGCGATGGGACTTTAAACACATAAATCCCGGTTTAAACTTGACCCCTAAAATATTATACACTCACATATTTGAGGTCAAACACATTGATAAAACAGCTGATGAGGTTTTATAAATTGAACATATGTAATAGAATTTTAACTCAAATGCTTTAGAGTCAAGATGTACCCATCTGTTACATACGTTTCTTTTCTAAGAAGCCTTTAACTCGATTAACATAATTTTCATGTTCTGAAGATGTTGACAACTGTTACATTCGTCACTTTTCTTAAATGATATTTCCTACAAAATCAATATATTGACAACTGTTGTAAATGGCGTTTATATGCTCTTAGGTTTTTGAATTGGTATTATATTGATTGCATTAAACGACATGGGAGACATTTTGATAAAGACATTTTGGATGCGATATTTGCTTTGACAGTCAGCAATGAGTCTTTAAACATATAAATCCGTGGTAAACTAGATCACTTACATATTGTAAACTCAAATAGTTCGGGTCGGAACACATAAATATATTTATATGAATCTTAAACTTGATATACACGTACATAATTTCAACATAATTTCATAGTTCTCTACGTGTACTCAACTGTTACATACGTT
The DNA here is from genome assembly GCA_964017185.1 of Rugalucina vietnamica. Taxonomy (NCBI): domain Eukaryota; kingdom Metazoa; phylum Mollusca; class Bivalvia; order Lucinida; family Lucinidae; genus Rugalucina; species Rugalucina vietnamica. Next base: position 36,575,554 of record OZ024884.1, read on the forward strand.
ACTTTTCTATAATATTCTATACAAAAGCTCCATAGGGTCACTGAGAAGGCTTAAGTAGCCAAACATCCCCTTTCTCAATAATTTGTTAACTGCTCTTAAAGGATCTCAATTTTATTTTTAGTTGGAGAGGACTGTGTATAGAACTTTAGACTGGGAAAGTCCTAAAAATGGGGACAATTCATTTATATATGACTCACTGGATCAGATTTTACGGGAAAAGGGGTTTGTCTCCCATGAGTGTATTTTCGTTACCTATCTGATTCAATCATTTAAATGTTGATATGCTTAACCCACCATGTCACTTTCTTTTTTGAGTGGTATTGTCTGAAATGTATATCCAAACAGCAGATGATGATGATGAATAAAAAGATAAAATGTATAAATATGACATCATCCATAGTTCAGATTACCTTTTTTACCCTTTAAATATTTGGAGTATTAAGAACAGATAATATGTCAAGAAACATCTGAACATGCGTTCATTATTTCGTCCCTTCTGTGAAACATTCTTTGATGTAGATAACGCTGATGCAAATATTCGATAGAGCACAAGTGTCTGGCTTTTACTGCCTGTTTGTAAAGGGACATCGAAGAGGAATAATGACATAATTTTTTTTTCTTTGAGCGTTTTCACTGCTTCCAAATGATCTAACTTTTATCATTTATTTGTTATTAGTGCAGCTGTGTTATATATTGCTTTGTTATGTTGCGGACATTAATGTTTCCCTGTACATGATCCATAATGTCAGTTATATTTTTCGGCCCCTTCAAATAAGAAAGAATATTCAAAATAAAAAATGTACATTGAGAGCCATCTTCTAAACATTGTTTTAATTATCTGACCCAATTTAGGCATGTGTCTTTGATTTCGACTTCCTTTGTGTAAATTTTTGAACTTGCAGTGTATTTATCTGGCTATCATATACAATTTATAAAGGGTCACTGATGAGGGTTCATTATCTGAAATTGCGCAGTATGGCCCATTACTTCACCCCTTTGAGTGTGTTCACTGTTTCCAATATTTTATTCATTGCCAGACATTGTATAATGTACCCACACTTCTCCTTTTAATTGTTATGCCACTTCCAAAGAATATAAAGTAAAGGGGTCAAGGTACCGAAATCGTAATCCTAGCTCGTAAAAATCCATAATAACATTAACAAATACGATATATGTAGCCATACAGGCATGGATCCCCCAATAACAGGAGGTGTGATTAGGTGTTTGCGAAGGGTGAGCATCACCTGCCCATTATAATGCACCCGCCATGTCCTTATGACTGATTACAAAGCCGAGAAAATGAATATCTGGTAAGAAACGAATGTCCAGTAATTGAAAGCCTTATTAATTGTTGCCAACTGGCATAAGGTCAGTCACAAGTTTAGACGCAGCCATGCTGTAGGGATCAACAAGGTCATGGTGTCTCCCATAGAACTTTTTAAGAGTTGACACAAGCTTGGTACTGCGATATCCCCGTGACAACAATTTTGTGGTGAGTAATTTCCCCTATCAACAAAGTCTTCGTAGTTACAACAGGCTCTAGCATAGCGAACTAGCTGAGAGACATTTAACGTTTAACTTAAAAGTTAATAATCTGATAATGTTATAAATCTTTTGCAAAATTAATACAAGTTCAATTATAAAAAAGATAAATCATAAAATTACTATAAACAGTTTAAAAATGAACAAAAATGGTCAAACTCTTGATTTTATGGGGATATACTAATAAGAGTAACATATGTAACAGTTAAGAACATCTACATTGTGTTAATAAAGAAAAAAATACTATAACACGTAACATTATATTCATAAATATATATAAAACAACAATATGTAATGTAAATAGTTAAGACCAAAGATTTTATGTGATTAATACAACTAGTAGCCTCAAGTAAAGGGGAATGTTTGTTTTTAAACAACAGTTAATGAAAACAAAACCAGTTTGATCACCCAAATGTTTTATTTGTGTTGTGGGTTAACATGCCAGTCAAATAATGTTTGAGTATTTTGTTGACAGAGACATTTAACCAGATACCTTAAGCTTAACTAGCTTAACTCATATAAGCCTGGCGTCCCTTTTATGGGACATAGGCAAACAGAATAGCCCAATATGTGACGTTGCAGAACGCGGCGTCCCATCTGGGGCTATTCTGTTTGCTTAAAGAATTTTCATCGAAAGTTGAATAGAATTTAAAAATTACACCTGATGCCCCTAAGAACTGAATACTCACCAGAATGATAAAGATGGGAAAATGCATTCGTCAAATATGGGTTATGGAAATGTAACTCCGTGCCAGCATGGGTCTAAACAAGGAGCACTCATTTGGGAGTGTGTTGCTATAATACTACACCAAACATGGTCTTCAAAACTACACAAATTTACTTTGATTAAAATTGTCACAATCTTTTATAAAGAAAATATAATACAGGTTTTCATTAACAGAAATTGGGACCATTAAACAAACAAGATTAGGCAAATAATGATTTTATATGGGATTATAGGATATCCTATGACAAGTAACATATGTAACAGTTGTCAACATCTTGAGAACATAGAGAACATTCGAATATAATTGGGGGTAAATGTGCTACGACATTTGTATTATAATTCATACAAAAAATCAGTAGCTGTTGAAATTTTGTGTGTTTAGAACCCAAATGTATCCGTATTCAATGTTTAAGTGATCGAGATGAACCTTTATTTATGCCTTCAAAAACATGCTGCTGACCAACAAAAGCAGAAAATAAATCACCAAAAAATTGCTATAACAAGACACCCCTCGTGTTTTGTAAAAATATTAATGCAAAAATACACAAAACTTTAAAGAATAGCACTAAAATATACAGTAACACTGAATATTATTATTTTGTAGCATGTAACATTAATGGTGTAACGAATGTAACATGTGAGAGCATCAAAATCGTGCTAAATCAAATTAATTTAAAAATGCAAATTTCTATTTTATGTTTTATTGATAAAACATAAGTAGCTGTTCAATTAATGTGTTCAAACCCAAAAATGTGAATTTTTGATATTTTAGTGATCAAGTGTGAACCCGGATGTATGCGTTCAAAGACCCATTGTTGACTTAAATGTTAAGATTAAGTATCTAAAATTGCTTTATATAGATGTTCCTTATGTCCTCTACTGCACTAAATACAAAAACACACTTAAAACTTTAAATGATACCACTCAAACAAACAGTAACAGCCAATCTATCATTTAATGGCAGATAGCGATAAAAAGTAACGTATGTAACACATGAGAACATACAAACTGTGTTAAATAAACTTAATATGCTTCAACACATGTTTAGTTTATAGAAAACCAACACTGAATGCAGTTAAATGTAACAAAATCTAAAATGAAAAAGTTTATTACACAAACCTGTACAATTCCTAATTTTGGCGGCCATCTTGGATGGCAGCCATTTTGAAGACTTTCGCCGGCCTAAATTTTTATACACGGACCTGTTTCATAGACTACTATCATATATCTTTCAAAAAAAGCCATCAAACCTTAAGGCCAAGATCGTGTAGGGTAAACCAAAATTTTGACATCTCCTGGATTTTGGATCTCGGGCTATACAGCGAAAAAGTATTAGCAATTATTAAAAACGGGTTAGAATAAAATTAAACCAAGATCTCACCTAGCTAACATAATATGCATTACAAAATGTTGCTGCAATAAAGCCAACGCCTTGACCCAAAGATACTAGGCGGGAAGGAGAGCATTTCTACTGATTCATCAATAAAACCATTTTTATTAGGACAGCGAAATAACCATTTCTATAAGTGCAGCGAAAATGTATTAGCGATTATTAAAAACGGATTAGGATTAAATCAAACCAAGAACTCAACTGGCTAACATATGTTTTACAAATTGTTGCTGCAATAAAGCCAAAACTCAACCCAAAGATACTAGGCGGGAAGGAGACCATTTCTACTGATTCAACAATAAAACCATTTTTACTAGGATTGCGAAATTACCATTTCTATCAGTACTGCGACAATGAATTCTCCTGTGTTCGCCCTACCTACTGATTAGCGCGTCTCATATGAGCTGAAATAATCTTGAAAGGGGCGATAAACTGAATAAACAATAAGAAAAAAAATATAAAAATTACCACGTTCGGTTTAGCATGGTGCCGATAATGATTCTGATTCCACCAGCTGGCTGAGCCACCCTGAAAAAATCAGAACAGTAGAGTTCACTCAATACTGAGCAAAAGACGTTAGGATAAAATGTCCATGAAAAGTATACCCCCTTAAACCCCAAGTTTATATAGTAAAACTGGGGAGTGAAGGGGTATACACTGTACAGTATTTCTTAGTATCTTTTGTCCAAAGCATGCATTGTGTGTAGTCTACCGAGACTGTTCTAACGTGTAACTACAATCAATGTTTTGAGCAAAAATATTGAAAATATCCTACCTTATCCAATGAAATTTTCAATTTTTAACGTTGAAAAAAAATTTATCTGCATATTGGGTTTCGTAATGAATTGACAAAATTGCCATAAAAGATCATGCAATTGCATCAGGAAAACATGTCCATGCCATATATACTCCCATAAACCCCACTTTCATACAGTAAAACTGGGCTATGGAGGAGTATACCTATTTTTTCTTATTTTTGCTCCAGAAGCGGTTCTAACGTGTATCCGTATGGTTTGAGCAAAAATAAGAAAAACATGAAAAATGTTCTTATGATTTTTTTTTCAATTTTGCAGCTTAAATAAAAAGAAAAAAAGAAAAGAAAAAAAATGAAAAAAAAAAACGTATATTGCATGGGCATATTTTCATAATGACATGTCCATGCTTCATAAATGTCACACAACAATGTGCAAAAAAAACTTTTTTTTTTTTTTTTTTTTTTTTTTTTTTTCAATAAAGTAATTAGAAAGTGGTATAATGTATATTTTGTAATAAAAATTGTGGGATACTCGCGCGAAACACATATCAATATCAGATACTTTTACTTTTTTTCTTTTCTTTTAATGATGTGTAATTTTTTGTAAAAAATAAAAAATAAATAAAATAATGAAAATATATGTGGTGTATTCGCGCGAAACACATTTTAGATACATGTATTTGATAGTTGATGGTGAAGGAATCAGAAAAATCACTTAAAGTAACCATGTGCGAATCGACAGATGTTAAACTAAATACCTTTAAAAATCCTTTCGTAAAATGATGAAAGAAATGGTCTATCTTAGAGTTCCGAAACACTGAGAGGTGGCCATAATCATGCATATTCCACGCTACTTGTGCCTAGAAAAAGAAAGTCATCAATATGGGATTAGCATGCATATTTTCAACATGATAATGCTAATTAATTGAGTTTGGAAAACAAAGTTGAAATCGGCATTTATTTGTTCATTTGATAGGTCTAAATGATCTATATTAAATATGCGCTGTTGACTTTAAGAACATACCTTTTGTGCTTTTGTGAATAAAACTGAATAATTTCTTGTATATTTTTCGAAAGCTGTTTTTTTTTTTTTTTTTTTTTTTTATTATTATTATTATTTTCATTTAATTATTATGTAAAGTCTGCCTTTAATTAGACTCCGTTCGGATTTCTCTCAGAAATTGAATATTTACATGAAACTTCTTATGATATTAAAGCATGTAATACAGAACAATAACTCTCACCTGACATGTCGATATACAAGCCAGAGAAACAAGGAATGGAATCCACCCAGTTCCAAAATAGTACATAGTTAGATAGGCCGCTATATCCAACAGAATAACGTACAGTAGAGTTACAATGTAGAAAGTATAACTCGCATCAAACAGTTTCTGTGGAGAATAAAAAGGTAAACGTAAGCAATGATCAAGAAATTGTGACATCAGAAGGTTTTCAAATAAACATGTTTTATCAGTGAATTTTAATCAGTGAATTTTAAACATACAGCTCTTACATCCACCAGGAAAAGCGTGTCCGCAAAATGTCCGTAAAATGTATACCCCCATAAAGCCCACTGGGGTTTGCAGAGGTATACCTAATTTTCTTATTTGTGATCCAATACATACATTGTGGGTACTCGTTAGACTCGCCTCAGCGATGCGGTTCTAACGTGTACCCACAATATGTTTTGAGCAAAATTAAGAAAAATATCAAAAATTTTATACTGGAATTTGTACTTTTTTACAACTTTACAAATCTCTGTATATTGCACGGGCATCTTTTCGTAATGTCGGGTCGCCACTTATGTGCAACTGTTCGCCTTTTGAGAATGTAATAATTATTGTTAAGAAAATAAAAATAATAAGATTAATGTGCTCCAGTAACATGCCCACATTTTCACCTCATCCTAGAAGGTTCTGTAATAATCCTTACCATTTTCACAGCCAGTTCTTTCAATTTCCTGAAGTCTTCATGGATTTCTGTTTCTTTATACTGGTCAACGGCACCAATATGTAAAGGTGTGAGGTATTTCTTGACCGCAGGTAGATCGTTGTGAAATGCATTAAATGCTTCCTGAAAGATTTAAGTATATGAGGGTTGTTCATTAAGTGCAGAGACTTTGCCTGCATGGTAATCGTGTATGATTATTAGGCATTTGAAGTATTCGTTAGTAGAGGTTATTATGCCAAACAATACACGATATGTAATTCGGTAATATATAGTTGTCCTTAGAATAATCATTTATGGAGATTCTAATACTAAATTACAGTGCTTTTTATATTCATCAGGGAAACATTCCGTGTGATATATACCCCTTTATACCCCACTTTTACATAGCAAAACTGGGGTATGCAAGGGTTTACCTATTTATCTTATTTTTGCTCCAAACATAGATTGTGGGTACTCGTTTGAACCGCCTAACGTGTATCCATGTATAGTCTATCTTCTGAGCAAAATATGAAAAATATTTAACTTTTTCTGATGAAATTTTTTGATTTTTACAAGTAAGGAAAAATTTGTATATTGCATGGGCGTATTTTCGTAATTTCTTGACAACTTACAGTTGCGTCTTGTCCGCCATAAAGACCAAGCATTCGGCTTCCCCCGGGATGCCGCCTTGACCAATCCGTGACGTCATAAACTTGACCACCAATCACAATCCATCTGTCGTTGTTGGAGTCATGTGATTTAATCTCTTCCCAGCTGAACATGCTCTGTTCTGAATAGCCTTTACCTCCCCGCCCCATCTCTACCCCTTTTCGTTTTCAGCAGGCCAGGATACGGTTGTCAAAGTGGTGACAATGTCTGAAGAGGTACAAGTAGGCAAGCATCAGGAAATGGTGCAATCAGAAAGAAATTCCCACTCCAAAATCAAGGTGGGAAAAACTAAATTGACAATTAGGTACTTATACTTAGAAGAGATATCGTAAGCCGAGTGAGTAGCTATTTCCCAATAGGCAATCACTCAGTTACCAGAGCTTAACTGAAATTGTGAAAACGGACATAAGGTTCAAACAGCACAAAAATTCGACTCCAAAACATAAAACAATTAGAACCACAACAGAAGTATCGCCTTAGAACGATCCGTGAGTAATATAAAATAATTGGCGGGGGGGGGGGGGGGGCTTAAACCAGTTTTACAGGTCCCTAACCTCAGTGGTTCACAACATTTAGTCAGTTGTTCGGTGCTCGTGGTGACATAACTAGTCAATGAATCACCATGGACAAACAATTATAATAACCACCATAATAAATCAAAAACATCAGGAAAACATGTCCGTGTAATGTGTATCCCCTTGAACCCCACTTTTATACAGCAAAACTGGGGTATGCATGGGTATACCTATTTTTCTTATTTTTGCTCCAAAACATAGATTGTGGGTACTCGTTAGAACCGCCTCGGCGAGGCGGTTCTAACGTGTACCCACAATCTATGTTTTGAGCAAAAATAAGAAAAATATTTTAAAAAATCCAATGAAATTTTCAATTTTTACAGGTGAAAAAAATCTCTGTATATTGCATGAGCAAGTTTTCATAATGACGAGGACTCGCAGATTCAGTCAGCTGCCTGGCGATGGAGATCCCTGGGCACCCAATAATTAACTTACCGAAATCCGGAGCAATAGAAAAACATTAGTTGAACCCCGGTTGGCCAAGCGACAGACAAGAAACTCCGGTCCCAAACAACTAAAATAAATAGCTTTAAGTCGGGGCCATCATTGGGTCTGACGTCCGATCCACCGGCATGCAATTAAAGAAAGCAGCGTAGTTATCAACAATGATTTGGTTAAAAACTAAACATGCAGACTATCGCATAACATTTAAGTCATACCCTATACGTCTGTAACGTGTAACGATTTTTCAGAACTGAAAAGAAATATAATACTTACACGTATGTTTTAAAAAATGCGATGCCGGATGCTAGGGAGATAAACGACTCGAAAAAAAAAATCTGTTCGGCTCTGCTTGTTTTCAACATTACGAAAACTTGCCCATGCAATAAACAGAGATTTTTTTTAGCTTTAAAATTTGAAAATTTTCAGCTGAAAGAAATTTTTTCTTATTTTTGCTCAAAACATAGAGTGTGGGTACACGTTAGAACCGCCTCGGCGAGGCGGTTCTAACGAGTACTCATAATCTATGTTTTTGTCTATATAACAGTGGGGTTGAAGGGGGTATTCATTGCACGAACATGTTTTCCTGATGATATGGTCTCAAATTTTAACTGTAGATATCTCGCCTATCCTTTGGCCGATTTTAACAAAATTTGCATCAAATTGTTTATTTTGATGAGTTCTTTAGTACAAACAAAAACACCGCTTTTCAAAATTGCGTTTTCCATTAAAATTATCAAATTCATATTTTATTTTTTCGTTGGCAATACCACCTACCTGGATCAATAAATGTTGTAAGCTGTTCATTACAAAATCACACGATATCACTAAACCACAAACCATATATATTTTATGTAGGTTGTGAACTTTTAAAACTGATCTATCGTATTTCATGCAATGTATTTTAAACACGCAATCGAGAAAATAATGATATCTGATACATGTAGTTCAGTGATTGTACACGCCGATATTCCATTGATTTTTGTTTTCAATTGCAGATTCTGTATATAACACAAGTAATATTAAACAATTAAGCACTCGGGTAATATAACGGGCATTGCCCGACCTTGAACATATCCTTTGTTACCCAAAGTGTATATTTATCGAATGATTTTTCGAGTACTTTAGACTTTGTATTAAGATGTCCGAATATTTTTTCTGACAAAGGCGCATATTTGCAATTCATGCTTCACTTCAACAGCCTACAACAACTGCAAACCAGAGGACCAACGGTCCTGTAAGCGCTCACCTGAGACCCGAGATATATATCAATAACTAGAATGGTAATATACATGTTTGTTATATGCCTGAAGAAAATCCTGTCTCCTGATTGGCTCATTCAGTTTTAATAAATCCTAAAATTTGCTTTTAAAACAGGACCAAACTGATGAAAACCAGATCAAACCAGTTCCTCGAGGTTAATTATTTTGACAGTTTTTTTATATTAACTTCCAAAATCTATATTACGCTCCTGAGTACCATAAAATAGCATCACCATGAAATTAGCATGGGCTAGATGAAAGTATGTGTATAAAACCTGACAGTTAGCTATAAATAGCCTGAACTCATTTCAGTTCATGGAATCTACTTGCTTTGTAGTAACAAACTTTTACAGGTGAACAAAGCACTAGATAATGAGATGTATTTGGTGATAATTAAGGGAAAATTTTGTTTACTTTTCATAAGAACCTATGTTGTTAGTACTCATTGAAATTGTCTCGTCGTGGTGATTTTTATGAGTACCCACAACATAGGTTTTATAATTTTTATTGAGAACTAACAAAATTATTCTTTAATTATAACCAATTGCTCCTCATTATGTAGCCTTCTTTAACATCTGTTATGATTTTGTTTATTTATTTCTTTTAATGAAAATATAAAATAAACATTAAAACAGTTAACATATAACAAAACAGTTATTGACTTCAATTTCGGTAGATATAAGGATTTATCTACCCTCAAAAGTGATATTCACCTCGGCCTGCGGCCTTGGTGAATATCACTTTTTCAGGTAGATAAATCCTTATATCTACCTCATTGAAGTAAATAATTGTATAATATAACTCCAGGGCAGGGCCAGAGAAAATGCAGTAGATTGGCAAATGGACTGAATTTTTATGATTTGAAAAAGAAATTGAATGTGATGGACATATCTTGACTTTTAAGTGTTCGTAAAGTAATATTGTTTTATTTAGTGGACTGATATCAGTCTACTGTAAACTATAAAACGCGGATGAGTCGATTTTTCGTCGTTCGTAACGGTGAAAGATTTATACACGTATACAATGTATGTCCGGCAAAGTTAAATTGTTACATGCATTAAATTTTTAATTTGTTTAAGCTGTCAGTTTTCAAATCAATTTTCTTAAATTATGAATTATGAATTATCCATCATTTCATACAAATACTGTCATATACACTACTACATATCGATTTGATGGGTAACAATGTTCTTACAAAGGAAGACAATGCATTCGGGAAGTTATGGGTGATACTATAGTGCTTTTTAATAGCGCCTTTTGTTGTGGTTCCATTTTTAGGAGTCGAATTTTTGTACTGTTTGAACCTTATGTACGTTTTCATATTTTAGCTCACCTGAGCCGAAGGCTCACAAGGTGAGCTTATAGTATAGTAGTCGAGCCGGCGTCCGTGGGTGCGTCCGTCCGTGGGTGCGTCCGTCCACATTTTCAAACTTGAATACCGGGTATCTCTAAGACAACAAGGCCAATCGTGACCAAATTTTATCTAAAGCATCATTGAGGAGGGGGAAAGGTTGCATTAGGTTTTGGGCCAGGTCGGATCAGAACTCTGGTTTCCATGGCAACGGATAGCTCCCATAGACTTACAATGGGAAAAACATAATGAAAAAATCTTCTTCTCCGAAACCACAAGGCCAAGAGCTTTCATATTTTGTGTGTAGCAATGTCTAGTGGTCCTCTTCATAAATCCTGCCATACATGCCCCTGGGGTCCATACGGGCCCCGCCCCGGGGGCGTCATGGAGAACATATAAAAAAAATCTTTTTCTCTGAAACCACAAGGCCCAGAGCTTTCATATTTTGTGTGTAGCAGTGTATAGGGGTCCTCTTTATAAATCCTGCCAACCATGGCCCTGGGGTCAAAAATGACCACGCCCCGGAGGTTATTAGCTCCCATAGACTTTCAATGGGAGAAACATAAAAACAAATCTTCTTTTCTAAAACCACAAGGCCCAGAGTTTTCATATCTTGTCAGTAGCAATGTATAGTGGTCCTCTTTATAAAACCTGCCAACCGTGCCCCTGGGGTCCATACGGGCCCCGCCCCGGGGCGCCATGGGAAAAACTTTAAAAAATCCTCTTCTCCGAAACCACGACCCAAAGCTTTCATATTTTGTTTGTAGCAATGTATAGTGGTCCTTTTTATAAATCCTGTCAACCGTGCCACTGGGGTCCATACGGGCCCCGCCCTGGGGGGGGGGGTCATGGGTAAAACATAAAAAAAAAATCTCCTCCGAAACCACAAGGCCCAGAGCTTTCATATTTTGTTTGTAGCAATATATAGTAGTCCTCTTTATAAATCCTGCCAACCGTGCCCCTGGGGTACATACGGGCCTCGTCCTGGGGGCGTCATGGAAAGAACTTTAGAAATTCCTCTTCTCCAAAACCACAAAGTCCAAAGCTTTCATATTTTGTGTGTAGCAATGTAAAGTGGTCCTCTTTATAAATCCTGCTACAAATCCTGCCTACCGTGCCCATGGGGTCCATGCAGGCCCCACCCCGGGGGCGTCATGGGAAAAACATAAAATAATCTTCTTCTCTAAAACCATATGGCCCAGAGTTTCATATGTTGTGTGGATCAATGTATAATACTCTCCTTTATAAATGCTGCCAACGGTGCCCCTGGGGTCCATACAGGCCATGCCCCAGGCATGTCATTATCTACCATAGACTTATAATAGAAATATATGGAAAAAAAATCTTCTCTGCAACAGCATGTCACAAAGCTTGTATATTTGATATACAACATTGTCATGTGGAGCTCTACATAAATCCTGCCAATCTTGCCCCTGGGGTCAAATATGGCCCCACCCCGGGGGTCATTATAGGACCCTGACCTTGTTAGATGATTTTTTCAAGCGAACCAAAATGGCAGAAAAGAGGATACACAATCCAGACAAGAGCTCTTCTGCTGATGTAAGTAGGGTTTCAAGGTCACGTGACTAAGATGGCCATCATATCCATATATGGTAAAAAAACCCAATTACTTTGTCCAGTGACTGTACTTGTTGACTTACAGGTGAGCGATCGTTGCCCTTGGGCTACTTGTTAGTTAAGTTCGGGTAACTGAGTGGTCGCCTATTTGGAAATAGCTGCTCACTCGGCTTACTATGTGTTTTCTGAGTATAAGTACACATGTACCTAATTGTCAGTTGGTTTTTTTCCCACCTCGGCTTTTGGAGCGGGAATTTCTTTCTGAGTGCGCTTTTTCCTGACCATTGCCTATATTTGTACCTTTTATGTCTAAACACGTACGTATAAATATTTCCGTTAAAAAACTTGCCCATGCAATTATATAGAGATTTTTAGCTTTAAAATTTGAAAATTACGAGCTAACGAGTACCCAAAATCTCTGTTTTGGACAAAACATAAGAAAAATGTTTACCCCTCCATACCTCAGTTTTACTATATAAAATTTAGTTAATAAAGGGGTTTACATGCAATCCTGGTGACCCTAAAAATGTAAGCGTACTCATCCAAATGGAGCGGACTGGCGCAGGTGGTAGTAGCACAGTCATGTTCATAGTCGCAATAGAAAGCTCTACACAGCTTATGTTCATTGTTGATATATATGTATGTATGCGACTTTAACTAAAGATTATTATTATTATTATTATTATTATTATTGACAGGTCCATTCTTCACAAAATGGTTAACAGCACCTTGGTCTAACGCACACGTTGACATTACGGAAACTTGCCCATGCAATATACAAAGATTTTTTTTACCTGTAAAAATTGAAAATTTCATCAGAAAAAAAAATGATATTTTTCTTATTTTTGCTCAAAACATAGATTGTGGGTACACGTTAGAACCGCCTCGCCTAACGAGTACCCACAATTTATGTTTTAGAGCAAAAATAAGAAAAATAGGTAAACCCCTGCATATCCCAGTTTTACTATATAAAAGTGGGGTTTAAGGGGGTATATATTGCACGGACATGTTTTCCTGATGTATCGTACTGCAACGTCTTCGTATTATCTGACCCGTATAGGAAACAAACTTTCTTTATAAATAACCGATCACAATGCATATACATGTATAGGAAAGGAAACATTAGTGGCGTTTGTTATTTTGATTCTTTTATATGCTTCGGATCTAGCTTATTCGCATGAAACACGCGTTAGTGACCTATGAAACTATTCTTTAGTTTTGCTTATATCAGGAAAATGTCCGTGAAATGTATAGCCCCGGAAACCCCATTTTTATATAGTAAAAATGGGGTTTGCAGGAGTATACCTATTTTTCTTATTTTTGCTCCAAAGCATAGATTGTGGGTACTCGTTAGAACCGCCTCGCCGAGGCGGTTCTATCGTGTACCGACAATCTATGTTTTGAGCAAAATAAGAAAAATATCAACATTTTTCCACTGAATTTCTCCATTTTTACCTCTGAAAAAAACCTCTGTATATTGCATGGGCAAGTTTTCGTAATGGTTTGGTAATTTCTTCAGGAATCCACGGATTTAATTACAGTGTTTAATCTTGTCAGATATGTGCATGGGTAGCGATTTTCAAGATTTGTTCTATTAGTTCTGATATAGTTTCGTTTGAACAGTGACAGAAAACTCAATATAAAGCTGAGTTGTCTTTTATGAGGTTCTCCCTATATTTTCACTACGTACTGAGTCGAACAATGTCTGAGCATTTAATTGTGACTTGCTCTCCATCAGGAAAACAAGTCCGTGTAATGTATACCCCCTTGAACCCCACCGTTTTATATAGCAAAACTGGGGCTTGCAGGGGTTTGCCTATAATTTTCTTGTTTTGCTCCAAAACATAGATTGTGAGTGCTCGTAGCAAAAATGAGAAAAACAGCAAAAATTTTCTACTGAAATTTATATATACAGCTGAAAAAAAAAACATCTGTATATTACATGGGCATGTTTTCGTAATGCGAAAGGTCGCTGCCCCGGCTGAGGACTCGAGACCTACACTCTATCCTTGCGTCTCCGGTAGTATATCAAACAGAAGTTCACTGTACATAATGCTGTTCTTTGGGGTAGTGAATGGAATGGTTTAAAAAGTGTTAAATTGGAATTTAGATGATATTAGATGGCCCTTAGATTAATTTACAATTTCTTCTCTTGTGAAAGTATTACTAACATGTGTGTTCTTGATTGTACGTAGATCACTTGCAATTAGACATATTCATGATCGGGTGATAATGTTTTTTTAAGATAATAAATGGTTATATATGCGGCAATAGAATTTATTTACCAACATACTTTGAGAAACCCATGAGATACTGTCACACATCACGTGCACCCTCTTGTGTGCATCCTCTTGCGTTTAAGCAGATACTGTTATATCTTGCTGTCATTTATTATCGGCAAGATGTGTTTTTTTTATCCTGTGTCGATATAGTACTCTGGTACAGACTTGCCCATGCAATATACAGAAAATTTTTTGGTTGTGTAACGTATGCGGGGCTAGCTTGATAAATATATAAATAATTTTCCTTTGGGACTACTTTGTCCTGTGATTATAGACCAATGATTTTACAATGATTGGATGAGCAAAACAAAAATCATAGGAATCAACTTAATATGCATATAAAACAAATGTGATGATGATCTGCACTCGGGTTTTGAGCTCAGCCTGAAACTCTGCTGAGCTAGCTCTGACTATTAGTATCAGCCTACACTGCTGATGCTCTGTGAGTGACCAGCATACACTTCTGCTAGGCCAGTCCTATGCCCAGGGGGGGGGGGGGGGGGGTACTCTGAAATTTTCTGTATACATAGGCGAGGCTGACTTTTTTGGGGTCAAAATTTTGAATTTCCGTATTTTTTTGGGTTTTCAGAAAAACTAGTTATTTTTTAGGGTAGTGAGCTTTTTATGGATATTTTTTGGGGGTCATGCCTTTTCTGAATTATTTTTTTTGGGGTCATCTATAATTCTAAGTAATTTTTTGGGTTTTGCACATTTCTTGGGAAATCTCTTTATTTCTATAAAGATAAGAGTGGCTTACACTTATGTCTTACAAGGCATTAAGATTCAATTTTGTTTGCGACCATGCCTTATGACTGATCTCGGTGAAATTTTGGAAGCTTGATCATGATGATGTTGTTTGGATTGCAAACCAAAATGGAATCAAAACCATCATAAGACTTACACTTTGAGAATTAATAAAATCTTTAAATTTTATCCAACTTGGTATTTACTTCCTAGTTCCTACATATACTAACTGTATTGTGACGTGTTCTTTTGGTTGGTTGATTTGGGATTTAACGTCCCACCAACAGCTTAGATCATATGGATGTGGTAAAATTTCACCAATAGGCATAAAAAAGATGAATACATGTAATTTTTTGGGGTAAGCTAAAAGTTCAAGTATTTTTTTGGGTATGCCTAATAGGACTGGTATTTTTTTGGGGTGGTCAGCAAATCTCAGTAATTTTTTGGGTTTGGGGGTAGAAGCTGGGGCCTCGCCTATGTATCCACAAAAAATGAAAGTACCCCCCCCCCCTGGGGTCCTATGCTAGTAACATAAACCACCTTAATCGCCTAAGACTGTTCACTGCTTGGTTATATTAATCAATGCTACTTGGATGGACTGTGTCCACTTTTCGCCATTGCTACTGAGATGGATAAAATCCACTGTTCGCCACTAAACCAAGCTTGCAATCAGTCTTTAATAGATTTTATATTGGTTTATTTACTTTATCTGTACTCTCCAACGACTTCTTGCTAACTGAACAACTTGCAACGCGAAACACGGGTATTTATACTATCTGTGACGTCACACACTTTGGACGAATCTACTATGCGGGCGAGTCTATGTTTTAAATTACCTTAGAAACGGGGTTGTCAGGCTACTCAAAGTCGTTTCGACCAAGTGAATTAATCGCCGGTACTTTCCTATAAAGACCGACTTGCAAAAATAATGATTTTGTCACACTACCCACGCCTCCGGGTATATGCGTCCTCGCATAAAATGAACAACTAAAAATCATGACATAAACATTATTTTCCATACAACATCTTTCAATCATCATCATCATCATCATCATCATCATCATCATCATCATCATCATCATCATCATCATCATCATCTATGTCTGTCCATATCGGACTATGCCTTACTTTAGGCTTATAGACACTGATCTATTATTACTCTTTTTTTATGTATATTTGCATATCATAGACCTGACCTTGGTCTAATTTGTCATGTCAGAAAAAATGAAAAAAAAAACTGCCTGCCTGGCAACACTGAATTTGAACACTTTAGTCATCAGACTCAGGGCAATATGTTAGGGTTAGTTCAACGTTCCCTTCTCCTTTGAGCTGCAAACTGATTTCACTTGCACGAATACTGCCGTCTGGAATGATATCGCCCATATCTATCTTAACTGGCCCTGTTTTCAGCTTCTTCCTTCGCACTCTATCCCTATAAGTCTCTTCACCATTCTCTGTCACTGTTGTGACAGATTCAGACGATCCCTCTTTTATCATACTCTCGCATGTCACCTTGATTTCTTTCTTTCTCTTCAGTATCACGTTATCTTTCTTCACCTGTACAGCTTCCCCTTTCTGACCAATGTCCTCGTTCTCTGGCTTTTCGTCTACTTTCTGTTTCGTAGGTGCAACTGGGATGGCAGGTGTGGTGGCTTTCCGGATCACCCTGCCAAGCCACAGCTCTTTTTCCTTATCCACACTGCTCTGATCAACTTTGTCTTTCTTAATTTCCTGTCTTCTCGAGTCATTGTCACTTGAGCTGTCACTATCATCAGAGACCTTTCTTTCCTTTTTACTCATGTCTTTCTTTTCACTTTCGACAACTTTGGTTACTGTGCTGGTTGTCATCATCCCACCGCTGCCACCAAATGTAACGAACGGCCGAGCAAAGCCACAGAAACCCCGTCGGTGGAAAAGCATGCTCATCCACCAAGGGTGGTTTACTGCGCTATATACCTAACACTTACTCTAATCACAAAGTTTCGAGTTTCTAATTTGCATATTACTACCCGCTAATATGCCGCTAATACGTTGCACCAACGTATTCTACTGCAAGGGAGACTATCCCGTTACATTACTTCCCCCTCCGAGAAGACTCGCCCCGAGTCTTGGCCTGGGGACTACATGGGTAAGGCAACTCCGTTCTGGAAGTTGTCATTATCCCACCGCTGCCACCAAATGTAACGTGCAGCCGAGCCAAGCCACAGCAAACCCCGTCGGTGGAAAAGCATGCTCATCCACCAAGGGTGGTTTACTGCGCTATATACCTAACACTTACTCAATTCACAAAGTCTCGAGTTTGAAATTTGCCTATTTCCAAGGGAGACTACCCCGTTACATTACTTCCCCCTCCGAGAAGACTCGTCCCGAGTCTTGGCCTGGGGAGTACATGGGTAAGGCAACCCCGGTCTGGCGGTTGTCATCATCCCACCGCTGCCACCAAATGTAACGAGCCACAGCAAACCCCGTCGGTGGAAAAGCATGCTCATCCACCAAGGGTGGTTTACTGCGCTATATACCTAACACTTACTCTAATCACAAAGTTTCGAGTTTCTAATTTGCATATTACTACCCGCTAATATGCCACTAATACGTTGCACCAACGTATTCTACTGCAAGGGAGACTATCCCGTTACATTACTTCCCCCTCCGAGAAGACTCGCCCCGAGTCTTGGCCTGGGGACTACATGGGTAAGGCAACTCCGTTCTGGAAGTTGTCATTATCCCACCGCTGCCACCAAATGTAACGAGCCACAGAAACCACCCTTGGTGGATGAGCATGCTTTTCCACCGACGGGGTTTGCTGTGGCTCGGCTCGGCCTTTCGTTACAGTTGTAAAAAATGAAAAATTTCACTGGAAAAATTGTGATATTTTTCTTATTTTTGCTCAAAACATAGATTGTGGGTACACGTTAGAGCCGCCTCGCCGAGGCGGTTCTAACGAGTACCCACAATCTATGTTTTGGAGCAAAAATAAGAAAAATAGGTATACCCCCGCATACCCCATTTTTTTCTATATAAAAGTGGGGTTTTAAGGGGGTTTAAGGGGGTATACATTTCACGGACATGTTTTCCTGATGTCTGGAACAGGCTTCCTTGTTTACTAGTGACACGCCAAATGACATTATTTCACCAGGGGGTTCGGATGGGGGAGAAATTATTTAGTCCCTAGAACGCACGAGTGAAGCGAGCTTCGACACACAATCATCTGACATTTCAGCGATGGAAAACAGATAGTTCGGATGGTGACTCCAGTCCCTGATGGTCTGGGGGAAGAAACTACATTTATAGGCCTCTATACTAGTAGATGGTAGCTGAAATACCATGGACTGACTATTTCTACAACGCTTAGTCTTGGGGAAGGTCATGTGTAGGTATTCTGGCTTTACACTTCAGACCTTTGTACAGCAATATAAGTCGATTATCCGTCCTCCTTTTCTTGAGAGATTCCCACTTGAGTTGTTCAAGAATGCCAGTCATACGTCCTTCCTCGAAAGTATAATTCCTAGTTACAAATCTAGTGGCACGATTCTGTACCTTCTCCAATTCCTCCTGAAAGCATTTAGTATGAGGATCCGATTCCCAACAGAACTTCCATATTGCAGGACTGGGCGCATCAGTCATTTATAAGCTGCTTCTTTAACATCTTGGGGACAAGAAAATAAGTTTCTGCTCAAGAATCCAAGTGTTCTGTTGGCTTTGGTACAGATAATGGTGATACGGGTATTCCACTTCCAGTTATTTGTAATTGTTACACCTAGATATTTAATTCTATCAACTTTTTCCAATACTGTACCCTCAAGGGTGTAGCTATGAGTACTCAGTTTTATTTATCCGTTTATTTGTCAGCTGCATCATGTTGCATTTGACAGGTTGAAATCTCATGCCCCATTTTCGGGACCAGTTCCCTAAAAGGTCAATGTCTTTCAGAAGTTTCAAAGTATCTTCTACTGTTTCTAAAGCTGTCCTGTTGAAAGACCTTGACTCCTCCAGAAATGGAGCCTGTACGTGAGATTAATAATTATTGATATCTTCACTTACCCTTTCACCTTTTCATCAACTATCATTTTTGCACTTTTTATCTCTTAAAATCTTTCTTTTATCATTACACTGACAGCGCTGCAGCACACTGAATGAATGTGAGCACTGCAATATGTACTGTCTAGAATGACCGCGAGGGCGTGTGACAGTGAGAAAGAATATGCAAAGATAGAGTGATATGGAAAAGGGCGGATTTAACAATTGGGCACGAAATGTCCAGAAAAATAGGAGCTGCGTTTAGGTACACTAGGTAACGAGCAAGTTCCGTTTACATAACCCACCGGCATTTTCACAGCTCTCTTTTTCACGTAACAGGTCTGTAAAGGTTTTCCACACGTGTCTTTTACTTGGAATGATATGATCTATCATTCTCCCGTTGCTGATAGGTGTAATCTAGTTATTTAGCCCTGTCACATCAATTTTGTGTCAGTGGCTTGATCTGACATTGTTTCCAAGTACTGACTTTGACAAAAGCTCTGTATGGTTCCCGTTAGGATTGAAAGTAGTGTATCATAAGGGTCAATTGGTCTGACAGAGGACTTTAAACATTGGCTGAGGCTGTCTATACAAAGATCAAATAATGACAATCTACCGTTTAATTGCCAGCTTGCAGGATTTGTTTCGACATCTTTAAAAATGAATCTGAATCTGAATAGTTTACTGGTGACACGCCAAATGACATTATTTCACCAGGGGGTTCGGATGGGGGAGAAATTAGTCCCTTGAACGCACGAGTGTAGCGAACTTGGACACACAGTCATCAGACATTTCAGCAGAGGAGATAAGTGAATCAGGGAGGTCATTCCAGTCCCTGATAGTCTGTGGAAAGAAACTACTTTTGTACGCTTCTTTGCTAGCTGAAGGTATCTGAAAAGCCAAAGAGTGTTGATTTCTACAACGCCTATTCTTTGGGATTAGGTCATCTGTGGGTATTCTGGCTTTACCCTTTAGACCTTTGTATAGCAATATAAGTCTACTATCCTTCCTCCTTTTCTTAAGAGATTCCCATTTCAGTTGACCTAAAATGCCAGTCATGCTCCCAGTTTCAAAAACATAATTTCCCGTCACAAACCTTGCTGCATGATTTTGTACCTTTTCCAGTTCTTCCTGGAGGCCATGAGTGTGAGGGTCCCAAACTGAGCTTCCATATTCCAAGACCGGCCGCACCAGTCCTTTATAAGCTGCTTCTTTCACATCTGGGGGACAAGAATACAAATTTCTCCTTAAGAATCCGAGAGTTCTGTTAGCCTTTGTACAGACATTGGAAATATGAGTATTCCATTTCAAATCATTTGTAATAGTTACACCCAGGTATTTTATGCTTTCAACGTTTTCCAGTACAGTGCCCTCAAGGGTGTAGTTAGCCTGTATCTTACTAGACCGTTTATTTGTCAGCTGCATCATGTTGCATTTGACAGGTTGAAATCTCATTCCCCATTTCCTAGCCCAACTGCCTAAACGATCAATGTCTCTCTGAAGTTTCAATGTATCCTCTTCATTCTTGATTTCACGATAGCAAACACAATCATCAGCAAAGAGTCTTATTTCAGACTCAATGTCTGCTGAGATGTCATTTATATACAAGGAAAACAGCAAGGGGCCGAGAACGGTGCCCTGAGGGACACGGTCACACCCGACACAACTGGAGCCCAATCCGATTTAATACCATTAACCACTACCCTTTGTTGTCGGAAACAAAGGAAAGCATTTATCCAATTCAGTGTTGTTCCACCTATTCCATAGCTAAACAATTTGCTTTTAAGGAGTTCATGGGGAGGAGTATCAAAAGCCTTTTCAAATCGAGTATAAAAGTGTCGACCTGGCCTTTTTTGTCTAAGATTTTGGCCCAGTCATTTATCACTGTAGTCAACTGAGTTTCACAGCTATGCCATTTCCTAAATGCGTGTTGCCTGTCCGACAAGAGTTCGTGTTCATCAAGATGGGCCATAATATTTGAGCATAGAATATGTTCAAGAAGCTTACAAGGAATGCATGTCAAAGAAACAGGGCGGTAATTGCGGGCAAGTGACCTGTCGCCCTTCTTAAACAGGGGGCAAATATTAGCAAGAGACCATTCTTTAGGAATTTCACCTGTATCAATTGACTGCTGGAAGAGATGGGCGAATACCGGCCCTAATTCCACAGCCAGTTCCTTTAGGACTCTGGGATGAAGCTCATCAGGCCCTAAGGCTTTAGACGGGTTTAGACCTTTGAGAAGTTTGGTCACCCCTTCCTTTGTGACCACAATATCATGCATGAATGGGGCAGATCTATCCATAAGAGGGACCTGTTTGTATTCACTTTTAGTGAAAACATCCGAGAACTGACCATTAAATTCTTCCGCCTTCTCAAATTCGGATTGTGCAATTCCACTTCCATTTCTCTTTTTCAACGGGGGAATACCTTGGGTATCTTTTTTCTGACTGTTTATGTACCTGTAAAAATCTCTAGGATTAGCCTTAACATCTCCTACCAAGTTGTTCACGTAAAGATCGTGCTGCTTCCTGATATCAGCTTTGATCTCTTTCCGTAAAGATTCAAATTTAGATCTAAATTTTGCACTACCAGTCTTTTTAGCTTTTGCATGAGTTGCATTTTTTCTGCGAATCTTCCTCCTTATTTCAGGTGTTATCCAAGGGACAGAGGAAACTGAGCGACTAGTTTTTGAGGGGATATGTTTATCTGCCGATTCCTGAATAAACGATGTAATGAGATTGAAATTTTCCTGGACCGACCGAGTATCTGAGTAACCGTTGAAGTATCTTTCCTTTGCAAATTTAAGTGTTTCTGCTCTCATAGATTCATAATCACCTTTCTGATAACGATACACTTTTCTCCTAGGTTTCTTTATTGGGGGGATAGCAATTTTCAAAGTGCCAGAAACAATGTCATGATCACTGAGCTTATCCGGGGAATGAATGTCTGCAAACTGACCAGGAAGAGAGGTCAAAATTAAGTCCAAAGTATTTCTTTCTCTGGTGGGGAAATTGACTAATTGTTCCAAACCGTGGTCATTCATGATATCTATCAAAATCTGACCCTCCGTCTGACTCAATGGTGACCCAGATTTGCTGAGTCTGTCCGGCCATACAATATCTCTAAAGTTGAAGTCACCTAAAACGTGAATTAAGGGGGGTTTGTTGCCTTTATTAATATTTTTGATTTTGTCAAGCTGTTCTCTAAATAAATTGTCAAACTTTTCCAGGGAATTTAATAAGTCATTTCCATTGTCCGATACTGGTAAATGACCATCGAAGGATGGTCGATACCAGCTAGCCACAAAGTGAGTTTTCTTATTTACAAAAAGTTTGACCCAAACTGACTCTGAGTCATTGTCCAATTCTGTGAGGGGCATGTGTGGGATGTCCTTGTGCACAAGAAGCATAACACCACCACCATTTAAGGTTCTATCCTTTCTGTACACGCTGTATGGAAAAGATTCCGGAAATAATTCAGACGTTAATATGGAATTGTCAATTTTTGTCTCCTGAATCGCCAAAATCTGGGATTGATGAAAATCAATGAAGGCCAACAACTCAAGTTTTTTGCCTCTTATACTGTTTATGTTGATACTGGAAAATTTCAGACCACTGATAAAACTGTTTTTGCTAGTCAAGGTTTCAGTGGACTTGGTTTCATGAGGTCAAACCTATTTTCACTTTCCAAGTTAAACTGTTCATTGAAAAAAGAGTCTGAGAAATTGAAAAAGTCACATTTTGGGCAAATCCATGTACAGTTTGAGTTTTGCATTGTTTCATACTCTGAGTCTGACATAAAAGAACAGTTATTGTGCACCCACATTTCACATTTGTCACACTGGACAGCCTTATGGGAATTCAAAACAGCACCACTGCATAGGCTGCATTCAGCTTTGCAGTTTGAACAATACCAAGAATCATTATCCGACTCAATCTTTTGTAACTCAACGGGACCAAGATTTACGCAAGACGCATGGAAGCGTTTCTCGCAATCTTCACATTTAACTGCTTTCTCGGCCGCCTTGCAATACTTCTTGCACGTGCGGCACTGGAACCTGGGGCCTGGGTTCATTTCGATATCTCCAGCCAAAATAATAAGAATCAACAAGTTTGTTCCCTGTGAAGGATTGAAACTGCGTAATCCTTCGGAGCCTCTTCGGTTACCAATTTTCCTTGTAAAGGCCAAACTCTGAGCAATTCTACCAACTGAATTTCCAAATCCTATACTACAGTCCTGGTTTCCATCCAAAATATCTCCTGATGTTGTCCACTTCCAAACACAGAGCCCGAAAACCAACAACAAAGCCCACCTGAGGAGCAGCGGACAAGACTTCGGTGTATGGAAACAACATACCAGCTCTTTTCCAACCCGACAAGTCAACCGCCCCACAGTCGGACCGACAAAACCTGAAGCCATGAGTTCCAATTCAAATGATTAAACAAAAAGACCGTCAATCACTATATGAAAAAAAGTGGGTGGGGGAAGGTCAAACCAGAAAAACTATTCAGATTCTTTAACTTTTATGACAGATCGTTGCAGCCCTGCTAGAGCCGTTCAATGTCACTGTCAATGAAGCTTGAACAAATTCTGGTCCAAAAGCTTGTCAGCTCTCAGGCCAAAAAGTTTAAAGAAAATAAATTTTCAAGTAAAGTACGAATCGTTTTGGCGCGAATCGCACAACTAAGAAAATCGATGCTTAGACTCTTAATTTGGGGGAAAACAGCGACCAACAATGAGAAATTGCAGGTCCCAAACTTCTTGACCTAAAGTCGGGAAGTTTTACGAACAAAAACAATGGGAAATTCGAAAAATAATAGAAAAAAACTTCTCTTTCAAAATTCTGTGTCCGTGTCGCCGAACCGAACCGAAAGAAATATTCTCCTTTCTTCTTGATTTGTGTTATTACTGCTCTCGTGGGATAACGCACATGGAGCCGCCTACCGGGTGTTGACATAATCACTTTGGTAACCTGGAAATAAATATTTCATTCGATTGATATTCAATTATTTGTCAAGACTACTGTCAAGTTTTCATCGGGCATGTCGGGATGACGTCATACAGGTAAGTTTGTTCATTCGGTGGAGGTACATTACTCAGTGTTTATCGCTATGCCTTAACAAATATGGAGTGCAAAATGTAGAATCAAAATTATTTTGTTTCAATAAAACATGACATATTCTATTAGATTTCCGGATATAATCTATTCCAAGGTAAGGAATGTGCATTAAAGGGACCAATTTCTCCCCCATCCGAACCCCGTGGTGAAATAATGTCATTTGGCGTGTCACCAGTAAACTATTCAGATTCCACCAAATGAAGAAAATAGCGGGAAAGGTGACCGATATTTATTTCTTTTCACAGAAGAGTACCTTGCCGACCTGCCCTATTGCACACTGTGGAAGTCTCTATCAAACATTTTTTCTTACCTTTTCCCGTCACCCCCATCACTCACAGTGGTCTCTATGTAAAGTTTTTCAACATAATTTTGTTTTTTTCGCTCTGAAGTTCGTCTGAAGTTCGTCTGTCATTTACCTTGACCGTGACTAAAACGAGGCTGACCTGTCATTTTTAGCTCGACTGCACGAAGTGCATAGAGCTATTGCAGTCACCCCGGTCGTCCACGTTCCCGTTCCCGTGCGCGTGCGTGTGCGCGTGCGCGTCACACTTGCGTTAAAGTTTTCTAGAAGTCCATATCTTGAGAACCACTCATCAGAAAGCATTCATACTTGGACCATAGATACCCTGTAGGGTTAGCTTTCATTCCATGGCATCGGGCCCCTGGGTCCAGGCCAGGGGGTGGGGCTGGAGGTTAAAATCTAGAACACCTTCAAAAATGGCAATTCTTGTGTTAAGGTTTTCCATATCTTGACAACCACTCATCAGAAAGCATTAATACTTGGGCCATTGACACCCTGTAGGGTCGGCTTTCATTCCATGGCATCAGATCCCTGGGTCCATGCCAGGGGGTGGGGCTAGAGGTTAAAATCTAGAACACCATTAAAAATAATGGCTTTTCTGTGATATAGTATTCTAGAAGTCTATATCTTGAAAACTTTTTATCAGAGGGCTTTCATACTCGGACCATAGGTACCCTGTAGGGTTGAGTTTCATTGCATGGCATCAGATCTCTGGGTCCATGCCTGGGGGGTGGGGCTGGAGGTTAAAAACTAGAACACTGTAAAAAATAGATGTACTGCTGTGTAACTTTAACAAGGAGTCCATATCTTGACAACAACTTATCATAAAGCATTCATACTTCATACACTTTAGGTTCCATGACGTCGGACCTCTGGGTCGGAGTCAGGGGGGTGGGGCTAGAGGTCAAAATCTAGAACTCCCCAAATTTTTTTTTCTTTTTATTTCTTAATAGAAACAACTTAGGAAGAAGGTTGGTCATTCATCTTTTGACTTTGTGACACTGACTTGTGTGTCATGACGGTAAGGGTCGGTTGACCTACTTTCCATGGTTCAGTGATTTTGCCTTATATCTTGACACTCAATTAGTATATTTTCTTACTTCTTTCAGATTATGAGTGAGTACGACCAGGCCTTTGACCCCAATATACTTATAGGTCACTGTGACCTAATTTCACGGTTCAGTGATTTTGCCTTATATCTTGACACTCAATTAGTATATTTTCATACTTTTTTCAGATTATGAGTGAGTATGACCAGACCTTTGACCCAAATATACTTATAGGTCACTGTGACCTAATTTCACGGTTCAGTGATTTTGCCTTATATCTTGACACTCAATTAGTATATTTTCATACTTTTTTTCAGATTATGAGTGAGTATGACCAGACCTTTGACCCCAATATACTTATAGGTCACTGTGACCTAATTTCACGGTTCAGTGATTTTGCCTTATATCCTTTCCACTACCAGAGCGTATTTATGCGTAATTGCTGACAAACACTTTTTGATCGACCCTCACAGCATTGTTAAAGCTAGCATGTGCGATCTTTTTTATATTTTTCAATTGCCCAGTAAGTAGGCTTTAACCGATATAAAGCTTAATTGCACAGTACATCAAACAAGCGAGTAAGAGGTCCAGAAAGTTGGAAAAAAACGTGATTTTTCTGTGTTAAAAAGGTCGAGTTTACCCTGTTATCTTTGAATCGCCACCACGCTCAAACCAAACAAGTGCGACTAAACTGCTAGGGTTGAAAAAAGACACAAGAAAAGAGAGAAAAAAGAGAGATAGAAAGAGAGGAGCAAGGAGGAAAAAATCGGGAATCAAATCGCAAAAAAAAAAAAAAAAAAAAAGAAGTCCGTGCGCATCGATTTTTCCACGGTGACCCCTGCGCCGTGACCTTTCAGTAGCAGAACCAAAACAGCTTACACTATGTTAAAGAGCGGTCTTTCTACTTTTAATACAGGCATAAGGCGTGTTTCTAAGTCTCACAGAAATGGTTTTATGGACGATTTACCAACCCTACCCCCTTTTTATGAGCATTTTGTAAAATGCCTGGTGCTCCTAAGGATATGGTGAAAACGTAAAATTTGCCTCTATCGTCCAGATTTTGGCCTTAAACTGACCAAACAGCATACAAAACAAGAAAATGTCGCTTAAAACTAGGATTTGTACCCGTTTTAGAACTTTTCCATATCCTTTCCACTACCAGAGCGTATTTATGCGTAATTGCTGACAAACACTTTTTGATCGACCCTCACAGCATTGTTAAAGCTAGCATGTGCGATCTTTTTTATATTTTTCAATTGCCCAGTAAGTAGGCTTTAACCGATATAAAGCTTAATTGCACAGTACATCAAACAAGCGAGTAAGAGGTCCAGAAAGTTGGAAAAAAACGTGATTTTTCTGTGTTAAAAAGGTCGAGTTTACCCTGTTATCTTTGAATCGCCACCACGCTCAAACCAAACAAGTGCGACTAAACTGCTAGGGTTGAAAAAAGACACAAGAAAAGAGAGAAAAAAGAGAGATAGAAAGAGAGGAGCAAGGAGGAAAAAATCGGGAATCAAATCGCAAAAAAAAAAAAAAAAAAAAAAAGAAGTCCGTGCGCATCGATTTTTCCACGGTGACCCCTGCGCCGTGACCTTTCAGTAGCAGAACCAAAACAGCTTACACTATGTTAAAGAGCGGTCTTTCTACTTTTAATACAGGCATAAGGCGTGTTTCTAAGTCTCACAGAAATGGTTTTATGGACGATTTACCAACCCTACCCCCTTTTTATGAGCATTTTGTAAAATGCCTGGTGCTCCTAAGGATATCTCAGTACCCAAATGGTTTATGAACAAACTTCTTTCAAAGTATGTTTGCATATGACAAGACCTTTGACCCTGAAGTAGTCCTAGGTCACTGTGACCTAATTTCACGGTTCAGTGATTTTGCCTTATATCTTGACACTCAATTAGTATATTTTCATACTTTTTTAGATTATGAGTGAGTATGACCAGACCTTTGACCCCAATATACTTATAGGTCACTGTGACCTAATTTCACGGTTCAGTGACTTTGCCTTGTATCTCGGCACTCAAGTGGTTTATGAACAAACTTCTTTCACACTATATTTGCGTATGACAAGACCTTTGACCCTAAAGTAGTCCTAGGTCAATATGACCTAATTTCACGGTTCAGTGATTTTGCCTTATATCTCGACACTCAGTTGGTATTTTTTCATACTTCTTTCTGATTATGAATGAGTATGACCAGACCTTTAACCCAAGCATACTTATAGGTCACTATGACCTAATTTCATGGTTCAGTGATTTTGCTTTATATCTCAACACTGAATGGGTATATGATCATATTTCTTTCACATTATGAGTAAGTATCACTAGACCTTTGACCCTGAAATACTTATAGGTCAGTGTGACCTTATTTCACGGTTCAGTGATTTTGCCTTGTGTCTTGGCACTCAGTTGGTATATGAACACACTATAACTATAACTATAAATCTTAGGTAGTTATAGTTAACTTTGATGGTTCAGTGATTTTGTCTTATTGCATCAAGGCAAAAAGATGTATGAGCATAATGCTTTGGGTTACTGGTCGGGTTTGGCCTTATGTTTGACAAAGATCAGAAGCAGTCGAGCACGCTGTCCTGCGACAGCTCTTATTTGAGGTTGCACTTTTAAAGGACCAATTGCCGATTCCCACGAGTACATGGGAGGGAAAAGTAACAGCTTTAAACCAGCATGGCATTCTAAATGCATTGACTGTAAACATAGGCCAGAGAATTGTAAGTGTTCACACTAATGTGAAGGAGAGATATTGTTAGGAATACTGAAACATAGCAACACAAAGTGAACTTTGGTTTTCTTTATTTCATAAGTTCCACGACTGCAGGAGAAGCTGGGCTTACAATAAATCCATACAATTTTGGTTGATCTTGGTCTCTTAGAGTCTCTTAGACGCTTGTATTTGAAAGATGGTAGTGTTCAGAAATGATTCGGAAAAATGCGGCAACTTTTCCGGCCATGTAATTGTCATATTGTGTGCTAATTAGCTTGCCTGCACGAAGTGCACAGAGCTATTGTTGTCACCTCGGTCGTCCGTGTTTACGTTTACATCTGCGACTACGTCACACTTTCGGGTTAAGTTTTTAGAAGTCTTTATCTCTTGAATATGTAGATGTATCAAGTTGATACTTTGCATGTTGGTAGATATTGGTCTGTTTTATGCAGTACCATTGTGGTCCACCCTGGGTGACCTTGAGGTCAAGGTCACAGACTTAGAAAATTTTATGTTAAAGTTTTTCAATAAAGATTTAAGAAGTCTATATCTCTTGAACATGTTGATGGATCAAGTTGATACTTTGCATGTTTGAAGATGTTGGTCTGAAGTTTTATGCAGTACCATCGTGGTCCACCCTGGGTGACCTTGAGGTCAAGGTCACGGACTTAGAAATTTTATGTTAAAGTTTTTCATTAAAGATTTAAGAAGTCTATATCTCTTGAACATGTTGATGGATCAAGTTAATACAGGTCAACCTCATTATAACGCTATCTTTGGGGTCCATGGAAATGGACCGTGTTATAAGTGAACCGTGTTATAATGAGGTTATTTACAAAAGACATATAACAAAATAATTAATTTGGGACCCATGACATGGGCGTGTTATAATGAAAACCGTACTATAGTGAGGCGCGTTATAATGAAGTTGAACTGTACTTTGCATGTTTGAAGATATTGGTCTGAAGTTTTATGGAGTACCATCATGACCCACCCTGGGTGACCATGAGGTCAAGGTCACAGATTTAGAATTTTTTTGTTGAAGTTTTTCGTTAAAGTTGTTAGAAGTCTATATCTCTTGAACATGTTGATGGATCAGATGGATCAAGTTGATACTTTGCGTGTTTGTAGATATTGGTCTGAAATTTTATGCTTTTACGACCCACCTGGGCGACCTTGAGGTCAAGGTCATGGGTCATAGATTTTGATAAATTTAGTGGCAAAGCACAAGTCAGGCAAGCTACGTATACGCTGTCCTGCGACAGCTCTTATTTTAGTTTGCGAGCAAGCATGATACATATTATTAAAGAATCCTTAGAACCAAAGACAAATTTGCATGCAAACAGTAGAAAGAAGTAACTTCAATAGTGTTTCCCCCAGTCTCAAAAAAGGGCACTTATTATCGCGCGGAAACATATCTGCCTCACATTACTAAAATACTGATTTAACCATGCTTGTCAAAATAAGAGAAAATTCACTCATGATTTGTTTTGAAAAGTAAACTATTGATAAATGATAATTGAAATTAATTAATGGCACACTATTTTCAGGTAGGATACTCAATTTTCTCACCTTTTTTGATTAACAGCTCATTTGGTGCCAAATTGGGTAATTGTCATTGAATTATTATCAACATTTGCCACTGCAATTAAATGACAATAAACAAGGGATTAAAGCAATCAACAACTGTGGAAGTCTGTAAGTCATGATCATAAATTTTGCCAAATTTGTTTCTCCAGACTTCAAGCAAAAAGTCTTGTAACTTTCTTATTTTTTGTCAGATTTTGACAAACTTTTTACAAAAATGTATGCCACACAATGTAGATTCAGAAAAAGGGCATGGCGCTGGGAAAAATGGCATAGCGCTGGAGAAAAAGGGCATGGCGCGGCGCCATAGTAAAAGTGGCTAGGGGAAACACTATTTAAACAGTTATAAATGCAAGAAAAATGTACTTTACATGTTTTAAAACGGGTGTAGTCACCCGTTTTTTTAAATATAGACATATAACATAGTTGGCTCATGGGTGGTACCTTTGTTAAAAAGGTAATCAGGGATCTCACTAAGATTTTGAAAACAGGAGTCTGGGACTCCTAAAGTAAAATGAGGTTGTGTAATTGTGATTCGTATTTAGTCAGTCTTTTCTTTGAAAGTTTACCGCCACCTATTGTATGCGAACAGTCAAGGTCATTACGCTGTGTTATTTTGAAGTCACGGCGTTTCAGCTTGTCGACTTGTTATTTTCAAATGAATGTTGACGACTTTCTAATGCATGTTACTGATTATCGTTTGTTGTGTAACAAAGTTTACAACATCGTCTTGTGGCTATGTTTTAAATAGTGAATTACTGATGACAAACCAAAGCAAAACTTCACTGTGTAGAATCCAAGAGGCTTGCATGTTCGAGGTCAAAACACGCCCACATTTGAGACAAGCGAAGTTCTGCGAGTTCTCCTGTTTAAGACCCACCTACTGATTGGCCCGTTTCATATGAGTTGAAATAAACTTGAAAGTGACATAAAGCTGAATGAAAAAGATAAAAAATAAAATGTTTATGATGATTATGTAAGGCTGACCTTAAAAATATTTTGAATTGCTGTTTCTGGTAACCGACCAATCAGTTGGTTTGTTCCAACCCAAATTTTTTTTTTTAGCCGGTAAACAGCAAACAAACATATTTTTAAGGTTGGCCTCAGATGATGATATGATGACTTCCTAGACTGGAAGAAATGAAATTTGATGATTTCGCCGTCTTGTCTTTTGCAGGTTTTCTAATGCCTTGACAAATTGATATAACTGATAGGTTTTTGGTTCAAATTATTTAACATTTATGCACTAACAAGACCAATATGCAGTTAGCAGTGCATTTATTTCTGCTAGAAAGAATGCACATCCCTCTTCTTTTGAATTTAACCATGAATGGCTGCAGCAGCTGGCACAGTCATGTGCTGTGTAGCATATTTAGAACCTTCTTCTGTCAGACTTGCTCTTAACCTTTGGACAAACAAACCAGTAGGCCATAAAAGCCTATCATGTAGCCTAGTCAAAACATGACTCTGTGTTTGTGGCTAATCTTTGAAACTTTAGTTCATATGAACTTTGTTAATCTAGTCATGGATTATTTTTTGCTACCCCGAACCAGTGTAAATTATTGTAATATACTTAATACTATAAAAACAGATTAAAAGCAGACTATATTACATGAATATAGATGTATATGTAGGACTAGACAAATGTTTACAGAGTGGCCCCCAAGGCTGAGCATTTAAGAGCGCTTTTTCTTAATCATGAAATAATCTCAAAAGGGACGTAAAACTGAATTAAAAAAAATGTTTACACAGACTGATCAGAGTCTTAGACGGACACTCTGACTAGAGCCAGGGGTCATGCATTTGGTTACAGGCTGCTCCCATCTTTAAATTGAGGTCTTGTCTCCATATGAGAAAACCAGGATAAACCTCTCATCTTGTAAACCAGGTGTCACAAGTTTGATCCTGTGCTTCTCCCATCTTTAAACAGAAGTCTCGTCTCTATATGACATAAGCTGTTGAGTGACATGTATTCCACCACCAACTCAGCTCATTGGTTTTGTCATGTAGTACATGTAGGTAAAAATATGATGTCACGAGGGTATTCCTGGGCATATTTACAGAACCACTTAAGTAACGGTATTATCCACAAACATGGGTTGGAAAGTATTGTGCTTATGCAGTCAAAATGTTACACTCTACTTTCCATCATTGAAAAAAGAGAATTTTCTGAATTTCGTGGGAAAACCAACAATGTGGTTTCTGAACAGGTCTGACACGATCTGGCCTGTACAGCTACAGAAGCAGGCTAGAAGCTTGAAATTTTGGAATTAAGCAGAGGAGGAATTGTACTATCCGAGTAGCGAAAACAAAGGCGCTGATCAGCTTCGCGGTTACCGCGAAGCTGATCTGCGCCTTTGTTTTCGCCAATGCAGATTGTTGGTTTTCCCATGGAGCGGCTCTTTTGTAGTTGTAGGGGTGGGGGGTGGTGTGGTGTGGGGGTTTAGATCTGGTTGATGCCCAACTGAACTGCATGCATTGGTTATTGTATGTATACTCAAAATTTGGTTTTACCATATTTGACAGAAGCTCGAAAGATTGACCGACTAATTAAAACATCTATAATACATTGCATGCCTTGACATTATGTTAATACAACAATGGTATTAAATTAAATAGCCATTGAAAAGTGTTTGCATAAGAGAAACATTGGTTTGTTTTGTGGAGATTTCCCAAAATAGACTTCACCCATGTGCCTTCTTCCGAAGTAGGTACAAAAACCTGCTTTCTGCAATGAGTTCAAGAAAATTGCTTTATGCCTGCAAGTACATGAACCTAAGATCCTTGTGTGAGTTAAATTTTCATCTTTGTCAGTTTTTATTCCAAAAAGTTTGTTGCAAACCCCAAAGATATTGTGTCACAAGATATTCAAAGTTTATTGCTGCCTGATCAAAGGCTACATACTCTGGTTTATGTATCTATACTTTTGGTATTTTACATGTAAGTTGACACTATGAAATTGTTACAATTCATCGCTTTTTAATGCATTCAAGTATTTTAATATTTGAGCAACCACATGGGAAAACAAACAATATGCCTAGGCAAAAACAAAGACGCAGATCAGCCTCGCGGTAACTGCAAAGCTGATCAGCGCCATTGTTTTCACTAAATGGATAGTGCAATCCCTCTTCTTCCCTCATCCGAAATTTCAAGCTTCTAGCTATCTTATGTGACTGTACAGGCTGGTTTGTGTGAGACCTGGTCGAAATCCCAAATTGTTGGTTTTGTCACGCACCGGCTCATGTAGTTTCTACATCAGCGATCAGGTCAACGAATTACTAAGCCAATATTCGGATGGTGAAAGTGTACATGGTTAAATTGTTCATGAAGGACTGAAATTCTTTGCATTTTCTTCGGTTTTGTGTTCATCACTTCCTCATTATCTTGATTATTTGTCTTAAGAGAATTTTTGCTTCATTTTTTTATTAATTCACAGTGTCTCATATCATCAATTTTAAGTAAAATCGGATGGCTGGTTTCATTCATTTGTTATCAATTTTGTATTTTCTAAGGCATGCCATGCCACAGTTTATTTTTCTCTTCCTGTATAATGCACCAATCATTTGTAACCACTGCCTCCCCCACTACCACACACACACCTATGGGGAAGGGTGGGGGATAGCCGGGCTAAGTGCGGGGCACAATTATTTTTTAGGTGTCCCCGCAGTGCAGGGGAAATGATTGTGTTTTGACATTAGGATCCTTACCACAGGGAGATTTTCTCTTGTGAAGGGCGGGACAAAGAGCAAAGTTTTGACCTCCAGTTTGCCCCGGGGTGAGGTTCATCGCAGGACACTGAAAGCTAAAATTCATAATACCCTCCCTTCCCTGTAGGTAGAGGAGCAGTGGTTACAAATGAAAGGTCTCGTGGTGCATAATTTTGTTTGATATCTCAAAAATACTCCTAAAGTATGGTCTCTTATCATCCGAAAATCCATATGTTGAAGCCACCTTAAACATGTTAAAGTGGCAATAAGGCCCTTTAAATCTTTTTCCTGGTTCGTGTATGACCTTGAAAAACATTCTTTAAATAACATTACTGGTATGGAAAGTTCAAAGATATGGGCCACATTGTGAGAAAACCAGCATTTTGCATATGTAAAAACAAAGAAGCAGATCAGCTGTGCAAAAACTGCACAGCTGATCAGCACCTTTGTTTTTGCTACGCTGATAGTTTAATCACTTTTCTTGTTAAATGAGAAATTTCAAGCTTCTAGCCTTCTTCTGTGACTGCACAGACAGGTTTGTGTCCGACCGAGTCGGAAACAAGGAAGACTGGTTTTCTCAGAAGACTGGTTTTCTCATGATGTGACTTATTTGAAACGCTATACAAACTGGACTACATGCATTTTAACACTGAATCAAAGTTTAGAATGAGGGTTCAAAAATTATTGTGTTTGATTAAATGTGTTGAGGATTGATTTGAAAAGGAGATAATCTTATTCTATTTTACTGGCCAGTCTTTGTTGCTAAAGTTTGTTTTGATTAAACCATAGGTTTTGGAAATTATAAAGGTTAAAAAGGTAATGTCCACTTAAATACATACATGTACATGTAGAATATTGAATTAAATAGTTAAATACTTACAAAATCATATGTGCATGTTATTAGCTCACCTGAGCCGTAGGCTCAAAGGTGAGCTTATAGTATAGGGAGGCATCCGGCGTCCGTCCGGCGTCCGTCCGGCGTCGTCCATCGTCGTCAACATTTTCAAACGACTTCTCCTCTGAAGCTGCCAGGCCGAATCTTTTCATATTTCACATTATAGCATCTACAGGTGGGGGGAAAGAATATTTGTGTTTTTATTTCGATCGGATAAGAACTCAGGTTGCTATGGCAACTTGAAGTTTCCATTGACTTGTATGGAGAAAAGTGGAAATTGGCATTTTCCATTGTCAGGCTGGGGATATTTGAATTTTGTTTTTACATAAATGTTTATTGAGTAGTCCTTCACGTTTAAGGCAACATTTGTAAAAATCACTTTATTCGTTTGGTTGCTATAGCAACATAAAGGGTAAATTTTCGAATTTTTTTTTTCAAAAATCTTCTTCTCAGAAGCCCAATGGGAGATGAAGCTGAAATTTATCATACATGCTTTGGACATTAGCCTGTACAAAGTTTATGTTTTTTATTGTCTTTGTCCAACTACTTTGGTTGCTATGGTAACTTGAAGTTTCCATTGACTTATAAGGCAAAAAGTGGAAATTTGCAATTTCTGCCGTTTCATTGAGGATATTGAAATTTTGTTTTTACATAAATGTTTATTGAGTAGTCCTCCCCGTTTTAGGCAACTTTTGTCAAAATCGCTTTATTCGTTTGGTTGCTATAGCAACGTAAAGGGTAAATTTTCAAAATTTTCTTCTCAGAAGCTGTAAGGCGGATGAAGCTGAAACTTTGCATACATGCTTATGATATTAGCCTCTACAAAGTTTGTGTTTTTTATTGTCCTTGTCCCACTACTTTGGTTGCTATGGCAACTTAAAGTTTCCATTGACTTATAAGATGAAAAGCGGAAAATTGAAATTTCTGCCATTTCGCTTGAAATATTTGAGTTTTGTTTTCACGTAAATGTTTGTTGACTAGTCCTCCACAATTTTAGCAATTTTTTTATATAATTGCATAATTATTTTGGTTGCTATAGCAATGTAAGGGTGAATTTATGAAGTTTCTAAAGTATGTATTTCTCTGCAACCACTTATCAGAAATCATTCATATTTGGACAAAAGTTACCCATGAGGGTTGGGATTCAGCGCATGACTTTGGACCCCTGGGGCCATGCCCTGGGGCGGGGCTAGAGGTCAAGATCTAGGACACCTTTGACATTTTTTATGTTGAATTTTGCAAATATCTACAAACGCAGCGTTTCTGCATTACTCATGTAAGCTACGTGGCCGATAGGCCTCTGGTTTTATGAATTTATAATATAGGCTGGGGATTGGTGAACATATCGGCTCAGAGTAGAAGAAATACTTGAATAAAAGTCTCTGAAACCATAAGGGCTAAGCCTGTATGTTTAGTATGCAGTTTATTAAGTTCCCTGTAGGAAAAGGGACCAGATCACTTACAGGACCGTTGGTCTTCTTTAAGGATCTCTTTTTCAAACAATGTCCATATAAGGTAACTTTTTTTCAGAACATGCATTTGAGCCTTAATGTGTGAGAAAACCAATGATTTTGCTGACACAAACCAGCCTGTACAGTCGCAGAAGCTGGCAAGAAGCTGAAAATTGCGGATCTAAGAAGAAGAGAGATTGCACTATCCGTGAAGCAAAAACAAAGGCGCAGATCAGCTCCGCAGTTATTGTGAAGCTGATCTTCGCTTTTGTTTTTGCATTATGCAGATTGTTGGTTTCTCATGATGCGGCTCATAAAAAGTAACTCTTTTCAGAACATGCATTTCATTTTGCTACATGCTTTTGTGGCATATAATTAATAGCGATGCTCCTGCGTCGCTCTTATGGTAGAACGTAGTAAAAATGTTCTGTTCTATTCTGTTCTAGATACATTGATAGAGAAAAAATCTTTCGTCAGTCGGAACCGGAATTCGGGGTAGCGAATAGCAACAACTATTCACGTCAAAACATTCGAAATATTGTGTTGACAAACTGTTTGTTTGACTGCGGCTGCCCTAAATGGACGAATAATTGGAATTAAACAAAGCTACTTACTCAAGAATATCTGTCGTTTTTGTTCCCGATAGATCATGACATCACAGTTTTGCTTAGTATGACGTCACATGGTTGCGTTTGGTTAACTGCAAAGTGCACGACCTTTGTCGCACCGAGCGGCGAATGTTCGTATGAAACAAAATGACCTGTATTTCGGAATGGTCTATCCTAAAAATACAGATCTAGAACTTTATGTTGTACGGAAATCATTGTAAATTGTGCAAAAAGAAACACTGAAGAATTTTATGGCCCATGCTGCCATTGTGTGTCCCTGATCATCTGGGTAACATCCTACCCGGTGGGTCTTTTAACTGCCTGCTCTCTGAAAGAATATTGTTTTCCTAATTGCCCTTTCCTCTGCTCCCTAAATCTCCAAACGTTAATGCTTGCTCCCCAGGTCCCTGAAAATAAATGAGCTTCTCCCAGATCCGCAAAACACCTGGCAGGGCACCAGGGTGAGGATAAGGAACTTATCAGCTTTTAAAATCATTGGAGCAATAGGAGCAGAGCGTCGCGCCAAAGGTGGTGCCTTTATTAAAACCCCACCAATCACTCAAAATATTCACTGACCAGTAAATTTGTGACAAAAATCCAGGACAAACAAATTATGCATGTAATGTGGCTATACATTTTAGAAATGGAAAATAAATGCATGTTAACCTTTGTTTGTCCTGGATTTTAATGAGGGGAGGATTGTTAGTACAAATTACATCTGGTCAATTATCAACATTCACATTTTGTTTTCTTTCATTTCAGATCCTAGTGCCAGTACCCTCAGTACTTTGATTCTGCAATGACTTGAACCAAACTGTTACCATAGTAACTTGTTACGGTAGCAACCTACAGAATTTTCGTAAGGATATAGCCT
Source organism: Rugalucina vietnamica (assembly GCA_964017185.1). Taxonomy (NCBI): domain Eukaryota; kingdom Metazoa; phylum Mollusca; class Bivalvia; order Lucinida; family Lucinidae; genus Rugalucina; species Rugalucina vietnamica. Next base: position 36,613,136 of record OZ024884.1, read on the forward strand.
CTAACTGTCTGTGTTCATTATTTATAATCTAACTTATTCAACATAAACAATGGGTCGTGGAGGTCGTGGTGAGGAAAAACCAAGTGTGTTCAATTGGGACGAGATTAGGTCACATGACTCTAAGACGGACCGGTGGATCGTGATTGACGGGGAGGTTTACGATGTCACGAACTGGTCGAAGAAACATCCAGGAGGCAGCACAATGATTGGTCATTATGCAGGACAAGATGCAACAGTAAGTAGTCGTTTACAAATCTCATCATGAAAACACATCCGTGTAATGTATACCCCCTTGAACCCCACTTTTATATAGCAAAACTGGGGTATGCAGGGGTATACCTATTTTTCTTATTTTTGCTCCAAAACATAGATTGTGGGTACTCGTTAGAACCGCCTCGGTGAGGCGGTTCTAACGTGTACCCACAATCTATGTTTTGAGCAAAAATAAGAAAACTATCAAAATTTTTCAGATAAAAATTTTCAATTTTGAAAGCTCAAAAATTCTCTGTATAATGCATGGGCAAGTTTTCGTAATGTATTATTAAAACTAATGAATATTGAATGTGCTGTGTACGAGAAAACTGTCTTCAGGGTTTACGACCAGGTATGACACAAACAGACCTGTATAGTCTCAGTAAAGGGCAAGAAGCTTGAAAATTTGGATGAAAGTTGAAGAGGAATTGTACTATCTGAGTAGGGAAAGGAATGGTGAGGATCAACCATGCACTTACAGCACAGCTGATCTGCGTCTTTGTTTTTTTTTGCATAGGCAAAAATCCGGTTCTCTGATGAAGTTGTTAATATGTAATTGCATGAAGTGCCTCTGTGGCATAGTGGTTTGATGAGCTTCTCCAGAGGTTGCTGCTGGGCTTAGATCTGGAGCTTCAGATGAGACATCATTGTACGAAAACTTGCCCTTGCAGTATCCAGAGATTTTTTCAGACATAAAAAAAAAATGAAAATTTTGTTGTTTGCTCAAAACATTGATTGTGGGTACATGTTAGAACCGCCTCGGCGAGGCAGTTATAATGAGTACGATGCTGTCCCCTGGAGTTGCGCACTTAAGCATTGTTTGACCGTTTAGATTATAATAGAAGCAATTTCTGAATAAAACAAATAATTCCCTTTTAGCATGAACATGTAATGCATACAATTACCAAAAGATATTATGAAAATGTCAAAAACTTTTCTCTGAATTTCATCATAAGTAACGCTACCCCCCATGTTTATCCCTGACGTCAAAGGTCACATGGAGTTGCGCACTTAATTTATTTGACGTCATTAGATGGCTTTCTTCAAGAAATATGGTATTTAAACAAATGTTTTGTGAAATTTGTCATATATCTAATTGATTAGCGACAAAAAGATGGAATAAAGCAGTCCCATGCATAATTAATTTGGCCAATGCAATATACTGGGTAAACAAAACTTACGATAGACATATAGCAAACTAATAATAAATTCAGGAGCCATTACATATATTGAAAACTGCATTATAATGAGGTGCGTTATAATGAGGTTGACCTGTGGTACTATATCTTGTTCCCTAAATTTTCAGGAGGCGTTCAATGCATTTCACAATGACCTACCCGCAGTAAAGAAATACCTGAAACCAATCCATGTCGGTGCTGTCGAGAAGTATGAGGACACAGAAATCAACAAAGACTTCAGAAAGTTGAAAGAAACAGCTTTAAAAATGGTAAGTAGGAATATGAGGCACCTTTTCTGATATGGTTTAACATTAATTTTGTTATCAATGAAATGGACCCAGTGGCCTAGTGGTTTTTGTGTAAGACTTGGAATTGAGAGGGTCTAGATTTGATCCCTTATGCCATTGGGTTGTGTCTTTTGAGCAACACACATTAACTCCCCATAGTACTGGTTAATACCCAGGGAGTGGTGACTCTGTCGTGACATGACTTAAAGATTGTTGACTGTGACTGATACAAACATACAGTCAAAACAGTGCCTGTTTTAGGCATTGGAGTGAAGTTTGATGTTGTAAGATCCAAAATCACTGTCATGACTTGAGGTCAAGGCCATGGACTTCGAAATTAGATCTTAATTAGTTAGAGGATTTTAACACGATACTGATATGCTATGCTTATCTGCAACAGCTCTTGTTTAAAAGCTTACCTTTGTCTAGCTCTACCTCAACAGAAGTGGTGCCCTTTCTAAGAAAGTTTTCATGTCAGTATATTTGAGCTGCTATGTGAGAAAACTGGTCTTCGGGGTTTTCAATAAGGTCTGACGCAAACAGGACTGTACAGCTACAGAAGATGGCTAGAGGCTGGACATTTTGGATTTAGAAAGTACAGGAATTGTACTATCCATGTAGAGAAAACAAAGGCACTGACCAGCTTCGCAGTGACTGCAAAGCTGGTCTGCGCTGTTACTGCGAAGCAGGTCAGCGCCTTTGTTTTTGCCTAGGTAAAAATACAGTTTTCACATGACGAGGCTCATTTATAATTGTTTCTTTCTTTTTTCCTCTGTTTTCAGGGTCTTTTCAAGCCCAGTTATACCTTTTTCTTCCTAGTCCTGCTACACATCATCCTACTGGACATCGGGGGATATCTCACACTCTACTTCTTTGGAACAGGCTGGGTGCCGTTCTTGATCTGTCTGGCTATGCTGTCAACCTGCCAGGTAAGAAAATAGGGCTTTCTTTCTTCTTAATTCATCGGGGCCTGGTCGGGCAGTAGTAGCTCCACAACACATCGGAGGTCATCTCACACTGTACTACTTCGGAACAGGCTAGGCGCGGTTCTTGATATGTCTAGCGATGTTGTCGACCTGCCAGTTAAGGGAAAATGGCTTTCTTTATCCTTTAGAGTGCAACCAAGATGTCAAGCTTTTTGGCATTACGAAAACATGCCTATGCAGTATACATATATTTTTTAAGTTGTAAAAATTGAAAAAAATTTGATGGAAAATATTTGATATTTTTAACATTTTTGCTCAAAACATACTGTGTGGGTACATGTTAGAACCGCCTTGCCTAGGCGGTTCTAATGAGTACCCACAATGTATGTTTTGGATAAAAAATAAAAAAAAAATAGGTATACCCCTGCAAAGCCCAGTTTTTCTATATAAAAGTGGGGTTTAAAGGGTAATACATGTCACAGACATGTTTTCATGATTGTTAGGGTAAAGGTTAGACAGGGTCTAATAAATATTGCCAACCAATTCATAGGAGGGTAGTAGGGCTGCAGCGATATATCGAACACTCGAGTATTTGCGGTACGACGGCTGACGAACCAGCGTATCGTATCGCCACCTGCTTTTACACAAGGTTCGCGAACCTCCTTAGAAAAGATTTATGAAGAAAACTCTCCTTTTTTTTTAAGAAAACTGACATGTTTTGAGCAGAATTGCGTCTATAATTGTCCTATTATTTACGCAATGTTTCTAGGAAGCCATTCTAATAATAAATATATGTCGGAAAATCCAACTGTATGCATTCCTACTCAGCTGAACGGTGCACTGTAAAATCACGAGGAGCTGGAAACCAGACAAGCTAACGCGACCTTGGGATTAACACGCCGAAGAAGCATGCTTTATTGGCTGATTTATTTTTTTTCCGATATAGCGAGTGCTATACTGTACGGAATACACACCGAAAATAATGAAAATCCGACCAAATCGGTCCCGAAAACCTTGGACGCCAATTGTTTTTATGCGCAATTGTGTGCGCACAGCTCATTAATATTCATAAGTAGGCACTGGACAAAAAGTGCGGGAAATTTGGGGTGCATATTTTGTGTACTGACATATTGCACGCCTCAATAAACAATGTCAAAGGTGAAACTTAGCTGCATAATGCAGCCGTTTCAGCTGGCGAAAATCATGTGAACTGATGCGTTTAAGGATTATTTTTTGTAAGTGCTAATTTACGGGTAATTACAAAAGTTCACTGATTGCAAACCGTATTGCGTATTGCTGTACCTGTATCGCGAACTGTATTGTATCGCCTCCTAGGTGGCAATACGCAGCCCTAGAGGGTAGTGTTGCATATTAAATGCTGGTCGTTCTGGTTTACTCATAAAGAAGCACTGTCTCTGTCACCATGTGGCTGAATAATTTGATGACTGAGGTTTTAAGCAAGAACAGCAAACGAACAAGCTAAACAGAGCAATCCATTGATTGTTAGCATTATTTCCAGAATCGCTTTGAAATGTACACGTAATTTAGCGTAAGGGGACCAGTGATCGATCAGGGACCAGTGATCTATCAGTTTGTAGTAATCAACTATTTATTTTTCAACGAAAATTGAAGCAGACATTATGTTTATCTAAACTACATTACCGGTACACTACCTTACAAACGTGAATTTAAATTCATTTCAGCAGTGTTTCTATCTTGCAATTTCTTGCACACCAGACAGAAATTGCCACACTTTTTGCCTGGGTGATAAAATTGCATCTCACCCAGGTGTTCTCACCCAGGCTAATAAAATATGCAAAACCTTGAAATAAACCAGATTTTTGGGGTTGTTGTGCAAGAAAAAGAATCTAATATGGTGTTCTGTTCTAGATGGAAGTTTCCAACCCTCGGGATGACCGTGCTGAGCGGAACCTCGGCAGAGCCTCGGTTCCGCTCAGCACGGTCATCCCTTGGGTTGGAAACTTCCATCTGGAACAGAACCCCATATAAGATTCTTATATTCTAGCCCTTCAGGTAGAGGGTGTCTTAGTAGGCCTGCTGAAATGCTATCAATGTACAATAAATTCTCCGAGATGAAAAGATTTGCATTGTTAGACTGGATAAAAAATTTTTAACATCACTGCATACTAAACAAATACAAAACACACTCCAAATTTTATGTGATAACGCTGTGAGTTATTATGGAGTTATGATTTTCGTGCCATATGTTCAACAGTTTCTTATTATTTTTTTCCAAGTTGGCCACTGTTTATGAGAGAAAAGTGGTGATCGATCACTGGTTTTCTAAATGGCATTGATATTGTTACTTTTTTCTGTACTGTAATCATGAAAGTAATCATAATCGTGATTACTAGCCATATAAAACATGATTATGATTAAATGATGATTAAAATTATGTTTGTTGTTTGTTTGTTCGCGTTTAACGTCGCTTTCAACATTATCTGTCATATCACGACGGTGTCTGGTTGTGACAGGGAGCTCAATGTTCACTTTTATAGTGCTGCTTCACTGTGGTATCAGATCCCAGACACTTTTACCTGATACCACCTCCAGTCACATTATACTGACACCGGAGCGACCAGTCCTAGCCCTACCCCGAAAATCCGAGTGCCAAGCGGGGAGCAACTAGTATCATTGTTAACGACTTTGGTAAGTCGCGGCACAGGATCGAACCCGATACCTCCCGATCTCGGAGCGGACACTCTACCTACTGAGCTACCGAGGCCGGTGATTGGAATTACTATGAAATTCTGTGATTACTGATTATTCATGATGATTCAAAAATTTGTAATCGATTACTGATGATTGAATAGCTGATTATGTTTACCCCATGTCTGGTTTGACTAAGTGCATCTATACATGGCTTTCTATTTATTTTTGATTTTCTATTTCATGTTTAATGTCAATAAACCATTTTGTATTTTAGTCCCAGTTAGGTTGGAGTCAACATGATTACGGTCATTTATCCGTGTTCAAGAAGTCTAAACCTGATCACGCTGTCCACCATTTTATGACTGTGTTTCTGAAGGTTGGTACTCTGGGGCTCGGCGTATAAGGGGCTTGACCTTACATATAGCCGGTTCTCACTTGGAATGACTGAGCTGGTGACCAGCTTTCTTCCATTTCTGAAAATCTCTGCATGTTTAACCAGAATTTGAATAATAACTCTTAAGTGTAAAAACCAACAAGAGTGTAAATCCCATCCCTTTCAATATTTAACCAGATGCATGCTATATTAGGTGAACATAAGACTAACTGCTCACAAGAACTGTGTTTTGATAATCCTTCATCTCATTTGAGCTTTCTACTAATTTGATATCTTGCAGACTGCTATATTCACAGCATATACTGCATAAGAATAACTTGAATTAATTCCCTCAATAACTGCATGGTTCACATTGTTTCTTGGGATGTGAAAAAGAAATTTCAACAGTGAAAATAGATTTTCAGATTGGAGGTAAGTTGGTCAACAGTAAAGTCCCATATTATATGAAGCATATATCCTGTAAAATTCTTGCATATTGGGACATCCATATTTATAGAAAAAAAACAACAACAAGGTATTGTTTTGTCCTAGTCTTAAGGCACCATTTAGCTCAATTCTAATGATCAGTGTCATTTTAAACCACACACACCCGGCTTTTAGATGTCCCAATATGATGGAATTTTATTGGAAATGGTTTGGGAGAATTATCTGCTTTTAGGAACACCAATTTCAGTTATCATGTTTTGTATCCCTTATTCTCCTATAGGCTCAGACCGGATGGAACCAGCATGACTTCGGTCATTTGTCTGTATTTAGGAACACCAGTGTTGATCATTTTTTCCATCAATTTACAATGGGTTTTATCCAGGTGAGTGGTGCGTATGGTGCTGTTTTTTACCGTAGGCCCAGAAAACATCAGTATGTTTCAGCTTAATTTAACAAGGACAAGGATCTGACTTTCAAAGTGTCAAACACAAAATTTGTACAAGAAAATGACCAATGACAAAAATAGTAATGAGCTTATGAAAAAAATGAAGTAAAAATTGTCTCATTGTTTAGGCAAAGAATGCAGTTCAAAGTGATTGCCTCCCTTGGTAGGATTCAAAAAGAGGCTGAAGCTTTGATTTTCGACATTGTTTTCTGTGGCCTACTTTTTTGGCATCATCGGCATCTGTTGCACATTGTTCCTTTGCATTGCTTTGCATCAGTTTTGTACACGGCAAAAGGTAACCCAATCCAATGTAGTATACACCTGAACCTCTTTATAACATTATTATTAGGGACCAAGCCAGTTTCCATGTTCTATCCAATCTGTGTTATAACGAGAGTAAACTGTATGGATATATAGCAAAATTAGTCTTAGAATTACCATTTGGTGCCAGCAGTGATATGACCCATGTTATATCAGAAACTGTTGTAACAACCCATGTTATAAAGAGGTCCAGGTGTAGTTTTAAACTAACACTTCCATCAAGATCTCTACTGGTAGAATTTACTGGTATTTCCCTGGCTAATACATAAGTAGAAAGTTCTTGGACTGTCATGGCTAATTACTTGTTGTTGCTAGAAGTGAAATGCTGTATATACAAACCATATAAGCATATAAATCAGCTTACATCATCAACATAATGTGTTAGAAAGTAACTAAAATACAGTTACTTGAAAAATGGAATAGTTAATATGAAGTGTTAAGAAAATTGGTACTGTATATAAATTTAAAAGTTCTAAATAAGTGATCTTTAGCTAGATATCCACTTGTGTGGTTTGGCTATAACCTGAACATTGGTGGAATTGTCTTGGCTAAAATCAATGCTCAAAAATATTGGAACAAAAGCTTATATTTTCACCCTTTCCTTTCGTTTATCCTCTGCTGATAGAAATGTTAATGAACCAAACAGCTTCATCGTTTTTTCCTAACAATGACTAGATACCACAAACCTCTCCCCAAATAACAATCCCAATTTGACAAAATGTTATGCTTCCTCACACTATTTTGATACTAAAATGTTTCTGCAAGTCAGTTTTAAATGACTGGGTGCATGGATTTGTTGAATGTTGTTACTGCAGCATGGTTGTTAAGCTCGTTACCTGCAGCATGTTTATTTATTTTTTGACTGCAGCATGTTTGTTCAGTTGGTACTGCAACCTTTTTATTCAGGCCAGTGTGACTGCAGCATTTTTATTCAGGCTAGTGTGACTGCAGCATTTTTAAGGCCAGTGTGACTGCAGCATTTAAGGCCAGTGTGACTAAAGTATTTTTAAGGCCAGTGTTAGTGCAGGATTGTTTTCAGGCCAGTGTGAGTGCAGCATTGTTTTTCAGGCTGGTGTGAGTGCAGCATTTTTTTCAGGCCAGTATGAGTGCAGCATTGTTATCAGGCCAATGTGACTGCATCATTTTTAAGGATCGTGTGACAAACATTTTTAAGGCCAGTGTGAGTGCAGCATTTTTCTCAGGACAGTGTAGTGCAGCATTGTTTTGAGGCCAGTGTGAGTGCAGCATTGTTTTCAGGCCAGTGTGAGTGCAGGACTGTTTTCAGGCCAGTGTAGTGCAGCATTGTTCTCAGGCCAGTGTTAGTACAGGATTGTTTTCAGGCCAGTGTTAGTGCAGAATGTTTTTAGGCCAGTGTGAGTGCAGCATTTTTTCAGGCTAGTGTGAGTGCAGCATTGTTATCAGGCCAATGTGACTGCAACATTTTTAAGGACAGTGTGAGTGCAGCATTTTTCTCAGGCCAGTGTGAGTGCTGCATTTTTCTCAGGCCAGTGTGAGTGCAGCATTTTTCTCAGGCCAGTGTCAGTGCAGCATTTTTCTCAGGCCAGTGTGACAAAAGCATTTATTCAGGCCAGTGTAAGAGCAGCATTTTTCAAGCCATTGTTAGTGGAGGATTGTTTTTAGGCCAGTGTGAGTGCAGCATTGTTTTTAGGCCAGTGCTAGTGCAGCATGTTTTTTAGGCCGGTGTGAGTGCAGCATTTTTTTCAGGCCAGTGTGAATGCAGCATTGTTATCAGGCCACTGTGACGCAGATTTTCTCAGGCCAGTATTTGTGCAGGATTGTTTTCAAGCCAGTATTAGTGCAGCATTGTTTTCAAGCCAGTGTGAGTGCTGCATTGTTTTCAGGCCAGTGTAAGTGCAGCATGGTTTGCAGGCCAGTGTAGTTGCAGCATTGTTTTTTATTTGTTCATTCGTTTTGTTGAATGTTACTGCAGCGTTTATAGGCCAATGTGACAGCAACATTTTAGGCTAATGTTACTGATGCATGTTTGTCAGTTCAGCTTGACTTAACATCAGTTTGTTCTGCTGTTTGGACCAAAGTGACTGCAGCATTTATTTTCAGAGATTAAAGATATTAAATTTATTATTTTTTTAATAACATTCTAAAGTAGAACATTGCTTCTTAGTCAAAGTTTGAAGGCTATTTAAGCTTGCTAATGCAAGACATTTTATCATTATGGCTGTGTAAAAAATAGATTGCAGACATATTTTACAATTGATCATGCCTATTTCTTTTAAATATTCTTATAAATAGATCTAGTGAATTTTTGGTTGACATATTTGTCAAAATTCTGTGTTAAGATCAAGTATACTTATGCAGTTTAAATCAACAAAATTTATAAAATCATAATGAAGTTTCCAGTTTAATACAAAATCAGCATCTTTTTTTTTTTTCTTTTTTTTCTTTTTTTTTTTTTTTGAAATAAGGTTACAGTACAATTTTCACATGGTGTTAAAATGACTTTTTTTCCTATGCAGTATAAGAACCTTGCAAGAGAAAACATGAGCAGCGTTGTGAGAAAACCAACATTTTGGGTAGGCAAAAACAAAGACGCAGATCAGCTGTGCAGTAACTGCACAGCTGATCAGCGCCTTTGTCTTTGCTACATGGACAGTACAATTCCTCCTCTTAGGGGCCTGGATAGAGGTGTCACCTCTGCGATCCGGGTTCGAATCCGGGTCAAGGCATGTGGCAGCATAGTGGTCGCACATCCAGGTTCGGTGGTTTTCCCCGGTTTCTGGGTTTTATCCACCACGTTTGACCACATAACGCCAACATCCGCACCTTCAAGAAAGCGTAAATAAGTTCAATGAGCTTTCTATGTAATTGAAGTAAAATAAATAAGGTTTAAATCCTCCTGTACCTATACCCGAAATCTCAAGATTCTAGCTTTCTTCTGCAGGTGTACAGGCCGGTTTGTGTCAGACCTGTTCGGAACCACCCTTATTGTTGGTTTTCTCATGATGCGGCTCATATAAAAATGCATTTCTTAGGTGTTCTTAAACCAGAATAAAGGTAGCCAGATGATCCAACATCTAGTCTTAATAAATGTTTAAAAATGAAACAAATAAAATAACAGGGATTTTATATCCCTGCTAGCCATAGTATTACTTATGCACCAGTCATTTGTATCCCGAGAAGATAGGGGCCGGGGAATAGCTGGGCTTTATAATTTTCAAGCCCTGCTAAATGCTCAATTATGCAGTGCTGCAGGGTCAGATTTGTGGTTAAATCCCTGCTAAAAGCCCCTGCCTCCTAGGGACCAGGGATGCAAAAGAACCATGCATAAGTAAAGTGTATTGAAATGGATATTAATGCATTTAAGCCTGGCATCCCTTTTATGAGACATAGGCAAACAGAATAGTCCCAGATGTGACGCCGCAGAATGCGGCATCCCATCTGTGGCTATTCTGTTTGCTTAGAGAAAATTCATCGAAAAATAGAATAAAAATTCAAAATCCTCCTGATGTCCCTCAAAATGAAAGTGGACTCTTCCAAATGATAAAGATTGGAAAGTCCATTTGTCATATATGGTTTAAATTACTACGCTTTGTTAGCATGATGAACTTCAACATTTCAGGGTGCCTCGGCCAGCTGGTGGAACCACATGCATTACCAACATCATGCTAAACCTAATATAGTGAGTATTTTGATTGCAAAACTCAGAATAAGGATTGAAATCACAATTATGAAGTTGAATTGAGAATTAAAAACATGAAGAAAAACACTTTATTTTCATACAATTAGAAGTAAACAATATCGGCTGGGACCATGCGAATGTTAATGAATGTCAAAGTCGTGTTTGATCACCATTAGTGCATAAATTTTGCAAAAGTGAATGAATTAGAATTAATGGCACACTATATTTCAAAGCCTTGTCACATTTTCATACACTTTCATTCTTGTGTTTGTTTTGGATGACTTCAGTTACTCATGATTTACATTTGTTTTGCATGGCACCCATATACTAACGAGCATAAATAAAGCAGTGTATTAACAGTGCGAGGGCACATGAAATAACTGATTAATACACAGCTTTCGTCTTCATTAATATACACCTGTTAATATCGTGTGGCACGGGTTTTTATGCAATATTTTGTGTTTCAGATTGGTAAGGATCCCGATGTGAGATTAGATGCGTTGTTTGTAGTTGGAGATACTATGCCAGTAGAGGTATGTGTATATTTCTTTCATGAGAAATTACAGATTTTTGCCTATGCGGAAACAAAGGCGCAGATCAGCTGTGCAGTAACTGCACAGCTGATCAGTGCCTTTATTTTCACTTCTTGGATAGTGCAATTCCTTTTCTTGTTACACCCAAAATTTCAAGCTTCTAGCCCTCTTGTGTGACTGCACAGACTAGTTTGTGTCAGACAAGGACACCCGGAAGACCGTTTTTCTCGCTTGAAATTTCCTTCATCAAATTCCGAATTATGAGAGACTACCGTCTAAAGTACAAATCTGGTCATAGGTGAGCTTTGTGGTCTAGTGGTAGAGTGTCAGACTCTAAATCAAGAGGTTCTGGGTTTGAGAACTGCTGGCGTTCTGTTTTGTGTTCTTGAGTATTGTAAGACACATTTGAGCTGCCTCATGAGAAAACCAACAATTTGCATATGCGAAAACAAAGGCGCAGGTCAGCTTCGCAGTAACTTATTTTTGATTGGTCAAATTACATCGACAAACGCGTGGGGTTTGCTACCCCGGAGCACGCCGTAAAATCTCTGTTTACGTGTTTATAAATATAAAAATATTTAAAAAAATGTCATTTCTAAATCTCCTTAAATTATGGAAATATTGATAATGATGTAATTCGGCTTGAAATGTGAAATTGCAGTTCTCGCTTTCGAAAGACAGCACTACAGCGACACTTTTTGAAAGACAAGTCTAAGCAAAAAATTAGTAAAAATGACGTTACTGGTAAATGGCGGAAACTTGCACATCGATAAAATTTGTGCGAGACTTCCGAATAAAACCTACAGAAACGTCTGTTACAAACAGCTAGAGACATCAGAACTGAAGCATACAACAGTGTTCAATGATGTGCAAAGTGTTAGTCACAACAAAATAGCTGTTAAAAACAACAAGTAAGCACAAAAATCTACGCGAACAACTTTAACGTCATGGCATGCCCCGTATAATACTAGCGTCTGTCGCAGAAATTGTCATAAAAGCTAAATTTTTCTAGCGATTTGCCTTAAACTTTCTACTGTAATCCTTCATGGATGGGGAATAAATATATGAAAATTTGCTTGAAGTCGAATGAGAAATAATGTTTTTATAGGAACTTTTGACTCGGCCAGTGTATACAAAAAACCCGCTGGCAAATGACGTTAACGTCTTGGCGTGCTCCGGGTAGCGCTTACACGCATCAAACAAATTGCCATAGAAACGACGTTTATCAAGCGATTTGTCTGAAACTTTCTATGCTTGTTTGTATTAAATTGATCGCAAACATACGGTTATTTCAGAGAAATCGCATATGTACTTTTGATTTTATTGACAAAGTCCACGAACTTTTTGCTTTCCCCTCGTATTTGTAATATTTTTTGTTGAAAAAATGTGAGAATCCTTTGCATTGCAAAGGATTCTCACATTTTTTATCAACAAAAAATAGCAGTGTATTTGTAATATTCATGTTTGAAATTTTAACGGATTTAACTAACGATGTCGTTAATTTTGAACAACTGGGCCCAGGTTTACTCATGTTGTGGTTCATTTAATTTCAGGTAGCTAAAACCAGAAAGAAGTCCATGCCTTTCAACTTGCAGCATAGATATTTCTTTGCTAGTAAGTTATTTAATGGCTCTTTCTACTTTAGAAACTTGAAGCATTTTATCGACGATAACTGTTGCCTTTCAATACAGATCAACATCTTTGTAAGCACTTCTTTTATTGTACATGTCCTGTTCATAATATCTTAATATCTTTATGCCTATAGCCATCTGCTATGACTTGATTACAACCTGATTTGTGTCCGTCCTTGTCGTAAACCCAGAAAACATGATTTTTCTCACAATGCAGATCTAAGTACTAAGCACAGTGGCCCAGTGGTTGAGTTATACAGTGTCACATCTGAGAGGTCCTCGGTTCAAACCTCAGTGGCACCAGGATGTGCCCTTGAGGAAGACCCATTGTAGTGGTTTATACCCAGGAAGTGTTGGCTCTGTTATGACATGACTGAAGAACTGTTGACTTGGATGTTAAATCACTAATCTAACAAATCTTATGTATTTACAGTTGGACCACCTCTGTTGTTCCCCGTGTATTTCCAGTTTATGCTATTTAGACACATGATCACTAGAAAGTTGTGGACGGTAAGCTGTTTTCAACTTCCATTACGAAAACACGCCCATGCAATATACAGAGATTTCTAAAGTTGTAAAAAATAAAAAATTTCAGTGGAAAAATTTTGATATTTTTCTTATTTTTGCTCAAAACATAGATTGTGGGTACATGTTAGAACCGCCTCGCCGAGGCGGTTCTAACGAGTACCCACAATCTATGTTTTGGAACAAAAATAAGAAAAAAAGGTATACCCCTGTGAACCCCATTTTTTACTATATAAAAGTGGGGTTAAAGGGGGTATACATTTCACGGACATGTTTTCCTGATGGGCCTATCCTACACATATTATGACTGCAGAAGCTTTCATTGTGTAATGGCCTAGCCACTGGCATGGTAAACAAGGGGTCGTGAGTTTGATTCAGGCTTCTCCAGTCTTTCCAATGAGACTTTAAATCTGAGGCCCGTCTCCATATGACCTTAGCTATTGATGGGAATGTAAAAAACAATTCTATTTGAGCCGCCTCTTGGGAAAACCAACAATGAGGTTTTTGAACAGGTCCGACACAAACCGGCCTGCACAGTCGCAGAAGCAGGCTAGAAGCTTGAAATTTCGGATTTAAGAAGAAGAGGAAGTGTACTATCGGTGTAGCGAAAACAAAGGCGCTGATCAGCTTCACGGTTACCGCAAAGCTGATCTGCGTCCTTGATTTCGCCTATGCAGATTGTTGGTTTTCCCACGAGCCGGCTCATTTAGAAGCTTAACTACCAGCAGCTGCCTTTATCAAGATGGTTTTGGCCTAGAAAGTTCCTAAATCATAATTCAATGTTTTTGCAAAATTAAAAAGTTCAGAAATACTAGTATGTCCTAAACACTTTGAGACGGCCCCTTCGCCAATTGGTTAAGCCCTCAAGTTTTAACACTGTAAATAATTTAGTCCTCTCACTGTTGTTGGTCTGAGCATGAAGGAGTATTGTGTAATCTGAAATATTTGTTGACTGGGACATTAACTCATTTATGCCTGGCGTCCCTTTTATGGGACATAGGCAAACAGCATAGCCCCAGATGTGACGCCGCAGAACGCGGCGTCCCATCTGGGGCTATTCTGTTTGCTTGGAGAATATTCATCGAAAAATTGAATAAAATTTAAAAATCACTCCTGAAGCCCCTAAAAGTGAAAGTAGACTCACCCAAATGATAATGATGGGAAAATCCATTCGTCAAATATGGGTTAAACAATAACACAAACATTACCAAACTATTCATCACTTCTTAGCACAATTAAAGCTTTCAGTATCACTTCTCAATTTCTCAATTTCGGTTAGCATGATGACCTAGTGGTAGAGCGCCAGACTCCGAATCAAGAGGGTCTAGGTTTAAACCCCAATTGTGCAGGCTTGTGTTCTTGAGCAAGACATATTAACTACACTTAGAACTGGCTTAATACTGTAAATTCGGAAATTTTCGCGTGACTTTTATTTCCCTTATTTTCTATTTCCGAATTATCAGCGAGTTCTTGAATTAGCGAGTGAGTATCCATGTATTCTATAACGTTTATAGTGACTCTATATTAGCGAGAACTTTGAATTCGCGAGGCAGCCAATCAATGAATATTAGCGAAAATTAAGTTCTTGAGAATATTTCCAGTGGCCAGTTGTTCAAAACTTCGTTAGCTTAACGTCATCGTTAAGACAACTTGTTTTAAAATTAAATGCCGACTATATAAGCAAATACACTGCTATTTCATGTTGATAAAATGTGAGAGTCCGATAAAAAAATAACAGTGTATTTGTTATATTCATGTTTGAAATTTTAACGAAATTTTAATGAACGATGTCGTTTATTTTGAACAACTGGTCGTCTGGGCCCAGATCTACAGTAATACCATGACTCAGTCCTGACATCACTGAAAAATAGTTGACTGAGTGATTAAGTCAAAAAATATTATAAAACATTTGTTCTCTCTACTTTCAGGAGTTAGCGATATGTCTCCTATTCTATGCCAAGTTTCTCTACCTGTATGTACCTCTACTAGGCCTTGGTTGGACCATTGTTCTCTATGAAGCAATGAGGTAAAGTTGGGGTGCTTGTGTCACCAAGCAAAGCCAAAATGAGCCGCCGCATGGGAAAACCAACAATCTGCATAGGCAAAAACAAAGGCGCAGATCAGATCAGCTTCACAGTAACTGCGAAGCAGATCAGCGCCTTTGTTTTCGCTACACGGATAGTACAATCCCTCTTCTTCTTAAATCAGAAATTTCAAGCTCCTAGCCTAACTCTGTGACTGTACACGTTGGTTTATGTCGGACCTGGTCGGAAACCCCGAAGACCCATTTTCTCGCGTCACGGCCCATTGCTACTTCCAGTGATGCTAGAATTTATTGTTAAAAGAATGTGCATTAACTATTGTTAATTGGCCTGCTGCAGGCACAGAATTGTTTTAGTTTGAATAAGTGACCATAACAAAGATGACTTAAAATGTTTTTCAGGACATACCGGTAACCTTCAGATTGCTCTGTCTGTGATTGTAAAACTGATTACTCATAAAAAATTTGCAATGTGCATCAAAGAACATGTGAATTTGATAAACTGTGCAAATAGTAACGTATATCTGTAGGTAATTAGGTCACATAATTGTGATCTTTTGTAACAGTATGATAAAATTAGAAACTGTATTTAGATAAAACATAATATCATACTTTTGGATCAGGTTTCTTGAGTATTTTGTTATTTTTTGGGGCATTTTGCTCCTTGTATCTGCATAAACTTGTAATGTGGATGCTACAAGGAATTGGTTTGGAAAGCGCCCTATATGTGTATGCTTTACATGATGTTTTGGTAAAAACCAAAGAAGTTAAATCTTAATTTTTTTTACAACAAAGAAACTTTCTTAAATGGACTGCCATCACTGTTTGTTGTTTAATTCGATATTTTGACTAAAGTACAGAGTGCTTATCACATGATTTTAATATCCAAAACATGAGAAAACCTCATTGGGGGCTTCCTATCATGTGACTGCAGACTAACACAAGCCAAGCTGTGTTAGAAATCTGAGAAAGCTAGAAGCTGGGAAGTTTTGGATTTGAAAAGTAGAGGGATAGTACTATATTGTTAAAACAAAGGCTGATTAGTGGCGCTGTAACTAGCTTTTTATAGAGGTTTATATATAGAAACAGCTGTATCTCTGGTGACTTGGCTCACATAAACCAAAGTACATTGTGTTATACCTGACAATTAATTGGGGTATATAATTTGCAATATCATGCAAACATACCAGTCCAACCATATACCCATGAATATAAAGTATGATGAAGCTAATTTGTGGTTCAAACTACAGATACTGCCCTCCTCCCACGCCCCCTTCCCCCCAAATCATTATTATTATTGAATATATATAACAAAAAAGTATTTATAATTTTAGGTGTATAGAAAGTCATTGGTTCACATGGGTAGCCCAGTCCAACCATATACCTATGAATATAAAGAATGATGAAGCAAATCCATGGTTGAAGCTACAGATGCATGCCACATGTGATATAGAGAAATCCTTCTTCAATGATTGGTTCACGGGACATCTGAACTTTCAGATAGAGCATCAGTGAGTTAAAAAAAATTCTGAATAAAGTTGAATGAACATACCGATTGGATGAGTCCATTTTCATAATTAGGGAATATTTTTTGTTTTATTTTACCTTTTATAAGCAACGGTTGAGCAAATAACACTACATGTTCCAAGAAAAAAAAATGCCAGGCTTTTGTGAGTAGAAGCTATGTATTGTGAGGTTTTGTGTTCATGAAAAATGATTAAAAAGTCACTATGTTGGGAAACTATAATTATAAAGGAAATTGTATTTTAGACCTTTTGTAATAGTCCTGTAATACCCAAGTGTACTGTGCAAAGTACCTATAAGGGGAGATGTTCTTCGTACATTGTATAATGTAAACAAAGTTTTAAACATGGCAGTTAAATTTTGTCTCCCAGCATATGTTTGGGCAAATTTTTTATGGATTGCAAAATGAATTGGTTAATAAATTATTTTTTCTTCCAGTCTTTTTCCCACGATGCCTCGTCACAACTTGTACAAGATAGCACCGTATGTGAAGTCACTGTGTGAGAAACATGATATACCTTATATAGTCAAGCCACTCGGACAATCGTTTAAGGATATCTATAGGTAAAGTAAGGATGATAAATCCAATGCAAACAAATGAGCCGCATCATCAGAAAACCAGATTTTTGCCTATGCGAAAACAAAAGTGCAGATTAGCTACACAGCTAATCAGAGTCTTTGTTTTGGCTACACGGATAGTACAGTTCCTCTTCTACTTAAAGCCAAAATTTTAAGCCTCCAGCCTGCTTCTGTGACTGTACAGGCCGCTTTGTGTTGCACCTGGTTGGAAACCCTGAAGACCGTTTTTCTCTCGTCACGGCTCAAATTATAACAAAATATGAAGATCATGATGACTAGCTCTTTCCCAACAAGGTATCTATCTGGTAAGCATCAAACAAAAATGAGCCGCCCCATGGGAAAACCAACAATCTGCATAGGCGAAAACAAAGAAGCTGATCAGCTTCGCGGAAAACCGCGAAGCTGATCAGCGCCTTTGTTTTCGCAACATGGATAGTACAATTCCTCTACTTTCTAAATCCAAAATCTCCAGCCTCTAGCCGTCTTCTGTGCTTGTACAGCTCGGTTTGTGTTGGAACTGTTTGGTTTTCCCACGAGACGGCTCAAATAAAGATCTGTAAAAATTAAAAATTTAATTGGAAAAATGTTGATATTTTTAACATTATTGCTTAAAACATTGATTGTGGGTACATGTTAGAACAGCCTTCTAATGAGTACCCACAATCTATGTTTTGAATCAAAAATAAGAAAAATAGGTATACCCCTGCAAACCCCAGTTTTACTGTATAAAAGTGGAGTTTAAGGGGGTATTCATTGCATGGACATGTTTTCCTGATGAAATGTGCAGTAACTGTGCAACTGATCCCTCTACAAGTAATTGAGGATGAGTGGTAAAGGGGTTATCATTAACTCTCTTTATAATTTGATCATCTCAAAACTGTGTCTAGAGTGGGTGTTAGCCCACCACTGGACATTTGCGAGTCAACACAAGTTCTCATTGTGGATGTGTCAGGTGCATTTTTAGCTCACCTGAGCCGAAGGCTCACAAGGTGAGCTTATAGGATGGCCATGATCCGGCGTCCGTCCGTCGTCCGTCCGTCGTCCACAATTTCAAAGATCTTCTTCTCTGAAACCGCTTGGCCGATCTAGTTGAAATTTTATGTGGAGCCTCCTTGGGTAGTGGCATTTCAAGTTTGATCGCGAAATCCAGGTCACATGACCAAGATGGCCGCCACGCCCATATATGTTAAAAACCGCTCAAAAATCTTCTTCTCCAGAGCCGGTGGGCCGATTTCCACGAAACTTGGTATGTAGCATCGGGGACTTCAGCCCATCATAGTTTGATAAAATGATGACCCTTGGATGACCTTGACCTATTTTACGGCAAGGTCAAATTTGGAAACATAGGCTTTTACATGGGAAAAAGTGAAAACTATGGATTTTTTGAAAACTATTGCAGCCTGAGGCCTGAAAAGTGGTAGATGCAAACAACTAATAGAGTAAATGAAAGTATGTGATTAATTTAGGTCAAGGTCATCTCTTGACCTTGGCCAGTCTGTCGTCCATACACACTTTTCAAAGATCTTCTTCTCTGAAACTGCTGGGCCAATCAAAGTGAAATTTTATGTGGAGCATCCATGGATAGGGGAGACAAAAGTTTGATCGCGAAATCAAGGTCACATGACCAAGATGGCCGCCACGCCCATATATGGTAAAAACCACTCAAAAACCTTCTTCTCCAGGTCGGCAGGCCGATTTTCATGAAACTTGGTATGTAGCATTTGGGACTCCAGCCCATCATAGTTTGATAAAATGATGACCCTTGGATGACCTTGACCTATTTTACGGCAAGGTCAATTTTGGAAACATAGGCTTTTACATGGGAAAAAGTGAAAACTATGGATTTTTTGAAAACTATTGCAGCCTGAGGCCTGAAAAGTGGTAGATGCAAACAACTAATAGAGTAAATGAAGGTATGTGATTAATTTAGGTCAAGGTCATCTCTTGACCTTGGCCAGTCTGTCGTCCATACACACTTTTCAAAGATCTTCTTCTCTGAAACTGCTGGGCCAATCAAAGTGAAATTTTATGTGGAGCATCCATGGATAGGGGAGACAAAAGTTTGATCGTGAAATCCAGGTCACATGACCAAGATGGCTGCCACGCCCATATATGTTAAAAACCACTCAAAAATCTTCTTCTCCAGAACAGGCAGGCCAATTTTCGCGAAACTTGGTATGTAGCATTTGGGACTCCAGCCCATCATAGTTTGATCAAATGATGACCATAGGATGACCTTGACCTATTTTACGGCAAGGTCAATTTTGGAAACATAGGCTTTTACATGGGAAAAGGCGAAAACAATGGATATTTTGGAAACTGTTGCAGTCTGAGACCTGAAAGTTGCTAGATGCAGACAACCGATGGAGTCAATGAAGGTAAGTAATTAATGAAGGCCAAGGTCATTTCTTGACCTTGACCCAAGGTTATTTGAATATCAAAATTAAAATTATGGTTTTCTCAGAAATCACTGGGTTTGGAAACTATTGCAGCCTGAGACCTGAATCTTTGCAGATGCAGACAACTTATGAATTCAATAAAGGTGTGTGAGTATTCAAGGTCAAGGTCATTTCATGATGACTTAATACTCCAGGATCAGGCTTCAGGTGAGCGTTCTCAGGACCATTGGTCCTCTGGTTAGCTCACCTGAGCCGTTAGGCTCACAAGGTGAGCTTATAGGATGGCCATGATCCGTCGTCCGTCCGTCCGTCATCCGTCCGTCTGTCGTCCACCATTTTCAAAGATCTTCTTCTCTAAAACCGCTTGGCCAATCAAAGCCAAATTTTATATGAAGCATCTATGGGAAGGGGGAACCAAGGTGTTTATAAATAATCCAGGTCACATGACCAAGATGGCCGCCACGCCCATATATGGTAGATACCCTTCAAAAATCTTCTCCTCTGGAACCGGTGGACCGATTTCAACGAAACTTGGCATGTAGCATTGGGGACTGGAGTACTACAAAGTATCTATAAATCATGACCTTTGGATGACCGTGACCTATTTTACGGCAAGGTCAACATAGGTCTACCATGCATTTAAATGGGGAAAATTGTGAAAATGTCATTTGAAAGGGAAAACTTGCAGGAAATGGGCAATTGAATTGAAGATATAAGATTCTGAAAATATTTGGACTCCAGGGGTTGGTCTGCCCCCACCCCGGGGCAATATACATGTATATTACAATAATATTCAAAGATCTTCTTCTCCGAAACCGATTGGCCAATCAAAGCAAAATTTTATAGGAACTGTCTATGGGAATAAGAAATCAATGTGATTATAAATAATCCAGGTCACATGACCAAGATGGCCGCCAAGCCCATATATGGTAAAAACTCTTTAAAATTCTTCTTCTCCTGAACCAATGGACCGATTTCAACAAAACTTGGCATGAAGCATTGGGGACTGAAGTACTACAATGTGTTTATATATTATGACCTTTGGATGACCTTGACCTATTTTACAGCAACGTCAACATAGGTCGCCAATGCATTTGAATGGGGAAAACTTTTAAAATGTCATTTAAAGAGAAAGTCTTGCAGGAAATGGGCAGTGGGACTGAATATTAATGATTCTGAAAAGAATTGGACCCAATTGGCTCATTTGCCCCAGCCCCGGGGCATTATACATGTATATTACCATAATATTCAAACATCTTCTTCTCTGAAACCGCTTGGCCAATCAAAGCCAAATTTCATTTGAAGCATCTATAGAATGGGGGAATCAATGTATATATATATATAACTAATCAAGGTCACATGACCAAGATGGCAGCCATGCCCATATATGGTATAAACCCTTCAAAAATCTTCTCCTCCGAAACCGGTGGACCAATTTCGAAGAAACTTGGCATGAAGCATCGATGACTCAAGTACTACAATGTATGTATAAATCATGACCCTGTGATGACCTTGACCTATTTCAAGGCAAGGTCAACATGGGTTGCCTATGTATTTGAATGGGTAAACTGTTAAAATGTCATTTGAAGGGAAAAACTTTTATGGACAGTATATTGATTATTCTGAAAAAAAATGGCCCAAGGGCTTCATCTGCCCCTATACTGGGACTACCAGTATTTTCTATAACATTCGTATATACAGCAGATCCCAGGTGAGCGTTTACAGGACCATTGGTCCTCTGGTCTCAAAACATAATCCTTTTGTTTTATTTCAGCACTTTGAAATCCTCTGGTGAACTGTGGAAGGAGACATACGCCATGTTTCACAGTGATTGATCATCGGCGACAGGAATAGCTCAGTGACTGTCCATCACGAAAACATGTCCATGTAATGTATACCCCCCTAGAACCCCACTTTTATATAGCAAAACTGGGGTATGCAGGGGTATACCTACTTTTTCTTATTTTTGCTCCAAAACATAGATTGTGGGTACTTGTTAGAACCGCCTCGTCGAGGCGGTTCTAACGTGTACCCACAATCTATGTTTTGAGCAAAAATAAGAAAAATATCAAAATTTTTTAGCTGAAAATTTTCAATTTTAAAGCTCAAAAAATCTCTGTTTATTGCATGGGCAAGTTTTCGTAATGTAGTGGCAAGGGGTTGCAATGTAGGCAGGCTTGTGTGGTCAATTTTTCATACTTTTGAAAAGGCAAAATACAGGAATAGCTTTATATGGCCCTTAGAATTTACCCGACAATTTTTGAGCATTCGTGATCTTAGCCCTTTAATACAAACAGATATTTACAAGTCACATAGGTTGTTTCACTGCTTAAGGCATTTGTAAATCTGTTTCTGAAATTATGAGTGAGCATTACTCGTGTTTACTGAAAAGATTTCTAGGTACTTACACAGTTACCACAGGCACATAGCCTCTGCATGGTAAGCTAGGTCTTTCTGTGTTGCACTAAAGGAAAACAGTTTGATTTTGAAAACATAAAAATATGACCACTGAACTACTTCCATTGCACCCACTGAAAAAAGGGGTACTGGGGACAAAGATGCATCTTAACTGAGCCGTGTCTTGAGAAAACTTGTTTTTGTACATGAGATAAAAAAGATTCAGATAAGCTGGTAGCTACACGGCTGATCAACAGATTTGCCAAAGTAGTTGAGTCACTCACTTTGTCTGATACCAGGGGCCATTTGTTCAAAACTTTGTTAGCTTAACGTTATCATTAAGACCTCAACTACGTAAGCAAATACACTGTTATTTTTTGTTGATAAAACGTGAGAATCCTTTGCCATGCAAATGATTCTCACATTTTATCAACAAAAAATAACAGTGTATTTGTAAAATTCATGTTTGAAATTTTGATGCATTGTTAACTAAGGATGTCGTTAATTTTGAACAACTGGCCCCAGAACTTCTAACCATCTGTGGTTGCCTTTCCATGGTCAGAAGCTGTTAAAAACAGTTTTCTAGTGGCATGGCTCATTTCATCTCCTTTACCTCATGCTTTGACGAGCTGTTTGTCAAAATCATTGAACAACCCACCAGTTAGAGCAAATCAATTCTTTCATTTGTTGTGCTGAACTGTTATTCTGATGTGCGTATTTTGGCTGGTGATGACGGAATTTCAGCAGAATGGTCACTGGATATTGCTAAACTGCTCTCCTTGAAACTTGCATCTGAATAGTGTTTATACCATGGATGAATTCCTATGCTAACAGATATGGATTTGCCATATGCAAGGGAGATAATTTGACAGACAGTAACCTGATTTCTTAACATTTGTGCGTCTTTTTGATGCCAAAGTTAACATTTGGCGAGCATAATGAAACTTTGTCATCAGAAGTTAAAATATACACATTACTTGTTACATTTGTGTTATGAAATAAGTGCTATATTCTTTATTCTGTGATTGCTAGTGTGCTATATACATAATTGCTGTAAAATGTTCTTAAAGTTTGATTGCCTTAAAAAAGGTCATTCAAAGTTGGAAATGGTCAGAAATTAAACATAGACCGTCCCATATTTTTGCTTCTACTGTAGATCCGGAAATGTTCGCGAGAACTTAATTTTCGCTAATATTCGCGAATTGGTTGCCTGGCGAATTCAAAGTTATCGCTAATAAAGGGTCACTATAAGCTTTATAGAACACATGGTCACTCACACGCGAATTCAAGAACTCGCTAATAATTCGGAAATAGAAAATTCGCGAAATAAAAGTCACGCGAAAATTTCCGAATTTACAGTATTTGTCTAAGGTGCAAAGATTTTGTACATCTACATTAGTATCTTAAAGCAGGGTCTCTATTTCTGTAAGCAATGAAAGTTGGAAAATATTTTGAGCAATGAATTTTTAGAACATTTGCAATGAAATTGATGTTGTCTTCTTGTTATCTTCATTTCTATTTCATCTTTCCAGTAAACATATCATATTGGTCCAATATAAGCTGCTTTGATTATTAAGTTATGACTTTGTTAAACAATCACAAACCGGTTACTAATAAAGTATATTTTCTGAGTGTTCAACGCCAAATATAGGGCACATACATGTTTGTGAAATAGACAAATCAGATATCCAATTTTATTCACGAGTGCTTTATTGTTTTTGTTGATCATCGTTTTATCATTTTTTGCTAGTTTTGATGTGATTAACAATAATTGTATATACACTTTGAAGATCCATTTGAAATTCCACGGAACATTATCCAGGTCACAACCAGGGTGACATTTTTATATGAGCTGGGTCATGAGAAAACCGGATATTTGCCTATGCAAAAACAAAGACACAGATCAGCTTCGCAGTAATTGCGAAGCTGATCAGCGCCTTTATTTTCACTTCACGGCTAGTACAATTCCTCTTCTTCCTAAATCCGAAATTTTAAGCTTCTATCGATTTTCTGTAGCTGCACAGGCCGGTTTATGTCAGACATGGTCGGAAATCCCGAGGACCGGTTTTCTCGCATTGTGGCTCATATTATTATTAGGGTACTCAAACTTAGGGTGTCTTTGCTGAGGTTGTTATATGCATTACGAAAACTTGGCCATGCAATATATGGAGATTTTTTAAGTTGTAAAAATTGAAAATTTTCAGTGGAAAACTTTTGATATTTTTCTTATTTTTGCTCAAACCATAGATTGTGGGTAAACGTTAGAATCTAACGAGTACCCACAATCTATGTTTTGGAGCAAAAATAAGAAAAAAAGGTATACCCCTGTATACCCCAGTTTTACTATATAAAAGTGGGGTTTAAGGGGGTATACATTGCACGGACATCTTTTCCTGATGTCATTAAAAATTGTTGTCTGGTATGTTAAAACTCAATACAAACAAACACTAACAAAGAACAAACAAATTTTCTTGCCATTGTTTGAGCAGACATGGAACAGATCAGTCTGCACATTAGTGAAACTGCATCTAGTCTGTAAAGCAGGACTTTCTCAGTGCAAAGGTCGTTGTGTTCACTTAAACTACATTAAATCGGCTGGGAAATATTGCTCAGTATTGAGTACAGTCAGGTTGTTCATAAAGACAAAACAGCGTTTTTCTTTTCATTTGTAATAGACTAACAACACTCAATTTCATTCATGTCCCTGCACTATTAATTGAAATCCAATTTAATTGAAATTTTGGTTATTTAAAGGAATAGGCCCACAAACTATTGTGTGTGCGTTTTATGAAAGCCTTCATGTAGCTGAACAGTTTGCAACAAATTTCATAAAAATCAACCAAGGTATAAGAAAATTATCGCGGTTTGAAAATTTTGATGGCCCAAATCTAGAAAGAGGCTGTGAGGGTATGACGTCACTCCCTCACAATCATGGAATTATAAATATCTGCCGTTTCCATGCATATTGAAGTATGAAAGTTGTTGAAATACTTTTCATTCAGTTATTAGAATCATACTGATCTGTTTTCGAATGTAAAAAGTAAGCCTACTACTGTAAATAAGCATTTTTCCTTTTTGGTCACGTGACTAGCTAAACAAAATGGCGGCCACCATTGGCGGCCATTGTTGAATCTTAAAACTTTCATATCTTCAAAACCACTTAACTGATTTTAAAAAATTTGGTGTCAAAATGTTTGTTTCGCTGATCTCTTTCTTTTGAAATGAAGGATAATGTTTGTAAACCTATTCCTTTAATTAATTTTGGGTGAGATATATTGTGCCAGTCTTCATGGCCTATACCAGCAACATAGGTTAAGGATGCACACAACATGTTTATGTTTTCATGATGTTAGTTGTGAGGATATTGCATATGAGCCGCTGCATGGGAGAACCAACAATCTGCATGGGCGAAAACAAAGGCGCTGATAAGCTTCGCAAGATCTGCGAAGCTGATCAGCGCCTTTGTTTTCGCTACACGGCAAGTACAATTCTTCTACTTTTTTAATCCAAAATTTCCATACTCTAACCATCTTCTGTGACTGTACAGCCCGGTTTGTGTCGGACCTGTTCGGAACCCAAATTGTTGGTTTTCGCACACACAGGCTCATATATTGATTGTTGCAATATCATTGGTGCAAATTGAACAAGTGCTTTATTGATATTGATACACATTTTTTTTTTCAATTTTGATTTTTCTTTCCTTCTTTCTTTTATTTTCTTTCATTGTTTCATTGTTTACAAACTTATCATACACAGGACCAGATGTGTTGCATAGTGATATTGAGAAAATTATGCGTATCTTTTCTGCCATTGAAATTGGGTTGTTAATTTTGTAAAGGACTGTAAATCAATGTATTTTTGTGTTAGATTTATTTCTTTCAAAACTTGAAGAAGAATTTGGCATAAATTCCTGGGAAAATGTCCATATTGACATACTGTACATTTTTCTTGCATAGACCAATTTTTCTGTCATGAAAATAAATAACTGCGAAACTATGCATTAAGACAAGCGGACTGGCTCAGGAGCGGACTGGCGCAGGGGTGGAGTTGTTGACTTCGGTCCCAGAGGTCCGGATTTCAATCCTCAGTTGTTGCCTTGAGCAAGTCACATTTCCACAGCTACTGAGGTAATGTTCAGAAATTGATCAACTCCGTAAACAGGAAACAAATCACGAAATTAAATAGCCACAAAAATAAATTGGTTTACGGTACTTCGAGGTAGATCCCAGTTCATGATACATCAGGAAAACATATCCGTGCAATCAATACCCCCTTAAACCCCACTTTTATATAGTAAAACTGGGGTATGCAGGGGTATACCTATTTTTGCTCAAAACATAGATTGGGGGTACTCGTTAGAACCGCCTCGGCAAGGCGGTTCTAATGTGTACCCACAATCTATGTTTTGAGCAAAAATAAGAAAAAATATCAAAATTTTTCAGCTGAAAATTTTCAATTTTTAAGCTAAAAAATCTCTGTTTATTGCATGGGCAAGTTTTCGTAATGAACTAACAAGACGATTTAAGGCTTGTAACTCACCATTTACACACTTAACTGGCCTTGAGGTTATAAAATGGTTTTCATGCTCAACTTAGCTGAGCATGATAATTGAACTGCTCATTATAACTGAAGTCACAAATATTGGTTCAAATTTCAGGAATAGATTTATAATACAAAGCTAGGCGTGTATTCTGCTTTATAAATGATAAAATGCCAACAGGATAAACACAGTCTCAGCCGACTTGAGCATGAAAAAAAGTTTTATAACCCCAGAGCCTGGTCTTTGACTAGGGACTTCTGGTATGTGGAACAGGGATTTTGTTCACGACAGGGTCTAGTATCTAGATTATCGTTATATTTTTGTTTTTGAACATTTTTTGCTGTACCAATATATATATACATGTACCCCTATATGTTGATATAATTGTGTAATTGATATAATGTATACCGTAGGTGTTGTATTTAGTTATGAGTCGAGTCATGACATCTTCAAGCTGTTTACAAGGCAGGCTTCTGTTAGCCTGTGGGCCTTTAACTCTTAACTTCTTTTAACATGGTTGTTGGGGTCCAAAACGTAATCTATACCATTTAGAAAACAATGTTGTATCCAAACAGAACTTTGCATATCTTCCTTAAAAAGATAAACATTTATAAAAAAAAAGAATCTGATTTTTTGCATAAGTATAATCTTTACGCATTTAGTATCATCTTAGAACTGTTGTATGAAATTAAAACCATGTTAGAAAGAAGTTAATGTGTTTTAGCCCCTGAAGATTGCTTTTCATGGCAGGCTCCCATGTAATCAAATTGTAATAAATGAGCCCAGTCATGAGAAAACCGGATTTTTGCCTATGCAAAAACAAAGGCGCAGATCAACTGTGTAGTAACTGCACAGCTGATCAGCGCCTTTGTTTTCACTACATAGATAGTACAATTCATCCTCTAGTTATACTCAAAATTTCAAGGTTCTAGCTTTTTTTCTGTGAGTCTTAAGGCCAGTTGGTGTCGGACCTGGTCGGAAACCCTGAAGATGGGTTTTCTCGCGTTGCGGCTCAATTTATAACTGATATTGAAAATTGTTACCAAAGGTTATAAACCGCCATCAAAATGCGTCTATTTTTCTATGAAATTGCTTGTTATATATATTATGATTGAACAAATAAGCTGTTAAATATGTGTGTGGATTGGCTAACAGGGCAAAATAATGACACCTGTCATTTGTAGAATTTGGATGAATAAATTGCATATAAACCTGGACCCAGTTGTTCAAAACTAACGACGTCGTTAGTTAACGTTTCGTTAAAATTTCAAACATCAATATTACAAATACATGTACACTGTTATTTTTTGTTGAAAAAATGTGAGTGAAAGGATTCTCACATTTTTTCAACAAAAAATAACAGTGTGTTTGCTACTTTAGCTGATATTTGCTTAACAAATTTATGTCTTAACGGTATCGTTAAGCTAATGATGCTTTGAACAACTGGGTCCAGCTTTTTAACCTGCTGAAAAAAATGCAAATCAATTTATTTTCTTGAGAAAGAAGAACTCATATTATTTTATCTCTGTGAAAATGTCCATTATTGTTCTGACATTGGCCAGTGGGTCAGTTTGCAAAAATAAATTTTCATGAAAATATGTATACATGGAGACAAAGGCTTAAGTTAATTCAATAGCTTCAAAAATTAGTTAGGTGACAGTAAGATTCCACTTAAATAATGGAAGTCATTAATCGTAGAAATACCTTACAAATGCATTTGGACTAACATCAGGAAAACATGTCTGTGTATAGTTTACCCCCTCAAACCCCACTTTTATATAGTAAAACTGGGGTATGCAGGGGTATACCTATTTTTCTTATTTTTGCTCCAAAACATAGATTGTGGGTACTCGTTAGAACCGCCTCGGCGAGGCGGTTCTAACGTGTACCCACAATCTATGTTTTGAGCAAAAATAAGAAAAATATCGAAAATTTTCTACTGAAAATTTTCATTTTTTACAACTTTAGAAATCACTGTATATTGCATGGGCAAGTTTTCGTAATGCATATTTTTATGTTGGATCATTGCCCTGTTAGCCAGTCAATTTATTGTCAGATATTCTGTTATTTTTCTTTCTTTTTCTGCTTTTGTGCTAATAAAACCAATTGGAAAGTATGGTCTTATTTTCTGTTGTATCCTATACTAAATGAGCCGCGACGCGAGAAAACCGGTCTTCGGGGTTTCCGAACAGGTCCGACACAAAACGGCCTGAACAAGCTCAGAAAAGAGCTAGAAGCTTGAAATTTCGGATTTAAGTAGAAGAGGAATTGTACTATCCGAGTAGCGAAAACAAAGGCGCTGATCAGCTTCGCGGTTACCGCGAAGCTGATCTGCGCCTTTGTTTTCGCCTAGGCAAAAATCCGGTTTTCTCACGATGCGGCTCAAATGTTTGTTACATGAAGTCATTACGAAAACATGCCCATACAGTTTTTTCAGGTCAAAAATCGATAATTTTCAGAAGGAAAATTTTTGATATTTTTCTTATTTTTGCTCAAAACATAGATTGTGGGTACACGTTAGAACCGCCTCGCCGAGGCGGTTTTTATGAGTACACACAATCTATGTTTTGGAGCAAAAATAAGAAAAATAGGTATACCCCTGCATACCCCAGTTTTACTATATAAAAGTGGGGTGGAAGGGGGTATTCATTGCACGGACATGTTTTCCTGATGTGATTACAACATCGATTTGATGCTGACATTATTTTGGAGTGATAAATAGTTTGGCTTGCCAGACCCTGTCTAGGTGCCCTGGTTGAATATAGGGTTGATGGGTCAAGTGAAAGAGGAATCTTTTCAGTATAATGGCAAAAGAATATTCAAAAAGTACAGGTGAATATATTACTTATCATTGCAGTTTGAAAAAGTTTACCCAGTATGAAAAGCATTAAAAAGCATTTAATTTAAAAAAAAAAGACATTTTGCATCAAGGTTTTAGGAGCAATGTGGCTTTCACTGGACTCGGATCAATAGGAGATGATTCAAATTACACCAGCACCAAGTAAGACTACATATCCATAGTAACCTAGTATAGCACCCTGTTGCAACCGAATTCCTGACAGCACAGATGCAACATAAAAGGCTGATTTGGCAGCAACATACAGCGAAGCAATATTGATTTTTCAAATATGTACTGCATTTACAATGACCAAATTGTCAAACCAATTAGTTAAACAAGGCAGTTGTACATGTCTCTTGAAGCAAGATTTTTTTTATCGAAAACACAGTTTGCAACTGTATTTACGCTGTTATTTGAAAGATGTCCATCATTATCAACTGCAAAGTGTCTATCAGTTTGGTTTAAACATTATTTGAAAAATCTTCATTGTGTGAGAAGTGTAATGCTGCATGCGGCAGAAACATGGGCTATGACTGTGGCTACACTTAACCGCCTGCGGCGCAATGACCGTGCAATGATCCGCTGGATCTGTAATGTCAAGGCAAATGATGAAGTAAGCTCAGACTCCCTTCTCTCAAAGCTTGGACTCCAGGATGAGATGGTATGGACACGTAGAGTGCAGCAAAGGCTGGATCTCTCAAGTACGCAAGCTAAACGTAGTTGCACAGAAAAGATCTGACAACCAAGGAAAACATGGGATCAAGTGTTGTAAGACGACAGAAAATAGCTAGGAATGGATAATGCTGATCTCAGAATCGCTCAGAGTGGAGAGGTGGACCAAGAAGGAGACTTGTCAAACAAGTCCAACCCTCAGTAGAGCTCAATGAACTATAAAACAGATATGATGATGATGATGAAGTGGTCAAGCCACTTGCTTGGAAACCAAGGGATGTGGGTTTGATTTCTAGTCTCATATGGTTTAAGCTGTTAAGTTCCGTCTCCATATGACTATCTGTTGAGTGAGATCTAAAACATTTAACTTAGTGGTGGCCACGTGGTAGAGAGCATTGATTTCATTACGGTGCTTGATCATCTCGTCTCCAGTGTGTGTTCAAGCCCCGCACAGTGGACACACATTTCGAAAATTTGCCCATGCAATATACCGGTACAGAGAATTTTTTCAGCTGTAAAAATTGAAAATTTCATTTGGAAAAATTACGATATTTTTAATATTTTTGCTCAAAACATGGATTGTGGGTACTCGCCAAGGCGGTTCTAACGAGTACCCACAATCTATGTTTTGGAGCAAAAAAATATGAAAAAATAGGTATACCCCTGCATACCCCAATAGTGCTTTAAAAAAAGTGGGGTATACGGGGGTATATATTACACGGACATGTTATCCTGATGCATGTGAGACAATACAAGTTCTGTTTGCAAGTATGGTTATACAAGTCTTTCAATCTGTTTGTTACAAAGCCTTGATTTTTGAAATTTAAGGATAGGACAATTGGAATCAGAATATACATAGTTTACTGGTGAAACATCAAATTGACAATACCACATCAAGATTGTAGACATTGTAATATTTTGATAATGTCTGTGAAACTTTATTAAAATATGTTTGCTGTGATATAATCGATTCAGCTCAATCAAATTACATTCTTAACACCAGTAATAATAGCACAGTGTGTTGAGTTTTCCCGGTTTCGATGTGCAGTACCGGGTTTTATCACTTGCACGGCGATCGTGTTGATAGCAGAAAAAACCGGAAGCGCTGGAATGGTGTAGTTGTCAAACGGTGAGAAAAGTAGTAATTCTTGCGTATTGTATATGTTTATGACTACCAATTGTTGAAATCGAAGTCCTTTTAAGTTAATCTCAAGCAACAGCGAATTATTTGGCTGCAGTTTGGGCTCATTTAATGATCTTAAATTGGTACAGATTTCGGCAATTTCTAAAGCTATTCGCACAGACGTCGTGCACATAGGGTCAATTATTTGGCTAAGGTTACTTACATAATGAAATTCCACAATGATGTTCATGTTTAAACTTTGAAGAGTTCTGCCTTGTAAGTTGATCTACAGTGTTTCACCAAGACACATGAGCTGCTGGGCAAGCAAGGGTATACGGATGATATATATTCTGTGATAAGGTTAAAGAGCAGGACAGTGTAAATTTGTGAAGTGTTTTGTCACCAAGACATTCCTATTTTTGTCTTATTACATGTAGTTGTAATCCGTGACTTCCCTGGCATAAAAATAGCCTTTTATTAGTTTCGACTGGCGGCTATTGATCTACATCATTGATGGCCCCATTATCAGAGAAGAATCGGGTTAGAAAAGTGTTAGTCAAACCGTCCTTTAATATCCTTAAGTTGTTTACTACAAGGGTGATGATATATTCAACGTACATTACAGATGTCATTGCCATACATCCCCATTGATGTGTAGAAGTTGCATAAACTGGAGGCAACATCCCAACATAACCATAGCTGTTGACTGGTACTTTAAGCAACAAATCAGACAAGCAAACAAACAAACAAAATTCACACACTCATATGTGAATTTTCTCTTTTTTTTATATCATTCTCGATTCTGTGTTTATCATTTTCTGATCATCACAACGTTAGATGGGTGGTTAAATTTTATAATAACAGAATTGATCATGAACGAGGTTAATGAACATTTTTCAGACTTTACAAGACAGTCAGTCTAGTGAACATTTGTAATGCCTACCAGCTATGTGTTGAAATTGTCATCACAGAACCATTTATCATGTTTATATACATTACATGAATTGTTTTTGTTTTTTCATGCTCTACTTAAGGATGCTATGTGATCTTAAAACAGTTATTTCTGCTTAGTCTACACAGGAAACAGAAAAAAAAATAAAAAAAAATAATATGATTGGAATGTTTTGAAAAAATCTATGGGTTGCACATGTATCATGTTTATGATGGACAAAAATCAGTGATGGATGTTTTAAGATGACATGGCAAATAATGGTAACAACCCATTAAATTTGTAGTAGATTTGGCTCCAAGGATATTTAAAATTTTTATGCTCAACTTTCTATCGCAACATGAATGAAAAATTGTTGAATTGGAAGTTAAATATCAAAACAAACATACAAACAAAAGCATCTAAGTTCATTACTTTATAACACACAAGTTTATAAATGAATAAATTCTGAATTTAATATAACCAGCCAGATCGATTGAGCAACAATCTACAGCAAAGAGTTCATTGTGACAATGTAGGAAGTTGCCATATAAATATTGTTCCCTGTACGTTGTCAACCACATCAGGAAAACTTGTCCATATATAGTCTACCCCCTTGAACCCCACTTTTATATAGAAAAACTCAGATTTGCAGGGGTATACCTATTTTTCTTATTTTTGCTCCAAAACATAGATTGTGGGTTCTCGTTAGAACCGCCTCGCTGAGGCGGTTGTAACGTGTACCCACAATCTATGTTTATACCCCCGGCATTTATGCCGACGGGTATATAGCTTTCGCTTTTCCGTTCGTCCGTTCTTATGTTAGTTAGTTAGTTAGTTAGTTCGTTTCTTCGTTCGGAACGTTCGTGGAATTTACGTCAAAGTTTTGGTTAAAGTTTCTCTAGAGGTGTATATCTCATGAACCAATGGTCAGAAACCATTCATATTTGGACCATAGGTACCCTATAGGGTTTGCTTTGTTTCCATGAGTTCGGACTCCAGGGCCCATGCCGGGGGGTAGGGCTGGAGGTCAAAATCTAGGTCACCTTTAAAATATGCTATTTACAATTTTAATGTTTCTTCTCTAAGTCCATATCTTAACAAACAATCATAGGGATGTATTCTTATTTAGTTCCTAGATACCCTTTAGGGTTTGCTTTCATATTCCATGCTCAGTACCATCTCCAGGGGTGGGGCTAGAGGTCAAAATCTAGGACTTACTTATAATATGATAAATACCATGATAAATTTTCTGTAAGTCTATTTTCTTGACATCCACAAAGTCTTGTCAGAAAGCATTCATACTTAGACCATAGGTACCATGTAAGGTTCAGACACTAGGGTCCATGTGCGGGGGGTGGGGCTAGAGGTCAAAATCTAGAACTTCTTTAAAAATTGTATTTTCTGTACTTTTCTTTACCACCATGTTTAGAAATGATTTGTACATGCACCAAAGGGACTCTATAAGGTTTGCCTTGTTCTTAATGACATTAGACTCTAGGGTCCGTGCCCAGGGTGGGGCTAGAGGTCAAGATCTAGGACATCATTTTTTTTTTTTAAATATTATTGAAGAATGACATTCTACTTTACATCTAGGACCGAGGACCTGACCCTCAATGTCCGCAATCAAGTCCTAGATTGAGTATACATGTACAAGTCAGCTCTGTATACTGTTCTAAAATAGATCTGTCATTCTACTACACTCCCCCCACTTCCTATTGTTTTAGACAGTGCTTTTTGCAAATACAAATTTATAAGATGTACTTGTTGAGGGCGCTCTCTTTCATCAGGAATTGAGGTTCAGTGAGCATGTCTGGATTGGAGGGCGGTGGGCTAATGGGTGGGTACGTTGGAGGGAGCTACCAGCCGGGGGTATACATGCCTCTCAAGGCACTTTTTCTAGTTTGAGCAGAAATAAGAAAAATATAAAAAAATTACAGAGGAAAATTAAAAATTTTTAAACATCAAAAAATCTCTGTATGTTGCATCAATGGGCAAGTTTTCGTAATTAATGCAGTTGATCAGGCATCCAATCTCCGCACTCCATTTTGTGTCATGTGATGTGGCATCAATCAGCGCTGTAAAAACATAACGAAAACTTGTCCATGCAATATACAGAGATTTTTTCGGTTGTAAAAAAATCTAAAATTTCGTTAGAAAACTTTAGATATTTTTCTTATTTTTGCTCAAAACATAGATTGTGGGTACACGTTAGAACTGCCTCAGTGAGGCGGTTCTAACGAGTACCCACAATATCAGTGTTCGCCAAACTTGTCAAACCCTTACAGGACCTTTGGTCAGACAGACTCTAGCAGTTTGTCTGACCGAACAAATTTTTACCTGACTAAGAATATGTTGGCAAAGTCCTAAGCCAAATTTTTCACAGGTCATATGGTCCTGTGCTGCAAAATTTTTGTCAGACCAAGGCTAGTTTTTGTCTGACATGTCAGACCGTCAGACAGATTTGGCGAACACTGCAATATCTATGTTTTGGAGCAAAAAAAAGAAAAATAGGTATACCCATCCATACCCCAGTTTTGCTATATAAAAGTGGGGTATAAGGGGGTAAACATTGCATGGACATGTTTTCCTGATGATTTGCTTGCATCACAGGTACATATAGTGTATGCTCACATTTCAAAACTTTATGAGCAGAAAAAAAAATGCCGTATGCTGCATCAAGTTGAGCATAAAACTGTTTTATAACCCCAGGGCCAAATAACTGCGGAATGATTTAATACTTTTCTCCAACCATCCTAATTTTTCCTCTGCATGATCTGCTTATGGTATTTATGCTTTGTTTTATAAGAGCAGGGGATATTTTGACTGTGACCAGTAAGAAACCCTGTATGTGGCTTATCCAATCAGATCTGGCACAAACACAAAGATGCTTTGAGTTTGGATTCAGAGAGTTCTTGTACATGTACTTAGTTTGTACTTAAAGAAATGCTTTCTTCATGTCCTTTGATGCTCAAAATCTTTTTCGAAATATAAAGTACACATCATGACATTTCAGCATAGTTTTGGAACTTCAAATATAACTTTCCTTAGAAGAAAAACTTGCTTTTAGTGTTTCCAATTCTGAGTAAGATGGCTGGAGGTTTAATATTTTAATGAAATTATATAGGTTAGGAGATTGTAGTAAATGCAAAGGTGTTCATTTTACTGCACAGTATGTGTACTTGCAGCTAAAATAAATAGGATTAGTACATTTTGAATCCCTGCATGGCATGCTTACATCCCCCCCCCCCACTTCCCACACACATCCTTTCAAATTTTCTATCAGTTTTGCACGCCTTACATTTGATCCATGGTATAAGGGGGGTATATATTTTTAGCTCACCTGAGCCGAAGGCTCACAAGGTGAGCTTATAGGATGGCCATGATCCGGCGTCCGTCCGTCGTCCGTCCGTCGTCGTCGTCGTCCACAATTTCAAAGATCTTCTTCTCTGAAACCGCTTGGCCGATCTAGTTGAAATTTTATGTGGAGCCTCCTTGGGTAGTGGCATTTCAAGTTTGATCGCGAAACCCAGGTCACATGACCAAGATGGCCGCCACGCCCGTATATGGTAAAAACCCTTCAGAAAATCTTCTTCTCCAGAACCGGTGGGCCCATTTCCACGAAACTTGGTATGTAGCATCAGGGACTTCAGCCCATCATAGTTTGATAAAATGATGACCCTTGGATGACCTTGACCTATTTTACGGCAAGGTCAAATTTGGAAACATAGGCTTTTACATGGGAAAAAGTGAAAACTATGGATTTTTTGAAAACTATTGCAGCCTGAGGCCTGAAAAGTGGTAGATGCAAACAACTAATGGAGTAGATGAAGGTATGTGATTAATTTAGGTCAAGGTCATCTCTTGACCTTGGCCAGTCTGTCATCCATTCACACTCTTCAAAGATCTTCTTCTCTGAAACTGCTGGGCCAATCGAAGTGAAATTTTATGTGGAGCATCCATGGGTAGGGGAGACGAAAGTTTGATTGCGAAATCCAGGTCACATGACCAAGATGGCTGCCACGCCCATATATAGTAAAAACCACTCAAAAATCTTCTTCTCCAGAACCGGTGGGCCCATTTCCACGAAACTTGATATGTAGCATCAGGGACTTCAGCCCATCATAGTTTGATAAAATGATGACCCTTGGATGACCTTGACCTATTTTACGGCAAGGTCAAATTTGGAAACATAGGCTTTTACATGGGAAAAAGTGAAAACTATGGATTTTTTGAAAACTATTGCAGCCTGAGGCCTGAAAAGTGGTAGATGCAAACAACTAATGGAGTAGATGAAGGTATGTGATTAATTTAGGTCAAGGTCATCTCTTGACCTTGGCCAGTCTGTCGTCCATACACACTTTTCAAAGATCTTCTTCTCTGAAACTGCTGGGCCAATCAAAGTGAAATTTTATGTGGAGCATCCATGGGTAGGGGAGACAAAAGTTTAATCGCAAAATCCAGGTCACATGACCAAGATGGCTGCCACGCCCATATATGGTAAAAACCACTCAAAAATTTTCTTCTCCAGAACCGGTTGGCCGATTTCCACGAAACTTGGTATGTAGCATTTGGGACTTCAGCCCATCATAGTTTGATAAAATGATGACCCTTGGATGACCTTGACCTAATTTACGGCAAGGTCAAATTTGGAAACATAGGCTTTTACATGGGAAAAAGTGAAAACTATGGATTTTTTGAAAACTATTGCAGCCTGATGCCTGAAAAGTGGTAGAAGCAAACATCTTATGGAATAGATGAAGGTATTTGATTAATGTAGGTCAAGGTCATCTCTTGACCTTGGCCAGTCTGTTGTCCATACACACTTTTCAAAGATCTTCTTCTCTGAAACTGCTGGGCCAATCAAAGTGAAATTTTATGTGGAGCATCCATGGGTAGGGGAGACGAAAGTTTGATCGCGAAATCCAGGTCACATTACCAAGATGGCCGCCACGCCCATATATGGTAAAAACCACTCAAAAATTTTCTTCTCCAGAACAGGCAGGCCAATTTTCGCGAAACTTGGTATGTAGCATTTGGGACTCCAGCCCATCCTAGTTTGATCAAATGATGACCATAGGATGACCTTGACCTATTTTACGGCAAGGTCAATTTTGGAAACATAGGCTTTTACATGGGAAAAGGCGGAAACAATGGATATTTTGGAAACTGTTGCAGTCTGAGACCTGGAAGTTGCTAGATGCAGACAACCAATGGAGTCAATGAAGGTAAGTAATTAATGAAGGCCAAGGTCATTTCTTGACCTTGACCCAAAGTCATTTAAATATTAAAATTAAAATTGTGGTTTTCTCATAAATCACTGGGTTTGGAAACTATTGCAGCCTGAGACCTGAAACTTTGCAGATGCAGACAACTTATGAATTCAATAAAGGTGTGTGAGTATTCAAGGTCAAGGTCATTTCATGATGACTTAATACTGCAGGATCAGGCTTCAGGTGAGCGTTCTCAGGACCAATGGTCCTCTGGTGTTGATAAGTTATCCTGATGAGATCATTGGTGGCTATGACATCAGGAAAACATGTCTATGTAATGTATACCCCCTTGAAACCCACTTTCATATAGTAAAACTGGGGTATGCAGGGGTATACCTATTTTTCTTATTTTTGCTCCAAAACATACATTGTGGGTACTCGTTAGAACCACCTCGTCGTGTACCCACAATCTATGTTTTGAGCAAAAATAAGAAAAATATCAAAAAAGGGAAAATTTTCAATTTCTAAAGCTCAAAAATCTCTGTTTATTGCATGGGCAAGTTTTCGTAATGATGTGCTGTCCTTGAGAAGACACTTTAAGCCTGTGTAGTTCTGGTTCTAGTACCCAGAAATCTGTGGTTCTGTCTTGAAATGACTGAAAAATTGTTGGTTTGGATGTTAAATAACAACAGAAACAAACAGACAAGACATTTTGCATTTGAAAGTAGTGTTGATCACAGCTTGTAACATTACGAAAATACGCCCATGCAATATACAGAAAATTTTTTGGTTGTAAAAATGAAAAATTTCACTGGAAAAATTTTGATATTTTTCTTATTTTTGCTCAAAACATAGATTGTGGGTACACCTTAGAACCGCCTCGACGAGGCGGTTCTAACAAGTACCCACAATCTATGTTTTGGAGCAAAAATAAGAAAAATAGGTATACCCCCCGCATACCCCAGTTTTTCTATATAAAAGTGGGGTTTAAGGAGGTATACATTTCACGGACATGTTTTCCTGATGCATGTTGTGTAGAGCTCTGCAAGGCTAAAAATAAAGGCTAAAAATAAAATTTTATTTGTTTGTCCTTGACCTACCTACCTACAATTTGGTTCCCTACTCAAAAAAAAATATATTGCTGTTTCCTGAGAATTTTTTTTATTTTTTTATTTCTCTATGGCTGAAATAAATGATTTGGGTATTTCAAAAATCATTCAAAAGCTAGACAAGTGTAAAAACTTTTTGAATTTGCTTCTCCTAGATAATTTAAGCTGTACTCTTTATGTGAAATGTATATTCATTTCATTCATACTTGCCTATATTACATGTCCATGTAGTGTTTCATGCAAAATAAAAGCTGATTCTTACGAGACTAAAATTTTGAAAGTTAATTTTCTATTTTCTACAGAAAGCAAAATATAATATAATAATTCCCTATCTACATGTACCCAAGATCTAAATGCTGGGTAGGTAAAGGACAGACAAACAATTATATAATTCAGGCCTAAGACATAAAAAAAAAACTCTTAATTCCAATTCAACCTGAGTACCAAGCTTTTTGTCTTGTACACAGTTCTTTTTGTATCTTGCCTATGTGTTGTTATGTCAATGTTTTGTGCCAGTTCATGTTACTGCCTGCTTTGTGTTTCCTTTAGGTGCATTAATTTACTTAACATCAGGAAAACATGTCCGTGTAATATATACATGTACCCCCTTATACTCCACTTTTATACAGCAAAACTGGGGTATGCAGGTGTTTACCTATTTTTCTTATTAGCTCGCCTGCACGAAGTGCACAGAGCTATTGTTGTCACCTCGGTCGTCCGCGTTTACGTGTACGTCCGCGTCCGCGTCACACTTTTGGTTAAAGTTTTTAAAATTGTTATATCTTGATAGTCACTGACCAGAAATCATTCGTATTTGGAACATTGCTGCATATGAGGGTCCTCTGTGATTTTGTATGAAGGGACCCATGGGGTAGTGCCTCGTGCGGGGCTAGAGGTCAATATCTAGAACACCTTTGTACAATGCTCAGATGCTGTGTTAGTTTCTCATCAACTGTAAAGCCTAGAACTGTCAAACCTTACATAAGGCTTCTCCTCGATGTCCCGACTCTGCACCCACATTGACCTACTGACCTTGACCTATATTTCATGCTCCAGTGACTTTGTCATTTTTGAAACCAACCCTTAATATCTCATCAACTATAAAGCCTACAACCATCAAACCTTGCATATGACTTCTCCTTGATGTCCCGACTCGGCACCCACATTCACCTAGTGACCTTGACCTATATTTCGTGCTCTAGTGACTTTGTCATTTTTGAAGCCAACCCTTAATATCTCATCAACTATAAAGCCTACAACCATCAAACCTGGCATATGGCTTCTCCTCAATGACCGGACTCGGCACCCACATTGACCTACTGACCTTGACCTATATTTCATGCTCCAGTGACTTTGTCATTTTTTTAAGCCAACCCTTGATATCTCATCAACTATAAAGCCTACAACCATCAAACCTTGCATATGGCTTCTCCTCGATGTCCCCACTTTGCACCCACATTGATCTAGTAACCTTGACATTATATTTCGTGCTCTAGTGACTTTTTCATTAAAGTTTTTAGAAGTCTATATCTCTTGAACATGTTGATGGATCAAGTTGATACTTTGCATGTTGGTAGATATTGGTCTGAAGTTTTATGCTGTACCATTATGACCCACCCTGGGTGAACTTGAGGTCAAGGTCATGGCCTTAGAAATTCTTGGTTAAAGTTTTGGGTTAAAGATTTTTGAAGTCTATATATCTCTATGTAGATGGATCAAGTTGAAACTTTGCATGTTTGTGGATATTGGTCTGAAATTTTATGCTGTACCATCACAACCCACCTGAGCGACCTTGAGGTCAAGGTCATGGGTCATAGATTTTGATAAGTTTAGTAGCAAAGCACAAGTCAGGCGAGCTACGCTGTCCTGCGACAGCTCTTATTTTTGATCCAAAACATACAGTGTGGGTACTCGTTAGAACCGCCTCAACGAGTATCCACATTCTACATTTTGGAGCAAAAATAAGAAAAAAATAGGTATATCCCTGCATAGTGCATACCCCAGTTTTATTATGTAAAAGTAGGGTATAAGGGGGTATTTATTGCATGGACATGTTATCCTGATGCCTACCTCTGACGTGTAGTGTCAGTGAGCAAGACCCTTGAAGCTCTCCATAGTTCAGATTAATATCTAGGAATTGGTGGCTTCTCCCCGACATAAACAAAAAGCTGTTGTTTGGGATGTTAAGCCTTAGGCAAACCAAACCAAAGCCTGCAACACATGAGTAAAACATGTCCGTGAAAAGTAAACCCCTTAAAACCCACTTAGATATAGAAAAACTGGGGTTTGAAGGGGTATACCTAATTTTCTTATTTTTGATCCAAAACATGTGTACATTGTGGGTAATCGTGTACCCACAATGTATGTTTTGAGTGCAAACATTAAAAAAGTCAAAATGTTTCCAATGAAATTTTAATTTTTTTCTTCG
Organism: Rugalucina vietnamica; assembly: GCA_964017185.1. Taxonomy (NCBI): domain Eukaryota; kingdom Metazoa; phylum Mollusca; class Bivalvia; order Lucinida; family Lucinidae; genus Rugalucina; species Rugalucina vietnamica. Next base: position 36,654,177 of record OZ024884.1, read on the forward strand.
GAAAAAATATCTGTTAATTGCATGGGCATGTTTTCGTAATGAAACACATATTTGTGTCAGTACTTATGTTGGGAATGTATGGGGAAAATGCACCAGTGTCATGGGAAAGCGTGGAAGCATTTAATGACAGGTTATAAAATGATAGATGTTTATAATGTTTACAAATAAAACAGTTGCTGTGTGTTTGTTATACATACATTAGCCTTATGTTAACACATAATTTTCTCAGAAATATCTAAACACAATTACTGAAACAGGTTTCATAATTTGATAATATTGAGGAATGTATTCCTTGGTATTTATTAATGTGCCTTTAGCAGTCAGGGACAAAACCTAAACAGGTGATAAAAAATAACTTAATCAAGTTATAAAAACTTATAAAAAATTATCTCCCTTTCTTGGTTGTTAGAATTAACTTTTCTCCCTATAACTCATTTTTAAAAGTTATTTCTAAAATTTGAAAGTATTACAAAATAAGACAATATTAACTTGAATGAGTTATTTTTTTTGCTACCAGACTCGTCTTTAAACCATGTGCGCGGTACTTTTTTGACGATGCATAGTGAGTAAGTTGATTGTAATCACCAAATTAAGGTCATATCTTCCAATGAAAATTGTTGAGACATGTGGCAAAATTCCGATAAGATGGGGATACACGTTTTAAAATCATGAACTTCACATTTCTGATGCCCAAAATCACTAACAAAAAAGAAATTTACCAAACTCACAACGTTGTTCAGTGACTGTCCACCTTATTGGAATAAAGCTCTTATCTCGCGGTACATCAGGAGAATGTTTCCAAAAAGCAAAAACACACAAATTTTAAATAAACGAAAGAAACAGTCGCAAATTTTGACCGATTCTGGAGAAAAGAAAAATAACTTAATAAGTTATTTTTTTATAACCTGTTTAGGTTTTGTCCCTGACTGTTTAGGTACCTCAAGTTAATGCATTTTTTGGGAGTAACAGAACTTTAATTCTTAATGCAATGAAGAGAATCTTTCCAACAAAAATAACTACTCACTTGTAACAGTAGTTGATACATATACATGTATTTTCAAATATAAAATGAGCTATTTCATTAGAAAACTGGCTATTTGCCTATGCAAAAACAAGGACATAGCTGATCAGTATCTTTGTTTTTGCTATACAGATAGTACAAAATCCTTCTTCTTCTAAAATCCAAAATTTGAAGCTTCTAGACTTCATCTGTGACTGTATAGACTCGTTTGTGTCAGAACTGGTCAGAAGCCCAGAAAACCGGTGTTCTAGATGGCATCGTGTCTCAAACTTCAGCAATGTTACAATGATTTACCGTGTTCATTCAGATTAGTGCACAGTGTGCTTAACTTTTCAAAATAACTAAAAGTTAAGGTACCAAAATATTGTTCTAATAAGCGCACACTATGAACCAAAGCAACACATCAAAATGCTGAAATAACCATGTCAAATCTATCAGTGGTGATGTTACTTAAGTGTTCAAATTGTTGCAAAGAAGTTTTTTGATCATTTGCGGTTACGTTTTAATGTGTTTAATGCGGTATTAATGTGTAGAATTGGTGCAACATGCCATATACTATTTGAGCAGTGTGCGCTTATGCACATGTTTTTTGGAAATGACTGGGGTGTGCGCTTATTGGAGCCTGTGGGCTAATTAGAATGAATATGGTATGTCCAGTTTAATATTCCTGTTTAATTATACAGGTAGACAATGGCATGAGAATGGCAACAGAAGATCTTCAGACTCCCAGTCGGAAAATGTGAATGAGAAAGGAAGTCACAATTGCAGTCAGTGTAGTGACAGAAATGATAGAGCAAACAGGAACCAACCACCAAGACTTCCTGACAGACCAGTACCAGCATTGTCACATGATTTGTTAGAAAGTTATCTGATTGGTCAACAGAAAACATCGCAATTTTTGATTGGTCAAAAGTCAGCATCCATCAAACCACAAGATAATTTGATTGGTCAGTTACAAAATGAAACAAATGATGGAAGCACTATTTTAGAATCTAAAAAAGTGCAGAGCTTGACAGAGCATGTAGAGAAATTGAATTTAGAAGAATTTAAATCTGAAACAGACCAAAATAAAAGCTTAAAGGATGCTGAAGAAACGAACTGCCACACAGTGTGTCCAAGTTCTGTAAATCCTGCTGTAAATAATTCACACTTTTCACAAGCTAATTGTGAAAGTGATTTATCATATGGCCAAGTAGGTGATAAAAATGTTAATAAACAGAGATTCAGGGGTGAAAACTTGCATTTAGAGCCGTCAACTGCAGTTAAAGGTGACACAGTTATTAATAATAATCCTTGCTCCAACAATAACCTTACCTTGATAAATAAGCCACTGTCTGCAGTAAAGGTGAAAAGTAAATGTTTACCATTCGGTCATGTCAGGCATTCGTTTAGTGAGGATAAATTTAGCACACCTGGTTGGAAATTAAATAATGATACTGCTAATAATACAGGTAGTGCACTACAACAAAGTAATAGATCTTCTACCTTAGAGTTTAATGAAGAAAAAACATTGCGAAAGTTAAATGAAGAAAAAACATTGCGAAATACTTATGAAGTGTTTGAAAGAGCAAAAGTTTTGAAGCACGAAATCTCAGATTTGAGTAGTTACTATACTGCTCGTAGTGATTTTGGGTCTGACTTCTATGGATTATCAGCCTCCAGTTTCGTAACCTGTCAGGAATTTTTAACACCAGGACCAAAATCAAGATTCACCAAAGCCAAGGAAATTTTTCTCCAAGGTGGAAAATATGTGAAAGCGAAATTTAGCAATTATCAAAAACGACTTAGAAACAATCAGCGTTCATCCCGACATGGAAAATGTGGTGCTACATGTGGATTTCCTTGTTTCTTTCTCAGCAGGGAAGTGTCTCAGTTTAGTTTTGGTATCCCAGAATGCTCTCTAGTCAGGGGAAATAACCCCAGCAATATTGAAGGCAAGGGAGGATACTCTAAAAACAATGATGACTTAAGTGATGATGAGGAGGAATTTTTTACTGGAGATAACTTTACTATGTCAGAAAACGACGGATTACAAGAGAATCATGTGATTAATCAAGTGACCAATGGACATGGTGTCGTGGATGGATGTAATGGCCTTGATAACAGACCAACAGACAGTATCCTCAAACAAGGTATTAAACTTTAATGTAAAATATAGCAACAAAAACACTGGCACCTGGTTATTGTCACTGATTGCTTTACCAGTCTTTATCATTCGATCATCTCACTTCTGTGTCCAGTTGGGTTTGATTTCTTTACTTCTTTAATTCAGTTTTACATCCCTTTCAAGATTATTTCAACTCACATGAGACGTGCCAATCAGTAGATGGGCGAAAATGGGAGAACCCCGAGAAAAACCACCTGGCACACCCTCAAGCAGAACTTGGCTTGTCTCACATGTGGCCAGTGCGGGGCTCGAACCCACACCAGACACAGCAGTGAGATGATCGAGTGAATAAGAAAAACACATTAAGGTTATGCTTGCATGTGTGTCTCTGGTCATGTGTTTTTTTTCTTAGGATACTCACATTTTCATCACTGGTCTACTGATTGGATTGCTAATATGTGTTAAATAATCCTAAATTGGAAAAGCAGAAATATAGATTTTTTTTTTTTTTTCAATTCAATTTTACATCGCTTTCAAAATTATTTCAGCTCATATGAGACGGGCCAATCAGTAGGTGGGCGAAAATGGGAGAACCCCGAGAAAAACCACCTGGCACACCCGCAAGCAGAACTTGGCTTGTCTCACATGTGGCCAGTGTGGGGCTCGAACCCACACCAGACACAGCGGTGAGATGATCGAGTGAATAAGAAACAATGCTCTTAACCGCTCGGCCAAGGGGGGGCGCTAGTTGGGTTTGAGCCCCACATTTTTTTTTTTTTTTTTTTTTTTTTTTTTTTTTTTTCAGCTACCTACTGGTAGCCCATTTAATCTCCCCGTAACATGACATGCAGAGGGTCGGGGAGGACCATCCCTCTACACATCTTACAATTATATTATATGAATGATATTATCTCTCACACACCTCTCACACTTACAATAGCAATTCCTTTTTATACAAATGTATGTGTGAACATAATTATCATACATGCTAAGAATTGTCATTACGAGGAGTAATTTTGGGAAACGAAGAAGAGTAAGTGAGGAAATAGAGTGAAAAAGATATGGGATGAGCTGGACCTTATTGATAGCATCTGCTTGATGTAAATAGAATCTAATTGGAATTCTGATTAAGATTCTGAAGGGATTCACAATAGAAACTGTTTTTAAACATTTATTTTAGGTTCCTTATTTTACCTCCTATGTGGCCAGTGTGGGGCTCGAACCCACACCAGACACAGCGGTGAGATGATCGAGTGAATAAGAAACAATGCTCTTAACCGCTCGGCCAAGGGGGGGCGCTAGTTGGGTTTGAGCCCCACATTAAGGTTCTGCTTGCATGTGTGTCTCTGGTCAGGTGGTGGTGTTTTTTTTTAAGGATACATTTTCATCCCTGGTCTACTGATTGGATTGCTAATATGTGTTAAATAATCCTGAAATGGAAAAGCAGAAATAAAATTAATAACATTGTGACCCTATTAGGAGTTAGAAACATTTCTCCAAATGGACTTCATGCCCTTTCTGCAGAACTTTGTACTTATGAACCTGTTGATCATTGGTCAAGTTGTCATTATTCACTCCAAAATAAGATCTTTCAAGGATAAGAGGTTCTGACATTGATTGTGATTGTGGGAAGTGATTAAGATTTTGGTCTTAACATTTTTGCGTTATTTTTTTTTCTGTTACATGACCTGGTGCATGATAAGCAGGTGATATTTGAGCCAGTGCAACAGAAAACCAACAATCTGCAAATGCGAAAACAAAGACACAGATCAGCTGCGCACTAACTGCACAGCTGATCAGCATCTTTTTTTCGCTACACAGATAGAACAATCACTTCTGTTCTTTAATCCAAAATTTCAAGTGTCTAGCCTGCTTCTGTGACTCTACAGCCCCGTTTGTGTCGGACCTGGTCGTAAACCTAAATTGTTGGTTTTCTTATGTGAAGGCTCATTTGATGTATCATAGTATATAATATTGGGCCTTAATTGTTTTGATATCTTTTTGTAGAGGGCAGTAATGTGCAATATGGGATGGCTGATGGTGTTAATGGACAGACTGCAGCAGATGATATCATGTAAGTATCACCCCCTCCCCCCACCCCTCATCCCCCTCCCCTACACACACACAACTTTAAGGCCTTGAGGAACATTTCTAGTATGAGGTTCAGGAGACAAGTTCTGTTGTGAAGCACCACTTCATTGGCATCAACCGGTGCTCTATAAGGCAAAATCATTGGACCATGGAAAGTAGGTCAACCCACCCTCGCACAAAGACTATAATATATAGATATGTTCAAGGACACTACAAAATACAGGTATTGAACCAGAAACCTCTTGCACGGGAGTCTGTTCTGTACCATCACACTCTCCACGGTTGAAACATTGTTGACTAGGTCATTAAAAACAACCCGAACAAAGAAAGTCACCAATTAAAATGCATTTTGTATAATTCCCATGTTTTCAAACACGATTTTCATTGTGTTGTTCAATTCACCCAAGTGCACCTTAATTATAGTTACATTTATTTGTATCTTTTTCACTTTCATATGAGCCGCGTCATGAGAAAACCGGATTTTTGCCTATAGATGTGAAAACAAAGGCACAGATCAGCTGTGCAGTAACTGCTACTTGGATAGTACAAATTTCTCTTCTACTTCAATCCAACATTTCAAGCTTCCAGCCATCTTCTGTAGCTGCACAAGCCAGTTTGTGTCAGACAGTCGGAAACCATGAAGACTGGTTTTCTTGCGTCGAGGCTCATATGATATTGCCTTGTAAAAGTTTTTACTTTTGAACCCAATATTGATAGAAAACGAATAAATTATTTATGGGTTTTAAATGGGTTTAATATAATTTGATAAGCCATGGGTGTTGACATGAATTTTTCTCCCACATAGTATAGTGAGGTAACTTAGGGCAGACATTGTGAAAAGATCACATGCGGTTTGTGTAGGTTCGAATATTTTTGATAAATATGGTTTGTGTAGGTTCAAAAATTGATTAAGAAAAAAAAAATAATAAAAAAATGATATGTATAAGAGAAAAAAGTTAAGATTTCACTATTTCTTCATATCATAATTTGGCCAGAAGTAGAAATGAAAATGGTCATTATCTGTGATACATGTATTAAGTTTTGTACTGTTTCTTAAAACAAACAAAATTTAATGTTGCCTTCTTTGTTGGGGGATGGGGTGGGGTGCAGGGCGGGTCCAATGACTTGTGTATAATTAAAATTTGAAAATCTTTAAAAGCTTTATATGGGTATAAACTATTATTAAAATCTTTTAAACTTTTTTTCAACGGTAGTCAACATTATAAAAACCTGATTTTATAATAAAGAGATGTTTAAAATCTTTTAAAATCTTTTAAACTTTTTTTCATCCATAGTCAACATTATAAAAACCTGACATTTCATGTATGATGACAAAATTTAAGAGACTTTATTACGGTAAATTTATGACAGGGAATTTATCTTTGTAAGTACTGTCTCTTACTGATATTGGGTAATAAAAATTATAAGAGAAGATGGTTATAAATTGAGCCATCTCATGGGAAGACCAACAATATGCATATGCGAAAACAAAGGCGCAGATCAGCTTCGCGGTAACCGCGAAGCTGATCAGCGCCTTTGTTTTCGCTACTCGGATAGTACAATTCCTCCTCTACGTAACCCCAAAATTTCAAGCTTCTAGCCTGCTTCTGTGCTCGTACAGACCGGTTTGTGTCCAACCTGTTCGGAAACCACATTGTTGGTTTTCCCAGGAGACGGCTCAATTGTCATTGCATAGAATAGAATTGGGACTGGGTTACTGTTTAACCGTACTTAGGGTTTACACCCCAGTCAACAATTTTTTCAGTCATTTTGAGAGAGAGCCTAGTGCTTTCTGGGTATTACCGCAACCAGTACTGAGGGGAGTAAATGTGTTGCTCAAGGTCATCCAACTCATGCTCAGCCATTACGAAAACTTGCCCATGCAATATACAGAATTTTTTCGTATGTAAAAAATAAAGATTTTCAGTAGAAAATCGTTGATATTTTTCTTATTTTTGCTCAAAACATAGATTGTGGGTACATGTTAGAACCGCCTCGCCGAGGCGGTTCTAATGAGTACCCACAATCTATGTTTTGGAGCAAAAATAAGAAAAATAGGTAACCCCTGCATACCCCAGTTTTACTATATAAAAGTGGGGTTTAAGGGGGTATACTTTACACGGATATGTTTTCCTGATGTCTCCAGTGGGTTTGAAACAAAGACCCGAGTCAGTCACCTCTGGATTTTACCACTAAGCCACCACGCTCCCCAACTTGACAGAATAAAGTCCAGTTTGTGTTTGCCAAAGAAAAATAAAAAAAGAAGCACTGAACAGTGTCAGAAAAAAAGCAAAGCCCAAAAATTTAGGGGAAAATATTATTAATGTCTTAAAAATAGGACACACAGGGCTTATGAGGATGAAGGAATTTGATCTTGTCAGTAAAATTATGATCAATAATATTGTTCAAGTGGTTTTAGCATTATGAGCCGCATCATGAGAAAACCAACAATGTGGTTTCTGAATAGGTTCGACACAAACCGGGCTGCACAGCAACAGGCGACAGCTAGAGGCTGGAAATTTTGAATTTAGAAAGAAGAGGAATAGTGCTATCCGTGTAGCGAAAACATAGGCATGATCAGCTTCACAGTTGCTGTAAAGTTGATCTGCATCTTTGTTTTCGCATACGTAAAATGTTTGTTTTCTCATGATGCAGCTCAAATATTTCTTTGCCTACCTCTAGTGTTGTGGCTAACAAATTGTTGGCCTTATAGGGGTTTAAACTGTTAAACAATCTGAGTTTTTGTTGGTTGATTTACGTCCCACTCAGTAGCTTAGGTAATTATGAGCAGCATCATGAGAAAAACAGATTTTTGCCTTTGCAAAACCAAAGGTGCAGATCAGCTGTGAAGTAACTGCACAGCTGATCAGCGCCTTTGTTTTTACTGAACAGATAGTACAGTCCCTCTTCTACTTATATCCAAAATTTTAAGCTTCTATCCATATTCTGTAGCTGCACACTGGTCGGTTTGTGTCAGACCTGGTCGGAAACCCCGAAGACAGGTTTTCTCGCGTCACAGCTCTTTTGTAGATTTTATTTTGTTGGAAAAATTAGAGAAGTACAGAATCGACTGGACAACCAATCATATTTCTGAGAGAATGTTTTCAAAACACTCTGAAATCTCAAAACAACAAAGAAGCCTCCGTGGTGCAGTGGTGATGTCACTCGTCTTGTAAACCAGGGGTCGCAGGTTTGATCCCGGGCTTTTCTAGAGACTATAAACAGAGGTCCCGTCTGTATATGATGGTTGGTAGGACGTTAAACACCAATCAATTGATCGATCAATCATAACAAGAAAATCAGCAGACAACAGCAATTAAGGTAATAAATAGATTAAAATGATATAAAATGAGCCACCGCATGGGAAAACCAACTATCTGCATTGGCGAAAACAAAGGCGCAGATCAGCTTCACAGTGACTGCGAAGCTGATCAGCGCCTTTGTTTTCGCTATACAATATCTCTTCTACTTTAACGCAGAATTTCAAGCTTCTAGCTTGCTTCTGTGACTGTTTAGGCAGGTTTGTATCAGACCTGGTCGGAACCCAAATTGTTGGTTTTCTCACGCACAAGCTCAAATAAAATTGAAATAAAAAAAAAAAAAAAAACAACAACAAAGACTCCCAGAATGCAAAGAGTTAGACATGGCGTTCTTGGTCAAAGAGATAGTGAAGTGGTATAAATTATAAGTGAAGACGATTAAATAGTTACGCCTAACTACTTGTAAAGTATTGTCATGAAATGAGAAAATCTGCCTGTGGTATTTTGGAGAGTCCATACGTCTGCTTAGCCACTTGAGGGCATACAGGAAGTACGAAATTTGAATTATTATCAAATAGTAATTAAAATTGTATTTTAACTTGTATTGAAAATGTATGGTTATGATCAGGAGGCACAGTCTGTTCTGTATGTTAACTTTAATTATATTGCTATTATTTAAAAGATATTTTTGCTTGATGTGGCTCACATGGGATGATAAACACACTGTTCGATCAGCTGTTTATTTTCGAACTTTCGAAGTTTCGTATGTAGTGTCCATAATAACGCGGATGGTTTCAAGTAAACGGATATGCCTGCAGTTTTAATAGTTTTTCCTTCCTACTAAGTGCTTTAATTTTAATTGAAATCTAGATTTATATTAGAGATTATCCTTTAAATCTTTACGGATTTCCTTATTGAAATGTAAGTACATGTACAGTATGTAGAAAGTAATGATGTATCAATAATCATAACTCTGAGATAAATATGTAATTATGTAATACAAGTACTTGTGTATGAAAGCTTCACTTTTTCTTTTGGGCTTAGTAGTCATTTTTCTTGTTGAAAAAGCAGTCATGCATCAGGATAACATGTCTGTGTAATGTTTACCCGCCCCCCCATATACCCCACTTTTAAATAGAAAAACTGGGGTATGAAGGAGTATACATGCACCTATTTTTCTTAATTTTGCTCCAAAACATAGATTGTGGGTACTCGTTAGAACCGCCTTGCTGAGGCGGTTCTAACGTGTACCCACAATATCTGTTTTGAGCAAAAAAAAAAAAAAAAAAATCAAAATTTTTCAGCTGAAAACAATTCAATTTTTAAAGCTCAAAAATCTCTGTTTATTGCATGGGCAAGTTATTGTAATGCTTGAACGGTCCAGTCTTTCAGGTGAGACTTTAAAGCTCTTGTCTCCATACGACCTCAAGTAGCTGTTGTGTGGGTTACAAAACACTGATTCAACCAACCAACAAAATAAATATGAGTTGCAATGCGAGAAAAACGGTCTTCGCGATTTCCGACCATGTCTGACACAAACGGGCCTGTGCAGCTACAGAAGATTGTTAGAAGTAAAGCTTGAAATATCGGATTTAGAAAGAAGAAGAATCAAACTATCCATGTAGGGGAAACAAAGGTGCTGATCAGCTTCGCAGTTACTGTGAAGCTGATCTGCGTCTTTGTTTTTGCATAGGCAAATATCTGTTTTTCTCATGACGCAGCTCATATGTCATGCTTGTATGTTTTAAAAAGTGTTGGGGTAGTGTGGTGGCGTAGTGGTGGAGGATCGGACTCCAAATTAAGATGTCCTGGGTTCGATCCCCACTAGCTGCTCCATGTTGTGTCATTGAGCAAGACACATTAGTTCCCCAGAGTATTTGTTACAACCCAAGAAGCGTTGGCTCCATTCTGACATGACTGAAAAATTGTTGACTGGGATGTTAAACCTTGATACAAACAAATAAATAAGATTGTTGCTTTTTTTCTTTCTTTCAGAATTATGAAATCCATTATTTTAAATTTCATATCAGGTTTGCATAGTCTTGACATTGTTTATAATATTGGAATATAATCAGCACTTTGAACACTTGATCTTTCATTGAACTCTGATTTATTAGTTAAATATTAGATTAAATGCCATATCCTTACTTTGTTTATATGGTCCTGGTCTGGTAAAAGGGGCTAAGGCTAAGGGTAAGGTTACTGTGCAGGTCTAATCAAAGCAGTTAACCAATTTTCAGTGCACATCCTTTCACCAGACGTTGACACTATATGATCATTTTGCCATCCTCTGGAATCTTAGCCAAGAAGTGCATCCAACTACATTAACTTTACCAGCTTGTGCATTTCCATATCCAGAATATTTTCTGAGGATAGGGATAAGGTTCAAGCTTTCAAAGTAGATTTCTCCAACAAAGTTGTCCAACAAATATATTAAATGTATTACCATTGCAAACCCCATGTCCAAGAAAGTGGAAAATAGTCTGAACCTCCACCCGCATCTCCACTGACTATGGCATGTAGTACATAAGAAATTATACTTACAGGACAATCAAGCTGAAACCAGAACCAGGGCCAGGAAGTTCTGTAGATGGTTCCCAAGTGGCAGGAGAAAGTTCTGTTGACAGGGAACCAGGACAGGTTACCATGGCAACTACTGAGGCTCATGATGATCTGCCAGTTGGGACAGAAGGTATCCAAATACTCAATCTGGATTTGAGCCGCCTCATGGGAAAACCAACAATCTGCATAGGCAAAAACAAAGACGCAGATCAGCTTCGCGGTGACCGCGAAGCTGATCAGCGCCTTTGTTTTCGCTACTCGGATAGTACAATTCCTCTTTTACTTAAATATGAAATTTCAAGCTTCCAGCTCTCTTCTGTGCTTGTACAGGTCGGTTTGTGTGGGAACCTGGTCGGAAACCACATTGTTGGTTTTCCCACAAGGCGGCTCATTTATAAGCACTGATGTGTTGAAAAATCCTTATTGTGAGTTCTAGAAATTACTTGTTTGGTAAAATTTGTTTCATTTTTTTAAACCAAAGACTAGTCTTTGTGAAATGCAGATTTAAATCTGGAAATTGTTAGAAACTTACTGACTTTACCGTTATTTTCTTAGCATAAAGTTTTCGCTCAGTTCCTGTTTGCTCCCTTTGTATCAAGACCTACTTGTCATTTTTTCCCTGAATTTTAAGATTGTTTTTTTTTTTTTTTTTTTTAATTCAGTTTTACGTCCCTTTCAAGATTATTTCAGCTCATATGAGACGGGCCTATCAGTAGGTGGGGCGAAAACGGGAGAACCCCGAGAAAAACCACCTGACATACCCGCAAGCAGAACTTGGCTTGTCTCGCGGGGCTCGAACCCACACTAGACACAGCGGTGAGATGATCGAGTGATTAAGAAACAACGCTCTTAACCCCTCGGCCACGGGGGCCGTCAAATTTTAAAATTGGACTTCGGTTCTGATTACAGCAGTTCCTACTCATGGCTTACTTTTTACCCTTTATTAGATGTAGATGCATGAGGGTCTGGATGGGGGGTCCTGGTATTCACTAATCACTAAAAATTTAGCCATTTATTCACTGTCATTAAAATTTTGGCTTATTCATTAAAATTAACTCGATTATTCATTAAAATATGATAATTACTAGAACCGCCTTCTTGACCCAGCTAATTTCTAATAGCAAATATGGGTATTCCCCACCTAAGGCATCCCTTATCTAAAGCCACAAAGACTAGTTCTGTGATACTTAATTGTAGACTGCTGAGTGCAACCTTGATTTTAACATCTTGAGAGAAGCATATATTATCTGCTAGACCACAAAGCCTCATAGAACATTTCCAAAATAGTTAACTGATTTTTTTAGCAAATCCTCTTTTAAATCTGTTGGGAATATAATCCCTTCCAAACTGTATCTGAATATGCCCTGAGTTTCACCCAGAATCTTTCTCTTCAATTATGCATATCAAAGGTTAATTTAAGAAAAATTGTAACTTCAGGGGTAAAAGTTATAATAAAAAGCTGTTGTTTTTATTTAGTTAACTAGTAAGCATAGGAGTACTATGTGAAGTATGATTTTGTGCTTGTGCCTGATTGTACAAAACATTTTATAAATGTCTTAAATACCGAGCGAGCGAAGCGAGCGAGGAAAAAATTATGTAGCGACATATAAACTGCCAGTTAGATTTGCATTAACGTTCTTAGTACTGGCTTGTTTCTGATTGCAAAAGTCACCATAATTATGCTCTGTCATATAAAAAAGCAAAGTGATGTCCGTCCACGGAAAAGATTATCATTATATGATTGGAACATACGTAATAAGGACAAAGGGGGGTAACAGAATAAAAAGAAAATACATATACATAAGCAAACAAAGTATCTGGCTCAGGAAATGACACATTTTTTAAAAGATTCATGAAGTGAGTCCCTACATGCTATGTGTTTCCAAACATTCAAAGATTTCAGAAATACAACTATAACATTTGAGCTAAATCGGGTCTGGGGCGAAAAAAATGAAATTCTGGAATGTCAGGGAGGCCATCTAAGACAATTCCATAGCCAAATTTAGCATATTCATTATTCTTTAAAATGTTATTATTCACTATTCATTATATTATTCTGCTATTCATTAAAATTTTTTATTTATTCATTATTTTTTAGGACCTACTTATTCACTAATCATTAAATTTTTGGCTCTTTATTCACTCTCATTAAAAGTTTTAGGCCATTATTCTTTAATCATTATACCCCATCCAGACCCTCATGCATATGAGCCACCTCGTGGGAAAACCAACAATGTGGTTTCCAAACAGATCTGACATAAACCAGCCTGTACAGTCACAGAAAAGAGCCAGAACCTTGAAATTTTGGATTTAAGTGGAAGAGGAACTGTACAATCCGAGTAGCGAAAACAAAGGCGCTGATCAGCTTCGCAGCAACTGCGAAGCTGATCTGCGCCTTTGTTTTCGCCTAGGCAGATTGTTGGTTTTCCCATGGGGCAGCTCATATATTGTACATTTTATATTTTAAAGTATTAAAGTTGTGTGAAAATTATATCGCTTTTCGTTAATGAATGTTTTCTGATTCTGTTTTCAGCAGGAACCATAATCACAGAACAAAGGGAGGGCATCCTGAGGTAAATATACACATGTACATGTAGTTTGCTTTATTTTCTATGTCACCTGAACCGGTTCTCCAGATGATCTATAAAGTATATTTATCATCATAATCCTGGGTCGGGCTTTTGTGTGTTCAAAATTTAACTGAGGCCTCTAAATTTCATTGGAGAATCGAAAGCCAATTTTATATGTCAGGAGCCTCTGCATAAGACTTTAAGAAACAATATATTGTCATAATCTTGAAAATGCTTTCAATTTATGTATGTACCAGTTATTGGCAATCACAGGCCTCCCACCTAGGAGGAAGGGCGGGGAATATGACTTTTCAGTTTTCAGTGCCCTGCTATTAGCCCCACCACCAGGGGACAAACTGGAGGTCTAAACTTTGCTCGTTGCCCTTCCCTTTGCAATAGAAAGTCTTCCTGGGATAGGGATCTTCAAACCTCGACATTTCCCCTGCACTGCTGGAACAATCAAAAGTAATTGCCAGGCACTTTAGTCCCCCACCCTGTCTTCCCTGTAGGTTCATTACGAAAACATGCCCATATGATATACAGCCTTTTTCCAGGTCAAAAATCGATAATTTTCATAGGAAAATTTTTGATATTTTTCTTATTTTTGCTCAAAACATAGATTGTGGGTACACGTTAGAACCGCCTCGGCAAGGCGGTTCTAACGAGTACCCACAATCTATGTTTTGGAGCAAAAATAAGAAAAATAGGTATACCCCTGCAAACCCCAGTTTTGCTATATAAAAGTGGGGTTTGAGGGGGTATACATTTCACGGACATGTTTTCCTGATGTTGGGGGCCGTGGTTACAAATGACTAGCGCATTATTCTACCATTAAACAAGAACATATATATTTTAGCAACCAAAAAAGAAGGATTCTCAAAAAGCAAGATTACATGTAATACAGATGATACATGATGTAATTAATGACATTACGACTTCTCAATTACATGTGCCACAAACCACAAAACAGCACTTATTTGTCATCGTAAAAGTCATTATTCAATCCTGTCTAGTAACAGTTAGTCTGCTTAACCCATATGTGACAAGTGGACTTGCCCATCATTATCATTTGGCTGAGTCCACAGTCATTTTTAGGGGAATCAAGAGTGATTTTGAATTTTCATTCAATTTTTTATATGAAATTCCTCTAAGCAAACAGAATAGCCCCAGATGGGATGCCGCGTTTTGCGGCGTCACATCTGGGGCTATTCTGTTTGCATATATCCCATAAAAAGGATGCCAGGTTTATTTGGGTTAACATTAGCACATTCAGTTTGGAGATCATCCTGATTCCAAAAATGTTGGTCGAGACATTAAAACACAATACAAACAAGCAAAACCAGAGCAAAATAAGCACCCTATAGGCTACTTGCTGCTGGACTTCAGATGCAGCTTTTATTCTGAGAAAACAGAAATTTATTATCGGTTTAGATTCATTTTCTAACCAACGTTTTATATATTTGGCCTTGTTTGGATAATACATGTACTTAAGTCTTTGTATCGACTATCCTGTTAAAACTTGCAAAATTACAGTATTTCTCTTTGGCTCCATTTTGCCAAATCTAAAGGTTCACTGAAAAGGCTATAGCCAAAACCGCAGTATGGCCCATCTCTTTTCTCATTAATATGCTCTCTGCTGTTAAAGGATCTTAGTTTTAATTTTGTTTTTAATTATGTAATGGCCTCTTTGAATTGCTCATGATGTAAGGGGAGTATTTTTTTTGTACTGTGTCAAACATTGCTACCATTTTATTGGCAAAAACTAAAACCATTATGACATCAAAATGTAATGTGAAGAAAACCTCTAATTATTTAAATGAAACCACAATTGACGCATCTTGAAATTTAATTGCTTTCTAGGTTCATAATTAATTTTATGCATGATAGGATGCATGTATATTGGACATTGCCTATAATACCTATTTTCCAACTACAGTTTAACCTCATCAGGAAAACATGTCCGTGAAATGTATACCCCCTTAAACCCCACTTTTATACCCCACTTTTATATAGTAAAACTGGGGTTTGCAGGGGTATAACTATTTTTCTTATTTTTGCTCCAAAACATATATTGTGGGTACTCGTTAGAACCGCCTCAGCGAGGCGGTTCTAACGTGTATCCACAATCTATGTTTTGAGCAAAAATAAGAAAAATATCCAAAATTTTCCATAGAAATTTTTCAATTTTTAAAGCTCTAAAATTCTCTGTTTATTACATGGGCAAGTTTTCGTAACCTCATTATAACACACCTCACTATAGTGTGATGATGATTCATTGACTAGTTAGAGATTCACCACGAGGACCGAAGAACTTACTAAATGTTATGAACCACTGCAGAAGCCGAGGGTGAGGTTAGGATCCTGTAAAACCGGTTTAAGCCCGCCAGTAACTTTGTGTTCCAAGGCGATACTTCTGTGGTGGTTCTTTTTAGCTCACCTGAGCCGAAGGCTCACAGGTGAGCTTATAGGATAGGCAGGCATCCGTCGTCCGTCGTCGTCCGTCCGTCGTCCGTCGTCCGTCCGTCGTCCGTCCACAATTTCAAAGAAGAATATTTCTGAAGCTAGTTGGCCGATCTTGATCAAATTTAATGTGAACCATAATTGGGTTGGGGGATTGATGGCATTAGGTTTTGGAGCAGATTGTATCTTCTTCTCTGAAACCACTAGGCCCACAGCTTTGATATTTGGTATATAGCAATGGCTAATGGTCCTCTACATAAATTGTGCCATTCATGCCCCTGGGGTCAAATTTGGCCACGCCCCAGGGGTTGATAGTCTCAATGGCTTACTATGGGAAAAAAAATTAAAAAATCTTCTTCTCTGAAACCACAGGGCCCACAGCTTTGATATTTTGTATGTGGCAATGGCTAATGGTCCTCTACATAAATTGTGCCAATCATGCCCCTGGGGTCAAATTTGGCCACGCCCCGGGGGTCGATAGTCTCCATAGACCTACAATAGGAAAAAACTAAAAAAATCTTCTTCTCTGAAACCACTAGGCCCACAGCTTTGATATTTGGTATGTAGCAATGGCTAATGGTCCTCAACATAAATTGTGCCATTCATGCCCCTGGGGTCAAATTTGGCCACGCCCCAGGGGCTGATAGTCTCCATAGACTTCCTATGGGAAATAAAATTAAAAAATCTTCTTCTCTGAAACCACAGGGCCCACAGCTTTGATATTTTGTATGTGGCAATGGCTAATGGTCCTCTACATAAATTGTGCCAATCATGCCCCTGGGGTCAAATTTGGCTACGCCCCGGGGGTCGATAGTCTCCATAGACCTACAATAGGAAAAAACTAAAAAAATCTTCTTCTCTGAAACCACAGGGCCCACAGCTTTGATATTTGGTATGTGGCAATGGCTAATGGTCCTCTACATAAATTGTGCCAGCCATGCCCCTGGGGTCAAATTTGGCCACGCCCCGGGGGTGGATAGTTTCCATAGACTTACAATTGGAAAAACTAAAAAAATCTTCTTCTCTGAAACCACTAGGCCCACAGCTTTGATATTTGGTATGTAGCAATGGCTCATGGTCCTCTACATAAATTGTGCCATTCATGCCCCTGGGGTCAAATTTGGCCACGCCCCAGGGGTTGATAGTCTCCATAGACTTACTATGGGAAAAAAATTAAAAAATCTTTTTCTCTGAAACCACAGGGCCCACAGCTTTGATATTTTGTATGTGGCAATGGCTAATGGTCCTCTACATAAATTGTGCCAATCATGCCCCTGGGGTCAAATTTTGCCACGCCCCGGGGGGGGGGGGGGGGTCGATAGTCTCCATAGACCTACAATAGGAAAAAACTAAAAAAATCTTCTTCTCTGAAACCACAGGGCCCACAGCTTTGATATTTTGTATGTGGCAATTGCTTATGGTCCTCTACATAAATTGTGCCAATCATTTCCCCGGGGTCAAAATTGGTTACGCCCCGGGGGTGGATAGTCTCCATAGACCTACAATAGGAAAAACTAAAAAAATCTTCTTCTCTGAAACCACTAGGCCCACAGCTTTGTTATTTGGTATGTAGCAATGGCTAATGGTCCTCTACATAAATTGTGCCATTCATGCCCCTGGGGACAAATTTGGCCAGGCCCCGGAGGTTGATAGTCTCAATAGACTTGCTATGGGAAAAAACTAAAAAAATCTTCTCTGAAACCACAGGGCACACAGCTTTGATATTTTGTATGTGGCAATGGCTAATGGTCCTCTACATAAATTGTGCCAGCCATGCCCCTGGGGTCAAATTTGGCCACGCCCCGGGGGTAGATAGTCTCCATAGACTTACAATGGGAAAAACTAAAAAAATCTTCTTCTCTGAAACCAAAAGGCCCAGAGCTTCTATATTTTGTATGTAGCAATGTTTGGTAGTCCCCATTATAAATTGTGCCAGTCATGCCCCTTGGGTCAAATTTGGCCACGCCCTGGGGGTAGATAGTCTCCATAGACTTACAATGGGAAAAACTAAAAAAATCTTCTTCTCTGAAACCAAAAGGCCCAGAGCTTCTATATTTTGTATGTAGCAATGTTTGGTAGTCCCCATTATAAATTGTGCCAGTCATGCCCCTTGGTCAAATTTGGCCATGCCCCGGGGGTCAATAGTGTCCATGCATAGACTTTCATTGGTCGATTCTCAATTAATTTAAATCTCATGAGCTTACAATGTGATAATCTCTCAGGTGAGCTACAGGACCAATGGTCCTCTAGTTGTTTTATGTCTTGGTGTTTAAAATTTTTTTGTGCTGTTGGCGCCTTATGTATGTTTTCATATTTTTAATTAAGGTAACTGAGTGGCCACCTATTGGGAAAATAGCTGCTCATTCGGCTTACGATATGTTTCATGGTATAAGTGCCTGATTGTTAGTTTGGTTTTTTCCCACCTCGGTTTTTGGAGTGGAAATCTCTTTCTGATTGCGCCTTTTCCTGATCTTTGCCTACTTGTACCTTTTTAAGTAACCTCACTATAACACAGTTTCACTTATAACATGGTCTGATTCCATGGACCCCAAAGATAGCGTTATAATGAGGTTGACTTGTATACTATAAACAGAAAATGGCACTGTCCTATCCGATATCATGAATCACGAGATACATACCATATTCGTTCTAATTAGCGCTCAGTGTGCTTAACTTTTCAAAATATCTTAACATTAAGGTTACAAAATATCGTTCTAATTAGGGCTCACTATGAAAGTAAACAACCTATAGACAGGTGAAATAATCTTGTTAAAATGGTCAATGGTGATGTCATATGAGTGTTCCAGTCGTGAAATATTATTTGATCCTTTAAAGATAAGTTTCAATGTGACATGAATGTGTAAAATTGAAATAGAATACCAATATGCTGTCGAGCCGTGTGCGCTTATGTGCATATTTTTCAGAAACGACCAGGGTGTGCGCTTATTAGAGCATGTGCGCTAATTAGAATGAATATGGTATGTCAGGAGACTTAAAAAGCAAGCATCACCAGCTTCCCAGTCCCGTACTGATTTCCCTGCCCATGCAATGGCTGAACTTTAGCTTTTTTATATACCATATTTGTTCCAATAAGCACACAGTGTGCTTAACTTTTCAAAATAGCTTAAAGTTAAGGTAACTAATTATCGTTCTAATTAGCGCACAATGCGAATGAAAACAACGCATAAACTGCTGTAATAATTATGTCAGAAATTTCAGTGATGATGTCATTTAAGTATTCCTTCTGTTGCAAAGCAGTGTTTGATCATGTATGTTTAAGTTTAAATACATTGTTTATATATGTAAAATTGGTGTATGTAAAGTTGTAAACTACTAACATATTAGTCAAACAGTATGCGCTTATACACATATTTTTTTCGGAAACAACCAGGGTGTGCCTTTATTTGAGCATGTTTGCTAATTAGAATTTATACAGTATGCATCACAGTTTGCATGGTGTGACTCAAAAATAATTAAACTTTGACATTTCGACATCATCCTTGCGACATTCTTAACAATTAAACATGACATTTTAATTGTTTGATTACGTTTCTTATTAAAGTGTCATAACCTTTAATACATAGGAGAAAAACTGCTTTTTGCAAAGTGGATATATGTTGGGAAAGGTCAAGGGCCTCAGATTCTGCTACATACATGGATGGTCACACTGGTTATCTGAAAACAACCAGTACAATTGAGAACAACCGATGCTGGGTGAATTGTTCAAAACTCTGTTAGCTTAACATTATCGTTAAGACCTCAAATCGTTAAGTAAATGCTGACTACATGAGCAAATACACTGTTATTTTTTCTTGATAAAATGTGAGAATCCTTTGCATTGCAAAGGATTCTCACATTTAATCAACAGAAAATAACAGTGTATTTGTAATATTCATGTTTGAAATTTTAACAAATCGTTGACTAACAACTGGGCGCTGTCTGGGAATAGCTTGGCAGGGTTTAAGTTATTGCCATGCAGGACCCAGTTGTTCAAAGCATCGTTAGCTTAACGATATCGTTAAGACATAAATTTGTTTAGCAAATATCAGCTAAAGTAACAAATACACTGTTATTTTTTGTTGAAAAAATGTGAGAATCCTTTGCAATGCAAAGGATTCTCACATTTTTTCAACAAAAAATAACAAAACATTAACTAACGACGTAGTTAGTTTTGAACAACTGGGCCCAGGTATTTGCAAGTAATTGCCTTGGATATTCTCATAAGTGTTGATAATCTCTTGATTATAAACCAGTGTGTAATGCACTTAGACTAGCCATTTGTAACCAGCCCCCCCCCCTCTCCCGCGGGGGGAGGGTCGGGAATAGCTGGGGAAAAGAGCTGTGGTTTTACCGTCAGCTTTCCACCGCAGTGCTGGGTGAATGCGTAGGTTTTGTGTTTGCACCAAAATAGCGGGGATTATTGCAGTGTTGTTTGTTCCTGCAGGGCGGGGCCTTATAGTGGAGATTTTACCATCTGTTTTCCCCCGCAGTACAGGGATTTTGGCAGTGATTTGCAGGAAGGAAAGGAAAGCCTAGGATTTCTGTCTACAATACGCCCATGTAATACACATAATTTTCTTAAGTTGTAAACATTTTAAATTTTCAGTAGAAAATTTTTGATATTTTTCTTATTTTTGCTCAAAAAGTTACTGTACAGCTGATCTGTACCTTTTTTTTTTAGAGCCTGCACAAAACCCCCGCAAAAATCCCAGGGCATGCATTTGTTTCAGTGAAACATTGAAACATTGAAACATAAAGAATATATAGGGCAATAAATTTGTTAAAATATTTCTAAGTTCTCACTTATTAGAGCATGTGCGCTAATTTGAACGAATACGATATGTCAGGAGACTTAAAAAGCAAGCATCACCAGCTTCCCAGTCCCTTACTGATTTCCCTGCCCATGCAATGGCTGAATTGAAGGTTGTAATATACCATATTTGTTCCAATAAGCACACAGTGCGCTTAACTTTTCAAAATAGCGTAAAGTTAAGGTAACTTATTATCGTTCCAATTAGCGCACAATGCGAATGAAAACATTACATAAACTGCTGAAATAATTATGTCAGAAATTTCAGTGATGATGTCATTTAAGTATTCCTTAAATTGTTGCAAAACAGTGTTTGATCATGTATGGTTAAGTTTTTATATATTATTTATATATGTAAAATTGGTGTAAAATACTAACATACTAGTCAAACAGTATGCGCTTACACACATATTTTTTCAGAACAACCAGGAAATTTATAGGAGCATGTTAACTTTGCTAATTAGAATTTATACAGTATGTATCAGAGTTTGCATCGTGTGACTCAAAAATAATTAAACTTTGACATTTCGACATCAGCCTTGCGACATTCTTAAACACATCACGAAAACATGTCCGTGTAATGTATACCCCCTTGAACCCCACTTTTATATAGCAAAAATGGGGTATGCAGGGGTATACCTGTTTTTCTTATTTTTGCTCCAAAACATAGATTGTGGGTACTCGTTAGAACCGCCTCGGCGAGGCGGTTCTAACGTGTACCCACAATCTATGTTTTGAGCAAAAATAAGAAAAATATCAGAATTTTTCTATGGAAAATTTTCATTTTTGACAACTTTAAAAATCTCTGTATATTGCATGGGCGTGTTTTCGTAATGAATTAAACATGACATTTTAATTGTTGGATTACATATCTTATTAAAGTGTCATCACCTTACATAGGAGAAAAACTGCTTTTTGCATAGTGGATATATGTTGGAAAAGTTCAAGGGCCTCAGATTTTGCCACATACATGGATGGTCACACTGGTTATCTGAACACAACCAGTGCAATTGAGAACAACTGACACTGGGTCAATTGTTCAAAACTCTTAGCTTAACATTATCGTTAAGACCTCAAATCTTTAAGTAAATGCCGACTACATGAGCAAATACACTGTTATTTTTTCTTGATAAAATGTGAGAATCCTTTGCATAATTGCAAAGGATTCTCACATTTAATTAACAGAAAATAACAGTGTATTTGTAATATTCATGTTTGAAATTTTAACAAATCGTTAACCAACAACTGGGCCCTGTCTTGGAACAGCTTGGCAGGGTTTAAGTTATTGCCATGCAGGACCCAGTTGTTCAAAGCATCGTTAGCTTAACGATATCGTTAAGACATAAATTTGTTAAGCAAATATCAGCTAAAGTAACAAATACACTGTTATTTTTTGTTGAAAAAATGTGAGAATCCTTTGCACTGCAAAGGATTCTCACATTTTTTCAACAAAAAATAACAGTGTATTTGTAATATTCATGTTTGAAATTTTAACAAATCGTCAAGTAACAATTGGGCTCTGTCTGGGAACAACTTAGCAGGGTTTAAGTTATTGCCATGCAGGTATTTGCAAGTAATTGCCTTGGTTATTCTCATAAGCGTTGATTCTCTCTTGATTATAAACCAGTGTGTAATGCACTTAGACTAGCCATTTGTAACCAGCCCCCCACCCATCCACGGGGGAGGGTCGGGAATAGCGGGGGGAAAAGAGCTGTGGTTTTACCGTCAGCTTTCCACCGCAGTGCCGGATGAATGCGTAGGTTTTGTGTTTGCACCAAAATAGCGGGGACTATAGCCATGTCGTTTGTTCTTGCAGGGCGGGGCTTTATAGCGGAGATTTTACCATCTGTTTTCCCCCACAGTACAGGGCTTTTGGCAGTGATTTGCAGGAAGGAAAGTCAAAGTCCCCGCTATTCCCCGGGGATGGTGGGGCCGTGGTTACAAATGAGCCACCTCGTGGAAAAACCAACAATGTGGTTTCCAAACAAGTCCGACACAAACCGGCCTGTAGAAGCACAGAAAAGAGCTATAGAAGCTTGAAATTTCGGATTTAAGTAGAAGAGGAATTGTACTATCCGAGTAGCGAAAACACAAGCGCTGATCAGCTTCGTGGTTACCGCGAAGCTGATCTGCGCCTTTGTTTTTGCATTATGCAAATTGTTGGTTTTCCCATGAGGCGGCTCAAATAACTAGTGCATAAGAAGGCTAAGTTTGAATTGTCTGTGCCCCATGAACAATAATCTCAAGTTGGTTAATACACTTTAGAACTACAAGAGACAATTTTGTTAAGTTACCAATAACTCTGTACTTAAACCTGTGCCCTTCCCCTAAAAGCAACCCCTTCCCTTCCCCTCAACCAAAAGTAAGACCACAGTATACAGAAAGATACCATTTATTGATCAGCTGACAGTTTTGATGCTTTTTATTGCAACAGTTTTATTTTGTAGACATTATATGATATTATGTCCCTTTAGGGCCCATATTTTCCAATAATAATTCATTATTGTTTTAGTAACTATCGATTACACTTAAAACAGTAAGCAATTACTTTTTATAGTATTATTTGTTTAATGATACAAGCAAAATGTGCAGTAATGTGAAGTGAGCTTAAGATTTCTGTCTAAAATACGCCCATGTAATACACATAATTTTCTTAAGTTGTAAACATTTTAAATTTTCTACTAAATTTTCAGTAGAAAATTTTTGATATTTTTCTTATTTTTGCTCCAAAACATAGATTGTGGGTACTCGTTAGAACCGCCTCGGTGAGGCAGTTCTAACGAGTACCCACAATCTATGTTTTGGAGCAAAAATAAGAAAAATAGGTATACCCCTACAAACCCCAGTTTTGCTATATAAAAGTGGGGTTCAAGGGGGTATACATTACATGGACATGTTTTTCGTGATGGAACAAATCCTGATGAGTGCTCAATATAGTGATGGAATTTACACATGTACACATGCCAGTTTTCTGTGTTTTTTTTTTTTGCGATTTTATAATGGCAGTATCTCAACAGACTAGTTTGGTGTTGAAAAACAATAAGGAAAGGATATGTGGAAAATAATATTAAAAAATATAATACGATGTGGCTTACAGTTTTGAAAAGTAAGAGAATTTCTATTTGTTCAATGATGTATAAAGTGAGAAAATCGGGGAGAAAATGCCTGAATGATTTTGTGAAGGTCTACTTATTTTCGACTTCATGTAATGTACTGTAAAATGTAGTGTAATAATGATTAGAACGTTTCTACCTTATGTCAATGAGCTGTTACACAAGAAAAACGGTCTTCAGGTTTCTGACCAGCTCTGACACAAATAGTTATGCACAGTTAAAGAAGAAGGTTAGAAGCTTGAAATTTTGGATTTGAGAGGTTCAGTACTATCTGTGTAGCGAAAACAAAGGCTCTGATCAGCGGTGCAGTTACTGTACAGCTGATCTGTACCTTTTTTTTTGTCACAGGCAAATATCAGTTTTTCTTGTGACACAGGACAATGGTCTTTTTGTTTTTATTAACTAACAACCCTAACAGCTGTTGACCATGAAGTTAAGCATGAAATAAAACATAAAATCACATGAAACAAAAATTATTGAGGCATCAGGATAGCATTTCTGTGTAATACATACCTCTTATATAAACCCCACTTTTATATGTAGCAAAACTGGTGTATGCAGGGGTATACATACATAACCTATTTTTCTTGTTATTGCTCCAAAACATAGATTGTGGGTACTCGTTAGAACTGCCTCAGTGAGCACACTGTTTGTTTGGAGAGAAGTAAAGCAAATGAAAACAACCAATGCAGTTGAAATCAATAAATGACTGGAGGCAGTAAATGCTTGTCATGGAGCAACTTGCCATATTGTCTGGGAACAACTTGCCATATTGTCTTGGAACAACTTGCCACATTGTCTTGGAACAACTTGCCACATTGTCTTAGAACAACTTGCCACATTGTCTTGGAACAACTTGCCATATTTTGTCATGGAACAACTTGCCATATTGTCTTGGAACAACTTTCCATATTGTCATGGAACAACTTTCCATATTGTCACGGAAATTTTCCGTATAGTCATGGAACAACTTTAACAACTTTCCATATTGTCTTGGAACAACTTGCCATATTGTAATGGAACAACTTGCCATGGGACAACTTTAACAACTTTCCATATTATCTTGGAACAACTTGCCATATTGTCTTGGAACAACTTTCCATATTGTCTTGGAACAACTTGCCACATTGTCATGGAACAACTTTCTATATTGTCTTGGAACAACTTGCCATTATCGTCTTTGAACAACTTTCCACATTGTCTTTGAACAACTTTCCATATTGTCTTGGAACAGCTTGCCATATTGTCTTGGAACAACTTTCCATATTGTCTTGGAACAACTTGCCACATTGTCATTGTCTTGGAACAACTTTCCATATTGTCTTGGAACAACTTGCCACATTGTCATGGAACAACTTGCCACATTGTCTTGGAACAACTTGCCATATTTGTCATGGAACAACTTGCCATATTGTCTTAGAACAACTTTTTATATTGTCTTGGAACAACTTGCCATATTGTCTTGGAACAACTTGCAGTATTGTCTTGGAACAACTTTCCATATTGTCTTGGAACAACTTGCCATATTGTCTTGGAACAACTTGCCATATTATCTTTGAACAACTTGCAATATTGTCTTGGAACAACTTGCCATATTATCTTGGAACAACTTGCCATATATCATTCTGATCTGAGGTAAGTTGTTTCCACACAGGTACATGTAATTTCATCCTACGGTCTTATATTGGTTTCATATCTGTTGGATCTTCTCATTTGCTTTGAGTGTCCCTGAACTTTTTCAGTTCTTCAGAATATTTTGTTTTTTGACAGTCAGACAGGAAATTTGGCGACAATTTTAGCATGTTTAAGATGTCTTGTCATTGTGACATATTACAGCATTCAAAATAAAATGCACCGTATAAATTTTATTAGCCACGTCTTGAGACAACCATTACGAAAACTGGTCCTGAGGTTATAAAACTTTTATCATGCTCAGCTCACCTGAGACTAAAATTTATCCTGCTCATAAATAATTTTGTTGGCATTTTAACATTTATTAGCAGGATGAATTAGTAGTTTATGAGATTTGAACCTGAGTTTTCCACTAATTTTGACTTTCAATATTTATGAGCAGTTGAAATTTCGTGCTCAGCTGAGCTGAGCTTGAAAAAAGTTTTATAACCTTGAGGCCTGGTAGGACTGAGACTCGGTTTCTCATAATGAAACTTTAAGCAAAAATAATTGACATTTCATTGCATGATGTTTATTATGAACACAACAACTACAATCACTTATTGCAACTTAGGGAGCGTGGTGGCCTAGTGGTAGTGTGTCAAACTCTAATCGAGAGGTCCTGGGTTCGATCCCCACAAGGGTTGCCATGTTGTATCATTGAACATGTCACATTAACTCCCTAGAGTACTGGTTAAAACCCAAGAAGCTGTGGCTCCATCCCGACATGACTGAAAAGTTGTTGACTGGGACGTTAGACCTCAATACAAACAAACTTATTGCAACATTATTTGTAGATCTTTACGAAAATATTTGAGCCACCGCATCAGAAAATCAACAATTTTCATATGCGAAAACAAAGGCGCAGATCAGCTTCACAGTCACTGTGAAGCTGATCACCACCTTTGTTTTCACTACACGGATAGTACAGTTCCTCTACTTTGTAAATTCGGAATTTCCAGCCTCTAGCTGTACAGGCCGGTTTGTGTCAGACCTGGTCGGAAACCCCGAAGACCAGTTTTCTCGCGTCGCGGCTCACTTATTGCAACAATATTTGGAGATCTTGACGAAAATATTTTTACTTTCCAGATCAGAAAATGATGGTGAACAGAAGCCAACCAATAAGCGGCTACGATGGGTGTCCGCCATGGACAAAACACAGAGCAGCAGTCTCCATTCTAGTACCACTAGCAACAGCAGGTAATTGGATAATTTTTTTTTTTTTTTTTTTTTTTTTTTCTCTCACCTGAGCCGAAGGCTCACAAGGTGAGCTTATAGGATGGCCATGATCCGGCGTCCGTCCGTCGTCCGTCCGTCGTCCGTCCGTCCGTCCGTCGGCGTCGTCCACAATTTCAAAGATCTTCTTCTCTGAAACCGCTTGGCTGATCTAGTTGAAATTTTATGTGGAGCCTCTTTGGGTAGTGGCATTTCAAGTTTAATCCCGTAATCCAGGTCACATGACCAAGATGGCCGCCACGCCCATATATGGTAAAAACCACTCAAAAATCTTCTTCTCCAGAACCGGCTGGCCGATTTTCATGAAACTTGGTATGTAGCATTGGGGACTTCAGCCCATCATAGTTTGATAAAATGATGACCCTTGGATGACCTTGACCTATTTTATGGCAAGGTCAAATTTGGAAACATAGGCTTTTACATGGGAAAAAGTGAAAACTATGGATTTTTTGAAAACTATTGCAGCCTGAGGCCTGAAAAGTGGTAGATGCAAACAACTAACAGAGTAGATGAAGGTATGTGATTAATTTAGGTCAAGGTCATCTCTTGACCTTGGCCAGTCTGTCGTCCATACACACTTTTCAAAGATCTTCTTCTCTGAAACTGCTTGGCCAATCAAAGTGAAATTTTATGTGGAGCATCCATGGGTAGGGGAGATGAAAGTTTGATTGCAAAATCCAGGTCACATGACCAAGATGGCCGCCACGCCCATATATGGTAAAAACCACTCAAAAATCTTCTTCTCCAGAACCGGCTGGCCGATGTTCATGAAACTTGGTATGTAGCATTTGGGACTCCAGCCCATCATAGTTTGATAAAATGATGACCCTATGATGACCTTGACCTATTTTACGGCAAGGTCAATTTTGGAAACATAGTCTTTTACATGGGAAAAAGTGAAAACTATGGATTTTTTGAAAACTATTGCAGCCTGAGGCCTGAAAAGTGGTAGATGCAAGCAACCAATGGAGTAGATGAAGGTATGTGATTAATTTAGGTCAAGGTCATCTCTTGACCTTGGCCTGTCTGTCGTCCATACACACTTTTCAAAGATCTTCTTCTCTGAAACTGCTTGGCCAATCAAAGTGAAATTTTATGTGGAACATCCATGGGTAGGGGAGACGAAAGTTTGATCGCGAAATCCAGGTCACATGACCAAGATGGCCGCCACGCCCATATATGGTAAAAACCACTCAAAAATCTTCTTCTCCAGAACCGGCTAGCTGATTTTCATGAAACTTGGTATGTAGCATTTGGGACTCCAGCCCATCATAGTTTGATCAAATGATGACCCGAGGATGACCTTGACCTATTTTACGGCAATTTCAATTTTGGATAAATAGGCTTTTACATGGGAAAAGTGAAAACTATGGATTTTTAGAAAACTGTTGCAGCCTGAGACCTGCAAACAACTAATGGAGTAGATGAAGGTATGTGATTAATTTAGGTCAAGGTCATCTCTTGACCTTGGCCAGTCTGTCGTCCATACACACTTTTCAAAGATCTTCTTCTCTGAAACTGCTTGGCCAATCAAAGTGAAATTTTATCTGGAGCGTCCATGGGTAGGGGTAACGAAAGTGTGATCGCGAAATTCGGGTCACATGACCAAGATGGCCACCATGCCCAACTATGGTAAAAACCACTCAAAAATCTTCTTCGCCAGAACTGGCTGGCCGATTTACACGAAACTTGGTATGTAGCATTTATGACTCCCAGCCCATCATAGTTTGTTGAAATGATAACCCTAGGATGACCTTGACCTATTTTACAGCAAGGTCAATTTTGGAAACATAGGCTTTCACATGGGAAAAGGCGAAAACAATGGATTTTTTGGAAACTGTTGCAGCCTGAGACCTGAAAGTTGCTAGATGCAGACAACTAATGGAGTCATTGAAGGTAAGTAATTGATGAAGGCCAAGGTCATTTGTTGACCTTGACCCAAGGTCATTTAAATATCAAAATTAAAATTATGGTTTTCTCAGAAATCACTGGGTTTAAAAACTATTGCAGCCTGAGACCTGAAACTTTGCAGATGCAGACAACTTGTGAAGTCAATAAAGGTGTGTGAGTATTCAAGGTCAAGGTCATTTCATGATGACTTAATACTCCAAGATCAGGCTTCAGGTGAGCGTTCTCAGGACCAATGGTCCTCTGGTTTTTAATTCAGTTTTACGTCCCTTTCAAGATTATTATACCCCAGGCATTTATGCCGACGGGTATATAGCTTTCGCTTTTCCGTTCGTCCGTTCGTATGTTAGTTAGTTAGTTAGTTCGTTTCTTCGTTCGTAATTCCGGAACGTTCGTGGAATTTACGTCAAAGTTTTGGTTAAAGTAAAATTCTCTAGAGGTGTATATCTCATGAACCAATGGTCAGAAACCATTCATATTTGGACCATAGGTACCCTATAGGGTTTGCTTTGTTTCCATGAGTTCGGACCCCAGGGCCCATGCCCGGGGGTAGGGCTGGAGGTCAAAATGTAGGTCACCTTTAAAATATGCTGTTTACAATTTTAATGTTTCATCTATATGTCCATATCTTAACAAACAATCATAGGGATGTATTCTTATTTAGTTCATAGATACCCTATAGGGTTTGCTTTTATACTCCATGCTCAGTACCATCTCCAGGGGGTGGGGCTAGAGGTCAAAATCTAGGACTTATTTATAATATGATAAATATCATGATAAATTTAACTGTAAGTCTGTTTTCTTGACATCCACAAAGTTTTATCAGAAAGCATTCATACTTAGACCATAGGTACCATGTAAGGTTCAGACTTTAGGGTCCATGTGCGGGGGGTGGGGCTAGAGGTCAAAATCTAGAACTTCTTTAAAAAAATGTATTTCTTTACCACCATGTTTAGAAATGATTCGTACTTGCACCAAAGGTACTCTACATGGTTTGCCTTGTTCCTAATGACCTAATGACATTAGACTCTTGGGTCCGTGCCCTGAGGGTGGGGCTAGAGGTCAAAATCTAGGACATCTTTTTTTTTTTTTTTTTTTTTTAATATTATTGAAGAATGACATTCTACTTTACATCTAGGACCGAGGACCTGACCCTCAATGTCCGCGATCAAGTCCTAGATTGAGTATACAAGTCAGCTCTGTATACTGCTCTAAAATAGATCTGTCATTCTACTGCACCCCCCCCCCCCCCACTCCCCATGGTTTTAGACAGTGTTTTTTGCAAATACAAATTTATAAGATTTACTTGTTGATGGCACTCTCTTTCATCAGGAATTGAGGTTTAATGTGTCACTGTCATTGAGCATGTCTGGATTGGGGGCGGTGGGCTGAGGGGTGGGGGCGTGGAGGGAGCTACCAGCCGGGGGTATACATGCCTCTCAAGGCACTTTTTCTAGTTTCAGCTCATATGAGACGGGCCAATCAGTAGGTGGGGCGAAAACGGGAGAACCCCGAGAAAAAACACCAGACACACCTGCAAGCAGAACTCGGCTTGTCTCACATGTGGCCAGAGCGGGGCTCGAACCCACACCAGTCACAGCGGTGAGATGATCGAGTGATTAAGAAACAGAGCTCTTAACCGCTCGGCCACGAGGGCCGCCTTATAAAAATGAAAAAAAAAAGTCTCTTCTTCTATTCAAGAGGAGCATTGTTTTTGTCAGTTAGTAATGAAAGAAATGTGCACTTGGTACTGGTTATCTGCCTATTGCAGACTTGCCGAGGGACAGCTTGGTTAGGATAACAGAATGTCCCAATATAATCATAGTTGTTGATTGTGGATGCAAAGCACTATAATTATAGTTTCAGGACCAGAAAAAAAGATTTCTTGGTAGAAATGTCAAGATGCTGAATACAGTGAAATGATGTGTGAAAATTTTAATCAGATATTTATCTCTATAATTGTGGAAACTGTCAGATGTAAATTTTATGATTATTAGCTAACCTGAGCCATAGGCTTAAAGGTGAGCTTATAGTATAGGGAGGCATCCGGCGTCTGTCCGTCGTCGTCAACATTTTCAAACGACTTCTCCTCTGAAGCTGCCAGGCCGAATCTTTTCATATTTCACATATAGCATCTACAGGTGGGGGGAACGAATATTTGTGTTTTTAGCTCACCTGAGCCGAAGGCTCATAGGTGAGCTTATAGTATACCCATGCTCCGGCGTCCGTCCGTCGTCCGTCCGTCGTCCACAATTTCAAAGATCTTCTTCTCTGAAACCGCTGGGCCGATTGCTCTCATATTACACATACACCAGCTACAGGTAGGGGGAAAGAATAATTATGTTTTTTGTTTTGATCGGATAAGGACTCTGGTTACTATGGCAACTTATGCTTCCCATAGACTTATAATGGAAAAAAGTGAAAATTGCCAGTTTTTGCTGTCTTGTTGGAGATATTTGAATTTTGTTTTTGCAGAAATGTTTATTGAGTAGTCCTCTACGTTTTGTGTGACTTTTGTCCTAATCCTTTATTTTGATTGGTTGCAGGGGCCCCATATAGGGCAAAATTTAGAAAAACATTCAAAAATCTTCTTCTCAGAAACTGTCAAGGGGATTAAGCCTGTACTATACATGTTCCTGACAGTGGCCTCTACATAATTTGTGTTTTTTATTCCAGGCGGATAAGAACTCTGGTTGCTATGGCAACTTAAAGTTTCCATAGACTTATAATGGGAAAAGTGGAAATCGGCTATTTTTCTGCTAAAATTGCAGACATTTGAATTTTGTTTTTGCAGAAATGTTTATTGAGTAGTGTTTGACGTTTCTTGTGAGTTTTGTCCTAATCCTTTATTTTGATTGGTTGCTGGGGCCCCATAAAGGGCAAAACTTTGAAAAAAACATTCAAAAATCTTCTTCTCAGAAACTGTCAAGTGGATGAATCCTGTGCTTTGTATACATGTTCCTGGCAGTAGCCTCTACATAAATTGTGTTTTTTATTCCAGTCGGACACGAACTCTGGTTGCTATGGTAACTTTAAGTTTCCATAGACTTATAATGGGAAAAGTGGAAATTAACTATTTTTTGAAAACTATTGCAGCCTGAGAACTGAAAAGTGGTAGATGCAAACAACTAAATGGATTAGATGAAGGTATGTGATTAATTTAGGTCAAGGTCATCTCTTGACCTTGGCCGGTCTGTCATCCATACACACTTTTCAAAGATTTTTTTCTCTGAAACCACTTGGCCAATCAAAGCCAAATTTTATATGAAGCATCTATATGAAGTGGGAACCAATGTGTATATAAATAATCCAGGTCACATGACCAAAATGGCCGCCATGCCCATATATGGTAAAAACCCTTAAAATATCTTCTTCTCCAGAACCGGTGAACCGATTTCAACGAAACTTTGCATGAAGTATGAATGACTCAAGTACTACAATGTATATATAAATCATGACTCTGTGGTGACCTTGACCTATTTTATGGCAAGGTCAACATTGGTATATGAAGCAGATACCAGGTGAGCATTTACAGGACCATTGGTCCTCTGGTTTTTATTTCGATCGGATAAGAACTCTGGTTGCTATGGCAACTTGTAGTTTCCATAGACTTGTATGGAGAAAAGTGGAAATTGGCATTTTCGGTTGTCAGGCTGGGGATATTTGAATTTTGTTTTTACATAAGTGTTTATTGACTAGTCCTTCACGTTTAAGGCAACTTTTGTAAAAATCACTTTATTCGTTTGGTTGCTATAGCAACATAAAGGGTAAATTTTTGAAAAAAATATTCAAAAATCTTCTTCTCAGAAGCCGTATGGGGGATGAAGCTGAAATTTAGCATACATGCTTATGTCATAAGCCTGTACAAAGTTTGTGTTTTTTATTGTCTTTGTCCGACTACTTTGGTTGCTATGGTAACTTGAAGTTTCCATTGACTTATAAGGCAAATTTGCAATTTCTGCCGTTTCATTGAGGATATTGAAATTGTGTTTTTACATAAATGTTTATTGAGTAGTCCTCCCGGTTGTAGGCAACTTTTGTCAAAATTGCTTTATTCTTTTGGTTGCTATAGCAACGTAAAAGGTAAATTTTCGAAAAAATATATAAAAATTTTATTTTTTGCTAAACTTAAAAGATGTACATCAATGAATTAGGACATTCTTTAATGAATAATGTTCTAAAGACAGAAGTAGTGCAAATTATGCCGTTACATTTTCATTATCTTAAAAGCTTATAATGATTTTTGTAGCTTTTGGCCAAATATGCCATTAATATTGAATGGATAAATAAATCACAAATAAGTATAGTTTATGTGCATGCTGTGCAGTGAAAAAGTTGTCATCTCAAATTCTTAGGTACTCTATTTTATGTAATAATAATCAAAATCATTATTTTAGGTATATAATGATAAATAGAGAAAAAAGAAACACGAAAACAAACTTTTGATGATTATTACATCATTATCAATATAATTGATGTATGAGTCGTGCCGCATGAAACCTGTCTTGGGGATTTCCGACCCTGTGGGACACAAACCAACCTGTCACAGAAGAAGACTAGAAGCTTGAAATTCTGGATTAAAGTAGAAAAGGATTGTACGATCCTTGGAGCAAAAACAAAGGTGGTGATCAGTTGTGCAGTTAATGCACAGCTGATCTGCATCTTTGTTTTTGCACAGGTTTTCTCAAAGGCAGGTTTTCTCAATATAATTGACATACAAAGTCTGTGCCATCAGTCAAACTAGGGAGGTGGCTGTCAAAATCAATCAGAAATGGTGTAAATTTCACTTGATTGATAATAGATATGCCTTGTCATGAGAAAGACTGTCTTGGTGGATATCTCTGATCATGTCAGACACAAACCAGGCAGTGACCATGATAAAGATTGACTAACAATTAAGGAAGATTTTTTTTTCTTCTATTGATGTTTTTAAAACTACCCATTTTAGGTGCATGCTGATTGATTGCGCTGGTGATGTGTTCCTTTGTAAGAAACAGTTTGTTTTATTTTGATACAGCTTGCAAAGTAAAAAATAACTGCAAAGGTTTGATTGTCAATCATGTGCTCAAATCTCTAGAGGGTATATACAATTCTTACATTGTCTATTCAAATGAGCACAAAGTTTATCATGCTCACAAATGTTAACATTTCAGCAATTGTAATATCATTTGTACTTTGTATTTTAATATTTTTTGTCAAGACTTACTTATTATATTCACTGGCTAATGAGGCAATTTAAGCACTTACAGTTGTAATATCCTTTTGGCCATTTATAGCTGCCATTACATAATTGAGCCGTCTCGTGAGAAAACCAACAATGTGGTTTCCGAACAGGTCCGACAGAAATCAGGCTATGTCTGCAAAATTCCCTAGGGGGTGGGGGGGAGCAATCGACCCTCTGGCCAGCAACCTATATACAGTCACAGACACAGGCTATCTAGAAGCTTGAAATTTTGGATTTAAGAATAAGAGGAATTGTACTATCCGTGTAGCGAAATCAAAGGCGCTGATCAGCTTCGCTGTTACTGATCTGAGTCTTTGTTTTTTGCATATGCAGATTGTTGATTGTCTCATGAGGCGGCTCATATATTTGCAGTTGATTTCAGCTACTTTCAAAATCTGAAAATTTTTGACATCAATGGATATTTTTTTTAGGGAGAAGAAGAATAAGTTGATTGAAGAGTGAGTTACTTCGAACACCATTATGGCTATTTTAGATGCTATCTCACTTTTATACTGACTTTCTGTCTTTATATTTTGTTGTAATTTTCGTTGTAATCTCTCAACCCCCATATATTAGCCAACCAACCATATTATGAGAAAACAGGTTTTTAGATTGCTACAACCTTCTTCGACAGAAAGTTGACAGTGCATACGCAGATGGTCAGAAAAAAGTAGAGAAATTTAAGAAATAAAAAGAAATGCTAGGTCTATTGTATTCTTGCACAGATATGTAAAAATCTGGTTTTCTCATGAAATGAGCCGGGGCGCGAGAAAACAGGTCTTTCGGATTTCCGACCAGCTCTGACACAAACTGGCATGTACAGTCTCATGAAAAGGCTAGAAGCTTGTAATTTCGGATTTATAAAGAAGAGGAATTGTACTATCCGTGAAGCGAAAACAAAGGCGCTGATCAGCTTCGCAGTTACTGCGAAGCTGATCTGCGCCTTTGTTTTCGCATAGGCAAAAATCCGGTTTTCTCATGATGCAGCGCAAATGGTACCATATTTTGTAGATACATTTGTAAAGGCTACTTGATCATCCCTTCCACACCGGTAGTTATCTAGGTAGATTTCCTTTTTTTCAGTTTCAGAAATTTCTTCCTATTCATAAAGCAGTTCACAATCAGAGATTTCTTTATTATGTTATAGGTCAAAGGGAAACAACTCTTCAGTATTGCAAATAATAGCTTCCACATTTATTGAAAATAGAAGTTATTTTCGTTAAGAAATAAGTATATACTTGTATCATGAAGTGTTTATCACTGCAGGATGGAGTAAAATGCTTTTAGTGCACATTTAATTACATGTTTTTTTTTTGTTTTTTGTTTTTTAGCTCACCTGAGCCGTTAGGCTCACAAGGTGAGCTTATAGGATGGCCATGATCCGGCGTCCGTCGTCCGTCGTCGTCCACCATTTTCAAAGATCTTCTTCTCTAAAAGCGCTTGGCCAATTAAAGCCAAATTTTATATGAAGCATCTATGGGAAGGGGGAACCAATGTGTTTATAAATAATCCAGGTCACATGACCAAGATGGCCGCCATGCCCATACATGGTAAATACCCTTCAAAAATCTTCTCCTCTGCAACTGGTGGACCGATTTCAACGAAACTTGGCATGAAGCATCAGGGACTAGAGTACTACAATGTGTTTATAAATTATGACCTTTGGATGACCTTGACCTATTTTACGGCAAGGTCAACATAGGTCGCCCATGCATTTGAATGGGGAAAATTGTTAAAATGTCATTTGAAAGGCAAATCTTGCAGGAAATGCAGGGGCGGATCCAGGATTTTTTAAAAGGGGGTTCAAATGTAGAAAAGGGGGGTTCGTCAGCCTAATTTCACTCAAAATTTCTTTAAATTCCCCATGAAAACGAAATAATTTGGTTCCAGAGGGGGGTTCGAGCAAACCCCTTGAACCCCCTCTAAATCTGCCACTGAAATGGGCAAATGGACTGAAGGTAGGTAATTCTGAAAAAAATTTGGACCCCAGGGTTGGTCTGCCCCCACCCCGGGGCAATATACATGTATATTACAAAAATATTCAAAGATCTTCTTCTCTGAAACCACTTGGCCAATCAAAGCCAAATTTTATATGAAGCATCTGTAGGAAGGGGGAATCAATGTGTTTATAAATAATCCAGGTCACATGACCAAGATGGCTGCCATGCCCATATATGGTAAAAACCCTTCAAAATTCTTCTTCTCCGGAACCATTGGACCGATTTCAACGAAACTTGGCATGAAGCATCGGGGACTAGAGTACTACAATGTGTTTATAAATTATGACCTTTGGATGACCTTGACCTATTTTATGGCAAGGTCAACATGGGTCGCCCATGCATTTGAATGGGAAAAATTGTTAAAATGTCATTTGAAAGGCAAATCTTGCAGGAAATGGGCAAATGGACTGAAGGTAGGTAATTCTGAAAAAAAAATGGACCCTAGGGGTGGGTCTGCCCCCACCCTGGGGCAATATACATGTATATTAAAAAATATTCAAAGATCTTCTTCTCTGAAACCACTTGGCCAATCAAAGCCAAATTTTATATGAAGCATCTATAGGAAGGGGGAATCAATGTGTTTATAAATAATCCAGGTCATATGACCAAGATGGCCGCCATGCCTATATATGGTAAAAACCCTTCAAAATTCTTCTTCTCCGGAACCACTGGACTGATTTCAACGAAACTTGGCATGAAGCATCAAGGATTAGAGTACTACAATGTGTTTATAATATAAATTATGACCTTTGGATGACCTTGACCTATTTTACGGCAAGGTCAACATAGGTCGCCCATGCATTTGAATGGGGAAAATTGTTAAAATGTCATTTGAAAGGCAAATCTTGCAGGAAATGGGCAAATGGACTGAAGGTAGGTAATTCTGAAAAAAAAATGGACCCTAGGGGTTGGTCTGCCCCCACCCTGGGGCAATATACATGTATATTACAAAAATATTCAAAGATCTCCTTCTCTGAAACCACTTGGCCAATCAAAGCCAAATTTTATATGAAGCATCTATAGGAAGAGGAAACCAATTTGTTTATTAATAATCCAGGTCACATGACCAAGATGGCCACCATGCCCTTATATGGTAAAAACCCTTCAAAATTCTTTTTCTCAGGAACCACTGGACCGATTTCAACGAAACTTGGCATGAAGCATCAGGGACTAGGGTACTACAATGTGACTATAAATTATGACCTTTGGATGACCCTGACCTATTTTACGGCAGGGTCAACATAGGTCGCCCATGCATTTGAATGGGAAAAATTGTTAAAATGTCATTTGAAAGGCAAATCTTGCAGGAAAAGGGCAAATGGACTGAAGGTAGGTAATTCTGAAAAAAATTTGGACCCTAGGGGTTGGTCTGCCCCCACCCTGGCGCAATATACATGTATATTACAAAAATGTTCAAAGATCTTCTTCTCTAAAACCACTTGGCCAATCAAAGCCAAATTTTATATGAAGCATCTATAGGAAGGGGGAACCAATTTGTTTCTTAATAGTCCAGGTCACATGACCAAGATGGCCACCATGCCCTTATATGGTAAAAACCCTTCAAAATTCTTCTTCTCCGGAACCACCGGACCGATTTCAACGAAACTTGGCATGAAGCATCGGGGACTAGAGTACTACAATGTGTTTATAAATTATGACCTTTAGATGACATTGACATATTTTACGGCAAGGTCAACATAGGTCGCCAATGCATTTGAATGGGGAAAACTTTTAAAATGTCATTTTAAGTGAAAGTCTTGCAGGAAATGGGCAGTAGGACTGAATATTAATGATTCTGAAAAAAAATGGACCCCAGGGACTCATTTGCCCCAGCCCCGGGGCATTATACATGTATATTACCATAATATTCAAACATCCTTTCCTCTGAAACCTCTTGGCCAATCAAAGCCAAATTTCATATGAAGCATCTATAGAATGGGGGAATCAATGTGTATATAAATAATCCAGGTCACATGACCAAGATGGCCTCTATGCCCGTATATGGTATAAACCCTTCAAAAATCTTTTTCTCCGGAACCGGTGGACCGATTTCGAAGAAACTTGGCATGAAGCATCGATGACTCAAGTACTACAATGTATGTATAAATCATGACCCTGTGATGACCTTGACCTATTTTAAGGCAAGGTCAACATGGGTTGCCTATGTATTTGAATGGGTAAACTGTTAAAGTGTCATTTGAAGGGAAAAACTTGTATGGACAGTATATTGATTATTCTGAAGAAAAAAAAATGGACCAAGGGCTTCATCTGCCCCTATACTGGGACTATTTTCTATATCATTCGTATATACAGCAGATCTCAGGTGAGCGTTTACAGGACCATTGGTCCTCTTGTTTTAATTGTTTTTTTTAAATTCAGTTTTACGTCCCTTTCAAGAATATTTCAGCTCATATGAGACGGGCCAATCAGTAGGTGGGCGAAAACGGGAGAACCCCGAGAAAAACTACCTGGCACACCCGCAAGCAGAACTTGGCTTGTCTCACGTGGCCAGAGCGGGGCTCGAACCCACACCAGACACAGCAGTGAGATGATCGAGTGATTAAGAAACAGCGCTCTTAACTGCTCGGCCACTGGGACTGCTCTATTTTTGTTAAGAAATCAAGCAGGATGAAGTAAAATGCTTTTATTGCACATTTAGTTACATGTACATGTATATATGGTAGGGGACAAATTGTTAATTCTACAAAGATTAATTTCTATGAAATGGACTCACTTAATTAATTGCTTCAACTACATTTCCACTTTGCTCTAATTATTATGATTTCCTTTGGGACTGGGTTAGCATCAAGGCATGCCTAACTACTCAATATGTCTTCCACAGTTTACTGGTTATGTCACAAAATTGTCATTTGTGTCCCTAAAACTTCATATAATAAAGTCTTTGATTGTGGAAGTCTCAAAATATTTATGTTTCAAATGTGTTGGACATATACAGGTAAATATAGAGTTGTAAGTTTTTCTCTGAAATTCATGATGTTGTGAGTTGAATATTTTGATACTTTTCAATTGTGAATATCCAAATACACCTTTTTAAATGATTAAATGTTAATTGCAAACGTTTTACATGTATTTCAAAACAACTTAAATGACAATGAACAATAATTATGGTGGTATCATGATCATGATGTTACAACGAAATATTTGTGTTTCAGCGTGGAACAATTTCTGTCTGACCGGGAGATGGACCCAGAAAAGATGTTGAAGAGTCTCGGCTTCGGGTTCAGTCCAGACACCGACCTCTCATGTGGGCGGATACCGGACAGGTTCCTCCTGAGTCCTTCATCTGCAGACGGGATAGACATGTATAAGTTTGTTCTGCATCACCCTGACTTGCACCATCTGCTCTGGATGTGGGATAAAAATACAGACGCCCAGTCTGCTAGTGGAGCTAATAACCAGTCTACAGGAAGGAAGTCAGGTCAGTGTAACAAGACTAGTCTACATAGACTGGTTACCAGCTCCAATAAGACAGAGATCCAGTCTGTCACTAGAGCTGGTAGCCAGAACATAGGTCATGGTCATTGTACAAGACAAGACAATATGGTGGTGGATAATGAGGGTGGGTGGGGTATTTATGATTCTGATAATAAAGAAAGTGTCTGTGATATAACTGATAACAATACAGCCCGTGAAAAGCAATATATGGAGGCTCTGCTTGCACATGGAAGTGCTTCAGAATCTAGTCTAGATTTGTTAGAAACTGTAACTGTACCTGAAAGATATTTTCAAAATATTTACAGAAATATTGACAAAAGTATTGACAATATTATTGACAAAAATACAGTGGACCACCATGATAATAATGTAACAACAGATTCAATTGATGCTCATAGGTTAGATATGACTGGTGAAACAGATATTGACAAGTTAGACTTAGTACTAAATGATTCAACTAAAATTGAAGAAAACGCTTTTCAGAAGATACCTATTAATGCTTTGGATAGTGAAAACAAGAAAGATATACATGTAGGTAACAGTTTCAAAGGTAATTGGAGATTTGAAGGTGACCAAGAGACATATAGATGTATAGACAACAGAGAAACAGTTGATTGTCAAGAGGCAATTGACGGTACTGATGTGGATGTTAATAGAAAAGCCCACAATGAGATGGAGGAAGAAGAAAATAAACCCACACATGATTCTGAAAGTCAGAGCGTAGGTGATTATAAGTCATTAGGAAGTTGGTCCTCGGATTCTAATGAGTCATTGAAAGATGTTTATAATGTAAAACTTGACGAAAATGAATCGCTGGTGTAAATGTATTTCTTTCTGTAGTTTCAGAAATGTTCTTGAGAATTTGCTTTTTGGTGATATTTTGTTGATTTGTGGTCTCACAAATTCCAAAATTCACTTTACTATTGAAATGCCTCTTATTATCCTATTCTAGAAAAAAGAATAAGAAATTGAAACATGTTAAACTAAAACTTCCAAACTTTCTGTATATTCATGTACTCAAATTGGGGCCAGTTTCATTGAAACAGTTTTGTTTTACATATGTTTTGAATGGTTGTACAGAAATGAAAATATGGGGAGAGCAATGTGGGGTAGTGGTAGAGCATCAGACTGAATCGAGAGTTTCTGGGTTTGATCCCCACTAGCGGTATCATGTTGTGTCCTTGAGCAAGGCGCTTTAACTCCCCAGAGTACTGGTTAAAACCCAGAAAGCAGTGGCTCTGTCCCGACATGACTGAAACATTGTTGACCAGGGCCAGTTGTTCAAAACTAACGACGTCGTTAGTTAACGTTTCGTTAAAATTTCAAACATTAATATTACAAATACACTGTTATTTTTTGTTGAAAAAATGTGAGAATCCTTTGCAGTGCACTGCAAAGGATTCTCACATTTTTTCAACAAAAAATAACAGTATATTTGTTACTTTAGCTGATATTTGCTTAACAAATTTATGTCTTAACAACATTGTTAAGCTAACGATGCTTTGAACAACTGGGTCCTGCTGGACGTTAAGCCACAATACAAACAAAGAAATGAAAATACAGAAATTATGTTTTATAAGAAAAAAAGACATTGCGTCTAGGTATGAGTAGTGGCATAAGTTCTTTGGATAAGCTGTGTTATATATTTGATAGTGTTCTTCTTGATTAAACAGCAGCTTATTAAACGGCCGAGGTAGTGTCACATTACGAAAACATGGCCATGTAATATACAAAGATTTTTTCAGCTATAAAAATTGTTTTTTTTTTTTATATATATTTTTGCTCAAAACCTTGATTGTGGGTACATGTTAGA
This sequence comes from Rugalucina vietnamica, assembly GCA_964017185.1. Taxonomy (NCBI): domain Eukaryota; kingdom Metazoa; phylum Mollusca; class Bivalvia; order Lucinida; family Lucinidae; genus Rugalucina; species Rugalucina vietnamica. Next base: position 36,695,479 of record OZ024884.1, read on the forward strand.
ACCGCCTCAGCGAGGCACTGATGCGGTTCTAACGAGTACACACAATTTATGTTTTGGATTAAAAATAAGAAAAATAAGTATACCCCTGTAAACCCCAGTTTCACTCTATAAAAGTGGGGTATGAGGGGATAAACATTCCACGGATATGTTAGCCTGACATTACGAAAACTTGCCCATGCAATATACAGAGATTTTTTGAGCTTTAAAAATATTGAAAATTTTCAGCTGAAAAAAAGTTGATATTTTTCTTATATTTGCTCAAAATATAGATTGTGGGTACACGTTAGAACCGCCTCGCCGAGGCGGTTCTAACGAGTACCCACAATCTATGTTTTGGAGCAAAAATAAGAAAATTAGGTATACCCCTGCATACCCCAGATTTACTATATAAAATTGGGGTTTAAGGGGGTGTTCAATACAGGGACATGTTTTCCTGATGGGAATGTGAGGCAATACTAAAACAGACTGCTCAAAGCCAAATTTTATATAGACGAAGTATCTATAGGAAGGGGGGACCAATGTATACTAACATAGTTCAGGTCACATGACCAAGATGGCCACCATGCCCATATATGGTAAAAACCCTTCAAAAGTCTTCTCCGGAACAGGGGAACAATGCGCACTGTCATGACCCTGTGTTTATCTTAAACTATTTTATGGCAAGTTCAACATAGGTGGCTTATACATTGGAATGGGAAAAACTGTTAGAAATTGTCATTTGAAGGGGAAAACTTGCAGGAAATGGGCAAATGTACAAAACATCAATGATAAAAAATTGACCCCACCCCCCTATCCCCCCCCGCATAAAAATTGACCCCACCCCCCTATCCCCCCCCCCCCCCCCCCCCCCCCATAATATTCAAACATGTTTATTGGAATCTATATCAGATCCCAGGCGAGCATTTACAGGGCTAATGGTTTAATGTTCCCAGACCACAGCTATGGTCATATCAGGATGTTGGCTTAATTTATTGGGTCAACATCGGGATGTCATGACTTTCAAAATCTGCTTCAGATTATTTCTTGCAAGTTAAGGGGCCTTGCTACAGACAAGATCTACAGTATGACAACAAGCTGGTCTTATACCCAGGCCCAGAAGATAAGATTTTCCAATGACTTGCTTAATTTGTCAACAAGTCTTTTTAGCCAGTGATTGAAAAATGAGAGAAATAGATAAGAATTAGGAAGTGTCAAGTAGTTTTTCAGAGATTTGAGATGATAAATGTTATTTGATTTAAGATCAATGTCATATTAAATCAAAGAAAACATGCATACCTGAACGCAGTCAATTTTTCACTGTGCCATGTCTTTAGATTGCAATATATTGTCATGGTACTTGCCTACACAAGCTCAGCCTGACCTTTTACAGAATAGTTGGGCTATCCCATATAAAGTATCATGCAGTACTGGGGTGCAGGGGATGGGGATGGACAGTAGGACAGAATAGTTGTGCTAACCCTAGTAAAATATGTAATACTGGGGTGCACATGGTGGGAGATGGACAGTAGGCACAAATGACTATTCTTTATACATGTATACAATTGTTTTCTAGTAGGGACAAAAGAATGTACACTTAGTATTGGTAAACTGCCTCTAGGAGGCTTCCCCAGATACAGTGATGTGAGCTATGATTAACTCTGCATGTCTGTAGTCATGTGTAGTAGATATGTTGAACCAAATCAAGTAGGTGGGAGATTTATCGATCAAGCCAAGTTCTGCTCATTTGTATGTCAGGTGTTTTTCCCAGGGTACATCCATTTGATTGATTTGTCGCAATATGAGCGAAATAATCTTGGAAGTGGCATTGAAGAAATAAACAAAATAGCATCATTTGAAGCAGACTAGTCTGAATGTTCTCATTTTATTACGAAGACATGTCCATGTCATATACAGAGATTTTTATAGCTATAAAAAAATGAAAATTTTCAGCAGAAAAATTATTAATATTTTTCTTATTTTTGCTCAAAACATAGATTATGGGTACACATTAAAATACCACCTCGGTGAGGCGGTTCTAACGAGCACCCACAATCTATGTTTTGGAGCAAAAATAAGAACCAGAGGACCAATGGTCCTGTAAACGCTCACCTGAGTTTGAATATTATGGTATTTAACCCCAGTGCAGGGGCAAATGAAGCCCTTGGGCAACCCATGTTGACCTTGCCATAAACTTGGTCAAAGTCATCACAGGGTCATGATTTATATATACATTGTAGTACTTTAACCATGGATGCATCACACCAAGTTTCATTGAAATCAATCTATTGGTTTCAGAGAAGAAGATATTTGAAGGGTTTTTACCATATATGGGCATGGCGGCCATCTTGGTCATGTGACCTAGATTATTAATATACACATTGGTTCCCCAATCCTATAGATGCTTCACATAAAATTTGGCTTCAATTGGCCAAGTGGTTTCAGAGGAGAAGATGTTTGAATATTATGGTAATATTCATGTATGTTGCCCATGGGTGTGGGCATATGAGCCCTTAGGTCCATTTTTTTCAGAACCATTAATATTTAGTCCTACTACCCATTTCCTGCAAGATTTTCACCTCAAATGACTTTTTAACAGTTTTTCCCATTCCAATGCATTGGTGACCTATGTTGACCTTGTCGTAAAATAGGTCAAGGTCACCACAGGGTCATGATTTATATATACATTGTAGTACTTCAGCCATTGGTGCTTTATGCCAAGTTTCTTTGAAATCGGTCGACCAGATTCGGAGAAGATTTTTGACGGGTTTTTACCATATATGGGCATGGCAGCCATCTTGGTTATGTGCACTAGATAATTTATATATACATTAATTCCCCCATTCCATAGATGCTTCGCATAAAATTTGGCTTTGATTCGCCAAGTGGTTTCAGAGGAGAAGATGTTTGAATATTATGGAGATATATATATTGCATTGGGGTGGGGGCAGATGAGCCCCTGGGGTCCAATGTTTTTCAGAATGATTAATATTCAGACCTACTGCCCATTTCCTGCAAGACTTTCACTTTAAATGACATTTAAAAGGTTTCCCCATTCAAATGCATTGACGACCTATGTTGACCTTGCCGTAAAATAGGTCAAGGTCATCCTAAGGTCATTATTTATATACACATTGTGGACCTTGAGTCACTCATGCTACATGCCAAGTTTCAAGATCCTAGGCTTTTGGGTTCTGGAGAAGAAGATTTTTAAAGGTCTTTACCATATATGGGCATGGCGGCCATCTTGGTCATGTGACCTGTATTATTTATATACACATTGGTTCCCCCTTCCTATAGATGCTTCATATAAAATTTGGCTTTGATTGGCCAAGCGGTTTCAGAGGAGATGATGTTTGAATATTATGGAGATATACATGTATATTACCCCGGGGTGGGGGCATATGAGCCCCTGGGGTCCAATTTGTTTCAGAATCATAAATATTCAGCCCTACTGCCCATTTCCTGCAAGACTTTCACTTTAAATGACATTTTAAAAGTTTTCCCCATTCAAATGCATTGGCGACCTATGTTGACCTTGCCGTAAAATAGGTCAAGGTCATCCTAAGGTCATTATTTATATACACATTGTGGATCTTGAGTCACTTATGCTACATGCCAAGTTTCAAGATCCTAGGCTTTTGGGTTCTGGAGGAGAAGATTTTTAAAGGTTTTTACCATATATGGGCATTGCGGCCATCTTGGTCATGTGACCTGGATTATTTATATACACATTGGTTCCCCCTTCCTATAGATGCTTCATATAAAATTTGGCTTTGATTGGCCAAGTAGTTTCAGAGGAGAAGATCTTTGAAATTGTGGACGGACGGACGGACGGACGCCGGATCATGGCCATCCTATAAGCTCACCTTGTGAGCCTAACGGCTCAGGTGAGCTAAAAATAGGTATACCCCTGCATACCCCAGTTTTAATAAATAAAAGTGGGGTATAAGGGCCATTTAGGGGGTATACATTACATGGACATGTTATCGTGATGAAAGCAATGTCTTATAATGAGGCAAAATTTTACTTCCTTTTTCAGTATAAAAATTTTATCATAAATGCATGTTTACTTTGTGATAAAGATACTAGAAATCGGTAGCTAATCTACAAATTGATAACGTGTTTGAAAAGTTAAAAAAAATATTTTTATATTGTGCCATACTGTAAGAAAAAGTAAATGTAATTGATAAGGTGCTTATTTTTGCATAGTTGCCAATTGTAATTTAGTCATTTATTGTACATTGAAATAGTACTAATTTATGTCATTCATTACATTTGAGCCTGTGCATGAGAAAACCAACAATTTGGGTTACGACCATGTCCAACACAAACCAGGCTGTACAATCACATAAGATGGGTAGAGGCTGGAAAACTTAGATTTAGAAAGGAGAGGAATTGTACTATCCGTGTAGCGAAAACAAAGGCGCTGATCAGCTTCACAGTTACTGCGAAGCTGATCTGCGCCTTTGTTTTCGCCAATGCAAATTGTTGGTTTTCCCATGCGGTGGCTCAATTTTGTCCTAGTTGATAACAAGTATGCATATAAACTTTTTTATGACCCAAAAGGCACACTGTCTTGTGCAAATTTCTAAATTGAGCCTTCGCATGAGAAAACCAACAATTTGGGTTTCCTACCAGGTCCGACACAAACTGGCCTGTCCAGTCACAGAAGCAGGCTAGAAGCTTGAAATTTTGGGTTAAAGTAGAAGAGATATTGTTCTATCTTTGTAGCAAAAACAAAGGCGCTGATCAGCTGTGCAGTTACTGCACAGCTGATCTGTGCCTTTGTTTTTGCCTAAGCATGTTGTTTGTTTTCTCATGCAGTGACTCAAGTGTTGATTGACTGGTTTCGAATATTACAGTCTCTAAGTGCTAATCTTTGCATAATTTATTCTGATTGGTTAAAATCACTGAGCTTTAGAAAACTTGTTTTTGCAAATGAGAAAACAGAAAGGATTCGATCAGCTATGCTTTACACATGCAGCTGATCTAACATTTGAAATAGAATTTTTGTACTTTCTAAACCAAAATAAATATCAAACCTCTTACACCTTCTGTAACTGAACAGCCGTGTTTGTGTCGGATATGGTCAGAAACACCAAAGACAGATTTTCTCATGTCATCGCTTATATAATGTATTGTTTTGCGGTTTAAACTGTGTTCATTAGTAGTTTAAGTGTGATGTTAAAACTATGATTTCGACATACACATTTTTGTTCATATTTTTTTCTCAGGAGTTAATTGCTGTTATCACTATGGGTATATTTTTTCTTTTGACAATTTTTCTCTTTTTTTTTTTTTCTTTTTGATTATTGTTTTTTAATTATAAATAATTGTATATTTTAATCAAACTTATTCAAAGCTTAAATGTTCATAATGCCTAACATCAGGAAAACATGTCCATGCAATGCCCCCTCGAACCCCGCTTTTATATAGAAAAACTGGGGTTTACAGGGGTATATCTATTTTTCTTACTTTTGCTCCAAAACATAGATTGTGGGTACTCGTTAGAACCGCCTCGGTGAGGCGGTTCTAACGTGTACCCACAATCTATGTTTTGAGCAAAAATAACAAAAATATCAAACTTTTTCAGCTGAAAATTTTCAATTTTTAAAGCTCAAAAATCTATGTATATTGCATGGGCAAGTTTTCGAAATGTTAATCAAACTTCCGGTGTATTCAAAGGCTTCAAAGCTTTACTGTTCATAATGCCTAAGATAATATATTGTTCAATTCAGCAGTAAAGTGTTGTTTTTTACGCTGTATTATATTTTTGCAATATTTATTGTTACAGTATTTAATGTTATATTATTTAATGTTATAATAAATTTTGATTTAATATAATCCATTGATTTTATTTGAATCCAGATTTTCTAAAAACATGTGAACAACATGCAAAAAAAATATTTTAGTGTTTGTTGTTTGTGAAAAACTTAAGGTCATTTTCGAAACAGCTACAGTTTAAATATCAAAATGGAGTATTAGTGGTGAAGACGCACTGTCTGAGAATGATACATGTACTAAATTTTAAGTTTTGTAAATTCATACTTTAAAAGCAATATACACACAAGTTGTTTTGTCAATTTGAGTGAAGATTTTAACTGTCATGACTGTTAAAATTGTTAGATCAATGGTAAAGTTTCTTAGAATATCAAAAACTAGTCTCATCAGGAAAACATGTCCGTGTAATGTATACCCCCTTGAACCCCACTTTTATATAGCAAAACTGGGGTATGCAGGGGTATACCTATTTTTCTTATTTTTGCTCCAAAACATAGATTGTGGGTACTCGTTAGAACCGCCTGGGTGAGGCGGTTCTAACTTGTACCCACAATCTATGTTTTGAGCAAAAATAAGAAAAATATCAAACTATTTCGGTTGAAAATTTTCAATTTTTAAAGCTCGAAAATTCTCTGTTTATTGCATGGGCAAGTTTTCGTAATGACTAGTCTGCACTGATACAACCAGTTGGCAATTCAGGAGTTGGAATTGACTGCTTAAATTTTCTTTCAATTTTCTTGTTGTTTTTTTGAAGGTGAGAATATAATTAAAGCCCTTTTAAAAACTTTGAAATCTCTACTATCAGAGTCTAAGCAATGAATACTTATGTGACTGTAGTCTAAGCAATGATTCGCCGTGGATATTCACTTCCGTTGAAATCTCTACTATTTAGTCTAAGGAATGATACTCTGTGACTAGAATGTTCACTACTATAGTGTAAGCAATGATTCGCCGTGGCTATTCACTACCCTATATGCAATACAATGATCGTCGACTGTCCTCCCGGCGATTCTCTCTACCACTATATGACGATTTCGAGGATTTTGATGATAGAATACCATGTAAGTTGACATGTTTTGTTCTTTGACATCTTAATGAATCAGTCATAGTAAATACTGTAAATTTGGAAATCTTTGCGAGAACTTGACCGTTCCAAGGCGGTACTGCTGTTGTGGTTCACATTTATCAAATTTATCTAATTATGAGTTTCATGTTGCATGACTTTGTGGCCACCCGAATTTAATTTGGCTGTTCACTTAGCCCTCTGCATTTTACTTTTTCTGTCCAAGCTAGCACTGTGACCACCTTACTTCAATAGCTGCTCACCCTGCTTTCCGTTATACATGTTACATGTTGGTACCTATATCATATATTTTCTTATCATGATTTACCTTATTTCATGTTTATATCTGTGTATAAATGAACCACTGCAGAAGCTGAGGGTGAGGTTAGGATCCTGTAAAATCGGTTTAAGCCCGCCAGTAACTTTGTGTTACTGATCGTTCCAAGGCGATACTTCTGTGGTGGTTCTTTTTGTTTTATGTCTTGGTGTTTAAAATTTTTTTGTGCTGTTGGCGCTCTATGTATGTTTTCGTATTTTTAATTAAGTTAAGGTAACTGAGTGGCCACCTATTTGGAAAATAGCTGCTCATTCGGCTTCCGATATGTTTCATGGTATAAGTGCCTGGTTTTTTCCCACCTCGGTTTTTGGAGTGGGAATATTTTTCTGATTGCTCCTTTTCCTGATCTTTGCCTACTTGTACCTTTTAATTTTTGCTAATATTCACGAATTCATTGCCTGGTGCAAGTTCTCGCAAATAAAGAATTACTATAAGCTTTATAGACTGCACTAGTACTCGCGAATTCAAGAACTCGCTAATAATTTGGAAATCAAAAATTCGTGAAATAAAATTCTCACAAAAAATTTCTGAACATACAGTATCGTCCCCCTCATGGCCGGGAATGGTTAGCCAGGCTTTACATTAGAGTTTTGAATTCACCTTTGCTCTAGCTGGGGGAAATTGGGGGTTGTCCGAATCTCAACCAAAAATTGACCATGAATATGCCTGCCAGGATTTGAGCTTGGGGGTTTGCAGAACCATGATGGCATATATTACGAAAATTTGCCCATGCAATATACAGAGATTTTTTAAGTTTTAAAAATCGAAAAATTTCAGCTGAAAATTTTTTATATTTTTCTTATTTTTGCTCAAAACATAGATTGTGGGTACACGTTAGAACCGCCTCGCCAAGGCTGTTCTAACGAGTACCCACAATCTATGTTTTGGAGCAAAAATGAGAAGAATAGGTGTACCCCTACATACCCCAGTTTTACTATATAAAAGTGGGGTTTGAGGGGGTATACATTACACGGACATGTTTTCCTGATGTACCGGGGCTATTCCTTGCCCTGAGGGGGGCATTGTTACATATGACTGGTGCTTTACATGTTGGATGCTATTTGTAGTTTGACATTTGTGGTATTTTTGCATTTATTTTCATTTCATCAAATGAGAACCTTATTGTTTCATGCATTTTTGTTACTTTTTGTTACCCGGTACTCTTGTTATAATTTAAATTCTGTAACTCAACTTATTTTTTAGCTTTTAGAATTTACGCTTTTTGTTGCAAAGCGTATTAAGCTGTGATATAATTTTGTGTATTGCAGAACTGCGAAATGGATGTGTTGTATTTTGAAATTGTCCCGAAATTGCACTTAGATTTCAGAAAACATTTCAGGATACTGCCGTCAGATTGAAAAGTAAAATAGTATTAATAAAATTGATACATGTACCTTTTTTCGTTGCTTGAGAATTAACATTAACCTTTTTATTGTTTGAGAATGCTCGTTATATTATTGTATTGCTTTGCCTTAGTTAATTTGGTTGTTTGAATTTTTACCTGACCAGATTTTGTATGTTTTTTGTCATTACGAAAACATGACCATGTAATATACAAAGATTTTTAAAGTTGTAAAAAATGAAAATTTTCAGAAGAAAAATTTAGATATTTTTATTATTTTTGCTCAAAACATAGATTGTGGGTACTCGTAAGAACCGCCTCGACGAGGCGGTTCTAACGAGTACCCATAATCTATGTTTTTGGAGCAAAAATAAGAAAAATAGGTATACCCCTCCATACCCCAGTTTTGCTATATAAAAGTGGGGTATAAGGGGGTATACATTGCACGGACATGTTTTCCTGATGGTTAATTTGGTTGTTTGAATTTACCTGACCAGATTTTGTATGTTTTTTGTATTGTATTGTTTGTAGTTTGGAAAAGTTTAAATGAGCAGCGACGCGAGAAAACCAATCTTCGGGATTTCCGACCAGGTCCGACACAAACCAGCCTGTACAGTCACAGAAGCAGGCTAGAGCTTGAAATTTCGGATTAAAGAATAAGAGGAATTGTACTATCCGTGTAGCGAAAACAAAGGCGCTGATCAGCTTCGCAGTTACTGCGAAGCTGATCTGCGCCTTTGTTTTCGCATAGGCAAAAATCTGGTTTTCTCACGACGCGGCTCAAATGGTTATTCAGGCCTCGTCACACATTAGCGAAAATCTCTCGAAGCTGACTTCCATTTAATTGCAAAAAATGCTTTCTCTTTATTTGATTTATTGCTTTACATCCCAGTCAATAGCCATGGTCATGTCGGGATGTTAGCATACATGTGATACACCTGAGATGCCAAATAGGGAGATTTCCCTTACCAAATTGGGAGAATGATTAAACAAAGAAGGAATTTCTTGATTTGAAATAGGGAGATCCAAAATTCCAAATAGGGAGATGTATATGATATATAGGGAAATTCTGAAATTCCAAATAGGGAGATTTTGTCAAAAATAGGGAGTTCCCTCCGGAGTAGGGAGATATCAGAGGTATGGATGTTAGCCATTGAAAGGGACGTAAAGCAATAAATCAAACGAACAAGATTGCATTGAGGGATTTTCGCTTACGTGTGACAAGGCCTTAATGCATGAATATGATCATAGGGGCCTGTATCATAATATTTGTAAGAGTTTTTCCGGAATGTGTAAGCCCACAAGAGATTTCGAGATCTGTCATATGTATAAAGGGACTTTACTCAGATCCCTAAATCTTAAAAGATATACCGTATTCGTTCTAATTAGCGCACATGCTCCAATAAGCGCACACCATGGTCGTTTCCGAAAATCATGTGCATAAGCGCACAATGCTTGACAGGCATAATGGTATTTTATACATATTTTACACATTTTTACTGCATTAACTGCATTAAGACTTAAGTTTAGATGACCAAACACTGTTTTGCAACGATTGGAACACTTTATTGACATCGACATTGGTAGATTGGACATGGTAGTTTCGGCACTTTACTCGGTTGTTTCCGCCTTTATAGTGTGCGCTTATTAGAACGATATTTTGTTACCTTAACCTTAAAGTATTTTGAAAAGTTAAGCGCACTGTGCGCTAATTAGAACGAATACGGTATTTGTAAATATTTGTACAGGCCACTGTGAATATGATGTTGATAATGTTGAATAATAGCTTTGCTGAATTATTGCTTAAGCATTCATTACGAAAACTTGCCCATGTAATATATGGAGAATTTTTTTAGTAGCAAAAATTGAAAATTTCATCAGAAAATTTTCGATATTTTTCTTATTTTTGCTCAAAACATAGATTGTGGGTACACGTTAGAACCGCCTCGCCGAGGCGGTTCTAACGAGTACCCACAATCTATGTTTTGGAGCAAAAATAAGAAAAATAGGTATACCCCTGCAAACCCCAGTTTTAATATATAAAAGTGGGGTTTAAGGGGGTATTCATTGCACTGACATGTTTTCCTGATGTTAATTTTATTGGAAAAAATGGCTGTTTTGCCTGTTTTACGATTGTTTAGAGCATGCAGTTTAAAAAGCATATTTTAGCTGATATACTTTTTCATCATTCAAGAAGATACGAGTTTATCTCAATAGTTTAAGCCAGAGTTTTTTTATTACTTGGTTCTCGGGAATTTCAGGTAAAGTACATTGTAGGAGGAGGAAATAAAAATAAAAGAGAGGAAAATGCTGAGTCGATCAAAATAAAAGAATTTTTAATTTGTAATATCTGCCAGATATGTATGCATAATTTGCTTTAATAAATATGCATGTTGCAATAAAATTAAAATTTAAAAAGCTAATTTTATTTTCTGGGAGGGCCTAAAATTGTTGAGTAGGCTCTCCCGAGAACCAGCAAATGAAAAAAAAATCTGGCCTTACTGATATGTTATGAATGTTTGACAATGATTAATATTAAGGTGGAAATGATGATGCAGAAGTCAGTCTTTATTCCTGCGCTCCTTTCACAGTAATAAGCCAATGATACACTAAGCATAAGCCTTGGACATGTATGTCTTACAAGCATTTTAGCCTTTAATGGTATTTGGACCATTTCTGAATATCACTTGTTTGACCTACAAATACATTTAAATATAAGTCTGACTCACGTTTGAAATTTCTATTTAATGTAAGTCAAGTATAAGCTTTTTTCACATTCAAAATACATGTACCGTATCTAGATTAAAATTAGATGAACCTATATGTTCTCTGTTTTTAACAATATATTTTTGAAATATTTTCAGGCAACTGGGGCCGATCGCAGACATCATTTGCCTCTGTTCTCCATGGAATGAAATTTATCCACTCGGCACAGTCAGAAGTGGAATCCCACCGCCCTAAACCCACGGATAAAAATAGCAACAATATCAAGGACATTTCTCAGATCAATAGTGTCCTTGACCTTCCAAACAGGTTATACCTGGCAAGTCAAGGTTACTATGGCAACGAATACATGGATAAGGATAGGGGCATGCAAGAAAAAGAAAAGGAAGAAAACAAAGGGACTCCAAAACCTGTGAATGCGGCTCAGAGACGGAAGCAGTTTCTACAGAGTAGTAAGAGTAAGAATTGGTCGCTGACGTCGGAGCCGGAGGACGATGTCTCGTTCACGGATAGCAGCTCAGGGAGCGTTGATCACGGACTTTTACTGAGAAGTTTCAGTGAAGGTTTGAGTATTGGTTCGGAGTCTTCAATGGAGGAAGGCGAGTTGTTTGGTGAAGACGATAGACGGAATTCAATCAGTAACTTGAGGCGACAGTATCAAGAAACAATACGTCAAAGTATTGATAGGGAATTCCCAGTGTTCAGTGGACCAAATAAAAGCCCTGTATCTTCAGAAACTCTGCTTGAAAAAGATAAAACTGACACTGTAAGTGAAAGACGTAAGCGAGAAGTGGATCGTTTAATGGCGTCGCTGGAGGACGATGGTGATTATTTTGCTCAGTCTCGACAATCTAGTATCAAAGAAGTTGAGACAATTAAGCAAAAACATCAGCCTTCCAAAGATTCCACACTCACTTCTCCAATGACGCCAAAAACTTTTAATTTTTCATTTGAAAAAGATGATGGACACCATTTTCAGTTTTCAACACCAGTTAATCCATCTGATCTAAAGCAAAAACAAGAAATAAGTATTATTGTTGAGGACGAGACTGATTCAAAATCAAACGAAATGTCAGACTTGGACAGTGAATCGGACATCAGTGAAGGGGAAATAATCAAGGATGTTAAGACAAATACTTTAGGATTATCCCCCTTGGCTCTGATGAAAGTCAGATCTGATTCCTCCCATACTTTAGTATCTCAGGACAGTAACTTTGACACGGATTCGCTCAGCGGGGACCTGACCCCGCGGCCCGGGGACGTGAGTCCACAGATTCTTGAAAACTCAGACATTTTCATCAATGAGAAACAAAGTGGTGAAAGTCTTTCTGAATCTGCAAGCTCTTCAGGGACCCTGAACACCGTGCTTCCCTGTGATAGAGATCAGGAGGAGAGGTCAAGGTCATCCACTCAGGTTTCCATGACAACAGAAGAATCAGATCAAGGTGACCGTCTGAAGCCAACACTTGTACATATGCCACAGGAATCTTTTGAGCTGGAAGAGGTAATAGTATTTTGATTTGACCGGGCACAATAGCTCATTTGTTGCTTGTCCGACTCATTTATAATGGTAACAATTTTAATATAGCCACAGGAGATGGCTAGATGTTTGAAAATTTGTACTGTCTTGGTAGAGAAAACAAAGACTGATCCACTTTGCAATAACTGGGCTGCTCATCTGCTCTTACTTAAGGTTCCACAAATCAACTGAATATATATATATTCACTTTGCATTTTGGCTTTTGACCTCTTGTACTACAACTTGCTAGCATAGAAAAAAAAAACTATACGGCTGATGGAATGACATATTAGACACGTGCTTAAGACAAATTACAAACAATTTGTCAGTATATAAGATCATTCTATTAAAACATTCATTATCCTGATTGCAGTCATTCAACTTTTTGATAGTTGATGCTTGATGACTTTCGTCACACTTTAACAGTAACACTGGAGCACAAGAATGCATGTCTTTAGGTTTCCCAATCTGAGATTTAACACAAACCAAGCTGTAGATGGTTAATGGTTTGAAATACTAGTCATCTACCTGCCGAGTCTTCTGGCAGGCTTTCTGAAATGACCTTGGCTGTTAGCTTTGACATTTTTATAGTGTGATAATAAAAAACATACTGTAATTGAACATTTTTGTCACTATGAAATTTCACAACTTTTCACAGTTTTACAGGGATTTATTAATTAACTTACTAGTATATAGTACTTATACAGAGAATTTGGTCTGTGTCATACTGGTGATGTTTCTTATTCCGTAAAGTCTATACTGGATTTCACCTCGACCTAATACAGCTGACCACGCACTAATACGGTTGACCTCGTATCTATATGGATTGACCTGCTATCTATATGGAAATCCCTACACCTGATTGGTCAAAATTCACGTGCAAGGTCATGCGCCGCGTTGAATGTGTTGAAACAAAAACAATGGCGGCGATTCAGCCGATCGAGTAAAATAGTGAACAAACAAGCAAAAATCATGTCAGCATCTTTGAAAAGAGTGTCAGATATGGGCGGTAAGAATGGCGAAGGTATGCTTGAGGTGCTAACGGATGATATGGGTCGATATGGACTTTTGACAGTTAATTAACAAAAATCTCATTAATCAAGTTATTTCGTATTGGAACAGTTACAGGTCCTCGGTCAGCTGTATTGGACCTCGGCCTTCGGCTTACCTCGGACCTGTAACTGGTCCAATACGAAATAACTTGATTAATAACATTATTAGCTCACCTGAGCCGAAGGCTCACAAGGTGAGCTAATAGGATGGCCATGATCCGGCGTCCGTCCGTCGTCGTCCGTCGTCGTCCGTCGTCGTCCACAATTTCAAAAATCTTCTTCTCTGAAACCGCTTGGCCGATCTAGTTGAAATTTTATGTGGAGCCTCCTTGGGTAGTGGCATTTCAAGTTTGATCGCGAAATCCAGGTCACATGACCAAGATGGCCGCCTCACCCATATATGTTAAAAACCGCTCAAAAATCTTCTTCTCCAGAACCGGTGGGCCGATTTCCTCTAAACTTGGTATGTAGCATCGGGGACTTAAGCCCATCATAGTTTGACAAAATGATGACCCTTGGAAGACCTTGACCTATTTTACGGCAAGGTCAAATTTGGAAACATAGGCTTTTACATGGGAAAAAGTGAAAACTATGGATTTTTTGAAAACTATTGCAGCCTGAGGCCTGAAAAGTGGTAGATGCAAACAACTAATGGAGTAGATGAAGGTATGTGATTAATTTAGGTCAAGGTCATCTCTTGACCTTGGCCAGTCTGTCGTCCATACACACTTTTCAAAGATCTTCTTCTCTGAAATTGCTGGGCCAATCAAAGTGAAATTTTATGTGGAGCATCCATGGGTAGGGGAGACGAAAGTTTGATCGCGAAATCCAGGTCACATGACCAAGATGGCCGCCACGCCCATATATGGTAAAAACCACTCAAAAATCTTCTTCTCCAGAACCGGCAGGCCGATTTTCATGAAATTTGGTATGTAGCATTTGGGACTCCAGCCCATCATAGTTTGATAAAATGATGACCCTAGGATGACCTTGACTTATTTTACGGCAAGGTCAATTTTGGAAACATAGGCTTTTACATGTGAAAAAGTGAAAACTATGGATTTTTTGAAAACTATTGCAGCCTGATGCCTGAAAAGTGGTGGATGCAAACAACTAATGGAGTAGATGAAGGTATATGATTAATTTAGGTCAAGGTCATCTCTTGACCTTGGCCAGTCTGTCGTCCATACACACTTTTCACAGATCTTCTTCTCTGAAACTGCTGGGCCAATCAAAGTGAAATTTTATGTGGAGCATCCATGGGTAGGGGAGACGAAAGTTTGATCGTGAAATCCAGGTCACATGACCAAGATGGCTGCCACGCCCATATATGGTAAAACCACTCAAAAATCTTCTTCTCCAGAACCGGCAGGCCAATTTTCGCGAAAGTTTGTATGTAGCATTTTGGACTCCAGCCCATCATAGTTTGATCAAATGCTGACCATAGGATGACCTTGACCTATTTTGGGGCAAGGTCAATTTTGGAAACATAGGCTTTTTCATGGGAAAAGGCGAAAACAATGGATATTTTGGAAACTGTTGCAGTCTGAGACCTGAAAGTTGCTAGATGCAGACAACTGATGGAGTCAATGAAGGTAAGTAATTAATGATGGCCAAGGTCATTTCTTGACCTTGACCCAAGGTCATTTGAATATCAAAATTAAAATTATAGTTTTCTCAGAAATCACTGGGTTTGGAAACTATTGCAGCCTGAGACCTGAATCTTTGCAGATGCAGACAACTTATGAATTCAATAAAGGTGTGTGAGTATTCAAGGTCAAGGTCATTTCATGATGACTTAATACTCCAGGATCAGGCTTCAGGTGAGCGTTCTCAGGACCATTGGTCCTCTGGTATTATTTTTGAGGATAGCATAACCTACTAGATTTAGTGTAGTGTACATCATGTCAGAAAAGGCACTTTTGCAGCACTTTATTATTACTTTTTTGTGAACTATTCTTCTTGTGAAAATTGCAAAACCAAATCATTCATAAAGATTTATTGGTTTACAGTTATATCTTGTGAATCGGTAAAAGGCTCTATTATTTCCAATGTAACATCATGAAAACATGTCCGTATAATGTATACCCCCTTGAACCCCGCTTTTATATAGCAAAACTGGGGTATGCAGGGGTATACCTATTTTTCTTATTGTTGTTCCAAAACATAGATTGTGGGTACCGGTTAGAACCGCCTCGCCGAGGCTGTTCTAACGTGTACCCACAATCTATGTTTTGAGCAAAAATAAGAAAAATATCAAAAATTTTCAGTTGAAAATTCTCAATTTTTACACCTGAAAAAATTCTCTGTATATTGTATTGGCAAGTTTTCGTAATGTGTTTCAGATACTGAGTGCCGACAATGGTGTAGATGGAGTCTCCAGCTACTCTAGACCGCCAGGCAGGAGGGGTGTGATAGAGAAGAGTGCCAGTACCCACTCGGACAGTTCAGGGTTTGCTGACCTTGACCTTGAGTCTGCCGGGGAACCAGTCCACAGTAATCTTGACCTTCAGCAGGTTGGTACCCAACAAGCACATGACGTCAGAATGACGTCAGATCGACGTTGATGCATGACGTCGCATTGACGTTGATATGACGTCATTTTGATGTCATGTGCCCACTGGGATATATTAGACTAAGTGTCCAAAAATTTAAGCCAGAAAGGTCATTACACATAGGGGAAACCATCTGAAGCAGGTTAAGATGTAAAGGAAGAAAGAACTACATGCAAAGTACATATATTTGCCTGGCAATTGAACTTTCTTGAAAAATAAAAAGTTTGAAGTTGGACATGTTGGGAGGAATTTTTGATCTTCACAACAGATAGAAGAAAAGTTATAAGAATACAAGAAGTAGCTGAACTAATCGGCCCTCTGAGATCACAATATTGTTCAGAGATTAAAATGGTGCTATTTTCCCTTTTGCTGTCCTAAATAGCAGCATAGACAACATTGAATTGCATTCTTCATTGTAAATAACATGCGAATTCAGAATATAGTATGTAAAATTGAATAATCAATGCCAGATGCAAAAATCTTTATTTTTCATAATGATTTACAAACGAAATGTTACATCAAGATTTGTGCTTGCAATTGTTGCTATATTCATGTGCCAATATATAATGATGTGTATTGTATAGTATTAGCCTTTAGCATGCTCAGCAATATGATGAAATCAAGTAGCTTTTGATGAAATCCATATCGCATCCCACTGACGTTTTTTCCATTTTTTTCCCCATGTTTTGTTAATTTTTGAGCCACAAAAAAGACTGAATAATTTCAACAACCAATTAAAGTAAACAAATCTACTTTCAATTTAGAAAGTCTTCGTTGTGCCGATTTCTAGCATCAAAAATAATCATACATACTGTTATTATGTCATATTTAGGGTGTAAATGCACACAACTTTTAGCTCACCTGAGCCGAAGGCTCACAAGGTGAGCTTATAGTACAGTAGTCGAGCCGGCGTCCGTCCGTGCGTCCGTCCGTCTGTCCGTGCGTCCGTTCACATTTTCAAACTCAAATATCTCTAAGACAACATGGCCGATCATAATCAAATTTTATCTAAAGCATCATTGAGGAGGGGAAAAGGTTGTATTAGGTTTTGGGCCAGGTCGGATCAGAACTCTGGTTTCCATGGCAACGGATAGCTCCCATAGACTTACAATGGGAAAAACATATAAAAATCTTCTTCTCTGAAACCACAAGGCCAAGAGCTTTCATATTTTGTGTGTAGCAATGTCTAGTGGTCCTCTTCATAAATTCTGCCAATCATGCCCCTGGGGTCCATACGGGCCCCGCCCCGGGGGCATCATGGGCAAAATAAAAAAAATCTTCTTCTCTGAAACCACAAGGCCCAGAGCTTTCATATTTTGTATGTAGCAATGTTTAGTGGTCCTCTATATAAATCCTACCAATTAGTCCCCTGGGGTCAAAAATGGCCCCACCCCGGGGGTCGTTAGCTCCCATAGACTTACAATGGGAAAAACATAAAAAAATCTTCTCCGAAACCACAAGGCCCAGAGCTTTCATATTTTGTCAGTAGCAATGTATAGTGGTCCTCTTTATAAATCCTGCCAACCGTGCGCCTGGGGTCCATATGGGCCCCGCCCCAGGGGGGTCATGGGTAAAACATAAAAAAATCTTCTTCTCCAAAACCACAAGGCCCAGAGCTTTCATATTTTGTGTGTAGCAATATATAGTGTTCCTCTTTATAAATCCTGCCAACTGTGCCCCTGTGGTCCATACGGGCCCCCGCCCCAGGGGCGTCATGATGAAAATATAAAAAAAATCTTCTTTTCTGAAACCACAAGGCCCAGAGCTCTCATATTTTGTGTGTAGCAATATTTAGTGGTCCTCTATATAAATCCTGCCAATCATGCCCCTGGGGTCAAAAATGGCCCCGCCCCGGGGGTCATTAGCTCCCATAGACTTACAATGGGAAAAACATAAAAAAATCTTCTTCTCCGAAACCACAAGGCCCAGAGCTTTCATATTTTGTGTGTAGCAATGTATAATGGTCCTCTTTATAAATCCTGCCTACCGTGCCCCTGGGGTCCATACGGGCCCCGCCCCGGGGGTGTCATGGGAAAAAAATAAAAAAATCTTCTTCTCCAAAACCACAAGGCCCAAAGCTTTCATATTTTGTATGTAGCAATTTTTAGTAGTCCTCTATATAAATCCTGCCAATCATGCCCCTGGGGTCAAAAATGACCACGCCCCGGGGGTCATTAGCTCCCATAGACTTACAAAGGGAAAAACACCAAAAGTCTTCTTCTCCAAAACCACAAGGCCCAGAGCTTTCATATTTTGTCAGTAGCAATGTATAATGGTCCTCTTTATAAATCCTGCCAACTGTGCCCATGGGGTCATGGGTAAAACATAAAAAAATCTTCTTCTCTGAAACCACAAGGCCCTGAGAGCTTTCATATTTTGTTTGTAGCATATAGTGATCCTCTTTATAAATCCTGCCAACAGTGCCCCTGTGGTCCACACGGGCCCCGCCCCGGGGGCGTCATGGGAAAAACATAAAAAAATCTTCTTCTCCAAAACCACAAGGCCCAGAGCTTTCATATTTTGTTTGTAGCAATGTATAGTGTTCCTCTTTATAAATCCTGCCAACGGTGCCCCTGGGGTCTATACAGGCCACGCCCCAGGCATGTCATTATCTACCATAGACTTATAATGGAAATATATGAAAAAATCTTCTCTGCAACAGCATGACACAAAGCTTGTATATTTGATATACAACATTGCCATGTGGAGCTCTACATAAATCCTGCCAATCTTGCCCCTGGGGTCAAATATGGCCCAACCCCGGGGGTCATTATAGGACCCTGACCTTGTTAGGTGATTTTTTTCAAGTGAACCAAAATGGCAGAAAAGAGGATACACAATCCAGACAAAAGCTCTTCTGCTGATGTAAGTAGGGTTTCAAGGTCACATGACCAAGATGGCCATCATACCCATATATGGTAAAACCCCCAACTACTTTGTCTAGTGACTGTACTTGTTGGCTCTCAGGTGAGCGATCGTTGCCCCTGGGCTACTTGTTTTTCCATTTACCAGCGGAAAAAGTGCTGTAAATGTATTTCTAATGCAAAAATAACGAAAATCCGACCAAAATCCGCAAAAAAATTGGTCCCCATATCCATAGACGCCATTGTTGTTTATGCGCAATCTGTCTGCACACAGCTCAATTTAATATTCATAGTAGGCAGTGGTCAAAAACTGCGGGAAATTTGAAAGCAGTTTCTTGGTGACCACAGTAGCCTGTATTTGGCGCAGATACATATTTCAAGGGCGATGGCAGTCACCTACAGCATGCTAAAGGTTAAATTGCATTGTGCATATTGTATCGGATGACAGCTGTTATCGTCTCAGCATCTGGAAGCTTTGTTTCCTGAGAAATCATTTACAAGGTTGTTTAATAAATAAGCTTTCATTATTTTAGGACTTTGCTGGTAAAGAAAAAAACATAATTTAGTTGGGAATAAACTTGCGGTAATTTAATTTGATACTAACAATAACAGAAGTAAGGGGGCAGTGTAGCAAACGTGATATCTCCCTATTTCGGACGGATCTCCCTATTTTTGAGCAAATCTCCCCATATGGAATTTCATAATTTCCCTTTATAACTTATATACATCTCCCTATTTCAAATTTTAGATCTCCCTATTTGAAATCAAGAATTTCCTTCATTGTTTAATCATTCTCCCTATTTCAAAAAGTAAATCTTACTATTTGGCATCTCAGATGTATCACATGTATGGTGTAGGTCAGGTCCTTTTATTTTGTGAATTTGAAAAGATTTTGTTTTGCAAGATGTAGCTAAACACTGTCTATATACATTTGGAAACAGCTTTGAAGATCTTTTCTGAAATATCAGTTACGTCCACCTAACTGCATATTGCAATTTTTTTTTTATCAGTGGCTGATTTAGAGGGGGTTCGGGTGGTACGCTTGAACCCCACTCTGGGACCAAATCATTTCAATTTCATGGAGAAATTTATGGAAAATCATGTAAAATGTTAAAAACGAGCCCATTCTTGATGGATATGAACCCCCCTTCCAGCAATCCTGGATCCGCGTCTGTGGATTCATTCATACTTTGGAAATTAGTTCCAAATTCTGCAAGCAACTAGTTTCCAACACAGGCATTAAGAAAACATGCTCATGCAATATACAGAGATTTTTAAAGTTGTAAATAATGAAACTTTTCAGTAGCAAAATTTTGATATTTTTCTTATTTTTGCTCAAAACATTGATTGTGGGTACATGTTAGAACCGCCTTGACGAGGCGGTTCTAACGAGTACCCATAATCTATGTTTTGGAGCAAAAATAAGAAAAATAGGTATGCCCCTGCATACCCCAGTTTTTCTATGTAAAAGTTGGGTTTGTGGGGGTACACATTTCAGGGACATGTTTTCCTGATGGACTGGTGTCTACTGTCATAGAAGAAAGTTAGAGTGTTGAGGCTTTAGAAGTGGGGTTGTTACTATCAGTGATGTGAACACAGATTAGATGGGCGGATTTGCATCTAGAAGTAGAAAAAAAAAATCTTCATAAAAACAATCTATGCTGCTCCCCTTAATTAAGTGATTGCTTACTGACTGGTTTTATTGAAAAGAATCATTAGCTCTTATCTCACAATTTTAACAGAGATTTTATTTTTGATCGTGACACTTTGTTTATTTGTACCTGGACTCAATATTATATTATGTCCAAGGTTTCATACTCAATTACGTCCTTGTGGTGGTACCATGGATTAAGCCCGTTTGGCCCAGCATGACGTAAAATTGCCACTCTTTACTACTACTACTACTTTCATACTTATTTATTAATGCAAAATGATTTACTGCAATTTAAAGACAACCTTACTCAGCTTTTTAGTTAAATTTCAGATGCTAACACTGAACTCTTTTTGCATTATAACACAAATAATAGCTTAAAATTACTGACTTTGTAGTTTTCATCTCACATTCTACTTAATATTTTAATGTTTTGTTGTTGTTGTTTTTTTATGTTCATTTATAATCATTAATAATGACGAAATTTGTTGATCTTCACTTGGTAACCATTTTTATTCTCACCTGTACTAGTAAACAGACTAAACTTTGATTATAAGTCCTCTGGTTTGTAAGCTGCATGGTAGATTTTTATCAATATTGCATTTCGGAAATATGATTGTTGCATTAGACTTGGTTTGGTCAATACTCTTCTATTCTGTTTGAATCTAAGGCCATCCTTAAATAATTCTTTGTTTGCTGTGCTCATGCCCATCAATTTCAGAACGGGTAGGTAGACTGGTGCTATTACACTTGCGCACATATTTCAGAAATTTCGTTTGCGCACAGTTTTCATTTGCGCACAGAAATGTATATCATTTGCGCACAGTTTTACTGTTACATTTGCGCACATGTTTTTACGCCTCTTCCTTGCAATTGGCCAGCTGCTGGTATTTTATTTAATCAAGGTATACGACAAACAAAGTATCATCACTGTTACCCTTGTTCACCGGCCTGGGTGTGAAGAGTTTCAGGTGTTGCAGCCCTAGACTCTTCTTCCACATGGTCATGTTCGAATCTCCCTCAAAGAATATTGTATCATTTAGCTGGGTTTGCAAGTTTTCTTTATGCATCTCCACAAGTGTACCGTCTTACCTGAATCTAAAACCTTCATATAAAATTCTTCGTTTTCCAGGATTTGTTTTAAAATGTTCCATTTGGCTTGTCTATACAGACCCGCGAGCGCAAACAAGCCATTTACCGGAGAAAATTTGATGTGCGCAAATGTAACATTTACCTGGGGAAATTGTGTGCGCAAATGAAAACGTTTACCTGGGAAAATTGTGTGTGCAGATGAACCACATTCTTTCAAAAATGTGCGCAAATGTGCTGCCACCGGTAGACCTCCAGAGCATTTTTTGTGGTTGTCTTTGTTGTTGGTAAACTAGAAAAAAAAAAAAAAAAACACTTTTGCTTTACATGAATATGGTTAAAAATATGTTTAAAGAGAATTTATTGTTTAAATATTGTTTGAAACAAAGTTAGGAAGCTTTGATTTGAACACTTATCTGAAACTGAACCATTGTTTTTAGTTTTTTTTTTTTTTTTTTTTTTTTTGTTTTTTTTTTTTTTTGTTTTTTTTTTTTAACAAAAAAAAAAAAAAATCATTTCCCCAGAGTGGCCATAAATTTTTAGGGTAGGGTCAATTTTGATGGGTAGGTAAGAGCACAGCAAACCACCATTTTTTATGGTCGGCCTAAAAGTGTTTCTTTATTATACTGCATTGAGCTTAAACAAAGTGGAATCACATTTAACATCACTTAGTGTTATATTTACAAGTTTTCATGACTTTATTTCACTGAGGAGTGATTCAGATTTGGTGTCACTGCTTGTGATTTTCAAAATGTAAAGAGTCATTTCAGACTATTTTTGGGGCAGCATGCTGTTGGTATGAATGATATAAATTACAAGTTTGCTTTGGCATACCATAATGTGTGAAACAAAACACAAGAAATGATTAAAGACTCAGGGATGAAAGTTTTAAAAAAAGGCCAGTGTTTGATTATTTAGCTTAAACAGTCAATATTTGAATGTCTGGTAGCAGACTTACAGACCCTCATTTGATAAAAATACTATTCCTCCACTAAAATAGATTTGGTCTTTTGCAGGATAACCTGACAATGGATGCTGCTAGATTGGGATCCAGTGCTAAAAATAGACATGATAAGACCATGACAGTTCCACCATTACATCTCCATGACAACAGAAACACCCAGGATGCATTGCATCTACTTCTTGTATCCAAGAGAAAGCAGACGGACTCTAGATTTAAACCTAATCAAACTTCTGTGATAAATAATGATAAAAATAAAAATTTCCATGTGTGTTCAATCCGACAAAAGTTATCGCCGAGCAAATCTGATGTTCCGTCTTTAACTTCCATTTCGTATAGGACCACAGATAGTGAGCCAGACAATAAATCATTAGTTTATACCTTGAGTGTACCTTACAAAGGTGAAAGTTCAAGGTCACTGAGTGATTTAAGGTCAAGTTCAGGTCATCAAGGTCATAGAAGGTTACCAAAGAGAAAATTTGTTTCAACTATGAATATTAATGTGACTACGAAAAATAGCCAGGATGGGACCAATAAACATAGTGTTTTCTCAAGTGAAGGTCATACTAAATATCATGAACTAAATGACCTTGAACCTTTAGACGCATATTCATATGACACAGACTTTGGCAGGACCAATGATAGTCATTCGCGAATTCAAAATTTATCAGATTTGAATACATATCCAAGGCAGAGTGCTAAAAATAGACATGATGGTGACATTGACTTGTTGCCTAGCAACAGGACGAGGTCAAATTTTGCTCAAAATGGAATAAGCTTAAAACAGAGACTGAATTATGAAAAGAAATCGAAAAAAGTTTTGGCATCGGCCAAGAGACAGATGGTTGACTGGTTGCTTAGCAACCAAAGACTAAATACCGAAAGCCAACATTCCGAGCCTCTTGGGCAGTTTGCACACCCTCTAAGTATGTCTACGCCAAGCTTAAAAATGAAACAAACTCATAACAAGCATTTGTTAAGTAGTAGAAACAGTTTGGAAAGGCATAGTTTTGATTCCCGTGAATTTAGGTCGGATGTCCCACAATCTGTTTTAATTGAAAGGAACAAATATGAGAGGAAAAGTTTTGACTCGGAAGATCTGTTAAATGATGCCAAGTTAAGGGGTGCTGATTCTAGTGGCTCAGCCATGAGTAGCAGGGACTTGGGAAATAAAAACCCACAGGGACAGAGTCATGAAGATTTCCACAGTGATAGTTCTATGACATCTGGGGATGAGTACGGAGGGGTTCAGAAAAGGGGGTCCTTGATAGACAGTTCCCTAGGGATGGCGGAGGAACACCTAGAATACCTAAAACTTGCAAGGCTGGTGAATGGACCTTCGAATCTTACAGTAAGTACGAACCTGTGCTATGAAAGGCTTATGTTTGGTGGTAGCACAGGTAATAGTGTCATTTTTCAGAATTTTAATTTGAAAAATATTTACTTATTTTTTATTTATTTATTTTTTTATGGGGACACTCAAGCCTAAAATCGTGTCTACCTCTTCATTTTTTTTTTCTTTTTGTCTGTTGAACAGCAAAAATTTAGTATTTTCAACTAAACATGATTCCTGTCTTGACTGTTAAACTCTTGACTACTGTTTATTACACCATCTTCCAGAAACTGCATTTTTCAAAATCTCACTTTTCTAAAAGACCACAAGAAAACTATCACCATGACACCATTTGTTATTCCAAAAGTCTTAAAAAGTTCTACAAAAATTTTGAAAATCGGTTAACAAATGAAAATTTTATGCCAGAAAATAATTTTGAATAGGGCTTTTTCCATTGTAAAAATGTCAGCAAGGGAAGTAACTATTTCCGGGAAAAAAAAATCTAAATTGGTTATTTTTCATTTAAAATGCACCAAACCAAAACAAAATTGTATTATATGCATAGATGAGTGCCAAACTCTTAAAATTATTTCACAGATTTGCTTGATTTTCAATTTTAAGGTGTTTGGATTACCTCCCTTGCACATGCAGAAGGCCCATTCAAAATAATTTTTGGGCATAATTATTTTATTACTGAACCGATTTTCAAAATATATGCAGCACTTCTTATGACTTTTGGGTTGCAAAAAGATGACATGGTCATATTTTTCTTGTGGTGTTTCAGAAAAGTGAGATTTTGAAAAAAGCAGTTTCTGAAAGATGGTCTACAGACAGTAGGATATAACAATGAACATGTATACAAAACCATTCGAGCCATGACGCGACAAAATTAGCCTTCAGGTTTTTCAACCAGGTCTGACACAAACCAGTCTGTGCAGTCGCAGAAGAAATATAGAAGCTTGAAATTTTGGATGGGATTGTTCTGCGTCTTTGTTTTCGCATAGGCAAAACCTGGTTTTCTCATGACACGGCTCATTTGCAATAAGCCCAAATGGGTGCATATGCAGTAGATAAAATAGTCGAAGTGAGATACTTCGTCGAACGACACTTTGTCTTCTACGACACTTCGTCTAAAGTTTTTATCGAATCACCAGTTCGTTGAAACGTTACTTCGTCGAATGCATTATCGTCGAATACGACACTTTGTCTAAGTTTTTCGTACTCTGAGCTAGGTTCAAAAGGTCTCTTAGATGCCATGTTCTGTACGTTGGTCATGTGATGATAGTATGGTAAAGATAAAGATAAGATAAAGAAGCTTTATTTAACGTCGCGTTTTTAACAGACAACATTAGCTCATGAGCTATTATGCGACATAACAAATATCCTTAACAGATACTTACCTGCCTTCTTGTATCTTCCTGGAACTACCCTTTTATTGCGAGCGTCAGCAAGGTAAATTAGCTAATTTGTCAGATCAGATCATGGTCTATTCACAGATGATCACCCCTCATAGATTGCATCTGTTAGCCTCACCCCTGGGCTTATAGGTCTTTTGTATTTAAAGCTGTGAATGATCACTGGATCATTGTTTGCATTAGGTAATAAATGAGCCTGTGCATGAGAAAACCAACAATTTGGGTTTCCGACCAGGTCCGAAACCAACCAGGCTGTACAATGACAGCATAAAGCTAGAAGCTTGAATCTTTGGATATAAATAGAAGAAGAATAGTACTATCCGTGTGGCAAAAACAAAGGCGCTGATCAGCTGTGCAGTTACTGCACAGCTGATCTGCGTCTTTGTTTTTGCACATGCAAAACATTGGTTTTTTCATGCTAAGGCTCAAATGATCTGAGCCGCCTCATGGAAAAACCAACAATCTGCATAGACGAAAACAAAGGCGCAGATCAGCTTCGCGGTTACCGCGAAGCTGATCAGCGCCTTTGTTTTCGCTACTCAGATAGTACAACTCCTCCTCTACTTAAATCCAAAATTTCAAGCTTCTAGCTCTTTTGTGCGCTTGTACAGGCCGGTTTGCGTCAGACATATTCGGAAACCACATTGTAGGTTTTCCCACGAGGTGGCTCATCTTTTTGTGATCTCTCAATGTGAATATATCTACCAGCACATGTTAGTCTAGCAATGGATACACAAAGGGACATTGTTTTGCTACAATTATTAAATGGATTTTCATCATATTTCTCTCTAAAAAGCTCATCTTTTGGATACTCATTAACATTGCCTCATCAAGGGACTTCTTATGAGTACCCACAATGCATGTTTTAAGACAAATCTGACAAAAAATACTTAAAATATCATCTTAAATGCAGCTTATCTAGCAGCTTAAAGTCAGCTTATCTGTACCACTTTATTTACAATCACTGTCTCTGATTTTCTCTTTGAAAAGCTTTTAGTGTCACTCTGCCCACCTATGGTCACCTGTATATGCGACACCCCTTGTACAAAGGTGTCTAGTTTTCGCAGTTTTGACAACAGGTTGAATTCTTTGGGTGTAACAATAGCTCTGTAGAATCAGGGGGTCTATTCTCTAAGCCTCTATAATCTGGTGTCGTCCAGGTATAAGCAGGTTCCGGTAGTGGTTTTGTGAAATTGAATGTAAACAAAGAAATGGAGTAGACAGGTGAACAGGTAAGTTGCATTATTTCTGTTTTATCTTTTGATTTTGAATAAAATCCTGATGTGCAGTCTCAAGAGAATTTACAAACGCTAGTAGAAATCAAAACTAGAGTGGCGAAGATGCAATAGGAAGCTAGATTTTGATGTTCAAAGTTTCGATACGCGGCTGTTTTGATGTAACAGTTTCGGCCAGATTCACAAGTTTGTTCTACATTTTGAATATTTATGCACAGGACATTGTCCGATTCGACCCACAAACAAATATAACCAGCACGTACATTCCTGGGAATCGAAATAGCTTCATGAAAGCGAGTCCAAAATAAAAAATCTTGGTATAAGCACATTTTTCAGGTGGTCGTGAATGTTAAGACGCTTTAGTACGGTAGACGTGCAATCTGACTGACACTGTACCAGGTACTCAAATTGCTTATGCAATCACAAGCACTCTCAAATTTGAAATAATTGAGCTTGTTTATAGTGGCTGAGAGACATATTCGCTCAAAAGCTTAACAAGGATCTTATCCCATCCCAAAACATAAAATGGTGCCTCATAATTCTGGCGTGAGTTGCATAACGCGAACCCTTGAGATATTGACGACGCCATTTGATCTTCCTTATTCCTTAGCAACGGCTGGTTGCTTTCAGAGAGGCAGTTCATGGGAATGTTACGTAGCGCTGACGAACACTTCTTTTTGTAACATACCGTTGCATAGGAAATAGTTGCGAAGGCTAACCCTTTTTATGTATAACACGTATCAGTTAACGCGTCTATTCATATCCTACATAATATTCCCCATGCACATTTGTTGCAAATAAAATGTCGTATGCAGGGTGCATAATGTTTTCAATTAAGAAAAAGATTGTTCTCATTGAATGGGCCAGTAGTAGAAAATGAGTCTAGTCTATTCAACTGGCGATTGTTTTAATGTGGTTTGAAATTAAGTTGAATTGTTTTTGGTGTTTTTATATGAAAATGAAAGGCGTATACTCTGTTCTAGATGATAAACATGCCTAAAAGAAATGACTACTATGACTAATGCATAGGTTACATTTGGCCTACGATTATCGTGCGATGATCGCACGGTGCCAATTTTGGCATTTTCGTCCGGTGTCCGCAGGATGACCCTACGATATTCAACTATCATCATAGCCTCTACGACTTTGTAATATTCTGCACTTTTACAATTTTTTAAAAATCGCAAAACCGTAGCCCGTAGACACGTCGAGCGCGCGCCGTACGGAGACACTGCGGCGATCGTACACTGCGACGATCGTACGATCGCCGCACAATTTATTATGATAATTTATGGACAAAAATAGTTCGCCGATCGTAGGGAGACCGCAAGAGCTCAGTCAGAAATCATAGCGACTCCTCGCGGACATCGCACGGGCTTCGTACGATTTCCAGTTAAAGAGTGCGGATACCCTACGATTTCCATACGATCTCCATACGGTTCTGACTCAAAACATCGACGAAAGCCAGAGCAAGAAATTTTTGAATTGTTAACACATACGTCGTAGCTAAAGATCACTTCCGATGTCTAAAATCGTAGGAAAAATCGCAGACCGAAAAATCGTACGATCTGAATCTGAATCTGAATAGTTTACTGGTGACACGCCAAATGACATTATTTCACCAGGAGGTTCGGATGGGGGAGAAAAATGATCGATGCAAATGTAACCTAGGCATAATCACTATACTTTCACTAAAATCATATAAATTAGTTGTAATGCTCATAACGCCTATCACTCTTCGATCTACAGCAACAATTTAACGAAAGTCTTAATGTGTGCAACTGCACATATTAATTATGGTATTGCCTGTTAAAAGAAACCATATCACGAACGAATCTCAATTATAACGAAAACTTAACAGTTTCATGTTTTTGGAAATATCTCACCACCCATGATTTTGTGCTTTGCATTCACACCACCCCTACATTTTATTCTTATATGTGACATGTTTACATGCTGTTTTCCTCCAAAGCAAAATGACATGTTATTTCTTGAATATATAAATCATTGAAGACCAACAAATGTACTCACCTTCAGCAATCTGCTCAAAATCACAAGTGTGTCGACAAATCAACCAAAATGTACCGCTAGTTTAACTTCTCGCGGATGAGGCACGTGATTTTATGAGCTTTGAACATTTCCGCTGAACGCTTCTCAAACTTTTGCAAAGATTTGTTAATGTTAAATTGATGTTTTAACATGTATCTAGAGACTGCACTTCAAAAAATGTACACTGCTGACCTAGGTTCTTATATTGTTTTCATTTTTTTGAAGAAAGCAATCAAACACCAGACTAAACTGACCTTAACCAGCACAACTCCCGAGCATATTGGCTTGAAGAATAGACCCCGTGAGAATAACCAATACCAAACAATTGTTGAAAAAGCAAAGAATTTAGAAATATTTCACAATGTTTTTGCACTTGTTTGTTTATGGCTCAGTCATAATTGTGCAATGTTTGTGTTAAAATGTCAAAAGAGGTCTGAAATTTCTGAAGATTTTTAGTCAGTTATTGTAAAAAATGGAATAAAATGGATTGTAAAATTGTGTCACATATAGTAAGTGCAATGATACATTCATTACGAAAACTCGCCCATGCAATATATGGAGATTTTTAAGTTGTAAAAAATGAAAATTTTTCAGTAGAAAACTTTTGATATTTTTCTTATTTTTGCTCAAAACATAGATTGTGGGTACACGACAGAACCGCCTTGGCGAGGCGGTTCTATCGAGTACTCACAATCTATGTTTTGGAGCAAAAATAAGAAAAATATATGCCCCTGCAAACCCCAGTTTTACTATATAAAAGTGGGGTTCAATGGGGTATACATTACACGGACATGTTTTCATGATGTTTTTATCTTTTCAGTTTTAGAATTGTGTGATTTTTAATTATAATAATAAACATTTAAAGAGGATGACATATTTAGTACATAAAATAATCTCACATATGGTCCTCTTAAAAGCATATTCTTTCTTTCTTTCTTTCTTTCTTTCTTTCTTTTATAAGTTTTTATTTTTTCAAAAATTGATAAAATAAAATTTAGCAGCACAAAAAAGGCATAGTACCATAGTTGCAACAAGATCTAAATAAATATACATGAATGCATCTTTCTCAATCTGATAACACTTTCATGAGAAGAAAAAATGAAGAAAGGAAGCCAAAAAAGATCAAAGAGTTTGCCTTAAACTGAGCAGTAGCCAACAATTAATCTAATTATAATAGGTCACCTGTGAATTGACCCAAATAAAAACTATCAAAGCCAACTTAGCACCTTTTCTAATTCAGCCAAACAAGCTCACTTATGTAGAACAATTGAGCCGCATCGTGAGAAAACCAGATTTTTGCCTATGCGAAAACAAAGGCGCAGATCAGCTTCGCGGTAACCGCGAAGCTGATCAGCGCCTTTGTTTTCGCTACACGGATAGTACATTTCCTCTTCTTCTTATATCCGAAATTTCAAGCTTCTAGCCCGCTTCTGCGACTGTACAGGTCAGTTTGTGTCAGACCTGGTCGGAAACCCCGAAGACCGGTTTTCTCACGTCGCGGCTCAATTAATTTAATTGGCCACCAATTAAGTGGGCACATGCCAGACATGGCAGTTATAATTAAATTAAGTCAAGCTGTGAAGCAAGCCATTGGAAATGCATTTAAAATTGATTGGTTTGTGACTCTTGAAAAGGAAGTCCTTTCATTATGGGTACATAGTGTGTATAAAACTGAAAAATTCTGCCTGTGCTTCTTTATTTTATATTTGACATGTTCTGAGTTACTTCTAGTTTTATATACTTTTATTCTGTGTGCTTTTGAAGCAAATGTGCTAGATTTGTTTTGTTATTTATAAAAACATTATATAATAATGCCTTTGTTAAATTGTGCAATACCGCATATGGTAAGAAGTTATTTTATTTTTGAAACATTCTGCTATCTATGTACATGAAACATTTAGATTTGTATTTCACATTCTTTTGGTTATATAATTTTGGGGATTTTGAAAGTTGTGATTTTAATGTGAAATGTAATTCATAATTTTCTTTCTAAAAATTATTTCAATGTGCTCTGTTTTACACTTGTAAGCTAACAAAGATGATATAAATAAATATTAAAAGAAAAATGACCTCAAAAAATACATTTTAAATGCATGCATATCTAAAAGGAACTTTTACTACATGAGTTATTTATTAAATATACATTTTCCCATTCTATTTCAGGGTCCTGGTGTTCCTAAGTTGCCAGCAGTCAACTACAGGCCAATGGTACCACTAAAACATTGGACTGACTTACGGAGAAATAAGGTGAGTGTTGATTAATTTGCTTTATTTCATTATAATATGCTGAAAAGTTTTCTTGGACTTATAGGATAGTGCAGTCAATTTTGAAACCTGGATAAGTGTCTAGTACATGTACATTGTAGTCTGATTATCATATGCAACCTATTCTTTCACCATTGAACACTTGTAATTTATATGGGTAAACTGCAAAGGTTAAGACTGTCCATAAAAGGTTTACAAAAATATTTCTTAATCTAACAAAATTACTGCAGTAGGTGCTCTAATTTATTTAATGATTTTCAAAAACTAGACAACATCACAAAAACATGTCCGTGTAATGAATACCCCCTTATACCCCACTATTATATAGCAAAACTGGGGTATGCAGGGGCATACCTTTTTTTCTTATTTTTGCTCCAAAACATAGATTGTGGGTACTCGTTAGAACCGCCTCGGCGAGGCGGTTCTAACGTGTACTAACGTGTACCCACAATCTATGTTTTGAGCAAAAATAAGAAAAATATTGAAATTTTTCAATTGAAAATTTTCATTTTTTACAACTTTAAAAATCTCTGTATATTACATGGACATGTTTTCGTAATGAACTAACTCTTGCATGTGCAATAATTAGAAAGATATTGTTGTACTATTTCAGCATTTAGAAGAGGAGACGCGACTGATGCAGCATGCCATACAACGTTACAAGACAGAACTGTCAGTCATGGAGACAATGTTGTTCAAAACTTGTCAGTTAGCCGTGTCGGAACTCAACGAAGAGGAAAGGTAGGACTATTCATTAAATAAATTAACCCAACCATACATTTAAGCCTTATTGGCTCGCTTGAATGGTTATATCTGAAGCACTTTTTGGATGTCATGACATCCTAATTTTGGGTAATAGTCCCATGAAATCAAGGCAACGTCCCAACATGGCCATAGCTGTTGACTGGGATGTTAAGAATCAATGCAGTTAATCAACCATAACATAAACATGGCCATGAAATTGCATTTTGAGCTCAGTTGAGCATTAAACGTTTAATAGCATCCGGGCAAAGTCAGAGATGTGTTCATATTTGTACACAGTTGATAAATTGCTTCCTAGTCCTTGTAAGCTTTAGAAATTCATATATCTGTAAAATGAACAGTTTTCATATAATTCTTTCGATGCCAGTTTTCTTCAAGTCTTTATACAACCTTAGCTGCTGTTGTTGGGATGTAAGGCACATTAACAACAAAACTTTTAAGTTTATTTATTCTATTTCACAAACATTGCATGTCAACTGGTGGTTTTGGGTGGATAATCTGTTAACAGGTGCTGGTTACAGGAAGGTATTAATGATATATAAACATGTTGACCATATTATAAGCTAAATTAATTTGAATTCTATTTACAGGGCAGACCTCGAAGAACTACAATGTCTCTGGTCAGAGGTCAGAAAAGAGTTAAACAAGTTAGAGGAACACTTGTCATTCAGGCTCTCCAGCGTTTTGTCAGGAAACGACAATTTTAGCCCACTCAGTGCCATGGAAATAGTGAGCTCGGTAAGTTTTATTAAATGAGCTGCCGCATGAGAAAACAAATACCTTGGGGTTCCCGACAGGTCCCACACATCAGGAAAACATGTCCGTGTAATGTATACCCCCTCAAACCCCACTTTTATATAGTAAAACTGGGGTATGCAGGGGTATACCTATTTTTCTTATTTTTGCTCCAAAACATAGATTGTGGGTACTCGTTAGAACCGCCTCGGCGAGGCGGTTCTAACGTGTACCCGCAATCTATGTTTTGAGCAAAAATATGAAAAATATCAAAATTTTTCAACTGAAAATTTTCAATTTTTAAAGCAAGAAAAATCTCTGTTTATTGCATGGGCAAGTTTTCTTAATGTAAAAGTAGTACTAATTAGTATTTTTATGGTTCACAAGCTGGATTATCTTTCTTGTATCCCTTAATTTATCATCTTTACAAGCTTGAAAGTTTAAACTAATTTTATCTGATGTTATCTTCAGCACTATATTTTCTTTGATATCTTGCAGAATATTATTATCAGATTTTATATCCAACCCACCAGCTGTATTCCAAAACCTGAGAATTTTGTTATCAATTGCAATTTGTAACACACTTATTTGTATAATTTCATTACCGCTCTTAACCATTTGAACATCTCACCGCTGGTGTCTGGTGTGGGCTCGAGCACATGTGAGAAAAGCCAAGTTTTGTACATCTCACTGGGCACATGAGTTTTGCTTGCGGGTGTGCCAGCTAGGTGTTTTTTCTCGGGGTTCACCCGTATTTGTCCCACCTACTGATTGGCCCCTAGAATATGAGCTGTAATAATCTTAAAAGGGACATTAAACTGAATAACAAAAAAAATAAATAAATAAATAAAAAAATAAATAAATAAATAAAAAAATAAAAAAAAAAACACTTTTTGACTGGAACAAAATGATTGGCCCATAACTGAATAACAAAAAAAAAAAAAAAAAAAAAAAAAAAAAAAAAAAAAAAAAAAAAACTTTTTGACTGGAACATTAAGAAAATCACAAACAAACAACACCATCTTACTTTCATAAATTTCACAATCATTATTTTCTCTTTCTTTAGATGATAGATCTACTACGTGAGCAACTGTTCCAGCAGCAGCTCTGTATTACACGTGATGTCAGCTACGATGGTGATGACCTTGACCTTCTTGTCCAGTCCCCAGATAGTGATGTCACATCGGTGTCAAAGTCGGAGCAGGCGGTATCCGAGTTTTCCCACCAGATCTCGTATCTCCGTGACACAATCACTAGAACACAGCTACAGCAACAGGAGGATCTCAGCAAAAGTTTTTCAGATGTAAGTACAAGTACTGACTTTTCAAAAAAAAAAAAGAAAAGAAAGTCAAAATACATGACTGTGGAATGCATCAAAATACATGACTGTGGAATGCATCAGGAAAACGTGTCTGCGAAATGTATACCCTCTCATACCCCACTTTTATATAGCAAAACTGGGGTATGCAGGGGTATACCTATTTCTCTTATTTTTGCTCCAAAACATAGATTGTGGGTACTGTTTAGAACCACCTCGCGAGGCGGTTCTAAAGTGTACCCACAATCTATGTTATGAGAAAAACTATGAAAAATTTTCAGATAAAATTTCATTTTTTTTCAGCTGAAAAAAAATATAATATGTATGTTGCATGGGGAAGTTTTCGTAATGTTAGAGCCCAGGCAGTGACTACTCTTCCCAACATATCTGAAAAAATGTTCAATTGGATGTAAAACCACAACAAAATCAAATCATTCATTCACCTGCTCATTCATTCATTACTTCATATGTCCTTTCGTTTGTAAATTCTTCAATTCATGCATTCATTCATTGGTTTGTTCATTCATTCATTCATTCATTCATTCATTCATTCATTCAGTCAGTCAGTCAGTCATTGTTATTTTGATCTTATTCATTCATTTTTTTTATCATTCACTCTTGCATCTATTCATTTTCATTCATTCATCCTTTCTATTTCATTCATTTAATTATTTCTTTTTCATTTATTCATTCCTTTTCAATCATCCATTTCATTTCATTCATTCGTTCATTCATTCATTCATTCATTCATTCATTCATTCATTCATTCATTCATCCAGGACTGTATCAAGACCTCTGTAATTCCAGCTGAGAGATGCACTCATGGCTGAGGTCCACTCGGAGATGAACAGCAACACAAAATGGTTACAACTGCAACTGCAGTCCAAAGACAACGAAATTCAACGACTACGGACCGAGTTGTTTCTACAGAATCTTCAGTCAGGGACTACCAGGAAGAGACAGTATTTCGAGAGTGATGTGTAAGCATGATAACTCTTAGTAAATAGAATACCTACAGCTGCAGTTCAAGGAACAGGATATATCAACCATTTGTGGCTATATCTGCAACTGCAGAATACAGGCATGAAATACGTCTACAAACAGAGTTGTTTCTACAGAATCTTTTATCAGGGACCAGGAAGAGACAGTATTTCGAGAGTGATGTCTGAGAGAAAGAGTATGACTATGACTACAACTGCAACTGCAGTAAAAGGACGGAATATAATAGCTATAGCTGCAACTGCAGTCCAATGATAACAAAATTCAACAACTACAGACCCAGTTGTTTCTACAAAATCTTCAATGAGGGACCACTAGAAAGAGGCAGTATTTCAAGAGTGACGTCTAGACACTCAGTGATAATAATGTTGATTCCAGCAAAGAGACTACATGTACAACTGCAACTGCAGTTCAGCGATAGGAAGACACTAAAATGAAATGGTAATAGCTGCAACTGCAGTACAAAGACAATGAAATACAACAACTACAAACTGGTATATTTCGAAAGTACAGTCAGAGAATAGCAGGAAGCAGGACTACAAGGAAGGGGCCATATTGGGAGAGAGTGGTGTCTTCACTTTTAGTTATTATTGTGTTCATTAGAAGGATTTAAGTATATCCGCAACTGCAGTTTGGAGATGACAAGATACAACAACTATGGACAAAGATTACAGCTGTAACTGCAAGTTTGAAGACTAAAAAGAGTTACTACAGATTCCAAAGACATAGAAAGAGCCACTTGGCATTATAAAAATGATGTCAAATGACTGTGATCAAACAGTTTTAGGAGGTTTAAATAAAATAATATAATCTTATAATGATCTAATATAAGATGGACTACAAGTCTACAACTGCAACTGCAATAACAGTAATAAAGTGAATGGTGACCAAGATACTTTATGAATTATGCATACTATTTTAATGGAGAATCTGTGAGTATTGATTTCTGATACAGCACCCTAAATTAGACTTTCGGGTATACCCAAGCATTCATTATATTATACTTATTGAAAAATGAATGCAAAGCTATTTTCATTATTTACATTTTGGATAATATACATTTTCCTATGAAAGTATTTTTATCGCTTATCTCATTTTTTACATTTATTTGAAGAATTTCATGTTTGTTCTTCATGTTTTACTGCACAAGTCTTTCATAAACGAGCCGCCGCATGGGAAAACTAACAATCTGCATAGGCTAAAAAAAAACCCGCAGATCAGCTTCGCAGTAACTGTGAAGCTGATCAGCGCCTTTGTTTTTGCTACTCGGATAGTACAATATCTCTTCTATTTATAGCTAAAATTTCAAGCCTCTAGCATTCTTCTGTGACTGTACAGGCTGGTTTGTGTAAAACCTGTTCGGAAACCACATTGTAGGTTTTCCGACGAAGTGGCTAAAATTAAAAGAATATCACATATTAGTGAATTCACCATTTTTGCATTATCCGCTGGTTCCCTGCTTTAAAAAATCAATATTGGAAATACAGGTAACCAGAACCCCCCTGAGGGGGGTTACTGGTTACCTGTTTTTCCAATATTGATTTTTGTCAGCAGGAAACCAGCCGATAATGCAAAAACGGTGAATAGATATGGGTGATCTGTTCAGACTGGTTCACACGCCCATTATCCAGAGACAACTAACATGACTCGGCACAACCAACTCAGATGAAATCAATGTGACAATATGGTTCTGTCTGGAAACAGGCATTTACTACTACATGTATACATTGATTTCATTGTGTTGGTTGTACTCAGTTGTGTCGGTTGTCTCTGGAAAATCAGTGTGGCTCAGGACATATGAGCCGCGACGCAAGAAAACCGGTCTTCGGGGTTTCCGACCAGGTCTGACACAAACTGGCCTGTACAGTTTCAGAAAAAGTCTAGAAGATTGAAATTTCGGTTTTAAGAAGAAGAGAAATTGTACTATCCGTGTAGCGAAAACAAAGGCGCTGATCAGCTTCGCAGTTACTGCGAAGCTGATCTGCGCCTTTGTTTTCGCATAGGCAAAAATCTGGTTTTCTCACGATGCGGCTCATATAGTTTTATTACCAGCTGTAAGAATTGTAGCTGAACTTGAGCATGATTACGAGAACTGGCCCATGCAATATACAGAGATATTTTTCAGTTGTAAAAACTGAAAATTTCTTTTTGAAATATTTTTGCTCAAAATATTGATTGTGGGTACATTATGTACCCACAATCTATGTTTTGAGCAAACATTGAAAATATAAAAGAATTGCTAGTAAAATTTTCAATTTTTACAGATGAAAAAAAAAAATCTATTTGCATGAGCAAATTTTTGTAATAATGTTGAGCATGATTATATTAAAGGTTTATAATTGCAGGACAATGATGATCTTATAGAATGTTAATGTGTTCGGAAAAATCAAAGGTTCAATTTTCTTTGTTCATACAACTTTGTAGACACCGCGTCACTTCGCTTTTTCAGTGGAAAAGTCATTTATTGGTGCTAGGTAATAAGCATTTAAAGCAATATATCAAAACAGAGAAGAAAACCTTGCTGTGTAAATGGATTGGTTGGGTCTTTGTCCCAAGGTTATAAAACTTTTTTCATGCTCAACTTAGCTGAGCATAAAATTTACACTGCTCATACGTAAATACTGAAAAAAAAACAACTAAATAAATGGAAATTTCAGATTTAGATCACCAAAGCCTGTAATTTATCATGCTGATAAATGAGCCGCCCCATGGGAAAACCAACAATCTGCATAGGCGAAAACAAAGGCGCAGATCAGCTTCGCGGTAACCGTGAAGCTGATCAGCGCCTTTGTTTTCGCTACTCGGATAGTACAATTCCTCCTCTACCTAACTCCAAAATTTCAAGCTTCTAGCCTGCTTCTGTAGCTGTACAGGCAGGTTTGTGTCGGACCTGTTCGGAAACCACATTGTTGGTTTTCCCACGAGACGGCTCAAATGTTAAAATGCCAACAATTGTTAGCATTCTAACATTTATGAGCAATATAAATTTTAGTCTCAGCTAAGCTGAGCATGAAAAAAGTTTTATAACTCAGGGCCTGATTTTAGTTGAATTGCACTTTCTATGCTGCATAAATAAAGGTGCAGATGAGCTTTGTAGTAACTGGAAAGATACTTCAGCCGCGTCATGAGAAAACCAACAATGTGGTTTCCGAACAGGTTCAACGCAAAATGAGCTGTACAATCACAGAAGTTGGCTAGAGACTGGAATTTGGATGTAGACAAAAGATGAGTAGCCAAAACAAATGTGCTGGTCAGCTTCGCAGTGACTGCGAAGCTGATCTGCGCCTTTGTTTTCGCATATGCTAAATGTTGGTTTTCTCATGACTCATTAGGCTGCTCATTTTTTATTTGCTAAAGCAGGTTTTCTCTTGATTTGGCTCATTAAAAAAAATAAAAATAATTATTATAACTTTAACTTTATGCATTTTGCTTTCAAAGATTGTTATTTTATTATTGTTACTGTTGGTTTTCAAATGTTACTGTTAGATTTTTGTGATATATACACACAAATATGCAATATAGAGAATTAAGTATAATTCTGCTTGTAATATAACTTGTACATTTCAAATCAAATATTGATTTTTGCATATGATTACAATTAAAAAATGAAATCTCATATTGCTTTGTTTTTATTGTACAGTTTAACCTCATTATAATATGAGCCGCCTCGTGGGAAAACCAACAATGTGGTTTCCGAACAGGTCTGACACAAACCGGCCTGTAGAAGCACAGAAAAGAGCTAGAAGCTTGAAATTTCGGATTTAAGTAGAAGAGGAGTTGCACTATCCGAGTAGCGAAAACAAAGGCACTGGCTTTGCGGTTACCGCGAAGCTGATCTGCGCCTTTGTTTTCGCATATGCAAATTGTTGGTTTTCCCATGAGGCGGCTCATATGCCTCACAATAGTATGATTTTCAATACCACCTCATTATAATATGCCTCACAATAGTGTGGTTTTCAATACCACCTCATTATACTATGCCTCACAATAGTGTGGTTTTCAATACAACATTATAATATGCCTCACAATAGTGTGGTTTTCAATACAACCTCATTATAATATGCCTCACAATAGTGTGGTTTTCAATACAACCTCATTATAATTTGCCTCACAATAGTGTGGTTTTCAATACAACCTCATAATAGTATGCCTCACAATAGTGCCGTTTTCAATACAACCTCATTATAATATGCCTCACAATAGTGTGGTTTTCAATACCACCTCATTATAATATGCCTCACAATAGTACAACCTCATTATAATATGCCTCACAATAGTGCGGTTTTCAATACAACCTCATTATAATATGCCTCACAATAGTGTGGTTTTCAATACAACCTCATTATAATATGCCTCACAATAGTGTGGTTTTCAATACAACCTCATTATAATATGCCTCACAATAGTATGGTTTTCAATACAACCTCATTATAATATGCCTCACAATAGTGCCTTTTTCAATACAACCTCATTATAATATGCCTCACAAAAGTGTGGTTTTCAATACCACCTCATTATAATATGCCTCACAATAGTGTGGTTTTCAATACAACCTCATTATAATATGCCTCACAATAGTATGGTTTTCAATACAACCTCATTATAATATGCCTCACAATAGTGCCGTTTTCAATACCACCTCATTATAATATGCCTCACAATAGTGTGGTTTTCAATACAACCTCATTATAATATGCCTCACAATAGTGCCATTTTCAATACCACCTCATTATAATATGCCCCATATACTAATTGAGTGATGTGATATAAGGCAAAATCACTGAATCATGAAATTAAGTCACAGTGACGTAGAATTACTTGTAGGTCAAAGTTCTGGTCATACGCCAACATATAGTGAAAGGAAAGAAGTGTAGCTGCTCATTCGGCTTACGATATGTTTTCATCGTATAAGTACCTGATTATTAATTTAGTTTTTTCCCACCTCGGTTTTTGGAGTGGGAATCTTTTTCTGATTGCGCCTTTTCCTGATCTTTGCCTACTTGTACTCTATCATATACCAGTTGAGTGCCGAGATACAAGGCAAAATCACTGAACCGTGAAATAAGGTCACAGTGACCTATAAGTAATTTGGGGCCAAATGTCTGGTCATACTCACTCATAATCTGAATATCGTCTTCTCTGACCTTTGTCAAACATAGGGCCAAACTCGACCTGTAACCCAAAGCAGTATGCTCATACATCTTTTTGCCTTGATGTTATACAGAACAAAATCACTCAACCATGACAGTTAACTATAACATATAACTACTGAAGGTTTAAACGTCTCAATCATATTGTACATTAAGTATGTTAATACACCAACTGAGTGCCGAGATACAAGGCAAAATCACTGAACCGTGAAATAAGCTCACACTGACCTATAAGTACTTTAGGGTCAAAGGTCTTATCATACTAACTCATAATAATAAAGACGTATGAAAATATACCGAGTGTCAAGATATAATGCAAAGTCACTGAAGCATGAAATTAGGTCACAGTGACCCAGAAATACTTTAGGGTCATAGGTCTTGTCATACGCAAACATAATGTGAAAGAAATATGTTCATATACCAAAAGAAAATCGAGATAAAAGGCAAAATCACTGAACCATGTAATCAGGTCACAATGACCTAGGACTACTTTAGGGTCAAAGGTCTTGTCATACACAAACATAGTGTGAAAGAATTATGTTCATAAACCAATTGAGGCAAAAAGATATAAGGCAAAATCACTGAACCATGAAATTAGGTCACAGTGACCTATAAGTATATTTTGGTCAAAGGTCTGTTGATACTCACTCATAAAGCATGAAAATGTAATAATTGAGTCTCAAGATGTAAGGCAAAATCACTGAAACATGAAATTAGGTCACACTGACCTATAAGTATAATGGGGTCAAAGGTATAGTCATACTAACTCATAATCTGAAAGAAGTACGAAAATATACTAATTGAGTGTCAAAATATAAGGTAAAATCACTGAACCGTGAAATTAGGTCACAGTGACCTATAAGTTTATTGGGGTCAAAGGTCAGGTCATACTCATTCATAATCTGAAAGAAGTATGAAAATATACTAATTGAGTGTCAAGATATAAGGCAAAATCACTGAACCGTGAAATTAGGTCACAGTGACCTATAAGTATATTGGGGGTCAAAGGTCTGGTCATACTCACTCATAATCTGAAAGAAGTATGAAAACATACTAATTGAGTGTCAAAATATAAGGCAAAATCACTGAACCGTGAAATTAGGTCACAGTGACCTATAAGTTTATTGGGGTCAAAGGTCAGGTCATACATACTCATAATCTGAAAAAAGTATGAAAATATACGTATTGAGTGTCAAGATATAAGGCAAAATCACTGAACCGTGAAATTAGGTCACAGTGACCTATAAGTATATTGGGGGGTCAAAGCTCTGGTCATACTCACTCAAAATCTGAAAGAAG
This sequence comes from Rugalucina vietnamica, assembly GCA_964017185.1. Taxonomy (NCBI): domain Eukaryota; kingdom Metazoa; phylum Mollusca; class Bivalvia; order Lucinida; family Lucinidae; genus Rugalucina; species Rugalucina vietnamica. Next base: position 36,736,956 of record OZ024884.1, read on the forward strand.
TATGAAAATATACTAATTGAGTGTCAAGATATAAGGCAAAATCACTGAACCGTGAAATTAGGTCACAGTGACCTATAAGTATATTGGGGGTCAAAGCTCTGGTCATACTCACTCATAATCTGAAATAAGTATGAAAATATACTAATTGAGTGTCAAGATATAAGGCAAACTCACTGAACCGTGAAATTAGGTCACAGTGACCTATAAGTTTATTGGGGTCAAAGGTCAGGTCATACATACTCATAGACATAAACAATAAGAACCACCACAGAAGAATCGCCTTGGAACGATCACTAATATAAAATTACTGGCGGGCTTAAATCGATTTTACAGGTATAACCTCACCCTCAGCTACTGCAGTGGTTCACAACATTTAGTTAGTTGTTCGGTACTCGTGGTGAATCTCTAACTTAGTCAATGAATCATCATAGTTAAGACAGAAAATGAGAAAAGACGCTTCGTTATGAAGGTACAGGCATTTTGTGAGGAAAAGGGTTTGAGATCATTTGTAGGGGTATTTGGGTATGCTGAATCCAAAAACCAATGTTGGCAAGCTGAGAAATGGCTCCTTCACCATCTAATTTGCATATTTCCAAGATGGCCGCCAAAATTAAGAAAAACAAAAATTGCTGCAAATTGGTATATGTTAAGGATTCCAAACTGCTACAAAATAACAAAAATAACATTTTATAATTATTGGAAGGTCTTTAATGAATAAAAAAAATCTTAAAAGTTAAAGGGCTGAGGTGGGAGTGCGGAGGGGGCAGGGGTGTGGGCTTTTCTACTTGTACCTACAAAAGCGATCATATTTTCACTGTAACAAGTCCTAGATCACTGCAACAGGTCTTATTGTAAAGCACAGACAGAGCATTTTGATCCTTTGGTCATTTATGCAAATTATCGAATTTGCATATTCATGAATTTTAATGAAAACATTAAAAATGGCTGAAAAAATGTTTTTAAAATCCATAAATAAACAAATTTCTGGCCGAATCTATCATTATGACCATTTGTTATTGCACTAGTAATGCCATATATGACAAATATACTGAACAAAAAAAGAAACGCAACAATAGGCCACCAAAGATTTTCGAGTTCAACGGCAAAACGTTGATAGTTTCAGGTCTGTTGCTGTATGATTCACATTCATGGGATGTTAGGGTATATCATGCAAAAATTTGATTTTCATTTCGATAAAAATTGAACGAGATTTTTTTCCTCGTCTAAAATAATGCAAATCGGGAAAGATTTGCTCTGCGCATGCGCACACTTTTGAACCTCAAAATCATCAAGAAGCAATGTCAGCTGCTCCCTTATTAAAATTCATAAAAAAAGAAATAATGTTACACAACACACAAGCTCGTAATTAAAACCGTCAAAATCTCTATATGTTTAATTAAAAGGGGGGTAACTTCAATTTTATTTGCTTTATTTCTTTAACGTGTGAGTCATCTGCTGAGTGGTACATTGCGATTTTGAATGGGGGCTTATAGCGGATTTAAATCGTACCATAACTTTAATGCTTGCGCATGCGCACTGTGTGGTATACAACTTTCAGCATGTCTATGGTCGGCATCGAATAACTCCGTAAATGCTCATCAAAATGAAAATCGGTTTGTAGCATTCGGAAGCCTAATATCTCACGCAGAAGTAGAAAATGCAATAATTTCTGATTGTATCATAGTTTGCTCAAAATTTAGTGGAATATAATTGTTGCGTTTCTTTTTTTGTTCAGTATATATTGATGTCGTGGAACAATATGAAACTCATCTCATTAGCATATTCATGAATATTAATTGAAATGTCAAAAATATGGGCGAAAAAAAAAAAAAAAAAAAAAAAAAAAAAAAAAAAAAAATAAAATAAAATATTGCCATTGAAAGGCATATAGTGTGTAATGTTTTCGTCCTTGACAAATTTTCAGGGCTGCCAGGTTGGTCAGATGGGCCAGTTAAATGCCATAAAAAGATGTCTTCAACAATAAACACATTTGCATGATGTAAACATCACATTATTTCCACAACCACTCCTAGTGCGATTCTTAAGATAGAATGGGATGATCTTACAAAAAATACCGACGTCCCACCAAAAGCATACTTCAGAATACTATGATTGGTCTGATAGTATTGCATTGACATAGCAATTAAATTTTCATAACTAATATTGAATAACAAATTGAATTTACATATATTCCTGAAAATTAATAAAAATCATGCAAACAAAATCATGGAAAAAGGGGGGTTTACGTACTAAAAAAGAACCTGTACTCAGGCTGTTAATGAACCTAGGATGCCAAAAGGGATATCAAATCAATGCTGTGGCAATGAACTATCACTCTGAGATATATTATAAAAATAATTGAATTTGTAATTTCATGAATATTCATGACATCTTTAAAAACAGGACGAAAAAATGGAAAAAAAATAAAGGGGTAAACGTAAGTTATGGCTTGTATCTTGGCAACCCAAAGCCCTAAAGTGCCGAACAATGTATCAAGTGGTTGTTAAGGCAATACTATGCCATCCAATATTGCAATTAATAGGTCATTTGATTTTTATTTTCACGAATATTAATAACATCTTTAAGAATTGGGGTAAAAATGCTGAAAGCATAAGGCGGTATACATGTAAAAACGCAAATATCATGGTTACTAATAGACCTAGAGATCTGAAATTGGTATCAAATGATTGCTTAGACATTGTTCTATGAGCATAGTATCTGCTAATTTCTTTATTTGACAAATTTGCTGTATGAATTTTAAACAAATCTTTATAAATAAGAGAAAAAAGACCGGAAAATGAAGGGAGTTTACCAATAAAATTGCTTATATCTGGACTGCAAATAGACTTAGAGAGTTCAAAGTGGCACCAAATTATCGCTAAAACACGCACAATCTATCATTGCCATATGTCCAGATTTATAAAGCATATTTGACAGCAACCAAGATACAAGCGATTTTGTTTGAGTACAATCTTCAACTTTATTTAATTTTTACAATTTATGTTAGGTATGATTTATCTATCAGACTACATGGTTTTTATTCAGATACTATTTATCTATCAGCCTATATTGTCCTAGCATTCTATGGGTACCATTGTCATCCCTCTTAAGGGTATAAGCAGTGGAGATATAAGCAACTTTGTTGGTATACCACCTTTACATAAAATTGAAAACCATTTTTTCTAATATCACACCTCAAAAGGATAGTACAATACTTAGCATTTATTTGATACCATTTTCAACGTCCTAGGCTTATTTGCGGCCCAGGTACAAATGATTCTGTTTGTGCACTCCATATTTTTCCATGATTTCCTCCCATTTCTTACGATTTTCATTAGTATTCATGAATATGCAAATTCAATGATTTGAATATTAGGATTACCATTAAATCGGTATGTCCAAGCACTACTATCGGATCAATCATAGTATTCTAGAGCATGCTAATGGTAGGATATGGGTATTATTGTAAGTACATCACAGTCTTTAGAATCACACAATGGATGAGTGTGGAAACAATATGATTTTACATCAAGCAAATATGTTCATTGTTGAGGACAGTATTTCACGGCATTTAAGTGGTCCCTCTAACCAAATTGGCAGCCATGAAAATTTGTCCTAAAATGCAAGAAAGACATAATTATCCACCAAAAACTTTCCAATGGCAATACTTTTCCCCTTGTTTTCTCCCCAGTTTGCAACATTATAATTAATATTCATGAATATTCGAATGAGATAAAATTTTTATATAGGTCGATGTCATCAAAGTATTTGTCACATGATATTTTACTAGTGTAATAACAGTGACATTATGATGGTTTGGGCCTGAAAATTGTTTATTTGTGGAATTTAAACCATGTTTAATGTTTTCATTAAAATTCATGAACCTTTAAATTAGATAATTTGCATTACTTACCACAGGATAAAAGGGATATGTCTGAGCTTAACAAAGAGACCAGGCTCAGAGGTCTAGGATAAGCAACAGTGGCTACATGGTCAATTTTGTTGGAACACCCCTCTTCAAGCGTCACGTCAACATGTTGGCATGGAAACCATGCATTTTTTCAAAGTGCAATTGAGTTTATCTTTGCGGGCAAAATTCTTTGTTTTTGAATTTATGTAATTTAGTCAATTTAGTCATCTAACAATATATTCTAAGTGATTTTAGACTAGATCATGACAAACAAATGAAACGTTTCATCAATATAACTGATTCTAGATATTTTGGCGGCCATTTTGAAAATATGCAAATTAGGACATGAAAACGTCATTTCTCAACTTGCCAACATTGGTTTTTGGATTCAGCACACCAAATTACCCCTGATTCAAGTCTCAAACCCTTTTCCTCACCAAATGCCTGTACTTGTTAACTTTTCTCAATTCCTGTCTTAACTATCAAGGACAAACAAATAAATCATGATAACCACCATGTTCAAAGTTTTTTGTTGTCATTGTAACATGCGAGAATTAAGAAAATTCAGTCCAATATGGAGGTGCTAAAGGGGCCACAATACTAAATTATGATTTCGAATGCTCAAAGAAATCTCTGTATTTACTGGTGGGACTGGCCGCTGGCTGAAATTCGAACTCGTCCAAGATTCATTGCCCACAAGAAAGACGAAAGAGTGGCCTCAATATCATTATGAAAACACGTCCTAGTGATATACAAATATTTTCCTAATGAGCTGTTAATATTGTGATTTTCTTTAATATTTTCTTATTTTCGCCTAGGTGGTTCTAACGAGTACCCACAATTTAAGTTTTGGACCACAAGAAAACTAGGTATACCCCTACAAACCACTTTTTTCTATACAAAAGGGGGGTTTAAGGGGGGTATACATTTCATGGACATGTTTTCCCGATGCAAAGAATGATAAAAGGTCCAATTAAGAATAAAGGTGTTACACTCACACAACAAACAATATTGAATCTTTTATGCACCTGTCATTTATAACCACGGCTCCCCTACCTACGGCATTACGAAAACACGCCGAGGCGGTTCTAACGAGTACCCACAATCTATGTTTTAGAGCAAAAATAAGAAAAATAGGTATACCCCGCATACCTCAGTTTTGCTATATAAAAGTGGGGTTTAAGGGGGTATTTATTGCACGGACATGTTTTTATGATGGGGGAAGGACGAGGATTATGACTTTTCAGTTTTCATTGCCCTTCTATAGACCCCGCGCCCAGGGGAAAAACTTGAAGTCAAAACTATGCTCTTTGTCCTACCTTTCGCAATGGAAAATCTCCCTGGGGTAAAAAAGTTAATATCAAAACCGCATCACTTACCGTGAACTGCCGGGACATTAAAAAGCAACTGCCCCGCACTTTAGCCCGGCTAACGCCACCCGTCTCCGTAGGTGGGGGCCGTGGTTACAAATGACTGGTGCATTAGAATCACTCAATGACCGCTTACTCCAAGGCCAGAAGTGGGATCTGGCTGGATTTCGAATTTATCCTAAATTTTATGGCTGTCCTCGTTACCTGCAGGAATGTAAAATATGTCCACAAAAATGGCTCAACGATATTCCGATAAAGTGGTCACGACGTTACGCCATTGTTTTAAACCAATGGAAAATGTCAAGAAGCGCATGGACAGCTACGAGCCGACCCCGAAGTCTGAGCTCAAAAATCTTCCCGAAACTCGAACTAGTCGGGTAATTCCATACTTTGCGTTATAGTAAATACATGTACATGTATCTGTTGCAATTGAAACCAGAGCCCTGTTTCAAAACGTAATGCTAGCAATGTCAAAACAAAATGAACCCAAATGAATTCTATCAATGTATTTTGCTATGAAAGAGCCGAATTGGTGGCCGTGAAAAGCAGGTCGCATCGTCTATATACAACAAGTCAAAACACATCAAGGATCGGAAACAACGCCATCATATTGAGTGTAAGATACATGTTTTTCTATTGTCGAGATCGTTGCAAGTTCAACATTTCGCCCAGGGATCTCCATCGTCGGACAGCTTACTGAATCTGGGAGTACTCGTTTTTGACTCATCGTGGAGGTTATCATGATTTATTTATTTGTCCTTAAAGTTTCATTGACTAGTTAGAGAGTCACCACGATGACCGAACAACTAACTAAATGTTGTGAACCACTGCAGAAAATGAGGGTGAGATTAGGGCCCTGTAAAACCAGTTTAAGCCCCACCCCACCCCCACCCCCACCCCGTTATTTTATATTACTGATCGTTCCAAGGCTGTTATGGTTCTGTTATGGTTAAAATTGGTTTGTGTTTTGGATGTATTTTTATGCTTTTTGAGCCTTATGTACGCTGTCATACTTTTACCTGATAGTTCGGGTAACCGAGTTGCCACCTATTGGGAAATAGCTGCTCACACGACTTACAATATGTTGTCTTAATATAAGTACCTAACTGTCAATTTAGCTTTTTCCCACCTTGGTTTTTAGAATGGAAATTTCTTATTGCGCATTTTCCTGATCATTGCCTACTTGTACCTTTCAAAAGTCCTGAAAAAATCATTTTGATGTGGAACTCTATTGTTGTTGTACTGGTTCATGCCCGATAGGCAATAACCTTGGACGAATACTAGCGATAACACCTTGGCATCATTGATCAATTTTATATTTTCTTGTCAGATGGTGGTCAAAATATATTATACACAGTGAACATTTTGTCATCATTAAATGATAATGCTACAAATATAGTTGATGTTCTCAAGATGGGATACAAGATGGCTGTTATTTCATTTAGAATAACAGAGTACGTAAACAATATCGGATCGTTTCAGTCAAGTTTTCGGTAAGAGATGTTGGCAAAAAGGAACTAATGCCAATTAAAGTCTGCTAAATATTTTTAATTTCAGTTTGTGCCGTTTTCCCTATTGCAGCATAACATTTTGTACAAACACTCTCTCCCTCCCTATCCCCTTTATGATAAAGCCCGCAGTGATTCTGTAGTTCCTTTATTTTTGCGCGGATGTTTTTCCCGCACTGCTCCAGCAACTTCAACCGGCGTATGAATACACTCGTTGTCGTGACGCTAGGCAAGTCCCAGAATTCCTGCTCGTTCTCGAGCAAATCCGATTCTGTTTTCGCCGCAGTTTCGTAACTTGCTTTTTGCAAACGTTCAAATCCGTATTTCTCAGAAAATCCTAAATAATTAACGATTTTACCAGGTCGTGGTCTTGGATTCGTGCTTTTGATGTCCTCGACAAGAAAATCTTCGCATTTGTCCAATAACCGCTTCACTTGGTATTCATCCGCCAGAGGAAGAACGGCGGTTATATTGTCCTCTGAAAATAAAGAACACGAAATTCATGGATTTTCTAATAAAGATAGTGTACCTTGAATCTTGATAAAGAAATTTTCGAAATTATTTAAGCAAATAATATAAAACTGTTCGATTTGTTTGTTTGCTTGTTTGAATTGATGCTTTACGTCCCAATCAACAGCTAAGATCATGGGACTTTAAATATAACCAACATAGCCACAACGGTTATATGTGTGGACGGTTTGACTTAAAACCACTTTTCCTGGACAAGCTCAGTCTGTAACCAGTTATTAGATGGTCAGTCAGCAGCGAACAAGCTTTGCCTGGAGGCAGAAGCAGCCCATCTATTTCTTTAGGCCCCAATGGGCGGGGGCCGTTAAAACTGTTGATTCTTCATCATTGACTTCAAATTGACTTTTTGTGCTACTAGTAAGTTAAATGTGCAGTGGGTAGGCATTTTCAAATGGTTCACAATATACTGCGCATTAAGTCAAAGTTTATAAGCCATGAAGCCTTTCCGAATCATGTCAATGATCGCCAGAAACAGCTAAATGATGACACTACCCTTCAACGTTCTACTCATATATGGCCAGCAATTTATCAGTTGCTTTTCAAGACGTACAATTTTTCAAGTGTCAGGAAAGCCAGTATTTCCCGTAAAAACTGACATAGTATGCTCACATACCCTACCTGGGTGGGTTATGAAAGGCCCTGCCGAGCCGAGCTGTGAGAAAGACCCTGCCGAGCGAGATTTTTTACTTATTATTGCTAAAAGCTCGATATCGTCATGGCAAATAATAGACATAATGGTATTTTATATAGCATTTAAATGATTTAATATCATTAGAAACCGTGTACATAAATTCAGTTAAGATAATTTGCCAAATTTATTGGATTTGATAGAAATCTCAGCTTTTGTACTAGTCAAATAGAAAAATGCAATCAAATTTTGTTCTCAAATTTTAATCATGACGAACAATATCTTTAACACCTGTGCGATTTTATGTATTTCAACATATGAAATCATTTAATTCATTTTAGGTATTTCGAGTTAAATTGGCGATTTCAATTGAAATACCTGGCTCGAGGGGCTTTCATATCCCACCCCTACCTGTGACTGGATTTAGAATATCAGGATAAACACAATAGAGAAATTCCACCATATCGTCATATTTCTTCCCATGTAGTTCAAATTCTATGGTACTGTCTCCAGCGGCTGAACCCAGTAATCTGAAATAATCATCAGGGCCCTGTTGCATAAAACGCTATTAACACTTAATTGCAGGTTAAAGTCCCAGTTAACTTAATGACAGCTTTATTCCGGTTGCATTTTTATTATGAAAATCAACACAAGTGATTCTTAAAGCTGTCATTAGCTAATGTAGCTCGGGAGGTACTTTAAAATTGATTAATGCAGCAGAAAATTAATGCCATGTTTACTAAGAGAGTTCTTGAACTTAATGGCAACTTAAGGTTTAATGACAGCTTAAGTTCATGCAACAGGGCCCAGGAAAACATGTTCCTGTAATATATACCCCCTTGAACCCCACTTTTATACATAAAAAACTGGGGTATGCAGGGGCATACCTATTTTTCTTATTTTTGCTCCAAAACGTAGACTGTGGGTCGTGACTCGTTAGAACCGCCTCGATGAGGCGGTTCTAACCTGTACCCACAATCTATCACAGTATGTAACTTATTACGTAATCAGTGTACTTCAATCGGATGTGGATCGTGTGTAAACAATGATTACACATATTCGTTTGTTACATGTTTATGGAAATCTTTATAATATGAGGTTTTATCTCGGAAAAACTGTGTGACATAATATGGTTTAGCTATGGTCGCCTGAATAGGGTAAGTTAATTAGAAGTATTTTTGTATTTTGATTCTTTTGTTCAATGATAAACTCACTGCCCAGGCAAGCGTCTCGTGGCCGACTGATCGCTTACATGGCGAGTTTTTAAACGTAAAAGGCCATATATCTATCTTTATAGTAGTGAATGAAATAGGCATTTTAATTATCTAGATGTTGTTCAAAGGATTCTATCAGATTCCTCCGAGAAAAGGTTCTAAATTGATTCTAAAAGACACCCACGCCAAATCTAAAGTTGTCCCATTTATTGACTGCAAGGTGTACGACTTATTGATTTCATATGATGCAGTAATGTACCATTTCGTGCAATTAATGCATGCGTTCTTGCAGTAAACGCATCCTTTTATTGCAGTTTATGTACCCGTTATGTCGGTCACTATGTCTAATACTACATTACTGAATAAGTAATAATAACTTTTGTAGCCAATACTACTTTTACGCACTCTGACGTTACTTTTCTTCGTACTTGCACGAGTTTCGTTGACCATTAAAATAAGATTCTCATTTTATGTTAAACCAAACCTGAGTAAAGGCATGATTTATATATGACCTATTAATGAACTCTTTCTAGGAAGACCATCTGATTACTATTAAACTGTTCCGGTTTGAGCCTGCCCAGGAAAAGTGGTTATGGTCAAACCATCCAGACATATTATCAGCCTTTGTGGCTTAGTTGGATGGTTATATTTTAAGCACGGAGTGGATGTCATCACATCCTCATTTTTGGTAAAACGTGGTTCACCGTGGCCAAATCCTATAATCGCTGTCACACTATTGCGTATCGACTCACGTATCTACGGCGTATTAAGATTCGAAAGGTACCCCACGTCACGCGTACGTCGTACATACGTGAGCATACGTAGCTCATACTCCTCGACACGTAGCTCATACTCCTCATATGCTACGTTTTTTATGTGTGCACTTAAAAATTCGTAGCACGTACGTAGCAGGTCCGATACGCCGTACATACGTCACACATACGTCGTACATAAGAAAGCAATGTGGCAGATACGCCGTGGATACGTATCTCATACTCTTGATACGTCACACGTACGTTGAGGTTAATATACCACGTAACCGTGACGTATGTACGGCGTACCTTTCGTATCTGCTACGTATGTATGGCGTATCCTCGACTCTATTTTCGTATCTACGGCGTATTAGCGACGCACGTGTGTCGTATCTCGCGTATCAATGGCGTATGTACTACGTATGTGCTACGTACGTATCGCTGCTGTAGAGTGTGTGCGACGTATATGGAGCATTAGGAATATTTTGTGGCGTTCCAAGAGAATCTTAATGCTTCTATATAATTGTTTTCGTTCTTCCGAAGTCATGGATCAGATGTTTCTCACGGTTCAGGGTGCCGTGCAGGGTTTGTTCAAATCTACGCTAGGTGTAGCGTCTGTCTTTGATCATGTCGTCTTACGACCAGCATGGGGAGCTTGGAGAGTCCCCTCCCCCCACCCCAACCTCGATTTAATTTTCGGTGTTAATGTAGATTTTGTAGATTTTCGACCTCTGTAATATGCGAATTGCCTGAACAAAGTGAACACAACCGTTTGTTTTCTCAAAGGTATTTAAAAGCAACTGGTACAGAACAGATACACCGCAGATAAGAAAAGAACATTGTACATACGTCACGCGTACATTTCATACGCCATACATACGACATACGTACGTAGAACATTCGCCTTGATACACCGTGCAAACGAAAGTGAAATTTCATAGGAATACTGATACGTCACTGATAGTTGCACTGTGGGTGCTCGTCGAGGCGGTTCTAACGTGTACCCGCAGTGTGTGTTCTGGGCGAAATGTGAAGGATATCAAACATTTTCCCAAAGGAATATTTTCCTATTTCTTACAGTTGAAAAAATCTCAGTATTTTGTAGGGGCAAGTAACCACGTGCAAGAAACGAATTAAAATGCAAGCTATTGTCTGGATCAGACATTACCAAATGCACGCTTCTTAGTCATCTCTATGTTCAATTGCTGTCGAAGCTGGTTCTACTCGGACAACAACTCGTTCTTTTTCGCTTTCGATACGAGCAGTTGTACCAACGGACCCAGTAAGAAAGGTTTCCTTCTGCCATTGGAAATTCCTTTAACTGTACAAGAATTTCCAAAATGGTTAGAACGATTTGTACACGAAAAATACGTATACACGTCTGTGCAATGCTGGGGCGACCTAAATGGCTTTATTTAAAAAGATAATAATAATAATTTGGAATGTAAACTATCTATACTTTTTAGAAACGCATATTTGCATTTGGTCTCGAAATGACTGAATAAATGTTGACTAAGATTTTAAGCACCACACAAACAAACAATCATTGGTCTAGACAGCATGGACGTGTTGACGTGATAGGATGATTCTATCTCTGACACAACGGTTTTGTTGCGTGTGCAGTACTGTGCACTATTGTTTGTTTCAGTATATATCATTTGATTTGTTGCTTTTTACTGCGAGAGACTCAAACCACTTACCATGTAACAGAATTTATACTGTGGATCAAACTTGAAAATTCCAAAACACTATGAAACTCATTTTGTATTCCAACTACATTTATTTCACGAAAACACACTTTGAGGCAAAAACACGTGTTTCTAAATCTAACTAAGCGGACCCCCATAGCGATAAATGGGACCGATATAACAACCTTTTAGATATCCAATTATTTTATTGGATAATTGTATAAATGATTGACATGTGTCGATTTTGACAAGCATCTCACCTTTTTGTTTTGATAAGAGGTGATTTCATAGTCAATTTGATCCATATCGTGTAAAAGGATAACAAAAAATATGTATATTTAATCATGTTAATTGTAAAGGGGGTGTTCTTTTTTTTCCTTTTAGACAGTTTCTCCTGCTTGAATAACCAAACAATTTCACCACACAATATTTATTTATTTATTTATTTATTTATTTATTTATTTATTCTGTATTGCCACCATGAATGTATTTTCTGCATTGCCATATTCGCTATGTTATCTGAGCTTTCAATAAAGAAAAAAGGTACAAGTAGGCAAAGATCAGGAAAAGGCGCAATCAGAAAAAGATTCCCACTCCAAAAACCGAGGTGGGAAAAAACCAAACTAACAATCAGTTACTAATACCATGAAACATATCGTAAGCCGAATGAGCAGCTATTTTCCCAATAGGTGGCCACTCAGTTACCTTAACTTAACTAAAACTATGAAAACACACATAATGCGCCAACAGCACAATTTTTTTTAAAAACACCAAGACATAAAACAAAAAGAACCACCACAGAAGTGTCGCCTTGGAACGATCAGTAACACAAAGTTACTGGCGGGCTTAAACCGGTTTTACAGGCGCCTAACCTCACCCTCAGCTTCTGCAGTGGTTCATAACGTTTAGTTAGTTCTTCGGTCCTCGTGGTGAATCTCTAACTAGTCAATGAATCATCAAGAACAAACAAATAAATCATGATAAACATCCTGATGAATCAAAAACCAGGACTCACAGATTGAGTAAGCTGCCCGACGATGGAGATCCCTGGGCGCCGAATAACCTACTAACTCCGGAGTAAAAGAAAAACACCAGTTGGACCCCGGTGGGCAAAGCAACAGACAAGAAGCTCCGGCCCCAACCAACTAAAATGAATAGCTTTAAGTCGGGGCCATCATAGAGTCTGACGCCCGACCCACCGGCGTGCAATTAAAGAAGGCAGCATAGTTATCAACCATGACTGGGTTAAAAACTAAGCATGCAGACTGTCGCATAACATTCAAGTTATAAACTATACGTCTGTAACGTGTTATGATTTTTCTGAACTGAAAAGAAAAAAACATTACTTCCTATAAGTTTCTTAAATCTATAAACCAAGTCACCATAAAATTCAGGTTCCGAAAGGCCCTCACTTAAAAGCGTCTTTAACCCAACATCATATTTGGAAATCAATTCGTAGTGTCTACAATAAAATTTAGAAAAGGTTTTTCGAAGTTTATGATACCGATAGCCCTGTTGGAGAAGTTTTGCCGTTAAACATTTGTTTCGAGCGTTGAAGTCTGTAACATGATTGCAGACTCTAGCAAACCTAATAAGTTGCGAAATGTATACACCATAAGAAGCACGACGAGGAACGTCACCATACAAAACAGGAAAATTTACTATATCAAAATCAAAGTCATCGCGCTTATCATAAATTTTAGAAGAAACAAATCCATTTGCAACAGAAAGATGTAGATCTAAAAAGGGGGCTTCGGTATCTGAGATATTGGCTTTGTTCAACTGTAGTTCAGATGGATAAATTTGATTAACCATACCTTCAAAATAAGGATTGTCAATGTTCAAAAGGTCATCGAGGTACCTAGATGTGGAATTGAAAGCCTTAATAACATCAGCTTGATTATCATGGTTAAGAGAATCCATGAAATCTCTTTCGTAGCAGTATAAAAATAAATCAGCTACGAGAGGTGCGCAATTTGTACCCATCGGAATTGCAACAATTTGTCTGTATAACTTGGTCCCAAATCTAATATAAATATTATCAAGGAGATATGACAAGGCGTCGTACACATTCTGACACGACCAAAGTGTATACCGACTTTGGTCAGAGGAAGTAAAAAAAGCTTTTCTGTCATTACATGCCAAATAAAGTGAACCGTAGTTTTTAATGCCCTTTGAAAGGTCCACTCTATCAAATCCAGAAGTTTTTCTTTTATTAGATTATGTGGTAATGTTGTATACAGAGTAGAAAAATCATATGTGGACAAGCTTGTCGCACGGAATACTCTACACTTCAATTTACTGAGCACCTCACCAGAATTTTTTATTGACCAAAACCAATTGTTATTTGAAGTTTCATACACTGTCTCACAGTATCTTATAACATGAGATTTGATAGCAGTAAGACAGGAAGTTAATATTTTATAAGAATATATATTATAATATTATAATTAATAAGAATAATTTAGTGGTAGTTTGCAATAAATCTAGCTTTGTACGGTCTTTTGTGAAGCTTAGGTAACCAATACATCGTAGGAAGTTTGTCTTGGCCTTCATTGACACAAACAGAAAACTTAACAGGTAAATCGTTTAAGTGGGCATTAATTACAGACACTTCATCAGTATCTGTCTCCAGATAAGCCCTGGTACCATCAAACTCCTGTTTTAAGGTGTTAACGTAGTGAAGCCTACAAACGACAACAACATTGTTTGCGGCTTTGTCTGCCGGAAACAAGACATACTTTCTATGAAATTCTTGGATACCCTGCTTCAAATGCCTAAATGACGATTTGGGTTTAGGAGGTAAAAGATTAGTATTTTGTGAATAAAACGTAATACGTTTATCCACGATAGTGTAGATACTCCTTTTGATGATGATGTTTGTTGTTTGATTTTGTTTGATACGGCGCTGGAACGTAGCAGGAAAGTCACAAGTACGTGCTAGATACGTCGCTCGAACAAAATACGGCTCAGACCTCGGCGTATCGAAATTCTCATAGATACGCGAGCGATACGCCGCTGATACGTGAATGTGTGACAGAGCTATTAAAGGCGGTTTGCACCAGTTCCGACCCGGTTCACCCCAATGGTGTTCCGGTGAGACCCCGGAGGATTTGCCGGAATAACCAGTTGTTGTTCCGATTACTCAAGGTTTATGACGGTCGAGCCCCGGTGGTGTCACGGTTTGTTCCGGTGTATCCCCGCTGTTGTCTGGTTTTGTACACACCCCCCCCCCCGGTTAGCCCCGGTTGCATCATAACATTTAAAACGATCGTGAATGCTCCCCGGTTTACCCCGGTTTGCCAAGGTAGCGCTACGGTTCTGTCACGGTAAATCCCGGTTTATCAAAAGTGAATCGAAGGTTCCCAAGGTGAGCTTATAGGATTAGACTAACGGTGCCCTTCCGTGCGCCAGGGAATCCGTGCGGCTGTCAACATTTTCACAAATGAGTATTACTCTAGGTTTATGCCGGATTATGACGGTCGAGCCCCGGTGGTGTCACGGTTTGTTCCGGTGTATCCCCGCTGTTGTCTGGTTTTTTACATCCCCCGGTTAGCCCCGGTTGCATTAAACATTTAAAACGATCGTGAATGCTCACCGGTTTACCCCGGTTTGCCAAGGTAGCGCTACGGTTCTGTCACGGTGAATCCCGGTTTATCAAAAGTGAATCGAAGGTTCACGAGGTGAGCTTATAGGATTAGACTAACGGTGCCCTTCCGTGCGCCAGGGAATCCGTGCGGCTGTCAACATTTTCACAAATGAGCATGGTAGCCAAAGGCAATAAACTTTTATATAAAATATGATTTGGATGGTGGGTTGCCTGCGTGAAAACGTTACATTGTCATTATTTGGTTACAAAATATAATTGATTTTTGATTTTGCATTTTCACCGTCTATCCGTGTTACATGTATAGGTATATTGTACAGGCCATTATTGTTTCAAATATAAAAAGTACTTTTATAAATAGCAAATCTATTTCATCTTGTGTGTTGACAACCTCGATTGTTTTTCAATTCTGCTGCGCAATCGTGAAAATTCTGATGTTTTCAACACTCGATGAAATATATTTAGTATTCGCCTCAAACAAACAATCTTTATATATAATTGTAAGTGAGAATTGTATAGAAATGTATATTGCGGTGCTAACTGATAGATGCAGATTAAGAGAAATGTCGAATGATATTTACAGCACATTTATACTAAGTTGCTTATCTCTGCACAAAACGAAATTTACGTAACCATTTATAGGGTATGAAGTATTTGTAATTTATCCGTGCCGTGTGAAACTCGGTTTTCTGTAATTCGGACCAGGTCCAACATTAGTCTGTACAGTCACAGATGAAGGCTAGAAAAATGTAAAAGTAGGCAATGATCAGGAAATGGAGCAATCAGAAAGAAATTCCCAAACCAAAAACTGATGTGGCAAAGAAATAAATAATCAATCAGATACTTATACTAAGATAACATATCATACGCAGAGTGAACAGCTATTTTCCCAGTAGGTGGCCACTCATTTACCAAACTTAACCAAAAATACAAAAGCGCACATAATGTGCAAACAGCACACATATATCTGCTTTGCTTGAGAAACCCTACAGGGCTTTCCATTCGAAGATCACACAGAGCAGACTACGCATGATATGCTGACAAAAACACGTTGGTCAGGATTCATTTAATAGTAGTATTTTCCGCTAATTTTAATCGCATATCATTGCCCCGGTTACGCATTTTCATAGTCAGTACAGACGACTTACTTACATGTACAGTTCTTCGCTTAGAATTGCAATATAAGCGGCACCACGGCCGTGACTGAACTACCTTTGACGCTGCTACATTGTATAATCCGAAAACAAACACTTAATTTCAGCAAGCGTGAAAAAATGTGTTTATCTATGTTTGAAAATGTTTACACCTGGACGGAAGAGCGCACTCTGATTCTTTAACCTATCGTTTTATCTTTCACCTCAAGTGAGCTAAAACAGCAATTTAGCGATTTTTCTGTATATTTATTCCATGCATCAATAAACTGATATTTGTGGTCAGCATAAAGTTTTATGCCGTAACAAGTTTTGAAAACAGCACAGTAGAGACCAAAGAAAAGTTTATATATTGTAATATACTTTGATTTAAGCTCATCTACTGCCGCTAAAAGAATTTTTCATCACTGAAAATGGTACATTGAATCATCAGGTAATGGTACATTTTTTCCATTAGGAATAACGGAAAATGGGACAGTCGAAAATACAGCAGGCCGTCTATTTGTCGGAAGTTTTCCCCATTATGTAAGATACCACAACCATATCAATTAAACATTGATGAAATAGGGTATTTATGGATTACATTTAAACCTTACATCTTTGGATAAACACACTGATCTCACAAAGCGGGTCTGTTTTAGCGCAAGTTCTGTGTGTTAAACAATGTCTTTGGAACGAGTTTTATAATTTTATGCTGTTTTAAGATTCTAAAATGTGAAAGAGACGTCAAGCTTACCTAGGCTGACGCCAATCAAGTCTAAATTCTTCTTTCCAGCAACGAAAGGCTTTGCCAAACGTGTAATATCCGACAACTAGATATACACGAATATGTGTAATAATTGTTTACACACGATCCACATCCGATTGAAGTACACTGATTACGTAATAAGTTAACATACTGTGTCTATGTTTTGAGCAAAAATAAGAAAAATATCAAAATCTTACAGCTGAAAATTTTCAATATTTAAAGCTCAAAAAACCTCTGTTTATTGCATGGGCAAGTTTTTGTAATGATGATAATCAATGGCGGATCCAGGATTTCTGGAAGGGGGGTCAAATCTACCAAAAGGGTGTACGTTTTTGACATTTTACCTAATTTTTCATAAATTTACCCACGGAATTGAAATAATTTGGTCTAAGAGGGCGGTTTGCTTAGAGGGGGCTCAAGCGAACCTCCAAGCCCCCTCTTAATCCGCCACTGGGTATAATGTGCGGTCTATGTTAATGCATTTGTATTCATATATACGGCACAGCGATGTCAACGATAGTATAGGTTTTTTGTTTGTCCACACGTACGAGGCGAAACAAACGAACCTTTACTAACAGGGCTGACTGTGGCAATTGTGTATCTTAGAATATCTTAAAAGTATGTAATAAACCGATATACGTGTAAGGCCTGGTGTGCTTATCGTACAAAACAAAATCCCTATTTCTTTCATATTTTATCACTGATCATCAGGATAACATTTCTGTGTAATATATATCCCCTTATACCCCACTTGTATGTAGCAATACAGGGGTATGCAGAGGTTTGTACTAATAGAGGGGATTCTGACGTGTACACACAATCTATGTTTTATGCAAAAAAAAAAAAAATAAATAAATAAATAAAAAATAAATAAATAAATAAATAAATAAATAAATAAATAAATAAATAAATAAAACATTTCTGAGAATTTTCAATTTTTACAACTTTGGAAAAACTATATTGGCGTGTTTTTGTAGTGTTATTGTTGCTGTCCTTGATTTCGCCTCACTAAATTTTTATTGGACTTAATTGGTAAAAATATTGTGTAATCTTTTGCGCGAGCAATTACCTTTTAAGAACAGGGGAAATAAGCGATAACACTATTCTTGAAACATAGAGTGGTCTCCCTTCCACAATAAGCCGTAAGTCTGACGTATCACTGGAAAATTGAAACGGATGACCAGCATCTTCCGGCGTTGGACTTATGGAAGTGTACTCTTCCTCTCTGATTTTGGGAAATTCCTGTTTATTTCTAAGAATAGCATCGTTTTCATCAGCATACCCCTGTGTAGTGCTGACATCATCATCGACCACACTGACGTCATTTGAATTATTTGCATATTCATGTGCATTTAAATGATCTTGCACGAGACCTATCTCCTGCTGTAGGTTTTCCATTTGATAGAGAGAATAAGGTTTCCCCAGGCTCTGTCTGATCTATTTACCTTTTTGGCGTAAAATCTATATGTTTTCCTTTTTTGTTGTCTGACTTAGATTTCAATTGTAATGTCTGGTCAACTTTTCTTTAAAGTGTCTGCCCTAATTTCGTTTGGTATCTGATAGTCTAAGCCCTATTTTTCTTTTTGTTAATCTCTTAGAGCGTATTTAGATCACTGCAAGTGTTTTCATGCTAATTGTTACCACATGTAAGGAAAATTGTATTAATTAATTTTGATTGCTTATCTTTTAGTGCATGTTAATTCAAAAATGCGTACAAACCGAAACATCAAATGTTCCTTGTGAACTATGAGAAAGAAATTTATCCAAAGTTGGTAATTAATCCGTAAAAAATATTCGAAAACCAACATATTTTTAATAAAATCTTTGTAATGCCGCGCCAAATTTATCCACAGTTGGTAATTAATCCTAAAAACATTCGAAAACCAACATATTTTTTTTTCAATAAAATCTTTGTAATGCCACGCCAAATGAATACGATCCGTAACGCTGAAATGTGTTATTATGAACAAAAATATAATTTAATCAACACCTGATCAACCCATAATTCATTATTTTAGAAACAATAGTCAATCCGTTGTTTTTATTGATAAAATTGAATATCGGAGTTAAATATATGAACGGGATCGAACAGGTATAACGAGCATAAGATTGTCTTTGTATTTGGCACATCTAAATTTCATCAATTACAGTTCTTTTTGCTTTGTGCACTCAAACATTAACATATGAAGTAATGTATTATAATCCGACAGGATAAACCATTGCTTTGGTTTGTAAACGAGGCGCAACATCAACTAACTAAAGGAATTTCTTGAGATTTACGAAAGCCTAATCAACATTACGAAAACTCGCCCATGCAATACACAGTGATTTTTTTCCTTTGTAAAAATTGAAAATGTCTTTGGAAAATTTTTGATAGTTTTAATGATTTTGTTCAAAACATTGATTGTGGGTACACCTAAGAACCGCCTCGCTGAGGCGGTTCTAACGAGTACCTACAATCCATGTTTTGGAGCGAAAATAAGAAAAATATCAACATTTTTAGCTAAAAAAAATCAATTTTTAAAGCTCAAAAACTCTCTTTTTATCGCATGGGCAAGTTTTCGTAATGTGGTATCTGATAGTCTAAGTCCTGTTTTTTTTTTTTTTTTTTTTTTTTTTTTTGTTGTTGTTGTTGTTGTTGTTGTTCTCTTAGACATATTTAGATCACCGAATGTAAAATATGTTTAAACATGCTAATTGTCATCACATGTAAAGAACATTGTATTAATCAATTTTAATTGCTTATCTTTTAGTGCATGTTAATTCAAATGTGCATGTAAACCGAAATATATATCAAGTGTGAGAAAGAAATTTATCCAAATGTGGTAATTAATCCTAAACACATTCGAAAATCAACATAATTTTTAATGAAAATTTATTTTTGTAATGTCACGCCAAATGAATACTCCTTAATATTGAAATGTGTTATTATGAACAAGAATATAATTTAATCAACACTTGATCAACCCATCATTCATTATTTTAGAAACAGTAGTCAATCCGTTGTTTATATTGATAAAATTGAATATCGGAGTTAAATAAAAGAATGGGAGCGAACAGGTATAACGAGCATAAGATTGTCTTTGTATTTGACACATCTAAATTTAATCAATTACAGAAGAAAATGTTCTTTTGGCTTTATGCGCTCAACAATTAACATATGAAGTAAAATGTATTATAATCCGACAGGATAAACCATTCTTTGCTGAGTTGTGCTTTGGTTTGTAAACGCGGCGCAACATCAACTAAGGAATTTCTTGAGACTTACGAAAGCCTAATGAACATCTAATGAACTCGCCCATGCAATACACAGTGATTTCTTTCCTTTGTAAAAATTGAAAATGTCTTTGGAAAATTTTTGATAGTTTTAATGATTTTGTTCAAAACATTGATTGTTGGTACACCTAAGAACCGCCTCGCTGAGGCGGTTCTAACGAGTACCTACAATCCATGTTTTGGAGCGAAAATAAGAAAAATAGGTGTACTCCAGTTATACATACCCCAGTTTTACTCTATAAAAGTGGGGTATGAGGGGGTATTATCTCACGGACATGTTTTCCTGATGAGAATGATGCCCCAGCTAGACTGTTTACCTGTCTAAACGAGTTTCATCATCGGTCTCATGTAGGTTGACGAAAAGGCAACACACTGACGGATCTTCTACAACAAAATAAAATATGAGATCCTCTAAGAACAGTCAACATATTAATAATGCGAAAGGGAATGGGCTGATCTGTCCAATGCTTGAAGGATTGGGTCCGACAACACATGACCTTGACATACAACACTTTGTGATTTTGGGTCTGCTTTTGACTCCAGGCACAATTTGTTTTCACCCAAATGCTGTTTCAGGTCTTAATATCATCAATAAATTGTTTATGATACGCGCGTCACATTTCAATGATTGCACTGACAACTTGAAATTGCAGCAAAAATGTCTAGCTTTCGCTGCCGGTTTTGTAAAGGGTCACTGATGAAGGTTCATTACCCGAAATTGTACAATATGGCCCATCTTCTCGCTTTAAATGTTTTACTGCTTCCAAAGGATCTAACAATTATTTTTATTTGCTATTACTGCAGCTTGTGTTGTGCCGTGTGGCGGCCCTAAAAAGTCTCCCCGTACATCATCCATAGTGCAGATTATATTTTTCTTTTGATCCTTTGGGATCAGTGAATATATTTAGAGTAGTTCAAATATATTGTACGTTAAGAATCATCTTCTTGACAGTGTTTTATTATTTGGCCCCTTTGGGAATACGAGTCTTTGATTTAGACTACTCAGATGGAAATTCTTGAAATTGCAGCAAAATGTCTGGCTTTCGCTGCCGGTTTTGTAAAGGGTCACTGATGAAGGTTCATTACCCGAAATTGTACAATATGGCCCATCTTCTCGCTTTAAATGTTTTACTGCTTCCAAAGGATCTAACAATTATTTTTATTTGCTATTACTGCAGCTGGTGTTGTGCCGTTTGGCGGCCCTAAAAAGTCTCCCCGTACATCATCCATAGTGCAGATTATATTTTTCTTTTGATCCTTTGGGATCAGTGAATATATTTGGAGTAGTTCAAATATATTGTACGTTAAGAATCATCTTCTTGACAGTGTTTTATTATTTGGCCCCTTTGGGAATACGAGTCTTTGATTTAGACTACTCAGATGGAAATTCTTGAAATTGCAGCAAAAATGTCTGGCTTTCGCTGCCGGTTTTGTAAAGGGTCACTGATGAAGGTTCATTACCCGAAATTGTACAATATGGCCCATCTTCTCGCATTAAATGTTTTACTGCTTCCAAAGGATCTAACAATTATTTTTATCCATTATCTATTGAAAAGTTGAGGTAGCATCAGTCAGTCCAAATGGCAGGAGAATAATTTCATAATTATCATACAATAAATATTTGCTTTGGTATATGGATTTCTTTGACATTTTTAAGTAGTCACTGATCTTATCAAATGTCGAGGCATAGATACTGAATATAGACATCCCTTGACCTTTGTCTTTCTCGTCAAATGTTTTGTGATGTCTATTCTCTATGATTGGACTTTAAATTCCTAATACTTTATGGTGTCTCTTTCATTTGTCTGCTTTTCTGCCGGATAGGAAAAGTCTAGTTGTCTTGCTCTTCATACCTGTTGTACATGTATATCTATTGTTGAACCTTGAATTTTCCTGATTTTCACGCATTGTACACGTAAATGGTAGATCGAATAGCAAGACCTATTCTGCTTATGTTGTCAGTTTCTTCTGTCACTGATGATGTTTTAGGAACCGGATACTAACACTCTTTGTTTAAGAATGTGTCTTTTATGTGTTGGTTTTTAATTTGCTGCTGTTTGCACATGTTATGTACGCTTTTATATTTTAGTTATATCAAGGCAACTAAGTGGCCACCTTCTGGAAAGTAGCTGCTCACTTGGCTTTCAATATGATCACTTGATATTAGTATCCGATGTTCAGTTTAGTTTTTCCCATCTAAGTCTTTTAAGTGGAACTATTGTTCTGACAAGGTCTATCTATACACAGACATACCTTGGTCCTGACTGTGCTACTTCCTGACCGTTGCTTTCATTTACATTTCATTCTTCTAATTAACCTCATGGTTCGTCTCTGCGACCCTTGTTCACCATTTGTCATGGTCATAACTAAAATTTGTGCACACCAGGGAAAAGTGCACATCAGGGAAAAGCAAATCGAAATAGCCCTTGTCAGGAGTGAACTCCAATTCGGCTATACAGGTCTTGTATCCATGTTATTTATAATTGACTACGAATTCTTCAAGCCCCCCCCCCCCCCTTCAGTAATTTTAAATCACTGATCGTCCAGATGTGATACTTCTGTTGTGGTTCTACATATTTGTTTTATGTTTTGGAGTCGAATTTTTATGCTTAGGTACGTTTTTCATTCTTTTAGTTAAGTTTGAGTAACTGAGTAGCCGCCTATTGGGAAATAGCTGCTCACTCGGCTTACAAGATGTTATTTTGGTATAAGTGCCTTATTGTCGATTTAGTTTTTCCCACCACGTTTTTTTTTCGAGTGGGAATTTCTTTTTGATTGTACCTTTTCCTGATCATTGCCTACGTACCTTTTTGTCAAGATGACTATTATATCTGTTTTATCAAAATTTAATGTTCATAATGAATAGCTGCTGGCCAAGACTATGTCATGTGAATTTTGTCTTGTCAAGCATGTTGGAAATTATATTTAAATTTGTGGTAATCGAAACATACTTAATCAAAAAATAAACATGTTCAATTTTTCAACAAGATAAGATGAATATGATTATCGTTCCAATGCGATACCCGGGTAGTTTTATATTACTGATCGTTCCAAGGCGATACTTCTGTTGTGGCTCTATTTGTTTTATATTTTGGAGTCGATTTTTTATGCTGTTTGAATATAGTTTTAGTTAAGTTCGGGTAACTGAGTGGCCGCCTATTGGGAAATAGCTGTTCACTCGGCTTACGATATGTTCTCTAAGTATAAGTACCTAATTGTCAATTTGGTTTTTTTCCCGCCTCGGTTTTTGGATTGGGAATTTCTTTCTGATTGCACCTTTTCCTGATCATTGCCTACGTGTACCTTTTTTCTGTGGTGGGTCTAACTGATTAATGTTTTATCGTAGAATTGTGTGATGTTTGCACCTTAGTCATGTTTCCATATATTTTGTTAAGTCTAGGTAATTGAGTGACCACCTATTGGGATGAAGCTGATTACTTGATATTTTCTCTTTGTATTAGTGCCTTATTTTCAATTTTAACATTTACCACCTTAGTTTTTAGGTTAGAAATTTCTTTCTAATCGTGCCATTTCCTGATCATAGCTTACTTTTACCTTACCATTTATGGTAATATTGGCTGGTGTCAATTTTTCGACTATTAAATAGGGTACAAGTAGGCAAAGATCAGGAAAAGGCGCAATCAGAAAAAGATTCCCACTCCAAAAACCGAGGTGGGAAAAAACCAAACTAACAATCAGGTACTTATACCATGAAACATATCGTAAGCCGAATGAGCAGATATTTTCCCAATAGGTGGCCACTCAGTTACCTTAACTTAACTAAAAATATGAAAACATACATAAGGCGCCAACAGCACAAAAATTTTTTTAAACACCAAGACATAAAACAAAAAGAACCACCACAGAAGTATCGACTTTTTACGGGATAACTTTTTACGATAAGGTACTTATTTTAATAAGCTTCCAACGCCTGTCTGGGTATCTGTTTTGAAATTAATGAAATTTACTTTATCTTAATGAGTTGAAATTAATGAGATTTACCTTATTTTAATGAGTTTTCAATGCCTGTCTGGGTATCTGTATTGAAATTAATGAGATTTACCTTATTTTAATGAGTTTTCAATGCCTGTCTGGGTATCTGTATTGAAATTAATGAGATTTACCTTATTTTAATGAGTTTTCAATGCCTGTCTGGGTATCTGTATTGAAATTTATGAGATTTACCTTATTTTAATGTGTTTTCAATGCCTGTCTGGGTATCTGTATTGAAATTAATGAGATTTACCTTATTTTAATGAGCTTTCGATGCTTGTCTGGATATCTGTATTGAAATTAATGAGATTTACTCTACCAGCAGGACAGCTTGAAAGGCAGGCGTTTCAATTAAAGTAGTGAGACAGGTGTTTGGTTAATTAGTGCATTTTTTGTTAAATCCTCATACTCATCCAAAGACAGACGGCTACGTATGCACTGTCAAGACGCAAAATGTTAAAATGTTGTAATAACATTTTAACATTTTGCGTAGACCAGTCACAACGCAATACTTATGTTTTCCATTTTGATTTCGTTGTTTGAACAAACTACGTGAACAGTGTGGCAGGTGGTAGGCTAATTAGTACATTCTTTTTGTGGTATGTTCAAAACACATCAACATTACGAAAACACGCCCATGCAATAAACAGAGATTTTTTAAGTTGTAAAAATTGAAAATTTTCAGTAGAAAAGTTTTGTTATTTTTCTTATTTTTGCTCAAGACATAGTTTGTGGGGACACGTTAGAACCGCCTCGCCGAGGCGATTCTAACGAGTACCCACAATCAATGTTTTGGAGCAAAAATAAGAAAAATAAGTATACCCCTGCAAACCCCAGTTTTACTATATAAAAGTGGGGTTCAAGGGGGTATACATTGCACGGACATGTTTTCATGATGAATACATATTACTCATTTTCCTCTAAGAGAAGCCTACGTGGCGCTGTGGTGATATCACTCGTCTTACATACCAGGGGCCGCAGGTTCTATCCCGGGTTTCTCTATTATGTCAGTTGTGAATTCATACCGATGCCCATTTAATTCTCATATAACCTTCGCTGATGTTGGGACATTTAAACCCCAAAACAGCAACCACCATACATTTTCTTTAAATTCTTATCTAAAATGATTGGTGATCATTGGTCGGATATCTTAATAAAGCAATATGACACGTGGCAGGATACCAAGTGCTTTAATTCAAATACAACTACAGAAACAAAGAATCTATATGTCGTGGCAGATGCTGTAGTCATTGACCGTTTCGTTTTGTTTCATTTGTGACGGGATAGCCTCCCTTAGAAAAATACGTTGGTGCAACGTATCAGCGGCATATTGAGTGCTTGTAATATGCAAATTTCGAACTCGAAACTTTGTGAATCGAGTAATTGTTGAGTATATAGCGCAGTAAACCACCCTTGGTGGTTGAGCATGCTTTTCCACTGACGGGGTTTCTGTGGCTTGAGCTCGGCTGTGCGTTACATTTGGTGGCAGCGTTGGGATAATGACAACTACCAGACCGGGGTTGCCTTATCCATGCATATTCTAGATTGAATCGTTCAAACAATGTGGAAACCTTTAATTGTATTTTTGTTAAGAGCCAAAATATGTTAAACAAAATTCGGGACGAATTTTCATGAAGGGGGGATTATGTGACGAATATCCATTTTAAAATCGTAGTTTCTATGAAAATTTCTTTAAAAGCTCATACTTTGATATTCGTCATGTAAAATCGCACAACTTTGTCAGTTTTCCCGATTAAAATCGATGTGTGTCGTGTTTTACATAGAAATCGCTTTCGCACCTGATTCACCTACATAGTTTTCTAGAATGGACTTTCCCGTTATAATGGAACAACCCGGATATTGCACGTGACTGGATGGGTATAAAAGGAGCAAGCGAGGCAGTGATAGTCATTATTGTGAAAGAAGTCGGACGGTTTAGATCGAAGAGAGAGAGAGAGAGACTGCAGGCAGTTGATGATGTAGTAGTAAATAGGCTTCATGGCCCGGAGCTCAGGCTTTGGGATAACGAGAGATCATTGCGATAGCTCTTATCCCCTAGTGTTGAACCT
This sequence comes from Rugalucina vietnamica, assembly GCA_964017185.1. Classification (NCBI taxonomy): domain Eukaryota; kingdom Metazoa; phylum Mollusca; class Bivalvia; order Lucinida; family Lucinidae; genus Rugalucina; species Rugalucina vietnamica. The sequence goes on from OZ024884.1 coordinate 36,763,398, forward strand.
CTTAGTGCTGAACGAACATTTGAGACTCTTTGGCCGCAGAGATCATTGCGATAGCTGGGCCTTGGTCACAGAGATCATTGCGATAGCTGGACCTCGTTCACAGTATCATTGCGATCACAGGAACAATTTGGAGTCTCAAATAGAAGTTCCTGGGAAGCCAGTTATTTAGGCTTTATAGCGGGAGAGCCAACGAAACCATAGGGGTTTCAAGCCTGCCAGTTTCGAGCAAATGACGTTTGAATTATGAGTTCCTGGACGTAGTTTGGGTTTGAAACCATTCAGTCACGTATCAAGTATTGCATAAGAATTATTATAGTCAGACATTGTTTCTAATACGACGTGTATGAACCACACCAAGACCTAGGGCGAGGGTTGGGATCCCATAAAACCGGTTTAAGCCCCCTAGTAATTGTATTACAAACCATTCCAAGGCGGTGCTCTTGGTGTGGCTCATCTCGTTCAACATCAATATAGTCGTTTAAATAGCATCTTGCTCGGTACGTATTACAAGTATTAAAGCTTTCTTAGTTTAAGATATACACGAAATGAAAGTAAAACCAGATGTTTCCAGCTAAACATACTATATACACAGCATATGTACGATACCTTACTCTGTCTCACAGTCTACCGGCTGAGATAATCAGCCCCCAAGTTGTATTGATCGCGGATAGCAATGATCCTAAACTTGTATGGCTGCAATTTCATTGCCCATCGCATAATCCTTGGGTTGAGAACCTTAGCTGTCTGCAAATAGAAAAAGGGTTTATGGTCGGTCTCAAGCAAAAACTCTACTCCGGACAGGTACTTGCGAAATTTCTCAATTCCCCAGATTATTCCCAAACACTCTTTCTCAATCACGGAGTAGTTCCTTTCCCTAGGTAGCAATTTCTTACTGGCATAAGCAATGGGAAGACGCCCTTCGCCTTCAAACTCCTGGAGCAAAACGGCCCCGATTCCAACATCTGAAGCGTCTGTTCTGACGATGAACGGATGTCTCTCACGAAAAATGGGGAGACGAAGAATAGGGCTAGATGTGAGCCAACTCTTCTAGGTCTGGAAAGCTTTCTAATGGTGGTCTTGCCAATCTTTGATAGATTTTGGCCTATCCCTCTTAGTTAGATCCGTCAAAGGGGATGCTATGGAGGAAAAGTAGGGAATAAAACGGCGGTAAAAAACAGCCAATCCAAGGAAAGACTTTAGCTGTCGTTTTGTCAGAGGACGGGACGCATCCCTTATGGCCTGTATCTTGTCCTCCTGCGAACGCACCGTTTGTCCTACGATGTTGTGACCGAGGCACTCGATACTGCCGTACCCAATCATACATTTAGAAGGTTTTGTCGTCAATTTGGCTGACCGGAGCCTCTCAAGGACCTGACGTAATGACGTCATGTGGTCCTCCCAATTTTCAGTAAAGATCCACATGTCGTCTACGAAACTGTCAACGTTCGGAACTCCGTGCAAGATCTTCCGAATCATCCTGCAAAAGAACGTTCCCGAATTTACTAAATCGAAAGGCATCGTTTTAAATTGGAATAAAATTTGGGAGTTTCAAAACCTTGCAATGATCTGAAAGGGGGACTTGCCAGTAGTTTTTACAAAGATCCATCTTCGTAAAGTACCTATGTCCTGACATTCTGTTAATAACCTCTTCCATATTTGGCATTGGTTCTGCATCAAATTCCGTAACCTTATTCAGCTTACGGAATCAATGCAGAACCGCACTGACCCGTCCTTTGTGGGCACAAGGACGACTGGAGATGAGTATGGAGAGACCGACGGTTCAATTACGTCTAACTCGAGCATTTCCTTAATTTCTGACTCCATAACGTCACGTATTTTAAACGGAAAAGGATAACCCTTCGACCGAATCGGGTCTGACGTGAGGAGCTTAATATTATGCTCAATTAGGTCTGTGCGACCTGGTAAGCTCGTGAAAACATCCGGGTACTGCCCTATAAACGTCTCTACGTCACTGCGCTGTTCTGACGTCAACGTCTCGCAAATACTTACGTCATTCTACGACTCTGCTTAGCCGTGGGAAATACGCATTCATCAAGACTTAATTCCTCATTTTCGACCTCCTCGTCTACAGTTGAACTTGCTTCAGCTGACATTCAACAATGTGACATCACGTCCTTGACGTTCTACATACAGTTTAAGCATGTTAGCGTGGTACGTATTTACTATGCCATCGACGTCAATCTTATAGTCCATCCTATTGACTACTTCCACTACGTCATACGGACCCTTCCACTGGAGTAATAGCTTATTACTGTCTGTTGGCAGTAACACTAACACTTTATCTCCGACGCCAAACTTACGCGACCTTGCACGTTTGTCATAGTATACCTTTTGCTTGACTTGCATTTTTTTCTAAGTTTTCTCGCGCTAACTTGCATGTCTGCTCTAAACGCTTCCTTAGTTCAATCACATACTGATACGTAGAAAGAACTTGCTCGTCATTAATTTCGCTAGCCCATAATTCCCTTAATATTGCCATGGGACCTCGGACACTACGTCCATACAATTGCTCAAACGGAACAAACCCTAACGATTCCTGTGGCACTTTTCTTATTGCAAACAATAAAGCTTGGAGATACTTATCCCAGTCTTTCGGACGTTCCGCGCACATCCTACGTAACACCTGTTTTAACGTGGCGTGGAAACGTTCCACAAGCCCATTATACATCGGATGGTATCGCGTTGTAGTTAAATGCTGCAACGATAAGAGTCTGCTGACCTCTTGCATGAGCACCGCGGTAAATTGAGGTACAAGTAGGCAAAGATCAGGAAAAGGCGCAATCAGAAAAAGATTCCCACTCCAAAAACCGAGGTGGGAAAAAACCAAACTAACAATCAGGTACTTATACCATGAAACATATCGTAAGCCGAATGAGCAGCTATTTTCCCAATAGGTGGCCACTCAGTTACCTTAACTTAACTAAAAATATGAAAACGTACACAAGGCGCCAACAGCACAAAAAAATTTAAACACTAAGACATAAAACAAAAAGAACCACCACAGAAGTATCAACTTGGAACGATCAGTAACACAAAGTTACTGGCAGGCTTAAACCGGTTTTACATGGCCATAACCTCACCCTCAGCTTCTGCAGTGGTTCATAACATTTAGTTAGTTATTCGGTCCTCGTGGTGAACCTCTAACTAGTCAATGAATCATCAAGAACAAACAAATAAATCATGATGAACATCCTGATGAATCAAAAACCAGGACTCACAGACTGAGTAAGCTGCCCGACGATGGAGATCCGAATAACCTACTAACTCCGGCGCAAAAGAAAAACACCAGTTGGACCCCGGTGGGCCAAGCAACAGACAAGAAGCTCCGGCCCCAACCAACTAAAATGAATAGCTTTATGTCGGGGCCATCATAGAGTCTGACGCCCGACCCACCGGCGTGCAATTAAAGAAGGCAGCATAGTTATCAGCCATGATTGGGTTAAAACCTAAGCATGCAGACTGTCGCATAACATTCAAGTTATAACCTATACGTCTGTAACGTGTTATGATTTTTCTGAACTGAAAAGAAAAATTATTAATTCCTTTAAGTTTCTTAAATTTGTAAACCAAGTCACCATAAAATTCAGGTTCCGAAAGGCCCTCACTTAAAAGCGTCTTTAACCCAACATTATATTTGGAAATCAATTCATAGTGTCTACGATAAAATTTAGAAAATGTTTTTCGAAGTTTATGATACCGATAGCCCTGTTGGAGAAGTTTTGCCGTTAAACATTTATTTCTAGCGTTGAAGTCTGTAACATGATTGCAGACTCTAGCAAACCTAATAAGTTGCGAAATGTATACACCATAAGAAGCACGACGAGGAACGTCACCATCCAAAAAAGGAAAATTTACTATATCAAAATCAAAGTCATCGCGCTTATCATAAATTTTAGAAGAAACAAATCCATTTGCAACAGAAAGATGTAGATCTAAAAAGGGGGCTTCAGTATCTGAGATATTGGCTTTGTTCAACTGAAGTTCAGGTGGATAAATTTGATTGACCATACCTTAAAAATAAGGGTTGTCAATGTTCAAAAGGTCATCGAGGTACCTAGATGTGGAATTAAAAGCCTCGATAACATCAGCTTGATTATCATGGTTAAGAGAATCCATGAAATCTCTTTCGTAGCAGTATAAAAATAAATCAGCTACGAGAGGTGCGCAATTTGTACCCATCGGAATTCCAACAATTTGTCTGTATAACTTGGTCCCAAATCTAATATAAATATTATCAAGGAGATAGGATAAGGCGTCGCATACATTCTGACATGACCAAAGTGTATACCGACTTTGGTCAGAGGAAGTAAAAAAAGCCTTTCTGTCATTACATGCCAAATAAAGTGAACCATAGTTTTTTAATGCCCTTTTGAAGGTCCACTCTATCAAATCCAGAAGTTTTTCTTTAATTAGATTATGTGGTAATGTTGTATACAGAGTAGAAAAATCATATGTGGACAAGCTTGTCGCACGGAACCCTCTACACTTCAATTTACTGAGCACCTCACCAGAATTTTTAGTTGACCAAAACCAATTTTTATTTGAAGTTTCATACACTGTCTCACAGTATCTTATAACATGAGATTTGATAGCAGTAAGAATGGAAGTTAATAATTTAGAAAGTTCAGTGGTAGTACAAGAGCTAGAATTTGCAATAAATCTAGCTTTGTATGGTCTTTTGTGAAGCTTAGGTAACCGATACATCGTAGGAAGTTTGTCTTGGCCTTCATTGACACAAACAGAAAACTTAACAGGTAAATCGTTTAAGTGGGCATTGACTACAGACACCTCATCAGTATCTGTCTCCAGATAAGCCCTGGTACCATCAAGCTCCTGTTTTAAGGTGTTAACGTAGTGAAGCCTACAAACGACAACAACATTGTTTGCGGCTTTATCTGCCGGAACCAAGACATACTTTCTATGAAATTCGCGGTAAATTGAGAACCGCAATCTGTCAGCATCTCATCCGGGATTCCTACCCTACTGAACATTTGAACTAATGCTTCAGCTACGCGCTCCGTTTCTACACCTGGTAATGGAACCGCTTCTGGAAAACGCGTTGCATAATCGATCATTGTCAAGATGTATCGATTCTTTTGATCTGACCGTGGCTCAATCGGACCTACTATATCCACCTCGACGCGTTTGAAAGGTGTATCTATTAACGGTAATTTCCCCCAGAGGAACCTTACTAACCCTACCTTTCTTAATTGTTCTCTGACAAATGTCACAAGATTTACAAAATCTAGCCACATCACCACAAATTTCAGGCCAAAAGAACTCAGCTACCACCCTGTCCAACGTTTTCTTTATGCCTAGGTGACCAGACATCAAGGTTTCGTGTGCAAATCTTATAACTTTCTCACGAAAACCTTCATGGACAACAAGCTGCAATGTAGTCTTATTTCCCTTGCTAAACTTAGTTTCACCCCTGTTCAAACCGCGACTCACAGTCACGTTTCCATCTTCTACTATTCGCTTAATATTTAAGTTTTCATCAGTAGCCTGAGCCTTTTTAGACTCCTCCTTGCTTTCATTAATAATCTGATCAGGAACTTTAAGCTTCCTATTCTTCTTCTCTCTTTCTTTTGCCTGAGACCGAGTTTCAACTGCTGCACAAAAATGCGACAAATCAGGAAGTTTCGATCCATCAATATTGCCAATTACCAAATCATACAACGTATCATCCATGCAAATTGCCTCAGTCTGCCCAGTAAAGAATGGACAATTAATATCAATCATTGCCAATGGAAACCTCTGAGTAGTTTCATAAATCAAAGTTACGTCAGATTCTTTCCCAAGTAACTGATCACTTGAAACCAAAATCCTACGAATAACACACCCTGTACACCCTGTGTCGCGCATTGCAAATACTTCCTTGCCGTTAACCGTACCTTGCGCCGTAGGTTAACGCGATTTAAGACAGTAACAAACTCCGTCCTTACTCTGACTGTCCGAGTTAATTGAGTTATCGGCCTTACTTTGATAAATGCTCTCAACTGCGTCATTTACTTTCTAATTCGTCTGCGTCTCACAGAAACTTAACTGATGATCACCACGGGATGGATTATTTCCCCTTCCGCGTCCACGGAAAGAACCTCTACCGCGACTTTGACTGTAACCCCGACCTTTATTCCGATGATTGTCACTCTTAACCTGCATTCATTGCGCTTCGTTATTCGCATGAGAGTTACTTCCCTTGTCTTGCTTTGTCTCGCTTCCTAACTCTGCGCTATTTACTTGCATTCTATTTGGGTGTTTGAAACATTTAATCGTCAGATGTCCTTTACCACAAATATTGCACTTAATTTCCGGTTTTCCACTCGGTTTACTCGCGCCCGTTTTATTCCGGCTAGGTGCTGCGCCCCTATTATTACGTTGCCCCCTACTTACGCAAGTGTGGACGACCCCTCGCGCTTCTGCGAACAGATCCGCTTCCTTAGCCATTTCATTTAAGTTCTTGAACGTTTTCGGCTTCAAATGAACGTACAGCTCTCGATTGCATGATTCGAGAAACTGGTCATGCGCCATGAAATCACAAATGGCTTCATAAGATTCCTCAATCTTAGCCATATTAATCCATTTGTTCAAGTAACTGCGCAATCTACTACTAAAGTGCACAAAGGTCTCTGATCTTTCGGGCTTCTCATACCGGAATTTCTTTCTAAATCCGCGCTCTGTCATGTCAAAGTTCTTCAACAACGCATCCTTTAACTTCGCATAATCTGCAGCATCGATAACCGCCATTCTATCGTAAATCTCAAGTGCCCTACCTTTAAGTAACGCGCTTAAATAAGCGGACCATAAAGACTGGTCCCATTTATTTACTATTGCGTTCTTCTCAAATCTAGCAAAGTAACTATCCATCTTATCCTTCGCTTCCTCAAAATAAGGTAGCTTGGGATTACGCGCGTATGCCGCCTTCTCTGCCTTCATCTTTTCAATCTCAACTTCGCTCGCGAACTTACTATCCCTATCCTTATCATTCTGCCGTTCTATGCTCTCGATTGGCGCAAATTCGACTTCCTGTTCTAGCCGTGCTAACTCAACCTCGCGTTCTAGCTTTGCTTTCCCTAACTCAATTTCGCGTTCTTGCTGCGCGGCTGCGAGCCTATCCCTTTCTAAATCTCTATCTTGCTTTTCTTTTTCGGCCTCGGGCCTATCCCTTTCTAAATCTCTATCTTGCTGTGCGGCTGCGAGCCTATCTCTTTCTAACTCTCTTTCTGTGGCGCGCTCAGCCCTCTGAAATGCATCCTGCTCCTTAAGGACGTTCTTCCAAACACTTGCATATTTTGGCTGTTTCGAACACGTTCGGCCAATTTTGACCATCTGATTGGAGATAAAACAAGAACATATTTTGCCAAAATCTTTTGTATCTCTATTATGAACAGTCATTCTTTATTGCCAAAGATAACAATTTTAATCATGCAAAGCTCCAGTATCTCTATTATGAACAGTCATTCTTTATTGCCAAAGATAACAATTTTAATCATGCAAAGCTCCAGTATGGCGTTCCGGCTTCTGAAAAAATGACCAAAAACCAAGCATTTTAGATGAACTTACCGCCATGAACAGCTGATGAAGTCCTTTTGCTCGCGAATGGCAGATTTTTTCTGCATTTCACATTGCTTCTACATTACACGAGATATTCCACTATCCAGAAACACATTTGTTTTGAGAAAAGTACTTATGGTTCAAGTAGAGCAGATTCGGGAAAAATATAGTAAATAATTTTCCTTGTGTGTATCTTTTAATATCACACAACATTTTTGAGATTGTCCTAAACACGGGGTGTATTCAACATTTTTCAGTGGTCTAAGTTTCAGATTTTTCTTAAATAGTTGTTATTTGTCTTACTGCTGATATATATATATATACATGTAACACATGACATGATTTGGGGACTTCATTTCAATGCTAAATTGCTGACAGCCTCCGGACATTTTCCCATTTCATGCTTGATCATCGTGAATTTGCAAAATGCACAATTTTTGGTATGTAAATTATATTTAAGAAGATATCCAGATGCTTGTAGAAAATGCCTAGCTCTTTATTATTATTGTGTCCTTGTATATTTTGAATGTCAATGACATAATTTATGTCAGTTTTAACATTAGTTTGGGAATTCACTTTTCTAAGCATTATTGTAATACTCATAGATTAAAAGCAAAATTACCTTTAAACCTGTGCTGTATCTCTATAAATACTTCTACAGAACCTAAATATACCTAAATATTATACTAATCCTGACACCGGTTTGACAAGAAATACGATCATGAATGTTTAAAATTCTACAGTTGATGTCTTTAAAATTGTCAATAACGACTGTGCTTATTTTTGTTCATGGACAATTTCAGGAAAATATACATTTCCGCCTCGCTGACCCCCCCCCCACACCCCTATACCCAGGATGCCACTTTGATATGATGTGCGAATACGAAAAATACATAAACTGTCGAAAGGACATGCTGGGCGCACACTAGAAATAAATTATAAGATTGTAAATAAAAGATGATATGCACTAAGCTAATATTTTTCTCCTTTTTTCTACTTGGAAAAAAAAATAAAAAATAAAAAACAAAAACAGTTAATTTGTGGACATTGTTCAGTATTCATATGACCAACAAGTCCATATTTGTTTGCTAGAAATGTGTTGTTGACAAACAAATGCAAATCAGTTCAAAGTCTAATACTGCGTTTACACTTTGTCCCCGGTGGTCACGGCGGCCACGTTTCAGACAACCGTGAGCAAAACGGGATAACCGTGAGGCAACGCAGGGGAACGGGATAGGCAAACGTAGCACGCCGGGATAACCGTGGACACCGTGACAGATTTTTTGACAGTTTAAAAATCTGCCACGGCAGTCACGGCGGAAATGAGAAACGTACATGTAATGGGCTGTGATAAAACGGGTTGAACGTAACACACCGTGACAGAACGTAACAGGACGTAGCAAAACGTGGAGGCGGTCCGTAGTGCAACGGGAAGCTAGTGAATAGCCCGGCATGCTACGGATCTTCCACGTTCTGTTGCGTTTGATCACGGTCGTCTCACGTCTCGCCCCGTTTCCTACGGAATAGTCAACACGTTTTGTTGCGTTAAGTTACGGTGCGTTACGGTCTTGGACGGTGTTCACCCCGTTCTACTATGTATGCCACGTTCTGTTACGGTTATCACGGCGCGTGAAGTTTATAGATATAAAAAGGCATATCATGTGGACAAGTTCCTTCATATTGTAGCAGTTGCTATAGTGAACAATACAGACCATACGCTGCACTATGTAGAAGAATAATTACAATTCCGAACTTTCTTAATCATCTCTGCAGTCAGTTGTTGAGGAGCGCGGTTGTTATTATTTAAAATGACTTATTCTGATACAAAAGAAACAAAAATGTTCTTTATATTGTATGGTGTCTACGTTTCGACCGTAGCAGACCTTGACAAACCGAAAAAAACGTGTTACGCCTTGGTCAAAACGCAACTGACCGCAGCAGAACGTAACAGGCCGTAATAGAACGTGCTAATAACCGTGATAGATCGTGGTTAACCGTGACGTACCTTAGCGCCTCCGTGACACACCGGCTTATCACTACCAAGGCTTGTTACGGATATCGTAATACAACGTAAGAAAACGTAACAAAACGTAATAGATCTTGAAAATCAGAGAAATGTATTACCAAAACTCCACGGCACGCTACGTTTCTAGCAAACGGGGCTGCCGGGGCCGCCGGGAACACAATGTAAACGCAGTATTATGGTTATAACGCTGTCACACTTTTGCGCATCGACTCGCGTATGTACGGCGTATCAAGATACGAAAGGTACGTCACACGTACGTCGGACATACGTGAGCATAAGTAGCTCATACTCCTCAATACGTAGCTCATACTCTTCATACGCCCGGGTGCTACGTTTTTGTGTGCACATAAAAATTCGCAGCACGTACGTAGATTGTCCGATACGCCGTACATACGTCGTACATACGAAAGCAACTAGGCAGGTACGCCGTAGATACGTAGCTCATACTCCTTATACACCACACGTACGTAGCGGTAAACATGCCACGTAACCGTTGCGTATGTACCGCCTACCTTTCGTATCTGCTACGTATGAGTAGCGTATGTGTGACGTATGTGTGGCGTCTCCTCGACGAGAATCTGAAGTTAATGCCTCTATATATGTAAAAATGTGTTAGCTCTCTCTCTCTATATATATATATATTTTATTTATTTATTTATTTATTTTTATTTTCGAAGTCATTGGTCAGGGTGCCATGCAGGGTTCTTTCAGGGTTACGTTCGGTGTAGCCTCTGTCTTTGTCCATGTCGTCTAAGGGCCAGGATGGGGAGCTATTGTGATGTTTCTCCCCTCACCCTCGGTCTTTTGTCTTCGATGTTAATCTAGATTATCAAGATTTCTCCGGTGGCATCTTCGACCTCTTTTTTTTTAGATGATCCAGTGGTTAAGTGCGATAATGAAATATCAGCGCTCTTAACCACTCGGCCACGGGGGCCGCCTCTTCGACCTCTGATAATTGATAAATGTAATGTGCGTATTAACATAAAAGTTTGTTTCTTATATGTATTAAAACGCAATTGGTACAGAATTGATACGCTGCAGATAAGAATGGAACGTGGTATATTGTACATACGCAGTAGAAACGTCACGCATACACTACATACGCCATACGTACGTCACACGTACGTAGCGCATACGCCTTGATACGCCGTATATACGAAAGTGAAATTCCATACGAGTACAAATACGTCACTAATATGCCACATAAACGTAGCAGGAACGTCACACGTACGTGATACATACGTCGCTTGAACAAAATATGCCACAGACCTCCGCATATCGAAATTCTCATAAATACGTGAGCGTACGCCGCTGATACGTGAATGTGTGACAGAGCTATTAATTTTTACCAAAGATGGGGTGGGTTGTGAAAGTATTAAGTTGCATTGTCTGGATTAGCCAAACTGTTTTGTAAACGAAAGTGTATATATTTCTTCTCCCATAAATGCTAAATGCAGCTCCATAGTCATAACATGAAAATTTCGTCCTCCAAATCTGAGATTTTGGGACGTTTTTACATCTTATGCATAGATTTCCATTGAAACTATAGTATACAAAGCAATGGCCACTAAACCCGCATACACTGTATCCCGTTGTTAAAAAGGACATATAGGACAAACTCAGTGAAGCGAACTAGTCATCACTTTACAAATGATTGTTACAGCATAGTACTCAGTTTCGCTAAGTACCCAGATGCACAAACGTCCACTTTCAAACATGCCTTACCTTCCAGAAAGAAAATAAATTTTTGGTTTATTTTAATCCATTTTTGTCTCTTTTGAATAGCGATAACGATTTTCAAAAACATTTCAACATCTATTAGTTATACGCAACACAGTAGGTTGATCATGTGTCATGTTTTGATATTCGGTCAATGACGTAATTACTGCAGCACAATGGGGTGAAAAACGACTGATTCAATCTCAGTTCTGAGGAAGGCAAATGCATTGGCTATGTACCCATAAAAGAAATTGATAATTTGTATATGCTGTATATGCCGTCACAAGGTCCGCAAAATGGGTTTTCACGTTGAAATAATGTGCCCATTATCTCATATGATAATTTATGAAACCATGACACACATGGCTCGACCGTCGGAGGAATACACATGCATTCTGGCAACTGTGCAAAAATACTCTTCAACCACACTTTTTGACACTGTGTCCCTGACCATATTTTACAGGCCATCGACTTTGTAAAGAAAATTATGACAAGTTTACCGTCCGATAACTTGGCGCATTACTATACAGCACTGATAGTGCTATTAAAGCATGAAAACTTGCATATAAATTGTCTTTGACATACACTTCAAGCATGCACCTTGGCCTTGTGCTCATGGCCTACATTATCACTTATTTTGCTCGAAGCCGGTTCATAACGAGAATCATAATATCAATATTGTAAAAGTGTACTGTCAAGATTAGGGATTATCAATTGAGGATCAAGCAAACACGCTCCCGTATTCCCTTGTTTATCGGTCTAGGTGTTTACACTTTCAGAGCCTGGTGCATGTTTCTTTTAGTGGAATGTTAGTCGCATCACAAGATAACTATCTTTTTCGATCCAGACAAGGTTAGACTAAAACATGTCTGTTAGCTAAATGTCAAAACGTTAACCAGACTGTCGATGCACACACATTATGATTTGTGTCTTGGATGCTTGTTAGACGAAACTAACATACGAAAGTAATCACTGCACACTTTTAGTATTTGAAATGTCTGCAATGTGAATGTGGCTTGTGCAAGTCAAATCGACAATAATGTACATCTTTTGTAAAAGCTGCACCAGGAGGTAACCTTTTAGCAAATAGATTATACTCTTTGGTCTCCTCGTGTAAACCGTTTTCGATTACTTTCTGGGATGGCATTTTTATTATGGACTGTAATGGCGTTGTCCGTCGAATATATCCATTGATTTGTGTAGGTCATAGGCAGAACCCAAGTGTATTATACTACGTAGCATCTTATCATAGTTCTCTACTACCGCTTTATACCCAAAAAGAGTCTGCTTTACTGTTGTGCATGTGAATTTCATTGATCGGTTTGCGTTTGTTGCTGGTGACAGGTTTGCATAACTGGGGACGCATGGGACCCTCACATTCGGGTTTCTAGATGCGATTATAAAAACTTACTTGCATATGAAAGGTTATGTTCATGCCAAGCCTTTTTTGATATTTGAAATAGTGTTGCAAGGAACAGCCATTGACGAGAACCGTTTGTGAAACTGGGGACCCGGTTGTAGGGGAGACCGGGGCTAGTTTGTCCGAAAATTGCATTTTACCAATGTCTGATTTATATGTTAATTTGCTGCTATTAGTTTGACATTTAACACTCAAAATAATCATTTTTCTATCAAATTATATAGATTTTCGTTCATATAATGAAACATTCCAGGAAATATAGCCGTTTTTCGAGACACGGTAAACCGGACCAACTTGCCCCGATGTCGGGGTAAGTTGGTCCGTGCAGCGGGGTAGGTTGGTCCGAGGTAATCTGAATGGAAAAAGAACGTAAGTCTCAAACAAACATATTTTAATCTTAAACAACAATAAATAACATGAAACTGTTGTCAAACCGTGCATATCCTCAGTACCACAAACACATACATTCTTAGAAACCGATTAGATGAAAGTTTATGATGACAATCGGGCTTAAAATAAGTGCCAGTATCATTTTAGTAAACTACTAGCACATTAAGTAGGGGAGACCCGGGCTAGTTGGTCCAAAAATTGCATATTTCCGAATTCTGATTTTTATATTAATTTGGTGCTATCAGTTTGACATTTTATACTCAGAATGATCATTTTTCTATCTAATTATATAGTTTTTAGTTTAAACAATGAAATGTTCTAGCAAATATAGCCGTTTTTCCAATGGACCAACTTGCCCCGTCGCAAATGGACCAACTTGCCCCGACCATACCGCATTGTACGCATGACCGGAGCGTCGTTGAATTTAGAAAAAGAAAACGCACACGATGGAATACCTTAGGTATTGAGCTTTCAGAAAATGTATAACATGTACGTGTTATTTGATACACAGGGAAGAAAAAAGCAAAACGATACAGGGGCGAGAAAGTTACTTACGTGATGCAAAATTGGATTTTCTTCTCAAATTTTTTAACGTGATCTCAAGCAGCCATATCGTTTACTTCAGTAAATGTGTCGTAATGAAATGTTCTATTGGGTCATATAACTGTCGTCATAATTGTTGTCAATTTAGAGAAATTGCCCTAGGACCAACTTGCCCCACGGACCAACTAGCCCCGGTCTCCCCTACATAACCATGAGACTTTTGCATGATGACAATATAAGAACTAGCCTATAAGATGTAATTGTTAAATACACGAAGCTAAGCCATAAGAGTTTACGTGTACAACCTTTTAATATTTATGTTAAGGTTTAACATCCCACAATATTTAGTTATGACAGGACAGAGAACTCTACTAGTAATCTGGAGGGTTAATGTGTATTGCGCCACAGTGGGGATCGAATCCAGGACCTTCTTCTTTTTTTTTTTTTTTTTTTTTTTTTTTTTTTTTTTTTTTTTGCTGCTAACTTACGAAGCTGTTTAAGACCTCGTGGGAATAAATAAAATTAGCTCGTCGGAATAATTGTTTTATTTACCAGAAGAACAAACAAATAACCGTCTTACACCTATTGACCTCCACTTAGATAACGAAAATTTGCCCATGCTATAAACAGAGATTTTTTCAGCTGTAAAAATTGAAAAATTCATCAGAAAAAGTATGATATTTTTCTTATTTTTGCTTAAAACATAGATTATGGGTACACGTTAGAACCGTCTCGCCGAGGCAGTTCTAACGAGTACCCACAATCTATGTTTTGGAGCAAAAATAAGAAAAATAGGTATACCCCTGCATACCCCAGTTTTACTATATAAATGTGGGGTTTGAGGGGGTATACTTTACACGGACATGTTTTCCTGATGACTTAGATCGTGTATGGTGCAGTAAAGCAAACAGATGTTCACAAAAATAGAGGCATTTGATATAATTGATAGAACGATTTTAGTGTAGCATCTACCGTATGGTTATTTTTTTAATGTTTATGTTTTTGTGTGCCTATCATATACTTCATCATTCGGGTGATACACAGAAGCAGCACAAATTAAAAATGCACAGTCACCTTAACCTCAACCAAACACCGTCAAGTCTGGCACTCTTCTTAAAACTGAAATCATTCACGGCAGAGTTTATCCAGATTAAAAACAAATAGCGTATGATTATCAACATGTTAATTTTTGTGTGGTTTTAATGTCGTAGTCAACAAACGCTCGTTTCTGATATGAAGTAGATACAAAAAAAATCGAGAATACAATGCAATAATGAGTACCACGCACACGTCATACAAATACCACACAAACGCCATAGAAACGAAGGGTACATATATACACCATAGTTATGTGGTATTTTATTCGCTGGGTACCAGCTACCTATCTACGGTGTAGCTGCTGCTTTGCTTTGCGTGACATATGCACGACTTATTATATACCCAAGAAATTGTCCCCGACGTATTGGAACGTATAAGCTTCGTATTTTAAGTGCTTTATTTACATTCAGGGTGTGTTTCAAACATTTCGGAATCAGAAATAAATTTACACACGTGCATGGACATGCTTTATGGTCTAAATGCGTTTCATTGTGCCATCTGAATACTTTCTGTCGAGTCTCAAGTGAAAAATAATCATAATAGGTATGTTGGGTAAAATTTTCAGTTTAAAAAGTCTACACACTTTTGCTCTGATTAGATGAGGGCAGGTATATTTCTCAAAGTAAAGGCAAAAATGTCTGCCTGAATATCCTTAACGAATTGCGTCAACTCTTCTCCCTCAAAACCAAACTCAATGCCCATTTCACGTATCTTATCCATGATGATAAACGTAACTTGTCACGCTATCGTAACTAAATGCTGATGTACACTAGCAATATACAAAATACGAAATACTAATAAACCTAGAACGTTGAATTATCAGTATTTCCGCGATCCTAACGTTCTTAATTAAGTAACGTTCTTACAGACCGGATATGACGTCACACGTTGACGTACATGATGCATAGAACTCTAATACACATGTAACCAACATAACAATGCAATAGTAACACGACCCGTTTTACCAATGTAACGGATAAGCGATGTCACAATTGACGTAATTAACAACTACGTCGACGTGACGGCGGTATTACTCATGGCTCAATTTATTGACGCAAAGTTTGCGTGATAGTGACGTTAATTTATAACTCACTTAAATTTGACGCAACTATTCTACGTGACCAGGTGACGTTACGGACGAAAATAACGGTCAAAATTAGGTCATCTCCAATGGACCAATGTAACAGACAAGACATCCGAAACAAAAATTTAAACCAAGAGAATACTCAATTTGCTTACTTTGCTATCCGTTGTCTAACCTGGGCCAATTACCTCAGATGATTCCCTGCTCAGATGTGCACTTGTCAAAAACCACGCCTCAATATTGCATGGGCATCGCACTTCATCATTCAGGTATTTCAGGTAATTACCAGTGCTAAAAAACCCCCAAAAATTTATGGAAAAAAAAATGCCTCCCTATTCTTAAAAGAAAAATTAACCTAAAACCTTAATCCAAAAAATACGGGGCCTGATCTTACTATATAAATTGAAAAACCCGACAATTGGAGACATTAAAAAACAACAAAGAACCAGAAATCATCCCACTTCTGACACCAAATGTTACGCAAGGAAAGGCGGTTGCCCGGATTTACTTGCGCAGCCAGGACGGTAGAGGGCGACTTCCGGCTTGTCAGGGATATGTCTCCTAAAGTGGGGCAATTCACAACACAATTCTGACTTTTTAAGATAGAACCATTTAATTATACCAAAATGTTCGTTCTAAAATCCAGCGTCTGCCACCTTGCAAACCTTGCATAACTCCAGTATTCAAGATGGCGTCCAAGATGGCTGCCATTCCTTAAAATCAACCCCTATACAAAATGCATCATAATTTTCATGTGTTTGCATTCTAATGGTATTTTAATGCCCCATTTTATGTAAGAATGATGTGTTTGTCTATTTCAAGTAACAAACCTGACAGTTTAGGTAAAACAGTTGTAAAAATCATATGTAAATTCACAAATGCACGTGCCCAAGCACGCAGTCCAATCAATAACTGAGCGACGGAACGGAGGGGTTGGTTTAAAGCGTACTTCCGGATAGGTGGGATGAATAAATTGTGTAAACAAACCATGGATAAATGAATCTGCCAGGTAAGATCATTGTTACTCATTTCTCTGTAGATAGTTGTTGTAATATGTGTATGCGCAGTATAAAGTGCATCTCATAAGCTTTAAACTGATATGAAAATGACCTTGCAACACTTCGTAGAAACAGCGTGATAGATGCGCCAAAATTTTATTCGAAGCTTTGTGCCTTACCTGTTCTGTCATGCGACATCATGAAATGACAAGTTTCGAGCAATTCCATCTAGCCTGTACAAATTTTGATGATGTCTGACCTTCACAGTAGCCGAATAATGATCTATACTATCCTAAATTAAGATGAGATGCCACATGGCTGATTTTTTCAGGTATACGTAGTTTCTTCGTAGGTGGCATCTGTAATAGGTACCTTTCTTCCGGAGGGGGTGGATATTGAAATATTCAGTGAAGCTGTTTAAAGCATGCATACAAAATACGTTTGACATTTGTGCTATTGTAATGCACAATGCCTATACGAAGGTTACGGGGGTCATTCAGGAATTAATGACAAAGATTCAATAAAACTTTATTCTTAACACTTGTGTGCTTTTCATAAACTATCAACCAAATTTGAAGATGTATGCTATTCAATTGTTCCTCCAAAAGTGTGCTAGGATGCCGGTTCTGGGGTTGCTAGGCAACCAAAGAATACAAGGTAAAAGAGCTTGGACGCGACATACTGTTGTTTATAAAAGCTAGTACTTGCCTGGATGGAAGACCAGTATCTTGAATCTGTTAACAATATTTCATGAGGATTTAATATGTGGTTGTTGTAAGCATGACTGTCAATGGTATTGATCACAGTGACACTGTACACAGAGTTTCAAAATGAATCAGCACCGTCTCCAGTTCAAATTTAACTGTATCAAATCTAGGCTGTCTTTTTAAAATCTAATACTTGTACCATAACAGTCTCAAATTTTTGAATTTTTGTTTTTGTTAAGAAGTCATAGGAATATCTTTAAGATTAAACACATCATGAGCTGTTTGAATTTATTTGTTTGTTTCATTATTTGGTTTAAAACACACTGTTAGACTCAGAATGGGTTTATTTGGTCCTGTTCTGCCGTTGCTTAGCAACCACGCGTGTTGCAAATCAGGAAATTGACATGAATGCTAAAGTTGCTCCTGTTGGCCTCTGGTGCTATCATTAATCATCAAGAATCACTGATAAGACTGTCCAAGCAACAATCCTACACGTTTTACTTACCCTACCCCCATACAAAAATGAGTAAAAATTGACCTTTTCGCGTCCATGGACGCTTCAGGGGCCATATTCAAATTAATATAGCGTCAAATCTAGACATGATAAAAGCAAAAAATTTTCAGCATGAATGCATAATATATGTGTCCACATGTAACATATCAAATAAAGCCGATCTTAATTATACTTTCCGAGATATGGATCCATTGTCATTAATTCTTGAATGACCCCCGTACATACGTTGCTGACTAAAATGAAAAATGAAAATTTAAACATGTTTAAAACCTTCGCGACCAGTTCGCGACCAGTTCGAGACTAGATTGCGACACTTGAAAATTCTCACGACACTCGTGCGAAACTCGCACGAATGTCGTGCGAATGTCCGCGACAAAATTCGCAAAACAGTCGCGAGAAATTCGCATGCCAGTGAGATACTAGCTTAAGACCCCTACCTCACTGGTATGCGACTATTCCGCGACAAAGATTAACGATAAGACATTACAAACACAGCTTTAAAAATTGGTTTTGGTCAATTAAAAATTCTGGTGAGGTGCTCAGTAAATTGAAGTGTAGAGGGTTCCGTGCGACAAGCTTGTCCACATATGATTTTTCTACTCTGTATACAACATTACCACATAATCTAATTAAAGAAAAACTTCTGGATTTGATAGAGTGGACCTTCAAAAGGGCATTAAAAAACTATGGTTCACTTTATTTGGCATGTAATGACAGAAAGGCTTTTTTCACTTCCTCTGACCAAAGTCGGTATACACTTTGGTCATGTCAGAATGTATGCGACGCCTTATCCTATCTCCTTGATAATATTTATATTAGATTTGGGACCAAGTTATACAGACAAATTGTTGGAATTCCGATGGGTACAAATTGCGCACCTCTCGTAGCTGATTTATTTTTATACTGCTACGAAAGAGATTTCATGGATTCTCTTAACCATGATAATCAAGCTGATGTTATCGAGGCTTTTAATTCCACATCTAGGTACCTCGATGACCTATTGAACATTGACAACCCTTATTTTGAAGGTATGGTCAATCAAATTTATCCACCTGAACTTCAGTTGAACAAAGCCAATATCTCAGATACTGAAGCCCCCTTTTTAGATCTACATCTTTCTGTTGCAAATGGATTTATTTCTTCTAAAATTTATGATAAGCGCGATGACTTTGATTTTGATATAGTAAATTTTCCTTTTTTGGATGGTGACGTTCCTCGTCGTGCTTCTTATGGTGTATACATTTCGCAACTTATTAGGTTTGCTAGAGTCTGCAATCATGTTACAGACTTCAACGCTCGAAATAAATGTTTAACGGCAAAACTTCTCCAACAGGGCTATCGGTATCATAAACTTCGAAAAACATTTTCTAAATTTTATCGTAGACACTATGAATTGATTTCCAAATATAATGTTGGGTTAAAGACGCTTTTAAGTGAGGGCCTTTCGGAACCTGAATTTTATGGTGACTTGGTTTACAAATTTAAGAAACTTAAAGGAATTAATGATTTTTCTTTTCAGTTCAGAAAAATCATAACACGTTACAAACGTATAGGTTATAACTTGAATGTTATGCGACAGTCTGCATGCTTAGTTTTTAACCCAATCATGGTTGATAACTATGCTGCCTTCTTTAATTGCACGCCGGTGGGTCGGGCGTCAGACTCTATGATGGCCCCGACATAAAGCTATTCATTTTAGTTGGTTGGGGCCGGAGCTTCTTGTCTGTTGCTTGGCCCACCGGGGTCCAACTTGTGTTTTTCTTTTGCTCCGGAGTTAGTAGGTTATTCGGCGCCCAGGGATCTCCATCGTCGGGCAGCTTACTCAGTCTGTGAGTCCTGGTTTTTGATTCATCAGGATGTTTATCATGATTTATTTGTTTGTTCTTGATGATTCATTGACTAGTTAGAGATTCACCATGAGGACCGAATAACTAACTAAATGTTATGAACCACTGCAGAAGCTGAGGGTGAGGTTATGGCCATGTAAAACCGGTTTAAGCCCGCCAGTAACTTTGTGTTACTGATCGTTCCAAGTCGATACTTCTGTGGTGGTTCTTTTTGTTTTATGTCTTGGTGTTTAAAAAATTTTTTGTGCTGTTGGCGCCTTATGTATGTTTTCATATTTTTAGTTAAGTTAAGGTAACTGAGTGGCCACCTGTTGGGAAAATAGCTGCCCATTCGGCTTACGATTGTTTCATGGTATAAGTACCTGATTGTTAGTTTGGTTTTTTTCCCACCTCGGTTTTTGGAGTGGGAATCTTTTTCTGATTGCGCCTTTTCCTGATCTTTGCCTACTTGTACCTTTTTACGTTGCATTCTCATTAAATGGACATTTATGCGACAAATTCGCGAATTTCTGTCTAATTTTGAAAATATACCTCGCGACTGTCGCGCGACTGTCGCACGACAGTCGCAAGACATTCGGGAGAGTGTCTCACGACTTTCCCGCGAATGTGGCATATTTTCATTTTCATTATTACGACAGTCGCGCGACAGTCTTGCGAAATAGTTTGACGAAAACATTTGCATAAATGTTTTAAACCTGTTTAAATACTTCGCGACCAGTTCGCGACTAGTTCGCGACACATGAAAATTTTCAAGATACTTGTGCGACACTCGCACGAATGTCGTGCGAAAGCCCGCGACAAAATTGGCAAACAGTCGCCTTAAATTCGCATGCCAGTGAGATTCTATGAATTTTTATTTCATTTTGTCGATTTCACCGAAGGCTCACAAGGTGAGCTTATAGGATGGCCATGCTCCGTCGTCCGTCCGCCGTCGTCGTCGTCGTCCGTCCACAATTTCAAAGATCTTCTCCTCTGAAACCACTTGGCCAATCAAAGCCAAACTTAGGAAGGGGGAATGAAAATTTATATAAATGGTCCGGGTCACATGACCAAGATGGCCGCCATGGCTATAAAAAGCAAAAACCTTTAAACATCTTTTTCTCCAGAGCCAGTGGGCCGATTTCCACGAAACTTATGTAATGTAGCATCGGGGACGCGGGTCCATCATAGTTTACATAAATCATGACCCTAGGATGACCTTGACCTATTTTACGGCAAGGTCAACTTAGGTCGCCAATGCATTTGAATGGAAAAAAATGGTAAAATGCTATTTAATGGGTAAAACTTACTGGGAATAGGCAAATGGACAGAAGATTAATGTAAATGGAAAGTTTTAGCCCCTGGGGGTTGTCTGCCCCTGCCCCGGGGCTATATACATGTATATTTCCATAATAATGAAACATCTTCTCCCCTGAAACCGCTTGGCCAATAAAAGCCAAACTTCATATGGAGCATCCTTGGGAAGAGGGAAAGTTTATATAAATGGTCAAGGTCACATGACCAAGATGGCTGCCATGGCTATAAATAGAAAAAAAACCTTTAAAAATCTTCTTCTCCAAAACCAGAAGGCCAATGATTTTGAAACTTGGTGTGAAGCATCAGTGACTGGAGCTCTACAAAGTTTATATAAATCATGACCCTGGTATGACCTTGACCTATTTTACGGCAAGGTCAACATAGGTCGCTCATGCATTTGAATGGGGAAAAGTGTTAAGATGTCATTTGTAGGGAAAAACTTGCATGAAATGGGCAAATGGACTTAAGATTGATGAATCTGAAAAAATTTGGACCCCAGGGGTCTGTCTGCCCCCACCCCGGGGCAATATTAAGCAGTTATTTCATGCCTGGTTGGTGACTAGTCAAAACTATGTCCCGAGGTGTCGTTGACAGCTCAAAGCATTATTGCCCGAGGGCTATTGCGCACTGAGCTGTCAACGGCACCGAGGGACATAGTTTTGACTATTCTGCCAAACGGCCATGAAATAACTGCTTTATTACCCAACTTAACCAGAAATCATTTGCGATTTCGTTACAAAATTGACTACTAATTGCCGCGCGACGTTATTTACGCTCGAGATATTCTACGTTATGCTCGTGACGTTGACGTCATCGGTCATGGTATAGTTAAAACTATTCCACCCCGTTTTTGCATTACGTTTGCATAGGTGACGTCACTAGCATGGTATAGTCAAAACTATGGACCGGCTGGTGACGTCACATTTGTCGCATTACATGCATTTCGTACATCGCGGGCCAATTAAGCACTGATTTGTGCAGATAGTCAAAACTATTCAATTTATTTTTATACAGGGGGTTGGGTAATAAACATGTATATTACAGTGATATTCAAAGATCTTCTTCTCTGAAACTGCTTGGCCAATCAAAGCCAAACTTTATGAGGAACAGTGTCAGGAAGTGGGAATGAAAGTGTATATAAAATGGTCAAGGTCACATGACCAAGATGGCCACCATGGCTATAAATACCAAAACCCTCCAAAAATCCTCTTCTTTAGAACCAGAGGGTCTATGATTTTGAAACTAGGCAATAGATCTCTACAAAGTTTGTATAAATCATGACCCTGGGATGACCTTGACCTTTTTTAAGGCAAGGCCAACTTAGGTTGCCCACGCATTTGAATGGGGAAAATTGTTACAATGTCATTTCAAGGGCAAAACTTGCAGTAAATTGGCAAATGGACTGAATCTTTATGATTTAAAAAAGAAATTTACTCCAGAGGTTGCTCTATGTCCTGGGGTTATTTACATGTATGTTAACATTTTAGTCAAGTTAGTTTATTGGTATATATCTCAGGTCTCAGGTGAGCGTTTACAGGACCATTGGTCCTCTGGTTACTATATACAAGCGAGAAACAATGTGTTATTCATATTACGGACATGTTTTCCTGATGAATTGTGTATATTTATGGCATTGGTATAAAAGAACACACATTGCTGAACTTAAAACAGACTATTACAGCTCAAAATACACATTTACCTATTTTTGCAGTAATTTGTTCCGCACTAATTCATTTGTATCTACCGGGGAAAACGAGGCCTACGTGCCAGGATTTAACTTCTGATGTGCCGGGGATGTGCCGTGGGCTTGCTTTAGTGCACGTACATGCAAATTACTAAGCCTCTCTCGAATATATTGTTTGGCATAAGAACAACTTTCAGATGTTGATTCTCATTATTGTCATCGTTCAGGTCTGGGCCTTGGGATATAACCACAAATTTGACCCACATAGCCTGGATTTTATGTGGATTTTAAAACATTAAAAGTGTATACAGACTCTATTGTCTGAACGTTTTGCTCTATGACAGAAATCTTCATGTACATCCTTTTAAGTGATTGACGTAAATTGTCACGTGATCGATCTCAAAGCAACAGTCAAGCCATCAGGAAAACATGTCTATGAATTGTATACCCCATTGAACCCCAATTTTATACAGTAAAATTGGGGACTACAGTGGCATACCTATTATTCTTATATTTGATCCAAAACATAGATTGTGGGTACTCGTAAATTGGGGATTACAGGGTTATACCTAATTTTCTTCAATATTTGATCCCAAACATACGTTGTGAGTACTCCTTAAAACCGCCTCGGCGAGGCGGTTGTACGTGTACCGACAATCAATGTTTTAGCAAATATATTATAAATATTTTTTCTACGGATTTTTTCTTCAATTTTTACACCTGAAAAAAATTATCTGTATATTGCATGGGCAAGTTTTGGTAATGATATGCTCTGAGCCTTTGCATGTGAAAACCAACAATTTTGTTTCCGATCATTTCCGATAAAAACCGACCTTTAAAGTCACACAATCAGCCTAGAGGTTTAAATATCGGATTTAACAAAATTGTAGATTTGCCCATTGATTGTAGATTTGCCCCCTCCCCCCACCCGCACCGGCCAAAAATAATATAATAAAATTTAAACGAACGAAGATGCCACATTTCTGAAATATGACAAATTGCTACAAGATCTTCTCATTCATTATTTCCCGTCGCTGTTTCGTAATTACTCGAACCTCACAAGGTAGTAGAACGAGATACCGAAGCGGAGCGGAGTAAAATTTACTTTCCTGGTCTAAGTTACATTTCTGAAATATGACAAATTGCTACAAGATCTTCTCATTCATTATTTCCCGTCGCTGTTTCGTAATTACCCGAACCTCACACGGTAGTAGAACGAGATACCGAAGCGGAGCGGAGTAAAATTTACTTTCCTGGTCTAAGTTCAAATGAATTTACCAGAACCTTTGTTGTTGTTTCTACAATGAGAAAGGATAATCCTTAGTTAGTGTTTATGCGTTTCACATTGAATTTAACATGCATCTGGGGAGTGGGGTGCCTTATATTTAGAGCTCAGGGGTCAGGATCGAGAAATAATGGGTTCGATCCCTACCTTCGCCGTGCTGTGCCCATACACAAGACACTTTAATCTCCTCCATGGAACTGTGTAGCATCAAGGAATCAGTGTTTTCGTCCCGACATGACTGAAAAACCTGTTGACTTGGACGAAAACCCATAGCCACATCAAAATAACATTCATGAAACAAGAATGCCCCTCCGTAAAAGTATACGTATACTCAACCCCTCCATCGTAGGAGACGACGTAATTGATTTATATCAACATATTTTCAAAAATGTGTGGCTTTAAACAAAAATAGTAATTTAAATGATACAATAATACGTAGTCCAAATAGCACTTACCTCTTCACAAGTGATTGCAAAATACCGGAAAATAATCTGGCCAAAATAATGACGTAGTCTGATTTCAAACCCACAATTTTCACGGGCTGATTTATACTGGCGCATATTTGCGTGCTGCACGAGACATGACTGCGACATAATTTTTATACCAGAACGTGCAGTGTGATACAACCGTTTGTATGCGCTATATCGTTTGGATCAAAAATAGCAGAGAATGGGTTTAAAAACGACATTTTTGTCGTAAAAATGCAAGTACCGTCTCTAAAATGGGTGTATTCTTTTCCCACCCGCTCATTATCGAACTATAGATTGGACTGCGTGCCAAGGTTTTTCACCTCGGAATGTTTGTTAAATGGCTCGTTATTTATGATCAGACAGTTATGGCTGCTATTTTACTTCTTTTCTATCAAATATAATATTTTTAAAGATTTTATAGAAACAGACATTGTTTCTATATATAATATTTATGCTAAAACAGGTTTTAGACATCCAACCCAACACGGAAAAAACAACAAAAAGTACATATTTTCCTATACATAATATGCGCTAAAATCTAATTTGTTATTGATTCTATATACCATAGTCTTTGTGGTGGTCTTGGTTCGTAGCATAAAAATACAGTGTCTGCCACCTCTTTAAAACACAAGATAGCTCCAGTATTCAAGATGGCATCCAAGAAGGCCGTCAAAATTTACAATTCTAAAAAAATGAGACACATATGTCCCTTGCCTTTTGTTTAGAAACAAATATGCTTAAATTGAGCTATAAACACTTAGAGTTATTTTATTATTGTTATTTTCTTGTGTTTACCATTGTTAAAACTACACTATGCATATATATTTTAGATATGAATGGAGTAAGGTCTCACTGACAAGGCCAAAAAGAAAAAAAAAATACATATTTTCCTATACATTGTAGGCTCTTGAATCGTGATTGTTATTGATTCTATATACCAAATATTTTGTCTTGCAAGCTGTTTGAAGGTTTGAAGCTTTTAAATCCAGCGTTGGCCGCCTCTGCAAACCCAGCATAACTCCGGTTTTCAAAAGGGCATCCAAGAAGGCCGTCAAAATATAACATTTCGAAAAATAAGCCGCATGTGTCCTTTAACCTTTGTTTACTAACAAAACAGTTAAAAATCAAGCTAAAACACTTAGATCTATCTTTAAAAGAATATTTTCATTTCTGTGGTGGTTCTTTTTGTTTTATGTGGTGTTTAAAATTTTTGTGCTGTTGGCACCTTATGTATGTTTTCATATTTTTAGTTACGTTTATGTAACTGAGTGGCCACCTACTGGAAAAAATAGCTGCTAATTCGGCTTACGATATGTTTTCATGGTGTAGGTGTCTGGTTGTTTATTTATTTTTTCCCGCCTCGGTTTTTGGAGTGGGAATCTTTTTCTGATTGCGCCTTTTCCTGATCTTTGCCTACTTGTACTTTTTTTCATGTACATATTTCTTTGTCAATATTACATTATGCATACAACTCTAGAAATGCATGGGGTAAGGGCTGGAGTATTTTTGAACAGATGCAACTTAAATTAACTTTAATAATCTGAATCACTGTAATTTTCCTCTGTCAACATGCCTGAAAAGATAGTATGCACATTTGTGTATACAACTACATGTACATTAATTTCTGACATTTATATATCACAGTGTATGGTTGTCGACACATAGAGCTTGTGCAGTATTCATCACTCATTTCTTTACGTTAGCATACAGTGTCATTAAATAGCTCTGGAGCTGCAACTGATAGTGTTACCAATAATACTAAGCATTTTATTATATCATTCATTGTCCAATTCAAATCTAAAGTCTGATGGTGATTTCAGTTTTTGAACATGGTGCAACCCATTCCGCTAAATATGCAGTTGACAGACACACCTCAGGAAATGAAACCCGAAACTGTTATCTGTCGAGGTAGCTTTTTAGCCATCAACAATATTGCCTTCTCTGCGCACAATGAGTTTAAAGACAAACTGTTTTTGTTATGAACTTAGACCACCTATGATCCTCCGAGTGTTCTAAATCTTCATCTAGATGGTGCAGATCTATATTCGTTTCAGGACCCTGCATAATGTGATAACAAAGCTAAATGAAAATAACAATCAGGAAATGGCGCAATCAAAACGATAGAGGTCATTGCATGTTTGGTTAGTTTACATCAACTGCCTTTTCGATATTGTCAAAGTTATCGGTAACTCCCAGTATAAGCATACCCCCTGATTTCTGACGTAATTTTTGAGGGGACGGGTTCACTGAGGGAGTGTTAGCTTGTGTGCTGATGATAAAGCTCGCCTTATTTCAAGGTATGTCATCGTATATCGAAGATACGCTATTTATTAAATCAAAGAGTCTACTCCAGATTTGAGCATGTACAACAAGACCTACATATTTTGGTTATCCAATAGAAATCGCTGCTTTTGTAATATTACAAGCAAATTAAAGACAATGCAAGTCTACTGAAGCTCAGCCGATATGTGTGAAGCATTAGCAAATCTTTCATTGCTCACACTTGAAGCCGACCATTTGTCTAGTACAGTAAAATATCTTGAAAGGCTTGCAATGGTGGCAGTATGATCCATTACAATTTCAATGTTTCTAAGAATACCATTTATAAACATACCGATAGTTTAATGATTTATCGTATCTTCTGCTATTATTTAAAAGAAGCCTGTGTGTATCTTCAACTGAAATGCTTTGGTTTAATTTTCATAGTTGATCAAACATATTCAGCGCTTCAGCCACACTGATTCGTACCAAATCAATCTCAATACGTAAATGATAATTTGGACCATAACTAAATAAAAAGGCTCTTTTTATAAGTACCTAATTGTCAATTTAGTTTTTCCCACCTCGGCTTTCGGAGTGGAAATTTCTTTCTGATTGCGAATTTTCCTGATCATTGACTACTTGTACCTTCTCTATATTGTTTGTTTTATAACATTCTATGTCATATAACCCAGCTTTCCAACTCCATGTATTTAGATTTGTCTATTAAGGATGTTCGCTGCCAATGAAAAAGTATTCAAACTTTTTTTCTAACCACTCTTTTTTGGTTCCAAATTACAACACAAGACATTTGAAAACAAAATAAGTATAGGGTAGTGTGCATTTTTTCGAGCTACAGGCCTGTGAATGAGTCCTCTGAACACTTTGTTTTAAATTCAGAAAAATCAATTTAATTTTCAATTCTTTGAAACATACCTGTCTTGAACAAAAATACACCTAGAATGCTTTCCAAATTCATAGTATTTACGTAATGCAGACTATTTTGGAGTAAAAGCAATGAAAAATTTGCAACTTGAAGTGGATGACAAAATTTTACGAGTCGTTTTCCAACCCTACCCCCATACTTGAAAAGTCGGAAAAAATCAATATTTTGAAATGTGCCAAACCCATATTTGTAGATTCAAACTTTTTCTTGTATTTTCACACAAGATAGAACTTTGTAATATTGTTCGAATAAAAGAAAGAAATATATAGGGTAGTGTGCATATAAGACAGAACCAACAACTTGAAAATCTCCATTTTAAGCCTTTTTTCGTCTGTTTTGTTTCTTAAAGCCCATTTCATAAAACCACCAAAGTTTTTAAAACTAGCACACCAAAGACAGAAAGACCGACTTAGAAGACCATATACACATATACTGCTGCTATAACAAACATCGAACTCGTGCAATTAATTTGAAGATGTGTAATATTCAAGTTTAACCTACCCTACCCCCTAAATTTTACTGACAACTAAAATTTTCTGAAAAGTTGCAGAAAATGGGGTGAAAAAATGAAGTTCCTTAGATTGACAATTTTCATGTCTCATTCAATGCATATCATCAATATGTATCCAAATATAAAATATTAGAAAAATATCTGCAACCGTTTTCGAGATATTCAACAAAAGAAAAACCGGAAGTTCCGAAATGTCAAATGTTAGCAGCGAACATCCTTAAGTGAATAATTACGTAAATGATAATTCTGACCATAATTAAATAAAAATGCTCTTTATATGGATTGTTTTTACAACTTATATAACCCAGCTTTCTAACTCCAGGTGTTTAAATTTGTCTATTAATTGGATAACTCTACAACATGATTTTTGTTCATTATTGAACTTTCATACTCGGCTTCTAGCTTTGAACCTGTAACTGCATATTTAAATGAAACAGAATTATCCTTAGCATGCTCAGTGTCATAGATGAATGTTATGTTCTAATGTGCCATTGAGCAAACAGCTCTTTTTGCTGCACAATATGTTGCTCCAGCAGCAACTAAGTCACCATTTGGAAGGTCAATTAGTACATGTATGTATAGCACTTTGAAAAGGTAACAAGTAGGGAAAGATCAGGAAAAGGCGCAATCAGAAAAAGATTCCCACACCAAAAACCGAGGCGGGAAAAAACCAAACCAACAATAAGGTACTGATACCAAAAAACATTTCGTAAGCCGAATGAAAAGCTATTTTCCCAATAGGTGGCCACTCAGTTACCTAAACTTAACTAAAAATATAGAAACACACATAAGGCGTCAACAGCACAAAAATTCAAACACCAAGACATAAAAAACAAAAGGAACCACCACAGAAGTATCGACTTAGAACGATCAGTAACACACAGTCACTGGCGGGCTTCAATCGATTTTACATGGCCATAACCTCACCCTCAGCTTCTGCAGTGGTTCATAAGTCATTGCCTTTCTCCGTTGCTTCAACAACTCTTATAAATACATCAATGTTACAATCACCAATTGCGCATGCTAACATCGACCAGCTTCCACTTATTTTACTTTCATTTCTAACAGGTCACAAATCTCGCCACAAATAAGCAATTATTCTTCCAATCAAAATACTTTGTAGATGGTATGGTACATCTAGGGTTAGTCCAATCATTTCTTATGTTTGACTTTACCTCTCTACTGTTTTTGCTTTAATGCTCTGATAAGTGGATTTACAGTTCTTATGGCACCACAGTTTGCATAAACCTTGTACATAAATACTCAAAGCATAATCAGTTAATGAGGAATTAGAAAGGTACAAGTAGGCAACGATCAGGAAAAGGCACAATCAGAAAAAGATTCCCACTCCAAAAACCGAGGCGGGAAAAAAACAAACTAACAATAAGGTACTAGACCATGAATACATTTCGTAAGCCGAATGAGCAGCTTTTGCCCAAAAGGTGGCCACTCAGTTACCTAAACTTAACTAAAATATGATAACATACATAAGGCGCCAACAGCACAAAAAAATAAACACCAAGACATAAAACAACAAGAACCACAACAGAAGTATCGCCTTGGAACGATCAGTAATATAAAATCACTGGCGGGCTTAAACCGGTTTTAAAGGATCCTAACCTCACCCTCAGCTTCTGCAGTGGTTCATAACATTTAGTTAGTTGTTCGGTCCTCGTAGTGAATCTCTAACTAGTCAATGAATCATCATGGACAAACAAATAAATCATGATAAATTCCATGATGAATCAAAAACGAGGACTCACAGAATGAGTAAGCTGCCCGACGATGGAGATCCCTTGGCGCCTAATAACTGACTCCGGAGCAAAAGAAAACCACCAGTTGAACCCCGGTGGGACAAGCAACAGACAAGAAGCTACGGCCCCAACCAACTAAAATGAATAGCTTTATGTCGGGGCCATCACAGAGTCTGACGCCCGACCCACCGGCGTGCAATTAAAGAAGGCAGCATAGTTATCAACCGCGATTGGATTAAAAACTAAGCATGCAGACTGTTGCATAACATTTAAGTTATATCCTATACGTCTGTAATGATTTTTCTGAATTGAACGCGTAATGATTTTTCTGAATTGAAAAGAAAAATCATTCCCTCCAATAAGTTTAAATTTGTAAACCAAAATTCTGGTTCCGAAAGGCCCTCACGTAAAAGGGTGTTTAGCCAAACATTAAATTTGGAAATCAGTTCAAAGTGTCTGCGATAAAATTTAGAAAAGGTTTTTCGAAGTCTATGATACCTATAGCCCTGCTGAAGAAGTTTGGCTGTTAAACATTTTTTTCGTTCATTGAAGTCCGCAACATGATTGCAGACCTACATATGATTATTCGGCTTATCGGAAAAGATGGCGATGACGTCATCGATAACATTACCTGTGAACTCACGGGTACAGAGTCAATAAATACACACACTGAATACACATATTTGTGCGGGGAAAATGTGTCTTACATTTTTAATATACAATGTACGTTGAAATCAAAGCTGAATTAACTAAAATAAATTTAACTTAATATTAGAACCACTGAAAAATTAATTTTTGCAAGGTTTGTTTTAAACTTGGAAAACAATGAGTTTCTGAGAAAGAGTTACATGTAATTGGATAACTTTGTCCAATTTATTCACTTATTATTTTCAGTTCACATTGTTTTTAGATTTGTTTTTACCTAACAGCAGCATATATTTCACAATTTTATTTTGCAATTATGATAATTCAATAGAATAATAGATAGAAATGTACAATTACCGTGCCGTTGAAGTTGTTGGAGTTTTAAATATCCAAGCATGTAAGGTATATTATTTAAAATCTTAAAAAAGTCTCCTCCAAAAAAAAAAAAAAAGATATTAAAAAACTAGTCGACAGCAGAAATACTACGGCCTAAAATTGTCATAAAATTTCAATGTAACTCGAGACTGAAGTGCCTAAAATTCTGTGCATATTAAATAACGAGAGATCAAAGCCGTCCACGCTTGCCGAAAAATCAAAATATTTGACTATAAATAAACACGGAAATATTGCGCTATTCAAGATATTTTCCTTCAAAATTAAAAATATATCCATTCTGGAAGCAATCTTTCTTCATAACACAACAAAACTTTTAAAGATTTGGGCGTTTGTGCAAATAAACCATACGTACATGTATATTGGCTTTTGATAAAGCCGCCATTACTGATTTGTACCCGTGAGAGTGACCCGGATGCTGGCTGATGACGTCACGCCATCTTTTCCGATAATCGGAATAGTGCCGAAACAAAACATGGTTTGGTATTATTTTGTTATATAAAGTGCCATATCGTACATCCATGTCTGCACCAAGGTTATATTAATTGTAAGATTAATACTTCACCAACGTTGTATTAATTGCAGAACCAGAATTTGTGAACTACATTTGTAATAAGATTGCGGAGATTATGATGTTCAAGAAAATAAGTTTCCTTTGTTGCTCTTTTTCTTGCAGGGCAAGAAAATTCCACTCATTTCTAAAATAAATACATCTGGACCTTCCTATAACTCAGTTCAAGAAACATAGTTTTGGATATAGCACTGATCATAGCTGGTCATTTCAAACTAGCTTTGGTATATGTCTATATACTTTACTCTCGTTATAACACAAATTGAATATAGCTAACACAGAGATTGGTTTGAACGCCATCAATAGTGTTATAAAAAGGTTATGGTGTCTGAATAATTTTGTTTTAATAAGGAAAAACACACGAAGATAACATTAAGAAAATGTTCTAAGTGTTTTACAACTTGATTTTAGCTTTTTATTACTTAATGAAAGTCAAGGGACATACTTGTCTCATTTTTTAAAATTCTATATTTTGACGGCCTTCTTGGATGCCATCTTCAATACTGGAGCTATCCTGTGCTTTGATGAGGTGGCAAACACTGGATTTTAAGCTACAAACTAAGACTGAGACAAACACTATGGTATATGGAATCAAAAACAAATAAGATTGAAGAGCATATTTTATATAAGAAAATATGTACTTTTTGTTGTTTTTGTCGTGTTGGGTTGGATGTCTAAAACCTGTTTTTAAGCATGAAGCTTATATATAGAAACAATTTCTGTTTCTATAAAATCTTTAAAAATATCATATTTGATAGAAAAGAAGTAAAAAAAGCAGCCATAACTATCTGATCATAAAAAATGAGCCATTAAACATTCCTAGGTGAAAAACCTTGGGCACGTGCATTTGTGAATTTAAACGTGATTTTTACAACTGTTTTACCTAAATTGTCAGATTTTTACTTGAAATATACAAATATATCATTCTTTCATGAAATGGGGCATTAAAATACCATTACAATGCAAACACTTGAAAAATGCGATGCATTTTTTGGAGTAGGTGTTGGTTTTAGGAAACGGCAGCCATCTTGATCGCCATCTTGAATACTGGAGTTATGCCAGGTTTACCGAGGTGCCTAATGCTGGATTTCAAAACTACAGACCAAGACGAACATTTTGGTATATAGAAACAAATGTGGTACTCTGTAGACCACTACTCCTATTTCTAAGCTACTAAGTGAACCATATTTGCTCCAGTAATAATAGCGTGCGTATAATAAGTTGCACACCCATATCTTCCAACATGCAAAGTATCAACTTAATCCATCTACATATTCAGGAGCATTTATAGATTTAATTACGCAGTTAAGGAATATTCAAGGTCAAGGTCATTTTTGTCAAAATGGTCCTTTGTCGAAGACCAAATCTCAGGTGAGCGTTCTCAGGACCAATGTCTCAGGACTAATGGTCCTCTGGTTTAATCCCCCTTCCCAAACAACAACAACCAATAATAATAATAATAATAATAATAATAAAAATAATAATAAATATAGATAAAATAATATATAGAGTGTAGGTAGGCCTACTAGTTAGAACCGCCGACGAGGGGGTTATAACGTGTGCCAACGATCTATGTTTTGAAAAAAAGTAAGAAAAAACATCCCCAAATTTGCATGGCCATGTTTTCACATTACACAGACTATGTATGAAAGTGTCTCAATAAAAGCAATTAACAACATTTGGGCAATGAATACCCCCTTAAAACCCACTTTTATATAGTAAAACTGGGGTATGCAGGGGTATACCTATTTTTCTTATTTTTGCTCCTAAACATAGATTGTGGGTACTCGTTAGAACCGCCTCGCCGCTATCAAACATTTTCTTCTGGAAATTTTCATTTTTTACAATTTTAGAAATCACTGTATATTGCATTGGCATGTTTTCGTAATGTATTGATATTCTGATGTCGATTCATAGAAAGCATTATTGATTTTCTTTACATGTCATTTTGACACGACCAGACAATGTCTGGAGCATCATGACCGTGTTGCTCAGTGGATTTTGTAACAGATTTCATTCCTTTACTTGGAAATGTACACGTATATTATTCACATTACGAAAACACGCCCATGCAATATACAGAGATTTTTTTTTCAGCTATAAAAATCGAATTTTTGACCTGAAATTTTTGACATTTTTCACCGGATATTTTTACTCAAAGCATACACTGTGGGTACACGTTAGAACTACATCAAAAATAAGAAAATTAGGTATACCACTGAAACGCAGGTTTTTCTATATAAAAGAGGGGTTTATGGGGGTATACATTTCATGGACATGTTCTTCTGATGTTAAAGTAAATGTAAATGTTAAAGATTTCAATGTCTAACATTTTCACAGCGAAATCTATGTAGCATGCGGCTCTCAAATCAGGGCATGTCACACACTCACGAGTTGAAACCACGACACGTCGCCGCTTGTCGCGAGATGTAGTAGCTCTAGTTGGTTTTGAAAAAGTATTCAAACTTTTTTCCTAACCGCTCTGTTTTGATTCAAATCTATGAAACAAGTAATTTGAAAATAACAAAATACTACAGGAAAGTGCGCATTTTTCAAGCTACATATCTCTGAATGAGACCTAAACACCGTGTTTGGAAATTAAAAAAAGATCACTTATTTAATCATTTTCTTTGTTTTAACCATATATTCATCTAGAACACAAATACATTACGAATGCTTTCAAAAGTCAATATTTTACTATTTTGGACCAAAAACACATACATAGTTGCAGCTTCAAGTATATAACAACCTAATGTAGCAAACTTGAGGAGACCATCAGGAAAATATGTCGGACTCCGTGCAATATAAACCCCCTTAAACCAAACTTTTATATATGATGAACGCATTACTGCGAAGCATCATAAACGCACAAACAGGCTCATATTAAGTGAAAGGCTGTTGCATGATCACGGAACAAAGCTCCCGTAGATTTCCGTTGGTTTTGCTATAATGCACTTGCGGCGACGTAAACTTTGTTTGATGTAACGTGACGTCAGAAAAATCGGCCCAATTGTGAGATGGCGTCAGAAAAATCGACCCATTTGTTGGATCGGCCCAGTTGTGGGAATCGGTCTAGTTGTGGAACCCACCCTAGTTGTGAGTCCTACATATATACAACGTTTATATAACATGGAAGAATTTGCATGCTGATTTAGTGGGGGTTCGGTTTGTTCGCTTGAAACCCCCTTTGGGGCCAAATTATTTCAATTTCATGGCGAAATTGATGAAAATCAAGTAAAATGTTGAAAACGAACCCCCTCTTGTTGGATTTGAACCCTCCAACCAGAAATCCTGGATCCGCCCCTGCCATGCTGCAATGTATGGCATACCGTACACGTCAAATTGCCGATAAATATACTTTAATAAGCAACACTTTACATCTGTTGTTATTTGCTTAAAACTGGTTTAAGTAAAACCGAATCATAAAATAAAAATAATATCGTGATTCTTAATTCCATACACAATATTTTGTCCGTAATAATTTTTTCGCTGAATTCTTTGCTACAACTGCTTTCTTTAACGCCATCGAGACGTAACTTTTCAGAAAGAATTCTGACAATGGTTACAAGAGAGGGATTTTGTGAAAGCAAACCATCTTTTCGCTGACGTCAAACGTAAAGTGCTCAAAACACATTCTATTGAAGCGCCATAAGTATTAAGAATCTTATTTTAGTCCCGTGCCTGTATATGGTGTTCAAAAAGTCGCTTTAGATTTGTTTTAATTTTACACTTAACAATTAAATTTTCTTGTTACTGAATGTTATTCTAAACTGACGTAATTACCACGTTTTAATGCAAACGAAAGCCACCCAACTACATTCGTTTGGGCTTATGGTTTCCTTCCAGAAATCATGTTGAACCTGAATAATATTTTCGTCCACATTCACCTTTTATGCAATTGTTTGTTGAAATTGGGGAAACTCTTGAAATCATATTATATGGCGTTATCATATGACGTCGCAGTTTTCCAGTGGATAACGTCATGGCATAAAAATAATATCACCACACGTGTATTAACACTTTTGCGGGAATACGTAACGTCATTGACGACGTCCGTAAAAACAATGTAAATTTTCATTGAAAATAAGTCCACTTCGAAGGCGATAAAATCCTATTTTAAACGTCATATGATAAAACGAATCTTACACTCATGGTCATTTCATGTGAAATTTATTAAACTCTCCGAAGGCTCGTTTAATAAATTTGATATTAAATGACTACTCGTGTAAGATCCTCTATTTTTATCTCGAACACTGGCATTTCGTTTTTAGGTGACTGATTGTACTTTTCTGTTCAAGAACAGTGTTCAGAAAAATCCTGTATTCTGAGAGGAAATAAAAAAATGAAACTGAGATCCTTTAAGAGCAGTGAGCATATTAATGAGAAAAAGGATGGCCATACCGCGGTTTCGGCTACTTAAACCTCTTCAGTGACTTTTTAGACTTTGCAAACTGGAGCCAAAGTGAAATACTGTAATTTTGAAACTTTCTACAGGATAGTCGATAGTATTACCCACACAGAGCCAAATATACAACACGTTGGTTAGAAAATGTATCAAAACCGATAATGAATTTCTGATTTCTCATAATACCCTCGCTGATCTCAAAAGAAGCAAAAGAATAATATAATCTGCACTATGGGTGATGAACGTTGAGACTTTTAGGGCCGCCACATGGCGCAACACCAACTGCAGTTATAGCAAACAAAAATGAAACTGAGATCCTTTAAGAGCAGTAAGCAGATTAATGAGGAAAGGGATGGCCATACCGCGGTTTCGGCTACTTAAACCTCTTCAGTGACCTATAGATTTTGCAAACTGGAGCCAAAGTGAAATACTGTAATTTTGAAACATGATCGTCGATACAAAGGCTAGTGTACCCAAACAGGGCCAAATATATAAAACGTTGGTTAGAAAATAATGAATTTATGATTTCACAGAATACCCTCGCTGATCTCAAAGGACCAAAAGGATAATATAATCTGCACTATGGTTGATGTACGTGGAGACATTTTAGGGCCGCCACACGGCACAACACCAGCTGCAGTAATAGCAAATAAAAATAAGAGCAGTGAGCATTTTTATGAGATACCGCGGTTTATGAAATTCTTCAAATGTTTACTTTTTGCATCGTATCATTTTGTTTCTCTTTGCATTTTTTTCACAGAGGATAAAACATTTATATGAAAGATTCATGGAGAGCTGCAATAAAATTAACGCCCCTTGACCCATACTCCCCAACAGTGCCAACACCTCCGTTGCTCTCCGATATTGAGAGGACTTTCGTCCGGACGTGGAACACCGCGGCTTGGAGTTTGCCCTTGACCGAGATACAGTTACTAAAGGTATAACGGATGTCAAAACTTGACGAATGTAATTAAAGACACAGTTTGCTGCTTCTTTACCTGGGGTGGCCTGGTCTAATGACCCCTAATAAACAGTCCAGGGGGCATTGCACACATCAAAGGCTTATCTTATCTAAGTGATTATGGGGTCATTGACCTCTGCCTTGAGGGGGCCACTTGAAGGGAACTTTAAAAATAATTGAGAAGTGTCTAAAATGAAATTTTAGAACCTCTTTTATTTTCTTACAGCTTCTTTTCTGATTTTCAGTTTTCAATTAAAATTATCTTTTTTTTTAATTGAGCCAATGCTGAAGCATTACCTAAATTCTTTGTCAGAAAGAGCAGACCTAGACCATTAATCATTTTCTCAACAGTCTATTGAATGCTGATATACTTTCTAAAAAAGATTTAACTGAAGAAATGTTTCGGAAAAAAAAATATTATAATAATATCTATAATCCATAATAGAAATATATGTGTCATGTCACACTGCACATTTAGGTTCCGGTTTTGTAACACGAGAATGATATCCAAACATTTGTGTCATAAATCTCAGAGGGACTGGTCATCAGCAATTAATGATGTGTCATTTAAAAATAAAGTGTATTACATTGATGAAGTGGTCATCTGTTTTTCACACCTTCGACAAACCAACATGATTTCATGTACTCACTGTCTTCCACTAAGTCTGTGTTTGTTTAGTATCTGTCAAAACGTGTGAAAATCCTTGTTCAAATGTAAATTGGTTTTATGTCAGGTTTCCTTTTCAGTTTATATTCAAGCAACAATCTTTCATGTAACAAGCAAACTACAATCTGGATTAAGGAACCTTCTAAACTGTGAACAGTGCTATTAGACACAAGACTTTCAACTGTTTGCCAATTATTCAATGAAAATGCTTTGTTGAATAAATAAATAAATAAATAAATAAATAAATAAATAAATAAATTTGCAATATTCTTTATTTCTGAAGTAGCCATCTAACTTTATAGATAATTTAATCTCTGTTATACAATACATATTTCACAGGTATTGACTTTAGGTTCCCTTTTATTGCCCCTACCTGTAAAGCCACCCTTGCATTACCTGTGATTTCTTATCAGTAGTCTGCTGAAGGTCATTAAGGTGTTATGCAATGCAAAATGTGTCTTTAAAAAAAAACAAAAAAAAAACAACAAAAAAACGCAATACAATTAATGTAGCTGTGCGCTTTTATACGCAGAGGTTGCACAAAACAGACATTTGCGTGCGTTTATCATAAATTCCCCCGAGGGGGCGTCTTTGCTCCCTGAAAGAAAAATGATCTTTCTCCCCCGCTCCCTAAAATGTTTTTTCTCAGCCCCCTGCTCTCTGCCCCCTAAAACCCCAAAACGTTATGCTTTCTCCCCAAATCCCCGAAAATAAATGACCCTTCTCCCCAAATCCCTGAAAATACATAGCCCTTCTCCCTGAATCCTCAAAACCCCTGGGAGGGCCTCACTTACAGACGTCTGACAGTAGCAAATTTATAGAATGCTACAAATGCATAGACTCATTTGAACAGCATTCAAGTAGTAAAACATTAATGATTATAAGCGTTATAAGAGAGAGAGAGAGAGAGAGAGAGAGAGAGAGAGAGAGAGAGAGAGAGAGAGAGAGAGAGAGAGAGAGAGGGAGGCGGGGGATTACACGAAATATCTCCATTTATGTATCAAACATTAAATGATAGGATCAAATTTTGCATGTTTTGAAGTACAAATACACATGTAACACAACGGGCACTTTTAATGCGGTACGACACAAAGCAATTATCTATCAATTAGAGACACGCGCTTGCGACGTCACTGACTAAATTTGTGACGTAATTGTTATGATAGCTTGATAACAACTCTAACATTACGCACCATGAAATAGTTCCACCGTATTTTTCATATTTAACAAGTAAGTAATCATACTTTATGATCAAAACAACTGTAAATATTAAGGATCGCTAATAAAGAGATCGTTTTTCAACATAGTCGGCACGTAGATGCCGTAGATGCGTAAATGTTGAATTTTTTTCAACATTTTTCAACTGGTGTCTGCAGTGGTGTTTTCTAAGAGGACTTTCGTTCGGAAGTGGAACACCGCGGCTTGGAGTTTGCCCTTGACCGAGACACAAGACACACAACTCTTTATTACCCTCAGTCCACATATACGTAGCAAAATGAGACTAAGCTAAGCACCAATCTATAGACATGAAAATAACAAAAACCAGAGCAAACCACTGATTTCGCAGTCATCTGAAAACAAATCATTATTATATATGCCTACATGTATAAATCA
Source organism: Rugalucina vietnamica (assembly GCA_964017185.1). Classification (NCBI taxonomy): domain Eukaryota; kingdom Metazoa; phylum Mollusca; class Bivalvia; order Lucinida; family Lucinidae; genus Rugalucina; species Rugalucina vietnamica. The sequence goes on from OZ024884.1 coordinate 36,802,780, forward strand.
TTAATGTTATTTAATTATTTATCTATTTATTTATTTATTAATATAATATTTATTTTTATTTATTTATTTTCTTATTTATTTATTTATTTATTTTTTACTTTTCCATGAAATACTTTAGGTTTCCAGGAAAGAGTGATTATCGTTGAGGCCATTTATCATCAGGAAAACTTGTCCGTGTAATGTATACCCCCTTGAACCCCACTTTCATATAGTAAAACTGGGGTATGCAGGGGTATATATATTTTTTCTTATTTTTGCTCAAAACATAGATTGTGGGTACACGTAAGAACCGCCTATTTTTTCTTATTTTTGCTCCAAAACATAGATTGTGGGTACTCGTTAGAACCGCCTCGGCAAGGCGGTTCTAACGTGTACCCACAATCTATGTTTTGAGCAAAAATAAGAAAAATATCAAAAAATTTCTACTGAACATTTTCAATTTTTGAAGCTTAAAAAATCTCTGTATATTGCATGGGCAAGGTTTCGTAATGTCATGTCGACATTCTACTTGGTACCATATGGCTACATAACATCAGAATGACAATGTTGTATTTACAAGTCGCGTCGTGAGTGAGCTTGTCTTCGTGATGCCGATCCCGATAGCGTAATGGTTAGAGCGTCCGCTTCGGAAGCGGGAGGTCACGGGTTCGAACCCGGGCCGCGTCATACCAAAGACGTTAAAAATGGTACCAGTGGCTACCTTGCTTGGCGCTCAGCATTCATAAGGCTAGCACTGGCTTCTCTTCTCCCCAAAAGATAAAAAAAAGATAACTTCAGTGATGGAAATACAGTAAATATGTTAAGGTGATGGTTGGTGGTGGGCAGTGTAGTTCTGTCATTGAGGTTATCTTGACATTACTCGGTGATAACCGAGGTGCTCGCAGTGGTTGGAGGATAATACATTCAAATACTAGATGCCGCGCCGGTCTAGCACAATTAGGGCTGCAAACGCCAGGAAAGATGATAAATAATTAAAAGTTTTGTTTGAGAATAAAAAGGGATATCTACCATCTATTTGGGGAGTGGGGGTGAGGGGGGGGGGGGTGAGGCGCAGACAAATATACAAAAGATGGAAATAAATGAGTTGGCTAGCACATAACTCTACAGCCTGTTCTTTTAATTAACCCATATTTGACGAATGGATTCTCCAATTATTATAATTTGGGTGAGCCCACTTTCTTTTTAAGGGGCATCAGGAGTGATTTTTAAATTTTATTCTAATTTTCGATGACATTTCTCTAAGCAAACAGAATAGCCACAGATGGGACGCCGCGTTCTGCGGCGTCACATCTGGGGCTATCCTGTTTGCCTATGTCCCACAAAATGACCACCAGGCTTATATGAGTTAATTTTATTGTTATGAAATTCCTTTACATTATCCGTAGGAGGGAAAAGTTTGCACTGCTGTTGCTAATTGTCTAGTTAATGTTTCTTTAGAAATTGCATAATACTGACAAAATATTTCGTCGACATATTGTTTGGGCGTAGTTGTTTCGTTACATATGTTACCAAAAGTTAATAAAGAATATCAATGTAGCCCATACGAGAGAAAGCCCATCACTCAGAATCAGAATCGGAATAGTTTTAGGGAGCGCGGTGGCGTAGTGGTAGAGCGTCGGACTCCGAATCGAGAGGTCCTGGGTTCGATCCCCACAGGCGTTGACGTGTTGTGTCTTACAAGTTTATCAAGACACATTAACTCCCTACACTGCTGGTATAACCCAGGAAGCGTTTGCCCCGTCCCGACATGACTAAAAATTGTTGTCTGGGACGTTAAGCCTCAACACAAACAAACAAATAAGGAAGCTTGACTGTATGGAATAGTTTATTAGTGTTTAACTCGGACACAAACCGCCCTATATAGTCTCAGAAAAAAGCTAGAAACTTGAAATACCGGATATAAGAAAACGAGGACTTGTGCTATCAATGTAGCGTAGGGTGTTTCATATTTTGGACTTTTTCTCTGATCAACCTGATTATTATACCAACTGTTCTTTAGCTTGAAAACTGTGCCCATATAAAATTTCAGTCAAATCCGAAAATGTTTAGACCCACCCCTTCAGAATGGAAAATTTCACCAATTTGGTCAATTTCGGAAAGTTTGCTATAATTGGTATTCTTTGGTATAAATCTACTCAAACTGATAGTAAAATGTGATAACAGAATAGTTTTCAAGCTTCTTCTGTACAAAATGCCACTTTAAAGATTGTTTTCCATCTCGTTTTTCTGGAATCCAGGCAATTTAACTCTGTACGAATTGGACACAAGAATGATAAGTCCTCTTTGATCCCCATCGCTGCCTGCATTCGCATACTATTGTTTGTCCTTAATACCACTTTCAGCTTGATATTTACCACTTTCGGGCGAAGCACTCCAAAATACTCATTTTATCCTCTTACAGTCGTTCAGAAGAATCCCAGCAGACACATGGCGTCATAATGACGTCAGATAGACGTCGATGCGACGTCATGACGTCGCATCGACGTTGATATGACGTCATAATGACGTCATGTGCCCGCTGGGATAAGCTCCCTGCATCCGTCGCAACCCTGACTGATCTAGACTAGCAAGCGTCCAAGAAATATATATATATATATAAAGAAAAAAAATCAAACTAAGAATGAAAAAAGGATAAGCATACTGAAAACAAATTTCTCTTAGCTCAAATTTCTAGAGATTTTAGCAGCAGGGTTTATATATGAAATTCAATAAATATGTTCAAGCATCTGGCTGTGCTATCTTAGAGGAATTTCTTTATCTGTGAGACTGATGCCAGTCTCTTCGATACGCAAATCAGATTATTTTCTTTGCGTACAGCCCTATTTCAATTCATGTCAAAATACAGGATTTTACCAAACTGTGCTTGCACATGTGTGTAGTTACAATCGAGCACATGTGTCCGGTGTCTATTTTTTGGAACTTGGTTCCCGTTTTACCATTCATACTGTATAGAGCGTCTTGATGATCAAGACTATGAGCCAAGAATTTCATCCAATCGATTTTCGCCGCCAGGTTGCGCTAGAGAATAGACTTGCGCAGTATGAATTGTACTTTCAGTTTGACTGGGAGAAAAGGAAGCCCAATTCTTTAGCTTATTTCTTTCAATAATGACCCATCAGATTCAATTTATTGTATGAAAAGTTAAGAACACTTGTTAAAATTTTATTTTTCATTATTTCCAAACAAACAATTCATTGATTCTGCAATTAAAAGCTAAAGAGCATTCTAAAATGTTACGCAACTTACGATCTTTGTTAAACGTACCCCTCCCACTATGCTTGTATTATAGACAGTGTAAGGGCTCTGCATCTAGTTGCAATAGTTTATATAAAATAGATCAATTTCAGATATCACCTCATTGAGTAAAACACTGTTTTTACAACAGGAAGCAGCTTCCTAAATATTTTATGTCATTTGAAATGTAGATTTATGTTTTTTTTTTTTTTTTTTTTTTTTTTTTTTTTTTTTTTTTTTTTTTTTTTTTTTTTTTTTTTTTTTGCATAAACAAGTATTAGCTTTTACAAAAAGCTTAATAACATAGACCTGTAGTCAGTGATAATTGAGTATCACTTACAATGTTATAGCAAATAAGCTGAGATACCTTCAAATCAAGAGGCAATTCATTTATTAATGAAACACATGGTTTTTGTTTTTAATTTTAACTTTTACTTTCATCCTCAATTAGGATACCCAATTCAAAAACGTGAAGTACCCAATTCGAAATTTTAAAAATTATGTTTTTACCCAATGGAATCCGAAATACCCAATTAAGCCAAAAAGAGGTGGGTAAATACCCATTGACCCTCAATCCTTATCTGGAGCACTGCAGTCTATGACTGATCTTGACAGCTTCAAACGAGCTGTCTGTCAGGTGTGCCACTCAAAACACTGCAGCTGTTTTATCCAGACACCAAACCAAAGGCACACTTTTGCAGGCTGGTTTTGTTGCAGTTGCGTTTGCCTATGCAAAAACTTATTTTCTCTCTGGAGATAAATCATTCAAGTATTTATAAAATGAGCGGCGTCAACAGATGTTGTGTTCACTTAGTGCGTTTCTAATTTGAATTAAGAAACAAAAGATTCATTTGAATTGTTGTCGTATTAGACAGACTAATGAACAAGTTCCGAGAACTTGCGTCAGCGTCTGTCTGGTAAGAAAACAAGCTGTTGCAGTTACATGTACTGCTGCTGTGGTCGTTCAGTTTGCTTTTGTATTTGAATGAAAGATACAATGTTAAAATGCCAATTGCTGGCATTTTAATATTTATTAGCAGAATAAATAACAGATTTTGGCATTCTTAACCTAAAATTTCAACCCATTTTGATTATTTCAGTAATTATGAGCAGTTTAAATTCTATGCTCAGCTCAATTGATCATTAAAAAGGTTTGTAATCTAGGTACCAGAAAGTATTGACTCCTATGACTGACTCTTTAAACCAAGATTTACTACAACAAAAACGGCAATGTAGGTAGCAATACAAAGATAACATACGGTAGCCGATAGAGTAGCCAATTATTTAGGTACTGATAGAAAGATAACATGCGGTAGCTGATAGACAGCCAACTATTTAGGTACTGATACAAAGATAACATACGGTAGCCGAAAGAGTAGCCAATTATTTAGGTACCGATACAAAGATAACATACGGTAGCCGATAGAGTAGCCACTTATTTAGGTACTGATGCAAAGATAACATACGGTAGCCGATAGAGTAGCCAATTATTCAGGGACTGATACAAAGATAACATACGGTAGCTGATAGAATAACCAATTATTTAGGTACTGATACAAAGATAAAATACGGTAGTCGATAGAGTCGCTAATTATTTAAGTACTGATACAAAGATAACATACATTAACTGATAGAACAACCAGCTATTTCCCTAAACCTTACCGCCTAGAAGTGGCTACTAATGTAAAAATACTTGTTTTACGGAATTTCAACTTCGCATTCAGCTTCTGCAGTGATTCACAACATTAAGTTGTTTATTCGGTCCTCATGAGAAATCTTTAATTAATAAATGAATCATCATGGCCAAACGAATCAACTGTGACTAAATCTGTGTTACATTATCATGGCCAAACACATAAACTGTGACTTAATCCATGTGGAATAAACAAGAATTTATATCACTAAAAAAGTCTATTTAATACCGTAAGTCATCAAAACAACTGTATATGGACAAAGTAGTGATGAACATTAGCTTTTTCTTCTGTTTAGATGCATTCGCTATAATACAATATAGAGACTAAGTGCCTCAGCCACAATTGCATAAATCAACTCAGCTTGAAATAATTTAGATAATGCTATTAGATAGCCATATACCCTTGAAATTTCTGGAGTTTCTGTTCTACCGTACATTTATTTTAAAAGGAATGTGTCAAATGTACAGTTGAATACCCCCAAGTCCTTGTAAAATTTATGCTTTGCTATGGCATTCAATAAGAAAAAAATACAAGTAGGCAAAGATCAGGAAAAGGCGCAATCAGAAAAAGACTCCCATTCCAAAAACCAAGGTGGGAAAAAACCAAACTAACAATCAGGTACCTATACCATGAAAACATTTCGTAAGCCGAATGAGCAGCTATTTTCCCCAATAGGTGGCCACTCAGTTACCTTAACTTAACTAAAAAATATGTAAACATACATAAGGCGGCAACAGCACAAAAATATTTTAAACACCAAGACATAAAACAAAAAGAACCACCACAGAAGTATCGACTTGGAACGATCAGTAACACAAAGTTACTGGCGGGTTTAAATCGATTTTACACGGCCGTAACCTCACCCTCAGCTTCTGCAGTGGTTCATAACATTTAGTTAGTTCTTCGGTCCTCGTGGTGAATCTCTAACTAGTAAATGAATCACCAAGAACAAACAAATAAATCATGATAAATATCCTGATGAATCAAAAACCAGGACTCACAGATTCAGTAAGCTGCCCGACGATGGAGATATCTGGGTGCCAAATAACTTACTAACTCCGGAGCTAAAGAAAAACATCAGTTGGACCCCGGTGGGCCAAGCAACAGACAAGAAGCTCCGGCCCCAACCAACTAAAATGAATAGCTTTAAGTCGGGGCCATCATAGAGTCTGACGCCCGACCCACCGGCGTGCAATTAAAGAAGGCAGCATAATTATCAACCGTGATCGGGAGAAGCATATTTTCCCATCATCATTTAGCATGAAAGATTCATACACATCCATACGAAGAGAGAGAGAAGTAGAGTCAGAAAATTCTTGAACAACCCTCATTGACGTTTACTGTCTGTAACAGCTTTGCCTTTCTCAAAGAAATATTAAATGTGCTAGGCATTGCCCACTGTCTCAGATCTGGATCTGATCGAAACATACCTGACACAACTATTTCCTACTTGTGCTCACAATAAAATAAAGGTAAGAATTATTTTCACTTTTTAAGGGAATTTTCTGCTTTTGTAACCATTACAAGCTTGAAATGTTTTCATGGTATAAGTACCTGATTGTTAGTTTGGTTTTTTCCCACCTCGGTTTTTGGAGTGGGAATCTTTTTCTGATTGCGCCTTTTCCTGATCTTTGCCTACTTGTACCTTTGAATAAACAAGCATATCATGTTTTGTTTTTCAATGCCATGATCTCTAAATTTAGTAGGTTGACTTTCAAGACCTATTTGGGGATGGGGTCACCACAAAAGTACCACATTAAATGGTATATGCCAAAACGTTTGTCATATCCTGAAGTTTCTGAAATAACTAGATTAAAGTGTCCGACTTCGGTGCGGGCTGAGAAATCCAAGATGGCATCCAAGATCGCGGTAGGAGTCACTTTTTTAAACAATAATAACTTTTGTATATGGAAACTTCTGATTAAGCAATATGTTTGAATATGTTCCAAATAAATAAGGCTTTAAAATCAAACATGTATTGATGAGCAACAACATCAAGGTCAAGGTCAAACTGACGGTCAAGGTCAATTTTCACCAAAAATCTACAGTTTCACCTGAGTTTTTTGTTTTTAAATGTATGAAAATACCTCCTTTTCTCTACAGAGTCAAATGATTTTTAACACTGTTAAAACATTCAAAATTTCATAGCTAGTTTCGTTTCCTGCAGTTGTTTTGTCTTACATCCGGAAGTCATGATTCTTATCAATCTGAAATAAAATAGAAAAGTATTTTTGATTCAATTCAAAGCACGGATTATCTGCTTTGTTACCGGTCTTCCTCGCATTCTTCGTCGGTGGAGACAGTCAGGGGTGACTACTGATGCCCATCTCCTCCAACATTGAATACTGTCAGTCCGGTAGCCAGCAAATAGCCTAGTATAGAAATTTTCAAAAGAGATTTTGTGATATACTGGACGTTCAATTGTGGTGTTTAACTTCGTTATATCGCATAATAAAATATGGCGACTCGTTTTGAGGTGACCCTACATTGGCGGTTGAGTCCGGCGGTCAGTACCGTCAAATATTTTTTTTTAAATGATCGCAGCGGTTGTGACGTTTATTTATCCCGTGAAGTTCGTGATTGTTGTGCTTGGGATTAAGCCACGTTGATCTCTGGTTTGTGATCATGCAACCTGTCGAAAGCCGAAGTGAGTTGGCTAGTACGGATATTCATGCATTATTCAAGTGATTCGCTTGATGTGGTTTGATGATTCTGACACTCGAAATAGAAAGATAATAGAAAAAATCGATATATTTCTACTCGTTTCTCTGTGTCATTTTGTCTCGTTGTAAATGGCACGGCATGTGCTGCAGCTGTTTGAACTGGAATTTTCACGATTCTGAAAGTAAACAAGGAGAATATGTTGGAAGTAAGTATGGTTCTATTCATATCTATGTGACATTTGAAAGTGAATATTAAACATGAACAGACACATGTTACATTGTACTTTGTCTGATCCTGTTTAATTTCACCTTCCTATTTTTTTTATTTTTTTTTATATTTTTTATCTATTTTTATTTTTTTGCACATCACAGAAACAGGTCATCCCAGAGCAAGTTAGACATGACCGTCACAGTAGAAAAAAAACTATTAATGCATGTTATAGAATATTTTATTTATACTGGTTTATTAATTACTACTTTATTGCTGTTCTGTTCCCAATAGTCTCAGCTCTGCCTGCCTAGCCAGAGGCACATAAACCCATGGTCTGGAAACCTTGGGAATCCTTATTTGAGTCAAATGATATTATGTGCCAATTACTTGGCTGATGTAATATGAAAAAATACTAAAATAAATTGATTCACCATTGTGAAAATGAGAAAAATCGGCAATGTTTTGAAAACATAAATTTGTCACTTGTGCTATTCTGGTAAATAAAACAATGCATATTTATGCAACTACTTTGCCTGTGAATAACTTCATATATTTCAAACAACATTTTAATGTCATAAAGTGCATTTAATTCTTTATAATGTAGGTTTTTTTTCCATGCCAAGTTACCCCACCCACTTTCAAGCAACAGGTGTTAACAAAATTGGTTGATGACATGGCACTTTAGAAATTTTTATCTTGCTGGCGTGAAACATTATAATTGCTCCAGGTTACACTTTGTCTTTGTGTGTATCTGAGTGTTTGTATGCACAGCTGACCATTTTGATCTGTTCATCCGTATGTCTGTAGCATGTAATTTGCCGAAATCAGTTTTTTTTAAATATAAAACGATAAATAGTTGTAGCTGGTTATAAATGAAACATTTGGAAGGCAAAATCAGAGTACTAAATGTGCCACATTTTCTACATCAGAAACGTGTTAATCCATGTTCAAAGCATTATCTTTTGGTGCGGCTGAGAAATCCAAGATGGCGTCCAAGATGGTGGTCTTTAAAGATTATGAGGGGTCATTTTTTTAAGATATTAACTTTTGTATCCGGAAACCTCTGATTTACCAATGTTGAGTATGTTCCAAACAAATAAGGCTTCAGGGCAAATTGCTTTGCTGATGTAATATGAAAAAAATACTGAAATAATTTGATTCACCTTTGTGAAAATGAGAAAATTACAGACTGAGGTTGTTTAGAAAAATTGGCATTGTTTTGAAAGAAGAAACTTGCAGAAGTCACTTGTGCTTTTTTGGTTGATAAAACAATGCAAATCTATGCAAATACTTTGCCCGTGAATAAATTAATATATTTGCAAATGCATTTGAAGGTCATAAAGTGCAACAAATCCTTTATAATGTAGGTTTTTTGCCATGCCAAATTATCCCACCCACTTTCAAGCAACATGTGTTAACGAAATTGATTGATGGTATGGCACTTTTAGATACTTTTATCTTGCTGGCGCGAAACATTATAATTGATCCAGGTTACTCGTTTTTGTGCATATCCGAGTGTTGTTTGTATGTACTACTGACCATTTTGCTCTGTTCATCTATACGTCTGTAGCATGTAATTTGCCAAAATCAATTCTTTTAAATACAAAACAATTCATTGTTTTATCTAGTTATAAAAGAAACAGTTGGAGGGCAACACCAGAAGTACTAAATATGCCACATTTTGTACATCAGAAAGGTATTTATCCATGTTCAAAGTATTATATATGTATGTCAATACGGGTGTATTTTAGTGTGGTTAATTGTAAACTAGTAGGGGAGAAAATATTTTAATGCTGTTTAAAACTTTGTTTTAGTTAAGTTTGAAGTTATTTCAATCGGCCTGTATTCAGATACATAAAATATTTCACTTCAAATGTCAAGAACCATGATAAAATAATCATAGAGACGTAAAATGCAGAAAAACATGGGGGTAAACCTCCAACAATTCTTTGTGCTTTGGCACACTCATTTACTTACATACGTTGAATATATTTGGCCCCATTTGGATTATGCTAGTCTTTGTATTGACTACCCTGTTACAAGATTACAAAATCATAGTAATTCTCTTTGGTTCCATCTTGCCAAATCTTATAGGGTCACTGAAGAGGCTTAAGTAGCCGAAACTGCGGTATGACCCATACCCTTTCTCAATAATATGTTCACTGCTATTAAAGCATCGCAGTTTTATTTTTATTTGGCCTCTGATTGCCTCAAAGATTTGAAAATGAAATCAAATAATTGCTAGTACAGTCAAACCTTTATAAAAGCGCCACCTTTGGGAGTGAGCTAAGCTGGCTGTTATACACAGGTGGCTGTCTTATCAAGGTTCAGTCAGAGCAGTTGTCATGTAGAAAATATTCTTACTGTCACAAGAAAAATCCTTTCTAAGGAAGGACTACCTGTATGTGTTTAATAAGTTGACATCATTTCATGCTTCGATACACAAAAATATATACAAAGCCTCATGGGTATTAACTTAATTGATTTTTTTTTCTGCTAATTAACTGTTTTAAATACAATAATGAATAATAATTGTCCAATTAACAGCTTGTAAATGGGAAATTTGACTTTAGGCAAGTATGATGTGGCTGTCTTATAGAGAGTTATAAGCATTTTGGGATTGATTTTACTGGCTGCTGGTTGTCTTGTGGAGGTGGCTGTCTTATGCAGAGATAAAATATAGTGAAAATGATTGGGAATGTTTCAGACTGGCTCTCTTATGCAGGTGGAGCTCTTATAAAGGTGGCTGATTCAGCAGGTTCAACTGTATGATGTTCTGTTAATCAATATTCAGATATATAAATCATATAACTCTAGCCCCTTCCCCGACTACGACCCAGTGGTCCGATGACAAGGAACCTAAAATGTATGAGTTGTCAATATGTGGACTCTTGTTTGTCTTTGAGGATTCATTGACTAGTTAGAGATTCACTACGAAGACCGAACAACTAACTAAATGTTGTGAAGCACTGCAGAAGCTAAGGGTGAGGTAATGGCCATGTAAAACTAGTATAAGCCCGCCAGTTATTTTATACTACTGATCATTTCAAGGCGATACTACTGTTGTGGTTCTTATTGTTTTATGTCTTGGTGTTGATTTTTGTGCTGTTTGCACCTTGTGTGCAGTTTCATATTTTGAGTAAGGTTTGGACAACTGAGTGGCTACCTATATGAGAATAACTGCTCACTAGGCTTATAATATGTTTTCTTTGTATTAAAAAGGCACAAGTAGGCAATGATCTGGAAATTGCGCAGTCAGAAAATAATTGCTACTCCACAAATCGAGGGGTGGAAAAAAAAACTAAAAATGACACGTAAGCAGCTATTCAATAGTCGGCCACTCAGTTACCCGAACTTAACTAAATTATGAAAACATACATAAGGCTTAAACAGTACAAAAAATCGACTCCAAAACACAAAACAGAACCACAACAGAATTATTGCCCTGGAACGATTAGTAATATAAAATTATTGGGGGGTTAAACTGGTTTTACTAGCGCATAACCTCACCCTCATCTTCTGCAATGGTTCAAAACATTTATTTAGTTGTTCTGTCCTCGTGGTGAATCTCTAACTAGTCAATGAATCATCAAGGACAAACAAATAAATCATGATAACCACCCTGATGAATCAAAAACGAGGACTCAAGAGATTTAGTTAGCTGCACGACGATGGAGATCCCTGGGCGCCGAATAACTTACTGAAACCCGGAGCAAAAGAAAAAAACACCGATATCTAATTATCAATTTAGGTTTCCCCCATACCCACCCCCCACTTGTTTTGGAGTGGGATTTTCTTTCTGGTTGCGCCATTTACTGATCATTGCCTACTTGTAGATCTTTGTAAAATTTACACAGCAGAACATCAGTTTTTACAATGTTCTAGATTTTAACCTCTTGCCCCACCGCTCAGGCATGGACCTAATAATTCATTGCCATGAAATGAAACTCAACCCTTCATGGTACCTTCATTCCAACTATGAATATGATCTTATCATTAATAGTCTATATATAGACTTCTAGAAACCGTTAGCACAAAAATTCTTGTTTCTTCGCCCCTGAAGGCACTTTATAGCTGAAAATGGTGTCAAATGATGGTTTTGACTTTGTTCTATACGTTTATGTATGTTTATGAATACAAACTTATTAAACAAAGTCAAAGCCATCAATTGACACCATTTTCAGCTATCAAGGGCCTTCAGGGGTCAAGATACAAGATATATTTGTGCTTATACTTTATAATGTTTCCGCATTTTAGCTCGACTGTACTAATACATAGAACTACAATAGACACCTCAGTCTTCCATGTTCCCGTACACGTTCCTGTTCCCATCATACATACGTTAACGTTTTATCGAAGTCTATAACTCAACAGCTTCTGGCTAGAAAGCATAGATCATATGACCCAAAGAAGTTATATTTTGTGAAAGCATAGAAGATTGAGTGGAAAAATGCAGAACTATTAATGGTGTATACAAGTACGTACAAAAGTTCTTGTTTCTAGTCCTTCTGTGATTATAAAGACCTGATGATGGCATCGAATGATTGTTTAGACAATTATCTGTTGGCATGCAATCAGATAAGTTCATCATATGATCAAAACTTTAACAAATATTATCAAAAACTTTAATACATGTACTTTATGAAAAATGGCGAAAAACTAAAGGGCATACTTACAAAAGTATTTGTACCTCAACCTCTGGTGGTCCTTATTAGCTGAAAATGATGTCAAATAATTGCTTTGACTAAGGCATATTTGCCGGTATTCAGATATATAAATCATATTATTAAATGTATTAATTTTTATGAATGCAAAAATATAGGGAAAAATGCGAAACGATAAAGGGGTATACATACAAATGTCCTTGTGTCATTAGTTATTTACTGTTTAATAAAAATGAAACAATTTACACGTATATAGTAAATTGCGCAAGACTTTTCCATAGGATATATAGCTTCCTGTCATAGCAGTGCCATAATACATCTATGAGTTTGACCATCTTGCCAAGAAAAATTCCAGAGCAGCCCACTTGATCCTTCATTGGGAAGGTAAATTGGATGAATTAGAATTAGAATAATACTTATCACACCTTATTCATTGCCCTTTGATAGCATTAACGTTTAAAAAAACCGTTACACTCTGTTGAAAGATTTCAGGTACATGTACAATCTGATATCTCATCCTACCTTTGATCCATGTAAGGTCCAACCTGACTATATATGAATGTTTCCATATTAATGATAAAACTGGATGTTTAATATAAATTATTCACCCTGAATCTACTCTTACGAATATAAAAATTCGTAACTAAGAGATGATGCATAGCTTGAAAAAAATCCCACGTCCCAGATGGGATTCGAACCCGGACCGCCGGGGTAGAAATCCAATGTTCTAACCACTGAGCCAAAGAGTCGACTCCCTGACGCAGTATGTCAGAGATTGTACATATATGGTACATTGTATCGAATAGCTGTGCTATTTATAGAAGCTACGCATCATAGATAATCTCGAATGAATGAGTGGTGCAATGGGACATAACACACCCCCATTTCGAGAATGTAATCATTTATGATTACGAGAATGTCATTATAATGACTAAATGACTCAAATGGTCCAATCCCGGACGAGCCCCCATCTTACGAATATGAAAATTCGTAACTAAGAGATGATGCATAGCTTGAAAAAAATCTGGGATGTCATATAAGTGTGTGACGTCATTTGGGCCTACAGCGGCCATGTTGTTTAGTGGGTATGCCTAAAATGCGAAGGGAACAACGATATTCGATAAATTGTGTGTCTGGAACGGACTAAAAAGAAAGAAACACTGCTAAAAGCAGGAAGCGCATATGGCAACAAGGAAATTAAGAAAACGGCAATCAAAAAGTAGTATGCATGATATCTACAAGGCCAGAAAAGCGTCCATGTCGACTCGCGCAGCGTAACGTTAAATAACGTCATACAGTCGAAAATGATCGGCGTGATAGAAAAGAGTAGAATTCTTAAAATACACCACATATCGAATTGTAGTTTCAGCACAATTCATCGCATTATACACACAGAACTGACAATTAGACGCCCTTGTGCCAGATAGATTCCAAAGATGCTTAAGAGCTAGCCAACAGCAGCATGAATGCGTATAGCATGACGTTGTTATGACGTTGGGTCGGTTTTACTGTTGCTGCCTTAGAAACGCACGTGATTTAACGCATAATTTTTATCCGATTTTATCCAAATTTTGTGCATATGTTAACTATATGTTAATCTACAACATACAAAGAGAAAGTAAATTTCCCATGACAATTACAAATTTGGCAGCACTTTTCCTCGAACTTTTTGAATGCCCCTCGTATAATACATCTTTCTTTTCATGCATACTTTGGTATTATTACTAAAGAAATGAGAATGATCAGTTGATTTTTCGCAATATTTTGGGTTTGACCTTGAATTTGACCTTGACCTTGGGACTCAAACCATTTTTAAATTTATCATTGAAAAGTTTGAACATATATTGTAAAAATAACAGTCATTTGTTTGGTGTATTGAGATGCTTTAAAACAGTATAGGAGGTAATGTACATCAACCTCTTGCATTTATTTCTGGCAGCCATGTTGGACGCTTTCTTGGATTTCTCGGCTCGCACAAACATTGGACTCTTTATCCTGCCCATTTCATAAACTTCATAGTTTGGCAAACATTTTGATGTATATTATTAAATGTGGTACTTTTGTGGTCACATACTCCATGAAATAGGCCACTTTTTAGTCATAGTCACTCCACTATTATTGATTTATTATTGAAATGTTGTTTTTTTTTACTCAATTTTGGTTAAGAAGGTCGAAAACGTGGAGTGACTTAAGACAATGGTTCATTTATTCAATTTTAATTAAGAAGGTCGAAAACTGGGAGAGACTTAAGACAATGGTTCTTTTATTCAATTTTAGTTAAGAAGGTCAAAAACTGAAACAGACTAAGAGAATGGTTATGATTCATGGCAAAATAAAAATAAAAGTGATGCAGAAACAATGAAACGCCAACATAAGAACTTTCTCATCAGAAACAAATTCCAGTCCTTAAGGATTTTTATACGACAGTTCCAAACTGAAGCTGCATTCAAAACTTATGTGGTTTAACGGTGAAAATGACAAAAAAAATGCATTTTGTTTTTATTTTTGACGTTTCTTATTGTGCCATGGTAATGAAACAAAAGTATTTCAAGAAAGAAAGATGTGGCTGCCTTTGGAGACGTATTTCACATTTAAATTGTAAAATTCTTTAATGCCCAAATCTGACGTCAAAACAGTTCACTTCACCTTTTTTCAATACATTATGGCAGTTTCTGGTGTAGGAGCGCATTTAAGGTTCAATACTGAAATATGAATAAAGAATGAAAACTATTTACAATATTTGATCAATCTCAGTATTAAGCATTGTTTAGTATAAATGATTAAAAAACAGTGGAGTGACTTCGTGCCGGGGATTTAGCGAGGATTATCAGGGCTCGCATTTATACTCGCTACCCAAACCAACTCTACTTTTACAGAGAAAGCTCAGATAGCCGAAAAACGAGCATAGGCCTCGTGATTGGGGTTTGAACTTCAGAAAATTAAAGCTTAAATGAGGATAGAAAGTAAACTGAAGACTATGTTCAATTGATCACGTTAAATTTGATTAACAAGAGTAAACTTTGAATAGAACGAACAGAGTTATCTTTCTTTAGCAATACATGACATGAGCAATGGTTCTTTTATTCAATTTTAGTTAAGAAGGTCAAAAACTGAAACAGACTAAGAGAATGGTTATGATTCATGGCAAAATAAAAATAAAAGTGATGCAGAAACAATGAAACGCCAACATAAGAACTTTCTCATCAGAAACAAATTCCAGTCCTTAAGGATTTTTATACGACAGTTCCAAACTGAAGCTGCATTCAAAACTTATGTGGTTTAACGGTGAAAATGACAAAAAATGCATTTTGTTTTTATTTTTGACGTTTCTTATTGTGCCATGGTAATGAAACAAAAGTATTTCAAGAAAGAAAGATGTGGCTGCCTTTGGAGACGTATTTCACATTTAAATTGTAAAATTCTTTAATGCCCAAATCTGACGTCAAAACAGTTCACTTCACCTTTTTTCAATACATTATGGCAGTTTCTGGTGTAGGAGCGCATTTAAGGTTCAATACTGAAATATGAATAAAGAATGAAAACTATTTACAATATTTGATCAATCTCAGTATTAAGCATTGTTTAGTATAAATGATTAAAAAACAGTGGAGTGACTTCGTGCCGGGGATTTAGCGAGGATTATCAGGGCTCGAATTTATACTCGCTACCCAAACCAACTCTACTTTTACAGAGAAAGCTCAGATAGCCGAAAAACGAGCATAGGCCTCGTGATTGGGGTTTGAACTTCAGAAAATTAAAGCTTAAATGAGGATAGAAAGTAAACTGAAGACTATGTTAAATTGATCACGTTAAATTTGATTAACAAGAGTAAACTTTGAATAGAACGAACAGAGTTATCTTTCTTTAGCAATACATGACATGAGCATGAGATTTAGTTTAAATTAGTTTATGAAGAAGACACGAAAAGAATTGGAAACGAAAACTCACGCACAACGACAGTGATCACATTTACATGTGCCGAAACCAGTCAGAAGACCAATTAAGTACAAGACAAAATTTATGGAGAAATACCATCAGGAAAACATGTCCGTGTAATGTATACCCCCTTAAACCCCACTTTTATATAGTAAAACTGGGGTTTGCAGGGGTATACCTATTTTTCTTATTTTTGCTCCAAAACATAGACTGTGGGTACTCATGTGCCGAAACCAGTCAGAAGACCAATTAAGTACAAGACAAAATTTATGGAGAAATACTTTGAAATATTATGGAGTTAATGGAGTAATGACTTTGAAATCTAAAGTGGATTGATATTATTCTATATGTAGCATCATGAAAACATGTCCGTGTAATGTATACCCCCTTAAACCCCACTTTTATATAGTAAAACTGGGGTTTGCAGGGGTATACCTATTTTTCTTATTTTTGCTCCAAAACATAGATTGTGGGTACTCGTTAGAACCGCCTCGGCAAAATAAGAAAAATATCAAAAATTTTCTACTGAAATTTTTCATTTTTTACAACAGATAAAAATATCTGTATATTGCATGGGCAAGTTTTCGTAATGCTTTGAAATATTATGGAGTTAATGGAGTAATGACTTTGAAATCTAAAGTGGATTGATATTATTCTATATGTAGCATCATGAAAACATGTCCGTGTAATGTATACCCCCTTGAACCCCACTTTTATATAGTAAAACTGGGGTATGCAGGGGTATACCTATTTTTCTTATTTTTGCTCCAAAACATAGATTGTGGGTACTCGTTAGAACCGCCTCGGCGAGGCGGTTCTAACGTGTACCCACAATCTATGTTTTGAGCAAAAATAAGAAAAATATCAAAAATTTTCTACTGAAATTTTTCATTTTTTACAACTTTAAAAATATCTGTATATTGCATGGGCAAGTTTTCGTAATGCTTTGAAATATTATGGAGTTAATGGAGTAATGACTTTGAAATCTAAAGTGGATTGATATTATTCTATAAGTAGAAATGATCTGAATAAACAGTAATGCAAGCTAACAATTTATGATAACTTATGGAGAAATGACTGAATAAACCTTAAGAATTATGTAGAAATAAGTGCCCACAGTGCATTAAAGGAGCAACACTTAATAAGAAATTAGTCAAACTATGCTAGGATAGTGTGGCTAAATTGTAGAGAAATTCCTAAGATTATCCTTTATTTATTGAAGCAATATCAGCTATGAAGCCCTTTGAATTCAGAAATTTACTTATTATTTTGTCAATATAATAATAAAATGCAAAATTTATCAAAATCACTTTTTAGAATTCTAAAAATTATCCTTCCTTACTTAAACAAATTTTCTTAATTTATTACCTAAAATTAAGATGTAATTTGCCAAAAGAAATAATCAAAATCAATATCTAAAGTCAAAAATAACGGAGCTAACGAAAATGCGTGTTGCTTTAACCGAGTAGAAATCTGAAGTTATCATGGGACTCTCGAGCGCTTGCTTATATATCCTCCTATCCCATGTTCTCAAATCCCACCGTTTAAATGGTGTGGAATTCCCTTTCCCATAGCTAAAGTGTAATGGGATTTGAATTTCCCACTGCTAAAATGCTGGGGACATGACCCCGCTACAAAATAACGACGGGATGCTGAGGAAAGAAAGCCAAAGTCGGCCATCTTGGATTCATCGATAAATGGTATATAAACATTCAATTTTAAACAGCAAAATCTCAATAACTTTAAATCAAACTCATACGATGATGAATGAAAAAATGTTCTTAAATGATTAATCTAAATGACTGATATGCTTAGAATAAAATTCCTTGGCTAGATTCATCAAAATTTACTGAGAAAGATCGAGTGACATGCTTTGACAACTGAAGTTTGACATATACACTTTACCGTATTGACACAAAATATTACCCAATATTCCACTCGCACACAGTACACAAAATGGAAGCTGCAAGCAGCAAGCATTATTTGATCTGCACATTTATCGACAATATCTCTTTACTGAATAGAAAATCCAGGATAAAAACACAATGAAGTCATAGGTAAGCAACTTATTTACAAGAGAATTTATTGTCATGGATGCACTTTTGGTAGAAAATCAATACAGATCACGGACAGTAATAAATTTGCACTTAGCTGACTGTAAATATTAAAAAATGGGTCATTGGAAGTTGGGGCACTTCATTATTTTTATTTTACTGCAATGGAGATAATTTATTTTCTATACCGAAAAAAAAAATAAATTTAATAGAGCAGTCAATCACGAATATGCAACTGATCAGGGGAGCTGGGCTCAATAAATTATTGTAGCTTCCGTTCAAGTCCTGCATGTATTTGTATCGATTGTGTATTTTTATCTGTAAACGTATATGTTTTTTGATAGATAAGTACGTGTGTATTTAAACCAATGCATCAGAATGTAAAGGTAAATTCATTGACCACTCATGTTTTTAAGACAGCTATGCGCCACATGTATTAACCACCTGTTCTATAAGCCACATGCACTTTATCTACTGGCCTGTGTCCGGCAACCCCTTTCAGACTACTGCTTAACCGGGTAAACCGGCCATGGAAAAACATATATGCCCTTGTACCATTTATCATTCAAAATAAACGCGATTCAATGCATGTAAATATGCACCCAGATGGCATACCAGTCAGTATAACGAAACAATAAAGTGTGACTTAAATTGAACACCAGTTGCAGTTTTTGGAGTGGGAATCTTACCTTTTTATCCAATTGAGCAGTAATATGGAACTGTCGACGGCATGAAATAAAATCAAATTTCATTAAACGTAAGATCCAATGAAAGACAAATATGCTTCTTTTTTCTAAGCATGTTAGTATATTCTCTGTGCATTTATGTTCTCTTTTACATGGCACCTAATGCACCATATATTTTGAGATATAACAGTGAAACTGCAACAGGCAGCGTCCAAAGCATAACTCGTGTTTCTGAAATGAATTATAAACGGTGTCAGCATAGCAATATACAGGTTTTAGTGCATTACTTTCGCTTCACAGAAAAAAAAAAGATCCAAGTTACAAGTATATGTATTTGTAGTATGACTTTCTGTTTTTTCTTAGAAGTTTTTGTAACATTAAATCCAATGCAAGTGAATAGCTAAAGAGGCGGACTTACATTTTGGTACTCAGGAAGGAGTCAGAATGAAAACTGTAGTGTAACTTCTTGATATTGGAAGTTACAATACAGAACTGTCAACTGATTGTCTGTCATACTACAAGTTAGTTAAAGACCTCGTAGAAAAAAAATAAGTAAAAACAGCTCGTCTTCGACTCGCTTTAATTTACTTATTTTTTTTTTTCTACTCGGTATTTTAACTCTAACATAACGATAGAATATAGTTCCACATCATACTTGAAGTGGAATAATAATAATAATAATAATAATAATAATAATAATAATAATGGGGAATATATTATTATTCTTCAAATTCGCTGGCCATTTATCATTTGGCAGAATGCAATAGCAAAATGTTGTAATAAAAGTAGAAAATTGCGATTAAGAGCTTTTGTAATTTTCTTCCATTTTTGTTTCACAGTCTGTCACAACTGATCAATTTATAACAAAAAATATCAAAAAGAGTAATTTAAACAGCTAATTCCTTATATTGTCAGGATAAAAATCATGCTGTGTTTTTGCCATAACTTCTGCACATGTCACCATCCTTTCAACTATCGTTTTGCTGGGGCGTTGAACGAAAAATTCCATACACACCTGGACCTTGATATGATATCTTTAATAGAAGTTAATGAGATATACATGTATTTCAAAGCTTACACCCTTCAAGGCTTTGAGGTATCTTTCAAATCTTCTAAGACACCTTCAGAGGTTATAAGATGCATTTCAAAGCCTCGATGATATCCTTCTAACTTTATAAGATGTCTTTCAAAGCTTATAAAGATATGTTGAAAGCTTATACTATATCATGCATATGTTATCATATATAACATAATTTTCAATGATGTTACACTGCGCATCTTTCAACGCCAATCAAATACTTTTAAAGATCTGACAAAGTAGCTTACAACAAATGTCTGCCCAATTTCACAGCATATCAGTCAAGGTTTCTTCGTTAAAAGATTCACATTTACCGTATACTACCTTTTTTCTCTCCACAGATGTATATTCTGCGCCTTTGCATGCTTCTCAGCATTGTTTGCTTGGTTGCCCAACCTGTAAGTGCGGGTCAGCGCCGTAAGGGACTTAGAAAGCGAGCAGTTGAACTGGAAAATCGTGCGAATCAAATGATGTGCGCCTATAATAATCTGTCGGACGCACAAATTGCCATGAAAGCTCGGCTAGACGACGTCGAATCCATTGTGCAGGAAATAAAGGATGGTAAGCGTGTTTTAGCGATATGAATAAATTGGAAAGTTCAGTTAATGAACGCAAGAAATGGAAGGAAAAAAAAGACGATATGATTAAAATCAAGGGCAATCAAAATCAAAGTGAAATCGCAATGGGGAAATAATGTTATAGGAAACCATTAACGAACGCACAGTTGATTGGTGATATATTTGATGCTCGCATAAGTTTACTTTGATCATGAGTTTTGAAGATGCGACTCCGAATGATTTAATTAGTGATTCTAGTGTAATACATGTATGCATCAATTACTATATTTGTTTTTAGTGCCATTCATTTACAAAAATATTCTTTATTCTTTTTTTTTCAGATATTCTTCCAAAATCAGACCTACCGAGTAAGTAATACCTCTTCATTGAAACGTTTAACCAACGAGATATGGAACCCCATAATAAACTTTGCCAGTGATAATCGTAGGCCAAAAATGGTTTCTCAGGTTCACTTTAACTGCTCTTGAAGCTGCCTTTGTTTTTGCATATGCAGATTGTTGGTTTTTATGCAGCTGCTCATATCTTTATGTATGAAAATGTATCTAGCGCGCCCGCATGCGAGTGTGCATCTTCATGATTAAAACTGGTATATTTAACCAGTCCCGATAGCGTAATAGTTAGAGTGTCCGCTTCGAGACATGGGTGACATCCCCAAAGAATGGTCTTTAGCAAACATTTGTCCCCTGTTCAAAAAGGCTGACAGGTCTCTTGCTTGCAACTATCGTCCAGTTTCCTTGACTTGCGTACCCTGCAAACTTCTGGAACATATAGTGTGTTCTAATATCATGTCTCATTTGGATTATCATAAGCTTTTGTCAGACAAGCAAATTGCATTCAGGAAATCCCATAGTTGTGAAACCCAGTTAGCTACAGTGATTGATGACTGGGCAAAAGTCTTAGACAATCAAGGTCAGGTTGATACATTTATCTTGGATTTTGAAAAAGCCTTTGACACTCCTCCGCATGAACTCCTTAAAAGCAAATTGTTCAGTTATGGAATTGGTGGGAAGACAATTAAATGGATTGATGCCTTCCTTTGCTATAGACAACAAAGAGTTGTGGTTAATGGCGTTAAATCAGACTGGGCTCCTGTTGTATCTGGTGTCCCACAGGGCACCGTTCTTGGCCCCTTGTTTTTTTCGTTGCATATTAATGATATCACCTCAGATATTGAATCGGAAATCAGACTCTTTGCTGATGATTGTGTTTGTTGTCGTGAAATTAAGAATGTGGAGGATACAGTGAAACTTCAGTCGGTTATTGATCGATTAGGTAGTTGGGCCAGGAAATGGGGTATGAGATTTCAACCTGTCAAGTGCAACATGATGCAGCTGACAAATAAACGTACTAGTAAAATTCAGGCTTCTTACAAGCTTGATGGTACTGTGTTGGAAAATGTTGAGAGTATCAAATATCTTGGTGTAACAATAACTAAGGATTTAAAATGGAATACTCACATGCACCAAAGCCAATAGGACCCTTGGGTTTTTAGACGAAATCTGTTTTCTTGCCCCCAAGATGTGAGAGAAGCTGCCTATAAAGGTCTGGTGAGACCTATTTTTGAATATGGTAGCTCAGTTTGGGACCCTCATTGTGAAGGTCTGATAGATGATTTGGAGAAAGTGCAAAAGCGTGCGGCTAGGTTTGTAACTAGGAATTATACATATGAAAAAGGTAGTATGACTGACATCCTTAAAAAACTAAAATGGGAATCCCTGCAGAAAAGAAGGAAGGATAATAGAATTATATTGCTTTACAAAGGTCTAAAAGGGAGAGCAAAAATACCCACGGATGACCTTATCTCCAAAAATAGGCGTTGTAGGAATCAACACTCCTTGGCATTTCAGATACCTTCAGCAAGTACAAATGCCTATTTACACAGTTTCTTCCTCCAGACCATTAGAGATTGGAATGAACTCCCTGATTCTCTTATCTACTCTGCTGAATTGTCAGATGATTGTGTGTCTAAATTTACTTCTCTTGTGAGAGCGCGGGACTAATCCCCTCCGGTCAAGCCCCATCCCCCTGGTGTGGTATTGTCAGT
The DNA here is from genome assembly GCA_964017185.1 of Rugalucina vietnamica. NCBI lineage: Eukaryota > Metazoa > Mollusca > Bivalvia > Lucinida > Lucinidae > Rugalucina > Rugalucina vietnamica. The sequence goes on from OZ024884.1 coordinate 36,825,622, forward strand.
TTGACGTTTCACCAGTAAACTATTCTGATTCTGATTCTGGGAGCGGGAGATCGTGGGTTCGATCCCGGGCCGCGTCATACCAAAGATGCTAAAAATTGTACCAGCGGCTACCTTGCTTGGCGCTCAGCATTATAAGGCAAGCACTGGCTTCTCTTCTCCAAAAACAATTGTAAATATGATAACCTCAATGATAGGAATACAGTAAATCAGTTAAGGTGATGGTTGGTGGTTGGCATTGTAGGTCTATCATTGGGGTCTGGTGATGGTAATACCCTTACTAGGAGTGAAAACGAGGTTCGCCGATAAGTCAACGGCGGTACACTAATACTACTACTATGTCATTTAAGGACAAAATCCCATGTTACAGTACTGTCGTCTTTCAGATGAAATTAAATAACTTCGTAGTGGCCTTCGCCCAATGCGTTTTGCCCAGTTTTAGTCCCGAATTGGCCCGCCATTGCTGCGGATTTGCCTCCATTCATTGCGGATTGGCCCTGACGTTGGCTTTTAGTCTCAAATGCACATTAACAGCATAATGCAGATTGAGAAAATAGCGTGATATGTATTTCAACTCCAAATTCCCTGTGGTAGAAATCTTTCACTTTCAAATCATGCACATTTAAACGATACCTTATAATGATAATGCCTTAAATATTAAGAGAAGAGATAAAACTTAAAAACTGGCACCACAAAATCTTTAATTCTTTTACAGAAAACTGTCATGAAGTCCGCCAGCGAGACCCTGCGGCCGGCAGTGGATACTACAACATCTCTATCAACGGAAGACTGTCTACTGTATACTGCGACTTCTACGGGACCCATGGCTACATGTTCCTCTCGAGAGGTGCACTCTCAAAGCTGGACAGCCTTGAAGGGCTCTACACGATCAATGATCATGCTGTTATCAGGGTCTTGTACAATGACAACCGGCAGCATCAGGTTAGGGTGATGCAGATATCGAAATACCAGTTCCAATACGCGCTGAGTTTCCAGATCAGCAAAGCCGACGGTTATAATCTACCAATGAATGACGCGCTGAAACCCTACTTGTATGTCGGTTTCCTACCCAGGGATCTCGTGCTTCTTAAGACGAAAACCGGAGGAAATCCACAGGTCGGTTACAGAGCCGGCACGGAAGACGTACTGTACAATCAGTGTGACGCCAACCCGAACAGCTACATCGCCTTCTTCGGAAATGATGGCAATGTGACCGAGCATCCCAGGTGGATCGGGTAAGGTTTTTCTTGCATCATGAGAAACCATGTTCTCTGCACTCTTGTATAATATCTTCGGGTTCTATGTTATAATATTTTCAAAGTATTTTTAAAATATATAACACCAATTTAATGGCAACCCACAAAGCGCCACAAATTCTTAGCTTCTTTCAGCAATTCATTTTTTCAATCAATTGAAAGTAGTAATTGATGGCACTATGGACCCATTTTTTAAAACTTATAGCTCCATTTTTATGGCTACATAAAAGCGCTAGCCCCAGACATGGAGCCATAAAAATGGAGCTATAGGTTTTCAAAATGGGTCCATAGGTGCGTACCCTGGGTTTCAGTTTAAAAATGAACTAGCTAAGTTGCATGTGTAGATAAGTATCCTTGAGTTTAGACAAATCTGCACTGTTGCATATTTGCACATCTGCACAGGTGCACATCTGCACATTTGCACATCTACACATCTGTACATTTGCACATTTGCACATCTGCACATTTGCACATCTGCACATTTGCACATCTGCACTTCTGCATATCTACACATCTGCACATCTACACGCCTGCGCATCTACACATCTTTGGAGACTATGAGATAACTGACATAGTCAAGTTTTCTGTAGGTAAGTTCCATTACGAAATTAAGAAAGGGTCTTTTTCTTCTTGTGTTCCTGGGTAGACTTATTTGATTTTGCATTAGCATCCACATCTACACAAACATACAAACTTCAAGTAAAATGCACTTTTGTTTTATTATTATTCACAGATAAGTACAGGCCATTAAAACTTAATATAACTGAAGCTTTCAAAGATGATTAACATTTGTGAATGGAAATTGCATATGGAAATCCATTCTCATATCAGAAGTAAGAAAGTGTTGCAATTATATTATTGAATGTAATATTATTTACTTATATATCACATTTTCTAATTAAAACGAAAAATAATAAACACATTTTTGCTTGAATGTTTACAGAAAATTCAAGTTTTATTAATGTCATAGTTGATATATTTGTACGTTCGAGGGGAACTATCGATATTAGTTTTTTTCTGAGAAAAACAAAAGTAGGTTAGAATTTTCAGAAAATTCTAAAACTGAAAGTAGATAATTTTCGGAAAACGACGCATGAATGGAAATCGACAAAAGGTTTTGTGTTTAAATAGTTTGTGTTTCACCTTGTAAATCAAAACTGATATATAGCATTTTCAAGAGCTGAGTTATTCATTCACTCAACTAATACTGACACATTCTGTACTTCTTCAAACATGAAGGATTTTTACATTACATTACTAAGTGACAGTTCTATGAACATGTTCCCATGAAATAAACAGTCTGAATTTACTGTAAGATTGGATCATCCTATTAAAATTGACGCGGAAAGCTGGGAGGTTGCCTTGGTTGAAATTGCAACACCATCTGAAGTTCTCAACATAACAGAAGAAAACAACTATTTCTTTTTACTTTCCTAGACCAAGCCAGTTTACGCAGAGTTAAAAATCAAAACATCACAGACATATGTAGCAGTAAAAACGGCTGCTATAACTTCAAACTAACAATTCCAACTGGAAATTATGAGTCACATGAATTTCTAGCTGAAGAAATGCAGAACTCCATTGACCACTTTGAAAAAGGCATACTGAAAAACTTCAATGCTCACATTACTATGACATATGATCATTTGAGTCAACGTTTCAAAATATCAGCCCAAAACGAAAGGCTGGTTAGGCTTATATTCTCAAAACAATTCGCTCAAATCTTAGGATTAGATTCATCATTGTTCGAAAAGCCAATGGAAAATGAGGAAAATGTGTTTAAAAAGGTACAAGTAGGCAAAGATCAGGAAAATGCGCAATCAGAAAAAGATTCCCACTCTAAAAACCGAGGTGGGAAAAACCAAACTAACAATCAGGTACTTATACCATGAAAACATATCGTAAGCCGAATGAGCAGCTATATTCCCAATAGGTGGCCACTCAGTTACCTAAGCTTAATTAAAAATATGAAAACATACATAAGGCGTCAACAGCACAAAAATTTAAACACCAAGACATAAAACAAAAAGAACCACCACAGAAGTATCGCCTTGGAACGATCAGTAACACAAAGTTACTGGCGGGCTTAAGTTCAATGCAAAGCTGTATCACAATTTTAACAACTTTTATGTTTATTCTGACATTGCAAGTTTCACTTTTATTGGTGATACTGTAGCACCTATTTTACGAGTTGTTCCATTTCAAAGTGAACCAGATTCATATTTTTCTAAAAAGAATTTAAAACTCTGCACTATGTTTCTGTTTCAAAATCTATTGTAGACCAAGAGCACATTATATTAAAAACAGAAAATGGTATGATCGTTCCTTTTGTAACACAGGCAAAATGATTTTAAAATTACACTTTCGTAGAAAGAAAACTACTATAGTTACAATATAAAAGATCGTAAATCATAAGTTTTGTACAAAACGCTAAAGAGATGACTTCCTTAGAAGAACAGACAAAACAATCCTGCAAGGCTATGGAAGAATCTAAGAAAACGCCAGTGACACAGAAACCGAGTTGATCTAATGCAAGTTAAGCACAGATCAGATACCTTATGTAGAGGTTGAATACAGCTTTGAATAAAAGGCATAGAGAGGGCAGACCATCGAAGTATTGCAGAGTGTGTCGGGCTGAACTGCTTTCTATCAGTAACGAACTGTCAGAGAAAAAGAAGAAAATAACACTAGACGTCAGCGGATTACAAAGAAACCAAATCTGAGAAGAACTAAAACAAAACCAACTCCAGCGATGGTATAAAAAGACAGACCCAGGATGATCTCAGTATTATTCGACTAACCAGCTATGGATCGATATCAGTGCCATCAGTGCGATCGTGAATTTTCCAGATCATACAGCTTGAGAAGACACAAGGACAGTGGTATCTGCAGAGGTTCTCAGGCTAACATGTTAGACAGTGATTAAGAAAGTGTTTAGTCTGAAAGAAGATCACTGGATGATGGAAAAGACATCTTCAGAAAACCAGATCTTGAAGGTGTAGAAGAAGAGGACGAAACTGAAGAAAGTGATTAGAATGTAGAAGAAGAAGAAGAAGAAGAAGAAGAAGATGATGATGATGATAGTGATGATGATGATGGTGATGCTGAAGAAGATGATGGTGAGGATGAGGATGAGGATGATGTTGATGATGATGAGGAGGAGGAGGAGGAACCTCAGAAAATAAAACCATGGGATGTTTTAATAGACATAACGACAGATAAGATGCAAGACACTGTCAACGAAACAGTTGAAAAAGTCCTGCATGAAAATCCTGGCAAAGACCTACAAGAGGCTGAAGAGATAGCATATGAAGCTAAAGCCAAAGTATCTGTCAGAGTTCGTATCCCGCTACAAGTATCTGACTGATCTCTCAGATGCATTAAGAAAAGATCCTGTCAACAAGAAAATACAGGAAACAGCTAAACGATTGAGGGATGAAGAAGATCATGACGAAGAAGAATCAAGACTGTATGCCATCAAGAAACGAAAATTCTTGATTGAGAAGAAACTGAATGACTATGACCCACCAAGCTACGAAGTGACAGAGGAACAAACATTATCGTTGCCACATAAAACACTTATGAACAGTATTAACAATACCGAAGAGTAGCTTTATTCAGGGGAAACACTTGTAAACGAGAACAAAGTGACGGTCCGTATCCTCTGTTTCATCGTGCATTCACACTTAGCGGGACAAATAAAATTGTTGAAAATGTTAAAGTCAGTCTTGGGTTTTCTTTTCTCCTCTCAGGAGGTAGTAGTAAAGGGTTCAAGTTCGACAATAACTAGCTGAGTATTTTTGACGCTTATCAATGTTCTCGAGATACGAGAACATTGAAATTACTCAATATATTAGGAAGTGGTTGAGGTCTTGAGATACAAGACCAAGAGACTGTGAAACGCATACCACTTGACAGCCTCTTAGGAAACTATAGAGTCATGCCTCTTTTAGAGTTGAAGTCTTGAGATACAAGACTAAGACACTCTTCAGACGCATTCAACTGTATAGCAGCAGAAACTACTACATACCCACAAAACCGTCCCCATCCTAGACAAGTCCAGCAAGTGTCACAATGTGATAAGTCTACCCAGGAACACAAGAGGAAAAAGGCCCTTTCTTAAGTTCGTAATTGAACTTACCTACACTATGTCAGTTATCTCATATTCTCCAAATATGTGTAGATGCACAGGCGTGTAGATGTGCAGATGTGCAAATGTGCAGATGTGCAAATGTGAAGATTTGCAAATGTGCAGATGCGCAAATGTGCAGATGTGCAAATGTACAAATGTGCAAATGTGCAAATGTGCAACTGTGCAGACTTGTCTTAACTCAAGGATACTTACCTACACTTGCAACTTAGCTAGTTCATTTTTAAACTGAAACCAAGGGTGCGCACCTATGGACCCATTTTTTGAAAACTTATAGCTCTATTTTTATGGCTCCATTTCTGGCGCTAGCGCTTGTTAGAAATGGAGCCATAAAAATGGAGCTATAAGTTTTCAAAAAATGGGTCCATAGTGCCATCCATTACTACTATTGAACTCCCTGCTGCAAATTATTTCATGTATATATCCAACATTGCAAGCACGTTCTTAACCTCTAGCTGTCACGCATCATTACGAAAACTTGCCCATGCAATATACAAAGAATTTTTTCAGTTCAAAAATCGAAAATTTTCATCAGAAAATTTTTGATTTTTTTCTTATTTTTGCTCAAAACATAGATTGTGGGTACACGCTAGAACCGCCTCGGCGAGGCGGTTCTAACGAGTACCCACAATCTATGTTTTGGAGCAAAAATAAGAAAAATAGGTATACCCCTGCATACCCCAGTTTTACTATATAAAAGTGGGGTTTGATGGGGTAAACTATACACGGACATGTTTTCCTAATGTGATGAACTTAGGTGCATTTTCTTCGTGTATTTATGTTTTGCAGTGGTGGTGACAATATTAGAGTGAGGAAGTGGTTCCAAAACGATGAGCTAGTCCCCACTAACCGCTATCTCCGAGAGGAGGATTTCTTTTTCTATGAGATGCATTTCGGTGGTTGTGGAGGGTACATTACCGCTACCATGGGTAACAAGTACGATGTAAAGGCGGCCACTGTGGGGCTTGGTTTTTGGTAGGCTTATCAGGTTTCATATACCCATGATGTATTGATTCTATCGCCATCCTCTCGTGGTAGATTTGACATGATTTTAAAAATGTAGCATGTATACTACGGTAAAGAGGCATTGAAGGCCAATGTTTTGACTGATTTCTCACTACTTGAATATAAATTTCGAAAGATTGGATGCAGAACGTGAAAAACAACATTCTCCGCAGTCGCTGTACATAACAACCAGTCTTTCATTTGGATCTCATTTCGATTTTATCAGTCGTTGAGTCTTCCGATGGTTGTGAAAGAAATGTTTCTATATACATGTATCACTCTTAATCATTTCTTACTCGTTCTGAATGTTTTTTTTTTTTCTTTTTCAGATATTAGACCAAAATGCTAAGAGATGCAACAAGAAAGAGAGACCTTTACAACTAAACCCTTTAAACTGTAGCCACCACAGATTAAAGAATTATCATGTTACCGTCAAATTTCAACAAAATATGCAATAACTATAACAATTAAAATAAAGAAGCTAAGACATTCTATCATGAAACAGAATTAATTTTCTTGCACACCAGATAGAGTAATCCTACGTTTTACCCCATTTGAGAAAGTCTTATCCCACCCTCGTTATCTCACCCCGGTCCCAACCTGCGATCAAGTGTTCTTTTTTAACATGGGTTGTATAGGACGTCACGTAATTTCGTCGTTAAGCGCACACGTCACAATGACGTCAAAACGTTTTAATTCAAAATGGCGGACGCCGCGATTGTAGCGTCTTTCTAGGTAAATAGTATGAAAATCAAGCCTCGCTGCATTAAAGCGTGCAAGAAAAAGAATCTATCATGCGTGTAAGGTATGGAAAGACAAATCTGTCCCTCAGGTCACAGTTTGGCATCACTCGGCGAGCCTCGTGATGCCAAAATGTGACCCTCGGGACAGATTTGTCTATCCATACCTGACACTCATGTAAGATTCTTATAGTACAAGTTTAAGTTTTTGTCGTTCAGTACCAACTAACAACCACGTGCACAGAGCATTCTGTGTATGGGTCTGTGTATCCGAATTTACATTTGCAATTGCAACCCACTACACATTAATTTGTTCATTCTAATGCACTCGAGAATGTTACGCGACGTCTTATTGGATAACGTCAAAAATTTGCGACAGTATATTCTGCGATGTACCGTCGGAAACCTAACGTCATGAGCAACGTCGCTTCTGACTGGTTAACGTCGTGGTTATACGTCGCTCGTCACGCTCACATTTCGTTAAAAAGTACATTAGAATGGGGATAACAGTATTCAAATTTTTCATTTGGGGTGGTATATCGTCGAATATACGGTCGGAAATCATGTTTTACGGCGACGCGTTCGCTAACGCGTCGCCGTAAAACAAAATTTCCGACCGTATATCCGACGATATACCGCCCCAAATGAAAAATTTGAATACAGTTATCCCCTAATTATAAATCATATAACCACCCTCCCCCCAGTAAGGTTTCACCTTCAAGTTTCACTTTCTCCTACTTTGCTTCGTTCAACCTTTCCTACCATGTATTTCTCGTACTAAACATTGCCACGTCCTCGCAATTCCACAGGTGATCACAGGTGACAATCCTCATAATTGAAGTCTCTATGCCATGGTGCGGTATGGATCGTACGTTCGGTCCCAGGCTACTCCAGTCAACACGTGAGACTTTTTCAAGAACAAGGTTCAGTACCGTCTCCATGTATTGGTGCTTGTTAATAGTGTACATAACCTTAGTTATTGAGTGGGACGTAAACACGTTTTTGTATACCGGCATTACAAAATGATGATGATGATGATGATGATGGTGATGATGATGATGATGACGATGATTAAGAAACATTGCTCTTAACCGCTCGGCCACGGGGCCGCCCAATATGGACAAACTAAATATTCTGGTGGAAATATGGGCCCGCGCCAATTCCGCCCGTGAGAAATTGATAGGCTGACCATAACTACCCAGAATGTCTGAGCCTGCCGAGGAAAACTGGTTCAGGCCAATCCATTAAAACATATAAGAAACAGTCGTTTACTCGGGTCGTTATAGTTCAAGCATATTATGGTTGCCATGGCATTCTAACAGTGAGTAAAAGTGCCATAAAACGGAGACAACATTCCGACATGGCCATAGTTGTTGACTGGGCCGCTAAACTACAAATCAATCAAACAAACACTTGCACCCATTTCCTGTTTCTATGTTTTAATGTGTTTTCAGAACTGACATATCCGGAAGGCCCGTTTTGCACTATTTTTCAATTTCTTCAGTCTAGTTGGTAAATGTTGCATTTCTAATCGAACCCAGACCGGACTGCGCCTTTTATGATAAACACGTTTCTGTAAGAATTCTGACTATGTAGAACACAACACATAATATGAAATCATAGCAACTGTGGAAAGTTTTGATTACTTACTAAGCTTAGCTAAATGTTATTATCTCGGATTACTGTGATGTGATCAGACTGTGCGATAGCGTTTCAAATACGTCTCGGCGAGGCGAATCTAACTAGTACCCACAATGTATGTTTTGGATCAAAAATAAGAAAATTATGAATACCCCTACAAATCCCAGTTTCGCTGTATATATAAAAGTCGGGTTTAAGGGGGTATACATTTCAAATACTTGTTTTCCTGATGTGTTTCGGCTGCTTATATTAAATACATAATACAAAGGATAATAATAATAATAATAATAATAATAATAATGATAATAATAATAATAATAATAATAAAAATAGTGTGTATCTTAAGACAATTTTGGTTTGATTGCTTGAAATATCGGTATGATGCGGAATACGCATGAATGCTACGTGAATTTTCGTGCATGATTTTCACAGGACGTCTTTGAAAATGGTTTGACTTCATATATTCGGAATTTCGGATGAAACGACTAAAACCACAAAAAGTTATTAACAATTTAATGACGAGTTGGCTGTGGAACTCAGCATTACGAAAAGTTGCCCATGCAATAAACAGAGATTTTTCATCTTTAAAAATTGAAAATTTTCAGCTGAAAGTTTTTGATATTTTTCTTATTTTTGCTCCAAACATAGATTGTGGGTACACGTTAGAACCGCCTCGGCGAGGCGGTTCTAACGAGTACCCACAATCTATGTTTTGGAGCAAAAATAAGAAAAATTGGTTAACCCCTGCATACCCCAGTTTTGCTATATAAAAGTGGGGTTCAAGGGGGTATACATTACACGGACGTGTTTTCCTGATGAGTATATGTTACATGCATGCAGAAAAGCCTAAAATAATAACTTGATAATTCTAGATGTAAGGATATCGATTTGTGATTATGGTATTAGTTAAAGACTATTTAGAGTATTTAGAGTACATTGTTTAGATGAATCCATTTTTATTTTGATGTGATCGCCTCGTTGCTAAACTGCATTTCTTTTTTGTCAGCCTTGCATACTTGAATGGACAGCCGTGGTGGTGTAATGGATAGCGTATTCGCCAAAGCAATCAAAGTGTTGCGGGTTCGAAACCCGGCTGGTACATACATGCCTGTCATGTTGGTGACAAATGTTCATCCTGACGTAATAAAGGCAAACTACCTATAGGGTGCTAACAAAGGTAGTAGAAAGTGGGCTTTTAACGTCTTCCCGGGCTGAACAGACTTAATCCAATATTCCACCTCAAAGACGAATTTGCCAATTTTATTAAAAATCAATAAATGAAGACTGGAAAACCGCAATCGTATAATTTTGCATATTTTTATTTATTGCAACATTAATAAAAATATGCAAATTTATACGGTATTCGTCTCTCCTTCGTCCTATTGGTTAACCAGCAGCAGAAGAGAACGCTTTTATTGGATTGAGCATTTAAGCGTCAAATCGATACTTACGTAAACTTGACCACAAATCACCACCCACTTCGTTTATGAAGAAATAAAACAATTGATGTAGCCAATGTTTATAGAGAACAGGCCAGTTAGAAAGCTGGTATATTTTCATATTAGTGTGTTGTTAAATAATAAATCCTATTTTTCTGGAGGGTAGCCATTAGCCGTAGTATTGACCTCTCCATATGTTTTCAGTATTCTGTCAATCATTTGACGTAATAAGGCTCCTTAGCGGTTTATGAAGGTGCATTTTAATTTCTGTCTCTATACACGATATTGAATTCCCTTTCCTGTGCCTCACACTTCGAGGCTAGACTAGGCTAGTGTTTGTTTTGTCGGCCATTTTTTGTCACTTTCACTTCGATGAATAAATCTATTTTCTTCACGCTAACAAGATCAGTACAGACTACAGTATACGATGCTTATGATAAAATTAAACTGGAGATATAATGTTTAATGATATTAACTAGGGTTGCTTAGTTTCAAATGTTTTTAAATTATAAGATTTGGACGAACACTCTCGTTGACCTATTTATCGGTTTTTATCGGAAAACGATCCATATGAAATTATGTTGTTTCCAATACAGTGTTCTCTTTCACGTCCGCTGTACATAGATGATTGACATGCGGTATCACGAATTACCGGATTGGACCGAAACTGTCCGAAACGCACCGATACTGTCCGGAACGGACATGGATAATATCAAAGCTACAAAGCTAATCATGGGTCACCACATAGTGGAATTTTATGTACACAACAATATTGTGATTTACTTAGAACGCAAGAAAACCGTACCCGAACCGGATTTCTTACAGTACGGATTTATGCTACATCACACGACGCCACACAAAAATGTATTGATATTGATCGAACTCTTAAAATGCAAGATGGTAATTTCAAGTGGTGACAAAATATCTAAATTGCTTAGCGCAAAAGTTCGCAAAAGATATATCAGATTTTAGGAAAAAAATTGGGGAATTCGGAAACTTTTGATTCATTTCTTTTCTGTTTCAACTATGTGACTTTTTTAAGTTTTGAAAGTATTTACACAGAAAACGTCAACTTGAAATGTAACATATCTACAGACATGTATTATTTCACATGTTTTGTCACGGAAAATAGAGTATATCTAGGTGAATATCCGAAATATTTTGCCAGTGTTATTTACAAACAAACAGCTAAGGCAAAGTCTGGGTCACACTACCCGTAACCAAGCCTCATGGATGAAGATTTATGGGGTTTCAGTTTAACCTCACTTTTAAGATTATACCATTTGGGTCACGTGCTAGCAGATTTTGGCTTATGTCACAAACCTAAAATTAAAATTATATTTACAGCACAGGTTTATAAAATTTGAACCATACTGGATTCAATTTCACACTGTCCTTCCATTATTGCTTGATTATGTGATATTTAGTATTATTCTGATTGGCTCTAGCAAAATCAAACTTTCATAATGTATTTTAAATCTTTGTTTGGAGACACAGAGAATCTAATCAGGTTAGGCACAAGCACGCTATACAACTATGGGTCACTCAGACAGCAAGAATACATGTTGAAATTTTGAATAAAACTTCCTTTGCTGATGGAATTTTACATATGTTTGTTTATTTCTTTTAAGTTTTAAAGGTCAAGTCAAGAATTTTTCAGACGTGCTGATGAAACCGTTCACGGTTTAACACAGTATCTGTTTTATTTGGTATCAAAATGCACTTCTTCTTGTCAGTGTAGACTTCTATCACAATCTCATATTATTTTAAACTTCCAAATTTCTATGAACCCCTCCATATTGCATGCTATAATTTTCTTGTTTCAAATAGTTTTGATACCCTTTCATTTTCCTAGGCTATACGTATTACCATACTCACTATACAGATATGTATTTGACTTTGCTGACTCAATTCACATATTAGAATATTGTTTATTTCAAAACTGATTTCAAATGAAAAAGAAGTGGAAGTTATATTTGAGCCGCCTCGTGGGAAAACCAACAATATGGTTTCCGAACAGGTCTGACACAAACCGGCCTGTCCAGCTACAGGTGCAGGCTAGAAGCTTGAAATTTTGGAGTTAAGTAGAGGAGGAATTGTACTATCCGAGTAGCGAAAACAAAGGCGCTGATCAGCTTCGCGGTTACCGCGAAGCTGATCTGCGCTTTTGTTTTCGCATATGCAGATTGTTGATTTTCTCACGAGGTGGCTCATTTTTGTGACCGACATGACGGACAAACACTTCATGCTAATTTTCTTCTGCATTCATGATTATTTATTTATTTATTTATTTATTTATTTATTTATTTAACAATCAAACAATCAATTAATCAACCTGTCAGTCAGTCAGTCAGTCAGTCAGTCAGACAGTCAGTCATTTATCTATTTATCTAGTGTTTTATATATAAAGTGAAAATGGGATTGACAGGGGTACACCTAAATTTCTTATATTTCTATTCCAACAAATAGATTGTTGGCATTCTTTTTGAACCGTCTCGCCGAAGCGGTTCTACCGTGTCCCCACAATCAATGCTTTGAGTTTAAATATAAAAATATCAACATTATTCTGATGAAATTTTCAATTCTTACAGCTGAAAAAAATCGCTGTATAATACCTTGGCAAGTTTTCTTAATATCAGATATTTTTGTTCCAAACTTAAAAACACGATATGTACATGAATGTATTGAAAATATGTTGTATGCTGATAATTCAGTTGTTTGATTAAATATCCAAGATATTATTTCATAGAGCAATGGCTTAATATATTAATACAGAGACAGTAACATTTTTATTTCCGGAGAACTAAACAGTTTCTGTATAAATCGTCTAGAAAGTTAGGTGTCATTTTTTCTGTTTTCAGCTTTTTTGATAGAAAATTGCCAGATGTGCCTAAAATGAAGGGGAAAACTCCATTATCATTCATATTATTTAATCTACTTTGACCAAACATGATAAAACATCTTATTACCCAACCTACTATATACAGAGTAATAGCATATTTTTCGCTATTTCATGAGTTGGCCTCTGACCGGTCCATAGTTTTGGATATAACATGGGACTATACCATGGCCTGGTACCCAGCTCAAAAGATAATATACAATGGCCTGGTACCCACCTCAACAGATAACAGAGCTATAACAATGTTTCACATGTTCATCAGTTGACCTCAACTACGCATGCCCAAACTGGTCCATAGTTTTGGATATAACATGGAACTATACCATGGCCTGGTACCCAGCTCACAAGATTTTATAGAATAAGCTGCTAGATGTTATAAAATAACTAAATCAGAGAATAGATAGGTAATAATTGAAAACTAAAATGCAGTTGACGATTATGGACAGACTGAACAGCTTTTTGATAGTAAATTGTCGACTTCTTCAAGTCCAATTTGATTTTGAAATGGTATGAAAGATCAGACGAATTCAATCGCCATGGTCTCTAGTGTATCAGTTATGGTTGGGTAATAAAACAGTTATTTCATGGGTGTTTGATAGATAGTCAAAACATTTGCCCCTCGGTGTCTCGGATGACCATGGTGGACTATTGCCCTCGGCCTTCGGCCTCGGGCAGTAGTCCACCATGGTCATCCTCGTCACCTCGGGGCACTAGTTTTGACTATTTACCAAACACCCATGAAACAACTGTTTACTATTACATCTGAAGTTTTCACCTAAACTCATTTTAGATTATCCTTATGCGTTCTTGATACTTAAAATCAAGCAGAGACAACATAAATTGACATTTACATTAGAGCCATTCCGGGTGATTTTGGATCCGCATCAGGAAAACATGTCCGTGCAATGAATACCCCCTGAACCCCACTTTTATATAGCAAAACTGGGGTATGCAGGGGTATACCTATTTTTCTTATTTTTGCTCTAAAACATAGATTATGGGTACTCGTTAGCCGAGGCGGTTCTAACGTGTACCCACAATCTATGTTTTGAGCAAACATAAGAACAATATCAAAAATTTACAGGTGAAAAAATCTCTGTATATTGCATGGGCAAGTTTTCGTAATGGAGCCTCAATTGGCAATAACAAGAACTGTTGAATTTTATCTTAATGATTTTCAAAATAGAGCCTTTTGACGCACGCCGTAGACACATACCCCTCTTGGCATAAATGCATAAAAATGGGTTCTGTAAGGGATGGATTCGTCCATATTTGAACAAAATGATTATTACATGCATAAGGATCTGTCATTCAATTTCTTCTCAATCACGAATTTTCGTTTCTTGATGGCATACAGTCTTGATTCGTCCTCGTCATGATCTTCTTCATTATTATTATTATTATTATTATCATTATACCAAATTTATATAGCACCTTTATCATATGTACATACGTTCAAAAGTGCTTCACACATTATGCATAAAACAATAATACAAACAAAATCTATAAATGAGAAGTTAAAATGTATCGAAAAATGACTTATGTTTCATTTATAAAAAAATATTTTTTAAAATGCATGCATCAAATGTATAATGGATATAATATTAAAATCAGTTTGTCTCTTAAAACTTAGCAATCCGTACGAAACACTTTGTTCTGAAAAGGTACAAGTAGGCAAAGATCAGGAAAAGGCGCAATCAGAAAGAGATTCCCACTCCAAAAGCCAAGGTGGGAAAAAACCAAACTAACAATCAGGTACTTATACCATGAAAACATTTCGTAAGCCGAATGAGCAGCTATTTTCCCAATAGGTGGCTACTCAGTTACCTTAACTTAACTAAAAGTATGAAAACACACATAAGGCGTTCATCTTTCACTGTTCAGTCATTACTGTCCATACATTTGTATAAATTAGTGTGTCATTAGCGACTTCTTGAAAGCACAGAAAGTACAACATTTCCGAACCCCAGGTGGGAGAGCGTTCCAAAGTTTCGGAGCAGCTATCGCGAAACTTCGATCACCATATGTAGCAGTGCGGCTATTTGGCACCTCAAGAACGAGATGGTTATTTCGATACCTCAACTTCCTTCGTGGCATGTGCACATTTAACAGCTTTTTAATATACCCTGGGGATTGGTCATGAAGTGCTTTGTACGTGTGAATAAGAATTTTATATTGGACTCTATACTGTATAGGTAGCCAATGAAGTTCTTTCAATAAAGGAGTTATATGAGAGAAACGAGATGTCCTGGGCACAACGCGAGCAGCTGTGTTTTGAACAGTTTGTAGTTTGTTTAAAATGGTCTTTGGTACACCATACAACAATGCATTACAATAGTCTAGTCTTGATGTGACAAGAGAATTCACAAGGGATTTTGTTGCATCTGTTGTTAAGAACTGTCTGATGTGACTAATTTGCCGTATTTGCCAAAAACAGGATTTACAGACCGAATTTACATGCCGCTCCATGTCCATCCTGGAATCAAGCCATGCACTCAGATTTCTGACACACGAGGAAGACATAATGTTCGAGTCACCAACAGTCACGGAGATTTCACTCACCAACCTAGAATTGCGTTCAGATGTGAACACTATAACATCTGTTTTGTCAGCATTTTGTTTTAGCATGTTTCCATGCATCCAGGAGAGAATGTCCTTTAGACAAGCTTCAACACGCCGGATTGCCGCTGTTGATAAGGTATAACTGTGAATCGTCCGCATAAAAATGATACTCGAGCCCATATTTCTTACCGATGGCACCGATTGGTGTAGTGTACATAGTATAGAATTTAGGTCCAAGCACAGATCCTTGAAGCACACTAAAATTCATCAGAACGGGCTCAGACAGTTTTCCGTCTATTGTTACAGTTTGATGACGACCGCTGAGATATGAAGTCATCCACTTCAGTGGCTTGCCTGCTATTCCGAACATGTGCTCAAGGCGTTTAGCTGTTTCCTGTATTTTCTTGTTGACAGGATCTTTTCCTAATGCAGCTGAGAGATCAGTCAGATACATGTAGCGGGATACGAACTCTGACAGATACTTTGGCTTTAGCTTCATATGCTATCTCTTCAGCCTCTTGTAGGTCTTTGCCAGGATTTTCATGCAGGGCTTCTTCAACTGTTTCGTTGAAAGTGTCTTGCATCTTATCTGTCGTTATGTCCATCAAAACATCACATGGTTTTATTTTCTGAGGTTCCTTCTCCTCATCATAATCATCCTCATCCTCATCCTCATCATCTTCTTCATCATCATCATCATCATCATCATCATCATCATCTTCTTCTTCTTCTTCTTCTTCTTCTTCTTCTTCATTCTCATCTTCCTCACTTTCTTCAGTTTCGTCCTCTTCTTTTACACCTTCAAGTTCAGGTTTTCTGAAGATGTCTTTTCCATCGTCCAGTAATCTTCTTTCAGATAAAACACTTTCTTCATCACTGTCTAACATGTTAGTCGAGAACCTCTGCAGATACCACTGTCCTTGTGTCTTCTCAAGCTGTATGATCTGGAAAATTCACGATCGCACTGATGACACTGATATCGACCCATAGCTGGTTAGTCGAAGAATACTGAGATTCATCCGGAGTCTGTCTTTTTATACCATCGCTTGAGTTGGTTTTGTTTTAGTTCTTCTCAGATTTGGTTTCTTTGTAATCCGCTGACGTCTAGCTGTTGTATTCTTCTTTTTCTCTGACAGTTCTTTACTGATAGAAAGCAGTTCAGCCCGACACACTCTGCAATACTTCGATGGTTTGCCCTCTCTAAGCCTTTTATTCAAAGTTGTATTCAACCTTTTCATAAGGTATCTGGTCTGTGCATAACTTGCATGAGATCCACTCGGTTTCTCTGTCACCCGGTTTTCTTAGATTCTTCCATAGCCTTGCAGGATTGTTTTGTCTGTTCTTCTAAGGAAGTCATCTCTTTAGCGTTTGTACAAAACTGATAATTTACAATCTCTTAGATTGTATTTATACTAGTTTTTCTTTCTACGAAAGTGTAATTTTAAAATCGTATTGCCTGTTACAAAAGGAACAATCATACCATTTTCTGTTTTTAATGTAATGTGCACTTAGTCTACAATAGATTTTGAAACAGAAACATAGTGCAGAGTTTTAAATTCTTTATAGAAAACAAAATATGAATCTGGTTTACTTTGAAATGGAACAACTCGTAAAAAAGATGCTACAGTATCACCAATATAAGTGAAACTTGCAATGTCAGAATAAATATAAAAGTTGCTAAAATTGTGATTCGGCTTTGCATTTTCCTCATTTCCTATACGCTTTTCGACCAATGATGAATCTAATCCTAAGATTTGAGATTATAAGCCTAACCAGCCTTTCGTTTTGGGCTGATATTTTGAAACGTTGACTCAAATGATCATATGTCATAGTGATGTGAGCATTGAATTTTTTCAGTAAGCCTTTTTCAAAGTGGTCAATGAAGTTCTGCATTTCTTCAGCTAGATATTCATGTGACTCATAATTTCCAGTTGGAATTGTTAGTTTGAAGTTATAGCAGCCGTTTTTACTGCTACATATGTCTGTGATGTTTTGATTTCAAACTCTGCGTAAACTGGATTGGTCTAGGAAAGTAAAAAAAGAATAGTTGTTTTCTTCTGTTATGTTGAGAACTTCAGATGGTGTTGCAATTTCAACCAAGGCAACCTCCCAGCTTTCCACGTTAATTTTAATAGGATGATCCAATCTTACAGTAAATTCAGACTGTTTATTTGATGGAAAAAAGTACAAGTAGGCAAAGATCAGGAAAAGGCGCAATCAGAAAGAGATTCCCACTCCAAAAGCCGAGGTGGGAAAAAACCAAAGTAACAATCAGGCACTTATGCCATGAAACATATCGTAAGCCGAATGAGCAGCTATTTTTCCAATAGGTGGCCACTCAGTTACCTTAACTTAATTAAAAATATGAAAGCATACATAAGTAACATGTTCATAGAACTGTCACTTAGTAATGTAATGTAAAAATCCTTCATGTTTGAAGAAGTAAAGAATGTGTCAGTATTAGACATTTTTCACTTTTGAACGTAAAGTTTGCTGGCGCTTGCGGTTACGACTTTGTGTGTGATGGGCGACGACTCGTGAGGGCATATTTGGGACGAAGGCGGGGGGCGATATGAAGAATTACTTAGTCAAAACTACCAACAGCCCACCGGAGGTGTATTAAATGAGACACGCTAAAAACGAATTGTCCAGGACGCCTAGCTGAATAGTTCAGTAGGTAGAGTGTAAGACATTGAATCAAAAGGTCCTGGGTTCGAGTCCGGGTAGGGCAAAAAATATTTTTCCTTTTCTTTGTTTCTTCCTATTTTCGCACCTGTGACAATAAAGCTTAGAAAATTAAAAAGAAATGAAAAAAGGAAAAAAAAAAGAAAATAATATTTTATCTATTGGCAAATGCAAGAATCACAAAATTCACTGCTGCATTTAATACTAAATCGTAAGTTTCTGGACTAAACTGTCTAGTGAGAAGGCAGACCGCATGTATAGGTTTTTTATAGGTCTTGATTTTTCACCCATTGAAGCCGAGAACTCGATCGTCATTTTCGGCAGAAGAACGGATCAGCGACCGATCCTAACGTCAACATTTATTTCCTGACTGGCTGGTACAGATAATGTGGATAGGATAAGCTGACCGCCTCTAATGACTAAAAAAATTACGCAAGCGTCCCCCGTGGCCGAGCAGTTAAGAGCGCTGTTTCATAATCACTTAATCATCTCACCGTTGTGTCTGGTGTGAGTTCGAGACCCACAATGGCCACATGTGAGACAGGCCAAGTTCTGCTTGCGGGTGTGCCAGGCGGTTTTTCTCGGGGTACTCCCGTTTTCGCCCCACCTACTGTTTGGTGCTTTTCATATGAGCTGAAATAATCTTGAAAGGGACGTAAAACTGAATTTTAACAAATACACAAGACACCAAATCAAACAGTATATTGTACATGTTCATATATATGTGTATAGATGTAAAACTACAGTTTCACGTGCTATCTCGTGAGCGAACAATGTTTATTTTTTCGATGTGTCGTTTTGAGTCCATTCGACAGTAGGAAGAGCGATGGGGGCAATACCCTACATGTAGCTACAATATGCCTAGCCACACAACTGTTTTTGTCTATGGTAGACTTTCAACAGTATTTCTGCCATATCGAGTGCGATGGTTACGATGTAGAAAATTAATTTGGCAAGACAAGCTTTCGTTCTGATCCTCATTTATTCTGTGTGATAGTATGCGTGCTGTTTCACCTGGTTGAATTCAAATAAATAAATTAAAATCAAACTAACACAATTATATTATTTTCATGAGTTTCTTAAGTGTTTCCGAAGAGGACGCATAGTGTTTCAGTCGCCCCGTAAAGCGGGTCGCGCGTCACTTCGCCGCAGTTTACTTTTGATGTTCGCCATTTTCACATACACGTAGAAGCAATTTTGGACACTACATATTCTGTCAAAGTGCACAAATTATTAATTTGTTTCACAAATAATGGTGTATACTGTCTTCACATTGACACATGTGTTTTCCTAAGAATATTGCCTCGTGTATTGTCCTTTTTTTTTTTTTTTTTTTTTTTTTTTTTTTTTTTTTAATTCAGTTTTACGTCCCTTTCAAGCCTTTTCACTCATATCGAGACGAATCAAACAGAAAGTGGGACGAAAACCGGAGTACCCGGGGAAAAACCACCTGACACACCCGCAAGCAGAACTTGGCTCGTCCCACATGTGAATTCTGTCCCGTGCGAGGCGCGAACCAACAGCGGTGAGATGATCGAATGATCAAGAGCACTGAAGTCAGCGACCTTAACCACTCGGCCACGGGGGCCGCCTATTGTCCCTTTTAACAGACTAGACGCTGGTCTTGTTTGAAAAGAGCTAGTAATTTTGTTTTTTATGCGTGTTGTTAAATTTCTTGTGATGTGTGGGACCGCCATGTCTCTCCCGCCTGTTGTCTATGTTAGGATGGGAAATTTAATTGTATAGATTCTTGGTCATTCTATTGTTACTTGATTACAGATAAGGGTCTGATTGTGCTCATTTCTGATCATAATGATGCGGGTTTTTTTATACAAGTTTCGGCCCGTTCAAGATTATTTTAGTTCATATGAGACGGGTAAATCAGTAACAGGGGGGAAAGGGGAGAACCCTGAGAAAACGAACTTGCACACCCACAAGCAGAACTTGGTTTGTGTCACCCGTGATTGTAAGACTGATCAATTGGGCAGCAAGGCTACGGCGAAGAATTCATTGTCTTGGTGTTGGTTGTTGCCAAAGCGATATTGCTGCGCTGAAGGTTGTTTTAATCCATTTCATTTTATCACATGTTGTGTGATGTTGCATCAATCTTTGTTGTAAGGACTTTGATTGTATCGCAAGCATACACGATGGTGCTGACACTGATAGACAATACCCGAATACACATATTCATATACATGTACAGTATACTACGCAGACATTTCACGTGTCCATTTACCGACCTTTTATATGTAAACAAACGAACCGCCATTCATGATTCTAATATATATACATGTAACAGGGCAACATTTTGTCCTAGGGCCCATCGACAAAACAAAGATCATATCAAGCCGGATCCGTTATCAAACCACATTGCTGCTTGGCAAGCCGAACGCAGTTGATGTTAAGGGCATGCGTTCTTTTGTCCTTTTTTAACATTTAAAAGTACGATTTCTATCATGATAAAGTTTATACTGAACCTATTAAGCAAGCCTCCATGGTGCGGTGTTTATTTCACGTGCCTCATAACCCAGAGATCGCAGGTTTGATCCGGGTCTTCTTGCGTCTGTCGGATGAGACTATAAACTGAGGTCTCGTTTCCATATGACCTTTGCTGTTGGATTAACGCCCAAATCAACAAACCGATTCAATTTATTATTTATTTAAATTCAGATTGAGTAAGAAGCTTATGTGCTTATATATGCTTGCCCGATTCCGGACGCAAAGATGGGCCCTAATGAGTAAGGTTAAGAATGATCAAATGTTGTAGATCTGTCGTCAGCATGTGTAATACATGTGCACTAAATCGGTACCCTGTATCATGACGATATCATTATAAAACCTTAACAAGCAAAATACACTGTGTTTTTTAAGTTAAAAAAAATGAAAATTTTCAGTTCAACAGTTTTGATATTTTCTTATTTGTTCAAAACATAGATTGTGGACACATGATAGAACGAATACTCACAATCTATGTTTTTAGAAGCATAGGCAACCTAAGTTGACCTTGTCCTATAATAGGTTAATGTCATCCCTGGATCATATATAGACTATGTAGATGCTTCATGCCAAGTTTCAAAATCATAGGTCTACTGGTTTCAACTCATAGCCATGGCGGCCATTTTGGTCAAGTTACCTTTACCTTGACCATTAATACAAACTTTCGTTCCCCTTCCACGAAGTTTGGCTTTGATCGGCCATGCGGTTGCAGAGAAGATGTTTAAATATTATAGTCATATACATGTATATATCCCCCAGGCAGGAGCAGACAACCACCTGGGTCTTAATGTTTTCACAAAAATAAATCTGTCCATTTGTATTATCATAGCAAGTTTCCACCCATTTAATTACATTTAACTTATTTCCCCATTTAAATGCATGGGTGACATACATGTAAGTTGATCTTACCGATCTTTGTAGTGCGTTTAATCTTGTTTGATGCTTCATGCCAAGTTACAAAATCATAGGCCTTCTGGTTCTGGAGAAGAAAAAGTTTAACGGTTTTTGCTATTTATAGCCAAGGCGGCCATCTTGGTCATGTGACCTGGTCCATTTATGCAAATTTCGTTTCCCCTTCCTAAGAATGCTCCGCAAACAGTTTTAACTTTGATTGGCCAAGCTGTTTCAGAGAAGAAGATCATGGAAATTGTTGACAGGGGCATGGCCATCCTATAAGCTCACCTTTTGAGCCGAAGGGCTCATGTGAGCTAAAACTAGGTATACTCCTGCATACTCAAGTTTTGCTTTATAAAAGCGTTGTTCAATGGGGTAAACATGTCACGGACATGTTATCCTGATGAGGATAACAGACCCTGCTCGATATTACTTGAAATGTGTCAAAAAGTTGTAAGGCGTAGAATAAAAAGTACACATAAAATTAAAGATCAACTAAATGTTTCAAATCGTAAATCTTGCCATGTTTACATGTAAAAAAAGTTTCTGTGTGTTCACGAAAAACACGTGAAATGTAGCTTAACAGAACCAATGTACGTATATACATGCACCAGTATGTTGAAAGTCACATGGAGATAACAAATAGTTGATAGTTGTTTTCCCACTAACAGTTATCGTCATTTGCAGACGGGATCTCGGTTTATAGTGTAACCATAAAGCCATGGGCAGCTCAGAATTGAACTAGCAATCCCTAGTTATACACACGAGTGTCTAAAAAAATAATATTCTGCACTGGAAGCTGTTTTATTCGCGCCAAGCATTTATAAGACCGACTCGCATTGAACGCGTAATGTATCTTTAATGGCAAACATGACGGTTGATGGTGCGATTTTGTAAACATGTCGTGTCAAAGGCCACTTCTGGTTCATTGTTCCATTAAATCAGACAGTTAAACGGGAAGACAACAATAATCATTGTTACCATTGCATATGATAACATTGTTTACGATTTATATGTTTAATTGGATTTCTTTATTTTTGCATTTTACCAATGCATTTTGGTTTTAAGTTTGTTGTTTTTTTTTCTGCGAAAAAAAATAATAATTCCAATAAAAATAGGCGTTTCCTACTCGCGCTTAACCTCCTGAGCTAACGAGTCAGATGCTCTTATCAAAATCATTTTTATTAAGGCTTTATGTCCCAGTCAACATTTTTTTCAGTCATGACGGGACGGAGCCAACGCTTCCTGGGTTTAACCAGTTATTAAGGAGTGAATGTGTCTTGCTCAAGGACACAACACGGTGGCGCCTATGGGGATCGAACCCAGGACCTCTCGATTCGGAGTCAGACGCCCTACCACTACGCCACCGTGCTCCCTAAAAATAATTTTGTACCAGTCTTATATCAACTACATGTACGTATTTATTCTCGACATGTGATTTTACGAAGCGACTGACTGAACCACTGCGATATGAAGTAATCTACGGAACGTGCGTGCGTGCATGCGTGCGTGCGTGCGTGAATGTGTGTGTGTGTGTGTGTGTGTGTGCGCTCATGTAAAGAATATTGTCATCCTGTTTTAGGGTTAAGCAAGGTACGCGGCACGTTATGAAAAAACGAACTGTATGTTTCAAGTCTTAGGCTATAAGCATTCATTTTCTTGAAAATGATATTGTTTTAGTTTGAAGTTTAATTATAAATATTTATTTGAATTCAACCAGATAAACATCACGCATAATTCAAGAGAATAAATGAGGATCAGAAAGAAAGCCGTTGACTTGGAAAAAAACAAACATCCAAAGATCGTAATTATCGCATTCAAAATGCTGAAATACTGTGGAAGGTCTACAAAACCTCAACTTATTTGTATGGCTATGCAAAATGTAGCTAGGATATCGCACTTATCGTCTAATGGACTCAAAACGAAACATCAACCAAATAAATAACATCAAGATATCGAGTATCTGTTTGAAATACATGTATAAACATGCCAAAATAAATTATGTCCTCTCACGAGACAGCACGTGGAACTGTAGGTCTTACACCTAATAAATATACATATATCTTTACATGTACACTATACAGTGTACTATCTATACAGTGTACTATTTGAGTTAGTGCCTACGTCCGCGGAAAACATTCAGTTTAAGTCGTTCAGGGTGGCTAACTTATCCTAGCCACATTATGCCTGTACAAGCCTTCAGTATATTCATATTTTCATGTCACCCAGAAAGAAATATTGACGATCAGATAGATCAGCTCTTATACCAAAAATACGGTCAAGCTCCCAATACAAGAGAAAACATACATGTAGGCTGCCGTCTCAAACTTCAATTCCTTTACGATTTAAGAATTTAATGTAGTAGATTTAAGAATTTAATGTAGTAGGGCATTTCATGATTCTTGTATTTGCCAAAAAATAAAATCAGCTGATAATATATGTTTTATTTGCAAAGCTTTTTTGTCACAAGAGACAAATAAAGAAAAGAAAAAAAAGTGATCGGTCCGGGACTCGAACCCAGGACCTTTCGCTTTCAACTCCAAGAACGCTACCTACTGAGCTACACAGCTACACGTCCTGACTATTTCACTTTTTTGACTCTCTTATTTAATTCGTCTTCGTCGGGCTATTGGTAGTTTTGACTAAGTAATTCTTCATATCGTCCCTCGTCTTCGTCTCAAATATGCCCTCACGAGTCGTCCCCCATCACACGGAAAGTCATAACCGCAAGCGCCAGCAGCATTTACGTTCAAAAGTGAAAAATGTCTATTAGTTGAGTGAATGAATAATTCATCTTTTGAAAATACTATATATCAGTTTGTTTTACAAGGTGAAACACAAACTATTTAAACACAAAACCTTTTGTCGATTTCCATTCATGCGTCGTTTTCCGAAAATTATCTACTTTCAGTTTTAGAATTTTCTGAAAATGCTAACCTACTTTTGTTTTTCTCAGAAAAAAACTAATATCGATAGTTCCCCTTGAAGGTACAAATATATCCACTATGAAATCAAGTTGGCTTCTTTAAAAAGAAACCAATGAAAAGGTCAGCAGCCGTTTTTTTAAGAGATTCCCTTTTGCTCTAGATTTCAGTGTTGTTGATTCTCTGGTTCGTCATTAATTTCGATTCTCATACATTTCAGTTTCGTTTCCTATACATGAATGTCGTTTCTTGTAATGAAGCTTGACCAGTGTGTGTATCTGTTGATCAAGGCAATGATAAAATTTTTTGATGTTATGGAATCAAAGCCAATACTAAAGGGAACACGATTACAATCAATATGTCGATTTGTAGAAAACCATTTTGCAGTGCAGTCAATTTGTGACAGAGTTCTGAATTTTGACCTGCAGCCACACTACCAGAAACAGACCCATAGTGCGATGTGATGGACTAAAAATCAGCCATACAGAGTTTCTGTAGTTTCTGTACCCCTCGTCAGGGTATATACGATGTAAACCTAGATGCGCTATGATAAGCAGTCACCACGATCGAGACTGCTTGCTAGATATTTACCGCTATTTGACGGGGAGTGTCAACAATTGATAAATTAAATTGATTGCGGTGAACTGTCTAGTCCCTATAGACGGGTTCACTAGTTTTTAGTGAGCGCTTTATGTGACAAAACGCGTAATTGAGGGAGAGCAGTCGATCATGGGTACAATTTTCTTCATATTCAAAGTAAACACTGTGGAAAAGGTCCTGAGGGACCTTTTCCAATAATAAAACTTGAATTTTTCTGTAAATATTCAAGCAAGAGGATGGTTCGTGACGCGCTTTAATGGCGGCAGCCATTTTTGAGTCACGCTATTTTGATCGATTTTTCGCGTTGTTTGTTGGTTTCGGTAGAGTTAGAGGGTAAGTTTCAGCGTAGATTTCCTGATTGTGAGTGGTGTGAGCTGTGTTAGCGGTTGAATACTCCGCCTTTTGGAAAAATAGATGTTTTTCAGTGATTAGAAAATCACAAACAAAGAAACAAAAACATGGCTTCGGAGGATACTAGTAGTCGTATAGAATCACCTTTTCTAAAGAATTCAGATGTGCTTGTGGAAAATAACGAGTGGCTGAACACAGTCGACATATGTGAAGCTTGCACTCCATTAGTTCATCTTGATCCGTTAAAAGAGAATCCATTTGAGGGTGCGCAAAAATAGGAGGCTTGTGGTGCATATGTCTGACAAACGAAGAAGCAAGAATAAAATTGCTCAGTAATGGCATTACATTGAAAGGTCAACTTGTATTTCTCAGAGACAAAAATCCCTTTCTCAGAATAGGCTTTGAAAACACCCCGACCACAAGGCTCTTTATCAGAAACATCCCCAAGTCATACAGTAATGAGGGCATAACTGATGCAATTAAAAGCCTAGGTGTCGTAACCGTTAATACGCTTAAAGATGCTAGAGCAAGGGACCGAAATGGTAAGCTCACAAACTTCAAAACTGGGGACAGATTTGTTGACATAGTTGTCCCTGATGTCCCCCTAAAAAGAAATTAAAGGTTGGCATTAAGGACCTCTGACGGCGGTAATGGGAGTTATAATGTATGGCTGCCTCAGATTTTTGAGAAAAATAAATTTTGGTCAAACGCTTTTGTTTTTGTATACATATTTGCTGGCAGTCCATAGTTTATGATATTGGGTTGAGGTATTTGTTTCAATAGATGTACTGCTTTATTTTTGGGTTAAAATGGGCATATTTTGTATTAAACATAAAGGAAAATAGAAAAGTAGTTTTTTAACATTGTTCCCCCCCCCGAGTCCCAAGAAATCCCTTTGCATGTGAATGTATCGTCATATTTTACATAATATATGTGAATGGCGTTCTGGGACTCGGGGGGGGGGGACACTATCCTACAGCCCAAAATGTTATTTCAGTACTGGAGCCCAAGTATGTGAAATTGTTCTAAACTTTAAATTAAAAAGAAAACAAAGCACCTGTTAAGTTGTAAGCCATATATAAAGTACAAAAAATGGATATATACATGTGTTTCCAAAATAAACCCAAATCTGCATGATTTATAACCACCTTTTATGTTCCATTCCCCAGAAAATGAGGGCACTGTACATTATGTGGAACAAACTTTTGTAATCATTCTATACTCTTGCACCACAAAAAGTGACATTGGTGGACTGCTTTCTTTTCTTTTTTTAAAATGTATTACCTGTACGAAAATGTACAGCAATTCTACAGGGGTTTGATCCAATGGTGGGGAGCCGTGCTTTGCCTGAGACACATTAACTCCCCAGAGTACTGGGTACAAGAAGCAATACGTGGCTCAATCCCAAAATGACTGAAAACTTGTAAGTGATGTTCGACCATAATCTAACCGAACCAAAAAATAATGTTAATGAAGATGGTCCTGATGGATTGGAGTTTTGTTAATTAATGACACGATTCTGAGTAGCAGGCTGGTCATCGCTGATCTGGGTATATGGTTTTGCATATAACAGATAGCATGTTTTCTCATAAGCTAACAGTGTCTTGTATTATGTTTGGTACTATTGAGACAATAATATGTTACAGGTAACTGCTAAAGGTTTGTACCCCAAAATGTTGACATTGTAATATTTCAATTTTATTTCAATGGCATTATGCTTGTTTATCGCACTTAATATACTGTAGTGTTACATGCACAAAATATGATACTGTAGTGGAATTAAGGGACTACAAACAAGGAAAAGCGAAAAATTTAATTTTTCTCACATTTGAAATTTTGACCCCCACCCCCGCTAAAATCACCTTTTTTACACTATACGGAGGAAATAGTCAAAACCTTTAATAGTTATAGGTTCAGAATACATTGGGCTATTGCCCTAATCATGAAATACCACCAGGACCTTTGAAACATTTTTATGGTCTTCTGAAAACGAGGCATAAAACCCTCAAGACTGTCACAGATTCTTTCACTGCCTCCCTTTACCACAAAGAACATAATACAATGAAATAGAATGTGGTAACTGCATGTTAAAGGGACACCTCCGCAAAGACTGCCCTAATGAGGTTGTTTGCTACCAGTGTAGAAACGCTGGCCACAAGAAAGGTGACCGAGAATGTCCTGCCCTACCCCAAGATGATGCTGAGGCTGAAGCAGGGGCTGAGGCTGAAGCTGAAGTTCTTGATGATGGAATGAAAGAGAGTGAAAAGGCATAAAGTGAGGGTGATGAAAGCGATCAAGAAAGTGATGATGAAAATAACAAGGATGAGAGAGTGAGTCAAATGATAAGAGATGCACTTACTGCAGCAGAGGAACTTAAAGTGATAAGACCCAAGGTCAAAGTTTCAACCCCAAAAACCTCATCTCAGACATTCCTTTACTCTTTTGTAAAGTAAAGTCTCCAGAGTGATAAGGCTCACAGTAGATCTGGACCCAGTTGTTCAAAGCATCGTTAGCTTAACGATATCGTTAAGACATAAATTTGTTAAGCAAATATCAGCTAAAGTAACAAATGCACTGTTATTTTTTCAACAAAAATAACAGTCTTTTGTTTATTAGAAGCACTCTTTTTTCCTAACGTTTCGGCCTTTTACAGCCTTCTTCAGAGGAAACTTTTAACTTTTTGTAAACTTTACATACTTTCAGTCAAACTCAGGTAGCCATATTGAAAATGATGTCACTTGATTATAACGTCGCCCCAGGCGACGTCGCAACCCGTGTAACGTCATTTTCCTCTGAAGAAGGCTGTAAAAGGCCGAAACGTTAGGAAAAAAGAGTGCTTCTAATAAACAAAAGACTTTATATTGTTCTTCCTTAGAAGAAACCTTATAATTACAGAAAAATAACAGTGTATTTGTAATATTAATGTTTGAAATTTAACGAAACGTTAACTAACGACGTCGTTAGTTTTGAACAACTGGGCCCTGGTAGTCCGTGCAGGCGTAATATTGACGAGCTTAGCCCTGACAAGGACTCTGATGAAAGATGATAAGAAATTTTAAAAAGTAATCCTTAAAGTCTTACATTCAAAAGTTCAAATAGTCTACATTTTTTATCTTTAAATGTTACAGGCATAAGAGACTTTAAAAAAGAAGTAGTTTGCTATATTGGCTTAAAGAAAAACATTTTGATGTGTGTTTATTGCAGGAAAGATTCCTGACAAATGATATAACTAAAAATTAGACACAGAATGGGAAGGGAGTATACATTTTAACTGTGGAACACACCATAGCAGAGGTACAGCAATCCTGTTTAGGATTAAACACAAATTCATTAATGCACACAATTCTGATGACAGTACGATTCACCTAGTAAATGTTGAAATTAATAACCAAATTATGACTATCATGAATGTTTATGCATCTAACAATATCACTGAGAGGTTGAGTAAGGAAAGTGGGCGGGGCATGTTTCCAATTTATTGTAATGCATACTTGTACTTAGACCCGAGTTTAAATCTAATTCGATTATTATTTTTGTTTCATGTATCTTAATTAAAAATACATTTTTTACGATCATAAAATGTAAATGCATTTCTGACAAGAAAATCCCAGATTTTGCATGGTTGTAGAATCACTTCAGTGAAAGAGTATAAGATATGGTACGACGCACACACACCTAAAGGCAAACACAGAGAGAGAGAGAGAGAGAGAGAGAGAGAGAGAGAGAGAGAGAGAGAGAGATTGCATTATCTAGAATTCAGCTCTCTTTTTTGTCATTTATTCTAAGTCCATTTCATCTTTGATAGACAAAAGAGGTTTCGGCAAATTAATATGAAATAGGCACACCTAATGGGCAACCAACCAATCTATCAGGATACCGCAAGCTTGAATTCATGATTTTTGTGTGTACATTAGTTTGTTTGTTTTGTTGCTTACTAAATGAACAACTTTGGTCAATGGTCATATCTGTGGATCAAATTTCCTTTTGTAAACATAACTTAGATACCTTTACTTACAAAAACGTATGGCTCTCATCATTGAACTGTATGCAAAATGGACTTTCAAACTGGTTTACATGACCAGATTACGGATATGCATCATATGCACCAGAAGTTTTCAACAAGGCATCACAATAAATGTATTATTAAAAAACCAGTCTGCAATTCTATAGCTTTTCTGTTCCAAGACACTTATAGATCTCTCAAAAAGTTGTAAATTGAGCCTATACGCCACCAGGCCTCCCATTTATTTTACTTCCCATTTTAAATTCGTCATCAGTGGTGACATAAGCCATGTTTCAGTTTTGTTTGCATTCAGGCTGAACAGTACAGTCAACCATTTTTCATAATTACAAGACAGGCCACACTTTTTGGATACTTGATGGTTATAAAAACGTTGTTCAACAACACATCCTAGTACTTATGTCTTAGAAGCAGGATTTGAACTACAACCTTTCTATCGAGCTAAGCTACATGTACAAGTACATATATGTCAACATAATGGAAATGATTTTGGGTTAAATATCTGGCACAGAGTCACATGTACAAAC
Organism: Rugalucina vietnamica; assembly: GCA_964017185.1. Classification (NCBI taxonomy): domain Eukaryota; kingdom Metazoa; phylum Mollusca; class Bivalvia; order Lucinida; family Lucinidae; genus Rugalucina; species Rugalucina vietnamica. The sequence continues at coordinate 36,855,809 of OZ024884.1, forward strand.
TGTATATAAACACAGCAAGTATATGGGTTTGTAGAATTTATTCTTTGAAAATGTAACATTTATTATTTGAGCCACATGAGAAAAACAGGATTTTTACAAATGTGAAAACAAAGCCGCAGATCAGCTGAGTAGTAACTGTACATCTGATTAGCGCCCTTGTTTTCGCTACACATATAGTACAATCCCTTTTCTACTTAAATTTCTAGCTTCTTTCCTTTTCCTGTGACTCAACAGACCAGTTTGTGTAAGACATGGTGGGAAACCCTGAAGACCAATTTTCTGGTGTCATGGCTCATTTAATAGTCTATTACATTTCTGAAATATTTTATTTAACAGAACTCCTATATGGAAAATTTTTCAGTTCTAATGTCTCACTTTTCTAACTAAGATCCTTGAAGTTAAGTTTTAATATTTAAGTGACACCTTCACAGGTCTGTCAATTTAATAAATAAAGTGCATTTTCTTAAGCTAAAACAGACAACTTTCACATGAAAAAGAAGATGGTATTTGCTATTTTTTACTAAGAATATTTGAAAAATAGTAAAGTAGTTTGATGATTCAACTGTAGTGATTGCGCTTTGACAAGACAGAATCCTGAATGAATGAACTTGCTGGAAAGATGGGGAGTCTCAGAATTGAATCTAAATCAGTCCATAATGTTTATGCTGACTGGGCATAAATTTCTCTGGTAATGTGTTAACAATGTTCCAGTTTCCATGGTCAATGATGCACTTGACACTGGTCAATACTGTATTCCCACTTAAAAGATCAAACCGTAAATAAATCTGAAACAGATTTAAACACCTCTAATAAATTACATGAAACCTTATCAAGGAAAATGCATCAACTTCTATAAGAGTAAAGTGCCTATAAATTCAATCTATTCAATATTCATAATAATTAATTCTGTAAAAGATTTCATATTTTAGCAATTAAGCTGGATATTCCAAAACTTTATACTTATGATTAAGTTTTAAATCATAGATGTATAAGTACACATTTATTAGATGCATATTTGCTTGACTTAATGTTTTACATTCGCAGACAATTGCTGTGTTATTAGGATGGTCAGATATATACAAATCAATCTGAGGCAGTTATTACCATCCTGTATACCTGTGATTCTTACAGTGCAGACTGATGCAGCATTTTACGACACATGACACGCAGTCCAGTGATTGGAAGCTAAATGATCCATTGGAATTCAACCTACAGCAAAGAGGTCATTGTCTCTCTGTAGGTATATGCCTCACAGTAAGTTGCACTCAAATCAATCTGGCTTCCAAACACTACACTCCATTTTGTCATGATGGAATGTTGCATCAATCTGTGCTTAAGAAATTTGGTTGCATCACGGATATACAGGGCTTTACCAGTATATTTTACTGAGATCTGTTCTTGGATCAGGGGAAACAGAATATAAGGAAAGAAGTATAAATATCTTCATAACCAAATCTTCATGAATAACCATACTGTACTTCAACCAAGCATTCTTAAAACCTACCTTTTTAGCTATTCACCTAGTTCAAAAATGTATATGATATTGTTTTCCCATTGCATTCCTCGATCCCTAAAAAGTTCAACACAAATTTTGAAAATCAGTAGTCAAAATCATAACATTATAGTACTGAATAGCAGTGTTTACCTTGCATTTTACATTCACTGGTGGGAGGTACTTCAAAAATTTAACAAGAACGCCGCGGAGGTCGATATCGCACTTGCACTGGGCAAAATAACTAAAAACCTGAAATATAGGTCGAGGGGACCAGGTCAAGGTATGTTCTGAAAGGGTATGTCAAGGACATTTACTATGCAAGATTTCACACTCACAGCTATCACAGGTGCAGAGAAAACCACAGTTTGACATAAAAATTAACAAGTCAATGGACCATGAAATATAGGTCAAGGTCAGCGGGTCAAGGTGCATGCTTGACGGGTATGTCAAGGACAATTACTATGTAAGGTTTCACACTCGCAGCTATCACAAGTGCAGAGAAAACCAAAGTTTGACATAAAAATTAACAAGTCAATGGACCATGAAAAATAGGTCAAGGTCAGCGGGTCAAGGTGCATGCTTGAAGGGTATGTCAAGGACAATTACTATGCAAGGTGTCATACTTGCAGCTATCACTGATGCGGAGAAAATCAAACTTCGACATAAAAATGAACAAAGTCAGTGGACCTTGAAATATAGGTCAAGGGCACTGGGTCAAGGGGCGTGCTTGAAGGGTATGTCAAGGACAATTACTATGCAAGGTTTCACACTCGCAGGTATCACTGATGCAGAGAAAACCAAACTTCGACGTAAAAATTAACAAAGTCAATGGACCGAAAAATAAAGGTCAAGGGCACTGGGTCAAGGTGCATGCTTGAAGGGTATGTCAAAGGGTATGTCAAGGACAATTACTTTGCAAGGTTTCACACTCGCAGGTATCACTGATGCAGAGAAAACCAAACTTCGACATAAAAATGAACAAAGTCAATGGACCGTAAAATATAGGTCAAGGGCACCGGGTCAAGGTGCGTGCTTGAAGGGTATGTCAAGGACAATTACTTTGCAAGGTTTCACGTTCCTAGCTCTCACTAATGTAATGAAAACCAAACTTCAACGTAAATGTTGACGGACGGACGAACGAACGGACAGATATTTGGACTTCTATATCGCACCCTGCTATAAGCAGGTACGATAAAAATCAATTATTTCAGCACAGGACTTCTGTTGTGAGAAACATTCCATCTAATTTTCAGGATGGAGCCTAATTCAAGAATATTTTTGGAAATAAAATTAATTTGTGAACACAGTTTGAAAAGTTTTGCATGTCAAAACGTTTGGAAAGCAAATTTTATGCATGTCAATCACTTAATTTTATTCTACTCTGAAAAAATGTTATGGTGGTTTCCAGAGGAGGGTTTAGGGAAAGAGTAAATCTTGGGTCATATAACTTGAGGAGCACTTACCTATGAAATTATGACTTGTACAATAACAGAAATTAATGCCCCCTCCTGGTCCAAAGGTCACAGTCCAGGACAGCACCATGAATATCTACAGTTGCTGAAAATAATAATATCAACTTATTATGATCTACATATTGAATTTCTACATCAAGTTTGCTTATCCGAGTTACTTTACTTCAGTTTTGTGTTCATAAGGACAAGCAACAGGTGAAAGAATGTTTGTGTTCATTGTAGTTTGGCATTTTATAAACCTGTTTTTCAAAATTTCCTAATTTTGGCTTAAATTGAAAAATTCCCTGACTGATGTCAAAAATCCCTGACAATTCCTTGGCTTTGAAAAAAAAGTGATTTCTCTTTGACTTTTTCCCTGACCATGGACACCCTGAATAAGTATTTGCAAGAAAGATAGAAACTTTATTTGTCTTACCCAGGGCTAATTTAGAACACCTCAATGCCCATGGATTCATGACCACACTGCTGGTTTTTTTACCTGAAAATAAAACAGTACATGTATACAGTTCAAAGAAACAGTAAAACTTATTCAAATGAAAGTTTTTTTTTGTTTTTCTAATTCAGTTTAACGTCCCTTTCAAGATTATTTCAGCTCATATGAGACGGGCCAATCAATAGGTGGGGCGAAAAAGGGAGAACCGCGAGAAAAACCACCTGGCACACCCGCAAGCAGAACTTGGCTTGTCTCACATGTGGCCAGAGCGGGACTCGAACCCACACCAGACACAGCGGTGAAATGATCGAGTGATTAAGAAACACGGAGCCACCTCAAATGAAATTGACCATAGTGTCAGACAATAGAGTATTGGCAGAACAATTTCATATGAAAAGCGGTTCATATTCATCTTGTCAACTTTTTTTCCATTTATACTGCTCATAATCATTCCTTTGTCTCACCACTGTGCCCAGTGTATGTGGGTTCAAGCCACCTTTGCCTTGGGTAGTGTGCTTATGGGTGTACAAAGTATTTTGTCTTAGAGAACTTCAGTTTTCGCCCCGCCTACTGATATGCCCATCTCATATGAGCTGAAAGAATCTTGTAAGGGCGTAAAAAGTAGGTTTAGAAAAAGAGAACAAGTTTCACTATCCATGATGTTCTTGAACATTTATGAATTAATTAAGTTCAGACAGGCAAGCTCTTTGACCAAGTGGTAGGGGTCTCCAATTTCCTGGGATCAATACTATTGTAAAAGTTCTGGGATGTTATGCAATATTTGGATTATTTGCAAGATACTCTTACAATATTCATGAGACATAAATTTGTAAAAGTGCCTAAATCTCACTTCATTCACAATAAGTTTGTTAAGTTTGTTCTGTCACAAGATAGACAAAAATACGAGGTATGGCAGGAAAGTTCGTAGACACCATTAGTATTTTCAACAGGAAAAGAAATTCAGTCAAAATGAATATATCTGGGTTTGCAAAAATTATTCATGAGCAAATAGACGAAATTTTATGATCATCTGGCCAACACGACATCTTCTACAGCCTTTTATGTGCACCTCCCTAACCGGGAGCGGGGCAAGGGTCAACGTCTCAGTGACGTTACTCGAAGTTTATTGCTGTCAGTGCTTTATATATTTGTACCAAATTTAAACGATGTTCCAGAGTTATTCCACATAGGGTCCATGGATATCGGTACAATTTTATTATGTGTATCCAGCTGTCAAATGTAGATCTATGCCAACTGTCCTCAAGTTCTCTGATGACCGGTTGAACATGTGAAACCATTTTCATTCGCTGAGAATGTAAGACGAGTGCCCTTCCGCCGCCGTTTATCATCTTAGATGATCTATCGAGCATCCAAAAATCAACTCTGCCACTTGTTCACTAGTGACCAACAAGCTGATAGCTTTTATGTTGTTGTTTATATCATTTTCATCGTGTTTGTTGGCGATTTCTTTAACAAAAACACACAATTTTATGCTTATCGGCTGTTCTCCGACGTCAAAATTACGCCATTTTTTTCAAACGATATTTTTGGACTGCGTCTAAAATTTTATTCACAAATATCAAACCGTACTGCCGCCAAGGCCCAAACATTCAGAAAACGTTGTTGATTGAACATTCTTTGAGGATCAAAATATTTTAACGTTACAGCACACTTCCGTGCCGTTTCACAGGCAAAAACAGAATGTGAAAATCGTCACATTTTATCACGTTTTGACACCTGCCCCGCACGGCCCTACCCTCAAGCAGAAAAGTGGTCATACCAAGCGTTTTATTACTTCAAATTGCACAAAATTTCTGAAATATACTCATAAGATATTGCTGCTTGAAATTATGCAAAACGCTTCTTCAACAACGCGTTACTTTTTCTGATAGCTGAAGTGTCTACGAACTTTCCTGCCATACCTCGTAATTACCCAATTATTTTCAAAACTTGAAACAGTTTTGCATCAATTGCCTTGGTAAAGAGATGTTTGCAAAAGTGTCATAGAAGCCAGGCATACTTTTGATTTACTAATATTTGCATTTGATTGTGTAACCAGAACTTTGAAATATTGGGGGTGGCCCTAGTGGCCGAGTGGTTAAGAGCGCTGATATTTTATTACCGCACTTAACCATTCAAGCATCTGTGTGGCCGTAGCTTCTTGTCTGTTGCTTGGCCCACCGGGGTCCAACTGGTGTTTTTCTTTTGCTCCGGAGTTAGTAGGTTATTCGGCGCCCAGGGATCTCCATCGTTGGGCAGCTTACTCAATCTGTGAGTCCTTGTTTTTGATTCATCAGGATGTTTATCATGATTTATTTGTTTGTTCTTGATGATTCATTGACTAGTTAGAGATTCACCACGAGGACCGAAGAACTTACTAAATGTTATGAACCACTGCAGAAGCCGAGGGTGAGGTTAGGATCCTGTAAAACCGGTTTAAGCCCGCCAGTAACTTTGTGTGTCTGGTCGTTCCAAGACGATACTTCTGTGGTGGTTCTTTTTGTTTTATGTCTTGGTGTTTATTTTTTTTTGTGCTGTTGGCGCCTTATGTATGTTTTCATATTTTTAATTAAGGTAACTGAGTGGCCACCTATTGGGAAAATAGCTGCTCATTCGGCTTACGATATGTTTCATGGTATAAGTGCCTAATTGTTAGTTTGGTTTTTTCCCACCTCGGTTTTTGGAACGAGAATCTCTTTCTGATTGTGCCTTTTCCTGATCTTTGCCTACTTGTACCTTTTTTTTTGAAGAAAAAATAAAAAAAGATAAAAGAAAATTGTCAGCTTTAAAAATTTAAAATTTCATCAGAAAAGCTTTGATATTTTTCTTATTTTTGCTAGATTGTGGGTATACATTAGAACGCCTCACCGAAGCGGTTCTAACGAGTACCCACAATCTATGTTTGGGAGCAAAACTAAGAAAAATAGGTATGCCCCTGCATTCCCCAGTTTTTCTATATAAAAGTGGGGTATGAGGGGGTATACTTTTCATGGACATGTTTTCCTGATGATTAATTTATTATATAATAGGCAGATTTAAAACCAAGACTTTTAACTGTCGTTGTTTAAAAATCACTCCGAATCTATCAGAATGATACAGGGTCGGTGGTGCGGCTTGTTGGCGAACTGTCTTATCTCGATTGTTTACAGTATTGCTGCGTATTGAATTTGGACTGGTTTAGCCCTATCTCACTGGAATGCGACAACTGGAGACTATTTCGCGACAAAGATTGACAATATAAACACAACTTTCACCGTTTCACGTTGCAGTCTCATTGAACAGACATTTATGCGACAAATTCGCAAATTTCGGTCTAATTTTGAAAATAAATCTTGCGACAGTCATGCAATAGTCGCACGACTTTCCCGGGAATGTAGCTTATTTTCATTTTAATTCGTACGACAGTTGCACAACATTCGTGCGTGTTTTGCACGACATTCGTACGAATGTCGCTTAGTTTTATTTTCTCGCCAGACAGTTGTGAGGTTTTTCGCATGTTTTCATAAGACTGTCGCGCAACCATCGTGAGACACTCGCAGGACATTGTTACGAGTGTCGCGAAAATTTCACATTGTAAATTTGCCAAAATTTCGCGGCGACAGGTTCGTGACACTTGCACGACATTCTTGCGAAATATTTTGGAACAACTTTAAAAAATTCGCATAAATTTTTAAAACATGTTTAAAACCTTCGCGACCAGTTGGCGACAAGCTCACGACACAAGAATATTCTCACGACACTCGTGCAACACTCGCACAAATGCAGTGCGAAAGTCCGCGACAAAATTCGCATGCCAGTGAGATACTAGCTTTTCTCGTATCGGATCTTTTTTTGATGTCGGCGATGGACAATCTACAGATGTAAAACAAAACCGGCTCAAATTTTACTGCATTCAACCTAATTAGGACCTTTCCAATTAATGTTTGTAAGCAAGATTACAAGATTACAAGAAACTTTATTTTAAGTCGACTTTCAAATTACTACAGGATAACATTAGCCATTGGCTATTTTGTCGACAAACACAAATTAAAACTGTACATGTAAGCATAAGATTTACTTCACGTATCCTTTGAGAACCACTAGATGATCGATCACTGGTCCTTGATCGATCACTTGTCGTCTTACGCTACCCCACCCACTGGTGGCGGTGGTTCGGATTGTTTTTAATCTGTTAAATTTACACCTTCTGTATGTTAGAGACTATAAATATTTTGTTGACGATGTTTAACATGTGCAATGTCCACCTACTCACAATAAACAAGGTGCAGATCCAAATAATCATAGAGAAAACCGAATCAGGTAGTGATCAGGGGCTCAGAGAAATCATCCGCGGGGGTGGGCGGGCTTGTGAAAATCCAGTGTTTCTAGATTTTCAAAAAGCTTTTGATACAATAAATCATAACTTCTTGTATGCTACATTAGAAAAAAAATAACTTTGGTAACTCTTTTATTAAATGGGTAAAAACTATTTACAATAACGCAGAAGCTTGCTTATCGAATAATGGCTGGACGTCAAGGCCCTTAGGAATTCAAAGAGGCATACGTCAAGGTTGTCCACTGAGCGCTCTGCTCTTCTTATTAGTCGTTGAAATTCTTGGAAATCAAATTCGAAAAAACACCAATGACGGTCTTGAAGTTAAACTGAAAAATGAAAACAAATATATACATTTTACTCAATTGGCAGATGCTACTTCAGTATTCCTTAAAAATGAACAAGCTATTAAAAATTGTCTAAAAGTAATCAAAGAATTCGGAAGAGTCACAGGACTAAAACTTAACATGGAAAAAAACAGAAGGTTTGTGGCTAGGTAAAGGAAAAAATAGGAAATACAATTTTGCAGACATAAATTGGAAAAAAGATACAATAAAAGCCTTAGGTGTATTATTTGGATATAACAGTCAATATATTGGGCAACAAAATTGGAGATGTAAGGTTGAAAGTATCAAAATGATATTAGAAAAATGGAAATATAGAGACTTGTCCATGCAGGGAAGAATACACGTGATTAAAACTCTTGCATTATCACAAATCGTTTATCTTATTTCTTCAATATGTATACCGAAATGGGCCATTAAATGAAATAAATAAAGAATTTTAAAGCTTTATCTGGAAATACTCAAGGGACAAAATTTGTAGGAAAATCCTAATTAATGATCTAGACAACGCTGGTATGAAAATGCTAGATATAAAATCTTTTTGTGTAGCAGCTAAAGCAGTTTGGTGCCAAAGGCTATATGAAAGCACAATTGAAACTTGGTCTATTCTGCCTAAAAGTTACATGAACAATTGCGAAATAAATTTACTAATGCGTATGAACACGGACAAAGAAAAGTTACTACCTATCAAGCTTCCACAGTTCTATAAGGAAGCTATTCTCAGCTGGATCTCATGTAGTGGGAGCCTAAAAGCACCACAGAGTACAACTGACATTAGAAAGCAACTCATATGGGGTAATAAACTAATACAATCAAAAGTTAAAACGTAATTCTACAAGAACTGGCATAAAAATGGCATAAATTTTATAGGCGACTTATTAGATGACAATGGAAACTTGAAAAGTGGCACAGAAATATACCATCAAATTGAAGGGCAAAGTAGGACAAACTGTCTTGTCGAATATACCACAATTTTAAAATCTGTCCTAAAATCATGGAGAAACACCCTTAAAGATATAAATATGAATTTAAAGCTAAAAAAAAAGATTTGAAGCCCTTCATTTTTTCCAGAAAATAAATATATTTTTGAACTTCAATCAAGAATTAGAGACTATTATACAATGTTAATAAACAAAATAAAAACAAAGTCACATATAGAGAAATACTTGGACAATGTTTTCCCTAACAAACCAGCATGGCAGGATATATGGAAAACAAAAATAAAAGCACAGCCTGACTATAAACTATCAGAATTCCATTACAAACTCATACACAGGATCTTGCCATCTCAGGAAAATGTACATAAATGGAAAATCTCATTCTAACCTATGCAGGTTCGGTTGCCAATTCGTTGGAAACTATGACCACATGTTCCTCACTTGCCCTAGACTCAATCCTTTGATCCTCAAGATAGAGAAAAATTTCGAAACCATAAACCACTGCAGAAGCTGAGGGTGAGGTTATGGCCATGTAAAGTCGATTTAAACCCGCCAGTAACTTTGTGTTACTGATCGTTCCAAGTCGATACTTCTGTGGTGATTCTTTTTGTTTTATGTCTTGGTGTTTAAAATATTTTTGTGCTGTTGGCGCCTTATGTATGTTTTCATATTTTTTAGTTAAGGTAACTGAGTGGCCACCTATTGGGAAAATAGCTGTTCATTCGGCTTACGAAATGTTTTCATGGTATAAGTACCTGATTGTTGGTTTAGTTTTTTCCCGCCTCGGTTTTTGGAGTGGGAATCTTTTTCTGATTGCGCCTTTTCCTGATCTTTGCCTACTTGTACCTTTTTAGTCTAAAACTTACCAACAAAACACTTCTATTTGGCCACAAAGCAATCTACCCAGCTTATCAAACTCTGAATAATCTTTTATCATATATCTTCTACGCCATATACAAACATTGGGTACACGATAACTTGCAAGCCGACATACAGACATGGGTACACACCCATGTTGTTATGAGGAAGAAAATATACAAGGAATTAAATGACAAAAAGGTCACACACTAGTGGAAAAAGTCCTAAGTGAGTGGTAATACAATGTCACTTAAACACATCTTCTCACAAACAACCTCTGCAACTTACTGCTAAATAGTATATACACAATTGCATATCAAACTATAAAAAGGTACAAATAGGCAAAGATCAGGAAAAGGCGCAATCAGAAAGAGATTCCCACCCCAAAAACCGAGGTGGGAAAAACCAAACTAACAATCAGGCACTTATACCATGAAACATATCGTAAGCCGAATGAGCAGCTATTTTCCCAATAGGTGGCCACTCAGTTAACTGTAACTTAATTAAAAATATGAAAACATACATAAGGCGCCAACAGCACAAAAATTTTAAACACCAAGACGTGAAACAAAAAGAACCACCACAGAAGTATCGCCTTGAACGATCAGTAACACAAAGTTATTGGCGGGCTTAGCTCAGCAAGTTGAGCACACTACTAGTTTCTCTCTCCTTTTAAGAAGAAATCTGACAGAAATGACCAGTTGTGATGTTGAGTATCCAACAACAATTGTTCTCTTTCCTTAAAAATAAACTTTTCCGTACGATGGAAATAGATCTGAAGCCCACCTGCAGAACACGGAAAGCCTTCTTATCGACACAACTTTCCAATGCTTTGCACCAAGCCTCAAAATCTTAATCTCCGAAGATAGTACATGAATATGTAGATATTTACTCCATATAAATCAATCTATAAATAGATAGTTTACTCACCTTTCAACTCCAATAAAATCTGAGTACCCACATCCTTTCCATCATGAAATCTAGAAACTGACTTCGATATTTAATATCAACCTATCATAGGCTTCAATAATCTTAGAAACTGGCTTCAAAATTTAATTCCCACTTATCTTTGACTCCGATATTTAATAACACCCTATCATAAACTTCGAAATTTAATACCCACCTATCATAGAAACTGGCTTCAAAATTTAATACCCATCTATCATCCAATTTATCATAGACTCCCATATTTTTAACATAACCTCTTATCATAGACTTCTGATCGCGCCTTTTCCTGATCTTTGCCTACTTGTACCTTTCGATATCTAGTACCCACCTATCATAGACTTCCATATTTAATACCCGCCTACCATAGCTTTGATTTCTTATACCCACCTATTATAAAAACTGACTTCGATATTTATTACCTACCTATCAAAGAAACTGACTTAAATATCTAATAACCTTCTATCATAAAAACTGACTTCGATATTTAATACCCGCCTATCATAGATATTTAACACACACTTTCCATAAAACCTGACTTCAACCTTCCATACCCACGTATCATAGACTGTGATCTTTAATACCTACCTATCACGGAAACTGAAACTAACTTTGATATTTAATAACCACCTATCATAGACTTCAATATTTAATATTCACCTATCATAACTTCGTCTTTTAATACCGACATATCATAGTAAATACCAACCTACCCATCTAGGGCACAACATTGGTCCAAATCTTCCAGCAACAACCTTTTTGTTACTAGCGTAACCATTGTAACCAACCGATACCAACGAATATGATATTCGTTTAAAACGGTCAAATTAATTTTCCAGAGTCTCGTAACCCATGTAACTCTACTGTAACCCTTCCGAAACATGCCGTATATGACTGGTTTGATGTTATCTTCTCTCTTCTGGAGCCAGTTACGGTGTAACACCGTATCATGTGATCATAATGCAATATTTTTCCAGAGACCCGTAACCCCTGTAACTCTCATGTAACTATATCGAAACATGACCGTACATGGGTGTTTTGATGATTAAATATAAGTTATTTTCTATTATCTGGAGCCAGTAACACCGTAACATTTGATCATAATGCAATATTTTTTCAGAGACCCGTAACCCCTGTAACTCTCATGTAACTATACCGAAACATGACCGTACATGGGTGTTTGATGATAAAATATAAGTTATTTTCTATCCTCTGAAGCCAGTTACCCCGTAACACCGTAACATTTCATCATAATGCAATATTTTTCCAGAGACCCGTAACCCTTGTAACTCTCATGTAACTATATCGAAACATGATCGTATCTGACTGTTCTGATGATTAAATATAAGTTATTTTCTGTCCTCTGGAGCCAGTTACCCCGTAACACCGTAACATTTGATCATAATGCAAAATTTTTCCAGAGCCCCGTAACCCCTGTAACTCTCATGTAACCATACCGAAACATGACCGTACATGGGTGTTTTGATGATTAAATATAAATTATTTTCTATCCTCTGGAGCCAGTTACCCCGTAACACCGTAACATTTGATCATAATGCAATATGTTTTCAGAGACCCGTAACCCTCGTAACTCTCATGTAACCATACCGAAACATGAGCGTACATGGGTGCTTGATGATAAAATATATTTTCTCTCTTCTGGAGCCAGTTACCCCGTAACACCGTAACATTTGTTCATAATGCAATATTTTTTTCAGAGTCCCGTAACCCTCGTAACTCTCATGTAACTATTCCGAATCATAACCGTACATGGGTGTTTTGATGATTTAATATAAGTTATTTTCTATCCTCTGGAGCCAGTAACCTCGTAATACCGTAACATTTGATCATAATGCAATATTTTTCCAGAGTCCCGTAACCCTTGTAACTCTCATGTAACTATTCCGAAACATGATCGTATCTGACTGTTGGATGATTACATCAGTACCACAAAACAGTAATACGATTTTTAAAATTTTCCCAGGAGAGCATGCTCCCGGACCCCGCCCCCCCCCCTCCCCTCCCCCAGCAAGGCTAAGGTATCAAGGTTATTTTGCCCCCGTATCCACTACCAAGGCTATTCCGATCATTGCAAATCGGTCCTTCAACATTGTGAACCTTACTCCCTAGCAAGGCTTCACGTAAATGATCTCCAAGATTCTTTTTGCATGAGACTGTGGAAAAAGCTCAGGTTTACTATTACGTGAAGTCTTCTCACAACCACGTTTGCTATAGAAATGTGCAATTTCATGGTTTTGGCACTTTTAGAAACCCGGGCTCGCACTATCGATGCATTGCCATTGTAAGAATGATAACAAAATAACTTGATCATAATGCAATCTTTTTCCAGAGTCCCGTATATAATAATAAGCATTACAAAATAACTCATAATTTATCAACAAAGCACCCGTGTACGGTCATGTTAACTTATATTTAATTATCAAAACACCCTTGTACGACCATGTTTCGGTATGGTTAAATGAGTGTTACAGGGGTTACGGTAACGGTGTTACGGGGTAACTGGCTCCAGAGGATAGAAAATAACTTATATTTAATCATCAAGCACCCATGTACGCTCATGTTTCGGTATGATTACTTGAGAGTTACAGGGGTTACGGGTCTCTGGAAAAATATTGCATTATGATCAAATGTTACGGTGTTACGGGATAACTGGCTTCAGAAGAGAGAAAATAACTTATATTTTATCATCAAACACCCATGTACGGCCATGTTTCGGTATGGTTACATGTACATGAGAGTTACAGGGGTTACGGGTCTCTGGAAAAATATTACATTATGATCAAATGTTACGGTGTTACGGGGTAACTGGCTCCAGAGGATAGAAAATAACTTATACTTAATCATCAGAACAGTCAGATACGATCATATTTCGGTATAGTTACATGAGAGTTACGAGGGTTACGGGTCTCTGAAAAAAATATTGCATTATGATCAAATGTTACGGTGTTACTGGCTCCAGAAGAGAGAAAATAACTTATATTTTATCATCAGAACACTAGTGTACGCTCATGTTTCGGTATAGTTACATGAGAGTTACAAGGGCTACGAGACGCTGGTAAAATATTGCATTATGATTGCATTATGGTGATAGAAAATAGATGATAGAAAATAACTTTTGTGTTATCATCAGAACAGTCTGATACGATCATGTTTCGGTATAGTTACTTGAGAGTTACAGGGGCTACGAGACTCTGGTAAAATATTGCATTATGATCAACTGTTACGATGTTACACAGTTACAGGGACCAGAGGATAGAATATAACTTCTTAACGTCCATGTACGTCCATGTTTCAGTATGTTTACATTAGAGTTACAATTGTTACAAGACTCTTTCACTTTATTTACATACGATTTTCTTTTAACTGTCTTATAACTGATAAGGCATTACAATGGAGTTACAGATGCTACTGTCATAGTTACAAACGTTACTCTAGTAACATTTATGAACACACTGAATATTTTGGACCATTTTTATGCCCTATCTCAACCTACTATAGAAACGAATTTCGATACTTAATACCCATCTATCATAGACGTTGGCATTTAATACCCACTTTTCATAGATACAGAAATTCAACACCCACCTATCTGACTTTGATATTTAATACCCTTCCTTCAGAAACTGACTTTGATGTTCAACACTCACTTATTATAGAAACTGACTGCGATATTTTAATACCCACCTATCAGCTTAAATGAATATACACAAATAATATATTTCCACACTCCATACTCACCTCCAGCAGTATACTAGCACTTAATACTCACCTCCCACTTTTCATAGAAACTGTCATTTAACACCCACCCATCTGACTTCGATATTTAATACCCATCTTTCAGAAACTGACTTTGATATTTAATACCCGCCTATTATAGAAACTGACTGTGCTATTTTAATACCCACCTATCATCTTAAATGAATATACACAAATATTATATTTCCACACTCCATACACACCTCCAGTAAACCACAAAAAATTGCATCTTATCTCTTGCCTTCACAAAACTATAAACAAAACACTTCGAGCTTGATAAAACTTTAGTTTTGAAATAAATCTTTATACCTAACTTAGCATTTACCACCCATTATGAATACTGACTCTAATTCACAAACTCATATAATAATAATGAGCCTCGACGCGAGAAAACCGGTCTTCGGGGTTTCCGACCAGGTCCGACACAAACCGGCCTGTACAAGCTCATAAAAGAGCTAGAAGCTTGAAATTTCGGATTTAAGTAGAAGAGGAATTGTACTATCCGTGTAGCGAAAACAAAGGCGCTGATCAGCTTCGCGGTTACCGCGAAGCTGATCTGCGCCTTTGTTTTCGCCTAGGCAAAAATCCGGTTTTCTCACGATGCGGCTCATATTTCAAATACTAACAAATACTGTACACAACCTGAAATCCACAATTTTGATCTTTTAAAATTTTATGAAAAAAAAAAAAAAAAAAAAAAAAAAAAAAAAGAAAAGAGAAAGAAAATGGCCCAACACACACAACATTGGAAACAAGGTTATGTATGTTATTATGGCCATGAGATACTTGCTATGCGGAAACTTTTTTTCTTCTTGATTTTCGTTTCGCCAAGATGAGGAAGTGCAAGCCTATCGCATAATGCATACACTATCCTCTACAGCATTATATGCACCAGGAATCAAATCGCAATAGAATCTTATCATTAACAATTACGTTACACTTATTTTATCGGGAAAACATGTCCGTGAAAAGTATACCCCCTTGAACCTCATTTTTATATAGAAAAAATGCGTTTTGCAGGGGTATACCTATTTTTCTTATTTTTGCTCCAAAACATAGATTGTGGGTTTTTGTTAGAACCGCCTCGCCGAGGCGGTTCTACCATGTACCCACAATCTATGTTTTGAGCAAAAATAAGAAAAATATCCAAAACTTTCTACTGAAAATTTTCAATTTTTTACAACTTTAAAAATCTCTGTATATTGCATGGGCAAGTTTTCGTAATGTCAAATACCCTCAAATACTGCCACCACAAAATACATATACCTGTACAGTTTTGACAAAACTGGCCCAACACAATCTAGCAAACACAAGGTTATACATGTTACTATGACCATCAAAAACTGTACCTAAATTAACTAACATCTAAATACCTCCAGCTTAATACTTAATATTCACATTTTTACAAACTGATTGGATATTGCTTCAGGGAGGAAAGTTACCTGTGGATTTTTGACAGCTCTTATCAGAAGATTAAAAATTACAGGTATTCTGATAGGCTTAAAGTTTTCTGGGCCAGTAGTCAAGCCCCGCCTACTTAAATTTCAACAGGTAATCCCAAGTAATAAATCTCTTGCCACCCGGCATCAAATGTGCCCCTTAAACTCATGATATTAAAACACACACAATGCGCGTAACTTCTTAAAATACTGTAATCGAGACCTTCTCCCTGCATGAAAATAATAAATAACACAGACACAATTGACTATTGACTTATTAAACAAGACATCACGCGATCTATGGGTTTAACACATTGTAAATCAAGGTCAACAATACACAGTTAACGCGGAGTTACCACAAACCACACAAACCACCCCAAACCATTAGAAAGTACCGAAAAACCTCAATATTTATGGCAATCGCTTATTTGATCGTCTTAATTTGATCTTTATTTTCTATTTTCAGAAATGCCACATAATAGATAGATCTAGATCTCAGTACAGCTTTCAGAGACAACAGCCCAACCTTTTTCGTTTATCTCTATATTTATACTGTAAATTTCGTATTTGTCGTACATTCGTTCGCGATTAGTAAATAAATTAAAATACAATAAAAAAAATATAAAGGAGACGGGAGCGGGGGCTATCCTTTGGGGTGTTGTTTGCGGTGTTTCCAATACAACTGCAGAAACAGATTTCCTGGCATCCAGGGCCGCCGAGAAAAAAATCTGCTATATATTGCGAGCATTTCAAACGATACAACCAGGATAGACCTCTGCTCAAACATGTCGTGCACACGCGAACAATTTAAAGAAAATGATTACTGGATAGATTAATTCATATGCTCGTTGATATATTATTATAAGTACGAGGTGTGTCCCGGGAAATCATAAAGATGTCTGATATTTCGTAAACGGTTCGTTGAAAATTAAAGATATGTTCATGCTTTTAAACTACATTTGTGCTGAGCAATGTGTGAAAATATTAGTTCAATCGCTTACAAATTGCAAAGATTTATATGATGGTGTATCGGCGTTTACGGCGCACGTTGAAAATCAATTTGCTACGTTTTTGTGGAGGGTGGTTAAATGTTTTGTGTGCAGTCTCTTTATTAGAGCCGTAATGGTGATGAATATTGCCATCTAAGCATTGATTAAGTCTTCTTAGTTAAAATTATAGTCAATAATTTGAGTTATAAATGATAAGTAGAAAAATTTCTAGTTTAATTTTATATGAGGGAACACTAATTTTATTTTAGACTGAAATAAAACAAATAGATGTCGCTTGTTTAAAACGACAACAAGAAACGAGCAATTAGAATATTTAAAGAAAATATGTATACATAATCATCACAGGATTATTAATAATACAATAGATGGTTGATTTTATAAATTAATTTTGATAAATATACTTAACTGGAAAGAAAAAGCTTGGGGAAGGTCTAATTTTGCGCCGCCAAACTTACATTACGTCACTGTTTTCCAATAAAATAATTGCAGTAGGTTTGAGAAAATTTCTATAAAATCAACACTGATGGTGGAAATTATTTCAAACTTTCAAAAACTTATCTTACATAATTATTCGTGCAACTGATAGCTAGAATTGCGTAATATCAACTTAACTCGCAATTACAGGAACTGTTGAATTTGATCTTGATGAATTTCAAAACAGTGTTTTTGACGTGCGCCGTAGACACCTACCCCTCTTGGAATAAATGCATATAAATCTGTTGTGTAAAGGGTGAATTCATCCATATTTGTACGAAATGTTTGTTAGATGTATGCAAACAGATCATACAAATTTCATGAAATTCTGCAGACACATTACTGTTTAATCACAAATGTCTACGTATTTCTGGGACAGACCCCGTATAATAACAAAAATATTATTATTATTATTATTTTTATCATTATTATTATTATTATTATTATTATTTCAATACGTCCTAAAACTGAATCTAACCGCACACCACTACACGGAATGTATGTCAAATACCACCATCACATTTATTTTATTATTATTATCACTATTATTATCATCATCATCATCATCATCACCTTCTCTCCCTTGCAAGGACATACTGTGATCACTTAAGATACCATTCCTCTTAAATCAAGCGGGACTACTATCATCTTCGTTGTTGCTGTTATCATTATTATTGTTATTATTATTATTATTATTATTTATTATTATTATTATTATTATTATTATTATTATTATAAGTAGTAGTGGTAGCAGTAGTAGTAGTAGTAATGGTAGTAGTGGTAGTAGCAGTAGTAGTAGCAGAAGTAGTAGTAGTAGTAGTAGTAGTAGTAGTAGTAGTAGCGGTAATAGTAGTAGTAGTAGTAGTAGTAGTAGTAGTAGTAGCAGTCCTAAACAACTTTTGGCTGAATAGAACCTCTCAGTCCTGAACAACTTTTAACTAAATAGAACCTTATACAGTATCCCAGATCCACGTCAGCATCAGTCTCTACACTAAAGGAAATAAATAAATAAATAAATAAATAAATGGATATAGTAGTAGTAGCAGTAGTAGCAGTAGTAGTCTTAAACAATTTTTAACTAAATAGAATCTTTCAGTTCTGACCAACTTTTAATTAAATAGAACCTTATACAGTATCCCAGATCCACGTCAGAATCAGTCTCTACACTAAAGGAAATAAATAAATTTAATTGACCAACAACTTTTTAAATAGTATATTATTTTTTATATTGCGTTTCCGTACCCTTATATATAAACATTATTTTGTTCATATCCTATAATTTAGAAATAAAATATTTCAAGCCATAGATTATTTGATGTATATAGATTTATATTTTATGTGTTAAATATCTCGTTTAGAACAGTATATATATAGCACGACATGTGAAAAAATCTGGAGTCCGTAAGGGGAGGAGAAGCGGACAAAAAATTCAAGCAAAAATGTGTTTATTATTTATTTTTAATTAGAAAATGTGATATATAAGTAAATAATATTACATTCAATAATATAATTGCAACACTTTTCTTACTTTGATATGAGAAAGGATTTCCATATTTTCCATTCACACATTTTAATCATCTTTGAAAGCTTCAGTTATATAAAGTTTTAATGGCATGTACTTATCTGTGAATAATAATAAAGCAAAGGTGCGTTTTACTTGAAGTTTCTATGTTTGTGTAGATGTGGATGCTAATGCAAAATCAAATAAGTGTACCCAGGAACACAAGAGGAAAAAGGCCCTTTCTTAATTTCGTCATGGAACTTACCTACAGAAAACTTGACTATGACAGTTATCTCATAGTCTCCAAAGATGTATAGATGCGCAGGCGTGTAGATGTGCAGATGTGTAGATGTGCAGAAGTGCATATGTGCAAATGTGCAGATGTGCAGATGTGCAAATGTGCAGATGTGCAGATGTGCAAATATACAGATGTGCAAATGTGCAGATGTACAAATGTGCAGATGTGCAGATGTGTAGACGTGCAAATGTGCAGATGTGCAACTGTGCAGATGTGCAAATATGCAACTGTGCAGACTTGTCTAAACACAAGGATACTTACCTACACATGCAACTTAACTAGTTCATTTTTAAACTGAAACCCAGGGTGCGCACCTATGGACCCATTTTTTGAAAACTTATAGCTCCATTTTTATGGCTCCATTTCTGGCGCTAGAGCATATTAGAAATGGAGCCATAAAAATGGAGCTATAAGTTTTCAAAAAATGGGTCCATAGTGTCATCCATTACTACTTTCAATTGATTTAAAATATGAATTGCTGAAAGAAGCTAAGAATTTGTGGCGCTTTGTGGGTTGCCATTAAATTGGTGTTATATATTTTAAAAATACTTTAACAATATTATAACACAGAACCCGAAGATAATATACAAGAGTGCAGAGAACATGGTTTTTCATGATGCAAGAAAAACCTTACCCGATCCACCTGGGATGCTCGGTCACATTGCCATCATTTCCGAAGAAGGCGATGTAGCTGTTCGGGTTGGTGTCACACTGATTGTACAGTACGTCTTCCGTGCCGGTCCTGTAACCGACCTGTGGATTTCCTCCGGTTTTCGTCTTGAGAAGCACGAGATCCCTGGGTAGGAAACCGACATACAAGTAGGGTTTCAGCGCGTCATTCATTGGTAGCTTATAACCGTCGGCTTTGCTGATCTGGAAACTCAGCGCGTATAGGAACTGGTATTTCGATATCTGCATCACCCTAACCTGATGCTGCCGGTAGTCATTGTACAAGACCCTGATAACAGCATGATCGCTGATCGTGTAGAGCCCTTCAATGCTGTCCAGCTTTGAGAGCGCACCTCTCGAGAGGAACATGTGGCCACGGGTTCCGTAGAAGTCGCAGTATACTTCTGCGACCCACTGTCCGTCGTTGATAGAGATGTTGTAGTAGCCATGGCCGGCCGCAGGGTCTCGCTGGCGAACTTCCAAGCAGCTTTCTGTAAAAGAATTAAAGGTTTTATGGTGTCAGTTTTTAAGTTTTATCTCTCCTCTTAATATTCAAGGCATTATCATTATAAGGTATCGTTTAAATGCTCATGATTGAAAGTGAAACATTTCTACCATAGGGAATTTGGGGTTGAAATACATATCACGCTATTTTCTCAATCTGCATTATGCTGTTAAAGTGCATTTGAGACTAAAAGCCAACTTCAGGGCCAATAAAAATAAAAATAGAACTGATATCCTTTAAGAGCAGTGAATATATTAATGAGAAAGGGAATGGGCCATACCATGGTTTCGGCTACTTAAGCCTCTTCAGTGACCCTACAGATTTGACAACAAGGAGCCAAAGAGAATTACTGTAATTTCGCATCTTTCAGCACGATAGTCGATACAAAGAATATTAAAGTCGAAATGAACGGAGGCAAATCCGCAGCAATGGCGGGCCAATTCGGGACTATCACTGGGCAAAACGCATTGGGCGAAGGCCACTACGAAGTTATTTAATTTCATCTGAAAGACGACAGTACTCTAACATGGGATTTTGTCCTTAAGTGACATAGTAGTAGTATGAGTGTACCGCCGTTCACTTATCGGCGAACCTCGTTTTCACTCCGAGTTATGGTAGCCGCTGGTACAATTTTTATCATCTTTGGTATGACGCGGCCCGGGATCGAACCCACGATCTCCCACTCCCGAAGCGGACGCTCTAACTATAACGCTATCAGGACTGGTTAAATATACCTTTTTTATCATGAAGATGCACACTCGCATGCGGGCGCGCTAGATACATTTTCATACATAAAGATATGAGCAGCTGCATAAAAACCAACAATCTGCATATGCGAAAACAAAGGCAGTTTCAAGGGACCAAAAAGGAAAAATGCTTATTTACAGTAGTAGACTTACTGTTTACATTCGAAAACAGATCAGTATGATTCTATTAAGTGAATGAAAAGTATTTCAACAACTTTCATACTTTTATATGCATGGAAATGGCAGATATTTATAATTCCATGATTGTGAGGGAGTGACGTCATACCCTCACAGCCTCGTTCTGGATTTGGGCCATCAAAATTTTCAAACCCCTATAATTTTCTTATACCTTGGTTGATTTTCATGAAATTTGTTGCAAACTGTTCAGCTACATGAAGGCTTTCATAAAACGCACACACAATAGTTTGTGGGCCTATTCCTTAAAATTGAACCTGCTGTACATATATGTATGAAAAAGGCAATAAAATATGTTTAACCTAACCTGAGAAACCATTTTTGGCCTACTATTATCACTGGCAAAGGTTATTATGGGGTTTCCTATCTCGTTGGTTAAACGTTTCAATGAAGAGGTATTACTTACTCGGTAGGGCACATATCTGAAGAAAAAAAAATAGAATAAAGAATATTTTTGTAAATGAATGACACTATAAACAAATATAGTAATTGGTGCATACATGTATTACACTAGAATCTTAATTAAATCATTCGGAGTCGCATCTTCAAAACTACACATATGCGAGCATCAAATATATCACCAATCAAGTGTGCGTTCGTTCATGGTTTCCTGTAACATTATTTCCACATTGCAATTTCACTTTGATTTTGATTGCCCCTAATTTTAATCATATCGTCTTTTTTTCCCTTCCATTTCTTGCCTTCATTAAGGTTTCTTATTACTTTAATAATAGTGTTTTCTGTTCATAAATATTTCATAGATTTTAAAAAACATTGTGGCATGTTACATACCAGAATAATCCCTGAACCTTAAACTTTCTTATGAATGATAATGTGTTCCAAAGGGAAGCCATTCTAATAGAAGTTTTTATTGAAAATACCTGTTTTTATAATGAATTTCCATAAAATAAATTTGTGACTTTAATTGATAGAAACCTTTGTGAAGGTCTAAATAACGTTCTCTAACTAATTTGCAAGCTTAAAAAATCTGATATGAATGAGAAATAAACAATTTTCAAAAGTGACAGAAATTTATTTTTGTTGTTTGTTTTCTTCACAAGGGGAGAGAACCCAAACTACAGAACTAATTTTTCAAAATGTATGGTGGCACATTTGTAACAGACAAGAAAAACAAATTGACATCTGATGTAATGAAAATGTGTTTATCTCAGTGTTTATATGGCCTATTGAAACACTTAATGTGATAAATTGTGTTATATACAAAATAGCATTGAAATACATGAAAACGTAACAAAATTTCTTATCCGCAAACTGCTGAGATCCACATCAGATTGCTGCTACAGCAGTTTGCCCATAAGGATTTTGATCTCAGATGATAAGTCAGATCTTGGTAATCAATCTTTCCATTTAAAATGTAGCATGTTTTCATATTTTTAGTTAAGTTAAGGTAACTGAGTGGCTTCCTATTGGAAAATAGCTGCTCATTCGGCTTACGATATGTTTCATGGTATAAGTACCTGATTGTTAGTTTGGTTTTTTCCCACCTCGGTTTTTGGAGTGGGAATCTTTTTCTGATTGCGCCTTTTCCTGATCTTTGCCTACTTGTACCATTTTGCATATAAATATGAAGTTTCTATAAAAAACAAACAGTTAAATTACTTCACAAACTTGTATTTTTTCCATAATAACCCTTTTATAGTGTCCAAAGTTATGGGATTATTTTATTAATTTACAATATATCTGTCAGTTTAAAATACTCTTTCTAAATACTGTACATATAAACAAGATAAAAAACTACATAATAAAAATCTACAGATATTAAAAGACATGCGCGGATCCAGAGGGGGGACCGGGGGTCCGGACCCCCCCCCCCCTGGAATTTGAAAAATTTACCTAAAAAAAGGTAATTTCGGATTTTTTGGGAGTTGGACCCCTCCTGGTTTGTGATTAAAAATTACCATTTTCGTTGGCCCCCCTCTCATGAAAATTTCTTGATCCGCGCATGAAAGACAATTTTCAATTTCTATACAACAGACAATTGTATATTTCTATACACACATGTAATACAGAGTTTATCAGCATAAAAAGAACATAATTTTCAATTTATCATCATAAAATATAATCTACATGTGTTGGTACCTGAAGGCTAAAATCAGCCTTTTTAAAATTAGGGGAGTGAGTTCATGTCGTGTTCAACACCTCAGCAACAGTGAAGGCCATACAGAGACGGGGCCTAGCTTTAAAGCGTCATCCGAAGGTGTGGAGATGCTCCCAGGCATCTGATGTATCACATACATACATAACATGATGTTAATAACATTTTGAACAACAAATCTAGCTGCTGTCATGTACATGTATATCAGCCCAAACCCAGGAAAACATCCCTTCAGAACCAATCTTCAATTACCCATATGTCGACACTTAATGGTATTACTACAAGCCTTTCTTTGGCTCATATACACACAAGAACCCTGTGGAGGTCGATATCGCACCTGCATCGGGCAAAATAACTAAAAACGTGAAATATAGGTCGAGGGCACCAGGTTAAGGTGTATTCTGAAAGGGTATGTGAAGGACATTTACTACGCAAGGTTTCACACTCGCAGCTATCACTGATGCAGAAAAAAAAAATCGACGTAAAAATTAACGAGTAAATGTACCGTGAAATATAGGTCAAGGGCACTGGGTCAAGGTGCGTGCTTGAAGGGTATGTCAAGGACAATTACTATGCAAGGTTTCACAGTCACAGCTATCACTAATGCAGAGAAAACAAAACCTTCGACGTAAATGTCAAACTTCGACGTAAATGTTGACGGACGGACGGACGGACGGACAGAAATTTGGACTCCAATATCGCACATTGCTATAAGCAGGTGCGATAAAAATGGCAAAACTAAAGCAACTAAAGTAATTTTTAAGACATTACATTTAAAACAATGTACACAGCATCATGCAAGCTTAATAGGCTTGTCTTTGGCATGTAAGTATTGGACTCCAAATCACAGACTGAGTCTCTGTGTGAGATACCAACATCATATTCACTGATCGCACCTCACAAGGTGCTAAATCTGGTCTGTGTACATGCGCCTGCACATGCTCTTATTTGCCAGTAAGAACAATGAATCTTGAAATCATAAGTACATATACAATGCACATGTTGTTTCCATTAACTTAGAACTGGAAAAAGTAATTCCTGTATTTTTCAAGTTTGATCGCAAAAGTTCATATTAAATTGACATACCATCAGTTTTTTGGTATTTTTTTTTCATGTCAACAAAAGGAAAGGTTAGGATCTTCATGGCACTGATATAGGCACAATGATAAATGAATTGCTGTCCAAGAAGATTAGGGTTTTGATGAACTATGGAGTACTGTACTCATGGCAAAATTTGAAAACACATTTCCATATCACATTTACGTTAAAAAATGACATCCCCATAGTATGAAGACGTCGATTTTTGTGAGTCATTCAACTTCCGGAAATTTTTACCGCAGTCGAATTCCCCCAAGCGAAACCATTTAATCTTACAAATAAAAATATGCTAGACTTGTGATAGTTGAAAATAAAATTACACAAGAACATACAAAAGCTCGAAACTGCGTTTGAAATGCAAAACCTGTTTTTCTTTACTTTCGTTTTATCATTATTTTTCCTCTTACAAGCTGTGGTTCATTCTCTCCGTAATTGTTGCATAGCAACAGAAATCGTTCTTTGCTAGTTGGATGGCGGGAGGCAGTTGAAATGAGATATGCTTCTGAAATGCATGGAAATGGTTCATTGAAACTAATTCATTCATGCTGACTAAGCCAATGTTAAGCCCTGTTTAACAGCCTGAACCGGTATGACATTACTTGGTACCGCTGATTAGCACCCCACACCTGAGGTGATGATCAGAAATTGATCGACTCAGTATCAGAAGATAGATAGATAGCACTTCGGTGTTTAGTTGTCTCAAAGATAACTTTGTCAAGCGAAGAAGGACTCGAACACTACCTGATTCGGTTTCCTCTATGATTATTTGGATCTGCACCTTGTTTACTGGGAGTAGGTGGACATTGCACATGTTAAACATCGTCAACAAAATATTTGTAGTCTCTAACATACAGAAGGTGTAAATTTAACAGATTAAAAACAATCCGAACCACCGCCACCAATGGGTGGGGTAGCGTAAGACGACAAGTGATCGATCAAGGACCAGTGATCGATCATCTAGTGGTTCTCAAAGGATACGTGAAGTAAATCTTATGCTTACATGTACAGTTTTAATTTGTGTTTGTCGACAAAATAGCCAATGGCTAATGTTATCCTGTTGTAAATTTGAAAGTAAATAAAGTTTCTTGTAATCTTGTAATCTTGCTTACAAACATTAATTGGAAAGGTCCTAATTAAGTTGTCAATGCAGTAAAATTTGAGCCGGTTTTGTTTTACATCTGTAGATTGTCCATCGCCGACATCGAAAAAAGATCCGATACGAGAAAAGCTAGTATCTCACTGGCATGCGAATTTTGTCGCTGACTTTCGCACTACATTTGTGCGAGTGTCGCACGAGTGTCGTGAGAATATTCATGTGTCGTGAGCTTGTCGCCAACTGGTCCCGAAGGTTTTAAACATGTTTTAAAATTTTATGCGATTTTTTTCAAGTTGTTCCAAAATTTTTCGCAAGAATGTCGTGAAAGTGTCGCGAACCTGTCGCCGCGAAATTTTGGCAAATTTACAATGCGAAATTTTCGCGACACTCGTAACAATGTCCTGCGAGTGTCTCACGATGGTTGCGCGACAGTCTTATGAAAACATGCGAAAAACCTCACAACTATCTGGCGAGAAAATAAAACTAAGCGACATTCGTATGAATGTCGTGCAGCACTCGCACGAATGTTGTGCAACTGTCGTACGAATTAAAATGAAAATAAGCTACATTCCCGGGAAAGTCGTGCGACTATTGCATGACAGTCGCAAGATTTATTTTCAAAATTAGACCGAAATTTGCGAATTTGTCGCATAAATGTCTGTTCAATGAGACTGCAACGTGAAACGGTGAAAGTTGTGTTTATATTGTCAATCTTTGTCGCGAAATAGTCTCCAGTTGTCGCATTCCAGTGAGATAGGGCTAAACCAGTCCATATTCAATACGCAGCAATACTGTAAATAATCGAGATAAGACAGTTCGCCAACAAGCCGCACCACCGACCCTGTATCATTTCTGATAGATTCGGAGTGATTTTTAAACAACAACAGTTAAAAGTCTTGGTTTTAAATCTGCCTATTATATAATAAATTAATCATCAGGAAAACATGTCCATGAAAAGTATACCCCCTCATACCCCACTTTTATATAGAAAAACTGGGGAATGCAGGGGCATACCTATTTTTCTTAGTTTTGCTCCCAAACATAGATTGTGGGTACTCGTTAGAACCGCTTCGGTGAGGCATGCTAATGTGTACCCACAATCTAGCAAAAATACGAAAAATATCAAAGCTTTTCTGATGAAATTTTCAATTTTTAAAGCTGACAATTTTCTTTTCTTTTTTTTTTTTTTTTTTTTTTTTTTTTTTTTTTTTTTTTCTTTTTTCTTCAAACCCACACAGATGCTTAAATGGTTAAGTGCGGTAATAAAATATCAGCGCTCTTAACCACTCGGCCACTTATTTCAAAGTTCTGGTTACACAATCAAATGCAAATATTAGTAAATCAAAAGTATGCCTGGCTTCTATGACACTTTTGCAAACATCTCTTTACCAAGGCAATTGATGCAAAACTGTTTCAAGTTTTGAAAATAATTGGGTAATTATTTTTGTCTATCTTGTGACAAAACAAACTTAACAAACTTATTGTGAATGAAGTGAGATTGAGGCACTTTTACAAATTTATGTCTCATGAATATTGTAAGAGTATCTTGCAAATAATCCAAATATTGCATAACATCCCAGAACTTTTACAATAGTATTGATCCCAGGAAATTGGAGACCCCTACCACTTGGTCAAAGAGCTTGCCTGTCTGAACTTAATTAATTCATAAATGTTCAAGAACATCATGGATAGTGAAACTCGTTCTCTTTTTCTAAACCTACTTTTTACGCCCTTACAAGATTCTTTCAGCTCATATGAGATGGGCATATCAGTAGGCGGGGCGAAAACTGAAGTACTCTAAGACAAAATACTTTGTACACCCATAAGCACACTACCCAAGGCAAAGGGGGCTTGAACCCACATACAATGGACACAGTGGTGAGACAAAGGAATGATTATGAGCGGTATAAATGGGAAAAAAATGTTGACAAGATGAATATGAACCGCTTTTCATATGAAATTGTTCTGCCAATACTCTTTAGTCTGACACTATGGTCAATTTCATTTGAGGTGGCTCCATGTTTCTTAATCACTCGGTCATTTCACCGCTGTGTCTGGTGTGGGTTCGAGTCCAACTCTGGCCACATGTGAGACAAGCCAAGTTCTGCTTGCGGGTGTGCCAGGTTGTTTTTTCTCGCGGTTCTCCCGTTTTTCGCCCCACCTATTGATTGGTCCGTCTCATATGAGCTGAAATAATCTTGAAAGGGACGTTAAACTGAATTAGAAAAAAAAAAAAAACACTTTCATTTGAATAAGTTTTACTGTTTCTTTGAACTGTATACATGTACTGTTTTATTTTCAGGTAAAAAACCAGCAGTGTGGTCATGAATCCATGGTCATTGAGGTGTTCTAAATTAGCCTTGGGTAAGACAAATAAAGTTTCTGTCTTTCTTGCAAATACTTATTCAGGGTGTCCATGGTCAGGGAAAAAGTCAGAGAGAAATCACTTTTTTCAAAGCCAAGGAATTGTCAGGGATTTTTGACATCAGTCAGGGAATTTTTCAATTTAAGCCAAAATTAGGAAATTTTGAAAAACAGGTTTATAAAATTGAGAATAGAATAAAATTAGTAGAATAAAATTTAGTGATTGACATGCATAAAATTTGCTTTCCAAATGTTTTGACATGCAACAGTTTTCAAACTGCGTTCACAAATTAATTTTATTTCCAAAAATATTCTTGAATTAGGCTCCATCCTGAAAATTAGATGGAATGTTTCTCACAACAGAAGTCCTGTGCTGAAATTATTGATTTTTATCGTACCTGCTTATAGCAGGGTGCAATATAGGAGTCCAAATTTCCGTCTGTCCGTCCGTCCATCCGTCCGTTCGTTCGTCCGTCAGTCAACATTTACGTTGAAGTTTGGTTTTCTCTACATTAGTGAGAGCTAGGAACGTGAAACCTTGCAAAGTAATTGTCCTTGACATACCTTTTAAGCACGCACCTTGACCCGGTGCCCTTGACCTATATTTTACGGTCCATTGACTTTGTTCATTTTTATGTCGATGTTTGGTTTTCTCTGCATCAGTGATACCTGCGAGTGTGAAACCTTGCAAAGTAATTGTCCTTGTCATACCCTTTGACATACCCTTCAAGCATGCACCTCGACCCGGTTCCCTTGACCTTTATTTTACGGTCCATTGACTTTGTTAATTTTTACGTCGAAGTTTGGTTTTCTCTGCATCAGTGATACCTGCGAGTGTGAAACCTTGCATAGTAATTGTCCTTGACAAACCCTTCAAGCACGCCCCTTGACCCAATGCCCTTTCAAGGTCCACTGACTTTGTTCATTTTTATGTCGAAGTTTGATTTTCTCTGCATCAGTGATAGCTGCAGGTGTGAAACCTTGCATAGGTATTGTCCTTGACATACCCTTCAAGCATGCACCTTGACCCGCTGACCTTGACCTATATTTCATGGTCCATTGACTTGTTAATTTTTATGTCAAACTTTGGTTTTCTCTGCACCTGTGATAGCTGCAAGTGTGAAACCTTACATAGTAATTGTCCTTGACATACCTGTCAAGCATGCACCTTGACCCGCTGACCTTGACATATATTTCATGGTCCATTGACTTGTTAATTTTTATGTCAAACTGTGGTTTTCTCTGCACCTGTGATAGCTGTGAGTGTGAAATCTTGCATAGTAAATGTCCTTGACATACCCTTTCAGAACATACCTTGACCTGGTCCCCTCGACCTATATTTCAGGTTTTTAGTTATTTTGCCCAGTGCAGGTGCGATATCGAACTCCGCGGCGTTCTTGTTAAATTTTTGAAGTACCTCCCACCAGTGCATGTAAATGCAAGGTTAACACTGCTATTCAGTACTATAATGTTATGATTTTGTCAACTGATTTTCAAAATTTGTGTTGAACTTTTTAGGGATCGAGGAATGCAATGGGAAAACAATATCAGATACATTTTTGAACTAGGTGAATAGCTAAAAAGGTAGGTTTTAAGAATGCTTGGTTGAAGTACAGTATGGTTATTCATGAAACTTTGGTCATGAAGATATTTATACTTCTTTCCTCATATTCTGCTTCCCCTGATCCAAGAATAGATCTCAGTAAAATATACTGGTAAAGCCCTGTATATCCGTGATGCAACCAAATTTCTTAAGCACAGATTGATGCAACATTCCATCATGACAAAATGGAGTGTAGTGTTTGGAAGCCAGATTGATTTGAGTGCAACTTACCGTGAGGCATATATCTACAGAGACAATGACCTCTTTGCTGTAGGTTGAATCCCAATGGAACATTTAGCTTCCAATCACTGGACTGCGTGTCATGTGTCGTGAAATGCTGCATCAGTCTGCACTGTAAGAATCACAGGTATACAGGATGGTAATAACTGCCTCAAATTGATTTGTATATATCTGACCATCCTAATAACACAGCAATTGTCTGCGAATGTTAAACATTAAGTCAAGCAAATATGCATCTAATAAATGTGTACTTATACATCTATGATTTAAAACTTAATCATAAGTATAAAGTTTTTGAATATCCATCTTAATTGCTAAAATATGAAATCTTTTACAGAATTTATTATTATTAATATAGATTGAATTTATAGGCACTTTACTCTTATAGAAGTTGATGCATTTTCCTTGATAAGGTTTCATGTAATTTATTAGAGGTGTTTAAATCTGTTTCAGATTTATTTACGGTTTGATCTTTTAAGTGGGAATACAGTATTGACCAGTGTCAAATTCATCATTGACCATGGAAACTGGAAAATTGTTAACACATTACCAGAGAAATTTATGCCCAGTCAGCATAAACATTATGGACTGATTTAGATTCAATTCTGAGACTCCCCATCTTGCCAGCAAGTTCATTCATTCAGGATTCTGTCTTGTCAAAGCGCAATTACTACAGTTGAATCATCAAACTACTTTACTGTTTTTCAAATATTCTTAGTAAAAGTTAGCAAATACCATCTTCTTTTTCATGTGAAAGTTGTCTGTTTTAGCTTAAGAAAACGCACTTTATTTATTAAATTGACAGACCTGTGAAGGTGTCACTTAAATATAAAAACTTAACTTCAAGAATCTTAGTTAGAAAAGTGAGACATTAGAACTGAAAAATGCTTGGCAACATTTTCCATATAGGAGTTCTGTTAAATAAAATATTTCAGAAATGTAATAGACTATTAAATGAGCCATGACACGAGAAAATTGGTCTTCAGGGTTTCCGACCAGGTCTTACACAAATCGGTCTGTTGAGTCACAGGAAAAGGAAAGAAGCCAGAAAGTTTAAGTAGAAAAGGGATTGTACTAAATGTGTAGCGAAAACAAGGGCGCTAATCAGATGTACAGTTACTACTCAGCTGATCTGTGGCTTTGTTTTCACATTTGCAAAAATCCTGTTTTTCTCATGTGGCTCAAATTATAAATGTTACATTTTAAAAGAATAAATTCTACACACCCATATACTTGCTGTGTTTATATACAGTTTGTACATGTGACTCTGTGCCAGATATTTAACCCAAAATCATTTCCATTATGTTGACATACATGTACTTGTACATGTAGCTTAGCTCGATAGAAAGGTTGTAGTTCAAATCCTGCTTCTAAGACATAAGTACTAGGATGTGTTGTTGAACAACGTTTTTATTACCATCAAGTATCATAAAAAATGTGGCCTGTCTTGTAATAATGAAAAATGGTTGACTGTACTGTTCAGCCTGAATGCAAACAAAACTGAAACATGGCTTCTGTGAACACTGATGACGAATTTAAAATGGGAAGTAAAATAAATGGGAGTCCTGGTGGCGTATAGGCTCAATTTACAACTTTTTAAGAGATCTATAAGTGTCTTGGAACAGAAAAGCTATAGAATTGCAGACTGGTTATTTAATGATACATTTATTGATGCCTTGTTGTAAACTTCTGGTGCATATGATGCATATCCGTAATCTGGTCATGTAAACCAGTTAGAAAGTCCATTTTGCATACAGTTCAATGATGAGAGCCATACGGTTTTGTAAGTAAAGGTATCTTAATTATGTTTACAAAAGGAAATTTGATGCACAGATATGACCATTGACCAAAGTTGTTCATTTGGTTGAGCAACAAAACAAACAAACTAATGTACACACAAAAATCATGAATTCAAGCGTGCGGTATCCTGATAGATTGGTTGGTTGCCCATTAGGTGTGCCTATTTCATATTACAGAAGTAGCCTGAAATAAATTACATTTGTGCCTCAACGCAGGAAAACTTTCCTTTCGGAGTCTCTGTATTATCAATCTTCAAATGTGCTTGCCCAACTCCTTGCCAACTCCTAAATGGGGCTACAAGCTCCTGTGTTAGGCTGAAAATTCTGCTTAGTCCACAGATTACTTGAGCGAAAAGCAAAGGTTCTAGTGAGACTGCGGGAATGTGCAGGCTTACCTGAACCTTTGCTTTTCGCATAGGCTATTTGGGCTGTTTTCTCGCATTGAGGCTCATTAATGTTAAATATTAAGTCCCTCAGAAAGTTCATGTATAGTAGCATGACTACACTGTAACACAATCTTTTATTCTACTGGAGTGGCATTGAGCAGATGCAAAACTTTTTACAAGGTTATAAACCTTGGTTTAAATCAACTCAAAAATTTAAATCACACTGATTAGGTGCCTGGCATCAATCAATCAATAAAGGTGCTTTATTTTTGGAATTGAGAATGTTCTTAAGATTTATTCATAACCTCTGGACATTGAATTATGACAGTACAAACTTTCCAATTAGCATGAGGTCCTTTTTCTGCATCAAAACTACTTTCAAAATTACCTAGGTCATATTTTCTCTTAGAGGCAGACAACCCTATCTAGCCACAGTACCAGCCCCCGTCACACGGTATAGGGTAGTAAGTCCCTGACGGGCAGTAAGTACCTTCCCAAGACTGTCTACCAGTGTAGTTGACTGCCAGGAAGGAACAAGAGGATATATCCGCGGTTGATGAGGGGACAACCGTTTATGACTGGTAGGATCCACCGGTGCATCAGTACAGTTACCAGACGTTGCTGATCGGCCATCACCTGATGAATAGAAAACAATAACCTGCAATTGACATGGCTATGACTTACAAAGTATTTTTCTCTGGCATATAATGGTAATGGCTCTTTGTTCATAAACGTGATGTCAGCTCAATGTTGCTCTAAAGCTTTAACCAATGTAACCTTATATTGATACTGTTTTAACCCTAAACATATTTCTTTTATTATTTATTATTTTTGCACACTTTCAAGAATGCTGTTGTCTCAACATATCCAAGTAGTTGGGGAACCGAAATCGCGTATCCTGCAAAATGACAAAAAAATTGCACCCGACTTTGATATGGCTGAATTTTTGTATATAGGTAGCCTGAATAGTGCTTGATACGGAACCACTGTATAGAAATACAGTGCGAATTGCATTTCGATAAAACAGTACATTTTGTATGGAACGCCGTTGATGTGTCTATAATAATTATTTTTCATGCACACTCGCTATGTGAGAACTCGTATAATATTGTACACTAATTTGGAACCTTATACAATGCTCTTATCATCTAAGAACTTTGTGAGAACTAAAAATGCATTTTAAAGGTATGTGCAGCCGTTTGTCATCTAGACTTTAGTGAGCTATTATTTCAAGGTATTTTCACGTTTTAAACATTGTTTATAGCTCACATGAGCCGTCCGGCTCACACATTGAGCTTATAGAATAGGCAAATACCCAACATTCGATCACCCATCAGTTGTCCGTCCGTCGTCGTCCATCATTTTAGCTCACCTCAGCCGAAGGCTCATGGGGAGTTTATAGGATGGTACTCGAGCCGGCGTGCGTCTGTGCATCCGTCAACATTTACAAAGTTCTCTCCGAATCCACTTGACCAATCAAAGTCATATTTTATATGAAAACTAATAGTAGGCAATGATCAGGAAATAGACAAACAGAAAGAGATTCCAGCTCCAAAAAAAAAAACAAGACGGGGAAAAACAAAATTAACAATCAGGTACTCATACTAAGAAAACATATCGTAAGCCGAGTGAACAGCTTTTCTCCAAAAAGACGGCCACTCAGTTACCCAAACTTAGCTAAATTAATAATGAAAACATATGTAAGGTGCTAAAACACAAAATTTCAAACCCAAGACATAACACAATAAAAAGCACCACAGAAGTGTCGCCTTGGAACAATCAACTGGCAGGCTTAAACTAGTTTTTCAGGATCCTAAACTCACCCTCAGTTTCTGCAGTGATTCACAACTTTTAGTTAATT
Organism: Rugalucina vietnamica; assembly: GCA_964017185.1. Classification (NCBI taxonomy): domain Eukaryota; kingdom Metazoa; phylum Mollusca; class Bivalvia; order Lucinida; family Lucinidae; genus Rugalucina; species Rugalucina vietnamica. The sequence goes on from OZ024884.1 coordinate 36,889,783, forward strand.
GTTCGTTCCTCGTGGTAAAACCCTTACTCGTCAATGAACTCGTCAAATTTTATATGAAGCATCTATACGAAGGGGAACCATTTTGTATGGCCGCCATGTCCATATATGGTTAAAACCCCTTCAAACTCTTCTCCGGAACCGGTGAGCCGATTTCAAAGAAATTTGGCATGAAGCACCGATGACTAAAGTACTACAATGTATATGTTAATCATGACCTTGTGATGACCTTGACCTATTTTACGACAAGGTCAACATAGGTTGGAAAAGCATTGAAATGGTGGAAAACTGTTAAATGCATTTGAAGGGAAAATCTTGCAGGAAATGGGCAGTAAGACTGAATATCAATGATTCTGAACGTAAAATTTGACTCCAGGGGCTAATTTGCCCCCATCTCGGTACAATATACATGTACATGTACATGTATAATATCATGATATTCAAAGATCAAACAACTTCTTTTGTCCAGTGACCTTTCTCTCTAACTCTCAGGTGAACAGTCGTTGTCCTTGGGCTACTTGTGAAAGATCTTCTCCCTTGAAACTGCTTCGTCAATCAAAGACGAATTTATGTCGAGCATCCTAGGACAGGGAGAACCAGACATTGTATACAGTGTCCAGGTCACGCAACCGAGAAAAAAGGTACAAGTAGGCAAAGATCAGGAAAAGGCGCAATCAGAAAAAGATTCCCACTCCAAAACCCGAGGTGGGAAAAAACCAAACTAACAATCAGGTTCTTATACCATGAAACATATCGTAAGCCGAATGAGCAGCTATTTTCCCAATAGGTGGCCACTCAGTTACCTTAACTTAACTAAAAATATGAAAACATACATAAGGCGCCAACAGCACAAAAAATTTTAAACACCAAGACATAAAACAAAAAGAACCACTACAGAAGTATCGACTTGGAACGATCAGTAACCAAGACGTCATGTTAAGATAAACCTTTAAAATGTTCTTCAGAACCATATTATAAATTAAATCGACTGCAGTTGATAGGAATTATATGTGTATATAGAGAAAAAACAAAGCAAGATGTGTTCAATGTTTGTTTGAATTGATACTTTACGTCCCAGTCAACAGCTAAGGTCATGTTGGGACGTTCCAAAAGGGAGAATGTCATACATCCAACAAGTGTTTGAAATATAACCATCCAACTAAGCCACAAAAAGGCTTATACGTATGGATGATTTGACATGAACCACGTATCCTGGGCAGGCTCAGACCAGAGCGGTTAACCAGTAATCAGATGATCAGTCATTAGTATATATAAGCTTTACCTGGAGGCACAAGCAGCCCATTTTTTTCTTTAGGCCTCAATGGGCGGGGTCCCACTGACTTAACTTTTTCCTCTCAGTATATATAGAGACAAAAAACAAAGCAGGATGTTTTAGAGATTGATACAACTTACTGAATTGTTTTTATCTCCTTTCTGACTTTTCATATAAAGTAACGGCAAAACATAAAAAGTGTAATACACACACGATATTTTTCCACAACTTGACTCTCAATTAATGCCATAGGTTTGTTAAAAAAAGGAACGTGAGTATTTTATATAATGCTCACAAACACCATTTTGACGATGCACGGTGTTCAAACTCATCAAATTTGGAAGACACAAAAATTATGTCAAAAAGTGTCTTTTTGAACAATTTTGTGGCAAAACATCAAAGACCTATCAATCTGAATTCTGTTTGCTATAACTGACTTAAACATATTTAGAAATAGACATAAAATGCGCTTTCGAGCAATAAATGCATTTTAGATGGACTCAGAGGCAAATAATTGTAAAGGTAAAATTGCAAAATCGGGGCTCGCTCAATCAAATGTCTATAAAACGACAACCGCTGCATGCAAAGAACCATCCTTGATATGAATGTTGATACAGATGTTAGTCATTATATCTGCCGAATTTTAGCCGATTTACTTAATTCTGGTAGAAGTTATTTGATAGTTTATCAATCTTATTTTTCACAAGTACTTTATGGGCTACCGTAGAAAAATGCCTGCTGTGTTGTTATGCAAGTCGATCGTGATTTCTATACAGTGGTTTCAGATACTCCATATAATTACCTTTTCAACCATATACAATTTAGCCGTATTATTTTCGGGTGCAAGGGTTTGCCAAAATTTCTCCTTGGTTCCCCAACTAAAGAGCACACCTTCAATTTTGACCAATCAGATGCAAAGATTTCTGTATTTATTAAAGATCAATGAACTTATGTCACAAAATGAGTAACAGTACCTGATGACTACTGCTAAAGCTTCTCTCCCAGAATGCCACACACCATCTAACGCCAATAACAGAAGCAAGATTACCCCGTCTTCTTCCGTAGTTGGATAAGCCATTTTTGTCTGGAGACTTCAATTTACATGTAGCTCTATTAGTACATGTACCTTTGTTTTAATTAGGACTTCCCATACATTATCATTGTTTTCGATTATTTACTTGTCCACTTTCAGGAAATTGGTCATGACTCTAATCATAAGCCACATCTCGTCATATCTGTCAATACTGCTGCCTTGGCATCATAACAACCCATTCCTTTTGTCCAATTGTTTTGGTCCTCTTGTAATTGATTTCAGTACCAATGTTTAACGTTTTTGTTTTTTTTTATACATTCCACATTCAAGAAGTCTTGTGAAAAAGTCCTGCCTAGACATGGGCATATTTTGTCTTTTCCTGGTATCAACAGTAAATTAGATCACTTTGCCGTCACAAGTTCATGCATTCTAATCCTTTTAAACTCGGAACCCACTGAAGAAATTAAACCCTTTTGTAGTTACAGATTTCATGAGCCACACCAGAGAGGGAGCTTGTTATTTCGCCTGCTCCAACTGTTAGACAAGGATAGATGCTGGCTATGGATCTCTTCTTGGAGAGTCTGAAAATTATGAAGAAAAATTGTCAAATATTCAGTTCATCTGATATATAAATATTATAAAAAAAATAGGTTATTGATCATTGCTGAAATAGATTGATGAAAAATATAGCCAGAGGTCCATGGTCAAAAAAGCTCACTTGACTATATAGCTAGGCCTTTCTAATAAAATAGAAATAATTTAGCCTTTATGTTGAATCCCAGGTTAAAAAGATAACTCTTATGTCAGGTCTACAGCTCATCATTATTTCATGACACTTGGAAAAATTTAAAAATATTAGGTACTGAACAGATACTGAAATCTGATCTAAATTGCTGTGGCAGAAAGTTGATAAACATTCATAAATAAGCCTCTGAAAGAAAATACATGTAACCCTTTTATAAGCAAATGCAAAAGAGCAAAGGGTCCCATGATCTAAGGAATCTGCACAGTCTGATCAAAAGCTTTTGCTTTTTGCTCATGAATGCAATATGGATCAAGTAGATGCCTCAGACTTCAGATTTTATAAAATAACTTATAGTCCCACTAAGGGGCTAGGCATGCGTATTTTAAGACAGACATTCCGCCCCAAAAGCCAGACCCACAGAATGGTACCAAAAAAAGAAAAAGGCTGCAGGACAACACCTACGTGAAAACAAAAAGCGCAGGGAAAATGTTGTCTACACATGCAGCAAGTGTAAGAAACCCAGAGACCGAGAAAATCATCCTACACAGGTCCAAGGTAGATGGTACTGTCGAGAAACAGCCAAAGAGACACTAGAGGAGTTTCTGGCTTGAGAAAAACCAAAAGAGAAGAAAAGCCTAAAATAAAATATGAGACCTACCCAACAGAGGATGCACAATAAATACACAGGATAAGACAATAGAACTGAAAATAGACAAGTAAGGATCAACCAAATCTGAGGCACTGAGCAATAGGAGAGAAGATGATTAAAGGATCCACAGGGAAGAAGTGCAGGGGAAGAAGATAAGTGAGGATCTATAATAGATCCACATACATCCATCAGAACAATAGGATTCTTCCTGTTTGATACAGCATAGTCAAGGACAGCCTTACATGTGGCAGAATGTAGAGAGATTTCAACTTTGAATGTCTGCAAGGTACCAAGGTTTATGAGTCTGTATCCGCTGCCAGTATTGTCTACAAGCTTTCTCACAATTCTTTTATTCAACTGTCCTGTACACATAACAGGTAGATGGAAGGCATGGGTATATAGGTATCTATGAATTTATGTAGGTACATGTATTTAATTTTTGCAACATAGTATCTAGAAGTTCAAACTATAAATAACCACTTCCACCTTCACCGGGGTTTCAGAGTCAGATAAGCAGTCCAAAGCAAAACTTACAGGGTGACATTTTTATATAACACCCTAATAATATGCAAAATCTCGGAAATGGGTTCAATATGTGTTTTTTGAAAAAATGTGGTAATTTACTGTGAATGAAGAAAGATTTCGGTATTGTATCAACATGATTGTTTTTTTTTTTTTTTTTTTTGTTTTCTAATTTCAATTTATACATGTATATAAGTTTTGGATACATTTAATATATGTTATTTTTACGATAATCCTATAAATTTATAGATACCTTTTAACAGTCGAGAGACTAAGGTTTTCAATAATTACTTGCTGTATTTACAGGTAACCATTATTATATACCTGAGCCTGTTATACACAAGTACAGTTTTGAGACACTATCTATGTTGCCTCAGCAACGGGACTAGGTGAAAATATGCACTGATTGTGATTGACCATTTGTGCATGATTGGACAAGCAAATATTGATCCATGGGTCATGGGTGTCATTGAATTTTGTCAAGCATCAGGAGTTAGCAATATTTTGTGTGTGTCGAAACTAAGCCGATCAACCTCTAATCCTTACTTTTTCTCAGTAAGCTCACTAAGCGCCACAAGGTTAGGATATCAACAAAACCAGTTTATTCTTTGGCTTTAATAATACCAAATCAGCATAACTCAATCTATATTCAGACTATCTATAGGCACAACTGCAAGGGCAACAGAAATTTACAACAGCAACTGTAACTATATGTGAGATGTTAAATCAGCACACTTCGGCACTCAGTGTAGGTGGTCATCCCCTATGGGACGTTTTTTTTTTTGGTCTTAAGGGCTTTTGAATCCCGTGTTTTAGTCATTTATTGGTTTTCGGTGAAGTGTGTTACCACAAACCGGAAAGAACATGCGGTCGGAAAGAACAAAGGCGGAGGCCAACACACTTTTTCTGTTTTGCTGAAACGGCTGTTTCGGCTGGAAAAACAGGTATTGATGAAAACTATTATGTCCTTCATATGAAGCAATGTCTATTTGACTGTACCGCCAAGTAGCGGTTCCTGTCTTGCTAAAGTCTTTGAGATATTTGATGCGGAAGTGAAGCTGTTCACCCCACTCATTTTCCTTGTGCAAACAGGCATATTTTCACACAGCTATGTTCATTTTTTTATTGATCATCATGTGTGTCAGTCACATCTTTTATCATTTTGTTATGCAATGATATTTACCAGTTAATGTGTTGACATATAAGAAAGCCAGTGAGGGTTGTTTAGATTGCAACATTAAGGTGTATGCAGGTGCATTTGTAACCTGAATAAATCCATGCAGTCATTCTGAGGTACAGTTTATTTAGCCGTGACTGTCTGTGCATTTACGGAATCTAGTCTGTTGACGTTTGGTCAGTTAAATTTTTCTAGTCAGAATGAATCGTGTCAATCTGTCATTTTAATATTATGTCATATACATGTGTTTTTTTATTTGTTTGCCCCAACATCTTGTTGTAAACATTTTTCTACAGTCTTTGTTTTGTCCCGTAAAAGTACATTGCCAGGAAAGCATAGATTTGCCGCATAATTATGCATATTTTCTGTATGTTGTTAGGGCTCCGGAAACGTTGGTTTAACATTTACATTGGAGGTTGTGGCAGTGCAGTGACCGACCAAGTTTAGTAGGGGTAGGTTGCGTGTTATTGCATTTTTCTGATGGCGGTTTGATAATTGCAGTTGTTAATGACAAACTCTGTATTGTTAAATAACCATTATGGGATTAGCCACTGTGCACAGTTTATAAAGTTTGGTACCAGTGTATGGCAGTTCATGTTCTGTTATTAAATATTATTTTGAATGACATGTACGTTGAAAGCTAGCCATGTTATTGTACTTTGTGAGTTTAAGGTCATTGTTCTAAACACTGGCATATTTTGGCTGCTTCGAACATGTTCGGCCAGTTTTGACCATCTGATTGGAGAGAAAACAAGTGTTAGAATGTATTTTGCCAAAAGTTTGTCCGACTCTATTATGAATAGTTATTCTTTATTGCCAAACATCACAATTTTAATCATGCAAAGCACCAGTATGGCGTTACAAAGGATATGAAAAGTGACCAAAACAAGCATTTTCGATAAACTTACCACCATGAATAGCTTAGGTAATCCTTTTGCACGCGAATGGCAGATTTTTTCTGCACATCACATTCCGACTGCATTAAACAAGATATTTAACTATCCAAAAACACATTTATTTTGAGAAAATTAGTTATGGTTCATGTAGAGCAATGTACGCGGAAAATGTAGTATATAATTTTCCTTGTGTACATGTTTTAATATTACACAACAGTTTTGAGAAAGTCCTGAACACGGGGTGCAATATACTCTTCCTCAAAAGTCCTGTCACCCTATTAGTTTTCATTTATTGAATAAATGAAAATGCATTGTGTTCCATTTTTGTCTATTGAAATATACATGACAAAGTCCAGTATGCCAAATGTCCCTTTCATGCAGTTCACGTTTGTTGCGTATGTGCAGTTTAAACACATTTTTATAGTTACAAGGGTGCGAATGGGTGGGGATCGGGGGTGGAGGTCAGTCAATGTTAGTTGCATCCGTGAGTCTAGAGCATCCGTGGTGTGGTAAAGCTATCTGCTATGTAATAAGTGGTTGGGAAATCGCTCTAGGGCTTCTCCGGCATATTAATTCCAGATGAAATTTCAAATATGCCCTGTCTCAGTTTGAATTCGTTCGAATTGATGCTTTACATCCCAGTCAACAGCTAAGGTCATGTCAGGACGTTGCCTCCACTTTACGGGGCTCTTGCCCAAAATGAAGACGTCCCAGTCAACAGCTAAGGTCATGTTGGGATATTGCTTCCATTTTATGGGACTCTTGCCCAAAATGAAGATGTCATGAGTCTTTGACATCCAACATGTGCTTCAAATATAACCAGACAAAGCCAAAAGGGGTTATAATATATGAGCCTTGATGCGAGAAAACCGGTCTTCGCGGTTTCCTACCGGGTCCGACATAAACGGGTCTGTGCAGTCTCCGAAAATGGTCAAAAGCTTGAAATTTCGGATTTAGGAAGAAGAGAAATTTTACTATCCGAGTGGTGAAACCAAAGGCGCTGATCAGCTTCGCAGTTACTGCGTATCTGATCTGCGCCTTTGTTTTCGCATATGCAAAATTCCGGTTTTCTCACGATGCGGCTTATATTATAATGTGCGGATGGTTAGACTCGGAACCTCTTTTCCTGGGCAGGCTCAGACCCGAGCGGTTAACCAGTAATCAGATAGCCAGTCAGCATCGTACAGGCTTTCACTGGAGGCATAATCAGCCCATCTATTTCGTTCTGGGGCCCCAATGGGTAGGGGCCCCTGTTTCAGTATGACTTGCGATGTAAGTAGGGCATAAAACGCTGACACTACAACAAGAATATGATTCAGTGGTCTAAGTTTCAGATTTTTCTTAAATAGTTGCTATTCGTCTTACTGCTGATATATATTACAAAGTACGTGATTTGGGACTTCACTTCAATGCTACACTGCTAAACTGCTGACAGCCCCACAAGCGTTGGCTCCGCCCCGACATGACTAAAAAATTGTTGACTGGAATGTTAAGCCTCCATACAAACAACCAAATTAACTGCTGACAGCCTACGGATATTTTTCCCAAATCGTGCTTGCTCATTGTGTAATGGTTAGAGTGTCGTAGGTTAGATTCAGACCCGCATCATAAATAAGACCGTTTAAATGGTATCAGTGGCTACTTTGCTTGGCGCTCAGCATTATAAGGCAAGCACTGGATTCTCTTCTTTCAAAATATAGCATTACTTACATCTCGAAAATATATGAAAATGACTGAAAAAAAATAAAAAAGGTCTGATACTGATCACTGTCTGTATTCACTGGAGGATCATATGGAAGATTGTCAATTGTGCTAAATATGTTGTCCTCCTAAAATATAAAATTTATTTATTTATTTATTATTATTATTATTTTTATTACAACACTTAAGGTTACCCATACCAACAGCAAAGCAAAAAAAAAAATATATATATATCTGAAAAAAAAAAAATGACCACTGAAACTTGTCTATCTTGTACCCCCTTATAGGATAGTCCTTGGACAAAGTCGGTCAAGCAAAACATTGGTCAACCTGGTACAATATCGACATACATGTACATGTATACATAGCTCTGGGCCTATTGAACTGTTTCCAGAGTGGTATTGATCCAAGGGTTCTTCAGCCTTTCCGGTTAAAATTTAAAATGAGCTAGTTTATCCGCATGACCTTGGCTACAGTATTAAGTTGGACGTAAAACATTACCAAACAAGCCATTGAAGCAAAATTTAACTGTTTTGCCTAGACATGTTATTTGCAACCTTGGGTCTAATGCATATACACAATGTAAATACTGACTCATAGGATGGTTGTGTCAAGTCATTATTTTTTTCTCTCACTTTCTTATGTGTTTTGGCCGTAATGTATTTCACAACTATTACTTAGTCATTGCGAGACAAAGCCATCCCTTTCTGGGTTTGTGGAGCTTGAAGTTTTTTTTTTTTTTTTTTTTTTTTTTTTCTTTTTTCTTTTTTTTTTTTTTTAAATTTTGCATCCCTTTCAAGCTTCTTTACTCATATCGAGACAAATCAATCGGTAGGTATGGCGAAAACCGGAGTACCCGGGGAAAAACCACCTGACACACCCGCAAGCAGAACTATGCTTGTCCCACATGTGACTCATGCCCCGTGCGAGGTGCGAACCCACAGAGATGAGATGATCGAATGATCAATAGCACTGAAGTCAGCGACCTTAACCATTCGGCCACGGGGGCCGCCCGGAGCTTGAAGTGTCTTGCTCAGGGACACTACATGGCGGAGGCGGGTATCTGACCGAATCATGACCTCTCAGTTGTTAGTCCGGTTCTCTGTTAGCAAACCAGGCTCCCCACGTTTTGCTAGGAGAGCCGCTTTTTCTTTTGTGTTTCTTGGGTGAATAAATTTAGTAATTGTCATAAAATCAAATATTTCCATTACAGTCAAGTACTTGGTTTCGCAAAATGTTCTTGTCAACGATAAATCATTGCCATCAGAAGAATAGAATTTTAATTACTGCTAAACTATACCCGACAAGATGTAGACAAAGTCATATCCTTTACTTTGCAGGAAAGATTTTACTGACCAAATTTTTCGTTTCTTGAAGCCATTACCTCATAGAAGCGACTATTTCAAAAGAAATTGTACATTCTTGCTGATTTTTTAGCCCCGGCAATGTGTCACCCTACGTAAGTTTGAAGTATTGGGTTCTGGTCCAGCCTGTGTTTGCCATTAAATATAATGTGACAGTGTTTACAATTTTCTATATAATTTTATGAGATCCTTCATGTACGTAATGTACATGGTTGTTTCCATGCATAATCGATGTTTCTTTGCTCTCGGTATGTAACAATGTGACATCAGATGTCATAAAATTTGACATGCAAAAAGCTACTAAAGATAAAAGATTGGTGTGAGTAAAAGTCCCATAAAATGGAGGCAATGTCCCGACATGACCTTTGCTTTTGATTGGGACGTTAAGCATGAAGTCAAACAAAAACTTCCTTTGCCATGTTTGCCTTCTGTGTTTGTTGATGCATATATATGGTAATGTCTGTGTCATGGTATCCTAGGGTGTGTTTCAAACATTTTGTGACCACAAATAAATTCAAACATGTGCTTGGACATGCTTTAAGGTCAAAATGCGTTGCATTGTGACATCTGGATATTGTGTGTCGAGTCTCAAGGAATAGATAAACATAATACGGTATGTTGAGTGCAAATTTCAATTTAAAAACGCTACACACTTTGGCTCTAATTAGATGGAATCCGGGTGTATTTCCCAAAGCGAAGACAAAGATGTCCCATACAACATCCTTAATACTGATCTGTCATTTTCATTATGAGGGTCAACTAAAGAATTCACTGAAAAGTATGTATTATTAAAGTATAACTACAACTGCAGATGTATGAGCAGTATGGTGTTGGGTTTTACCCATGATGGAGTTGTTGCTGTGAAGTAGCAAATTGTTGGCCGCATATTCATGCTCCGTCAGGTAATGCCTTTCAGGATACTGTGATATGCACTTCGGCAATCTATTGTGAACTTGTACTTTTAATGTCTTTTGTGTTTTGTGTGTCTTCAGGTTTTTGTTAGTACTTCTCCAATAAACGAACATACGTCGAGAGAGTTTTCATGATATTGTCAACCCGAGACATTTCTCTCCTCACATTTTTGGCGCTGCGAGCAGGGTAAACAGATCATCCTAGAAATTGGTTGATTGGTGGAGGGACAGAAGACAAAACCCCTACTGGAATAGAAGACAATCCTACTGTGGATCCATTGTTCATTCTTTCAAATAATGAAATATTTGAACATTGAACATAAAACTTTATATGTTTGTGTAACATTGACCATAAAACTTTATACATGTTTGTGTTACTGAGTGTCAAAAATTGCTGACTCATAGTAGTATAGGGGTCACTTTAGCCCCATTTTACAGAGACTTGTCGATAAATCATATAACTGTAATTTTGTGTCTCATTTGACACTGTGGTCAGAAACTGAGTACTTTTGAAGAAGTATGGTGTCAGTTTGTTCAGAAATTGTTTGGTGAATATATGAATTGAAAAGAACTGTAACATATTATAGATTTATAATTGGCATGACATTGACTCAATCAGTTAGCATTGAAGTTGTTTACTCAGGGATATAAAAACTGATATGTAGTAAGGTGTATACTGAATAAGCAAGCTCCAAGATAGGTTCATTTTCCGTCTGGTTTCTGAATTTATTTAGTGAATAGCAGGTGGGGTATCACTTGCAGAGGGAAACAAAAAAGGTTTGACATGTTATACAGTATTGTATGAATTTATGTAAGTTTACCCTGAGCCAAACTCAGTAGTAAGCTGTGGTATAGACTATCTTTGGTGTCCGTCTATTGCCCCTTTTTCATTGATAGCTTTTGAATGCACACGTAAGCATGTCTGAAGAGGCATTGAAAGCAGAGCTTGACACAGTCAAGGCCAGGTTGGCTGATGCACAAACCAGAGCTGGATACTATCAAAATGAAAATGAGAAATTAATGGAAAACCTTGAAAAGTCTGAAGTGCAGAGGAAACTTTTAGTAGAGACTGATCACATTAGGAAGGAAATGATTGAGAAAAATGATGAAATGATGTCCAAATTTTTAAATATTAGTTCTAAGACATCAGAACAGACAAAGATACTAGTAAGTTCCAACAGGAAAATAGATAGGTTTAAAGATAAACCTGTACATGCCTCTGACCCTACCATTGAGGAGTGGATACGGGATGTTGAGTGTCAACTCTGTACTAGGAAACTTGAGGGTGAACCAGCAGTTTTGTTTGTCTTAGATCATCTGGCTGGGAAGGCCCGGCTGGAAATGCTGGGAAGGTTTGAAAATGCCAGCAAAACAAATGTTCAAGATATTTTTGAAGCATTAAGGAAAACCTTTGGGGATGGGGACACCAAACCTCAGTTGCTTCAGAAGTTCTTCTCTTACACCCAACAACCAAATGAAGATCTTGTTACTCTATCCCTTAAACTGTTAGAAATGTTTGACAGAATAGCAAAAGATGACTCAAATTTCAGTACGAGCAAGTCTGTTATTCTTAAGGATCGGCTGGCAGAGGCTGTCAGGGACGAGGGGCTTAAGAGGGAGCTAAGGAGACTAAATACTGAAAATTCAACTTTGAGTTTCTTTAAATTGAGGGACAGGGGGGATAAGTGGTTGGGGACAGCAGCATCTAATAAGCATCCGGTAGTGGAAGAAATGGGGGCAACTGGCAGATCTGGAAGGTTGGAACAACCAATGGATTTTCAAAAGCTCAAGAAAGAGATAGTTACTGAAGTTGTTGAAGCTCTCTCAAAGACAACCCTGAATACCAGACCTAGTGCGAGAACAGATGGTCATTCTGGATCTTACAGGGCTGGAGAAAAGAAGGAGCCTAACGCGTGCTGGGAGTGTGGCTCAGAGCAGCACTTTAAGAGGGATTGTGAAACATTTAAAGCTAGAAAGGCCAGGAAACAAGCAGTTAACCAGGAAAATGACATAGCAGTGTCCGAAAAGATGCTTGAGAAAGCCATCGGTGTCTGCCCTCATACAATGGTCACTCTGGAAGGTGTGTCATTTAAATGTTTAATTGACACCGGAGCTGAGATATCGACAATCACCGAGTCGTATTTTACCGAACACCTCAAAAGAGATTTGATGGATGTGTCAAGATACCTAAAAATCACGGCTGCCAATGGCTTACAGATTCCCTTTCTAGGGTACTTTGAAGCGGACATCAGTTTGTTTGGAAGGACATTTCCAAAAGCTGGATTCTTGGTGGTAAGAGATCCACATGACGAAAAAACATGAAATGCCTGGAGAAATTGGAAGCAATATTCTTCAGTTAGTAAATCATGATAGCTCCAATGGAGAGGAAGGCACTCTTGCAGATGGAACTTTGTTTGAACAGATAAAAGAGCTTTACAGCAATGAAATAAAGACGGAACATATGAAACCAGGATTTGTCAAAATAAAGAATCCTGTGGTTATTCCTGGAAGGTCAGTGAAACAAATTGAAGCCAAAGTACCCCCAGCCAAGTCCGGTGTGTGTTATAATGCACTAGTTGAAAGACACCAGGCAACATTGCAGAACTTGCCTCAAGGGGTGGCCCTGGGTAGATCTCTGGTCAAGGTGGATTCATCAGGGGTTGTGCCAATTCAAGTGGCAAATTTTGGAAGCAAAGATGTGGTCCTAAGAAATCTTAGAATAGGCTCAGTATCAGAGGTTGACATATTTTCTTCGGATATTCAGATTAGATGCCAGGCAGATGAAATTGTCGTGTCGTCTGAAAGTGGTGGAGAGGATGGTATCACTGGCCCATCAAAACTCAATTTTGATGTCGGGGATGGACTAAGCCAGGAACAGACACTTAAGCTAGAGAGATTACTTCAAAAACACCAGAGGGTCTTCAGCAAGGATGACTACGATGTCGGGACCGTGAATGCAGGGATTGAGCACACAATACCCACGCTGGATGAGCAACCGGTGAAGGTGCCATACCGGAGGATCCCACCTAACCAGTGGTCAGAAGTAAGGGATTACATACAAAAAGCCTTGGACAGGGAAGTTATTAGGCCCTCCTCAAGTCCATATGCTGCCCCAGTGGTGCTAGTGAGGAAACCATCAGGTGAACTAAGAATGTGTATAGACTACAGATAGTTAAACGCGAAGACTAAGAAGGACTCTTACCCTCTACCAAGGATAGAGGATGCACTGGAGTCGCTGAAAGGTGCCAAGTATTTTAGCAGCCTCGATTTAGCTCATGGTTATCATCAGGTTCCCATGGCTGAGAAAGATATAGAGAAAACTGCATTCAGGATTGGTACTGGTGGACTTTACGAGTTCATTAAGATGCCATTTGGGGTCTGTAATGGGCCCGCAACCTTCATGCGGATGATGGACCGCATATTTGGGGACGTAAACTTTCAGTGTGTCCTGATCTATTTGGACGACATTCTAGTACCAGCGAACTCGTTCGAACAATTGTTGGAGCGTCTTGACCTCGTGTTCAGTAGGCTAGAGAATTTCAACCTGAAGGTGAAGCCAGAGAAGTGTCATTTCTTCAAAGAAAAACTGCATTTTCTTGGACATGTGGTTAGCGAAGAAGGCATTGCCACCGACCCTGAAAAGACACGGGCAATCTGTGAATGGGAGCCTATTACCACGGAAACGAAGTTGAGATCCTTTTTAGGTCTTGCCAGCTACTACAGGCGTTATGTACAGAATTTTGCATCCATAGCTGCACCATTGCATGCCTTGCTTGGTGGTAGCGGAAGGAAGAAATGCAAGGCAAATGCGATATCAAAGTGGCCGGAGTGTTGGACCACTGAGTGTGAAACAGCATTTACTGAACTCAAAAGAAGGCTAACAAGTGCATCCGTGTTGGGGTACCCGGACTTCACCAGACCTTTCATTTTGGAAATTGATGCCAGTTTCTCTGGATTGGGAGCTGTACTATCGCAAGAACAGGAGTCAGGCCGTGTAGTACTTAGTTACGCAAGTCGTGGGCTCCGCCCTCATGAAAGGAACATGACAAATTACAGTAGTACAAAGTTGGAGCTCCTAGCCCTGAGATGGGCAGTGACCATCAAGTTCCGAGATCTTCTGATTGGATCAAAGTTTATTGTCTTCACGGATAATAACCCTTTAAGCTATGTCCAGACAACAACCAAGGTTGGCTCCACAGAGATGAGATGGATTGCCGAGTTGGCAGTTTTCGACTTTGAAATCAAGTACCGTTCAGGAAAGTCTAATAGAAATGCAGATGCATTGAGTCGGAACACAGATCATGGCATTGAGCCCGAGAATTTCAGAATTAATGTCACAGAGGAGGAAGTAAGTACAAAAATAGATGTCAGAGTTGGAACAGTTATACCAGATGAACTCAGAACAGTGTTTTGTGAGAATATGGACTCTGAAGTGAATGCTCGTTCTGAAGCGACAGAACAAGCATTGGGTGCCCTACCATCAATCTCATGCCAGGAGATGATTCAGTTACAGCAGGTGGATCCTGTGATTTCAAGAATCATTTCTCTGAGACAAGCTGGAAAACCTTCAAGAAGACAGATAGTGAAAGAATGCAAGAAAGTTAGGAAGCTCATTCGCGACTGGGATAGACTTATTGAAGAGGATGGGGTGTTGCGACGTACAATACAGGTTGACGGTCAAAGGATGAAACAGCTGCTCCTTCCGGAGTGCTTGCAGGATCAAGTTCTTGAGATGACACATGATCAGTTGGGACATTGTTCTGCTGGAAAGACTCTTAGTCTGGTTAGGGCTCGTTGCTTTTGGCCGGGAATGGCAGACGACATTGATCAGTTCTGCAAGAATTGTAAGCGATGTAATGTTTCCAAAGCAGGAAAGAAGTTACATACCACTATGGGGACTTTGCTAGCAAATGAACCTCTGGAAGTACTTGCCATTGATTTCACTGTGCTTGAGCCAGCATGTGGTTATGAAAATGTTTTGGTGATGACTGACGTTTTTACTAAGTTCACTCAAGCAGTGCCAACCAGAAACCAGCTTGCAAAAACAGTCGCCAAGGTTCTAGTGAAAGACTGGTTTGTGAGATACGGTGTTCCCAAGCGTATCCACTCTGATCAGGGGAGGAATTTTGAGTCTGATCTCGTGAAAGAATTGTGTTCAATCTACGGCATTTCCAAGAGTCGAACAACACCTTACCATCCACAGGGAAATGGGCAATGTGAACGTTTTAATAGGACGTTACATGATCGCTTGAGAACATTGACCCCTGCACAAAAACGCAAGTGGCCGGAGTACTTGGCAGAATTAGTTTTTGCCTACAATTCCACAGAGCACTCTTCAACAGGATATACGCCATACATGCTGTTCTTTGGAAGAAATCCCAGGTTGCCTATTGACTTATTTCTTGGAGAACAGGCTGATCAAGGAGCTGAAGTCACCATGGATGAGTGGGTAGCAGATCATTACAAGAGGTTGAAGGAGACATTTGAAAAAGCCTCTCAAAATATGCAGGAAGCAAGTGATGCCAGGAGGAAAAGAAATGACAGAAAAGCAACTGATACATCTATTCCCATTGGACACAAAGTGTATGTCAAGGACCATACAGTCAGAGGAAGAAATAAAATACAGGATCATTATTGTCCGGAGGAATATGTTGTAGTTGACAGACCTGACAAACATGGAAATGTGTATACAGTGCAGTATACAACACCCGATGGAGATATATGGGAGAAAACTCTTTTCAGGACAGAACTGAAATACCCTATTGCTAGCACAGCCGAGGAGGAGGTGCCTAATGAAAGAGAGGAAGACAGTTCCGAAGAGTCTGACATGGACATCGAAGTAGAAACACAGATTGTAAATATTGATGATACAATGCAGCTCCAACCTCATGCCTTCCACGTGCCTGTTTCTGATCTAGATGCTACTGCTGTAAAAGAAATTGAGGGCAGGGGTTTAGATCTAGCTCAGGGGCCTCGGGTTGGGGAATCTGAAAATTTAAGGGATAATGAGGAACACCAGGGGTTGAGTGAGGGAGGGGATGAAAGGGGTGAAATTCTCGAAGCAGAATTGGGAAATTGTAAAGCCCCAGGGTTAGGAGGGGAGGTCAGTCAGGAAGAAACCACTGAAGCACCTGAGGTGTCAAATGTACAAACTGTTTCTGATGTTATTGAGAATAATCTGGAAGATAGTGGTGTGGTAGAACCTCGCCGGTCAACAAGGCAAACTGCTGGCAAACACTCAAACATACATAGACTTCCTAGGTCTGTTAATATGCACGAAGCCTCAAGTCAGTCATCAATTTCAGAGCAATCTTTGGCAGATCTAAGTCAGGCCCACAAGATGCTTGTGGAACTTTTTGCCAGAAGACATTAGTTTGTGTTGTCATAGCAATTTGATGTTGTAGTTTTTGCTGTACATTTTTCATACATTGCTATAGTTTTGTTCCATTTATACTTGAAATTGTTAACATGGATAAATTGTTAGTCTAAAATTGTGTGTCAGAAAACTGTTTTTCAAAAATTTTCATTTTTATTTGTTTTCGCTGTGGGGCCAGCGAAAGGAAATTGGGGAGTTTGTGAGATGTTAAATCAGCACACTTCGGCACTCAGTGTAGGTGGCCATCCCCTATGGGACGTTTTTTTGGTCTTAAGGGCTTTTGAATCCCGTGTTTTAGTCATTTATTGGTTTTCGGTGAAGTGTGTTACCACAAACCGGAAAGAACATGCGGTCGGAAAGAACAAAGGCGGAGGCCAACACACTTTTTCTGTTTTGCTGAAACGGCTGTTTCGGCTGGAAAAACAGGTATTGATGAAAACTATTATGTCCTACATATGAAGCAATGTCTATTTGACTGTACCGCCAAGTAGCGGTTCCTGTCTTGCTAAAGTCTTTGAGATATTTGATGCGGAAGTGAAGCTGTTCACCCCACTCATTTTCCTTGTGCAAACAGGCATATTTTAACACAGCTATGTTCATTTTTTTATTGATCATCATGTGTGTCAGTCACATCTTTTATCATTTTGTTATGCAATGATATTTACCAGTTAATGTGTTGACATATAAGAAAGCCAGTGAGGGTTGTTTAGATTGCAACATTAAGGTGTATGCAGGTGCATTTGTAACCTGAATAAATTCATGCAGTCATTCTGAGGTACAGTTTATTTAGCCGTGACTGTCTGTGCATTTACGGAATCTAGTCTGTTGACGTTTGGTCAGTTAAATTTTTCTAGTCAGAATGAATCGTGTCAATCTGTCATTTTAATATTATGTCATATACATGTGTTTTTTTATTTGTTTGCCCCAACATCTTGTTGTAAACATTTTTCTACAGTCTTTGTTTTGTCCCGTAAAAGTACATTGCCAGGAAAGCATAGATTTGCCGCATAATTATGCATATTTTCTGTATGTTGTTAGGGCTCCGGAAACGTTGGTTTAACGTTTACATTGGAGGTTGTGGCAGTGCAGTGACCGACCAAGTTTAGTAGGGGTAGGTTGCGTGTTATTGCATTTTTCTGATGGCGGTTTGATAATTGCAGTTGTTAATGACAAACTCTGTATTGTTAAATAACCATTATGGGATTAGCCACTGTGCACAGTTTATAAAGTTTGGTACCAGTGTATGGCAATTCATGTTCTGTTATTAAATATTATTTTGAATGGCATGTACATTGAAAACTAGCCATGTTATTGTACTTTGTGAGTTTAATACTGATCTGTCATTTTCATTATGAGGGTCAACTAAAGAATTCACTGAAAAGTATGTATTATTAAAGTATAACTACAACTGCAGATGTATGAGCAGTATGGTGTTGGGTTTTACCCATGATGGAGTTGTTGCTGTGAAGTAGCAAATTGTTGGCCGCATATTCATGCTCCGTCAGGTAATGCCTTTCAGGATACTGTGATATGCACTTCGGCAATCTATTGTGAACTTTTAATGTCTTTTGTGTTTTGTGTATCTTCAGGTTTTTGTTTGTACTTCTCCAATAAACGAACATACGTCGAGAGAGTTTTCATGATATTGTCAACCCGAGACATTTCTCTCCTCACATATAGAAGATTCCGAGTCAACTCCAATAGAAGCAGTTAAATTACTGGCGAAGGTTTATGGGAATACACGTCTATGGTCAAACTTCTCTCTACTTTCGTGTGAGGGAGAAGTCAAATGTATAGAATATATAGGTGAACATGAAATTTGCCCAAAACTTCTCCCTGTTTTCCTTCATTACGAAAACTTGCCAACGTAATATACAGAGATTTGTTTTAGCTTTAAAAATTGAAAAGTTTTCGTAGAGAATGTTTGATTTTTTTCTTATATTTGCTCAAAACATAAGTTGTGGGTACAGATTAGACGTTAGAACCGCCTCGCCGAGTACCAACAACCTATGTTTTGGAGCAAAACTAAGAAAAATAGGTATACCCCTGCATACCCCAGTTTTGCTATATCAAAGTGGGGTATAAGGTGGTAAATATAATACGAGGATGATCCAATAATGATTGAGACTTTTCTCTTATTTTATAAACCCTATTGACTGGCTCAAGTTTACTACTTTCGTTTACAAGATACACATCTGCTCTCTCTTCGGAGCACGTTTTATCAAATTTGGTAGATAACTTTGGTTGCTATGGTTATTTAAGAATTGCTCGTGCAGCACCTATGGCCACCATTTGCCCTTTGAACAAACATAGACTATAGATATCTCGCTATGTCACAAAAGGACAAGGTTCACGAATGGCCAAAATCGGCCCTGTATCAGAAATTAATGAAATTTAGACACAAGATAGACGTAGGTCTCCTGAGATCGAAAATGTATTTTTGAAACATGTGACGTAATTATAAAGCATTTCTGACGTCATTAACCTACCCTACCCCACGCGACGCGGGTAGTGAATTTATAACGTTAATGACGTTACACAATTGTCGTAGCAGCGTTATGTATGCAACATATTCTGCTCGCACTCACTGACCACCAGTTGGAAATGGATATCATTGCTACCGTGACACTGTTAGTCAATGATTTACACAGGTGCAACCCCCTAACTTCATTCATCAGCGATGAACGTAGGACAAGAAATGAACGTATGACATTGTTAATATCTCCAGTAGCCCGATATCTACAGTGCGCTAATCTAAAGTGGCAGTCATTAGATATGAACCATGATAATTACAGTTTTCCAAAATATGAGATCGATGAGAAATAAATAATCTAGAGACCCATATCGGTCACTCCGAAAAGTTAACAGGAACGTCATGGGAGAAACGCAGAGTTTGTTGCACTTGCACAAATACCGGGTCGTGACATCAGTCTGCCAATTAAGAAAAAGAACATTATTTTGCTCTCTCGGTCCATTATCATGCTTAAAACAAGACATGCATGCATATGCTTTTGGACGCGCCAATACGCCAACTACGTAACGAGATATTACAGATGCACGTTTCCGTCACGCATGGCGAAAGGGCAATGAATAAAATGTGTAAATTCTTAATTTTTTTACTTGTAAATGTAATTTATTGCATTAATAGACCAGTTTCACACAATATCAACAGGCGTTTATTAATTAAGACGAAAGCCGTAAAGTAAATTGGCAATTCGCGAGTGCGCGCTGTTAATACACGATTCGCGCCGCATCGTGAGAATACCGGATTTTTGCCTATGCGAAAACAAAGGCACAGATCAGCTTCGCAGTGACCGCGAAGCTGATCAGCGCATTTGTTTTTGCTACATGGATAAAATTTCTCTCAGTCTTCTTAAATCCGAAATTTCAAGTTTGTAGCCTGTTTTAGTGACTGTTCAGATTGGATTGTGTAGGACCTGGTCAGAAACCCCAAAGACCGGTTTTCTCGCGTCGCGGCTCATTTTATTTATGCTTATTCTATTTTACGCGTTACCGGGCGGCATCGGCATGCGGCATCGGCATGCAAAACACGTGCTAAAAATGAATAACTGAAATAAAGTTTTGACACGCATAAACATGTGACGAGGCTTTAATGCACCTGTGATTTATATCCACACCCCCTGGGGCCGGGCCGTAGCGGGGTGTTTAACTTTTCAGTTTTTACAGCTCCGCTAAAAACCCGGCAATGCGGGGTCAGATTTGTGGTAAAGTCCCTGCTAAAAGTTGCGGCTCCCCAGAGCCGACTGACAACAATATATGGATCAAACATGGTTTTCCATTCATTAACATTCGCTAGGTCCCGAGGGTGTGTTGAAAACCGAGGGCGTAGCCCGATGTTTTCAACACTCGCCGAAGGACCTTGCGAATGTTAGTGAATGACAAAATCATTTTTGATCGCTATTATTGCATAAATTCTGCATAAACGAGAGAAATAATGGTGCACTATATTTAACAGCCTCATCACATTTTCATACACGTAAAAGCTTTCATTTTTATGCTCATTACGGGCCGTCCTTAGTTTCTCATTATTAGCACGTGCTATGCGTGGCGCCCGGCAACGAGCATAAGTAAAAGCCGTGTATTAACAGCACGTGCGCACGTGAATTTCAATATAAATAAATGGCTTTTTCTTCATTAATAAATGGTTGTTGATATCGTGTGACACGGGTATTTAAACAATAATGCGGAATAACATATTTTTGCGGGATATTAAAAGCCCGGCACATCCTCGGTACTGCCGTGACTCATCAGTATTCCGGTACTTTAGCCCCTCTGTGTCCCCGCTCCAGGCCCTAGAGGGACGGGGATACAAATGATTGGTGCATCATACTAACATCGATCAAACATTTTAAAACAGTCGCAAGTTGCATGAATTACCACGATCCCATTGTCTTAAGGTTCCTTATTACTATAATAATAGTGTTTTCTGCTCATAAATATTTCATAGATTTTTTTAAAAAAATGTGGCATGTTACATACCAGAATAATCCCTAAACCTTAAACTTTCTTATGAATGATAATGTTTTCCAAAGGGAAGCCATTGTAATAGAAGTTTTTAGTGAAATTACCTATTTTTCTAATAAATTTCCATAAATAATCCTTTAAAATAAATTTTTGATTTTAATTGATAGAAACCTTTGTGAAGGTCTAAATAATGTTCTCCAACTAATTTGCAAGCTGAAAAATTAGCTTAGAAACGATTTGCATGAATAGCAGGTGCAACATCTTTATCAGATTTATTACTTTAAATAATATTGTCCGTCACTTATGCAAATACCTGTACCTTAAATATACCATGCCAAATAAATTAAGCAACTTTTACTTTGAACAGTGTCTTCATACGTTTTAGACATTAGGGAAGTTCTTCTGACAATATCTTTTATATATCTAATAAGGGTAAAAACAATTGTTGTGTGGTGTTGAAGTAACGTTGGATTTAAAGTCCTCTGAGACATGTCTCAAATAAAACATAGATAAAATTATTTTGTACAGTATATTTATATGCATTATAGTATGTACACGCTGTGTATACCTGTTAAAATAGGACAGGTAGTCTGTTCATTCAGGTAGAACATACATATACAGTATATTTCCATAGCCTTTTTACATAACAAATAAGCCCATTAATTTGACCTTGATTAGTCTCAAAAAACGGGCTTTTTGTCTGCAGATATTTCGGTAAGAATTGTTTCAAACAGAACAAAAATGATAGCAGTTGATAGATTTTTCTACTTACTAACTACCGTGCCAACACTCATCCCACAATATTTCTTATTTAAGCGTAAAACAATGCAAGAAAAATAAAAGCAGTTTTCAAACTAACAGTGCATTTCACTACCAACATGCACGAAAATGCAAATACAAATTCTGGTTATATTACTAGGATAACGTTTGTCATTCATAGCCCTTTCAGGAGATGTAATATCATGAATGATCTGTATCCCAGGACTGAGAACAACATGTTCAAAGTTTAGGGGGGGTTAGGGACTTTGTAAATATATCAATCCACGTTAAGGCGACATGCTAGTGCATTAAGCGCGTTCACATGTCGGCGTCAGTATCTGCTTAACGGGGAATATATGTCACGATAATTATCGGTTTCCACACACCCGTGTCAATTTTTTTCAAGAACGAAATAATGATTCTCAACATGTTTGACCGAAACGAGAAAGTATAATTTTTATATTAAACATAAAAAGTGCATTCGAGAAGATTTTTGTTTTTCATTTTAAAGACCTTTTAAAATGTATTTTTATCTTTGATAGGCGAAACTCCTTTGATATAAGAAGATCTTATCTGATTTGATTGATAAAGAAAACGTCCCCATTATAATATTCAAAACAATAAGGGAAAATGATTATTATTTGCTACATTATTTTCAAGGGAAGCAACTCCAATACAGGTAGCGCACAGTGTCTATATCATGTTTTGTTAGGTCTCGGTCAACAGCTATGATCATGTCGGGACGTTGCCTCATTTTTATGGGACTTGCAGCCCACCCAAAATTACGGATGTCATGACAACCAAAAAAGGCTTTAAATATAACCACCTAACCAAGCCAATTCTTCACGCCCAAATGCCGGGGCGGGTGACCGGGGTCCCATATTGCCACCCGACTACCCTTTATTTATTGCGTAAAACGTTGTTAAGTACTAGATCTACATTTCGTAGACTAAGTATTATCGCGATTAAAGAAGAAGAAACTGCAAATTATCTTTTTCCTTTAAAATGGTTTGTATTGTTGTTTGATGCCCAGGACATGCATACGGACAATCAACGACGAGTTAAATGGTTTACACGCGGTCATGACCTCAGACCTCTTGCGACACCGCGCAGTCAAATGGGGTAACATAAGAAATGTCACGAAGAACTCTTTTTTTATATCAATAGATCAAGAAGCTACATGTTTCTGTACATGTGATTATTTGCAGTTCTGTGTACGCTTTCTAGTTCGAATGCCGTCACGGGCCACTTGAATGGCAATCTACATGTACGCCTGTTTAAGGTCGTGACAAACCCGTTTGAATCAACCAACATTTTAAGCAATCTACGTTTAACAGAGCCATGGAAAGGGTAAACATTGGATCATTTACATTTCAGTTCAAAGGATCGCCAGAACGATAGCAACATTTTCTTTCTTTCTTTCTTTCTTTCTTTCTTTCTTTCTTTCTTTGTTCTGTTTTCGTGGTTTAGCGTTCCAACAGCTTTGGTCATTTCGAGATGTTGCCCACATTTTATAGGACATTTACCCATGACATCCAAAAAGTGTTCAAATATAACCGCCCAATTAGGCCCATATGGTTTGTATGTATGGGTGGTTTTGACTTGAACCACTTTTCCTGGGTAGGCTCAGACCTGAGCGTTTAACCAGTAATGTGTAATCAGATGGTCAGTCAAAAGCGTAGAAGCTTTGTCTGGAGGCACAAGCAGTCCATCTATTTCTTTACGTGCCAGTGGACGGGGCCCATATCTTCACCCGACTTTGTTTATCTATTGTCTGTACTGGAATCATATCTGGACGACCCATATTCTCTCTCTGGCACTTGAAGCCTTAGTTAGGTAATAACAGTCTCAGATAGCTACAATATGTTTCCGTGTAAACTGTCAACTCTGGAGAAGCTTCCTGTGATATATGGTTGGTATCGGGTTGGTTTGTATACCCAGTACACTAATGAGTTGAGTACAAGCGACCGTTTTAGCTTGGAAGGAATGTATACAAGACCATCGCGTCGGAACTTTTAAGCCTTGGGAAAGAAGGCTATTGTTGTCCATTTTGCCGAATTATCAAAGTGGAAGGCCGTGAGTAGACTTACACACAGACAGAGAAAGAAGCCTCCGTGACATAGTGTTTTAAGCTAATCGCCAAGTGCACAGCTGACATCGTGAGTTCGATTCCGAACTTACCGGGATGAGACTTTAAACCGGGGTCCCGTCTCTATATGACCATGGCCATTGAGTGGAATGTAAAACACTACAATACCAATACAATCAACCAATAGACAGAGATGTAGAAGTACGAATATACAGACGATACTGCATATTAAAGCCTGTACCATCTAGTGCTTTTAAAATTGCAAGGAATGGAAGATAAACCGTTATGATTTCGGTTGCTAGGCTTACTCGGGCGATATTTTGGTGAAAATGCGCAGATGCCCTGGCTCAACACAGGCTTTGTTTTAACGCATTTGTGATGCAGTTAATAAATTATTCCCTGCTACGTTGTGGCTCAAATAAGGTTAAGACGATCACGCCTTGTCAAGTTTTGTCATTTGGAAAAAAAAACAAAAAAAAAACTAGATCTTGCCATATGCGAAAAGCAAAGGGAAACTACTCAGATGGCAAAATCATTACCGATCTTTTTTGTGAAAGTTTAAACATCTCAGCAATTTTACGTTAAATAATACAACTTTCAACATTGTTTTTACTCTTTCAAAACTAAAAATACACATAAAATTGAGGCGGAGCTGAGTGTAGCACGTTATTCGTGTTAAAAAGCGAACTACATGTAGAAGTGTAACGAACAGCCGAGCCAAGCCACAGAAACCCCGTCGGTGGAAAAGCATGCTCATCCACCAAGGGTGGTTTACTGCGCTATTTACCTAACACTTACTCTAATCACAAAGTTTCGAGTTTCTAATTTGCATATTACTACCCGCTAATATGCCGCTAATACGTTGCACCAACGTATTCTACAAGGGAGACTATCCCGTTACATTACTTCCCCCTCCGAGAAGACTCGCCCCGAGTCTTGGCCTGGGGACTACATGGGTAAGGCAACTCCGTTCTGGCAGTTGTCATCATCCCACCGCTACCACCAAATGTAGCGAACGACCGAGCCAAGCCACAGAAAACCCCGTCGGTGGAAAAGCATGCTCATCCACCAAGGATGGTTTACTGCGCTATATACCTAACACTTACTCTAATCACAAAGTTTCGAGTTTCTAATTTGCATATTACTACCCGCTAATATGCCGCTAATACGTTGCACCAACGTATTCTACAAGGGAGACTATCCCGTTACATTACTTCCCCCTCCGAGAAGACTCGCCCCGAGTCTTGGCCTGGGGACTACATGGGTAAGGCAACTCCGTTCTGGCAGTTGTCATCATCCCACCGCTACCACCAAATGTAGCGAACGACCGAGCCAAGCCACAGAAAACCCCGTCGGTGGAAAAGCATGCTCATCCACCAAGGATGGTTTACTGCGCTATATACCTAACACTTACTCTAATCACAAAGTTTCGAGTTTCTAATTTGCATATTACTACCCGCTAATATGCCGCTAATACGTTGCACCAACGTATTCTACAAGGGAGACTATCCCGTTACAGAAGTAAAGACTTCTTGCCTACTCTTTACAATGCAACGACATTTCCGTCAGTGACATGAATTAAGAACGTGACCTGCAGCGATAAAGATTATGATGAAGACCATCCTGCCGTAGCATGATTTTTTTCTTTAACTAAGCACATCTCTGTTGACAATGCGCATTTACGGAAGAAGCCAGCATACACAATAAACTCCGTAATGTAAGATTTCTAAAATACCACATGTAGATAACATAATTTCGTGAGTGTTAAGACGGAACTGCGTGTGTTTGGGAATGCAGGTAAGTCACAATAATATAGGGCTTCAAAATGTTTCCAACAGGAGCACCTGTAAAATTGGTTTCATAATTTTAGCTATTTGAAGTCAGTTTCTGTTTGTTTTTCGCTCAGCGAGCACTTGCACACAACAAATCTTATTTAAGCACAATCAATTATCGGTTCCGCAAGGTGCGCTTAATTGAATGACGTCATACTACGTGCCCCGATTCGATGACGTCGTCGTTCAATGGCGCGCTCATCCTTGGTTGTTTTGGAAGACAAAAAGAGAAGAAAAGTTTATTTTTAACAATGGTCACAGGCAATAACAACAACGAGACCTGAACAAACCTAAAACATATTGCAATACTCTTGTACTCTCAAAGTTTCATCGTTGTTAAAGGCTGTGGCCACAGTCAAATCTGAGAGTGAAAAGGCAAAATCGGGCCAAAAACACGAAAAACCGGCGACCTACCCATGTTTAACACACTGTAGTGCCGACCCGGGCCAATATAATCGGAAAAAAAAGTTCAGACCCTGAGAGATGAAATGTTACTTGTGCTATTGAATACGTTTTCCACTCAATACAACGAGTTTGATTTTTCCGCAATTTACAGGGCCGATTCAGCTGGTTCGTGAATTTTGTCCTTTAAAAACGGTTTCTTAACATAATTGAGTATTGCCTGTGTTAACAATCATCTCTGAAATATTTTGCTTCGGTCAAATCGAGTCTTGCGCTCGTGATCGAGAGGTGG
This sequence comes from Rugalucina vietnamica, assembly GCA_964017185.1. Classification (NCBI taxonomy): domain Eukaryota; kingdom Metazoa; phylum Mollusca; class Bivalvia; order Lucinida; family Lucinidae; genus Rugalucina; species Rugalucina vietnamica. Next base: position 36,916,286 of record OZ024884.1, read on the forward strand.
TTGCCTAGCAACCATTTTACTACATGAATTATGGATAATAGCATTTTCCAAATTCTATAGTTGCTAGGCAACATAAAAAGAAAAGGTCAAGTGTCACTTTTGTAATTCATTTGCATTATTTACCATGTAATTGATCATTTTAAGATCAAAAACAATTTATTTTGTCATGTATACTCAGGATATAAGATATTTCTCACCCCTACCCCCAAAATCATTGAATTTTTTCGCTAACAAACCCCATCTTTTCTCGCAAAAACACTCAGCCTACTTGAATTATCAGCTGTATGTAAGTGATATTTGCAGAGCATAAAGCTAGTAATGATAACTATAAATAACAATATTCCATGATAGGAATTTTTATCACCGGTTGCCATGGCAACCCATTTTATGTGCATAATTGCTACGTGGCCAAGGGCCTTTGACTCGTATTCTCCCGTTGCTAAGCAACAAAAGGTAGTTGTCTATATTTGACTTTTAACCAGTGTCTCTTGTGCGCGTTATATTGAGCAATGTTAACAATATATTAACAGTAAGCCAAGTTTATTTACATAGGAATAATTCAAAAAGTCTCATTCATTATTGGATCATCCTCGTACAAGCATGTTTTCCTGATGTTGGAGAGAGAAGAAATTTCTCCAAATTTTGAGGGTAGCTTGGATCCCGATGATTGTTACTGTTCCCTAAAACAAAAAAGTATTTATCAATAGAAAAATTAGTCTCTCAAGTGATTTAATATATAATTCATGCTTTACCAGCTACCTGTGTAAGGGGATCTATACAACTTTTAGTAGAAGAATCTTTTAGCTCCTCTTTTTTTTCAAACTCCGGCTCTTTCCCTTTCTGCCATTTCTGGATTGTACCTGTATTGTTTTCCTTTTTATTACATTTAAACAGATATGATTTCTTTCCGCGACCTTGTGACTTTGTCTTCTTAGCATGTCTACCACCGGCAATATCAAATCGTCCAGTAGGTCTATATGAACGTTTATAACCCATATTTTTTTTTAAACGTTTACAAAGTCTTTTCCCCCTAATTTGCTAAATTCTAAATTTAGCCACCCACCCCACACCTGAGATGATGATAGCGTAATGGTTAGAGCGTTCGCTTCGGAAGCGGGAGGCGCGGGTTCAAATCCGGGCCGCGTCATACCAAAGACGTTAAAAATGGTACCAGTGGCTACCTTGCTTGGCGCTCAGCATTAATAAGGCAAGCACTGGCTTCTCTCCTTTCAAAAAGATAACTTCAATGATGGGAGCTCCATGTAATACTCTGTTTATGAGGTGTTTGGAGTACTTGGCAGATTCAGATTCATATGATCAGAAATTGATCGACTCAGTATGTGAAGACAGACAGACAGACAAAGTTTGTTTGTTGAACTGATGAGACTGTTTTGTTCAAACCTTATTTACAATAGTAATTCACTCATTCATTCACAAAAAGATGGCTATTCAATTTTTTTTTTTCAAAATCTCGATGGGTTTGCGACCATGTGTTGACCCTCTTATGTCCTCATAGAAAACAAATTTAAAAACAAACAGAAACTCACAGGTGGTTTGAAACATCAAAATACGATACATAAATGAAATGATCGCAATGAAAAAATGTTGCAGTTCGCACCACCACCCATGTCTTTTACCTGCTAGTCCAAATTCTGCTACCTTTTATGCCTCCTGCATCTGTAACAGCAGATTTCACCAGATTTTTGGGAATTGTTTGGCCGAAGAACGCCGAATAAATATTATCCGGATAAACATACGATTTTAAGTAGTTCCCATGTGGTTATGACAAACCATCATAATTTAAGGCAGAAACACAACACAAAGTAAACTTTCAATGATTGCATGTGTGCAGTATCATAAATATGCTCGGTAATCCTCTAAATATACACATATATGCTTTGGTTTAGCGACATGCCATTACGGCGCATTGATATTAGAAGAACTAGATTTTTGGTGTATGACGTATTCGTGTATTCCTGTAAAATCGATCAAATTTTGCGTTGCTATTAATAGACTGATGAACATCTGAGCCGTTTCATTTGCTTCATTATTGAACATTCTATGTGTTTCAAGAGAACTGTAATTCAACAATTGTTGCTAACTGCGTTTACCTAGTGGTCAAAATAGGGTGATGAACTTTTCAACCTTTTGTCATTCTGACCTCGATTAGTCTCAAAAACGGTATTTTTATCTGCAGATATTTCGATAAGAATTGTTTCAAACACAACAAAAATGATACTATTTGATAGATTTTTCTACTTACTAACTACGTGCCAACACTCATCCCACAATATTTCTTATTTAAGCGTAAAACAATACAAAAAAAAATAAAAGCAGTTTTCAGTCTAACAGTGCATTTCACGACCAACATGCACGAAAATGCAAATACAAATTCTGGTTATATTACTAGGATAACGTTTGTCATTCATAGCCCTTTCAGGAGATGTAATATCATGAATGATCTGTACCCAAGGACTGAGAACAACATGTTCAAAGTTAAGGGGGGTTTAGGGACTTTGTAAATGTATCACTCCACGTTAACTGAACTTTCCAATTTATTCGCTTTCGTGGCAATTTATGCGTCCGACAGATTGTTATAGTCGCACAGCATTTGATTCGCACGATTCCCAGTTCAACTTCTCGCTTTCTAAGTCCCTTACGGCGCTGACCCGTACTTACAGGTTGGGCAACTAAGCAAACAATGCTGAGAAGCATGCAAAGGCGAAGAATATATACTGAGAGGAACTAGAAACTTAAGTTTTTTAATTATTATACTTTTGGTTGGAACCCCGTAAGAATCGATTTGAACCCTCCACTAATTCTTTTACTGACCATCTGAAGGCGATTCTGCTGTGACTAATCTTTTTATTGCAGGAAAGAAATTACCAGAGTTCTAAAATCGATTATACGGAGCCCAACCACCAAACTATTGGGAAGTTTGAAACTTAAGTTTCTAGTTCCTCTCAGTATACATCTGTGGAGAGAAAAAAGGTAGTATACGGTAAATGTGAATCTTTTAACGAAGAAACCTTGACTGATATGCTGTGAAATTGGGCAGACATTTGCTGTAAGCTACCTTGTCAGATCTTTAAAAGTATCTGATTGGCGTTGAAAGATGCGCAGTGTAACATCATTGAAAGATATGTTATATGATAACATATGCATGATATAGTATAAGCTTTCAATATATCGTTATAAGATTTGAAAAACATCTTATAAAGTTAGAAGGATATCATCGAGGCTTTAAAATGCATCTTATAACCTCTGAAGGTGTCTTAGGAGACTTGCAAGATATTCGTATGATTTGATAAATATCTTATTATAAGCTTTCCTGATCATTGCATATTTTTATCCTTTTTGAAAGATACCTCAAAGCCTTCAAGGGTGTAAGCTTTGAAATATATCTCGTTAATTTCTATTAAAGATATCATATCAAGGTCCAGGTGTGTATGGATTTTTCGTTCAACGCCCCAGCAAAACGATAATTGGGAAAGGATGGTGACATAGGCAGAAGCTATGGCAAAAACTCAGCATGATTTTTATCTTGACAATATAAGCAATTAGCTGTTTTAATTACTCTTTTTGATATTTTTTGGTTATAAATTGATCAGTTGTGACAGACTGTGAAACAAAAATGGAAGAAAATTACAGGAGCTTTTAATCGCAATTTAGCACTTTTATTTCAACATTTTTCTATTGAATTCTGCCAAATGATAAATGGCCAGCGAATATGAAGAATAATAATATATTCCCCATAATTATAATTATTGTTATTATTATTATTATTATTATTATTATTATTCCACTTCAAGTATGATGTGGAACTATATTCTATCTTATGTTAGAGTTAAAATACCGAGTAGAAAAAATTAAGTAAATTAAAGCGAGTCGAAGACGAGCTGTTTTTACTTATTTGTTTTCTACGAGGTCTTTAACTAACTTTTAGTATGACAGACAATCAGTTGACAGTTCTGTATTGTAACTTCCAATATCAAGAAGTTACAGTACAGTTTTCATTCTGAGTCCTTCCTGAGTACCAATATGGAAGTCCGCCTCCTTAGCTATTCATTGTATTGGATTTAATGTTACAAAAACGTCAAAGGAAAAACAGAAAGTCATACTACAAATACATATACTGGTAACTTGGATTTTTTTTTTCTGTGAAGCGAAAGTAAAGCACTAAAACCTGCATATTGCTATGCTGACACCGTTTATAATTAATTTCAGAAACATGCGTTTTGCTTTGGACGCTGCCTGTTGCAGTTTCACTGTTATATCTCAAAATATATGGGTGACATTAGGTGACATGTAAAAGAGAACATAAATGCACAGAGAATATACATGCTTAGAAAAAAGAAGCATATTTGTCTTTCATCGGATCTTACGTTTAATGAAATTTGATTTTATTCCATGCAGTCGACAGTTCCATATTACTGCTCAACTGGATAAAAAGGTAAGATTCTCACTCCAAAAACTGCAACTAGTGTTCAATTTAAGTACCACTTTATTGTTTCGTGATACTAACTGGTATGCCATCTGGGTGCATATTATTATTATTATTATTATTATTCCACTTCAAGTATGATGTGGAACTATATTCTATCTTATGTTAGAGTTAAAATACCGAGTAGAAAAAATTAAGTAAATTAAAGCGAGTCGAAGACGAGCTGTTTTTACTTATTTGTTTTCTACGAGGTCTTTAACTAACTTGTAGTATGACAGACAATCAGTTGACAGTTCTGTATTGTAACTTCCAATATCAAGAAGTTACAGTACAGTTTTCATTCTGAGTCCTTCCTGAATACCAATATGGAAATCCGCCTCCTTAGCTATTCACTTGTATTGGATTTAATGTTACAAAAACGTCAAAGGAAAAACAGAAAGTCATACTACAAATACATATACTGGTAACTTGGATTTTTTTTTTCTGTGAAGCGAAAGTAAAGCACTAAAACCTGCATATTGCTATGCTGACACCGTTTATAATTAATTTCAGAAACATGCGTTTTGCTTTGGACGCTGCCTGTTGCAGTTTCACTGTTATATCTCAAAATATATGGGTGACATTAGGTGACATGTAAAAGAGAACATAAATGCACAGAGAATATACATGCTTAGAAAAAAGAAGCATATTTGTCTTTCATCGGATCTTACGTTTAATGAAATTTGATTTTATTCCATGCAGTCGACAGTTCCATATTACTGCTCAACTGGATAAAAAGGTAAGATTCTCACTCCAAAAACTGCAACTGGTGTTCAATTTAAGTACCATTTTATTGTTTCGTGATACTGACTGGTATGCCATCTGGGTGCATATTATTATTATTATTATTATTATTATTATTATTATTATTCCACTTCAAGTATGATGTGGAACTATATTCTATCTTATGTTAGAGTTAAAATACCGAGTAGAAAAAATTAAGTAAATTAAAGCGAGTCGAAGACGAGCTGTTTTTACTTATTTGTTTTCTACGAGGTCTTTAACTAACTTGTAGTATGACAGACAATCAGTTGACAGTTCTGTATTGTAACTTCCAATATCAAAAAGTTACAGTACAGTTTTCATTCTGAGTCCTTTCTGAGTACCAATATGGAAGTCCGCCTCCTTAGCTATTCACTTGTATTGGATTTAATGTTACAAAAACGTCAAACTTTAAGGAAAAACAGAAAGTCATACTACAAATACATATACTGGTAACTTGGATTTTTTTTTCTGTGAAGCGAAAGTAAAGCACTAAAACCTGCATATTGCTATGCTGACACCGTTTATAATTAATTTCAGAAACATGCGTTTTGCTTTGGACGCTGCCTGTTGCAGTTTCACTGTTATATCTCAAAATATATGGGTGACATTAGGTGACATGTAAAAGAGAACATAAATGCACAGAGAATATACATGCTTAGAAAAAAGAAGCATATTTGTCTTTCATCGGATCTTACGTTTAATGAAATTTGATTTTATTCCATGCAGTCGACAGTTCCATATTACTGCTCAATTGGATAAAAAGGTAAGATTCTCACTCCAAAAACTGCAACTGGTGTTCAATTTAAGTCACACTTTATTGTTTCGTTATACTGACTGGTATGCCATCTTGGTGCATATTATTATTATTATTATTATTATTATTATTATTATTATTCCACTTCAAGTATGATGTGGAACTATATTCTATCTTATGTTAGAGTTAAAATACCGAGTAGAAAAAAATAAGTAAATTAAAGCGAGTCGAAGACGAGCTGTTTTTACTTATTTGTTTTCTACGAGGTCTTTAACTAACTTGTAGTATGACAGACAATCAGTTGACAGTTCTGTATTGTAACTTCCAATATCAAGAAGTTACAGTACAGTTTTCATTCTGAGTCCTTCCTGAGTACCAATATGGAAGTCCGCCTCCTTAGCTATTCACTTGTATTGGATTTAATGTTACAAAAACGTCAAAGGAAAAACAGAAAGTCATACTACAAATACATATACTGGTAACTTGGATTTTTTTTTTCTGTGAAGCGAAAGTAAAACACTAAAACCTGCATATTGCTATGCTGACACCGTTTATAATTAATTTCAGAAACATGCGTTTTGCTTTGGACGCTGCCTGTTGCAGCTTCACTGTTATATCTCAAAATATATGGGTGACATTAGGTGACATGTAAAAGAGAACATAAATGCACAGAGAATATACATGCTTAGAAAAAAGAAGCATATTTGTCTTTCATCGGATCTTACGTTTAATGAAATTTGATTTTATTCCATGCAGTCGACAGTTCCATATTACTGCTCAATTGGATAAAAAGGTAAGATTCTCACTCCAAAAACTGCAACTGGTGTTCAATTTAAGTCACACTTTATTGTTTCGTTATACTGACTGGTATGCCATCTGGGTGCATATTTACATGCATTGCTTCACGTTTATTTTGAATGATAAATGGTACAGGGGCATGAATGTTTTTTCCATGGCCTGTTTACCCGGTTAAGCAGTAGTCTGAAAGGGGTTGCCGGAAACAGGCCAGTAGATAAAGTGCACGTGGCTTATGGAACAGGTGGTGGATACATGTGGCGCATAGCTGTCTTAAAACCATGTATGGTCAATGAATTTACCTTTACATTCTGATGCATTGGTTAAATACACACGTACTTATCTATCAATAAACATACACGTTTTTAGATATAAATACACAAACGATACAAATACATGCAGGACTTGAACGGAAACTACAATTGCATATTCGTGATTGACTGCTCTATCAAATGTATTTTTTGGTATAGAAAATAAATTATCTCCATTGCAGTAAAATAAAAATAATTTTAAAAGTCACTCCACTTTTTTTAATCATTTATACTAAACAATGCTTAATACTGAGATTGATCAAATATTGTAAATTGTTTTCATTCTTCGTTCATATTTCAGTATTGAACCTTAAATGCGCTCCTACACCAGAAAATGCCATTATAATGTATTGATAAAAGATGAAGTGAACTGTTTTGACGTCAGATTTGGGCATTAAAGAATTTTACAATTTAAATGTGAAATACGTCTCCAAAGGCAGCTATATCTTTCTTTCTTGAAATACCTTTGTTTCAATACCATGGCACAATAAGAAACGTAAAAAATAAAAACAAAATGCAATTTTTTGTAATTTTCACTGTTGAACCACATAAGTTTTGAATGCAGCTTCCGTTTGGAACTATCTTATAAAAATCCTTACGGACTGGAATTTGTTTCTGATGAGAAATTTCCTATGTTGGCGTTTCATTGTTTCTGCATCACTTTTATTTTTATTTTGCCATGAATCATAACCATTCTTTTAGTCTGTTTCAGTTTTCGACCTTCTTAATTAAAATTGAATAAAAATACCATTGTCTTAAGTCTCTCCCAGTTTTCGACCTTCTTGATAAAAATTGAATAAATGAACCATTGTCTTAAATCTATCCCAGTTTTCGACCTTCTTAACCAAAATTGAATAAAAAAAACATTTCAATAATAAATCAAATAATTTAGAGATCATGGCATTTAAAACGAAAACATGATATGCATGTTTATTCAAACTTGTAATGGTTAAAAAAGCAGAAATTTCCCGTAAAAAGTGAAAATAATTCTTACCTTTATTTTATTGTGAGCACAAGTAGGAAATAGTTGTGTCAGGTATGTTACGATCAGATCCAGATATGAGACAGCGGGCAATGCCTAGCACATTTAATATTTCTTTGAAAAAGGCAAAGCTGTTACAGACAGTAAACGTCAATGAGGGTTGTTCAAGAATTTCTGACTCTACTGTCTCTCTCTCTTCATATGGATGTGTATGAATCTTTCATGCTAAATGATGATGGGGAAATATGCTTCTTATTGAATGCCATAGCAAAGCATAAATTTTACAATGATTTGGGGGTATTCAACTGTACATTTGACACATTCCTTTTAAAATAAATGTACGGTAGAAAAGAAACTCCAGAAATTGGTACAATTTTCGAAACAGTTTGTCCGATCTCATTCATCAGTGTCTTAATTTTTATTATTGTACATTATATTTTAGAAAACTTTCAAACATTTTACTGTGAAAAATTGAAGGGATTAGTGCAAGAACGCGTCTAAGTCCATTTTTGTAAGTTTCAAGAAAAACACGAAAACATTAAATTTTGAACAAGAAAAAGCAGCAAAGCTGCGGGAGTTTATATACTCTGTTTCATCCAGAGTTTAGGCAAAAACCAACAACGGGTATCAGAAACACCAGTCCTAAGAACAATTTCAGTTATTGTTTAAAGCTTGAGCAATAAGATTTGGTATGCCAATCACTGACACTGATATGAAGGTGTAAGTACATATATATGGAGTTGGCTATATGCCGGATTGTCCTCAAGGTTGCAGCGATCTGGGATGTGAGAGCATATGTAAACTGTATGCTCACTTTGTAAGCCAGAAAGCTCAGGTGAGCTCAAGATGGTGTAATACGTTTGGCAAAACTTAATGACAGCTGATTTCCAGCCTTTACCGAAAGCATGTGGGTTATTTTGCGAAATTTAACTTCTGTTCTTTTTTCGTCAATGGCAAGTGCCTGATGTGATGTCGGGATGCAAATCATAGTGATCACGATGATTCTATGAAAAGGCTACTTACTTTTCTATATGTTTACATGAATGTCTCATTACACAAAAGTCTTTCATTATTTGGTTAACTTGCACTTTGTTAAGTTTCTGTCAAAGCACAACATGATGTGTTAGGAACATTTTAATCAGAGGACCATTGGTCCTGAGAACGCTCACCTGAAGCCTGATCTTGGAGCATTCATATTGAAATGACCTTGACCTAAGTCACTTTGAATAATGTCATACATTTATTCACTTCATTAGTTGTCTGCATCTGTCAAGTTTCAGGTCTCAGGCTGCATTTTCACCTTTTCCCATGTAAAAGCCAGTTTCCAAAATTGACATGCTGTAAAATAGGTCAAGGTCATCCTTGGGTCATCATTTGTACAACCTATGATTGGATAAGGTCCCTGATGCTACATACCAAGCTTCGTGAAAATCTGCCCACCGGTTCTGGAGAAGAATATTTTGAGCATTTGTTGGCATGTGGCCGTGTTGAGCATTGTCAGTATTCGACCCAGACTAGTTGCACACAAAATGTTGTTCCCCCTAAGCATGGAGACCTTGGGTCAAGGTCAGTAAATGACCTTGGCCTTAATAAATTACATACCTTCATTGGCTCCATTAGTTGTCTGCATCTAATAACTTTCAAGTGTCAGGCTGTAACAGTTTCCAAAATATCCATTGTTTTCGCCTTTCCCCATGTAAAAGCCTTTGTTTCCAAAATTGAACTTACCATAAAATATGTCAAGGTCATACCAGGGTCATCATTTGAACAAACTATGATTGGCTGGAGTCCCCAAAGGTACAAACCAAATTTCGAGTAAATCCGCCAATTGGTTCTGGAGAAGAAGATTTTTAAAGAAGTTTTACCATATTTGGGTGTGGCGGCCATCTTGGTCATGTAACCAAGATATCGTGAACAAAATATCAATGCCACTACCCAAGAAGGCTCCACATAAAATATCAACTTGATCAGCCACGTGATTTCTGACAAAAAAAAACAAACCAGAGGACCAATGGTCCTGTAAACGCTCACCTGAGATCTGCTGCATATACCAATAAACATGTATGAATATTATGGTATTTTATTCCAGTGCAGGGGCAGATGAAGCCCTTGGGCCATTTTCTTTTTTCTAAATCTTCAATATTCTGTCCATTTGCCAATTTCCTGCTGGCTTTTCCCTTCAAATGACATTTTAACAGTTTTCCCAATTCAAATGCATAGGCAACCCATGTTGACCTTGCCATAAACTTGGTCAAGGTCATCACAGGGTCCTGAAGTACTTTAGCCATCGATGCTTCATGCCAAGTTTCCTTGAAATCAGTCTATTGGTTTCAGAGAAGAAGGTTTTTGATGGGTTTTTACCATATATGGGCATGGCGGCCATCTTTGTCATGTGACCTAGATTATTTATATACACATTGATTCACCCATTCTATTAGTGGAGCAAATATCATGGGCTACCTTTCAAGGGGGTGGTCTATGGAGTACCACATTTGTTTCTATATACCAAAATGTTCGTATTGGTCTGTAGTTTTAAAATCCAGCGTTTGCCACCTTGGCAAACCTTGCATAACTTCAGTATTCAAGATGGCGTCCAAGATGGCTGCCGTTTCCTAAAACCAACCCCTATACGAAAATGCATCATAATTTTCATGTGTTTGCATTGCAATGGTATTTTAATGCCCCATTTCATGTAAGAATGATGTATTTATCTATTTCAAGTAAAAAACCTGACAGTTTAGGTAAAACAGTATTAAAAAATCATGTTTAAATTCACAAATGCATGTGCCCAAGGTTTTTCACCTCGGAATGTTTGTTTATTGGCTCATTATTTATGATCAGATAGTTATAGCTGCTATTTTACTCCTTTTCTATCAAATATAATGTTTTTAAAGATTTTATAGAAACAGAAATTGTTTCTATATATAAGCGTCATGCTTAAAACAGGTTTTAGACATCCAACCCAACACGGAAAAAACAACAAAAAGTACATATTTTCCTATACAAAATACGCTCTAAAATCTTATTTGTTATTGATTCTATATACCATAGTGTTTGTGTTTGTCTTGGTTTGTAGCATAAAAATACAGTGTCTGCCACCTCTGTTAAACACAAGATAGCTCCAGTATTCAAGATGGCATCCAAGAAGGCCGTCAAAATTTACAATTCTGAAAAAATGAGACACATGTCCTTTGACTTTTGTTTAGAAACAAATATGGTTAAATTGAGCTATAAACACTTAGAGTTATCTTATTATTGTTATTTCCATGTGTTTTCCATTGTTTAAACTACATTATGCATATATATTCTAGATATGAATGGAGTAAGGTCTCATTGACAAGGCAAAAAAGAACCAAAAATACATATTTTGCTATACATTATAGGCTCTTGAATCGTGATTGTTATTGATTCTATATACCAAATATTTTGTCTTGCAAGCTTTTTGAAGGTTTGAAGCTTTTAAATCCAGCGTTGGCCGCCTCTGCAAACCCAGCATAACTCCGGTTTTCAAAAGGGCATCCAAGGCCGTCAAAATATAACATTTCGAAAAATAAGCCGCATGTGTCCTTTAACCTTTGTTTACTAACAAAACAGTTAAAAAATCAAGCTAAAACACTTAGATCTATCTTTTTAAAAATATTTTCATGTATATATCTTTTTGTCAATATTACATTATGCATACAAATCTAGAAATGCGTGGGGTAAGGGCTGGAGTATGTTTGAACAGATGCAACTTGAATTCCTTTTAATACTCTGAATCACTGTAATTTTCCTCTGTCAACATGCCTGAAAAGATAGTATGCACATTTGTCTATATAACTACATGTACATTAATTTCTGACATTTATATATCACAGTGTATTTTTGTCGACACATAGAGCTTGTGCAGTATTCATCACTCATTTCTTTACGTTAGCATACAGTGTCATTCAATAGCTCTGGAGCTGCAACTAATAGTGTTACCAATAATACTAAGCATTTCATTTTATCATTCATTGTCCAATTCAAATCTAAAGTCTGATGGTGATTTCAGTTCTTGAACATAGTGCAACCCATTCCGCCAAATATGCAGTTGATAGACACACCTCAGGCAATGAAACCCGAAACTGTTATCTGTAGAGGTAGCTTTTTAGCCATCAACAATATTGCCTTCTCTGCGCACAGTGAGTTTAAACTTAGACCACCTTTGATCCTCCGAGTGTTCTAAATCTTCACCTAGATGGTGCAGATCTATATTCGTTTCAGGACCCTGCATAATGTGATTACAAAGCTAAATGAAAATAACATTCAGGGAATGGTGCAATCAGAACGATAGAGGTCATTGCATGTTTGGTTAGTTTACATCTACTGCATTTTCGTTATTGTCAAAGTTATCGGTAACTCCCGGTATATTTCTGACGTAATTTCTGAGGGGACGGTTCCACTGGGGGAGCGTTAGCTTGTGTGCTGATGATAAAACTCGCCTCATTTCAGGGTATGAAATCGTATATCGAAGATAAGCTATTTGTTAAATCAAAGAGTCTACTCCAGATTTGATCATGTACAACAAGACCTACATGTTTTGGGTATGCAATAGAAATCGCTGTTTTTGTAATATTACAAGCAACTTAAAGACAGTGCAAGTCTACTGAAGCTCAGCCGATATGTCTGAAGCATTAGCAAATCTTTCATTGCTCACACTTGAAGCCGACCATTTGTCTAGTACAGTAAAATATCTTGTTAAGGTTTGTAATGGTGGCAGATTGATCCATTACAATTTCAAAGTTTCTAAGAATACCATTTATAAACATACCGATTGTTTTATGATTTATCGTATCTTCTGCTATTATTTAAAAGAAGCCTGTGTGTATCATCAGCTAAAATACTTTGGTTTAATTTTCATAGTTGATCAAATATATACAGCGCTTCAGCCACACTGATTTGTACCAAATCAATCTCAATACGTGAATGATAATTTGGACCATAACTAAATAAAAAGGCTCTTTTTATAAGTACCTAATTGTCAATTTAGTTTTCCCACCTCGGCTTTCGGAGTGGAAATTTCTATCTGATTGCGCATTTTCCTGATCATTGCCTACTTGTACCTTCTCTATATTGTTTGTTTTATAACATTCTATGTCATATAACCCAGCATTCCAACTCCAGGTATTTAAATTTGTCTATATGGCGGCCCCTGTGGCCGAGCGGTTAAGAGCGCAGTTTCTTAATCACTCGATCATCTCACCGCTGTGTCTGGTGTGGGTTCGAGCCCCGCTCTCAGGCCACATGGGAGACAAGCCAAGTTCTGCTTGCGGGTGTGTCAGGTGGTTTTTCTCGGGGTTCTCCCGTTTTCGCCCCACCTACTAATTGGCCCGTCTCATATGAGGTGAAATAATCTTGAAAGGGACGTAAAACTGAATTAAATAAAATTTCTACTAAGTGGATAACTACGTAAATGATAATTCTGACCATAATTAAATAAAAGGGCTCTTTATATGGATTGTTTTTATAACATTCATTGTTATATAACCCAGCTTTCTAACTCCAGGTGTTTAAATTTGTCTATGAACTGGATAACTCTACAACTTGATTTTCTTCATTATTGAACTTCCATACTCGGCTTTTAGCTTTGAACCTGTATCTGCATATTTAAATGAAACAGAATTATCCATAGCATGCTCAGTGTCATAGCTGAATGTTACAAGTATATTCTAATGTGCCATTGAGCAAACAGCTCTTGTTACTGCACAATATATTGCTCCAGCAGCAATTAAGTCACCATTTGGAAGGTCCATTAGTACATGTAGCACTTTGAAGTCATTGCCTTTCTCCGTTGCTTCAACAACTCTTATAAATACATCAATGTTACAATCACCAATTGCGCAAGCTAACATCACCAGCTTCCACTTACTTTACTTTCATTTCGAACAGGTCACAAATCTCACCACAAATAAGCAATTATTCTTCCAATCAAAATACTATGTAGATGATATGGTACTTCTAGGGTTAGTCTAATCATTTCTTATGTTTGACTTTACCTCTCTACTGTTTTTGCTTTAATGCTCTGATAAGTGGATTTACAGTTCTTATGGCACCACAGTTTGCATAAACCTTGTACATAAATACCCAAAGAATAATCAGTTAATGAGGAATTAGAACCTACATATGATTATAGTGTCGAAACAAAACATGGTTTGGTATTATTTTGTTTTATATAGTGCTATATCATACATCCATGTCTGCACCAAGGTTGTATTAATTGTAAGATTAATACTGCACCAAAGTTATAGTAACTGCAAAACCAGAATTTGTGAATTACATATGTAATATTATAAAAAGGTACAAGTAGGCAAAGATCAGGAAAAGGCGCAATCAGAGAAAGATTCCCACTCCAAAAACCGAGGTGGGAAAAAGCCAAAGTAACAATCAGGTACTTATACCATAAAAACATTTCGTAAGCCGAATGAGCAGCTATTTTCTCAATAGGCGGCCACTCAGTTACCTTAACTTAAGTAAAAATATGAAAACACACATAAGGCGCCAACAGCACAAAATAATTTAAACCCCAAGACATGAAACAAAAAGAACCACCACAGAAATATCGACTTGGAACGATCAGTAGCACAAAGTTACTGGTGGGTTTAAATCGATTTTACATGGCCATAACCTCACCCTCAGCTTCTGCAGTGTTTCATAACATTTAGTTAGTTCTTCGGTCCTAGTGGTGAATCTCTAACTAGTCAATGAATCATCAAGAACAAACAAATAAATCATGATAAACATCCTGATGAATCAAATACCAGGACTCACAGATTCAGTAAGCTGCCCGACGATGGAGATTGCGGAGCTTATGATGTACAAGAAAATAAGTTTTCTTTGTTGCTCTTTTTCTTGCCGGGCAAGAAAATTCCACTCATTTCTAGAATAAATACATCTGGACCTTCCTATAACTCAGTTCAAGAAACATATTTTTTGATATAGCACTGATCATAGCTGGACTCCAAATGGTCATTTCATACTACATTTGGTATATGTCTATATACTTTACTCTCGTTATAACACAAATTGAATATAGCTAACATAGAGATTGGTTTGAACCCCAAAAATAGTGTTATAAAAAGGTTATGGTGTCTGAATATTTTTGTTTTAACAAGGAAAAACACACATAAAGATAACATTAAGAAAATGTTCTAAGTGTTTTACAACTTGATTTAAGCTTTTTATAACTTAATGAAAGTCAAGGGACATATTTGGCTCATTTTTCAAAATTCTATATTTTGACAGCCTTCTTGGATGCCATCTTCAATACTGGAGCTATCCTGTGCTTTGCTGAGGTGGCAAACACAGGATTTTATGCTACAAACTAAGACTGAGACAAACACTGTGCTATATAGAAACAAAAACAAATAAGATTGAAGAGCATATTTTATATAAGAAAATATGTACTTTTTGTTGTTTTTGTCGTGTTGGGTTGGATGTCTAAAACCTGTTTTTAAGCATGACGCTTATATATAGAAACAATTTCTGTCTCTCTAAAATCTTTACAAATATTATATTTGATAGAAAAGGAGTAAAATAGCAGCCATAACTATCTGATCATAAATAATGAGCCATTAAACAAACATTCCGAGGTGAAAAACCTTGGGCACGTGCATTTGTGAATTTAAACATGATTTTCACAACTGTTTTACCTAAATTGTCAGGTTTTTTTACTTGAAATATACAAATACATCATTCTTACATGAAATGGGGCATTAAAATACCATTACAATGCAAACACCTGAAAAATATGATGCATTTTTGGAGTAGGGGTTGGTTTTAGGAAACGGCAGCCATCTTGGACGCCATCTTGAATACTGAAGTTATGCAAGGTTTGCCAAGGTGGCAAACGCTGGATTTCAAAACTACAGACTAAGACGAACATTTTGGTATATAGAAACAAATGTGGTACTCCGTAGACCACCTACTCCTATTTCTAAGCTACTTTTTGAACCACATTTGCTCCACTATATAGATGCTTCACAAAAAAATTTGGCTTTGATTGGCCAAGCGGTTTCAGAGGAGAAGACGTTTGAATATTATGGAAATATACATGTATATTGCCACGGGGTGGGGGCACATGAGCCCCTGGGGTCCAATTTTTTTCAGAATCATTAATATTCAGTCCTACTTCCCATTTCCTGCAAGACTTTCACTTTAAATTACATTTTAAAAGTTTTCCCCATTCCAATGCATTGGTGACCTATGTTGACCTTGCCGTAAAATAGGTCAAGGTCATCACAGGGTCATGATTTATATACACATTGTAGTGCTTGAGCAATCAATGCTTCATGCCAAGTTTTGTTGAAATCGGTCCACCAGTTCTGGAGAAGAAGATTTTTGAAGGGTTTTTACCATATATGGGCATGGCGGCCATCTTGGTCATGTGACCTGGATTATTTATATACACATTGGTTCCCCCTTCCCATAGATGCTTCATGTAAAATTTGGCTTTGATTGGCCAAGCGGTTTCAGAGAAGAAGATGTTTGAATATTATGATAATATACATGTATATTGCCCCGGGGTGGGGGCGGATGAGCCCCTGGTGCCCAATTTTTTTCAGAATCATTAATATTCAGTCCTACTGCTCATTTTCTGCAGATTTTTCCTTTAAATGACAATTTAACAATTTTTCCCATTCAAATGCAAAGGCGACCTATGTTGACCTTGCCGTAAAATAGGTCAAGGTCATGGCAAGGTCATGATTTATATACACATTGTAGTGCTTGAGTCATCGATGCTTCATGCCAAGTTTGGTTGAAATCGGTCCAGTGGTTCCGGAGAAGAAGATTTTTGAAGGGTTTTAACCATATATGGGCATGGCGGCCATCTTGGTCATGTGACCTGGATTATTTATATACACATTGGTTCCCCCTTCCCATAGATGCTTCATGTAAAATTTGGCTTTGATTGGCCAAGCGGTTTCAGAGAAGAAGATCTTTGAAAATTGTGGACGACGGACGGACGACGGACGGACGGACGGACGGACGACGGAGCATGGGTATACTATAAGCTCACCTTGTGAGCCTGATGGCTCAGGTGAGCTAACAAACAAAATAATATTGATTTAAATGACCTTGGGTCAAGGTCAAGAATCCCGTGAACAAACTTTCTTTCCCCTACCCATGGAGGCTTGACATAAAATTTCACTTGATCGGCCAAGCAGTTTCAAAGAAGATCTTTGAAAATGTGGACATACGACGGACGAACTCCTATCATGGCTACACATAAAGCTCACCTTGTGAGCCTAACGGCTCATGTGAGCTATAATGGGTGCGGAAAGTCCTAGACAACAATGTTGCAGTCATGTCAGGGCAGAGCCCCCACTCCCTGAGTATTTACCAGTGGGTAGTTTTAAAATGTGTGTTGCTCAATGACAAAACATAGCACCTGGAGTGTTGATCGCACCTAAGACCTCTTGACTGAGAGTCCGATGCTCTACGACAAGGTCCCCATGCTTCCCTTAAGTGAACTCATTTTTTTACAATGTAGACATAACATAGCTTTTTAGTTTGTTTGCTTTATAACCTGATCTTCATGAAAGAAGTGTGTTGTATGTGGAATGCCTGTCAGGCCCATTTCATTATGAATCGGACACTATCGTCGAAGCTATAGCTCAAAATATATACAGAACAATTATTCTTATTCTTAAAGTCTTTTGTTGGTTTAGTTTGATTATGGCAGAATATCATTTTTTTCTGTCATGTTGTGTGGACCAGCCATTTCTGAGTATATAAGCAATATTATTAGAGCTCAAGGACACTACACTGCAAATGTATGGAACCCAGGACCTCTAGCTCAGGAATTTGCTACTCTACCACCAGGCCTTCGCTGTTCCATAAAACGCCTAATTTCATGCATATCTTTTGTGATTTTTATAAAGCCTGTTGTGTGCATCTAACCTGGTTGTAAGCCCCTTTGAAAGAGGTTTGGTGTAAACCATAACCATGCACATCAATACTAAATGTGTACATGTATGGTGTAGCAGTGATGTTTTGACATGAAACAGACAATATTGCACTCTATTCCTTTATTTATTTCTGTTTTCTTTGTTTCCCATTTTTGGACTGTGTCATGAGAAGATCTTTGCTTTGTGGTTAACAGTATAAAACCATTTTCATTCTCAATTCAACTGAGCATAAAAATATCAACATTAACTTATTAGCAGTACTGTTTATTACATTTATCAGTTAGGACAACTGGCTGGCCTTGGTGATATAGATCTGACACTGAAAGTCTCACAAACTTTGGCTAGTCTAATATTTATGATGAAGAAAAAAATAAACTTGAAATTAAACTTGGTTGTCAGAGCTGTGCTTGTTATGGTGTCCTTCTTCATTTATACAGTTTTTGACAAAGTATCATCAGAAACAAATAATCCATCCTTGAGCTTTCTGGTTTGTGGAGTGAGTCATGGATGATTACATCCCCTGCCTCTGAACATGGTCATGCTGAAAGATAATAGAAATCATGCATAAGAAAGTGTTTGAGATGAAGGCATAGCATATTTTTTATATAAATCAATCTTGAAACACAATTTTCATCCATTCATGCAGATTACATCATAAGCAATGTTTATTGAATTCATGCAGAAACACATAATTCGGCAAATAGGTCACTGTATAGGCGGCAACTTTAATATTCATATCTGGGTATAGTCGGCTAGTCTATCTGCTCAAGTAGGGAGATTAGAGAATAGTCGAACTCAGTCAGCCTGGACCACTGTCACATATTTACCCTTTAGAAATCAGCTACCTGTATTTTGTCCAATCCAGTGAATTAGACAAACTCGTATTTTATTCTTACTTTCTAACGGAAAACTTTTAACTGTATACCTATAGCTTTTACCTAAATCAAATGTAGACCATACCCAATAACGTATTCATGAGGTAACGCCCATACAGTGACCTATATGCCGAATTATACTACAGTCTCAGTCTGATCTGTTTCATGAATAATTTCACACAGTGGTGGTTATTTCACAACATAATCTTTCATAGTTTTAACATTTCACGGGATATGCAGCCTGGCTTATATTGTTCCTTGTCACAAGCCCATGTGTAAGCAGCCACTGTCATGATAAAATTGTGTATTTTGCAGATACAGATTAGAAAACACTTTATCAAGAGCTATGATCTGTAGACTACTAGTACATCACATTTCTAGTCATCAAACCCTTGCCACTGAGTTTCACAGATTCTATTAATTTTTGCAGTTTATTTCTACTTTAAAAGTATTTAGAATAAGAAGTATACAAAAGTTACATACATGTACATACCTAAAATACTGCTCACTGAATCACAAAAAGTGATGAGCTAGCTGTTCTGAGTACCGCATCAGCCGAGTCCTGCCCCTCTGCATCTTTCAACCAACCTTCCCAACCATTGGCCATTATACTGAAATAAAGACAGACAACCTTTTTAGAAAGAGCCATACATATCATGAGAAAACATGTTATGCATCTTAAAGTCGAGACTGCCCGTACGAAATTTAGGGGCGGAATTTCTGCCTGTAAATGAGGCGTAATTGGGGCATCAAACCTGTTTTCTAGGCGAAAGGAAGCCGAAATCATAATTCCGCCCAAAAAGTTGAAAAGCACTGATATGCATGTTTCATCATGCTTACGTGTCAGTTATTCAATGTTTATATAATATATTCTATGCTATAGAAAAGGTGTGTTGAAACTGAAAGTCAAGGTCTTTGTGTATACAAATAATTCCGCTCAGAACCTTTTACAATTACGCCCGGAAATTTTCTGATTTCTGCCCAGAAAAGTTACCAGAATTCCGTCTAATTTGCATATTTTACCTCTGTTTTATGCCCAGATTCCGCACAGAAATTTTTTGGATCCCACCCGGAATTTTTTTTTTGATTTTCCGTCCAGACAAATTTGCAAAATTCCATCTAATTTGCATATTACGCCCCACCTTTAAGCCCAGATTCTGCAGGGAAACTAATGTATTGTCTTAAGTCCTAGAGGCGTACAATTAACAAATTTCCGTGCAAAATTTAAGAAAAAATCTGTCTCTTTTACTGGCGAAATGTTTCGTATGGGTTAGATAAGCTGCCGCAGCAGGATAAACGCACAGATATTTTTTTTTAAATCTTATTGTAATTCTTTATTAGCGAGAACTTAATTTTGCGAGACAACGAATTCACAAATATTAGCGAAAATTATATTCTCGCAAACATTTCAAGATTTACAGCATTTAGAAATTTTCAAAAGACACAATTTTTCATAGTTTCTGGAGGATGGTGTTTGGGCAGTAAAGACACCGAACATCGAGCTGCTTGCTTGATAAAACTTGTGATTCACTGACTGGTGTTTTTAGAAAAGCTGGTGTATTTAGAAGAGACACATAACATAGTTTCTGGAGGATGGTGTATTGACAGTAAAGACACCAACCAGCCACAGAAATTTTCAAAAGACACAAAACATAGTTTCTGGTGTTTTTAGAAAAGCTGGTGTATTTAGAAGAGACACATAACATAGTTTCTGGAGGATGGTGTATTGACAGTAAAGACACCAACCAGCCACAGAAATTTTCAAAAGACACAAAACATAGTTTCTGGTGTTTTTAGAAAAGCTGGTGTATTTAGAAGAGACACATAACATAGTTTCTGGAGGATGGTGTATGGACAGTAAAGACACAGACCAGCCACAGGCTGCAGCTGCCGGCTGGTGCTTGATATAACTTGTGAGTCACTGACTTACAGTCTTTTGGGTTGTGTATTGTCTAGTCTGTTTAGCGTTTTACTTTCATTTGAGCCTCTGCACAATTATTCATTGTTCTACTTTCACTTTCCGAATATCTTTCATTGGTTCAAACAGGCTAAGACACTTCCTGTTTGACTAAAATCCGGACTTCAATGCATTTCCTTGGACAACAAACAAATTAAAAGCTTCCAAACTTCGATTTTATAGCTGCTCGATACAGAAAGTTTTGCAGCTTCTGGATTTAAGGGTTCCTGCTGCTGCATATTCGGCATGTTATTTTAGAACTTTGTCGTCGCTAAGGAGGCCCTGAAACGCTCTGGTACTCAGTTTTTGCATATCTTGAGAATAGATAAACTGGTGAAAAAAAAAACAGAACTGACTTCTGGCATAAAAATCACATTGATAGACAGTGAGGCCATCAGCCTCAACAAATGAGAGACAGTTTGATAGACAGTGAGGACATCAGTCTCAGGAACTGAAAACTGCCTTCCGGCAGTTAAGACACTTTAATAGACAGTAATAACCATGCATGTCAGGAACCAAAAACAGTTATGACAGACAGTGAGGCCATCCATCTCGGGGACGGAAAACTGCCTACCAGCAGTCAAGACACTTGGATAGACATTGACGCCAACTGTCTCAGCAACCGAAAAATGCCTTAGGGCAGTTAAGACACTTTAATGGACAGTTAGCCATGCATGTCAGGAACCCAAAACTGCCTACCGGCAGTTAAGACACTTTGATAGGCAGTGATGCCATCGATCTCAGAAACCGAAAACTGCCTATGGCAGTTAAGACACTTTGATAGGCAGTGACGCCAACTGTCTCAGTGAAGCCACCCATCTCAGAAACCGAAAACTGCCTACGGCAGTTAAGACACTTTGATAGGCAGTGACGCCATCTGTCTCAGTGAAGCCACCCATCTCAGGAACAGAAAACAGCCTACGGCAGTTAAGACACTTTGATAGAGAGTGATGCCATCCATCTCAGAAACCGAAAACTGCCTACGGCAGTTAAGACACTTTGATAGACAGTGACGCCAACTGTCTCAGTGAAGCCACCCATCTCAGGAACCGAAAACTGCCTACGGCAGTTAAGACACTTTGATAGAGAGTGATGCCATCCATCTCATAAACTGAAAACTGCCCATGGCAGTTAAGACACTTTGATAGACAGTGACGCCAACTGTCTCAGTGAAGCCACCCATCTCAGGAACCGAAAACTGCCTACGGCAGTTAAGACACTTTGATAGGCAGTGATGCCATCCATCTCAGAAACCGAAAACTGCCTACGGCAGTTAAGACACTTTGATAGACAGTGACGCCAACCAAAATAGGAACACAAAACTTTGGTTGTGCTGGTTGTGGCAGTTAGTGAATGTACAAAATGTGTTAAATATGAAGAGTAAAACTTGTTTGTGTTAAACTTACACCTGTACTTTCACTTTCGAATGACGACTTCCTCCTGAATTTGTTTCACGTTAAAAGTTAAATTCCTGATTTTACAACTTGTTTCTACGTCAGTTATCACTTTAAAGTCTCCGGCATCTGTAATTACAACTGTCCAACAGCGAGCGACTCCAAATAGCTCTTGAAATCGCGAGAAACGTTCATCATTTGCTGCATTGCGTTAGATTTTCAATAATTTTAGAACCTTGCCGTTGCTACGGAGACCCGGAAACGCTATGGTACCCGCGTTTCGCATAACGTGAGATTCGATAAGCTGGTGAAAAAAAAATATGATGGATCCATTCCAAAACAATATGGCCACCCAGTTCGGTCGATTCCGTATTTTATTTAGAAAATCATTTATTGAAAATGTATACATAAATATTTTGAAAAACATATTTTTCTGCAATTCATTTTATTTGATCATTTTTTTAAAACACCTTCGGTGTTTTTTTACGAACGCCTACGGCGTTCGTATTTGTTCGGCATGTGGCGGAAACAGCCGAAGACACTTCGGAAGGACAATGTGTTTACATACTAAAGACACCTCGACCGGCCAGCCTACGGCTGGCCGGTCGAAGCTGCCTTCGGCAGCTGGTGTCTTTAGAAAAAAAAAGTTAAACAACCATTTGAAAATAGTACCAAATTATTGGTCTTATCAAATAAAGTAAAAAGCTACGATGTCATGACATTTTGTTGAAAGATACGAAAGAAAATTAAGAAATTCAAATATTTAGGAAATGTGTTCATGCAAGAATGTGTCTAAGTCCAACCCCCCATTTTCCCCATACCAGTTCCAGCTAGAATTTTGTTCAAATACATTATTTTACAGTGCTGGAATTGCTCATTTGCCTAATGTGGTTATTTTTAGCTCCTAAAACCATATCAGAACAAATTTATTTTACATCAGCAGATAGTAACATATTCTTTGGATTTAGCAACTTTTGAAAAAATTTAAAATAAAAAACTTCACACGAATAAAATGTAAATGGCATCACAAACTATTTTCAGAATGAAGCTTTTTGTTTGTAGAACGCAGTGCCAACAAAAAACTCATTTTTTGACAAAAGTGGACTTAGACATGTTCTTGCACAAACACCTTCAATTAAAAAGGGTTTATCATATGACGTCGCTGTTTTCCAGTGGATAACGTCATGTCATAAAAATCATATGACCACACGTGTATTAACACTTTTGCGGGAATACGTAACGTCATTGACGACGTCCGTAACAACAATGTAAATTTTCATTGAAAATATGTCCACTTCGAAGGCGATAAAATCCTATTTTAAAAGTCATATGATAAAACGAATCTTACACTCGTGGTCATTTCTTATGAAATTTATTAAACTCGCCAAAGGCTCGTTTAATAAATTTCATATGAAATGACCACTCGTGTAAGATCCTCTATATAAATAAGCAATGACCAGGACCTTGTGTAATCAGAAGCAAAATCCCACCCTAAATTCCAGGTGAGAAAAACAAAAGGACTATAAGAATCTTATATGGGGTTCTGTTCTAGATGGAAGTTTCCAACCCAAGGGATGATCGTGCTGAGCGGAACCGAGGCTCTGCCGAGGTTCCGCTCAGCACGGTCATCCCGAGGGTTGGAAACTTCCATCTAGAACAGAACACCATATTAGATTCTTTTTCTTGCACAACAACCCCCAAAATCTGGTTTATTTCAAGGTTTTGCGTGTTTTTTTTTAGCCTGGGTGAGAACACCTGGGTGAGATGCAATTTTTCCGGTCCCTGGTCTGTACCCACTCTTTGAACTATACCCACGACGCCCCTGGTCTGTATCCACATTTGCAATGTACTCCAGTGTGTACCCACGCATATCTCTAATCTATAACCACATTTAATCATCGTAGCTATCGCAAAATCCATTATTTTAGAAGTATCTGTGCATGTGTTAGAGAATAAAAATGAAAGATACAGATCGGAGAAAATAGGTAATCGTGGGTACAGATCAGAGAAATCGTGGGTACAGATCGGAGGTTATTGCTGGTACGGATTAGAGACCGCTTGGGTACAGATCAGAGAGTAAGTACAGATCAGGGCCTGGGTACAGAATAGAAGATTAGAGTCCTACATATATGCAGTGGAGAAAATAAGCACTGCAATCAACGAAAGGGAGTTTGTCATAGATTTCAAGCAAGGTGGACCGGGGAGCGCGTGGCCTACAAATATAATTTTGGAATCGAAAGGTGATAAAGACGTGCATATGACCTGAAAGTTCCCATTGATAATTAATTACTTTAACATCTGTTAAGTTCTGAATTAACAGTAATTAATGTTTTGTATAGAGATTTAAATGCTTTTTACTTGACATAATTTATGGCAAAATCAACCAAATGACTTTTGTATCCCACCAGGACTCGCGACTGAAATATCATGCACATACAGCCTTTTCATATTGAATTAGCCATTTTGTAGTAAGTAGACCGACTTGCAGATATAATTACATTCTACATAAGTTGAAGAAATCCACTTTTTGTGCTTTTATTGATTTTAAAAAAGCCTATGACACTATTAACAGGTCTATGTTATGGAAAAGATTACACGGGGACCCAACTGTTAATCGTGATTATTGATGCGACGTGGAATGTTAATGCATGCTATTATGAAGTTTCGTATGCGTCGGCGAGTTCGTTACGAATGCGACGCTCCACATCCTCTGTCCTTGGACGGTAAGTACCACATCTTTTGCTCTCGCGAAAATAAACAAAGATGAGTTTACAAAATCGGCGTCCACTATGATCTGCAAAAATCTCCTATGTTCCCACTTGAAGTCAACTGGAATACTTATAGCGCTTGTGTTTTTCAGCTAATGGTGTATAAAGTTGACAGGTAGATACAAGATTGCCACTAAAACTCATTACATTCTTAAAGTCCTTTTGTTTTTCTAATTCTTGACCGTAAATTAAATAGTATAACATAGTCTTGTGGTGTCTTTATTGAAATATGTAACAAAATGGCTTTGTAAATGCACACTTATTTACTGAGCGTGAAAAACAGTAAGATAAGCATCTTTCGTATGCATCGTAGATTTTGTTAAAATTTAATATGCGACAAAGAAATGCATCGTGGAAGATTGAGACCGGTGAATCAGTAAAATAAAATAGCAAATGTTACGATATGGAGACAGTGATGCATTTTCTTCAATTAATATTTTCTAGATACATGTTAAAGGGGTCAACCATGTTTTTATACTGTATTAACATTTGCAGAGGCTGGAGAAAGTTGTTTTAGCCTAAGGCCGAGGGTTCAAAGGGCTCTGGAAAGACTCTTCTAATTGCAATAAAATAACCATAGTTGATCGCTGTTCTTATACAACACACCATTCCCATGGAAAACTGACTGACAACCGCACCTAAAAACCGCTAAAATCCCTTTAATTCTTTTGTTTTCTCCCCCTCCCCCCCCCCCCCCCCCCCCCCGCTTATCAAAATGCATGGAGCCACCGATATTAAATGATCAACTATTATTTGGTTTAGCCTTAGTGGTCATTCAATGTTAGGAAACATATTACCTATGTCACTGATATGCCCGAAAATGAGTTGCTGTGATCTCATTCAAAATAAAAGTGGCACATGCTTTAAAGCTCGCTCAACGAAGTACATGTAGTGAAAGGAAAAAATACATCATGCAATAATGTTCTTGATAAAAGCGCAAGTTATGCTTCTGCATTGACGTAAATAACTTTTGTAAGAGCACAACAAAATGCTAATTCTTCCATGACTCATTCTAGTAGTACGTACCTTCATCTTTGATGCATACAAAAGATACTTATCTTACTGTTTTTCACGCTCAGTAGATAAATGTGCATTTACAAAGCCATTTTGATACATATTTCAATAAAGACACCCATAGGACTGTGTTATACTTCTTAGTTTACGACCAAGAATTAGAAAAACAAAAGGACTTTAAGAATGTAATGTGTATTCGTGACAATCTTGTATCTACCTGTCAACTTTATAAACCATTAGCGAAAACACACAAGTGCCGTACGTATTCCAATTGACTTCATGTGGGAATATAGAAGAATTTTGAAGATCATAGTGGACGCCGATTTTGTAAACTCGGCTTTGTTTATTTTCAGGAGAGCAAAACATGTGATACTTACCGTCCAAGGACAGAGGATGTGGAATGTCGCATTTGTAACGAACTCGCCGACGCATACGAAACTTCATAATGGCATGCATTAACATTCCACGTCGCATCAATAATTACGATTATTTTATACTTTACAGTGAAACCCAATGTATATCAAAACTAGATAAAATTGGTATTTTCATTGATATGAAATTTCACTGATATCAAATCTCACTGATATCAAAAGTCACTAGTGACTGATATCAGCCTATATCGTCACTGTAATGACGTTAGATTTTTTGGATTACTTCTGACGTTTCCATTTACTTGACGTCATTAAATGTGTCTCAATTCAGAAATTCAAACGCCTATAACTCCGTTATTTATGAACGAAAACATAAAGTGTGGGTATTCATTTTCTTAGTTAGAACATAAGGAACAATGTGGTACCAAAATTATTCGTGTTTTAATTTTTTTTTTTGTTTTTGCATTTTCACCGCCTACCTTGTGCATTGGAAAATGCCTGTGCATTGTATAAAATAAAAAGAAAATTTGCTTTTTTTCGGTGAATACCAAATATATTTCATCTCGTGAGTTGAAAACATAATAATTTTCACTCGTGCTGCGCACTCGTGAAAATTCTGATGTTTTCAACTCACTCGATGAAATATATTTGGTATTCACCTCAAAAAAGCAAATATCCTCTATTTAACAGTTGGGTCCCCGTGATTATCGGATATTGGAATTTCTGGTAGGATGTTTCAAGCAGTCAAATCCCTTTATACTACCGTTAAGTCATGTGTTAGACTAAATTCTTACAGAACTGACTGGTTTGATGTGAATTGTGGGCTCCGTCAGGGGTGTGTTTTATCGCCACTGCTATTTAATCTATTTATAAATGATCTCGCTGTCTTTCTTAAATCTCTAGACTTAGGTGTTAAGGTTAACAATGAAAAGGTTTGCATAATGTTATATGCAGATGATATAGTATTGCTAGCAGAAACCGAAACGGATTTACAGTTGCTTTTAGATGCACTGAGCGATTGGTGTGGTAGAAATGGTATAACTGTTAACAGGGACAAAAGTAACGTTGTCCATTTTCGACAAAACTCTGTTCCAAAAACTGATGCTATGTTTTCTTATGGTGATGGGGTAATAAGTATAACCGAAAGATATACATATTTAGGTATTATATTAAGTGAGCATTTAGAGTATGATATAATGGTCAAACACGTTGCTCATAGTGCCAGTAGAGCCCTTGGATTGCTCTTCGCTAAATGTAAAATTATCGGCGGTGTTCCATATAGTGTATTTACCAAGCTGTATGATTCTGTTGTTTGGCCAGGCATTAGTTATAGTTCATCAATTTGGGGTATTAAGTCGTATTCTTGTATAGATGCAGTACATAATAAGGCCATGCGATTTTACTTAGGGGTAGGCAAATACACACCTACATGTAACGATGCCGTCGCAGGAGAAATGGCTTGGAAGCCCACCGTTGTGCGTCAGTGGAAAAGTGTAAGTCTTTACTGGTCGAAATTAGCCGCAATGAATAATTACCGACTGAATAAGCGCATTTCTCTATGGGCATTTGAAAAAGCTGGTAGATCATGTAAAAATTTGATGTACTCTGTCTCACAGTTTCTTGCAGCTAATAATTTCGGACAGTTTTCGCGTATTACTGAATCAATACCATCATCTCGGCGATTTGTAGCTGACTTTGAAAACAACATTCATGAAAATTTTGTAAACGGTTGGTTAGCTAGGATTAATAGTAACGTGGGTCCATCTGGTAGGGGGAGAAACAAACTTCGTTTATACAAGACTTTTAAGCAAAATTATGTCGCCGAAAACTACTGCAAACTTATACTTCTTGTTAGTCACAGATCTGCTTTTAGCAAATTCCGTTGTGGTGTTGCACCGATAAGGATTGAAACAGGACGTTATGAGGGTTAACCGAAGAATCACGCTTATGTCCGTTTTGTAATGTTCTCGAAAACGAAATACATGTAATTTTGAATTGTAGGGTATACGATGATTTGAGGGATGCTCTTTTAGCCCAAGCTACCAACTTTGATCCAAACTTTGATTCACTGTCTTTAGAAAATAAGTTTGTATTTTTATTTTCTAGCCCAGATCTAGTCCGTTTGTGTGCCAAAACCTGTTCCAAAATACTGCAAAGACGACAAACATTAAATTGTAAATAGAATTGTACATTATACCTGTATATAATTAAGTTTAAGACTATAATAATCATCTATGTTTGATGCATTTTGTATACCGAGTCTAGATATAACTGGCCCTCAACTTCGACAAACTATATGTGTTTTAACAGTAATAATATGTGCAAGTCATTTCTTTTAATGCGGACATTGGTGTGTGTCGCGAGCGGCCTTTGTAGGACCATTCCCTATAAGACAGGTTCTCGACGCATATTGGGGCTCGATTCCTGTATAATATTATGAGTTTTTAACTGTATTAAATACTTGTATGCCATTTCTTTAAATACGGACCTCGGTGTGCGTCGGGAGCGGCCTTTGTAGGACCACTCTTTATAAGGCAGTTTCTCGGCGCATATATGGGCACGATTCTTGGCATCAGCTGCTTATACTTAGGCATCTCACCCGGAAAAAACCGTAAGCAAGAGAAAACATGATTTGATTTGATGTAGATATGTTTCAGTTTTTACAAACAACAGTCTATTGTAATTCTAAAAAGAATAGGTGGTATATTTCATATTATGTTATATATATTTTGTATGTTATACTGTTATTCAACACGGGGCTCAAATAAACAATAATCATGTCATTTAAGGGGGGGGGGTGTAGTGCTGTCTGGACATTAGTTTCCGCCACACTGTACCCGCGGCTTACCCTCGTCAGTCGTTTGAACTTAATAAGTCCTTTTTGTTCTTCCTTTTTTAATTAGCTTTATTCCATGTTTTATATTGTTGTATATTTTGTTAATTTGTGATATGTATATTCTGTTTTTAAGCAATTTGCAAACTTTAGTGTCTCATAAGTCTATCCAGACTGGATATCAAATATGCTGTAGCTTGTGAAACTGTATATTGTATATGTATTTTATATGTGACACTCAAATAAACTATTAAATTTCATTACACTCTTGCAGGTATCTCGATCATTTCTTGTGATATAACATCTAACTTGGTGAAATCTTTGTGGGGTGTTTGTGGGACAATGTCCTGGGATTGGAAAGCTAAACCAAGAAAAGATACGCTTTAGACACTGCATATTGGCACATATTAAACATATGTATATCACTGTTTGTTTGTATGTTTTATGAAACTGTGCAAGAAATTCGTGCTTAAAAATCATATTTGAGATGCAAGTGGCATAAACGCCTCTGCCCAATTGGAATCACTATATTTTACGGTAATAAAGTATTTGTATTTGTATCACATATAAACAAGCTGTCGAAGAGCATTGTCCACTTAACAATGTAGGTTCACTAATTGATCCACGTCTTTAATTTGCTCTAGCATTTGCAATTTTATGACAATGCTCTTAAAGAATGCATTACTCAGTCCCCAAATTAGCCAGTTCTTGTACCTTATTTTAAAGGCACACCATGAGGTTCTCTTTCTCCGAACGCAGCTCTCTTAGGTAACAGTTTGTATCCAATTAAAAAAGAGAGGACCCCCTAAATCGTTCCAACGTAATGTGCACTACAGGTGTCCATTAACAGAAAGTAGCAATCGATGTTATTTAATTTCAGCCGTGGTGTGATGAAACCCACATCAGGTTTTTACGTGCCTAGTAAAACAGAGCACGGATATGACATTACGAAAGCTTGCCTTTGCAATATACAGAGATTTTTTTTTTTTTTTTTTTTTTTTTTTTTTATACTTTTGCTAAAAACATACATTGTGGGTACTCATTAGAACCGCCTCACGGACTGTTTTCCTGATGACATATCATGGTAAAGATTTCTTAAGCCTAATGCACTGTCCGATACATCTTTTTAAGCATGTGTCTTTGTTTGATACAAAGAGTCATATGTAGGGTTTGCTATCACAACTCGTTCCTTTCAGTCCATATTAAACATAATTTATGGATGCACAAAAGAATCTTGTGGACTATCTTGTTCTCTGTTTTGATACTTAGAATTCTTTCTTCGTCTGAAATTAAAATATAAATTGTATGTAATATTACGTTAAAATAATAAATTCAATTATATTTTCTTCAACTGATATTGTTTTATAAAAATCCATACCCTTCATCCAAACAACCATGCATTTATATAATATTCTTATTGTAAATACATGTACTCCTAAACTAGCGTCTTCCTCTGACACTTTTTTATAATCCTTGCATTGTTGATTGTCACCTCCCCGTGACCAACTGTATCCCCTTTACCTGTTAAGTTAACGGAACACGGAACCAAGGTGACCTTTGCCACGACATGTTTACATAATGGGATTATACCTATGAGTAATAAATACATGTGCCAAAGTTTACAAATAAAACTTATTTTCATAATAAATAACGTATAAACAAACAACGACATTGAATATTTATTGATTATAAGAATCTTATATGGGGTTCTGTTCTAGATGGAAGTTTCCAACCCAAGGGATGACCGTGCTGAGCGGAACCGAGGCTCCGCCGAGGTTCCGCTCAGCACGGTCATCCCGAGGGTTGGAAACTTCCATCTAGAACAGAACACCATATTAGATTCTTTTTCTTGCACAACAACCCCCAAAATCTGGTTTATTTCAAGGTTTTGCGTATTTTTTAGCCTGGGTGAGAACACCTGGGTGAGATGCAATTTTATCACCCAGGCAAAAAGTGTGGCAATTTCTGTCTGGTGTGCAAGAAAGTATTGTCTGTTCTGGCTACATTACCAAAGCGTTAGAAAAATCAAACAGACAAAATAACCACATTCCTTTTTTTTTTTTTTTTTTTTTTTTTTTTTTTTTTTAAATGAATGAAATGAATGAAAATACCTGTACATTAATGACCCTATGACTTTTATTATGACCAGAACAACCGCACCAGCTATGCCCCCAACTATTGGCATATGGCTGCTTATCCAAGACTGATATTGAAACAGAAAATTTTTTAAAGTGTGTTCATATCATTGCATGACAGAAGAAGGAAACGTTTCACATGCTTGTGGGTACTCGTTAGAACCGCCTCACCGATGCGTTTCTAACGTGTACCCACAATCTATGTTTTGAGCTAGAATGTTAAAACTATCATTCTTTTTTCTGATGAAAATTTTTCATTTTTAACAACTTGAAAAGTCTCTGTATATTGCATGGGCAAGTTTTCGTAATGATGCATGTAAACAGATCATATAAATTTCACGCGCTTCTTTATGCACATTCATGTTTTATAACAAATGTCTGCGTATTTCTGGGACAGACTACGTACATCCGATTGGCATTTATCGTGTCATATTTCATCAGTCACCCTGGTATTTGACAGTTTGAGCTACGTTGAACTTCACATGGTGAATGATCGGTACTGTTTGACTGGCTCCCGTCATATGTTCAGTTTGTTTACCTCTTTAATGTTTACAAGGAAAAAATAACTAGAATAAGTCCTTTTCTTCCAAAGAATTATCTTTTACTTTCTGTTTAAGATCGTTAAATTCAGCCTTGTCTGTAATAAATAATTAAGAATACAGATGTTTTATCATACATTACGATAACATGTCCGTGTAATGTGTACCCCCTTAAACCCCACTTTTATATAGAAAAACTGGGGTACGCAGGGGTATACCTATTTTTCTTATTTTTGCTCCAAAACATAGATTGTGGGTACTCGTTAGAACCGCCTCGCCGAGGCGGCTCTAACGTGTACCCACAATCTATGTTTTGAGCAAAAATAAGAAAAATATCTAAAATTTTCAGCTAAAATTTTCCAATTTCTAAAGCTCAAAAATCTCTGTTTATTGCATGGGCAAGTTTTCGTAATGTTTAGATTTTCATTTTTGTAGAAAACACTATCATTAGACTTAATCACGACAGCCTGACCAGATCGGTACCAAATCCTAACATTTTGTGAATAAATAGTACCAATGCGCCATGCATATCATTCCAATAGTTTGCACCTGTAAAAAGCAGTCATTGTCTTCGATTTCAATTCTTCACAGCATAAAAAGTGACAATTTGGTACCATTTTTTAACATCTTAGAAATATCTACATCAGTTCTTCACAGATGAATTTTTTAATATGAACTTGACTTTTTTTTTATTTCGTGTGCCTCCTTGTCTTTTACTAACGTTAAACCCATTTTTACATGAATTGGAACGTTTCTGTTTTGTATGTGGCAATATAGCTGCGGGACGCTTACGTTTTGACTTGCTGAAGATGTGTTCCCCCATCCATTCATCCATTATTTTGTATTGTATGTAAAGACGATGAGCTTTATGGTTAAGTCATGAATAAAATTTATGTTATGTTATGTTATCCATTCATACAGATTCATCATTAATCATGATCACCTAGAGTCTTTAATAGATGTGATTTGAATAGCTTGTCAAACTAACCTAATCAAAGGTGTGAACGATTTTGTTTCAAGGTCTACAAGAAGCCCTCTGGCAACTTTGTTGTATATTCCATCTATTTGACACAAGTATAGGTATTAAAACATTAAAATAAACAACCGAGTCATTCATCATTCATTTTTATGTTGCAGTAGCTGGGGTTTTAGAAACAAGGTATAATTTGGTTTAAACAATATTTATTTCATCAAATATTTCAACATTTGTACAATTTTCATTGAAGAAATACAGGATCTGACGGTAAGCAATGCTTATATTTAAGTCATCTCCTGAAGGTATAATTTGTGGCTGGTCCATGGGGAATATCGTATTGCAACACCCCCCCCTTGAGTCCGGCACTGCCTAAATATAAAGAACAGACTTTCACTGCTATATAATACTCGGTAACAGGCCACAGCTTATTGCGGTGTGCCGACATTGGCGGGATTTCCAATATTCTCTATTGCGCGCGCAATGAGGTACGCGTCTGTTTGTAACGACAGTTCTGATTGGATAGAATCGATATTTAAAGCACACACCTTAATTTTGAATTTAGGTAAATACCCAAATTAATTAGGGTGTATACCCTTATTCAAAAATCTAATTAGGGTACATACCAAAATTAATTTGGGTATACACCATAATTCAAACTTTGAATTAAGGTATACACCCAAATTAATTTGGGTCTATACCATAATTCGCTTTTTTTTTTCTTCTGAATTATAGCATTGACCATTTATGTCATACTGAGGCGCACCAAGAGGGTCAAACGTTTCATTTAGCTGTATACCAAAATTAATTTTGGTACAGACCCAAATTAATATTGGTATATGCCATAATTCAAAAATGGAATTAAGGTGTATACCCAAATTAATTATGGCATATACCCTAATTCGATTTTTGAATTAGGGTATACACCCGAATAAATATTAGGATATACACCCGAATTAACTTGGGTATACACCTTAATTCCAATTTTGAAGTATGGCATATACCAATATTAATTTGGGTCTATACCAAAATTAATTTACCCTTATTCCGCTTTATGAGCCTTTCGGTACACCATAATATCGAATTAGGGTAAATACCATAATTAATTTGGGTATACACCTTCATTCCAATTTTGAATTATGGCATATACCAATATTAATTTGGGTCTATACCAAAATTAATTTACCCTTATTCCGCTTTATGAGCCTTTCGGTACACCATAATATCGAATTAGGGTATACACCCGAATTAACTTGGGTATACACCTTTATTCCAATTTTGAATTATGGCATATACCAATATTAATTTGGGTCTATACCAAAATTAATTTACCCTTATTCCGCTTTATGAGCCTTTCGGTACACCATAATATCGAATTAGGGTAAATACCATAATTAATTTGGGTATACACCTTCATTCCAATTTTGAATTATGGCATATACCAATATTAATTTGGGTCTATACCAAAATTAATTTACCCTTATTCCGCTTTATGAGCCTTTCGGTACACCATAATATCGAATTAGGGTATACACCCGAATTAACTTGGGTATACACCTTTATTCCAATTTTGAATTATGGCATATACCAATATTAATTTGGGTCTATACCAAAATTAATTTACCCTTATTCCGCTTTATGAGCCTTCCGGTACACCATAATATCGAATTAGGGTAAATACCATAATTAATTTGGGTATACACCTTCATTCCAATTTTGAATTATGGCATATACCAAAATTAATTTGGGTATACACCTTCATTCCAATTTTGAATTATGGCATATACCAAAATTAATTTGGGTAAAGCTTCCGAACTGAGAAATGAGCCGCATCGTGAGAAAACCGGATTTTTGCCTATGCGAAAACAAAGGCGCAGATCAGCTTCGCGGTAACCGCGAAGCTGATCAGCGCCTTTGTTTTCGCTACTCGGATAGTACAATTCCTCTTCTACTTAAATCCGAAATTGCAAGCTTCTAGCTTTTTTCTGAGCTTGTACAGGCCGATTTGTGTCGGACCTGGTCGGAAACCCCGAAGACCGGTTTTCTCGCGTCGCGGCTCAAATCTAATATTGTACTATTGTAATATTATCATAAATAAATAAATAAATAAATAAATAAATAAATAAATAAATAAATAAATAAATAAATACGTTGTCAACGTTATCAATATTTTATGAACGCATTTTTAATTATTAGTTTATTTGTATATTTGGTAAATGTTCTTGCATGCAAATTAATATAGAATAGATTGTGCTTCTCCCTATTGATGCGTTTCTACACTTACGACAAATGTTTACAATATTGTTGATTTTGTTAAATCGGTTTACATGCAGTTATGTTTGTAGTATATGCTGAAGGTTCGTTGGCCTTTTGCATTTGAATAAACATTATCTTATCTTATTTTATCATGTTGGAGCCAATAGATACATATTGTAACCTGCTATTAATTTATATTCATTACAAAAGATATGTATATGCTTCTTAAAAATGACGAAATTGTCTCCCAAACGCCTACCAACAAGAATGAAGGTAGGCGTTTCTTCATTAAAGCCTGTGGACAGGTGCAGTGCTTATCACATATGTTATTTTGTTATTTCATAATCAAAACCCACGTATGCATCACACTATTTATTACTTCTGTTCCGTGTTCAGTTCAAGTTTTCTTTCGATAACTTCTTTGTCGTCTTAAATAAACAATACGGCAGGTGCACGGCTAATTATTATTTTTGGTTGTTAATTTTGAAAATTCTACCAAACATCACATATACATGTATGCACTTGTTAGGGAGCGACCATTTGGTTTTTATGGAGGGTGGGGGCTGGAAGATTTTTCGAAAACAAATCCAGGACCGAAGTTTACCCCAAAAATATCTATGACAGTGTAAATTTTATTGTACGTATTGTATTGTATGCAAATAAAAAGACAGGACCGCGTCGCGAGTGAACAAAAATATCCAGGCCCGAAAACACCTTCCAACCCTCTCCGCCCTAAAATCAAATGGCCGGTCCCTTACCCATGTTTCAATCGATCCCATACAAAATTCTCGGCGCAGTCGACACTGAGCTGGACATCTCATTTAAACTGAACGACAGGTGGCAGGTTAATTAGTGCGCTTCTTTGTTATGTTTTCCAATCCCACCAAACACAACAGATTGCAATTCTATCAAATATAACGAGAGACGGAGAATAAAACAATATTAATTATGGCGGGTATCTTGGTCATGTTGGTATGGTGATTATGTCCGGATATTAAGGACCCCTGACCAAAACTTCTATGGTGGCTCTTATTGTTTTATGTCTTGGCGTTTAAAATTTTTGTGCTGTTGGCGCCTTATGTATGTTTTCAATATTTTTAGTCAAGTTTAGATAACTGAGTGGCCACCTACTGGGTAAATAGCTGCTCATTCGGCTTACGATATGTTTTCATGGTATAAGTGCATGATTGTTAATTTATTTTTTCCCACCTCGGTTTTTGAAGTGGGAATCTTTTTCTGATTGCGCCTTTCCCTGATCGTTGTCTACTTGTACCTTTTGGTATGTGTAACATAATTATCAACCGCGCCATATTACGCGCCTGTCTCTGAGGTTATAAAACTTATTCAATGTTTAATATATTAAGTCTCATTTAGATAATATTAGTCTTTCTATCGACTACCCTATTGAAAGTTGCAAAATTTCAGTAATTCTCTTTGGCTCCATGATGCCAAATCTAAAGGGTCACTGACGAGACTTAAATAGTCGAAACCGCGGTATGACCCATCCCCTTTCTCATTAATGTGTTCACTGCTCTTAAGGGATAAAATATAATTGTTAGATCCTTTGGAAGCAGTAAAAACATTCAAAGAGAGGTGGGCCATATTGTACAATTTCGGGTAATGAACCTTCATCAGTGACCCTTTACAAAACTGGCAGCGAAAGCCAGACATTCATGATTGCTGCAATTTCAAGAATTTTCACCAGTATAGTCTAAATCAAAGACTTATATTCCCAAAGGGGCCAAATATGCAAAATTCTGTAAAGATGATGATCCTTAACGTACAGTATATTTGAAATACTCCAAATATTTCACTGATCTCAAAGGATCATAAGAAAAAATATAATCTGCACTATGGATGATGTACGGGGAGACTTTTTAGGGCCGCCACACGGCACAACACCAGCTGCAGTAAAAAGTTTGGATCCTAGTTTTAATTTTTATTTACGAAATGTTTTCTCAGTATAAATACCTTAGTATTAATTTATTTCTTTTCCTACATTGGTTTTTGGAGTGAGAATTTCTTTCTGATTGCGCCATATCCTGATCATTGTCTACTTTTAATTACCTTCATAGTCATACTTGTAAAACCTACTGTTATATCTATACTGATCAAAATAAGTGTATTCCTACTTTATAATTGTCGGTTATTCCTTTATCTGTGGGATATTTCTTAATTTGTGTTTAGTAGTAAATGAGAATCACATTGAAGAAAAAGGTTCACGGCAAAAGCTTACTTAAAAATTGGCTTGATGTCGTTTAACGTCATTTTATCCATATTCATACCATACAAGTGCCCACATTTTATGTGCAATCACATTCAACCAAACTTGCTTTAACACATTTGTTTGGTGTCAATGAAGCAGGAATCCGCTCAAAGTTGTGCGATTTGCTTCTTTAGGCACTCGTGAGAAACGTTAAATGTTGACGTTATTCTTACGTTAAATTGCATTATTTTTCATTGTGCCTCAAAACGTCCAAACCTTTCTATTTAGAAAATTTCTTTCTGAATTACTGTTCACTGAATCAAGAGCTTCTGATTTTGACAACAATTTTTATCTGTGCATTTCTGGACATTCTACTGGATAAGAAAATCATGCACAATTTTGCGTGACGGACGTTCGTTTACGTTGAAATGAATCAAATCTCGATCACTGCTTTTTTAAACAAAATTGTTAAAGAGCTGTAAAAATCACAAAATAACATCTTAGTTAAGAACACGGACAACTTTACTTTTAACGTCAGATTTGACGTTTCAGTCACGTAATCAGGCTCTGATCGGTAGCTTAATCCAACATTTAGACAGTTTTTAATGACTCAAATAATCAACGAGAATACAAAATGTTTTCATCGATCACCTTAACCCAAATGATATCCAGCCTCGGTTCTACAGCGAAATGATGACCTTTTCTGATACTACCATTTGACGTCATTTGCATCGCGTACAGACATTCATATGCACCAAATTTCTGAGCGGAAATAAAACTTTGACATGTACTCATTTGTGTTTAATACAGAAATTAAATATTATGAGCGTAAATGTCTGAAAAGT
The DNA here is from genome assembly GCA_964017185.1 of Rugalucina vietnamica. Classification (NCBI taxonomy): domain Eukaryota; kingdom Metazoa; phylum Mollusca; class Bivalvia; order Lucinida; family Lucinidae; genus Rugalucina; species Rugalucina vietnamica. The sequence continues at coordinate 36,954,471 of OZ024884.1, forward strand.
CTTTTAAGCAGCTTTATTTGTGAATGTTCATAATGACCCTACTTGGAACCAGGTTCGACAGGTCTCATCTCTTCCTATCTTTTACAGTTATGTTTGTATAACAGTCATCCGGAGGGATTAAATTAACTTTTCGAGTGGGAAAATTAGCTCCAGGTATTCAACACCTCAATATTTTCAAAACATTCTTGTAAGAATAAACTTATTTTGATCAGTATATTTACCCTATCTTGTGGCCAAGACTATGTCATTTGAATTTTGCCTTGTTAAATATTCTATAAATGCTTGACATTTGTGATTATTCGAAAAATATTTATTTAAGAAATGAACATGTACAATGGCTGACGAAGACAAGATGAATAAGTCTTATCGATCCAGTTTGATACTTCTCGGTTTTTAGGGTGGGAATTTCTTTCTAATCGTGCCATTTCCTGATCATTGCTTACCTTTACCTTACCATTTATGGCAATATTGGCTGGTGTCAATACGTGCTTATTTTAATGAGCTTTCAACGCCTGTCTGTGTATCTGTTTTGAAATTATGAGATTTTCTCTACCAACAGGATAGCTTGACAATTAGGGGTTTCAATTAAAGAAGTAAGGCAGATGTTTGGTTAATTAGTGTATTATTTTGTTTTATTCTCAAACTTCACCAAAGACAGACGGCTACGTGTACACGTATTACTCATGTTTGTATTTCGATCTAGTGTTGTCTGAATATTCTACGTCAACAGTGTGGCAGGTGGTATGCTAATTAGTACAATCATTTGTGTTATGTTAAAAACACATCAATACATATTACTCATTATCCTTTAGCAGAAGCCTACGTGGCGGAGTGGTGAAATCATTCGCCTTGTAAATCAGGGGTTGCAGGTTCTATTCCGGGTTTCTCTATTATGTCAGTTGTGAATTCAAACCGATGCCCATTCCCATATAACCTTGGCTGATGGTGGGACATTTAAACCCCAAAACAGCCATACATTGTCTTTAAGTTCTTATTTAAAATGATTGGTGATCATTGGCTGGATATTTTAATAAAACAATATGACACGTGGCAGGATACCAAGTGGTTTAATTCAACTACAACTACAGAACCAAAGAATCTATATGTCGTGGCAGATGCTGTATTCATTGACCGTTTCGTTTTCTTTTCATTTCAAATCCTGTAGAATGTGTATTTATCAATACAAGATGTACAAAGACAAAAGAAACTAACCAAAAGGAAATAAAAATTAATCTGGCTTTCGATAAAATAAAATGTGGTATAGAAGTTATTGTCTTTTCTCTCCCTGTCTCTTCCATGTCAATGTGTGTGAATTTATTTACTAATACTTTATATGTAATGGTGTCCACAATAATTCTGGTATTAGCCGTAGAAAATTGTCATTTAGGTCTGACTGCTTCTTCCGAGGCAAATACATGTAAATGTAAAAGAAAAATGATTTGTTATAATGAGCCAATAATAATTAAATAAAATAGAATAGAACTAGCTGGCTGGCACATTGAGAGTAAACAAACAAAATTAATGAATTTGCCCCTTGGCAATCCACAGTGAAAAAAGACTAGGCCTCAGTTCTGTGTTCTCTCTGCGTGTTTTTTACATTCTTGCTATATACATGTTTATGACCATAATTGTCAAATGAATGTATTGGAATATATCCCAGGGCCCAGTTTCCTTAAAGTTAAGGCCCACCTTAGTTAAGGTGACAAATTTGACACGATATTGTACCGTTAAAATTAATAACTGTATTTACCAAAATATACAGGCGTGTAGAATTAAATGTTATTTACATAATAAAACCTATAAGTTTGATTTCAGTAAGTTTTAAATGCATATTTTTGGATGCTGAAATTTGCCACCTTAACTAAGGTCTACCTAAACGTTAAGGGAGCGTTGTAACTCTAGGCCCAGATCTCAAGAACCACTGGCCCTCTAGTTATCGGATTAAAATAAATCTGAGATCCGTCAAGACCAGTTAACATATAAATGAGAATGGGAATGGGTCATATCGCGGTTACGGTTACTTAAGCCTCTTCAGTAAACCTATTAGGTATATCGTATGTCAGTTGTTTCGATTTTGGATATACTTGGATATACTTGGCTCTTGGTCATTATTTATTTCACTGCTCTAAAAAGGATCTCGGTTTTAATTTTTATTTGCTATTACTGCGGCTGGTGTTGTGCCATGTCTCCCCGTACATCATCCATAGTGCAGGTTATATTTTCGTTTTGATCCTTTGAGATCAGCGAGGATATTCTGAGAAATCAGAAATTTATTATCGGTTAAGATTCATTTTCTAACCAATGTTTATCATATTTGGTCCCATTAAGATAATATTAGTCTACCCTGTTGAAAGTTGCAAAATTTCATTATTTCTCTTTGGGTCCATGTTGCCAAATCTAAAGGGTCACTGACCAGACTTTAATAGTCGAAACCGCGGTATGACCCATTCCCTTTCTCAATGTGTTCACTGCTCTTTAAAGGATTTCGGTTCAACTTCTTAAACTATTTTGTATGAGAAATAGGAAGGAACCATATCAAAATTTAAAGCAGTGTTTACCATTTGTGTTGATACTTTCCTATTAATCTTTAACAGAATCAAATCGTAGTAACTGGCAGCAAGTGCTCTTCTTGATTACTGTCTATTCATCATCTTTCAGAAACTGCATTTTTCAAAATCTCACTTTTCTGAAACACCACAAGAAAAATATGACCATGTTATATTTTTGAAACCCAAAGTCATAAAAAGTGAAGCAAAAATTTTTAAAATCGGTTCACTAATAAAATAACTATGCCCAAAAATTATTTTGAATAGATATTTTGCATGTGCAGGGGAGGCAATTCAAACACCTTAAAATTAAAAATTAAGCAAATCTGTGGGAAAATTTTAAGAGCTTTGTGCTCAGCTATGCATCAAATAAAATTTTGGTTTGGTTTGGTGCTTTTAAAATGAAAAAAAAAAAAGTTTTTATTTTTCGGGAAAATAGTTACTTCCCTTGCTGGCATTTTTAAAATGGAAGAAGCCCTATTCAAAATTATTTTCTGACATAGATTTTTATTTGTCAACCGATTTTCATTTTTTGTGGCACTTTTTAAGACTTTTGGAATGCAAAATAGTGGTATGGAAAAATAATTAAGAAAATAATCAAAAGGTACAAGCAGGCAAAGATCAGGAAAAGGCGCAATTAGAAAAAGACTCCCACTCCAAAAACCGAGGTGGGGAAAAAACCAAACTAACAATCAGGTACTTATACCATGAAAACATTTCGTAAGCCGAATAAGCAGCTATTTTCCCAATAGGTGGCCACTCAGTTACCTTAACTTAACTAAAAATATGCAAACATACATAAGGCGCCAACAGCACAAAAATATTTTAAACACCAAGACATAAAACAAAAAGAACCACCACAGAAGTATCGACTTGGAACGATCAGTAACACAAAGTTACTGGCGGGTTTAAATCGATTTTACACGGCCGTAACCCCACCCTCAGCTTTTGCAGTGGTTCATAACATTTAGTTAGTTCTTCGGTCATCGTGGTGAATCTCTAACTAGTAAATGAATCATCAAGAACAAACAAATAAATCATGATAAACATCCTGATGAATCAAAAACCAGGACTCACAGATTCAGTAAGCTGCCCGACGATGGAGATCCCTGGGCGCCGAATAACTTACTAACTCTGGAGCTAAAGAAAAACATCAGTTGGACCCCGGTGGGCCAAGCAACAGACAAGAAGCTCCGGCCCCAACCAACTAAAATGAATAGCTTTAAGTTGGGGCCATCATAGAGTCTGACGCCCGACCCACCGGCGTGCAATTAAAGAAGGCAGCATAGTTATCAACCGTGATTGGGTTAAAAACTAAGCATGCAGACTGTCGCATAACAATACTGACTGACGTGGAACGCGCTATTTTAGATTTAAGATTTGTTAATGAATTTTTTCCCTGCCCTCATGGTACTGCACACATACACACCATCAGTGTAGAATAGTAAAAAAGAAACTAGTTAACACGCGTTGTTAAAGTAGTGAGGGACTAAATGATGGTGTAAGATGAAACGGGCGACACTAGCTATTTTAAAAGCTATCTTTGTTTCTTCTACATCATTAGAAGCACCTGAAAGCAACAAAATAAAAATAAAATCACCAAAGGTTACGTCTTCACACTTTATAGTGTCAAAACGGTATAGAAAAAAGCCAACATTTCCAAAGTAAGTAAGAAGGTAAAAGTAGGCAATTACCAGGAAATGGCGCAATCAGAAAGAAATTCCCACTCCACAAACCGAGAGGTGGGAAAAAAGAATTGACAATAAGTGATAACTTTTAAAAATATTGAGTAGGATTTTATTACATATATAATGATTGGTATTTCTCTTTCCCTATCAGAAATGAATACGGGTGCTGTCTGACATGTCGCAAATAACAACCGACAGGTGCGCTGGTGAATGAGTACGTTCTTTTGTTTCGTTCGAGACACCTGTGCAAGAAATTCAAAAGATGCACCTAGACAAAAGGGAATCTAATTAAGAAAATAATTAATACTGAAGTAAACATGTTATGATAGACCTAACATTCATCAATAACTTTTTTTGCTGCCTACGTGGATTTGCACAAAGACACATCATCAGTTAAGTTTATTTGTTTATTTGAGTGTCACATATCAAATACAATTATATAACAGATTTACAACAAACTACAACATATATTTGATACCCAGTCTGTATAGACTTATGAGACACTATGATTTGCTTTAAAACATAATATGTATATCACAGATTTACAGAATGAGAATGTACATCAAATAATTCGTAAGAAGCATTCACACACATTAAAAAAAGTACTAAACCAGATGTCTTTAAACCCTAAAAGCTTACAAATCAATAACATTGTGTATTACAGTATTGAAAACAAGCCAATCTTGATTTTCGTAAAAGATGTTCGCTGCGAAGCACAAACACCAGAAGACCTAAAGGACCGAGTCCGCGAGTCTTATGGTACTTACTCACCGAGACCTGGCACCGGAGCGTCACAAAATGCTTCTCCACGAGCCACCGTAGAAAACAAACTTGTTGGTCCGTGTTGTTACATCCACAGCAATAGAGAATCCAAAACGCAAAAAAATACAAAATCACAAAATCTTATGTCTTTACACTCAAAAGTGATAAATTGTTTACATTATATCTTGACAGATAAAGTTACAGATTGTTTGGCTAAATGGAGTGATTATTTTTATATTTTGAGTACATTGGCTATTTATCAATTATATTTATATGAGCCACCTCGTGGGAAAACCAACAATGTGGTTTCCGAACAGGTCCGACACAAACCGGCCTGTAAAAGCACAGAAAATAGCTAGAATCTTGAAATTTCGGATTAAAGTAGAAGAACTGTACTATCCGTGTGGCGAAAACAAAGGCGCTGATCAGCTTCGCGGCTACCGCGAAGCTGATCTGCGCCTTTGTTTTCGCCTATGCAGATTGTTGGATTTCCCATGAGGCGGCTCATATATTATTAGTATTAGGTACTTTTGACTGCTGTTGTCACCATATCCGTCCACACGAGCTATTGTATCCTGCCGTCTTGGAGGGATGCTGTCCGCCCATTGGCCTTCGCCACATGTCCCCTGTCCACTGTCACTGTATCCTGTCGTCTTGGAGAGAAGCATGCTGTCTGTCCATTGGCCTTCGCCACATGTCCCCTGTCCACTGTCATTGTATCATGCCGTCTTGGAGGGAAGCATGCTGTCTGTCCATTGGCCTTCGCCACATGTCCCCTGTCCACTGTCACTGTATCCTGCCGTCTTGGAGAGAAGCAAGCTGTCTATCCATAGGCCTTTGCCACGTGTTCCCTGTCCACTACCATTGTATCCTGCCGTCTTGGAGAGAAGCATGCTGCCCGTCCATTTGCCTTCGCCACATGTCCCTTGTCCACTGTCATTGTATCCTGCCGTCTTGGTGAGGAGCATGCTGTCCGTCCTTAGGCCTTCGCCACGTGTCCTCTGTCCACTGTCATTGTATCCTGCCGTCTTGGAGGGGAGCATGCTGTCCGTCCCGTGCCCCCTGTCCACTGTCATTGTATCCTGCCGTCTTGGTGGGGAGCATGCTGTCCGTCCATTGGCCTTCGCCACATGTCTCCTGTCCACTGTCATTGTATCCTGCCGTCTTGGCGGGGAGCATGCTGTCCGTCCATTGGCCTTCACCACGTGCCCCCTGTCCACTGTCATTGTATCCTGCCGTCTTGGTGGGGAGCATGCTGTCTGTACATTGGCCTCCACCACGTGCCCCCTGTCCACTGTCATTGTATCCTGCCGTCTTGGAGGGTAGCATGCTGTCCGTCCATAGGCCTTTGCCACGTGTTCCGTGTCCACTACCATTGTATCCTGCCGCCTTGGCTGGGAGCATGCTGTCTGTCCATAGGCCGTTGGCACGTGTTCCTTGTCCACTGTCATTGTATTCTGTCGTCTTGGAGAGAAGCATGCTGTCTGTCCATAGGCCTCTGCCACGTGCCCCCTGTCCACTGTCATTGTATCCTGTTGTCTTGGTCGGGAGCATGCTGTCTGTCCATAGGCCTTTGCCACGTGTCCCCTGTCCACTGTAATTGTATCCTGCCGTTTTGGAGAGAAGCATGCTGTCTGTCCATTAGCCTTTGCCACGTGCCCCCTGTCCACTGTCATTGTATCCTGCCGTCTTGGTGGGGAGCATGCTGTCTGTACATTGGCCTCCACCACGTGCCCCCTGTCCACTGTCATTGTATCCTGCCGTCTTGGTGGGGAGCATGCTGTCCGTCCATTGGCCTTCATCACATGTCCCCTGTCCACTGTCATTGTATCCTGCCGTCATGGTGGGGAGCATGCTGTCTGTCCATTGGCCTTCACCACATGTCCCCTGTCCACTGTCATTGTATCCTGCCGTCTTGGCGGGGAGCATGCTGTCTGTCCATTGGCCTTCACCACGTGCCCCCTGTCCACTGTCATTGTATCCTGCCGTCTTGGCGGGGAGCATGCTGTCTGTCCATTGGCCTTCACCACGTGCCCCCTGTCCACTGTCATTGTATCCTGTCGTCTTGGTGGGGAGCATGCTGTCTGTACATTGGCCTCCACCACGTGTCCCCTGTCCACTGTCATTGTATCCTGCCGCCTTGGTTGGGAGGCTGCTGTCCGTCCATAGGCCTTTGCCACGTGCCCCCTGTCTACTGTCATTGTATCCTGCCGTCTTGGTGGGGAACATGCTGTCCGTCCATTGGCCTTCGCCACATGTCCCCTGTCCACTGTCACTGTATACTGCCGTCTTGGTGGGGAGCATGCTGTCCGTCCATTGGCCTTCGCCACATGTCCCCTGTCCACTGTCACTGTATCCTGCCGCCTTGGTTGAGAGCATGCTGTCCGTCCATAGGCCTTTGCCACGTGCCCCCCTATCCACTGTCATTGTATCCTGCCGTCTTGGTGGGGAGCATGCTGTCCGTCCATTGGCCTTCGCCACATGTCCCCTGTCCACTGTCACTGTATCCTGCCGTCTTGGTGGGGAGCATGCTGTCCGTCCACTGGCCTTCGCCACGTGCCCCCTGTCAATATTCTTTGTGTTTGTTTTGACGGATGCACGAGCTATGTGGTGGATGGGGAAGTATCTTCTCACGAGGTACCAACAACCTAATGAAAATGCTGTAAATATGTAAATTTCCGGTTATAAGAATGTCATAATAATTTATAACACAGCGGCCACTAGAATGTATATTGTACTTTTTACCGACACTAGGCTCTTGTAATTCGGAAAAGAACGGGTTGGTATATTTCATATAGTGGTATGTTAGTGTGTTTATGAGACTCATATACAAATATATACATAAATAAATGAGGAACGTAGGTGTTGTGTCATTATTGATACACGTATTTCCCTATCGTTAAAATCCCTGTAACAGGTGCTCAGGTAAATGAGTACGTTCTTGTGTGTCGTTCGAGACACCTGTGCAAGATATTCAAAAGATGCGCGTGCAAGAAACAAATGGAGATTTCCGGAAAAGCCCAAAGGTGATCCTCAAAAATGACTGAATCGTCTAGCCTTAATTTTAATTTTAATGTAAACATACAACATGTTTGTTTTTCTTTTTGCAAACACGTGGTATAATTCAAAATATTGCAAGAGCTGCTATGTCGAAATATTTTGAGTAATATTAGGATTACATGTCCGTGTAATGTATACCCCCATAAACCTCAACGTTCTGTTAGTGAAACTAGGGTTTACTAGGGTATACATATGTATCCAAAACATGGGATAAAGTTTCCCTGTAATGTATACCCCATAAACCCCACATTTTAGTTGTGAAACTGGGGTTAACTAGGGTATACCTATTAATCTGAAATTAGAAAAACATGTCCGTGTAATGTATACCCCATAAACCCCACATTTTGGTAGTGAAACTAGGGTTTACTAGGGTAAACCTATTTATCTAAGACATAGGATAACATGTCCGTGTAATGTATACCCCGTAAAACCCCACGTTTTGGTAGTGAAACTAGGGTTAATTAGGGTATACCTATTTATTCAAAACATAGGATAACATTTCCGTGTAATGCATACCCCTAAACCCAACTTTTTGGTAGTGAAACTAGGGTTTACTAGGGTATATCTATTTATCCAAAACATAAGATAACATGTCCGTGTAATGTATACCCCTTAAAACCCATGTTTTAGTAGTGAAATGAGGGTTTACTAGGGTATACCTATTTATCCAAAACATAGGATAACATGACCGTGTAATGTATACCCCCTTAATCCCCACGTTTTGGTAGTGAAACTAGGGTTTACTAACGTATACCTAATATGGATCCAAAACATAGGATAGCATGTTTGTGTAATGTGTATCCCTTGCCCCACGTTTTTGGAAGTGAAACTAAGGTTTACTAGCGTATACCTATTTATCCAAAACATAGGATAACATGTCCGTATAATGTATATCCCCTTCAACCCCACTTTTTGGTAAGGAAACTAGGGTTGACTAGGGTATATCTATTTATCCAAAACATAGGATAACATGTCCGTATAATGTATATCCCCTTCAACCCCACTTTTTGGTAAGGAAACTAGGGTTTACTAGGGTATATCTATTTATCCAAAACATAGATGGCGAGGCGGTGTGACGGATACTACAATCAATGTTTTGAGCATATAAGAATCTTATATGGGGTTCTCTTCTAGATGGAAGTTTCCAACCCAAGGGATGACCGTGCTGAGCGGAACCGAGGCTCCGCTCATCACGGTCATCCCGAGGGTTGGAAACTTCCATCTAGAACAGAACACCATATTAGATTCTTTTTCTTGCACAACAACCCTCAAAATCTGGTTTATTTCAAGGTTTTGCGTATTTTTTTTAGCCTGGGTGAGACACCTGGGTGAGATGCAATTTTATCACCCAGGCAAAAAGTGTGGCAATTTCTGTCTGGTGTGCAAGAAAAAACATTGAAAATATCTTCTTTTTTTTTTTTTCAATGAAATTTGCATAAAGAATGCTAAACAACTGTATTTCAATTACAAATTAGCCGTCGCACAATAAAACCAACTTCCTGCATATGCGAAAACAAAGATTTGTTGTAACCACGAAGCTTATCAGCGTCTTGATTTCGCTACAAAGATAGTACAATCAATCTTCTTCTTCAATCCGAAATTTCTACCCTTCTTCTATGACTGTTTAGGCCGGTTTTTGTCGAACCTAGTAAGAAACTCAAATTGTTTTTTTTTTTTCTTTTCTTTTTTTTATTCAAAGGCTCAAATACTAAAATGCAAAATAATGAAAATAAAACTGCTCAGTTTAAATGCAAAACAAAGAAAATGAAACTGCTTAGGAAATGTATTTGACTTATACGAGTAAAATAAATGCATTCAAGCATTTGTACGTATTTCCTACGTGGCATAGAATATATTCAAATATGAATATATTACTAAGGCTTAACAGATGTTGTGTTCACAGAGTGCGTTTCTATATTTGAATTAAGAAACAAAAGATTCATTTGAATTGTTGTTGTATAAGACAGACTAATTAACAAGTTTCGAAAACTTGCGTAAGCAAATGGTAAGAAAGCAACCTGTTGCCGTTACTGCTGATGTGGTCATTCGGTTTGTTTCTATATTTGAATTAAGAAACAAAAGATTCATTTGAATTGTTGTTGTATAAAACAGACTAATTAACAAGTTTCGAAAACTTGCGTAAGCAAATGGTAAGAAAGCAACCTGTTGCCGTTACTGCTGATGTGGTCATTCGGTTTGTTTCTATATTTGAATTAAGAAACAAAAGATTCATTTGAATTGTTGTAGTATAAGACAGACTAATTAACAAGTTTCGAAAACTTGCGTTAGCAACTGGTAAGAAAGCAACCTGTTGCCGTTTATCGTTCAGTTTGGGGAAAGAGACAAAAGATCAAATAAATCTACAGACAATATTAATTACAAAATAAATTCAAGTCATGCATTGATGATTAAGTACAGGTCTCTCTTTCTGTTTGAAAATGAAATAATGAAAATATCACCACGCCATGCTCAACTCAGCTAAGACTATAATTTAACCTGCTCAGACTATAATTTATCCCGCTCAAACATGTTACGAATAAAATGACAATCGTTGGCATTTTAACATTTATTAGCAGGACGAATTACAAGTTTTGGCATTCTTAACCTGAAATTTCAACCTATTTTTGATATTTCAGTGAAATTTTATGCTCACCTCAGTTGAGCATTAAACTGTTTTATAATTTAGGTCCAGACAGTAGTAACACCTAAGTCCCTCTCTTAAAACCAAGATAGACTACAACCAAAATGACAAATTACACGGCCACCAACCTAGCTCTTTCATAGCAAAATGCAATGATAATAAATTCATTTGTGGTACTTCCCACTATGCAGCTGAGGAGCTCGAAACGTGTAAGCGACTTCGTGTTCTCTAGTTTTATTATCAATTAAAAAGGTACACGTAGGCAAAGATCAGGAAAAGGCGCAATCAGAAAAAGATTCCCACTCCAAAAACCGAGGTGGGAAAAAACCAAACTAACAATCAGGTACTTATACCATGAAACATATCGTAAGCCGAATGAGCAGCTATTTCCCCAATAGGTGGCCACTCAGTTACCTTAACTTAACTAAAAATATGAAAACATACATAAGGCGCCAACAGCACAAAAAATTTAAACACCAAGACATAAAACAAAAAGAACCACTACAGAAGTATCGACTTGGAACGATCAGTAACACAAAGTTACTCTTTTTTTAAAGACATCTTTCAAAAATCAGAGAATGACATGATGTGGGTAATTTATCTAGCTTTTTTCACCTCCAGCCGATCTGCTGAAAACATAGCACGTGGTCTGGAATGACTTTTGAAGTGAGTGCAACACATGCGTGTTTAGGTTGTATGCTAGATTTTCAACACAAACACACTGAATAACTTCGTTTTCCAACTTATGCAATGCGTCCATTTTATTTGGAAGATTTTAATTTGACTAATGATGAAGATTTGTGACCATAAACGTCATTTGTATGCCTCTGATTTGAAAATAATCGATATGCTATGAAGCGGCGTGATAAGCGATGAAGAAAGGAAACTAGCGATGAAGAAAACTTGTTATACTATGAGCTAGAGCAGTTCAATTGATTGTACTATAGTGAAATGCACTGGTCAGCCTTGTATTGTCAAGAGGCGTATTTACGAGGTATGGCAGGAAAGTTCGTAGACACCATTAGTATTTTTAACAGGAAAAGAAATTCTGTCAAAATGAATATATCTGGGTTTGCAAAAATATTTCATGAGCAAATAGACGAAATTTTATGAAAATCTGGCCAACACGACATCTTCTACAGCATTTTATGTGCACCTCCCTAACCGGGAGCGGGGCAAGGGTCAACGTCTCAGAGACGTTACTTAAGGTTTATTGCTGTCAGTGCTTTAGATATTTCTAACAAGTTTAACCGATGTTTCAGAGTTATTCCACATTGGGTCCTTGGATATCGGTACAATTTTATTATGTGTATCCAGCTGTCAAATGCAGATTTGTGCCAACTGTCCTCAGGTTCTCTGATGACCGGTTGCGGAACATATGAAACCATTTTCATTCGCTGAGAATGTAAGACGAGTGACCTTCCGCCGCCGTTTATCATCTTAGATGATCTATCGAGCATCGAAAAATCAACTCTGCCACTTGTAAACTAGTGACAGACAAGCTGATAGCTTTTATGTTGTTGTTTATATCATTTCCATCGTGTTTGTTGGCCATTTCCATAACAAAAACACACAATTTGATGGTTATCGGCTGTTCTCCGACGTCAAAATTACGCCATTTTTTCAAACAATTTTTTCGGACTGCATCTGAAATTTTATTCACAGATATCAAACTGTACTGCCGCCAAGGCCCAAGCATTCAGAAAACGTTGTTGATTGAACATTCTTTCAGGATCAAAATATTTTAACGTTACAGAACACTTCCGTGCCGTTTCCAAAGCAAAAACAGAATGTGAAAATCGTCACATTTTATCACGTTTTGACACCTGCCCCGCACGGCCCTACCCTCAAACAGAAAAGTGGCCATACCAAGCGCGTTTTACTTCAAATTGCACAAAATTTCTGAAATATACTCAAAAGATATTGCTGCTTGAAATTATGCTAAACGCTTCTTCAACGATGCGTTACTTTTTCTGATAGCTGGAGTGTCTACGAACTTTCCTGCCATACCTCGTAATAGCCTCCTCAGCTATGACATAAAGAAGTTACTTACTTACTTAGCTTATTCGGCAACTAAGAAAAGCTGATAAATGTCCTTCTTGTTTTGAAATAGTATGGGAAAAGTAAGTATTCCTTGCACATAGATAGACCTCTGCATAATTTCTAGCTCATTATCAATCACTCTTGCGCTTACATCGGGTCGTCCAATCAGTTTTTGGATTTTAAATCTGAGACCGCTGCACTCTTTTTAAACTCTTTTTTTTTTATAATGTAGTCATGCTGGTTACTGTATGAACCCTGATAGTTCCATGTACAAGAAGAAGTAAACTGATCATTTTCTGTAATGCATATAGCTCTTTTTCGTTCCTCCAATAAGAAGCTAACTACATATATACATTTTAAAATATAAGTAAGCATACATATCGAAAAATACCTGTAATACATAAATACATACTGTAAGACAAAACATGTTCTTGTAAAGGAAGAATCATGCTTTTTCAACACAAGAAAGACATTTACCAGATTTGCTTAGTTGCTGTCGAAGCTGAGGAGGCTATTAAATACGCCTCTTGACAAAACAAGGCTGACCAGCGTATTTTGTTATATTAAAATCAACTGGACTGCTCATCCTCCAAGCATAACACGTTGTCTTCATAGCTAGACCACTTTCTTAATCGCTTATCACGCCGCTTCATAGCATATCGATTATTTTCAAATCAGATGCATACAAATGACGTTTATGGTCACAAATCTTCATCATTAGTCAATATATTTACATTTTTCTAAAACCTCCTTAGATGAACCATTAGATGTTCATCTGTGTTCATACTTCCATGAACGACATTGTGTCACGCTACGTGACGTAATCCAAACTCGACGTCAAAAAACATGAATGTTTCGGGGTTCATTCACTTTGCACGCGACCCACTGCGGTTCATAGCTCCATGAACACCAGAAAAATGAAATTCATTTCTTAAATAAAATCTTCCTAATAAAATGGACGCATTGCATAAGTTGGAAAACGAAGTTATGCGGCGTGTTTGTGTTGAAAATCTAGCACACAACCTCAGTAAAAACGCATGTGTTGCACTCACCTAAAAAGTGATTCCAAACCACGTGCTGTGTTTTAGCAGATCGCCTGGAGATGAAAGACGCTAGATAAATTACCCTCATCATGTCATTCTCCGACTTTTGAAAGATGTCTTAAATATGAGTAATTGATAATAAAACAAGAGAACACGAAGTCACTTAGCTGCATAGTGGGAAGTACCGCAAATGAATTTATTATCATTGCTTTTTGCTATGAAAAAACTTGACTGGTGGCCGTACTGATACAAAGACAGCATATCGTAGCCGATAGAGCAGCCAACTATTTCCCTAAATCTTACCGCCTAGAAGTTGATGGTAATGTAAAATTACATTTTACGGAATTTCAACTACATCGTGACCAAACAAATCAAATGTGACTTAATCCGTGTTGAATCATTCTCGTTCCGCTATTGTATGTATGTTTTGTAGGTCGAGAAATACGTAAATAAACGACTTTGTATTTGTATTTGTATTACAATTTTCTTTTGTTAATTTTGAAAATCTACCAAACCCACATATACATGTCCATGTTTCATTTCGATGCCATACACAATTCTCGATACTGAGCTGGACAATTCATAAAAACTGAAAGACAGGTGGCAGGTTAATTAGTGCAATTCTTTGTTATATTTTCCAATCCCACCAAACACAACAGATTGCAGTTTGCTTTTCTATCAAATATACGGAGGGACGAAATAAAACAATATTAATTTTCGCGGGTATCTTGGTCATGTTGGTATGGTGATTATGTCCGGTTATTAAGGCCCCCTAACCAAAACTTATGTCTAACATAATTGTCAACCGCGTCATAATGCGCGCATGTCAATAGCCCGTTAACTATTTTAATTACTAAAAAAAAGTAAGTTTTTGCTGGACTCTGAGGTTATAAAACATTTTTCATGCTCAACGCAGCAGAGACTTAAAATACAGCCTGCTGATAGATTACTGCCTTAAGGGATTTATGCCAGACCTTTCAAGTTCGTCTGGTTATTTCTGTATTTATTATATATTGAAATTTCATGCTCAGCTGAGTTGAGCATAAATATATTTTACAACCTCGGTGACTGATCGAACATAGGGCGATAGTTCCCTGGGACCAGTTGTTCAAAACTTCCTTAATTGAGCCGCGACGCGAGAAAACCGGTCTTCGGGGTTTCCGACCAGGTCCGACACAAACCGGCCTGTACAAGCTCAGAAAAGAGATAGAAGCCTGAAATTTCGGATTTAAGTAGAAGAGGAATTGTACTATCCGAGTAGCGAAAACAAAGGCGCTGATCAGCTTCGCGGTTACCGCGAAGCTGATCTGCGCCTTTGTTTTCGCCTAGGCAAAAATCCGGTTTTCTCACGATGCGGCTCAATTAGCTTGACGTCATTGTTTAAGACAACTCGTTATGTAAACGTCGACTACTGTTATGTGTAATGTTTTGTTTAAAAAATGTAGGAACCCTTTGCATTTTTTCGCATTGCAAAGGATTACTTTATCAACAACAAAAAATAACAGTGTATTTGTAATATTCATGTTTGAAAATTTAACGAATCGTTAACTAACGATGTCGTTAATTTTGAACAAATTGGCACATACGTATGTGTTTGAAAATTTAACAGCCTACAATAAAATAGCTGCATGTGACATGAACATTTTCATCTAAGGAACTTTACCTTAGTATCAAGTGGCTGTAATTCGTGAAATGCTTCAAGCAGTTTTATTTCAAATTTCGCAATAAAATAGAATATTAAACTGAAAAAGGGTTCCATACCGAACCTAAGGGGCACAGTTTGATCCGGGTTTGAGTAATTAAATTGTATATGATGAAATACATGTATCGACAGATTACGTCAACAACATATCGACAGGTGCTCTGTTTAATTAATCCAATCTTTTGTTTCTTTTTAACACGTTTGCT
This sequence comes from Rugalucina vietnamica, assembly GCA_964017185.1. Classification (NCBI taxonomy): domain Eukaryota; kingdom Metazoa; phylum Mollusca; class Bivalvia; order Lucinida; family Lucinidae; genus Rugalucina; species Rugalucina vietnamica. Next base: position 36,970,162 of record OZ024884.1, read on the forward strand.
AGTTATTCGAAAGATTCACTGAGACAAAAGAATATATATATTGATATTAAGATCTTGTCTGCCACAGACACTCTAGGCATGCCCAAATCTACTGCCTGCCTGCCTGCCTATCTATCTAGAACCGTTCATAATTATATAAATGAATTAGCTAATTATGTAATAGTGTATTTTGAAGCTAATTATATACATTTTTTTCTTAATTTTGAAAGAAAATATAGATTGTGTATAATTTTGACAACCGCCTCGGCGTGTACCCACCTTAAATGTTTTAAGCAAAAACTGGTTACAATTTTTCTTCTTTTTTACAATCCTCAGTTTTCGTAATGTTCAATCCATTCACGCAATGACAAATGGATTAAACAGACAATGCTACAAATCCATATCTCGGGAGTAGCGCTAGATGAAAATACCACTACAAAACTTCATGCCATCCTTTGACAATTTTCACATTTATTGGTATTTCCTCTTCTATTCTTATTAAAGCATTTTCGGGCTATTAAAACATTCCACCTTTTACCGGACACTTTGACTGCATTTGCTACATACGAAGTGAATCTTTATATCACGGCTAACAAACCTTTAAATGCGTAACCGCCGGTTAAGAAAGAAAATCCGATTCACGCCCTTCCGGTTCCGCATATGAAGACCAAGAAAAGGTAAACAAAACATACACTACTAGGATCGACTGATGATTATATTTTAGTACAGAAATATATCGATTATCTATGAATGCTATTTTGTCACTTATTTACTATTGTAACTCAGCACCAAAGTAGCTTGCAAAATAATTTGATGGTCTTTGAGTTATTTATTCCCTTCTTCGAACCTGGTGTTCCAACAAGGCCAAAGTCGGCGAAATACAACTAAAAATTGGACAATTTGCTGGTAAATATCAAATTTTAGTGATTGTTCCACGACAAATTTACAGATGTGTATTAACTAAATTGCATCTGATGTCTGTGCCAGTATTTCGTTGTGTTAATGCCCGTCATTATCGATTTGAAGGGAAGGAAAAGATGGGTACGCATTTAATCATTAAAATATGAAGGATATATTTCAAGATACGTTTGAAAACCTCAACCTGTTCAAGTTATGGTATTTATTTCCCTGTAAAGCGTTTTGAAAGACATAAAACCAAGAAAAAACAATTAAAGTATACAGAATGCTGTAAAATCGTCTTCATGAACAGGAATATCATGCATGTGAACTATTGTATTACATGTATTTCATAGACAGTTTGTATTATTTTATATCAAACATATTTACAAACACACCAAATTTGAGTAAGCAACTATTAAGAAAGGACGAGAGAATGTGACAATAATCTTCAGCGTAAAACAATTAACAAAAACAAAAACTTTAATACATGTGTTCTATAATGACTATATGGCTATCATTCTAATGATTAAATTCGTAACCGAAATGTTGACACAGCTTTTAACCACATATGCATAGAATGCATTGGCCAGAGGCAACGAAACTGTCACCAGACCTCACACAATGTTAAAATCATCTGCGCACTGTATTGCCTTCCGTTAATATGGACGTAATGAGCGGAAATCTAAAAATATCCCTGCGACTGACCCACATTTTCGTCGTGTACAATGCAATCCCAACATGTGTTTTGGGGTAGGGAATAAAAATCATGATTATAAAGAAAAATTTCTGGAAATCCTTTGGGGTCCATATATAGCAATGTCTAACTGATAAAATAGCATTGAGAGAATTATAATATTTGTCTTCGAATCGAAATATTTTACTCGGAAACACGAGCTGCAAAAGTTTGTTTACCTTTTGTTGGTCATCTGATGCGAAACCGGAAGGACATGAATCGGATTTCTTTTCTTAACCGCGGTTACGCATTTAAAGGTTTGTTAGCCGTGTTATATGATGTATGGCGGTAAAGTTGAAGGTGCTGGTTTAGTCATTACGAAAACATGCCCATGCAGTATACATAGATTGTAAAAAATGAAAATTTTCAATAGAAATTTTTCAATATTTTACTTATTTTTGCTCAAAACATAGATTGTGGGTACACGTTAGAACCGCCTCGCCGAGGCGGTTCTAACGAGTACCCACAATCTATGTTTTGGAGCAAAAATAAGAAAAATAGGTATACCCCTCCATACCCCAGTTTTCCTATATAAAAGTGGGGACAAGGGGGTATATATTGCATGGACATGTTTTCCTGATGAGAAGCATCAGGAAAACATGTTCGTGTATTGAATATCACCGTAAACCCCACTTTTATATAGTAAAACTGGGGTATGCAGGGGTAAACCTATTTTAGCCGAGGCGGTTCTAACGTGTACCCACAATCTATGTTTTGAGCAAAAATAAGAAAAATATCAATCATTTTCTACTGAAAATCTTCAATCTTGACACTCAATTTTTACAACTTAAAAAAATTCAGTATATTACATGGGCATGTTTTCGTAATGTGTAAAAAGTCATAGAGAGCTCCAATCTGCAGTACGGTGCATCCGGGTTCTTTGGTGTAATAAATGGTTTTCAGTGCTGCGGCATCGTGGCATTTCAGTGTCATTACTTAATCATAATTATTAAGAATAAGTGCTACAGATAATTCAAAGATGCATGGTAATATGGTGATACCGTTTGTCGCACGAACAGGTAAATAACGGTAAACAGTATATATAGTATTATATATCGATGTATTCTTGGCACTTGGGATAGTGTTGCCCATTGAAGTATAATTTTTTTTATAAGGAGTAAGATGTAAAACTTTGTAGTTAATATACTGACGTCAATAAAAAACGCCTCAACGAAAATGTTGCATAACTTGGCCAATACATGTAGATATATAATATGAACGAAATTTGCATTTTCCTTATTTTAACGTTCGCTCTCATGGTATAGCATAAACTGAATTTGTTTAAGATGTACACTTTTCTCAAAACTTGCATGGATGCATCCTGACGTCATTCTACAGACGTTTTTGACGTGAAAATTCTTGAAAGCCGTGCAAAGTCGTTTTACAAACTTCAGAACATCAAACGTTTGAATTGTAACATTACTGGGCTACGTGAAGTTGAAATACTGAAAATAACATAGGGACTTTTCACAAGAAAAGAAACAGACGGAACGAAAAATTGATACTGTTTGGTTTCTGGTGTTTGAAGCGACCCCATAGTCCGGGACCATCGTTCGCTTCGACAAATGATTCCCTCTATCGGTTTTTGTTACCGTAGCTCTTTCGCCGACGCTTCTGTAGTAAAATATTTTTGACGTCGACGTCTCCTCTGCCTACGAATGCCAATGATGAAACCTTTCGAAAACGATGCCGTTATATTCGGATGCACCCCTTGAGTTAATTTTCATAACGTAATCGCATTATTTCAAATGAATTGCCAAGAATGGAGCAATGGTATTCTGACGCTTATTTCCCTAGACGTCAAATACACGTTATCCGTAAACACGTTCGTTTCAAGCTGAAAGGAGAAGCAACAAAAATAACTATTCTTTGTCAGATTGCCATGCCAGGATAGCCTTTGAAATTTTGTTTTGATCATTTTGACGGCGATTACAATTTGAGCATTGATCATTAGCTACAGTGATGTCGATAACGCTAGAGAATGAAAATCGGTTTTTATAAAATGTGTTTCAAGAACCTGTGGTCACGTATGGATATTCCACTATATGGCTTATGCGTTGGTATTGCAAAGGAGACTCAGTAATCGAAAGAAGCGATGCCTGATAAACCGATTCATGAACAGAATAGGGACTTTGCGAGGGGTGTGTGTTTTCAACAGCATGTCATTTTTCAACCAGCTGTCTGAATAATTCCATTTCATAATTGCCGAATGCGTAAAGGGTTAGCAAAAGATATGGCCAATATTTAAAATCATCAAAATTATTAGTCTTGGCAGTATGACGTGTCAAAGTTGACCGAGGCGTTTTTTGTTGACGTCAGTATATGTCACACCAGTAAACCCTAAAGCGCAGATGAATCGATATTTTTCGGCGAGGCGGTTCTTACTTGTAACCACAATGTATGTTTTGAGCTAAAATATTGTAAAAATAAAAATTTCCCTATGAAATTTTCAATTTTTCTTCTGAAAAATTCTCTGCATATTGCATGGGCAATTTTTCGTAATGGGGTGTTTTACTGTGATACTTCCAGGGCCTTCCATTTCGCTAAATGTATTTTGTCATCAGTATCACCACAGGTGTCTTAGGCAACGAGTGCCGTTCTTTTGTTCTGTTTGTAACACCTGTCAATATAATTTATTTTCTTATTTTCAATTGAAAAGACGCACTCAGACATACGACTGAGTCATATGAAAATGGAAATAATGAACAAACTACGAAAAGGTACAAGTAGGCAAAGATCAGGAAAAGGCGCAACCAGAAAGAGATTCCCACTCCAAAAACCGAGGTGGGAAAAAACCAAACTAACAATCAGGCACTTATACCATGAAACATATCGTAAGCCGAATGAGCAGCTATTTTCCCAATAGGTGGCCACTCAATTACCTTAACTTAATTAAAATATGAAAACATACATAAGGCGCCAACAGCACAAAAAAATTTTAAACACCAAGACATAAAACAAAAAGAACCACCACAGAAGTATCGCTAACACAAAGTTACTGGCGGGCTTAAACCGGTACCTAACAGGTACCTAACCTCACCCTCAGCTTCTGCAGTGGTTCTAGATAACATTTAGTAAGTTCTTCGGTCCTCGTGGTGAATCTCTAACTAGTCAATGAATCATCAAGAACAAACAAATAAATCATGATAAACATCCTGATGAATCAAAACAAGGACTCACAGACTGAGTAAGCTGCCCGACGAAGGAGATCCCTGGGCGCCGAATAACCTACTAACTCCGGAGCAAAAGAAAAACACCAGTTGGACCCCGGTGGGCCAAGCAACAGACAAGAAGCTCCGGCCCCAACCAACTAAAATGAATAGCTTTAACGTGGATTGATATATTTACAAAGTCCCTAACCCCCCCCTAAACTTTGAACATGTTGTTCTCAGTCCTGGTATACAGATCATTCATGATATTACATCTCCTGAAAGGGCTATGAATGACAAACGTTATCCTAGTAATATAACCAGAATTTGTATTTGCATTTTCGTGCATGTTGGTAGTGAAATGCACTGTTAGTTTGAAAACTGCTTTTATTTTTCTTGCATTGTTTTACGCTTAAATAAGAAATATTGTGGGATGAGTGTTGGCACGGTAGTTAGTAAGTAGAAAAATCTATCAACTGCTATCATTTTTGTTCTGTTTGAAACAATTCTTACCGAAATATCTGCAGTCAAAAAGCCCGTTTTTTGAGACTAATCAAGGTCAAATTAATGGGCTTATTTGTTATGTAAAAAGGCTATGGAAATATACTGTATATGTATGTTCTACCTGAATGAACAGACTACCTGTCCTATTTTAACAGGTATACACAGCGTGTACATACTATAATGCATATAAATATACTGTACAAAATAATTTTATCTATGTTTTATTTGAGACATGTCTCAGAGGACTTTAAATCCAACGTTACTTCAACAACACACAACAATTGTTTTTACCCTTATTAGATACATAAAAGATATTGTCAGAAGAACTTCCCTAATGTCTAAAACGTATGAAGACACTGTTCAAAGTAAAAGTTGCTTAATTTATTTGGCATGGCATATTTAAGGTACAGGTATTTGCATAAGTGACGGACAATATTATTTAAAGTAATAAATCTGATAAAGATGATGCACCTGCTATTCATGCAAATCGTTTCTAAGCTAATTTTTCAGCTTGCAAATTAGTTGGAGAACATTATTTAGACCTTCACAAAGGTTTCTATCAATTAAAATCAAAAATTTATTTTAAAGGATTATTTATGGAAATTTATTAGAAAAATAGGTAATTTCACTAAAAACTTCTATTACAATGGCTTCCCTTTGGAAAACATTATCATTCATAAGAAAGTTTAAGGTTTAGGGATTATTCTGGTATGTAACATGCCACATTTTTTTAAAAAAATCTATGAAATATTTATGAGCAGAAAACACTATTATTATAGTAATAAGGAACCTTAAGTCGGGGCCATCATACGAACACGTCAACAATATTCCGACTGTCCACCCAATGACTCATAATTTGTTTCAATTCCAAATTTCTCGAGGACCCAACAACTTTAACTAAATGTTGTGAACCATTTAAGCGCCACAGTAATTTTATATTACTTATCGTTCCAAGGCGATACATTTGTTGTGGTTCTAATTGTTTTGTGTTTTGGAGTCGAATTTTTGTGCTGTGTGAGCCTTATGTACGTTTTTATTTTTTTTAGTTAAGTTCGGGTAACTGGGTGGCCGCCTATTGGAGAAAAGCTGCTCACTCGGCTTTTGATATGTTTTCTTGGTGTAAGTACCTAAGTGTCATTTTAGTTTTTTCCACCCCCCGGTTTGTGCAGTGAGAACGTCCATTGTCTACTTGTACCTTTTGGTTTTATTAAACAAGCAATTACAAGTTTGTGATTTGTTTAAACCTTAGCATTCAATTATATACATGCTCCTCAAATCAAAGGCCCGTCTGCATTCATTCAATTCGTTTGATGTCAGAGGATCAAAATGCATAGGGTAGCTTGAAAATATTCAGAATTTATAATTTAATTCATATCCGTGGTCACTCGGAATCTTCTTATCTCAACATACATATATATTACCGTATTCGTTTTAATTAGCGGCGCACATGACACCATGCTCGTTTCCGAAAAACATAACGCACACTTCTCGACTGACATAATGTTATTTTTATATAAATTTTACACAATTATACCGTATTAGCCGCAATAAAACTTTTAAATTACATTTAAAATTAAAAATGTTCAAACGCTATTTTGCAACGATTGGAACACTAAAATGTCATCATTATTGATATTTTGACATGACTATTTTAGCAGTTTTATGTGTTGTTTTGGTTTGTAGTGTGTGCTGATTAGAAAATTATTTTGTTACCTGAATTTGGTTTTATTGTGAAAGGTTAAGCGCACTGTGCATTAATAAGAACGATTACGGTATGTGCTGTTGTATAAGAACTAACTTGTGCCGCATCAAGAGAAAACCAACAACGTAGCTTCCGAACAGGCCCGACACAAAACAAGCTGTACAATGACAGAAGATGGCTAGAAGCTTGAAATTTTGGATTTAGATAAAAAAAAAAAGAGTAATTGAACTATCCGTGAAGCGAAAACATACGCACTGATCAACTTCGCAGTTACTGTTGTATGCCTTTGTTTTCGCATATTGCGGGACATTGGTTCTGTTTGAGCTGGTTCCCGATCATCCCTTGTGTTATCTTTCCAAAATATTTTGTATGGATGGCAATGATCAGGAACAGGCGCAATCAGAAAGGCATTCCCACTCCAAAAAACCGAGGTTGGAACAACTTTATTTACAACTAGGTACTTCTACTTAGGAAACGTATCGTAAGCCGAGTGAGCAGCTATTTCCCAATAGACGGCCACTCAGTCTTCTTCTTTTTTTTTTCTTCTTCTTCTTCTTCTTCTTCTTCTTCTATTATTACTAGCACCCCACCACCACCATCACTACTACTTCTACAACAACAACTGCTAGTACTATTATTATTTCAATTATTATTATTATTATTATTATTATTATCATTATTATTATTATCATTATCATTATTATTATTATTGAAAGCTTCCTATAAACCCGGCTTAAGAAACTTGAAGACGTGTAGTATCTGAAATACCCAAACAACAGGTGCTCTGGTTAATTAGTCCGTTCTTTTGTTTCGTTCACAACACCTGTGCAATATATTGAAAAGATGCACCGAGACAATAGAGTGATATTCTTCATACTGACGTGGTGTCTGTTGTTATAGAATTTACAATCGTCAACAAGTTATTTCTCTGCCCACGTGAATTTGGCGACAGATACACCAAACAGAAACAAACCGGTATTGTCCAGTACATCAGGAAAACATGTCCGCGAAATGTATACCCCCTTAAACCCCACTTTTATATAGCAAAACTGGGGTATGCAGGGGTATACCTATTTTTCTTATTTTTGCTCCAAAACATATATTGTGGGTTCTAACGTGTACCCACAATGTATGTTTTGAGCAAAAATAAGAAAAATATCAAAATTTTTTAGCTGAAAATTTTCAATTTTTGAAGCTAAAAATATCTCTGTTTATTGCACGGGCATGTTTTCGTAATGCTAGACTGATAGATGTCGTACAATACATTACGACTACTTGACAATGTAATGTACAGTTTTTTTTTTCTCGCCGAGGCAGTTCTAACGAGTACCCACAATCTATGTTTTGGAGCAAAAATAAGAAAAATAGGTAAACTCCTACAATCCCCAGTTTTTCTATATAATAGTGGTGTCCTCGTTTTTGATTCATCGGGGTGGTTATGATTTATTTGTTTGTCTATGATGATTCATTGACTAGTTAGAGATTCACCGCGAGGACCGAACTATTAATTAAATGCTGTGAACCACTGCAGAATCTGAGGGTGAGGTTAGGTCCCTGTAAAATCGATTTAAGACCGCCAGTAATTTTATATTACTGATCGTTCTAAGGCGATACTTCTGTGGTTGTTAGTATTGTTTGTTTGCGCCTTATATATGTTCTGACAACTGACACTTTTGAACTTACTTTTGTTTTGCCGAAAATTTTCAATTTTTACAACTTAAAAAATCTCTGTATTACACGGGCATGTTTTCTTAATGGATTACAACTTACATGTAGCATCAGCTGCGTTTAAGAATGTTCGATGCTAACATTTTACATTTTTTTTATTTTGTTTAATATCTCCTGAACGGCTACAAATATTTTCCTAATATCTTATATTTATTTACACATTGATGGTGTACATCGAACAAGTTACAAAAAAATATCAATCGAAGGAACTTCATTTTTTTCACCCCAATTTCTGCAACTTCAGTTTCTGACCATTTTAGTTGTCAGTAAATATTTGGGTGTAGGGTTTATTAAACTTGGATATTGCATGTCTATAAATAAATGCACATTATAAAAAAATAGCAACAGTATACGTAAACAGGGTGTTTGTAGGTGTTTGGTCCAAATAAGTCTGATTTACATTAATTTTATTTATCATATGACGTCGCTGTTTTCCAGTGGATAACGTCATGTCATAAAAATCGTATGACAACACGTGTAATAACACTGTGACTTTTGCGGGAATACGTAACGTCATTGACGACGTCCGTAACAACAATGTAAATTTTCATTGGAAATATGTCCACTTAAAAGGGATAAAAAACCTATTTTAGAAGTCATATGATAAAACGAATCTTACACTCGTGGTCATTTCATATGAAATTTATTAAACTCGCCGAAGGCTCGTTTAATAAATTTCATATGAAATGACCACTCGTGTAAGATCCTCTATATCTTTTTAGAATATACTAGAGGAATTTGTGTGCAGGACAGATATACAGCTGTATATGAAGGAAATGAAAATTAAATGAAATTAACGTGTTATCATAGGTCTCATTCTGAGGCATGTAGCTCGAAAAAATGCACACTGCCTTGTAGTTATTTTGTTTTCAAATCTCTTGTTTTATATTCTAGACACCAAAAAGAACAGTTAGAAACATATGTTTGAATACTTATTCATTAGCAGCGAACATCCTGAAAGCAATGTCGAACTGATTAATATGAACTTAATATGTAATTTACATGTAGCTGAATGTACTACTTGTACCTTTTTACATGTAGCTGCATTTCTTTTTGTTTGTTATTCATTTGCTGCAAAAGCAAAACTCTTCCAGTAACAATAAATAAAATTGCTATGCTATTTTTTGATATTTGCAAAATTGCACTAGTTTTCTATGGCTCCATGTTGTCAGATTAAGAATGGTATTGATAAAGCATGTACAGCTGAACCCGCGATTTGGTCCATCCCCTTTTTCATTTGTTGCCACTGCACTTAAAGGAACCCAGATTTAAAATTTATTTGTAGTGTTTACAACTTCATTTCCGATGTAAGCTTCAAATGTATAATAAAGTTTCCATATCATTCTACATGTGTCGTTTGTTTTTATTGAGGTTTTGTGACAACTTTTTCTGGCGTTTTCTGCCATAAAATGGCAAATTTTGTTTGTATACAAGGTAATGACTGTATTTCTGTATGCAGTGAGGTGTCAGTTTGCTGGTTAAGCTTGATAGAAATTATACAGATATTCTATTGTATACCTCTAACATTTTGTGAACAACTCACATGATAAAATAATAATACATGTAACTTAGACAAAACTGCTTTGTTTTTGAAAATCAGCCATTTTGTGTGCCAAAATGTTCTTGTTGTGGCATCCTTCAGGAACTATGTGTACAAATAATTATTTGGTATCTTTAAGAATCTGTCTATGGTTTAGACTACCCTTGAGTAAATTGTGTAAATTGCAGCACAACTGCCTGTTTATAAGGGTCAATGATGAGTGTTTAATACCCAATATTGCACAACAGATATACTTTGAATGTTCACTGCTTCCAAGGGATCTAAATGTTGTATATTTTATCCATTAGTAACGACCTGGCAATTGAACCCGGAGAGAACATGACATTTTATAAACAATGTAAAGATTTTCGACTATTTGAATCTGGCGAACAAGATGAAACAATGCCCATGGCATATATGATCTAAACTGGCATGTTCATATACATGTAGAAATGTCATTAATGACTAATGGCCAGCTCTACCACAATCAAAAATAAAAATAAGTGTTAGATCCTTTAGAAGCATCCTTTACAACCAAACAAGCAATTACTAACATCAGGAAAACCTGTCCGTGAAATACATTACACCTTATATCCCACTTTTATATAGTAAAACTGGCATTACGAAAATTTGCCCATGCCATAAACAGAGATTTTTTCAGCTGTAAAAATTGAATTGAAAAATTCACCAGAAAAAGTTTGATATTTTTCTTATTTTGCTCAAAACATAGATTGTGGGTACACGTTAGAACTGCCTCGCCGAGGCGGTTCTAACGAGTACCCACAATCTATGTTTTGGAGCAAAAATAATGAAAATAGGTATACCCCTGCAAACCCCATTTTCACTATATAAAAGTGGGGTTTAAGGGGGTATTTATCGCATGGACATGTTTTCCTGATGGATATTTAGGGGTATAACATTTTTTCTTATTTTTGCTCCAAAACATTGGTTGTCCTTATTTTTGCCCCAAAACATAGGTTGTAGGTACTCCTTAGAACCGCCTCGGCAAAGCGGTTCTAACGTGTACCCACAACCTATGTTTTGAGGAAAAATAAGAAAAATATCAAAGATTTTCCATTGAAATGTTCAAATTTTACATGTGAAAAAATCTCTGTATTTTCATGGGCGTGTTTTAGTTATGACAGGCAATTACTACATCTACACGAACGAGATATAATAGGAGATCATTGTAATAAAAACGTCTATTTCCCAAAGGGTAGCCAATTAGCAACCTTTAACCCAAAAACAACTCTCCTCAGATCTGGTTTATATACCAATAAACTTGTTTGACTATTATGGGCATATAGCCCCATTGCAGGGACAGATGAACCCCCGGGGTCAATTATGTTGTCAGAAACATAAATATTTTGTCCATTTGTCCATTTCATGGAAGTGTTTTCCCTCTAATGACGTTTGAGCCCATTTTGACAAACTAAATCAAATTTAAGGCAAAATCAAAATTTTGTAATGCAATCATAATGGATTTTGAAAGAGCAATTGCTGTTCTAGTGGCCTGTAATTTCGAGGTATTCTCTTATATAATGCAAGTGAAGAATTCATTCTCGACTCTTCGGGATTGCCATCAAATTAGGATTAAACATCAAGTGTCTTATATTACATAAGTGGAAAAATATTGCAGTGTTCCTTAAAATACATATTCATCAGGATAACATGTCCGTGTAATGTATACCCTCCAAACTTCCACTTTTATATAGTCAGACTTGGGTGTACATGGGTATGCCTGCTTTTCTTATTTTTGCTCTAAATGGTATATTGAGGGTTCTCGTTAGAACCGCCTCGCCAAACGGTTTTAACGTGTTCCCACAATTTTACAAAAGAAAAAAAATCAAAACATGTTGTAACGAACAGCCGAGCCGAGCCACAGAAACCCCGTCGGTGGAATAGCATGCTCATCCACCAAGGGTGGTTTACTGCGCTATATACTCTACACTTACTCGATTCACAAAGTTTCGAGTTTGAAACTTGCATATTACATGTTGAAATGTCATAAAGGACCAATGACCAGCTCTACCACGATCAAAACAAGCAATTACTAACATCATGAAAACCTTTCCGTGAAATACATACCCCTTAAACCCCTTATACTCGGCGAAGCGGTTCTAACGTGTACCCACAACCTATGTTTTGAGCAAAAATAAGAAAAAAATCAAAGATTTTCCATTGAAATTTTCAAATTTTACATGTAAAAAAATCTCTCTATTTTCATGGGCGTTTTTTCGTAATGACAAGCAATTACTACATCTATACGAACGAGATATAATAGGAGATAATTGTCATCAAAAAGAACGTCTATTTCCCAAAGGGTAGCCAATTAGCCACCTGTAACCTAAAACCGGAGGACCAATGGTCCTGTAAACACTCGCCTCAGATCTGGTATATATACCAATAACTTTGTTTGACTATTATGGGCATATAACCCCATTGCAGGGACAGATGAACCCCCGGGATCAATTATATTGTCAGAATCATAAATATTTTGTCCATTTGTCCATTTCCTGGATTTTTTTTTCTCTCTAATGACGTGTGAGCCCATTTTGACAAACAAAATCAGATTTTAGGCAGAATCAAAATTTTGCAAAGCAATCTTAATGGATTTTGACAGAGCAATTGACAAATATGTTTAACTCATTTAAGCCTATCGTCCCTTTTATGGGATAAAGGCAACCGGTATAGCCCCAGATGTGACGCCGCAGAACACGGCGTTCCATCTGAGGCTATTCTGTTTGCACAGAGAAATTTCGTCGAAAAATGAGATGAAAAATAAATATCACTCCAAACACCCTTCAAAGTGAAAGTGGACTCACCCAAACGATTATGATGGGAGAATCCATCCGTCAAATATGGGGTAATTGGCGTTGACCTTTCGGTTTTGGTATGGAATTTAAGCAGACTGATTGTACTTTAATAACATAGGCTGAGGATGAGGTAAGGCGCCTGTAAACCTATTCAAAGCCCCCCCCCCCCCCCAGTAATTTGATAATTCTGATCGTTCCAAGACGATTTTTATAGTGGTTTTGTTTTAGGCAACGTAATTAAATTAAGAGTTGCACATGTAGAAAATAAAGCTCTTAAAAACACATTTATTAAACTAAGATGCAAACAAGTGATGCAAACCACACACAACGTGTTAGAGGCTTCCCTACCCACATTATATGCTAGCGGAACAGCAGGTCGCCATGGATACTTACCCACCATCCCGAGAATCTGGCGCTGGATTTTTACGGGGGAATTCTCCGCCAGCAGATCGTCATGGACACCGACCCCCCCCCCCCCAAAAAAAAAAAAAAATAAAAAAAAAAAAATAAAAAAATAAAAAAAAAATCTGGCGCTGGAGCTTTACGGGAGGCTTGTCCGCCAGCTGATCGGCATGGATATGGACCCCCACCCCCCTCGAACAATCTTGCACTAGAGCGGTAGCTTCTCCGCGTACCACCCTGCCTCTCTTCAGTGTACCTAGAGCAAGAGGCACATTATACAGATCGTCATGGATACTGACACCTGTCACAAGAATCTGGTGCTGGAACGTCCAGAGGAGTGGGGGGGGCTTTCTCTGCGCCTTTCCAGCTGTCAGGTCGAGATGGATGCTGACACCCCCAATAATCTGACGAGAAGCTTCGCCGTCAACAGATCGTAGCGCTTGAGCGTCACGGTGAGCTTCTCCGCGTACCTCCCACGCCTCTTAAGGTGACACGACAATGTTCTCAGAGCAAGCGGCAGATAATATATATAAAAACAAGAACTCCGCGGAGGTCGATATCGCACCTGCATCGGGCAAAGTCAATAGACCATGAAATATAGTTCAAGGGCACTGGGTCAAGGTGCTTGCTTGAAGGGCATGTCAAGGACAATTACTATGCAAGGTTTCAGACTCGCAGCTATTTCTGATGTCGAGAAAACCAAACTTCAACATAATTCAGAGTCAGTGGACCATGAAATATAGGTCAAGGTCACCGGGTTAAGGTGCATGCTTGAAGGGTATGTCAAGGACAATTATTATGCAAGGTTTCAGACTTGCAGCTATCTCTAGTGTCGAGAAAACCAAACTTCGACGTAAAAATTATCAAAGTCAGTGGACCGTGAAATATAGGTCAAGGGCACCGGGTTAAGGTGCGTGCTTGAAGGGTATGTCAAGGACAATTACTTTGCAAGGTTTCAGACTAGCAGCTATCTCTGATGTCGAGAAAACCAAACTTCGACGTAAAAATTTTCAAAGTCAGTGGACCGTGAAATATAGGTCAAGGGCATTGGGTTAAGGTGCGTGCTTAAAGGGTATGTCAAGGACAATTACTATGCAAGGTTTCAGACTCGCAGCTATCTCTGATGGCGAGAAAACCAAACTTCGACGCAAATGTTGACAAAACTTCGACGTAAAAATTTTCAAAGTCAGTGGACCGTGAAATATAGGTCAAGGTAAGCGAGTCAAGGTGCGTGCTTGAAGAGTATGTCAAGGACAAATACTATGCAAGGTTTCAGACTCTCAGCTATCATGTATGTCGAGAAAACTAAACTTCGACGTAAATGTTGACGGACGAACGAACGGACGAACGAACGAACGGACGGACGGACGGAAATTTGAACTCCTATATCGCACCCTGCTATAAGCAGGTGCGATAAAAAGCTTGTAGTTACTGACTAAAATGTTGCTCTTAGTTTGATACTAAATCTTACTTGTTTATCCTATTTGTGTAGTTTACAATTTTCCTCAATAGCCATGTTGAAACTGGAAGTTGAGTTTAGAGATGCAGCGAGCGAATTCTCTATCGATAATGCGACACCCATACTTTATGGAAATATTAGGATACGCGCAATAAATACATTCTAAGGTTACTTTAAAATTGAGACCAAATATTACGCCGTGTTCTATCTGCGCACATTGATAATGATCATCAAATACTTTTGGTCAGTTTTGCACCGTTTCTGTCTTTTTTTATATTCAGCATTGAAACTCAAACTTTAGAGACATTATTATTTTCCCAACATCATAAGACTTTCTATATGCGTAACTTGGAAACAGGCACCCACTTGACAGTCAGTTTGGCTAATGTGGTTCAAAGCTTCCCTTACCATTAATTCCCTTAATGGGTGTCTGTTCTGTGGTTCTGTTTAAACATTTACCGACTTAAGCACGTGTCTGTTCTGTGGTTCTGTTTAAACATTTACCGACTTTATCACGTGTGTTTTGTAAAGATCATCCTGTTTTATTTTGTTTACAGAGCCAAACTCACTGACTTGTCGGAAGCAGGTTTTCACCCGACAATGGCTTCACGACTAAATCCAGTTTTTTCTTATGTCAATAAGGGGTAACAGCTGCCACCAGTAACTTTCTGTCAAGTATCTCTCTGAGCCTGAGACAATGTATAAATAACCCGAGATTCACCATTACTTACCAACTTGATGCCGCTGAGATGTGGATACTGTTACAACTCTTAGCATTCGCTGCCCTCTCGGGTACAAGTAGGTTTATTTATTTATTTATTTGTTTATTTATTTATTCATTTATTTATTTATTAATGTCTATAGGTTTCAACTTATTTTCACTTTTATTCAGATTTATTTATTAATTTATTTTATTATTTTTATTTTGTCATTTTTATTTTATTTATTCATTTATTTATTTATTTATTCATTCATTAACGCCTATTGGTCTCATTTTATTTTCACTTTTATTCAATTTTTGTTTTAATCTTAGACTTTATCACATCTCTAAAATTTCGATAATATGTTGAAACAATAAGGAGATCGGAAACTTATGACAGAGAAATTGTGGCGAACGAAGAGAGTAAACAAAATGTTAAGATAATTTCTCATATATATTTCACATCGCCACATAGAAAATACAAATAAAAGTTATCATACATACAAGTTATTATCCAATATTCTGCCTCTGTTTCAACAATAATTGTCCTATTTCCACATTGTAATATTTCCTTATTTCCACTTTGTTATATTTCCGTTTAATGCTGCTTCTTTATTTCCCAATTGTGTCCATTGACTGATTAACTGCTTGCTAATCTATCCAACTGTTTCTTCTCCCAAATTGCCCTGTTTGCCTGTTGGCTGTTCTGCTCTGCTCTGATTTCTGTTATTCCCTGTCCTGCACTGTTCACTGTTCTATACCTTAGCAACGACGTCAACGTAACCGACGTCGCGACGTTAAGTCAATGAACCACAATGTGAGTTTAATTAACCAAATGTTCTAACAAAATAAGAAAATCAAATATTAACATTACTATCGTGGAGAATCCACGACACTCCTCAGATCAACAAATCTAAACTGCACCAAATTATACTGAATCGACTGAATGTACATATATTTTATCGTGGATCACCACGACACTCCCCAGACCAACAATTTTAATCCCCATATCCCTTATGTATATTATCATGATAATTTTGACATTCTATTAGATTCTTGCACAAATTGTCATTTTCAAGACCGACAGTATGATGATAATCAAACCAAATTCATAAAAAAATAAAACATAATGAACTGAGATCTATATTTTGTATTAACGTACATGTATGTAGCTCTGCGACAACACAGCAGCAGATAAACAACTGTATCAAGCAAGCCACATGCCATTTTTATTCAGTGTTAATGCATGTCTTTTGGCAGTTTAATGTTCTTACTCAAAATTTCCAGAAAGGTTGACCATGCATTCGCTTGTTTTTCGTCAAAATGTTGAATGTCATATGGTAGTCTAGAGTTCTGCATGCATTCCTGCCCATTTATCAGCATTTTTATTTCCTCTAATCGATGACAATTTTCGTGTTGTCCAGACATTGTTTCTCCAAAGTTTGGCGTAGCAGTGCTTGTTTGTGCCACTGTTTTCCTTTGTGTTTCGTGTGTTTTCGCATTTTGCCGATGAATTTCTGTCTCAACGGATCTAACAATTTGATGACAAGTGTTTTCTCTGACATTTTCAATCATTTCAAGTCTTCCTCTTAACTGTGAAATTTCCTCAGCTTGTCTCTTCAATGTATCAGCATTTTCATCGGCCATTCTTTGAATACTTTCCCTCTCCTTCTCTAGTTTAGAATTCATTTCTTTTAGACTAAGATTTTCATTTTTGTACCTGATCAGTTCTGCCTGTGTCTTCTGTATTGTCAAAGCATATTCTATCTCCTTACTGGTTTGTGGTATGTATACATCATATTCTGAGTCAACAACCTGAAGCATGCAGGTTGATCTTGTCCCAGCCGTTTCTGTTTTTGATTCTTTTGTTAGGTCTTGTTTAACTTGGTCACAAGTCAAAACTGCCTCCGCCTTTTTGTCCATTAAGTTTCCTGGCTGAGCTCTCCCACTTTTGGGTGTTCCAAATTTTGTTTCACAAATGCTTCTGTGGTGGTGATGTCTTCTGCCACAGAAATAACACGCTTTCTGAATTTTGCACTCAAATGCCTTGTGTCCACTGCGTAAACAAATATAACAGCGCCATTGCAATTGTTGCTTTCTTTCTTTTGCTGTCTTATATAGTCCACATTCATCATTCCAATGAAATTTTTTGCAGTAACAACAAGGTGTAGAGGGCTGTTTTTCTAAAGCCACAATGTGTTGAAAGTTTATTTCCTGCAGCGCCATGTTGTAGAGTTGAAATCAAAGTCACTGGTTCTTACCCGGTTCGCTTGGACCACGTGTGGCGAACGAAGAGAGTAAACAAAATGTTAAGATAATTTCTCATATATATTTCACATCGCCACATAGAAAATACAAATAAAAGTTATCATACATACAAGTTATTATCCAATATTCTGCCTCTGTTTCAACAATAATTGTCCTATTTCCACATTGTAATATTTCCTTATTTCCACTTTGTTATATTTCCGTTTAATGCTGCTTCTTTATTTCCCAATTGTGTCCATTGACTGATTAACTGCTTGCTAATCTATCCAACTGTTTCTTCTCCCAAATTGCCCTGTTTGCCTGTTGGCTGTTCTGCTCTGCTCTGATTTCTGTTATTCCCTGTCCTGCACTGTTCACTGTTCTATACCTTAGCAACGACGTCAACGTAACCGACGTCGCGACGTTAAGTCAATGAACCACAATGTGAGTTTAATTAACCAAATGTTCTAACAAAATAAGAAAATCAAATATTAACATTACTATCGTGGAGAATCCACGACAGAAATGTCAAAATCTCAAGTTCCAAGAACTGAAATGGCGTTTATTGTAGTTACAAAACAAGTTACTAAAGTTACTATTGTATTGAGACATGTAATAGTACTTTGTGTAGCTCAAACATTGACTCCTTTCAAATTTAGATTTTTTTTTTTTTTTTTTTTTTTTTTCAAATTTGAAGTTGGCGGCCCCCGTGGCCGAGTGGTTAAGGTCGCTGACTTCAGTGCTCTTGATCATTCGATCATCTCACCGATGTGGGTTCGCGCCTCGCACGGGGCACGAATTCATATGTGAGACAAGCCATGTTCTGCTTGCGGGTGTGTCAGGTGGTTTTTCCCCCGGGTACTCCGGTTTTCGCCCCACCTACCGATTGATTCGTCTCGATATGAGTGAAAAAGCTTGAAAGGGACGTAAAACTGAATCAAAAAAAAATTGAAGTTACTATTGTATTGAGACACGTAATAGTACATTGTGTAGCTCAAACATTGACTCCTATCAAATTTGGATTTTTTTGGGCTCAGTTCCATTATTTATGTAACGAACCAAGGTTGTGAAAATATACTGCATATGACTGAGCCGCGACGCGAGAAAACCGGTCTTCGGGGTTTCCAACCAGGTCTGACACAAACCGACATGTACAGTCCCAGAAGCAGCATAGAAGCTTGAAATTTCGGATTTAATAAGAAGAGAAAGTGTGCTATCCGTGTAGCGAAAACAAAGGCGCTGATCAGCTTCGCAGTTACTGCGAAGCTGATCTGAGCCTTTTTTCGCATAGGCAAAAATCCGGTTTTCTCATGACGCGGCTCGTATGGTTTTCCTAAATGAATAGACTTATTTTACAAGGTAGAGATATAAAGTGGAAAGTGAAATTAGTTATGATTTTACTGTGCAAAAATGCTTAAAGTATTTAAATGTAATTTCACGAATAAGGCTACACCTTTAGATATGTTTTAATGTGTAAATTTTCGAAATTACAGTACAATAGTCTGGCTTTCGTTGCCGAGTTAAACAGGGCTAATGATGAGGATATTGTGCAATATAGTCCATACTATCTCCCTTTGAATGTTTTTACTTTTTCCAAAGGATCAAGCCTTTATATTTTATTCAAATCTAACTTAGCAAGGAAAGAGGTTACCCGACGCCACAGCTCACAGCATAGAAATCGTAAACTTTGAATTGGTGCATGCCATAAGCAGAGTTTGAACACATGCCGAATTTTATGTGAAATGTATAGTGATGTATGTATTGTGAATAGATAGGATATATGTTGATTATATGACATTCTATTGCGACTCACACCTTAAACAATTTTTGACGTTTGAGTATATGACGATAATAGTATTATGTTTGTTTCAGATGGCCCTTCTATGGCAAGTGGCATTGGTGTACCAGATTCCTGTCCGGGAGGAAGCGTTTTACTGAGCAATTGTAATGTAGATAGTTATTGCTACTTCCCATACAGCAGAAACAGAATTGTTCTTGTCGATGGATCATATCACCCTGAAGTTAGAGACAGCAACGGAATGGAATCATCCTGTCAATATATTCATTATTTGGACTTTATCTTTGAATCAAACACTTGGTCCTATTATTGTGGAAGTCCAAATGCTAGATGCTACCTGCTTGCGAATTGTGATCTTGGTGGTACTGAAATATGTTATGGTTCATGTAAGTACTTAATGGGCTAAGTTGAGAGTAACGCTAAGGAGTATGCTGATATGATATTGATCTTTTCACAAGCGCTTGATGATCAGCTGATATTTTTCACTGTAGAATTTTGGATTATACTTGACGTTTTCATTCGCTCGACGTGAATAAATGAGCTTCAATACAGAAATTTAAATGCATATAATCCTGTAAATGAAAACATAAAAGCGGGTAATCATTTCCTCTGTAAAAATGATAACAAAACTATTATTGCGTTTTCATGTTTTTGCGTTTTTAATTTTCCAACTACTGCTCATACAATTTATTTGTGCATTTTTTGTATGAAATAAAAGGACAATTTACTGTGATTGCTTTGCATACCATATAGATTCAAAGTCGGTAAAAAGGCATAAGTATTTTCACTCGTCCTTCGCACTCGTAGAAATTCTGATATTAGCAACACGCTTGGTTTTACGAGGATAACAGATTTAGTACACGACTTATCTCACATATGGTCCTCGATGAAAAACAAAATAAATACTATTCACACAATATTTTCAACATGCATATTTAAACAAAGTGTGATGTAAGATATATAGTCTGAGGAACCAATGCCTATCAGTAAATTATCTAAAGAAAAATCCTAATGGTAAATATTATTAACGTTCATAAAGTATATCCACAAATGCTGTAATATTGCACCTATTTGTGAATAGACATTAAAATTGAAAATTCATTAAAATATTGTAAAGTCAAATAAAGAATTAAAATAATGCGAAATGAGTCTCATAAAACAAGTTAAGATTCAGGCCTGACTTAACTAAAACAGAACAACTAGTCATGAAGCAACCAGAGTGCGCCAAAATGTGTGACAATATATTGAGCTGTGTTGGGAGGGGCTATGTGGCGGAAACCAATGTCCAGACATCATAACCGTCACCCTAGCACATTTTTGTAGAAAAGGTAATATTCTAATGTCCCTGAAGTCAGATGAATTTGTCTAAAAATATTTTGAATAAACTTAATTCTGTAAGTTATAGGCGCCAATCGAAAACATATGCACAGGGACCTAAAAATGACATTATTGTGCTTATTTGTGGTTTAACAAAATGATGAAAAGCTTTTAATTATAAAGGCAAAAAAAGAATACATAAAAAATGAAAATGAACACGAAACATTAAATCAATTTTCATTTGTAATAAAAAAACAACAAAAACTAACATTAATATTAGTAAATTTGAACTATGTGCCGAGCTGGGATGGGAGGATACGTGGCGGATACCATTGTCCAGGCATCGTATGAAAAATGCCACCTTACTCGCGTAATCTTTTTTACAGTGAATTATTGTTATTTTGCAAACGACGACGTTTCCATTAGGTTCTATGGGAAAACGATAGAGTCGTGTTAGAATATGATTTTACGTATGAATAGTCTTTTTTATTTTTCTATTGTCAGATGACTGTGTTGCGAATGATGGTCGAGGGCCTTGCCAAAATAGTGGAGTATGTAAACTGAAACGTTACGGCGGTTACAAGTGTGAATGTCTCGATGGATATTCTGGAGAACACTGTGAAATAGGTATGTCAAGCATTATGGAACTAGCCTATACAGTATTCAGTTTTTGTCACCAGTAAAAAACTGATTTTTTTATTAAAAAAAAAATAAAAAAAATAAAAAATCTGATTTTTTTCCTAGTAATTCGATAATATATAGATCGTGGGCTCGCGTAAGACCCGCTTTGGCGAGGTGGTTGTAATGAGTACCCACTATCTATGTTTAGAAGTAGATGATGTTAAGAGAAACATATGTGTACACACTAGTTTTACAAGTGGGTATTAAGGGATATATGTAGACATATTCTTCAGATTAACATCTTTAATTTTCGGTTAAATTGATACAACATCCACATTTTGCAGACAAAAAATGGTCCAGTCGAGATTGCAAAGGGAGTATGCGTATTTCAAATAACACTTGTAAATTGACATAGGGAGAAGTATATCAAACAAATATTAAACAAACATCTTGCCGGTTTCACATGATCCTAAGGAATGATTCGAAAGTTTATTGCTTAGTTTGTAAAGCCCGTTTTTCTAAAATTGTTTGCGTTTTCGTTGTTTTATACTGTAATGACGAAACGATTAACTCAGCCTTATTTTGCACACAATGGACAGGTTTTGATTCAGCAGAAAAATAAAAGAAAATCTGTTGTGGCTTCTTTTAGGCCCTTCACAACCATGCCCAGGCGGAACAGTATCCTTCCATTGTAAAAGTGAATACGCAGGGAATAAAATCTGTCACGTCGAGAATTGTCGGAACGTAATGTTACCCGAGGGACAAACCCATCCAAGCATTACATACGTCAAAGAAGAATGTGAGATATCAAGTTCTTGGGGTGCTGATTATTATATCTATAGTGGTATTTTTGACGAATACGTATGGGCATATGAACATTACTGGGATTGTGCGTTTATTATCAACAGCCTTTGTGAGATAAATGCCACTATCTGCTATGCTGGAGGTAAGAATATTGTCTAGTGAGCACTAGTTCATATGAGACTTATTCTTCTTTATCTTGCTTCCAGCTTGAATTATATGACTTAAAAAAAGTCATTGATGAATATGTATGCTATTTCGTTCTGCATTTATGCTTAAAGCCTTATCGTTTTGCAATATCTAAATAGATAATGATGATACTCGAACTTTCATTGTTTTGTATGCCTTAAGATGAACAAAAAGACCTTTAACGTGACAACCGTGTCATTATCCGCGATATGATTAACCCTTTAGTTATTGAATATGGGGTACGCGAATGACCGTTTGCTGTCTTTGTATCGGACTCGTATTACTCGTATTGACTTGTTTTAGAGCGCAATGTTGCTTCTAATTGCTCCGGTTTCACACACTATATATTGGTTCTTTCTGTAGGTGAAACATCATATGAAACTGTCAACAACACCGTTATCGTCATCGTTGCATGACTATCTATTTAATCAGAAAACAAATAATTATTCTATAATCTTTTACGAGTATAGTATTCAACCTTGTGTTGGAAGACAAACCTATCTGTTAACTTTTGACAACGCATTTTAATATCATGATAATTGTAGTCGTGGATCCTTGTGAATCATCCCCCTGTCTAAACGGAGGTAATTGCAGTTCAGATGGTGGAAACAGTTTCACCTGTCAATGTCCAGCCGGATGGGACGGAGCGACCTGTCAAGATGGTAACATTGACTTTCAAATGATATTATTGAAATATGTTCATGACAAAACAATTAATAATGTACACCAGCTTCATCGGTTAACTTGAAATTAATTATATTACATTAGCCTTGTAAAAACTCATTTAAGCCTGAAATCCCTTTTTTGGGACAAAGGCAAACAGAATAGCCCCAGATGTGACGCCGCAGTACGCGGCGTCCAATCTGGGGCTATTCTGTTTGCTAAGAGAATTTTCATCGAAAAATTGAACACAATAAATGAAAGTGGACTCACCCTAATGTTAATGATGGGAAAATCCATTCGTATTATCGATAATACTTATATACTGCATTTTCTTTGACCGTGCCGGTTTAACGTCACTGTAGTGTATTTCCGACATTTTTGGGATAATAAGAGGTCAACCGGTACGGTAAGATAAACGTTATCGCACGATATATTTCCCAATCAATGTTATTACTCAGAAATGAGTGTGGATCGTCAAGTCCATGTTGGGAGCTTTAATCTGATCGTATAAATCCTCTGTTATCGTTTGTATTTTTACTTCTGAACCTGTACTTCAAAATCATTAAAATGTCATAAATCTGTTTTAACAGATATTAACGAGTGTAATACGTCAAGTCCATGTGGTGAACACGAGACGTGTAACAACACAGAGGGCAGCTACAACTGTTTGTGTGACAATGGCTGGACTGGTGACCACTGTGAGACGGGTGAGAAATACAGATTTCTTCTGTTATTTAATAATAAATTTATCTGTCCTGTTTTAAAAATAATGAGAAATTTAGACCAGACCGTTGATTGATTAAGCATGGTCAGCCTCTGAGTATATGAATTGCTTTAGGAACTGTGCACATATGTTGTGTTTTTACATATTTGATTATGTCGCCGAATAGGTATGCACGAATTAATATGTTTTTGAGTATCTGAAATAATCTACACTTACAATGTATCCACACGTACTAGCCATCTTGGTTAAATAATATACACATGCATTTACATGTTTAAGACAACTGATGCTTCAGTGATTACACGTGTAATACCACTTATTGGCTCTATAAGTAATGTTGATATGTGTTCGCATGTACTTACATGATTGTGTTAACAATGCGTGTTAAATGTATATTCATAGATGTCGATGAATGTGATGGGTCTAATAATCAATGCCCATCTGATTCGCAATGTACCAATTACGATGGAGGGTATGCGTGTTGTCCCAAAGGATACACAGGTGACCGTTGTCAAACAGGTTTGTATTCAATTTATTACGTTTATTCAGCTTTTCAGGTTTAAAAGCGTTCAATTTGCACTGTTTGTGTAGTTTTTCAGTAATATTTTCATATAACGTCATGTTGCCCCTAATAATCATAAACGTTATTTCATCGGCACCCATGCCGGTTCAAAAAGGCTTAAATGACATCTTGCCAACACACACTTAATTATTATTTGTACAGAAAAGTTTAATTTTTCAAATTCAAAGAAGGATATCAGATCATATATCAATATATTTTGTTCTAGATATTGTTGATTTGTTCACATTTCTGACCTGAGGATGATCTAACTTTGACCTTTATTTTGAATTTTGTTTTGACCTTTATTTTGACCTTTATTTCGACCTTTAGATGTAAACGAATGTGACAGTAACCCTTGTGAGAATGGAGCCACATGTGTCAATGTACCCGGATCTTATCTCTGCAAATGTCCAGCTGGTTTTACCGGCCGGAACTGTAGTCAGGGTAAGTACATTTACCATTATACTGTAGCAATATACCTGGCTCTTATCTCTTTTTACAAATGTCCAGCTGTTGTTTATCTGTTTTGTTTTATCTTAATCTTTTGTTCTATTTTAGTGTATCTTTAAATTTCTTTGATTTCGTATGTTGTTTCTATGTAGGGATGAGGTATTGAAACTGTATTATTTTACCTACAGACGTGGATGAATGTGCTGTTAATAATGGAAATGGACCTTGTGGAAATGGAGGGCAATGCAACAACACACATGGCGGTTACACCTGCACCTGCCCTGAAGGTTGGACTGGCATCAACTGTCAAACAGGTGGGTTGATTATTGATAATATTACACTAGGTCTGGTATTGACTGTCTCACAGGTGCAGGGTTCATAGCTTATTATAAAATAAATATTGGCACAGGAAAAATGTTGTTGCCTTTGAACGGTTCGCACCAGATTCCTGGATTTTACTACACCCTGATATTACAAGGCTTTTCATTTGGTCTGCTAGCAGTCACACTGATTTATAATTTTACAAATATATGTGTGTTCTATATGGCAACAGTTCTTACAGTCAAACAACATTCTATAGGTCTTTAAAAATAAACAAATGTTCTGATTCATGATGACACAATCTTCCTTTTTTCCCTAGTATTTAAACAATAAAAGGTTATCTACAACTAAAACATAATCGTGTTCTACAGATAAGGACGAATGCACTGACCAGCCGTGTAAGAATAACGGAGTCTGCATCAACACCCCGGGCAGCTTCCAATGCAACTGTGCAAGTGGATGGACTGGCGACGTTTGTACCACTGGTAAGTTATCTACGTTTGACATGCTTAGTTAATCACTGACAACATTGTTTTACATTTCACGGTTAGACTCCCGACCAAGGCAAGTCATGTGTGCGATCATGCTCTATTGTCGAAAAGGTGAATGTCACATAATAAAGCATTGCAAAGATCGGTGGCAATTCGCGTTGTGTACGTTCATTCATGAAAGCACAAAGTGTGCATTAAAATAGATAACCAGAGACTGACTAAATAAACCAAAATAATACATTTAAAGTCAAGATGGCAAGGAAAACCCCAACATTATAACAACTGTTTTATGATACTCAATGAATGTTTGAATGCATCAGAAACATCTTTATTCATAACTAATGACAAATTCTGTTATATTTTAAGACGTAAATGAATGTTCGGATGAAAACGGTCCCTGTAAGAATGGTGGTACGTGCACGAATAACAACGGGAGTTACACATGCGAATGCCAACCTGGTTGGATGGGAGAAAATTGTGATGAAGGTACTAGATTCTCACTTTCCCCCTCTGATTCACTGTTTTTCTTGCATTTGCTTTCTCTTAGCCCTGTCGTTCTCTCTCTCTCTCTCTGTCTCTCTCTCTCTCTCTCTCTGTTGCTCTCTTCTTTTTTGTGTTTGTGGGGGGGGGTCAATTTTTATAAAATCAAAACGTCCTGTTTGATTTTGTTGTAACATGATTATCAAGCAATGCATGATTTCTTATAAAACCTATATGCCACCTTAGGGGCAAACAGCAAGGATGAAACAGGAATTAAGACCTGTTATCAAAACCATAATTCCGTATTTGAAATGTAAGACTATAATATCCTTCTGTATTTGTTAAGATGTCAATGAGTGTAACAGTGACATTACGTGTCAGAACGGCGCCACCTGTAACAACCTTTGTGGGGATTATCAATGTGAGTGTGCTACCGGGTGGACTGGCAAAAACTGCTCTCAAGGTAAGCTACACATTTGGATGTTTTGTTTCTAAAGTGAGACTTTCCAGAATGTAAGGTTCAATAAAATGTTCGTTTATTGTACCCATATATGCAATGTTTTGTTGTCAAGATATTAGTTTAGATATCAATATAACGTGTTTATTGCCTAGATATCGGATAAAAATGTCATGTGTGTTTATTCACATAAATCGTATAACAATGCTATGTTTATATATTGCCCAGATATCGATGAATGCCTCAGTAATCCCTGTCAGAACGGTGCAACCTGTAACAACATCCCCGGAGGATTTACGTGTCAATGTGTGGATGGCTACACCGGTCCACTCTGTCAGGATGGTAAATAAAATATTATATAAAATTCAAACATTTTTGATACTGATCGTTGCAGTCGTCCTTTTTTATATCTGTAAATCAAATTTTTCATTAAAATTTCACATCTGTAACATTACTTGGTGCTACGATTGCCTTTGCTTATTTAGTTAAATGATTTTCGACATAGGAAAAGGTTAACAAATGTCATGTCAGCAGTGAGAAAAAATAACCAAGAAAGTAGAGCATGGTTTGGTCTCCTTGCCTCTACATATGCGTAATTTTTGACAAAAATCATGCAACCTCGGCGATTACAAAGGACACAATGTCTACATTATCAGTCTCATACTATATTGTATTTTATTGTACTACACATAACACTTTATACCTAAGAAGGTACAAGTAGGCAAAGATCAGGAAAAGGCGCAATCAGAAAGAGCCACGGTTTGTTAATATAGAAAATTTATCATGCTATTAATTCAGCAAATCCAACCTTCCATGGAAGCAGACAAGCACAATGGAAACTGGCTGAATGAGGGATAAAATAGTAGATAAGCTCTTCACAAAACTTATGCGTCTATCTTTAAAAAAGATCTAAAAAGCCCCCTTCAGTAATACAAGTACAGAACAAGTATCATTTGTATACACAAATAGTACAGTGTTTGTTCAATTTTGAGTGTTTTCTGATTGAATGTGTTTCATCTATAGAGGCCTGTAAAGCTGGACAGTACTTTGATGCAACTGAAGAAAAGTGTGAGAATTGTCCTCCCGGTTACGTCAGTGAAACTGGAAGTGCGACTAGTTGTATCCCGTGTTCTAACGGCACTGTGGCTAATCATATGAGATCTAAATGTGTATGCTGTCCTCCTAATGCGATAGCTTTGTCTGGTGGCGATGAATGCATGCAATGCCCACCACAACACATCCCTAATCAAGATCAAACTGAGTGTAAGTTTGATTTATATTTGCAGATAAACCACGGTTTGAACCCAATAATTTCAATAGTTAGTAATAAAAAGTGCAAAGATCTGTCAAACGCTATCGTACATGTAGCATGTAACGTAAACGAAAAACATAAAGCTCACTTAATACTTCTTTCTTCAAAAGATAAAATGACCTTATACAATGTTTGTGTATATTTTTTCTTTAACATTCCTATTGTGTTTGTATTTAATCAGTGTCATGCTGCGGCATGAAAATTATATTCTATTATTTCAAGGCATTGATGTTGTCAAGATCGACAGCGCTGAGCAAAGCTGTCAGTCGAAAAGGCAGGCTGAGTCGGACAAGGCCATTGATGGTAAATTCAGCGCCCTGTGTGAGTGTTCAAAGATAACATCGACGCAAAACCCCAAGTGGAAGGCCAAGCTCAATGGACGACACAGTGTTTCTACCGTTGTGATAGTAAACAGACCAGATTGCTGCCGTAAGATTATATCATCATTGAAAGACTACATTTGTTATTTGTTAAACCTTCATCCAGAGTTCAAATTTAAACATTAACTTTGACAGCATCATCTGAGTTCATAAATAATTAATCAATACTTACGATAATACACGGAGTCCTTATGAATTAGTCTAAAGGGAGCGAAGTGATTTTATATAAACTGCAATATACATTTTATCGATTTTTAGGCCACGCTTCATCAGGACGTTGAGCTACCCAAATAGACTACTTGGCTGGAGCCTTCACATTCAAATGAGTATTAATGTTAATAAAACATTACAACCTGATGCTTAAATACATTGCTGTATATTCTTCCAGTTTTAGATTTGTTGTTTATCGGATGACGGCAAACTTATACCTTAAAATTATAAGAGACACGCCAACATCAAACTAATTGCTATAATGCCTTGCAAAATAAGATTGATTTTTCTTCAGAGGAACAGCTTTGCAACGCATCCGTATTCATCAGCAGCAAGAAAAACGAATTGGGTAAAGAGTGCGGTAGGGTAAAATGCCCTGCCGCCAGGTATGACAGGACGGTCGTGAAATGCCCCGATTCATTACACGGAATGTATGTGACGGTGATGGGTGCAGGAAAGCAAATGGTGCTCTGTGAAGTTTACGTCATCGGTGAACCTACAGGTAATTACTTGATTATTATAAGTAAAATTCTGTTTTATCCAGGTCACATATTCAAGCACAAGGAATATAATTGGTATAATTCCTTAATATAATTAGAATAATTTATTTTTAAAGTCACTCTTTGTTCAAATTTTAGGCCTCTTGGCCTTTATGAAGAAACAATACTCTCTTCTTATGATACAATGCATGCTGAAATTAAAAATTCCGGTTATTTGAAATGTACGGCCTGATTTCGAATGCACAATTGTTTAAAAAAACAGCAATTATTGAATAATAAAAGCATGAAGATTAACATACATCATCAAGATTATTTACTGATATTTAAACATTAATCAATATTATAGTTGTTTAGTTATGTATCAACTTTGGTACAAACATAGAAACATTTTTCAGCTAGTCGACGAAGTAGTTTATTCATTTTAGGCAACGAACATGGAAGCAAAGAATCGAAAAGTAGTGGAAGTAAAAGCCAAAGCCAGTCGAGTAGCGAAAGCAGCGAAAGGAGTAACAAGCAAGGTAGGATATCTGCAAAATGCGACATTCAAGAATGTACTTCGTTAGAAACAAGTACTAATGCATGCTCATTATAGATTTATTTTGCTCTTTGTTTGGGATAGGCTAAAGTATTTATTGTGACAATTGTGACATTCCCTGAACCCTACATTTCGTTCCACATCGCCAAGAAAAATCTCGCCTTTTGAAAGTCTTAAGTAAATATATTAACTCACAGCAACTTATTGGATAAGGTTTAATATCAATGTATTCAAAATATTTGTTTGGCTATAGACAAAGACACAAATCGAAGAGGTCAAAGACGACATAAAAGGAGCTGGAGCATCAACAGAAGGAGCAGCACAAGCAGTCAGGAGGATGATGAAGACTGCCCTGAGTTTAGGGAAAAAACAAGTATGTATCATTATAACATGTAGTTTCCGCTATAATTTTATTCAGACCTAGATAGTATAGTCAACTACCATCACAAGCAGGAATACCAAAACAATTGTGTACATGCGGTATTTATCCAAAAAAAAAAGGTAGTTATAAGCGATGTTTAAATCAGGCACTTAATTGATCGAACAGACATTGTTTCCGAACCTACAAAACAACACATACATCTTACATGCATTCTTTTTGTATATAAACAACAAGTTAACAGTGCATGAGTGTTATGAATGTTCAGTAATAAAAATACACTAAAACAACATTTTCTTCTCATTTTCAGGCCTTAATGACTGCGTTCCAAATTCATGTCACCCAGGGGAACAGTGCATTGATCACATTGGGTCATTCAGCTGTGTGGGAATGTCGACATGTCCGCGAAATAATGAACAACCAACACCAGAAACAACTTCTACAGCAGAACCAACAACTGCCCCAGAAACCGTAGAAACAACAACTACCCCAGAAACCGTAGAAACAACAACTGCCCGAGAAACTGTAGAAACAACAACTGTCCCAGAAACCGTAGAAACAACAACTGTCCCAGAAACCGTAGAAACAACAACTGTCCAAGAAACAACAACTCCTTCTAGTACAACCATTGCCTGTGACACCACAGCTGCTATTGAAACGACAACAGCCTCGGAAACAAGCACTGCAGCGGTAACAACGTCCGACTCTACAACAACTTCCACTACTCAGACAACCACTGCTGATGAAACGACAACCGCCTCGGAAACAAGCACTGCAGCGGTAACAACGTCCGACTCTACAACAACTTCCACTGCTCAGACAACCACTGCTGATGAAACGACAACCGCCTCGGAAACAAGCACTGCAGCGGTAACAACGTCCGACTCTACAACAACTTCCACTGCTCAGACAACCACTGCTGATGAAACGACAACCGCCTCGGAAACAAGCACTGCAGCGGTAACAACGTCCGACTCTACAACAACTTCCACTGCTCAGACAACCACTGCTGATGAAACGACAACCGCCTCGGAAACAAGCACTGCAGCGGTAACAACGTCCGACTCTACAACAACTTCCACTGCTCAGACAACCACTGCTGATGAAACGACAACCGCCTCGGAAACAAGCACTGCAGCGGTAACAACGTCCGACTCTACAACAACTTCCACTGCTCAGACAACCACTGCTGATGAAACGACAACCGCCTCGGAAACAAGCACTGCAGCGGTAACAACGTCCGACTCTACAACAACTTCCACTGCTCAGACAACCACTGCTGATGATGATGTAGAGAAAACAACTGCTTTTTATTATACCTACAGATAAGAACACAATGTTTGAAATCCTCTCTATGTGCACTTTGCTCTTGAGAAGGTACATGTAATTTGCAAATGTAAATCGCAAAATTAAAATGCAAATTTTATGTTCAGATTGCTCTTTAGTCGCGTGTTTCTTTTTGATGTTACACCAGATGTTGAATATTTAATATTAATTTAATTGCCGAATAATGCGTGGTTGATTTGAAATACTAAATGGTTACTGTAAAGGCGTGCGTTTCATACACATTCCTTCATAATTAAAAAAAATGCCATGTAACATATACTCAAGTAATTTTTAAAGCTCACATTTTGTACTTTTTCCTGATTAAATTATCACTGGAAAGATACATGTACTTTTGAAAGTTCAATGTGCACACTATCACATTAATAGGTCCATTTTGTCCTTTTTCCTGTCCACCTAATTTAATTTGGACTTGCTTCACTTGTAATTTGTGTAAATAAACTGTTCCATAGCTGTTGATTATCATTTGAACTTTCTTAATTTGTGATGTTTTTCAAGCTTATAATTTGAAAGATTCTAATATAACGAGCATCGAGGCCCTACTTCAGTCTCCATATGAAAATGATGTTGAGCTAAACAAGACGGCTTAGATTAAATTTTCTTAACTTTCATGCAACTAGTAAGTTTGATAAGCAGCCTAAATATGGATTTGTTTAAATTGAAATAACGCAAGTCTCATTAATATTATACTTATTTATCGTGTCTAAAATTAAGATTTCATAATTACACATTAAAACTATGCACATTTAATGCATGGACTTGTTATTGTGATGGGAGAAAATAAAACATAGACCGACACTGATTTAAATACAACCTGAGTGATGTCAGTGGACAGAGTAACAGTTGTGCTTAAAACTTTGAATGTATAAATATATAAAAAAAATCATCAGTTAAGATATTGAATAGAGAACGGCGGGTGTAGAATGCATGACTCATTTACAAATTATCAAATGGTTCCAAACGTAAGCACCTACACAACTTTATCCTTTGGAATCATGAAAGGTGTACTTAAATCCCGTGTGAATAGCTATGCTGATCAAAATTGTCGGTTTAAATCTTTGTATTAGAGAAATATACAAATATGTTGTTAACTTTTTAAAAACTGAGATTATCGTATAAATTGATCATGAATAGGTTAAATGTATAATAATTATTTCTATCAATTACGAAAGATAGATGGACAACATTTTTACCTGTAGAGTTATCCATATACCTGTATATGTGTGTTGTATTATCGACTGATTACATTAAAAGAAGCAAAAATATATATAAAAGTCATTGAAGTTTACCTACAACTACATCTAAATATAATTTAAGTGAACTTTAATATACACATTCTATCACAATTTCAGAAACAAACTTTAGTTCATTTGATTGTAGCATTAATTTTGTAGAACCTCATAAACTCTTACGATAAAAAATTATGATGAAAAATTATCAATTATAAAGGCACTTTATATTTTAATCTAGATAGCTAATCACTTGGTTTACGGATTTGGATAACGATGAAGTATTTTTCTCTTTTTAACTTTTTGTTTTATTATAACGATTAATCAGGATTTTTTCTTGAGATGAAACCAAGCGTGTTCTACAGTATTAATCATTTTTTCTTGTATTTGTGGCCAAAAGATTTTTTTGTTTGTTTTGTTATTGTAAATGTAAATGCAATAACTGAAATTAATGAGTGTGTATTGCAAAACATTGTCTTGAAAAAGTCCTACATGATATAATTTTTTAAAAATAAAGTGTTTTCTTGCCTTCAGATTTCCCATTTTAATGTTTGCTTTATTTGGTAGTCAAAATTTTGTGTCTTATATATGATTTTGGTGTGGAACGCAATGTAATAAACATAATAAATCAATATTTATGATAATGAGGGCAAGCAGATGCTTTGAAATGTTTAAATTTGTTGTTTTCCTCATCTGCTTTTGCTTTGATCATAAATTATGTGTCGTAAGTTTGTCCTGAGATTGCAATCTTGATTTTGAATGAAAGCTCGGATCCAAAATAACCCGGATAAGGCACTAAAGCGAGTGTCAATTCAGGTTGTCTCTGCTTGATTTTAAGTATCACAAAACACATTAGGATGGTCTAAAATGAGTTTAAGTGACAACAATGGCTCTAGTAAGAGGTTTTTTTTTATCATGTTTGATCAAAAATTTTAGGTTACTTTGAATGCAAATGGAATTTTTCCCTTCATTTTTACCAAAATCTGGTGATTTTCTGTCAAAAAAGCTGAAAACAGTGAAATTTGATACCTAGTTTTCTTGACGATTTGTGCGAAACATGTTGGTTTCTCCAGAAATAAAATGATACTGTCTTAAAGTTAATATATTAGGCTATTGCTTTATGAAAAAATATCATGGATATTTGCTCAAATAATTAAATTATCCGCTTTTAAACTTTATCAATTACAGCTTTGACAATCTAGCCGAGACCACATATTTCCCATAAATACCATACATATACCGTAGTTACCTATCCGGGATTTATTGGATCCGAGATGAAAGTAACTTTGCAACTTTTATTTATCATCTAACTTGTACATTTGGTACTTTATGGTTTTAAATTATATTATTGTAAGCATTTTATGGTGCATTTGTTTGTCGTGTATCTGACATCCCGTATTGTAATTGACTTTATATAAAATACTAACACGTTTTATGAATTATAACAATACGCCATGTTAAACGAAAAAAAAATAATAATAAAAAAAAATAAAAAAAAAATAAATAAATAAATTGAAATTCAAATGACTTAAAGGCCACGGTTGTTTTAAGAATAGTCTTCAAGTTTTTTCTTTAAATGCAATGTTAGTTGCAGATTTTTAAACCAGTAGCATGCGCTCATGAAAACAAATGCACTATACTTTGATTATATAGCCATGTTTTATTGTAGTCTGACTTAATGGTTGCTCATATTATAAAGAAATAAATAAAATAATAACGATAAGATTTTCAAGGCTATTACATTTTTAACTGTCCTGTATTGCATTATATATCTTTAAAGTTTCACATAAATCTGGAATTTTGACAGCATTTTCTTAATAATTCAGACTATAAACTCAGCTGTTGTCTTATTAATTCAGACTTTAATCAGACATCTTTCAGTGAAGATCAACGTCACATATTTACCGTTACAACCATAAATAAAAATAATGTGTTTTAACAAAAGAACATATATGTCATTAACCACACATAAAAATCACGGTAAATCTGTGACATGGGTCTATACTGTAGAGTGTGGGACATTACGAAAACATGCCCATATGATATACAGTATTTTTTTCAGGTCAAAAATCGATAATTTTCAGCGGAATTTTTTTTTATATTTTTCTTATTTTTGCTCAAAACATAGATTGTGGGTACTCGTTAGAACCGCCTCGCCGAGGCGGTTCTAACGAGTACCCACAATCTATGTTTTGGAGCAAAAATAAGAAAAATAGGTATACCCCTCCATACCCCAGTTTTGCTATATAAAAGTGGGGTTTAAGGGGGTATATATTGCACGGACATGTTTTCCTGATGTATACTTTTAATTGTTTTACTTATTGTTTTATAATTGTTGCTTCACCATAGCTTGGCTGCATCGCACCGATACCTATGAAATGGACATTGAAATAAGGCGATCAGTATTTCAACACAACTCAGGCAGCTTAAAATATTTCACGTGATCCCTTGTAATAAAGATCAGTAAATGACGTGATGTGCCTAAAACGATGTAAACAGGAAATCAAACTAACGGGTTCTTTAAGCCAAGATATTGTGAAGCATCAATACATGATTGATGTTTACTATGACAGCATGATGAATCATTATGCAGACTTGCCCATGTGATAACCAGAGATTTTTCAGCAGTAAAAATTGAACATTTCATCAGAATTATTCTGATACTTTCCATACTTCAACTTACAACATAGACTGTGGCCACACCGTAAGAACCGCTTCGCTTAGACGGTTCTAACAAGTACCCACAATGTATGTCTTGGATCCAAAATAAGAAAACATATTTAACCCTGTGCACACCATATAAAAGAGGGCCAAGGGGTACTTTTACATGGACATATTTTCCTGATATTTTTTTTTTCAAAATTCAGTTGATTGTCAATCTTATGTTAACATATCAGACATTATGTTGGGTTTATCATGCTGTTGTATTATGTTGTTGTTTCCTGTTGAAAAACATGTTCTTTTTAAAATACTTTCAAATCTAAGATATTATTTGGGTACAGTCAACCTCAAATTATGTTGCAAAACCGAGTTCGTTTTAATACGCATCATACGTTTGAGTCTTGAGTTTAGAAATAGTCAGTTCAGCTACTGAATACCTCTCCTGGAGACGGTTAAAGAAAACTGTTCCAGATCAAAGCACGGAAAGACGCTAGTATCAGACAATTGCAAATTAATGGGGGGTTTCCATATTTCTATATGCAATAATTAAGCGTGGTGCTTTATTATTGATGCTGTGTTCGCATGTATTTTGGACAGCATGCACCACTTGACTCTGTTTTGTCGTTAGAACCTATTGGATAAGCCGGGCTGACTGTGCTCAAACTATTTCTAGCTTACAGAATGTTCATTAAGCTTTATGCGATGTCATGTGGGAATAATAAAAAGTTTAAAATGTTTATTGTTGTCCTGTTCTTTATTGTTTGGATACTAAACTTATTGTATCTTATCTTTGCAAAATGGAGTTGACTGGTTTAGTGGTAAAGTCTACGACTTTAGGCCTAGGGGTTCTTGGTACTAACCTCAGCTGGGTTTCTTATTGTTGTGGCCTTAAGCAAGTCACATTCCCACAGCCGCTGAGGTAATGGGTAGAACTTGATCGGGCTGTACTTGATTGACACATTACACCAAATAAGGTCTGTTTATACTGCAAAATTGTCTGTGAAAAACAAAATGGTCTGAAAATCAATGATCGTTCGAAAAGCAAACGCACAAGTGGAAAAAAGAACCCCTTTACTGACAAATAAAAGTAAAATCTACTTAGAGGAACTAGAATCTAAGTTTATACTATAATGAAATAAAGCGAAGTTTTCTCTGCACTAGGTGATTGTTTTCAACCTAAGATTCGCAAGATCACATTCACTATCTTAAAAAACATAAATTCTAGCTGCCTTTTAATTGTAAAAAAAATAAATAAACGTAATTTCTTTGTTTCTCTCAATATATAGCAGAAAAAGCACAAATGTCACCGCCTGATAACTGACCAACCGTCACTTGTCACAAAAAATATACACTGGCCTGTAAAATGTAAGCAATGACCGAATAGCCGATGCAATAAGAACTATTGTGTAGAATTTAAGAAATGATTTATAACCAATGCAATAAATACCATGCTATCAAAATAAAGAAATGACCAATACGATACAAGCAAAAGTTTAGAGCTTGAGCAGTGATCAATGTCTGGTGCAATAAGAACTATTGTGTAGAATTTAAGAAATGATTAATAACCAGTGCAATAAGAACATTGCGATCGAAATAAGGATATGGCCATTTATTGAATACAATAAGAAAAATGGTTAAGAGTTAGAGCAATAATCAATGTCTGATGCAATAAGACCCATTGTGAAGAATGTAAACAATGACCAACGACTGATGTCATCGAAACAAGCTGTAGGATTCAGGCAAGGGCAAGTTATTGGCGCAATAAGAACCATTGTGTAGAATTGATGCAATGACCAATTGGTAATTCTTTATGAATACTGCTGTACAAGAAAGCAAGGTCCAGTGACTGATTCTACAGCGACTCATGCTTAATCAATGCCCAGTTACGTATTCAAGTAATACATGGTGTAGTATTTAAGCAATGACCAACTACTGATGTTGTATTAACCCTGAAATGGTCCATAACCTATGCAATAAGAACCATGCTGTCGAAATTAAGCAATGGCGGCATGGCCAATGACTGTTGCAATAAGAACCATGCTGTCGAAATTAAGCAATGGCCAATGACTGTTTCAATAAGAACCATGCTGTCGAAATTAAGCAATGGCCAATGACTGTTTCAATATGAACCATGCTGTCGAAATTAAGCAATGGCCAATGACTGTTGCAATAAGAACCATGCTGTCGAAATTAAGCAATGGCCAATGACTGTTTCAATATGAACCATGCTGTCGAAATTAAGCAATGGCCAATGACTGTTTCAATATGAACCATGCTGTCGAAATTAAGCAATGGCCAATGACTGTTTCAATAAGAACCATGCTGTCGAAATTAAGCAATGGCCAATGACTGTTTCAATAAGAACCATGCTGTCGAAATTAAGCAATGGCCAATGACTGTTTCAATAAGAACCATGCTGTCGAAATTAAGCAATGGCCATGCAATGACTGATTCAATTTAAATAACAATGGAGTAGAATTAAAGCACTTTCTTAGCCAAGTCTTGATGCTCGTTGCTGCTCGTATATCTCCGTAATACTTCCAGGCGCTATACTACTAGGTTAACACCACCTCCCACCATAACCAACCACCCTCCAGATTTCTCAGACTTAAAAGTTATGAAATAATAAACACGGAATAAACCTTATTTGCATTGTATTTTCTTATTTAATTGTAAAGGGAAACAACTTTCTGGATGCAGTTTATTCGGTGACTCTCCGTAACGAGCATCAAGAAAGTCTGCCATTACGGATATAAAGGTAAAAGTATGCAATGATCAGTGAATGGCGCGATCAGAAGGAGATTGCCACTCAAAAACGAGGTGGGGAAAACTTAATTAACAATCAGGTACGTACATGTATACTAAGAAAACATATCATAAGCTAGAAGCCTCCGTGGTGCAGTGGTAATGTCCCTCGCCTTGT
This sequence comes from Rugalucina vietnamica, assembly GCA_964017185.1. NCBI lineage: Eukaryota > Metazoa > Mollusca > Bivalvia > Lucinida > Lucinidae > Rugalucina > Rugalucina vietnamica. The sequence goes on from OZ024884.1 coordinate 37,008,368, forward strand.
AAACCAGTGGTCGCAGATTCGATCCCGGGCTTCTCCAGTCCATCGGATGGGACTAAAAACCGAGGTCCCGTCTCCATATGACCTTAGCTGTTGGTGGGACGTTAAACCCCAATCAAGCAATCAATATCATAAGCCAGGTAAGCTATTTCTCAATATAAATATAAACATGATGAAGTATCACGAATGAGCCGCCGCATGGGAAAACCAACAATCTGCATTAGCTAAAACGAAGGCACCTTTGCTTTCGCTACAGGCGCCTTTGTTTTCGCTACAGTGATAGTAAAATTCCTCTTCTTAAATCTAAAATTTCCAGGTTCTCGCCTGCTTCTGTGACTGTACAGGCTGGTTTGTGTCGGACCTGGTCGGAATCCAAATTGTTGGATTTCTCACGCACAGGTACGAATGATAGGGCAATGATCAATATGAAAAAAGGCACAATTACGAATTTAAGACGGTAAAAAGTAGACAATGATCAGTAAAACGTGCAATCAAAAAATCAAAAAGAGATTCCCACTCCAAAGTTCCGAGGTGCCGTGGGAAAAACAAAATTAACAATCAGGTACTTATACAATGAAAATATATCGTAGCCGATTGAGCAGCTACAACCTAAATTTAACTAAAAATACAAAAGCGTACATAAGGCGCAAATAGCACAAAAATTCAATGCCAAGGCATAAAAACACTAAGAACCACCACAGAAGTATCGCCTTGGAATGATAATAGTCACATTCATACATTCACTCACTGAGTATGCCGTATTCTGTCTGTTTATTCTGTGGTTTGTTATCTCATCTTAGTGGCGTGGCACACAAATAAATAAATAAATAAATATTCTTTATTTCCTCCTGATGGAGAGTTAGGACATACATGTTATACATAGTAGTACAGATGAAATAGGAGAAGAACAACAAACAATCAGAGAACACAAACATAAACATGAAAAAGTGAAAATGACCACGTCACGAGAAAACACCAACCACTGAAGTTTCCGACCCAGTGGAACTAAACGAACCTATGCGAGTTACGAAGTCACAAAATAGCTAGAGGTCTAAACAACCATGAAGATTGTCAAAGTAAATAAATGTTAGTAAGCGAACAAATATACAATTATATGTACACAATCACAAGAGGGTGTTTATTCGTAGCAGGCAAGAAACAATTATCTTAGTCTATTTTATACATTTTGGACCACATCCTATGAAGACTAACAGCACAAACATCATAAAAAACTAGAGGCATCAGTCCCGGGGGGGGGGCACTCCCTAGTAAGCAGTGTACCGATGCGTGATCAAAGGATTGTTGAACATACCCTAAACAGTGTGATCGACATTTAAAATTTGACCCCCCTTTTCACTGTGTTTGCTTTAAAATGTGACCCTTTCCACTGTGTCCCGTCAAAAAGTACCCCTTTCCACTGTAGTCAACTAAAACACTGGAATGCAATAATTCTTTTATAACCACGTGAAGATGCTATATGTGTAATATGCAAACAATCTGCCTGATGGCTTCAGAGAAGTAATTTTAAAATATAGACAGACTACAGTAATGGAAGATGGATGCCAGGTACCTGCCTATCCTATAAGATCACCTTTGAGACTTTGGCTCTGTTGGGTTAAAATGCTTAAAAATGTGGAACTGATATGATCATAAACAAACATTTGGTCATGCAATCAACACATGAAATAGCTAAAGTTACAAATAGGCAACATACAGGTACAATAAGAAAATATGGTAAACCTTAAAATGCACATACAAAAGAAATTGTCATCACTGAAACGAGAAACAGACTAACCACAGAGGAAGTATCGCCTTGGAACTGTCAGTAATAAAGTATTGGGGGTTTAAATTGTTTCAGGGCTTTCAAGCTTTGCCCTCAGCATCTGAATTTGTTCAAATGTACACAGAAAATTGACACAAATATATATGAAATAATGGTTGGTTGGTTAATTTTGTGTTTTGTCCCACTAAACAGCTAAGGTAATATGGCGATAGGAAATTAGTTTAAGTCTTGTACGAAAAACTGGAGAAGCCTGGAATTGACCCCTGGTTTACAAGGCAAGCAGCTTTCCCACTACACCACTAGGCTTCTATACATACTTGAAATAAATCTTGATATAGTAGATAAATACAAAGCACTTACATATAGCAAGCATTATGGAGAGTAGGGTACAAAAGACAAGACTTAATACAAACCATTTTTATTTGTATGAACTACTCAATTAGCAGAAACAATAATTTCTATTGAAGCAACACACATTGTTGAACAGAAAGGGAAAATCATATCTTATCCCTTAGGTTTTAGACATTTTAGTCATTTCGGCCCAAAACATATCGGCCAAGGACGCCTCGGTCCACCCCTTTTCGCAGCGTTTTAGCAGAATTGTAAAAAACATACCCTTTTTCCACAAAAACGACATTTTGCCTACCCTAAATGATGTCAGCGCTGCGCACTGCCCTTCTTGAAAAAAAGTACCCTTTCTCATCGTTTTTTTGATCACGCATCGGTACACTGCTTACCAGGGAGTGCCCCCCCCCGGGGGGGGGGCATCAGTATCAAGGTACGCACGAATCGGTGCATTATTTTCACCGAGAAGTATCAATGTTTGGGATGTTTTATCTAATCTGCATAAAAATTGTAGATATTAGCATTAAACAAGTGAATAGAAGTTACCATCATCAATCAAGATATCCACACTCATGTATGCAATGGATGACTACGAGGGGGGTTCAATATGTAATGGCAACAGTGGTATAAAATCGATAGAACCGGAAGTACAATAAAATATTTTATTTCAGTCCTTCAACATATTCACCACCATGAAATATACACAATTTCAGCCTTTTAATCCACTGCTGGAAAGCCCTTTCGTAGTCTTTTATAGGTATACCCATTAGACACTGATAAACACCAGATCCAAGAGCAGGCCGTGAACCATAACGCCTTCCGGTCAAATACTTTTTCAGCCTCGGAAACAATAAGAAGTCGCACAGTGCCAAGTCTGGAGAATAGGGTGGATGCGGTACAGTTTTCACTTTCTCTTGTTTGAGAAAATCGGTCACAAGTTTAGCTTTATGACAGGGAGCATTATCATGCTGCAAGTGAACACCTTTAAAGCCTGTCTTTGGGCGCCTTTTTTCGAAGTACTTTTTAACTTTGTTGAGAACTCGATTTTTATAGAAGATGGCATTCACTGAACGACCCTTAGGAACGGCAATTTGAGTCACTGGTCCCTTTGTCCCAAAGAATATAGCAAACATTACTTTCTTGCTGATTTGCAATCTTTTAGCTACACAAGGACGTTTGGCATTTTTCGTCGCCCATATTTTATTGTTAATTATATATAATTTTACGTTGTGGCTCGAAAAAATGTACCCATGTTTCGTCACCAGTAACAAAAGAGTTAAATACGTTTTTGTCAAATTTCGGATACCGTTTCAATAATTCACGAGGTGTTTTTACACGCTGACGTTTCTGCTCATCAGTTAGTAAATGGGGTATCCATCTAGCTGTAAGTCGCCTTACTTTTAGGATTTTTTTCAGAATGGTATGCACTGACCCTACCGATATCCCAACAAACCTAGCTATATTTCCCACTGTATATCGTGCATCTCGTGCAATAAGGTCTTTGACCTTTTGGATGTTTTTTGGAGTAATGGCTGTTTTCTTACGTCCAGATTTAGGTGCGTCTTTAATTGATTCCAGCCCACATTTAAATTTGCTAATCCATCTCGCGACTGTTCGATAAGACACTTCATTATATCCGTAAGCACCACATATCTCATTATATATGTCTCGCGCACATAATCCGAGTTTCATCCGGGTAAGAATATAGGCACGAATCTTAGCAGTATTAGACGTTCTGTTTCCAGCCATAATTTAACACAGTGTATATTACTTTGTGTTTCTGAACCTAAAATATTGTATGTTATCGGTGGCCGATTAATGTATATTTGATATCAGCGTGTCCGTAAAAGACTGACCTATACAGTAATGTACATTGCACGAGATTCACTTCAGTGGTTTTGGTTTTATACATGGGTTGTCATTACATATTGAACCCCCCTCGTAAATTGCTATACTCCCTTTTACAATATGTACATATGAACGACCCATTGAAATTATTCCATAAATAAGTTATCATCTGCATTAGTGATATGTAACAATGAGAGATCTTCGGGTTTTCTTTAGAGCGGTACCAGAGCATATGTGGTTGAAGGACTTCATGAAGCCTAGTAAATAATGAAAATTCAGCAACACTAATTCTATTATGCCATTGTACCGTCTCGTACTGACGAATTTTCTCTTTAATTAGCTTATTCCATGCAGTTTTACAAGGAAAAGTACCATGGTTTCGAAAATTTTCTAGATAAGCAGCTAAGCCGTATTTTTCTAGCAATCTTGTTATAACGCAAAAGAATCCAATCTGTTTATTTCTATTATTAAGGTATGATTCTAATCTGATATGAAATACAGGGGTTATCCAACACTTAGTGTCATTTCGACAAAGTTGCCCAAGTAAATTAAGATCGTCAATGTAGCATAAATACATAAAAGAGGAGATTACCCCTCCTTGACGCGTGCCTTGCAACACTGGAAACGCATTTGAGAAGAACCCACAATGAAAAACAGAGCTTTCAACATTAGAATGTAGGTTAATGACACTTTTTAGTAACTTAGATCGGATACCCATACTGTAAAGTTTAACAAATAGGCCATTGTGCCAGACTTTATCGAATGCCTTGTGAATATCCAAAAAGCATGCAAATAATTTACTGTCATGTTCTTTAGCAAATGAGACACATTCTTTTAACATCAACGAAGACATATTGCAGCCCGTTGCAGGCCTAAAGCCACCCTGCATAGAACTGAAAGGTCTTTCTAAGCTGTCGTATAATTTGTCCAGGACTAAGCGTTCAAATAATTTTAGAACAGCCGACGTAAGAGTTATTGCTCTATAGTTATTGGGGTCTTTCTTCGACTTCCTACCGCCTTTGTGCAAAGTAATTATTGTGCCTCTTTTCATAGACTTTGGTATATAACTATAATTATACATATCTGAGAATAAGACCAGTTCTGCAAATAGCTTGTCAGTGCCATATAGTAAGTGCTCATTATAAACATTGTCGCATCCACAAGCTTTCTTCTTTTTTAATTTCTGTATTGTTTCCTTAACCATATCAACAGTGAAGGTAACAGAGTCACTGTCATGGGTATTGGACAATTCTTGCATAACATTTTCAAGCCGTGTGTCGATTATGTTTCTATATAAGGGGTCAAAATGCGGCCGCTCTGTATCTGAATATAATGCATGAAAATAGTTACCCCATCCGATAGCAATTTCCTCAGGGTCTCGATGTATACGACCGTTAAACTCAATTTGACACCCTGTACCCAAGGACGATAATTTTCGTCTTCCATTAACCATTTTCCAAAAATATGCGGAATCTAGCTCGGCAAACTGATCTATTTCTGCATTAAGAGAGGACAGATAGTCCTCTGCACATAAGCGATGGTGACTACGGAATTGACATTTCGCAGCTTTATATTTTCGATATGACGCATGATTGTTACCCCTCGGGCGTCCTTCCGAAATCCATAGACGACGCGCATTACGCATGTTTGCATGAAGATTTTTCAGGTGTTGATCCCAAAAGGGTTTAAGAAAACGACGGAATTTGCTTTTTGGAAAAGCGTTATCAGAACAAGATCTTATTTTTGTCACTATATTTTCATATCGTTGAGTGATTCTACAAGTTACATTTGGAACATTACTGTAGTCAGTTGCTTGGAGTGCTTCATCAAGATGTGTCATATACGATTCAATTGCCTCGTGAGTGACATGTTTCCATTTTATGTGAGACTCACTAGAATGCGTGCTACTTTGCGGTTCAATGATAGAATGTTGTAATTCACAAACGATTGGTCTATGTCTGGAAACATTCAAGACATCATCATCAAGAATTTCGCAGTACGAAACGGTATCAATGGAAGTATCAGGTACAAATATGCGGTCTATAAGAGACTCGTAAGTGTCACAATACGAAACAAATGTTGTGTTGGCCCCCCTGACACGTTGGTTGAGAATTGATTGAGACTAAATTATGATAGTTTAACACGCATTGAACATATCGACCTCTGTCATCTGATGGTTTTATGAACGTATGACCTTGCAAATGTGCGTTCATGTCACCCATTACTACATGTACCACAGAACCATTTTCTGCATACATACTTATTACAGACTGCAAAAAATCTACGAAATTTCGAAAGTCAGAAATACATATGTTGCTACACGGTGCATATACTTGAAAAGTATACACAAAATTATTTCTATCAAGTCTTAATTGAAGGCCACAGATGCGGTCACTTTCAATGTCAAGACGAGTAATATAATTAGACAAAGAATTGTGCCACATAAATGCTACGCCACCCTTGCCTATCCTGTGTGCGTTTGCAACGCGCAAGTCATTGTCAGATACTCGAAAGCCAGTATAATTACTATTTATGGATTCTAAAAATGAATACATGTATTAGTATCACATAACCAATGTTCTGATATTCCCAATATACTAATTCTGTGGGTTTTAAGAAAAAAGTACAAGCAGGCAAAGATCAGGAAAAGGCGCAATCAGAAAAAGACTCCCACTCCAAAAACCAAGGTGGGAAAAAACCAAACTAGCAATCAGGTACTTATACCATGAAAACATTTCGAAAGCCGAATGAGCAGCTATTTTCCCAATAGGTGGCCACTCAGTTACCTTAACTTAGCTAAAAATATGCAAACATACATAAGGCACCAACAGCACAAAAATATTTTAAACACCAAGACATAAAACAAAAAGAACCACCACAGAAGTATCGACTTGGAACGATCAGTAACACAAAGTTACTGGCGGGTTTAAATCGATTTTACACGGCCGTAACCTCACCCTCAGCTTCTGCAGTGGTTCATAACATTTAGTTAGTTCTTCGATCCCCGTGGTGAATCTCTAACTAGTAAATGAATCATCAAGAACAAACAAATAAATCATGATAAACATCCTGATGAATCAGAAACCAGGACTCACAGATTCAGTAAGCTACCGATCCCTGGGCGCCAAATAACTTACTAACTCCGGAGCTAAAGAAAAACATCAGTTGGACCCCGGTGGGCCAAGCAACAGACAAGAAGCTCCGGCCCCAACCAACTAAAATGAATAGCTTTAAGTCGGGGCCATCATAGAGTCTGACGCCCGACCCACCGGCGTGCAATTAAAGAAGGCATAGTTATTGGGTTAAAAACTAAGCATGTAGACTGTCGCATAACATTCAAGTTATAACCTATACGTCTGTAACGTGTTATGATTTTTCTAAACTGAAAAGAAAAATCATTACTTCCTATAAGTTTCTTAAATTTGTAAACCAAGTCACCATAAAATTCTGGTTCCGAAAGCCCCTCACTTAAAAGCGTCTTTAACCCAACATTATATTTGGAAATCAATTCATAGTGTCTACGATAAAATTTAGAAAAGGTTTTTCGAAGTTTATGATACCCATAGCCCTGTTGGAGAAGTTTGGCCGTTAAAGATTTATTTCGAGCGTTGAAGTCTGTAACATGATTGCAGACTCTAGCAAACCTAATAAGTTGCGAAATGTATACACCATAAGAAGCACGACCAGGAACGTCACCATCCAAAAACGGAAAATTTACTATATCAAAATCAAAGTCATCGCGCTTATCATAAATTTTAGAGGAAACAAATCCATTTGCAACAGAAAGATGTAGATCTAAAAAGGGGGCTTCGGTATCCGAGATATTGGCTTTGTTCAACTGTAGTTCAGATGGATAAATTTGATTGACCATACCTTCAAAATAAGGGTTGTCAATGTTCAAAAGGTCATCGAGGTACCTAGAAGTGGAAGTCAAAAGCCTCGATAACATCAGCTTGATTATCATGGTTAAGAGAATCCATGAAATCTCTTTCGTAGCAGTATAAAAATAAATCAGCTACGAGAGGTGCGCAATTTGTACCCATCGGAATTCCAACAATTTGTCTGTATAACTTGGTCCCAAATCTAATATAAATATTATCCAGGAGATAGGATAAGGCGTCGCACACATTCTGACATGACCAAAGTGTATACCGACTTTGGTCAGAGGAAGTGAAAAAAGCCTTTCTGTCATTACATGCCAAATAAAGTGAACCATAGTTTTTAATGCCCTTTTGAAGGTCCACTCTATCAAATCCAGAAGTTTTTAATTTAATTAGATTATGTGGTAAAGTTGCATACAGAGTAGAAAAATCATATGTGGACAAGCTCGTCGCACGGAACCCTCTACACTTCAATTTATTGAGCACCTCACCAGAATTTTTTATTGACCAAAACCAAGTTTTATTTGAAGTTTCATACACTGTCTCACAGTATCTTATAACATGAGATTTGATAGCAGTAAGACAGGAAGTTAATAATTTAGAAAGTTCAGTAGTAGTACAAGAGCTAGAATTTGCAATAAATCTTGCTTTGTATGGTCTTTTGTGAAGCTTAGGTAACCAATACATCGTAGGAAGTTTGTCTTGGCCTTCATTGACACAAACAGAAAACTTAACAGGTAAATCGTTTAAGAAGTTTATTGACATATGACTCGCTGGACATTAGACCAGTGCAAGTCCATGTTGCAAGTCTTATGGTTCGAGCCATTATGAGAACATGTGATTATCACCAAAAGCTTTTTGCCGGTACTCATTTTTGTTGTACCACTGTCTACAATACACACCGGGTGGTCAGAAACCACGCTGTTGCACGTACGATCCGTAGTCTGGGTCAACAAACAGCTGAATCGCGGCTCTGTCAGGATTTTCATATCTTCGAATGTTAATTCGGGACACAGGTACACCTCTGCGTGAAAAATAATTTGTCAGTTTTTGTTCATTTATAGTTGACTTGAAGCCACCTACGTAGTATCGATCGGGTCGACGTCTCACGTATTGTATAAAATCGTCATCAGCTTCCATCGTCTCTGTTACGGCTGGATCGACAGGCCCGGTGCTTGTACCGAAGTTCATGTTGAAGTTAGGTTTCGTATAAGCTGTCTGGGGCTTAGCACGAGCTTTTTTACTTCTGACATTCATATTTGACACGTGCACGGGGATATTCAGTTGATCGTACGTGCTCGGGTTCTGCAGTATATCACTGAAAGAAGATGTCCCTGGTACAATCGGTTGGTTTTGTTCGTTTTGTAGTACACTTAAACGGTTTCCAACAGAACACTGATAAGCCATCATTTTCATAGTTTGTACATTATTCGCGATCTCGTGCTTGCTAGAAGGTTCTCGTTGAATCTGTAGACTGTCGTTTGTTGTCGTTTTTATAAGCGTACTATCAGTTCCTACTGATGTTTGGCCGTTTTGTGTTTCATTTGAACTCTGTTGTGGCTTGATATTCATGTTAATTCCATTCTGATCATTAGGGGAGGGGTCAAGTTGGTTTACATTTCTGCCAGGACAGGATATGGGCGCATCTACGGTAGTACTCCCCATACTGGATACATTCAAATCACGAGGCTTTGTTCTCGCACAGATTCCCATTTGCGGATCTCGACTAAGAAGAACATTCGAGGTACCAGTAAACATAACATTGGAGGCACCACTGCTCGCTTGTAACATTTCAGCAACGAAACTGGCCTTCATAGAATTTTGATTGTTTCCGTTACGGTTCGGATGCGTGTTCTCACTGTTAAGGGATACCTCTCCGGGGCCAGTTAAGTCAATAAGGTCATCCCCGGAGGCACTTTTTGATGCTTCACATGGTCCCTTCACTCGTAAGTTGGCTTCTAATTTTACTAATCGCCTTTCAATATACTTAGTATTCGGAATTTTTCTATCCAGCTCAAATTGTTTTATTTCAATATGTTCGGACTGTACGAATTTGCTTCACGCCATTTCTTATCACCGAGGAACAATTTTTCTGTTCATCATTTAAGTCTACCATTAACTGTCTACAATTTGCAGCCGTGTTCTGTATCTCCTCAACAGAATCAGAGATGTCTGTACTTAACGTATCAAAGTCCGTTTTAATAGAGTCTATTTGCTCCTGGAAATTGGATTTCAGTTGCTCATTCTCTTCCCTAATAGACCGTAGCTCAGACCGTAGAACATCTGCCAAGAGGCCGCGAAACATCTCTAAGTTCTTATCACATTTACAAGTAGCATCATTTGACTCTTGCCGTTGGCGATAATGCTTTGACTAAAGATTTCAGAAGCACTCTTTGATACACTAAAAAGTTCCTTCATATCGTCATAAGGGGCTCCTTCGAATACAGAGATAATAGTATAAATGTCACCACTAGGCTTTAAAGCCATACAGTCCCCATTCCTAGTCTGTTTGCGACGTTAAAGTTCGGCAGCAAGACTGAACAGACAGTCTTCTTAGTTCTTTAATTCAATGTACACATGGGTTCTTATATCCTTGAGTTTTGACTCGTCGGAGTTATTATCAGGCATGACTCTGCCAATAAATAGTTCCTTTGGGAGGTCACGATATAGTTTGGTAAGATGGATAACTGTTTCAGAATTGCCAGAGTCCACAGCAGGTCCATTGTTTATTTGATCGAACACGATTTCGACATTATCAGCATTGACATTAATTAATGTTCTATTTGAACTATTGAGTGCTCTTTGGCCACAGTCAATATGACCATCATTCAAATCCTCTGGTGAATATAACTGCTTCACCACTGTCTGTTCAGCATCGGTATTTACAAGAGTTGGCGTTTGCAACTCTGTATATTCCTTCGTTTCCGCCATTCACCAATGCGCGCTGACCATGTGGACGAATACGCTAGTAGAGTTTTGTTAAAGACAGGGCTGGACTATATAAAGGGGATTAGCATTCAGTTGTCATTTTCTCATTAGACATCAGACCATTCACATCAAATTTCAGCCAATAGATGATATATAGTCCCAAATACAGTAATGTGATTGGCTTATTCCTGTCACCAAAAAATCAATAATTGATTACCTGTGTTTTACCTGTATTTTGACCCCCCCCCCCGGCACAGAAACCCTGTCTTTAACGTTTTATTAACAATCACATAGGTATTCCGATACAATAAGCAAGGCCTTAAGGGTAATTGGACATTCGATAATATGTAAGTACTTTTGAGACACAAAGAGAAAAGAAGATGAGCGTCAAATGATATAAGTACGAAGTCTTATCTCGATCTCGTCTTAGTTGAATAATCCAATATATAATCCATTTATCACTACATACTCCAATTTTCACGAAAAACAACACATAGAGACTAGAGAAAATAATCAAAATTATGTCCGCGACATGAATCGACTTTCCACCATATCACAGACCGGAAGTACTTCTCAACTTCTATTTACAAAATATATTCTCCTCACGACAAATCAAAGCTAAGTGTGCAATGGTAAAAGCAATGATAAGCAGAACAAATGTCCCACTCCAAATGTCCCACTCCAAAAATTGAAGTCAGAAAAAACATTAAGGTACTAATGTAAAAGAGAACATATCGTAAGCCGATATAACTTGTAAACCTCAAGAGGAAAAAAGGTAAAAGAGGAAGATGGGATGTGGTGTAAATTTTATTTCATTAATGTTTCTTCTCAAGAACTCCAAATCATATTATCTTAAAGCTTGGCATACGCCATCACGGCCTCAAGATCTACTAGGTTTGAATGAAACCTTTACCTATTTAGTGATATGATCAACTTTATCCACGGCTGGTAATGTCGTTAGGGGCAACCGGGATTTATGCAAAGCGAATCTTCACGGGAACTTCCGAACATGATTTAAGGGATCAGACAAAATGTCAACAGCAAAGTGAGTTTTCACGAAATGTATTTTTTTTTCACAGTATTGCAGCTTTATATATACAACAAGGGGAATACATTTCTATTTAGTATTTATGTCTGCATCCGAAACGAATGAAATGCCTAAATGACGATTTGGGTTCAGGAGGTAAAATATTAGTATTTTGAAGATCTTTGAAATGTGTGTATGAATGACAGACCCGCCAAGGTCAAGAGATGACCTTGACCTAAATTAATAACATACCTTCATCTACTCCATTATTTGTTTGCATCTACCCACAGGAGTTATATACATCAGGAAAACATCTCCATGCAATGAATACCCTCTCGTACCCCACTTTTATATAGCAAAACTGAGGTATGCAGGGGTAAACCTATTTTTCTTATTTTTGCTCCAAAACATAGATTGTGGGTACTCGTGAGAACCGCATTGCTGAGGCGGTTCTAGCGTGTACCTACAATCTATGTTGTAAGCAAATATAAGGAAAATAACAAAATATTTCAGCTGTGGGTGAATTCTCTTGTGGGAGTACTTGTAAAACATGATTTTTTATGCTAATGCCACAATAGCTATTTCTATCTGTGACGAGACAATCAATTTTATCTAGTATAACTCTAAAATAGTGATTTTAAAAGTTTCAAATCCCATGGGAGTTTTCTCCTTGAATACAAAATGGGGATTAAAATACCACTTGAGGGAGAAAGTTAACTTTAAAATATTTTGCTGACATACGTTATTTCATGAATAAAAATTAAACTGAGATCCTTTAAGAGCAGTGAGCATATTTTTGAGAAAGGTGATGGGCCATACCGCGGTTTCGGATATTCAAGCCTCGTCAGTGACCCTTTAGATTTGGCAACATGGAGCCAAAGAGAATTACAGTAATTTTTCAACTTTCAGGAGGCTAGTCGGTACAAAGACTAGTATTAATCAAAATGGGGCCAAATATATTGAACGTTGGTTAGAATATGAATCTAAACGGATAATAATTTTCTGATTTCTCAAAATATCCTCTCTGATCTCAAAGGACCAAAAGGAAAATATAACCTGCACTATGAAATATGCATTTATTGGTTGTTCAAATTGTATACTCAATTTCTCCCACTAGAGAAAACTCCCTAAATATTATCAAGGATTTTTCTCCCATGGAAGAGGTAACAAATTCCCATGGGAGAAACAAACTCCCGTTTTAGAAAATCCCATGGAATTTACCCCTTTGACAAAGAATTGTGCCAAAATCCTTTTCTATTACTTGTTAAAACCATATTATAAGTACTCATTAGTGTCCAATCTATCATATTAAAGTGATTTAAAATCTCTAAATAGGCAGAATTACAAGGTCGTTTTCCAAAATTTTGGTTTGGCAAAAAATGCCTCGTGTCTGTTTAATAAAGTTCTTTGATAAAAACTTTTACTTGTCCAAGTATGATCAAAGGGGAGTAACCTTGATTACATGTATATTTCTTTTGATGTTATTCTTTGTTTCTAGAATTTAAAGTCTAGATGGTAGAAGTCTGTCATTGATTATATTGACTAATAAAAACCAACTTTTATATAATTAAGAAGTTATAAGCATATTATAGAAAATTCCAGATATGAAACTGAAATAGCTTAGTTTGCCAGCAATAATTAATAATATATTTTACACATCTTAAGATCTTCTATAACCTTCCAGTAACCTCGGGTTAATTCTTAGTGGTCATTTCGGCCCTTGAAACTTCTGAAAGTTATTCTTTCAAGTGGTTCTGAAGAACATTTGTCATGTTTTGTACTGTTCTAGATAGTAACAATTTATTATATAATCCTTCTGGAATGTAGGAGAAAATTTCTCAGACCAATATTGCCAATCCATGCTCATTTATTCAGAAATTCGAAGTCAGTTATTGTTTACATGTATATTTTGCTTTTTTCACTAGTTTGGATTAGAATAATTTACTGTTATTATTATATTAAAACTAACTGTGGATATATATGATAAATGGACTTATATTGCCTACTTGTACTTTTTTATATTTTGGAAACTGGATTGAGGACAATAGTGAACTGAATTTTTGAGGGACAAGTATTGATCTGACATTTTTTGCACTGTAACTTACTTATTTACTTATTTATGTAATTATTTAGTTAGTTAGTCAATTATTTGTAATTGGAACCATTGACCATTTCTACTACAACTTTGCAATTAGAAAGGTAGTATGATGTCCTAAGAACAGATAAATGCTATAAAGTATGAAGCATTCCGCCACATACTGTAAAAATAGCTAGCAAAGGGGAAGTAGGGGTCAAAAATTTGTAAAATGTAAATTGGAAAGAAAATCATTTTTTGTTGCATGTCTGTATTCACTTCCTCCATTGTTGTGATTTTTAATCATGTAGGTCAGTGATAAGGGTCTTAGACACCCTAAAATTCATCTCAAATGTTTGATGATTAATAGGCAACATTATTTTCATAAATCATTTCGGGAGTTACGTGTATATCATTGCTAACAATGACAAGTATTGAGCAAAGTCATGAGAAAATATGTCATTAGTTTCCAAACATGTAGAACATACACCCAAGTCATGTAGCCAAAGAAGATGACAAAATACTTCACAAATCGAAGTTTAAAAACACAGAGGAAGCAAAATGTCCATGCCATTGGTGACTACCACACAGCTGATCTGTACTTTAAGCTTGTTACATGTATCTGCAAAACACATTTTCTCATGAATGAAATGTAAAGAGAAAGAATTATATACTTCAGTGAAATATTGTTAGTCTAAATGAGTCAAGACATACTGTCAAGAGTAAACCAAGATGATGCCACTCAGCTGTTTGACTAGATGCACAGACCTTAATTCCCTGTAAATCACGGATTATAAAGCAATTGCCTGAAGTAGTCAAAGTCTTCATGTCATGATGATGACACCAAATAACATGCACTAAGAGATCATCCATTACACAATCGTAATACTGACAGCTTTCCAATGTATAGTCTAAGTGCATTGAGGGACAAATGCCCCGTTATTTGTCCTTTAATCAATGCTGATCTCTCCACATGTTGAATTCAGTCATGTGTTTTGAAAGATTAGGGGCGGCCCCCGTGGCCGAGCGGTTAAGAGCGCTGTCTCTTAATCATTCGATCATCTTACCGCTGTGTCTGGTGTGGGTGCGAGCCCCGCTCTGGCCACATGTGAGACAAGCCAAGTTCTGCTTGCGGGTGTGTCAGGTGGTTTTTCTCGGGGTTCTCCCGTTTTCGCCCCACCTACTGATTGGCCCGTCTCATATGAGCTGAAATAATCTTGAAAGGGACGTAGTAAAACTGAATTAAAAAAAAAAAAAAAAAAAAAGATTAGGGGGCGTGTACGTTTTAAGTTGTATTGTAATATAGACTGTCGCAAAAGTTTGTTCCATGAAATATTATTTCTCTATTTTTTGTTTGAATCAAAAATGAAAAATGGTTAAAAATCAATTATTTTCCCGTATCGGATGACAAAACTAGTACATGTATGTCTCGCTTAAGGATTTATCAATATTGACATGAGTGGGTGGGGTATGTAAAACAGAAATCTACTGTTTTCTTGAATCTGTCAATCAAATGATGATGTGTATTTATTGCTAATAGACGTCACTGATACTAGGAATGACTCAATATAGTTATTATTTTAAAATTTTAAATAGCTTGGTGTAAAATTGGAAATGTAACTGGTTTTCGTGGGACCCATTTCCTGGAAAATGGAATGCATTTGAATAAAAATTACGCAAAGCCTAAATGTCTAGGATATATAATCTGACAAATTATGGGTTATTTTGGGGTCACGGAAATGTATTTCTCTGGGAAAAGTTAGTATAAACATATTTTTCTGGAAAATTCTGAAAGTGGGTAACTTGGGGCGGCTCGTGTGCGCTTATTGTTTGCTGAAAGATGACATGCCTTTTGTTTCAGGTTCTTATATGACTGAAGTCAATGACTACATCGAAAAATTTGTCTTATTTTTTTCAAAAAGCTAAGAAAAATGGGTCCGACGATTTCAACCCGGAAGTAACTGAAAAATGACTCACTTGCTCTGAGCTGAACACTCATTCCACAATCATGTATACACAAATCCATGTATTTGCAACATATTCAATAGTCCCATGATAAAGCATGCTAAAGAATGTAGCATTGTTGATAAAATAAACAATGCTTTTTTATACAGGTAAATCTTCAATTATGTATATACAGTGACCACCCATAAGTCCTTAATTGCACTTGATAGGAAAGAACCTAATTTCTACCATATTGTCACTGTATTAAGTACTTATAACTATTTTATATACATCATGTACATAGTTTTCGGGTTACATTTTTGACTGGGCAACATTGTCCCCCCCCCGATTACCAACAAGCCATTCAAATATAATATTATTTTATGATGACCTATCATCATGCAAAAGGATTTGTTGGTAATCTGGGGGGGGGGAACAATGTTCAAAAAATAATTTTCTGATTTCCTATATGTTAATACAAAATGTAGATGTTTTAGCCATAAAATAAAACTATTCATGTATCGAAATGGGAACCAAAGTCCAATATGCTAAAATATGGACTGACAGTGAACTAATGTGTGCTGGTTGAAGCATTTTACCAACTTTTACATTTTTCGAAATACAGGGCAACTATACATTGTGACTCCCATTACCACTGTCAAAGATCCTTTCATTTATTTGTTTATTTAAATTATTAAGTTTGAAAACTTGTTGGTTGTTTTTGCTGGATTAGCTTGATCCTTGGTAACATTTTGATGTCTCACTGAGTGTTGAAAATTTCTTTATTTTGTCTAGTTACGCTTGCTCGTTACAATTGCCTTATAATTAATATCATGTAATAATTAATATATAACCCTAACAAGTATGAAAGAGAATTGCAGAGGACATGATTAATTAATTGATAACACTGAATACAATAGCTATAAGTACATGTATTTCATGGGTTTATTATCAACACATCTTACAAACGTATGCCTCTATCATGTCTATACAGTTTGTTGTATAACAAGCCATGACGCCCGATTCAATCACTGTAATTATCATTCAATTATTGTAATGTACACATGGTGTATATTCGTATTGTCTCAGATATATCGCATACAACAGGAACAAATATCAAATATATGTGAGAGATATTCCCGGTTTCGATATCGCCTTCACAGGATATCGTATATGAATTAACGCGCTTCCTAAAAAATTTATTAGCCCAGTCAAATGCTAAAAAAAAATTCAAAACAGCATGGTATTCAGCACAGACCTCAGGTACAGAATTGTGGTCGATTCAATCTGACCCCAACCATATAACTTTTCATGCAATTATCATTTTGTTCTTATATATACTCCATCACGGGGGTTTAAACAAGGAGATATACTATCCGCATTATTGTAACTTATCTTCATTAATTATTAGTTTCTTATTGATAACTTAATACTGGGGTAATATTATTATTTTCAAATAAAATACAACTAAAGACTCTTTTATGGGGGTTTTAAACAAGGAGATACATGTATACTAGCTGCATTGGTATTAGTTATCTTCATTAATAATACATTTCCTATTGAATTACTCAATATTATTCAATGGCATAATGGAATAATGGCATTTCTGTATTTTAATTTAGAATTTTGGCCAGGAAGAGTATACTGCAATTTGGTTGATATTATAATATACTTGAAGCTTCAAAGTACAGAATGGCAGTCCATTCAACTATTCTACTTCCACTTCAAGCGTCAACCTATTTAACCCAAAATAACATCCAAATAAAATGGTTTATGAAACTATTTTTTACAGAAATAGCATAAATATAACTGAACAGAATAGACAGGTAGATGTGCATAAAGATAGATTACCCTGTATTGCTATGACTCTGAATTCTAAATGATTCTATTCTTATGATAATAATATGTTAAAGATACTGCTATTGAATTGTTAATATAATAACTAGGCCTGGGCAATGCACTAAAATAATGCCAATGCATTAGCAATGCATTAGCTATATCTCAATTAATGCTAATGCCGATGCTAAAATTTATTTTCGCATTAGAACAACGCTAATTCTACAGCATTACTTTTGAAAGTTTTGCTAATGCATTAGCATTAGATTGACCTTTAGCCACAAAACTTTTTTCTATGATTTACATACTTTGTCTAAATTCATTAATTAAGAAGGTACAAGTAGGCAATGATCAGGAAATGGCGCAATCAGAAAGATATTCCCACTCCATAAACCGAGGGGTGGGAAAAACTAAAATTACACTTACGTACGTATACCAAGAAAACACGTCGCAAGCCGAGTGAGCAGCTACCCCCCAACAGGCGGCCACTCAGTTACCCGAACTGAAATAAAAACACGAAAACGTACATAAGTCTCAAACAGCACAAAAATTCGACTCCAAAACGCAAAACAATTAGAACCACAACAGAAGTACCGCCTCAGAACGATCAGTAATATAAAATTACTGGAGCGGGGCTTATACCGGTTTTACAGGCGCCTAACCTCAACCTCATCTTCTGCAGTGGTTCACAGCATTTACTATGTAGGTTGTTCGGTCCTCGTGGTGAATCTCTAACTAATCAATGAATCATCAAGGACAAACGAATAAATCACGATAATTGCCCTGATGAATCAAAAACGAGGATTCAACAGAAGTTGAGATAACTGAGTGGCCACCTATTGGGAAAATAGCTGCTCATTCGGCTTACGAAATGTTTTCATGGTATAAGTACCTTATTGTTAGTTTGGTTTTTTCCCGCCTCGGTTTTTGGAGTTGGAATCGTTTTCTGAGTGTGCCTTTCCCTGATCGTTGCCTACTTGTACCACTCGATAACATCAGCTTGATTGTCATGGTTAAGAAAGTAAAAATAGGCAATGATCAGGAAATGACGCAATCAGAAAGAAATTCCCACTCCATAAACCGATGGGTGGGAAAAAATCCATGAAATCTCTTTCGTAGCAGTATAAAAATGAAGCAGCTACGAGAGGGGCACAATTTGTACCCATCGGAATTCCAACAATTTGTCTGCATAACTTGGTTTCGAATCTAGTATAAATACTATCCAGGAGATATGATAAGGCATCGTATATATTCTGGCATGCCCAAAGTGTTACTGTATATCGACTTTGGTCAGAGGCTTATAAGGTATTTTGTGAAGCTTAGGTAACCAATACATCGTAGGAAGTTTGTCTTGGCCTTCATTAACACAAACAGAAAACTTAACAGGTAATTCGTTTTAAGTCAGCATTAACTACAGATATTTCATCACTATCTGTCTCCTGTTTTAATACAAACTATTTCCAAAGGTCATTTATTAAGGGTACAAAACAGAACAAACAACCAACAACGGTACATTTAACCGTTTATTTAATGAGATCGACGCGTTTCGGTCTTTCAAAGACCTTCTTCAGGATGGTTTCAATACAGATTTCATTCCCTGAAGTAAAGAATAGCGGTTGTCTTAGGTCACTTGATCATATTGTTCTATTGTTCTAAAAATAGTATTAATGTTACTTAGCAACTGGCGAAATGAGGTACATGTAATAAAACTTGGTCAACGATAGTGAAATGAGTGTCTTGATAAAGAATTAGACAATGTCAAATGATCGTATATAGTTCCTATTTTAGACATCACTTAGTTACTATATGCATAGGACAAATTTAAGTAGATTCAGGTAAGAAAAATATTAAAGTTTTATGGCTTAATGGTTGAGTGAATAGCGCGATATGTTAACAGAAAAGTCTATCATAATCTTCTGACGTATATTGGTCATTAATCGGAAGATTTACTCCTCTGGCTTGCTCGACCATATCATAATGTCATCATCTAGGTATCTGAGAATTTGAAATGTTTTTCCATCCGATTCGTTCGTATGTTCAGTAGCAACATTATTCCTCTGACTGTTTTGATTCATCGGTAAGTTAGACTTCAATACTGTAGTAGTGTACATTTTATAATCATGAGGTAGTCGTGGGTTGGTGTCCAGTTGATGAATTTTATAGCCGTAGGTAACTTCATGGAGTGTCTCGGTCGGCTTCTTGCTAATTGATCCGGTCGTTGCCGTTACATCCCGTCTGTTAGTGCATCGGTAGATCGTAGAGCCTCTAGAAGCGGTAGTGTCGTCACGGCGACGACGAAGACGTCGGTTGATGCTATCCAAAGGTGTATTCCAAAGGTGTGACACATTGCCACTTTAATATGCATTGTTACTTGAGAAGTTGTTTGTTTGCCTTTGGCTATTATCTAGCAGTAATGCGTGTGTTAAAAACAAAAAGGTACAAGTAGGAAACGATCAGGAAAAGGCGCAATCAGAAAAAAGATTTCCACTCCAAAAACCGAGGCGGGAAAAAAACTAACAATAAGGTACTTATACCATGAAAACAATGTGTAAGCCGAATGAGCAGCTATTTTCCCAATAGGTGGCCACTCAGTTACCTAAACTTAACTAAAAATATGATAACATACATAAGGCGCTAACAGCACAAAATCTTTAATAACCATGACATAAAACAATAAGAATCACCACATAAGTATCACCTTGGAACGATCAGTAATATAAAATTATTGGCGGGCTTAAACCGGTTTTACAGGATCCTAACCTCATCCTCAGCTTCTGCAGTGGTTCATAACATTTAGTTAGTGTTCGGTCCTCGTAGTAAATCTCTAACTAGTCAATGAATCACCATGGACAAACAAATAAATCATGATAAATTCCATGATGAATCAAAAACGAGGATTCATATATTGATTAAGCTGCCCGACGATGGAGATCTCTGGGCGCCCAATAAACTACTAACTCCGCAGCAAAAGAAAAACACCAGTTGAACCCCGTTGGGCCAAGCAACAGACAAGAAGCTCCGGTCCCAACCAACTAAAATGAATAGCTTTATGTATGGGCCATCATAGAGTCTGACGCCCGACCCAACGACGTGCAATTTAAGAAGGCAGCATAGTTATCAACCGTGATTGGGTTAAAAACTTAGCATGCAGACTGTCGCATAACATTTAAGTTATATCTTATACGCCTGTAACACGCCTGTAACGCGAAATGATTTTTCTGAATTGAAAAGAGAAATCATTCCTTCCTATAAGTTTCTTAAATTTGTAAACCAAGTCACCATAAAATTCTGGTTCCGAAAGGCCCTCGCGTAAAAGGGTCTTTAGCCCAACATTAGATTTGGAAATCAGTTCATAGTGTCTGCGATAGAATTTAGAAAAGGTTTTACGAAGTTTATGATACCGATTGAAGTTTGGCTGTATTTCATAAATTTAAAGGTCACTTAATAATCTGTAGTTACCTGTGTCCATTTATGAAGAGTTTTGTCAGGTGAATACACCCATTGAGGCTTCTACTGAACAGCACCATTTCACAAATATAAAATTTAAGATTATAACGTTACAGCCATAAGATGTATAATATATTTCAGTATGGAAACTAGGTTTTATGTTGAACAGTGATGGATTCATAAATTGATATATTAGTTCTTGATCTTATACTAAGTTGATCATCTTTATCATAAATGTGTTAATAACTTTGAAGTACAGACTCGGCAATGTATAATAGTTGATCTTAAAAATGTTTAATGAAGATACATGTACAACACATCATTGCACCGGAAGTTGGAGGTTCGAACGATATGAACCTTAAACAATACTGTTTTTTGAACGAGATGAGCCACACCAAGAGCACCGCCTTGTAACGGTTAGTAATACAATTACTAGTGGGGGCGGGGGGGGGGCTTAAACCGGTTTTACGGGATCCCAATCATCGCCCTAGGTCTAGGTGTGGTTCATATAAGTTGCTTTGGATAATGTCTCGCCATGTCATACAAAAGTTTTAACGCTTTAATTATATGTAATACCTGATGTGACTTAAATGGTCTAATCTCAAATAACAACGGCACTCAATTAACTAACATCGTTCCATAACAACTACACTCTCTTAGCAGCTTCAACCGGGAGCCCTCCATACCGGTTCCTAATTCTACTACTTTTCAAAGAAGGCACTGAGACAATAAGTCTCACAAAGAAGGCACTAAGTCTACAGACACAAAGTGTGATACAAACTAGGAGCCTACCTCACCGGCTCCTGATTCTACTTCTTCACTAAGTAAGGACACGGAGTCCGACACAAATTCCTAGAGCATTTCCAGAAGCCTAGTCTCAGGTTTCGCGATTATCCCAATGAGAATTATAGTCAACCGGTCTTTGCTCGAAGCGCTCCTAGAGCATTTCTAGAAGCCCAGTCACAGGTTTCGCATTGATCCCAATGCAACTGGACAAACGGTCTGTGCTCAAAGCGGAGTTAAATCAATTACTTTACCTTCTTTCAACCAACCGTTCTGTTCGGCGTCAGATCACAATACTAATTTTCAGCCTCGCGCTCTTCCTTTTATATTCAGTCACGTGCAATACCCGGTTTGTTCCATTATTAGGTCTATTATTGACAACTATGTAGGTAAATCAGGTGCGAAAAGCGATCCGTTATCAAAATTCTGTATAACTCGATTTTAAACAAGAAAGCGGTCAGACTAGAGTTACAAGATTTTACATGACGATTATCAAGACATGAACTTTCTAGAAGATTCTAAAGAATATGTATGGTTTTAATTGGAAATTCGTCAAATATTGTAATTCCTGACTCTTCCTTAAATCCAGCGGAGCATTTATTAATGGAATGTCGGTTATGTAGCACCACACGAAAGCAGGGATAAAGATCTGGATCAGACGGCTGTTTCAGACAGTGCGTGCATAAGATATACAAAACCATTGATTAACCGCGGAACTATCGCGCCATCCTGTCTAGCATTTCCCAAGCAGTATTGCGAATGATTCAATTATTCAAATGCATGAAATTATAAAAGGTACAAGTAGGCAATGATCAAGAAATAGTGCAATCAGAAAGAAATTCCCACTCATAAAGTTTTTTTTTTTTTTTTTTTTTTTTTTTTTTTTTTTTTTTTTTTGTTGTTTCTCTGTTAGCAATACCAAGCACCTTATCAAAGCAACCATGCAAACCAAAACAACAAATATACTCACTATTTATATAGGACTGAACAAGTCACTAAATGTTGTGAACCATTGCAGAAGATGAGTGTGAGGTAAGGCGCCTGTAAAACCGGTTTAAGCCCCCCCCCCTAATTTTATATTACTGATCGTCCCAAGGCGATACTTCTGTTGTGGTTCCATTTTTGTTTTGGAGTCGGATTTTTGTACTGTTTGAACCTTATGTACGTTTTCATATTTTTATTTAAGTTCGGGTAACTGAGTGGCCACCTATTGGGAGATAGCTGCTCACTCGGCTTACGATATGTTTTCTAAGTATAAGTATCTAATTGTCAATTAAGTTTTTCCCACTTCGGTTTTTGGAGTGGGAATTTCCTTCTGATTGCGTCTTTTCCTGATCATTGCCTACTTGAACCTTTTCACTATATATACTTAAACGCAAAAGTTTCGCAACACTAAAAAATGCATTTTTTATCGACTGAGAATTTTCTTTTGATGACATTACAATTAACAAGTCCAATTCTTTGCCTTGCATGCAACATCAAAATCAGAACGCTGCTGCTTATGGTTACCGAGAGAACGTCAAAACTTCAAGGTTACCCATTTTTATAAATCACAGCGGTGCATTACCTTGCATTGTATGCGAAAATGAAATTTCAAACCAACGTTTGTTTTCAAAGCAAAAAGAACAACAAACGCAAATATGGAAAATTCATGCATTGGTCAACGTTTATTACGTGTGTGTGACATGTTTAAGTTTTGACGTAATTGGCTGTTTATAGGCAAACGGATATAAATAATCGAAAACTCTTAATGACATAATGTAGCTTTCAATACATTGCAAAAATGACAAAAAGAAATGACATTAAGCCGGGCATAATGAGTATGAAATGACTGTTTGAAAAACAAGCTAACGTTAACAAAGAAACGCATCAACTAAGAGTGCTGCTAAACAATAGTTTCCAAACATTTTTGTTGTTTTCGGCTTGCACAGACACCAGGCTATCGATCGATGCTGTTTGTTTTTCAATCGAAATAAAGATCCATATTTTAGTCGCAAATTGTTAAAAAACACAAACGTCACATTAACGTCAGAACAAAAACATGCGATCAAATGCCGTTTATGGCAAATCATTACTCAATATGTAGGGATATAAAATATACTTTCAAAAATATCCTTACATGGGTAATGTAGAAGAAAACGAGAATGTAAATTGTTGCGTTTCTTTTGCGTCATATACTGTATATATACTGACGTCAACAACAACAAAAAAAAAAAAAAAAAAAAAAAAAAAAAAAAAAAAAAAAAAAAAAAAAAAAAAACGCATCAGTCAACTTTGACACGTCATACTGCCAAGATTAACAATTTTAATCATTTTAAATATTAGTGATATATTTTGCTAACCTTTTACGCATTCGGAAATGCTGAAATGAAAATATTCAGACAGCTCTTGAAAAATGACATGCTGTTGAAAACATACACCCTTCGCAACATCCCTATTCTGTTCATGTAATGAACCGGTCTATCAAGCAATGCTTCTTTCGATTACTGAAAGTCTTCTTTGCAATACCAACACATAAGCCATAGAGTGTGATATCCATACGTAACCATATGTTGTTGAAACACATTTTTTGAAAACCGAATTTCGTTCTATAGCGTTATTGACGTCACTGCAGATAGTGATAAATGCTTTGATGGTAATCGCCGTCAAAATGGTCAAAAAGTTTCCAAAGGCTATTTGACAAAGAATAGTTTCTATCGTTACTTCTCCTGCCTTTCAGCGTGTAACGAACGTCCTTACGGGTAACGTGCATTTGGCGTCTAGGGAAATAAGAGTCAGAATACCATTGCTCTATTCTTGGCTATACATTTGAAATAATGCGACTACTAGTCGAACGGCAACGACGTCAAAAGTTGTGAAAGTATTTACAAAACGTCACTAAGCGCGTCACAAAATAATCCCTTAAAAATGGCGTCATAAAAATGGCGCGAAATTCGTCATAATTTCAGCAGAGTTCATGTTATTATCGTGTGCGTCGCATGCACTGACAGCATTTTCTTGATATTTGATAACGTTTTGGCATCCTTTTTACAGCTTTATGTCACTTTCATACAAGTTTTAGGTCATGTGTTGCTTTTTAAATGCACGGAAAACTGAAGCATCAGAATCTCAAAAAAAATCTTCTTGTGAAACACCTGCCTCAGAAAATAATGGAACATAAAAATCCCCCAGAGGGAAAGTCGATGTTGGTATCAAAATTCTCTCAAAGAAACCCTTGGCCATCTTTCTGCTAAACCCCTTCGTGGGAGAAGTTTCCTGTGCTGAGCAAGTCGCTTTCAAAGTTGAAGCTTTGTATCTCGTTAATTACGATCAAATCATGCATACGAACATAAGTTTCTGGGGTTATTTTTCATAAAATGAACACACAAAGACATACCTTACAAGAATTATTTCATAAGGAAGCTACTGTCATGTCTGTTTGTTATGATTTTACAAATTCAATGTGACGTAATCATTGAAACGTCATCAGTTGCGTTCGATTTTCAACCACTAGTCTACAAGTACTTGAACAGAATGGAATGCAAATGTACTTCTGCAGCACACTTTGAGAAATCAATTACTAAAAAGATGTTGCGTAGACAACAGTACAGGTTGAAATAAAATCCCGACAAAGTTGCTTACCCGTATCTGCAGCTAATATAATGTAAAACCTCTACATAACGGGAGTAGCCTACTTTAATACGTACCGTGGGATGACTGTGTGAATTTTTTTATTTAGCTGTACACATTGATTTATTTTCGTTAATTCTGTCGTGATTGCTATACTGAGGTTCGACACTTGCTATCTGCCAGTCTTAATTGACCCCGACATCATTCGTGGTTTCGGTCGGTACCCCCCCCCCACACACACACACACAAAAGCCCATTAAAAATAGATTTAAACAATGATAATGTGATAATGTCAATGGTGATTTGGTTATGAAACTGTTTCTGTGGTCATTTTCATCTCTCTGACTGTTAAATATCGTCACCTGCTTGCAAGCCTGAGCCTGCAATGGTTGCAAGAATGTGGAATGAGTGCTATAGTTACATCAAGGTGGCTTGCCAATCAGCCCACCATGGACGAAACGGTAATCAATCAATCAATCAATCCATTAATCAATCAATCAATCAATCAATCAATCAATTAATCACTATATCAAATCAATGATCAATCAATTGATCGATGCGTGGTTCTGTATTAACAGTTTGCGTGCTAGTCGAACTCGCCCCATGACGTTTAATTTGTTTACATCTCAATTTCTCGGAATTTCACGGGGACTAACTGTGTATGATTTATTGAGCGTTGTACGCAGAGATAAACAACTGTAGCCGGGACGCGAATTATTTTAAATATGCCATCGTTTATTCAGTTCTGTGTTTTTGCAAATAGTCAATAAGTTTAGTCATGCAGGGACAAATTCACGAAAATTCCCGAACGATTTGAAATTAAAACAACGGTCACACATTAGCGTATAAATCAAACGCACGCCGGGCGTGTTGACAAAATGTAAAATTCAACATACGCCAGAAACACGTCGGAGACACTACAGGCTTGGTGCACGTTGATATACGTCGCTGAAGGTCGCTGCGCCTCCCTGGTTTGGGCTCAAAAAATTTTCAAACATGCTTAAATTTTTTCTAGAAGCTCGGCGTGTCCCAGGCGTATGTCTGATACGTTTTGAATAAGCTCCACGCGCGTTACAGGCGCGCTGAATACGCTTCGAATGCATTCGGCGCACGTTTGAGGCACGCCAGTGTACGCTACATGCGCAAGTTCCGATTTTATGAGATATTGCTCAGTCAGTAGCGTGCTCCAAGCGTGTGTGAGACGCGCGCTGAACGTTTTCTGCGCGCCTGTAGCGCGTGCATAGCGTGTTTGGTACGTAACACAAACGTACTCCAAAACTTTGAGATATTTTACCTCCGGCACACGCCCCAGTCACGCGCTACTGTGTGACTCGGCTAAAGCGAGTTAAAGGAACAAATTAAGTTTTATACGTCCAAAATCTTCAGCGTGTTGCGAGTTTTCATACGCCCGGCGCGCGTTTGGGTTATACGCTACAGTGTGTGACTGCTGTTTTAGCAATTTCGATAGATTTAAAAAAAGACTGTCCAGTCGTCCTAACACACACACACACACACACACACACACACACACACACACGTGTACACATATTGTTTTGATTGTTTTGGATGCGGATCCTGTCGGCGTCCGCATATAGCTTCTTTCTGGTGCGATATCCTTTGAACCAGTTACTGGATTTTGACCAAACTTTCACAGATACATGGTTGGGACTTGGATGGAGGAAAGAGTTGATTAGACTTTGGTGACCATGGCCTAATTTTCAAGGCCAACGTTCATTAAAAACTGGGGGGAAAATCCGCCGCAGTATCTTCTTGACAAATGGATGGATTTTGACCAAATTAATGATAGAAGATTTAGAGTTCACTACATGTTGTTGCTGTAACTGATTTCAACTAAATTGAAAAAAAAATTAATGTTGAGAGAACTCAATGTCAGATCATCAGGAATACATATTCGTGTAATATATACCCCCTTAAACCCCACTTATATAGTAAAACTGGGGTTTACAAGGATATACCTATTTTTCTTATTTTTGCTCCAAAAATAGATTGTGGGTACTCGTGGGTAACGTGTACCCACAATCTACATGTATGTTTTGAGCAAAATTAAGAAAAATATCAAACATTTCCTGCTGAAAAATTTCCTTTTTTTTCACAACCTAAAAATCTCTGTACATTACATGGGCAAGGTTTCGTAATGTTTGGGTCGGTTGTGGTGATATATATAGTTTTCTTCACACTTGTCCGTTTTCTTTTTCTTTTCTTCTTCTTCTTCTTCTTCTTCTTCTTCTTCTTCTTCTTCATTTCTACCCGTTTGAAGACCCTAGCAAAACGTACATGCCATTAGTTTTTATTACAATCACATTTATCAACACCCACCCTCGGGTTAGGGGTAATAATATATATGGGATTGTAATAAAAATGTTTCGCCAGGGTCTTCAAATGGGTGAATATGCAAAAACCTATCCAGTCGTCGGTCAAGATTATAAAGTACATGTATCCTCATACCATAATTCGTATCGGTTGTTTCCCCTGAATTGCAATCTTAACTTGACATACAACAGACTGCACAAGAGCGATCAATTAAGTGGCGGGGTCTTGTCAACAAAGGAGCAGCTTTCTATGAAAAGAAAAGAATCTGTGAAGCTGAAAGAAAGCGCAGACAACGCAAAGCCAATACCAATGGGCCACCAGCTGACTACTTGCAACCGACAGTTTAGAGCTAGAATTGGCCTAGTCAGCCATCAAAGAACTCACCAACATATATGAACCTATTCAAGAAATAATGATAGTCTTTCACATTAGTGAGAGACATACGGCCAATCTTAACTTACTGTGTAGATAACAGTCTATTTAGATTGTATACATCTATTTATTCAATTAAAGCACATAAAATGAATATCGCAAAGTTGTGTAATAAATTGACAACGTTAAGCTGGCTTCTGAAACTTGTCCCGTTTGAATAAGATTTAATCGCGGTGGTGGCATAATGTAATTAGCGAATCACTGCAGAAGCTGAGGGTGAGTTTAGGTGCCTACAAAACCGGTTTAAGCCAGCCCCCTCCCCCCCCCCCCTAGAATTTTGTATTTCTGACCGTTCAAATGCGGTACTTTTGTTGCAGTACTGTGGTTCTAACTTTCAGACTTTGAAGTCGATTTTTATGTTCACGTTTACGCCTTATATGAATCCAAAGTTCAGTGTAACAGAGTAGCTACCTTAGGAAAACAGATTGCGACATGTTCTTTGCTTATATTACATAATTGCCGTTTTGGTCCCCACCTATGTTTTAGGAGGATGTGACTTGAATTGCTTCTGATTGCACCAGTTCCTGATCATTTATTTTACCTTATGCTGCCGAAATATTGTCACAGTCTTATATGTCTGTTGGTAGCAGGGCGTTCCATCTCAGTTTGATTAGCTCAAAAGAATAGAGATCGCTTGCATAAATGTGCTGTGAATCAGTCTGATGATTTCGTAGATAATGCACTGGTCATTTGATTTTTGATAATGCACTGGTAATTTGATTTTGACTTTGATTTTTCATTCAGCAAACGAAACGTATGTACCCCGGGTATGTACAAATGGCGATTTCCTTCTTGTCAGTGATTTAGGTGTTGGGAATCCGGGGTGGTGGGTGTGGTTAGGGGGGTAATTCCTTGAAATGTTCTGGAAAAATCCAAAATTTCTTCTTGTGTCATTTGTATTTCTAAATACCCTTCAAGAGCTACTTATGACCACTTATGTCATATCCCTTTCTGTTTAGATAAATTGACAAACGTACATATTTTTTTCTCTGTATCCCCAACATATTTTTCAACATTATTGCCCTCATGCACACACCCACTTGTCAGTTAGCAGGTGCTCGTGCACGTGAGGGACATAGCTACATGTAATTGACTAGTTGAGTTATTGTTCATGCGTATTTTGAGCGGACATTCGCCTTTACAATCTGACACAGGTATGGTCCGAATTCATATTTCGCAGATAGAGTCCGGTATGGTTATGCACCGTGAAATCGATACCCGCTGAACTTAATTGATTACGTCACCAAATGTTGTGACTTCCAAGAAATGAAATCAGAACAAAACATGAAACTGTGTCGTAGTGTGTGAATTTTATGTTGTTTTAAACATCAACCGTGTTGTACATTTGGATTGAAGTAAAACAAATAAGGTATCACATCATTTTAAAATGGTTAACAAGTGTTTTGATTCATTGCCTTTCTGTTTGTAGGGAGGGAAATAGCTGTACTCAAGCGGGAGGCTCGTTGAGCTTGTTGCCATTTTGAAAAGAGTTCCATTTTTAGAGGGGTCCTTTCGTAAATACTGGAACATAAAAATCCCCCAGAGTCTGGCCCAGAACCCTTGGTATCGTTTGAAGGCAGATACCCTGAACTTTTTAATGACCTGGGTGAGCCAATAGGAGCAATTTCACACGCTGAGATATTTACAATCAAAGATGAGCTTTGTTTCGACAGCCATTTCCAGTTTTTTGAATGGTGCATTTCGATGCATTTAGGGGCTTGAATCGATGTTTTATTATGATAAATAGATGCGATGATATGTTGTAAAGTCACTTTGAATGTTTTTAGCTTTGCAAAGCTATCACAACATGACTTTGAATTGTGGAAAGAAAGGTGATGGTCTGTCGATTCAAGAAAGACCACAAAAATTTCGAACGTTTCTCTTGGTTACAAATGTTTGATAATATTCTTGCGCGGCTCCGTTGCTTTCCGACTATACGTTATGGCAATTAACTCGAGGTGTGCATCCGAATATAACGGCATCGATTCTGAAATGTTTCATCATTAGAATTCGTAAGCATAAGAGACGTCGACGTCAGAAAGATTTTGCTACAGAAGCGTCGGCGAAAGAGCTACGGAAACAAAAATCGATAGTAGAAGGAATTTTATGCCGAAGCAAACGATTGTCCCGGACTGTGGAGTCGCTTCGAACGTCAGAAACCGAACAGTATCATTGTTACGTTCCGTCTGTTTCTTTTCTTGTGAAAAGTCCCTATGTTATTTTCAATATTTCACCTTCACGTAGTCCAGTAATGTTACTTTTCAAAATTTTGATGTTCTTAAGTTTGTAAAACTACTTCACACGGCTTTCAAGAATTTTCACGTCAAACACTTCTGTATAATGACGTCAGGATGCATTTTTAAAAATGGTGCACCCCCGCAAGTTTTGAGAAAAGTGCGCATCTTAACCAAATTCAGCTTATGCTATACCATGAGAGAGAACGTACAAATAAGGAAAATGCACATTTCGTTCATATTTTATATCTATTGGGCAAGTTATGCAACATTTTCGATGAGGCGTTTTTATTGACGTCAGTATACTTACAGTCAGGATAGCTGTTTTCATGTCTGCCCGTTAATACCCTTTGTCCGATAATACATTGATTGACGTTAATTCAGCTCTTGTGTCTTGTCAAAATATGGAATCTGCTTGTAAAAAGGTGGTGCAGTCTCAATTCAGCAATTGTCAAAAAATATCAGGAGAATCTGCAGTTAGGATAGCTATGTTTTCATTTTTTCCGAATAACCTTTGTCCGACAATACCCTGATCGATGTTAACTCAGCATTTGTCAAATTATGAATTTTTTGGAATTTGCCTGTAATAAATGTGGTGGAGGCTTAATTGAGAATTTGTAATAATACGAGCCAGAGGAATCTCTGCATGCAAAAAGAAAAGTGGTGACCAACAATGAAGGTCCAGCCGACACAAACTCAGACAGGTCCACAACCAGGATTTAAAAGGACATTCTGTACGTAGGGTAGTGGAGGAGTTGTTTATTTATCTAAATGTGTCATCCAGTGGCTACTGAGGGTGGCTCTATTATTGACTTCATTATTCGTGTGTTTTCCTAACCCATATAAGCCTGGTGTCCCTTTTATGGGACATAGGCAAACAGAATAGCCCCAGATGGGACGCCGCGGCTATTCTGTTTGCACAGAGAAATTTCATCAAAAAATTAGATGAAAAAATAAAACTCGCACCTAACACCCCTAAAAATGAAAGTGGACTCACCCAATTGATAATGATGGGAGAACCCATTCGTCAAATATGGGTTAAAATGATACGTTTTTTCGATCTGTCAAAACGTTCAAGCAGACGAGCGAGTAAAAACCAACACCAAGAGCAAGGTCATTTCGTGTCACTATTTTGTGTTGAGGCATTTCGTTTCCTGTGTTCATCTCTTACTTGCCACAGGGTCGCCTCTTAAGATTGTAAGTACTAGAGTTCCAAAATATCCTAGAGTTCTCTAATGTCATAAAACACCAAGGGCCAGTTGTTCAAAAATTGCATTCTCTTTAAAAAGGGTGATAAGTGTTATACCGCAAACTACAGGCCAGTTTCGTTGACCTGTATTTTGTGTAAAGAGGTACAAGTATGCAACGATCAGGAAAAGGCGCAATCAGAAAGAAATAGATTCCCACTCCAAAAAACGAGATGGGGAAAAACTAAATCAACAATCAGATACTTATTTTCCCAATAGGTGGTCACTCAGTTACCTCAACTTAACTAAATATATGAAAACATCTATATCATGTGCAAACAGCACAAAAATTTAAACACCAAGACATAAAACAATAAGAACCACTAAAGAAGTATCGCCTTGGGACGGTCAGTAATATCAAATTGCTGGCGGGCTTAAATCGGTTTTACAGGTACCTGACTATTCCCATATTAAAGCAGTAAGGGTATGTGCCACGGTAAAGCCCCCCCCCCCTATTTATTTTTAGTTTTATTAGCTCTGAATGCACCTACTTTTTCAGTTCGATTAGCTCTAAAAGCACCCACTTTTTCTGAATGCACCCATTTTTCCCAGTTTGATCAGCTATAAAGGTACAACTTCTTTCATCTCTGAAAGCACCCACTTTTTCAGTTTGATCAGCTCCGTAAGCCCCCTTCTTTTTAACATAGGGCGGCACATACATACCCATTTTATATGTGAGTACCCCCTCCCCCCCCCCCCGACCTAACCTCACCCTCAGCTTCTGGAGCACAAAGTTATGGAGCACATTGTTGCCTCAAATCACGGCCACCAATCCAGCTCTTTCATAGCAAAATGCAATGGTAATAAATTCATTTGCGGTACTTCCCACTATGCAGCTGCGGGGTTCGAAACGTGTAAGCGACTTCGTGTTCTCTTGTTTTATTATCAATTACTCCTGTTTTAAGACATCTTTCAGAAATCGGAGAATGACATGATGTGGGTAATTTATATAGCGTCTTTCATCTTCAACCGATCTGCTAAAAACACAGCACGTGGTCTGGAATCACTTTTAAGGTGAGTGCAACACATGCGTTTTTAGGTTGTGTGCTAGATTTTCAACACAAACACGCTGCATAACTTCGTTTTCCAACTTATGCAATGCGTCCATTTTATTTGGAAGATTTAATTTTGACTAATGATGAAGATTGGTGACCATAAACATCATTTGTATGTCTCTGATTTGAAAATAATCGATATGCTATGAAGCGGCGTGATAAGCAATGAAGAAAGGGGTCTAGCCATGAAGAAAACGTGTTATGCTTGAAGGATGAGCAGTCCAGTTAATTTTACAATAACTAAATACGCTGTTCAGCCTTGCATTGTCAAGAGGCGTATTTAATAGCATCCTCACCTTCGACAGCATCAGCAAATCTGGTAAATGTTTTTCTTGTTTTGAAAAAGCATGATTCTTCCTTTACAAGAACATGTTTTGTCTTACAGTATGCATTTATGTATTACAGGTTTTTATTTCGATATGTATGCTTACTTATATTTATTTACTGTATATACATGTATGTAGTTCACTTCTTATTGGAGGAACGAAAAAGAGCTATATACATTACAGAAAACGATCAGTTAACTTCTTCTTGTACATGGAACTATCAGGGTTCATACAGTAACCAGCATGCCTACATTATAAAAAGAGTTTAAAAAGAGTGCAGCGGTCTCAGATTTAAAATCAAACAACTGATTGAATGACCCGATGAAAGTGCAAGAGTGATTGATAATGAGCTAGAAAAAGTGCAGAGGTCGAATTTTTGTGCTGTTTGAGCCTTATGTACGTTTTCATATTTTAGTTCAGTTCGGGTAACTGAGTGGCCGCCTATTGGGGAATAGCTGCTCACTCAGCTTACGATATGTTTTCTTGGTATAACTACCTAAATGTCATTTTAGTTTTTTTTCCCACCCCTCGGTTTATGGAGTGAGAATTTCTTTGTGATTGTGTCATTTCCTGATCATTGCCTACTTGTACCTTTTCAAGGGGGTATACTTTTCATGGACTTGTTTTCCTAGTGAATAGCTGCTCACTCGCCTGTCGAGATGTTTTCATGGTATACATGTAAGTACTTAAATGTCATTTTAGTTTTTTCCCATCCCTCGGTTTATGGAGTGAGAATTTCTTTCTGATTGCGCCATTTCCTGATCATTGCCTATTTGTACTTTTTTTCAATTCAAGTAGTTTCACAGTTTCGTTTCAAATTTATATTATTAGATTTCAGTTTATATAACTCTTGTTTATTTTCATCTGGCCCATCCCCTTTTTCATTAATACGTTTTCCAAAATTGCATGACGTTTTGTTCCTACGTCACATCAACAGAAAACACAAGCCAAGATCAGCAATCCTTGATTATGAGTGTTTATCATGTGAACACTCTTCAAAGTTTACAAGAATGTAAATGTTGTACTATGATCTGGTCCGATATACGATCCGAATGTTCGAACCATCCGGATGTTTGTTTCCGAACGTCCGAACCTTTAATCTGACACCAAATGACACCCCTAGTATATTGCATGGGCAAGTTTTCGTAACTTGATAAAGAAATTAACATGTAGAAAACACATGTAATATATATTAACATCATGCCAAAAATATACACAGTCAGACACAAATTCTTTGAATCAACATATTTTGCCAGTCAAATATTGTGAAATGATACAAAATTCCTCATAATTAACAATTAAGGAACAGAACAGGGTCATTAGATAGCAAAGTGCCTGTCTCATAATTATAATTTCACATTACGAGAAGCTGATAAGTGTCAATACTTTGCCACATGAAGCATGTATGTACAATAGTTTTGCTTCCAAAATCTTAAACGTTTCAAACATTTAATAAATTGTATGTGGATGTACATGCCAGTTCAGGAACGATCTTGTCCAAAAATTTTGATGACGGGTCTTCGCGCGACGCGGAGAAAGCGTAACAAATTCATCAGGAAAACATGTCCGTGAATATACACCCCCTTAAACCCCACTTTTATATAGAAAAAAACTGGGGTTTGCAGGGGTATACCTAATTTTCTTATTTTGATCCAAAACATACATTGTTGGTACTCGTTAGGGCGAGGCGGTGCCCACAATCAATGTCTTGAGCAAAAATATTGAAATTATCGAAATTTTTCCAATGGAATTTTCAGCATTTTTGAAGGTGCAAAAAATGCTGTATAATGCATGGGCAAGTTTTCATAATGGAGAAAGCGAAACAAACTGACGTATGTTGTAAGATTTAGACATCAAAAACTATGTTGACACTACACGTGGAACAAGACTATAAAACAACAGGACAAAGAAAACAAAAACACTTTTATGAGCATAAAACAATACCAAAATATAGATACATTTATTATGACCGATAATTATTCAATGTGGCTCTTTGAATACTGGACTGGATATGAGTGTTTCGTTTCGAAGACATGATATTTCATCAGTGCATCATTACGTCTCATGTGTGAAATAACATCTAAATATGTAAGTGAAGTGTATTTTATATAGATTACGATATGTTTTCAGATGTAAAAGTTTAGCCTCCCCGGACTGTGAAAACGGTCTAATGTCAAAAGAAAAAGCAACATTTTCTAAATGCACTTAAACCTTTTGCACAGGAAGTGTAATGCAATGTTCCTATGCCTGGTTTGTTTCCGACGCTACCGCTAGTATATGGCATTCTAATTGTTTTGTGTTTTGGAGTCGAATTTTTGTGCTGTTTGAGCCTTAAGTATGTATTCATATTTTTAGTTGCTCGGGTAACTGAGTGGCCCCCTATTGAGGAATAGCTACCCACTCAGCTTACGATATGTTTTCTTAGTATAAGTACTTAAGTATCATTTTAGTTTTTTTTTCATCCGTCGGTTTTGTGGAGTGGCAGTGTCTTTCTGATTGCGACATTTCCTGATCATTGCCTACTTGCTTTTTTTTACGTCAGATTACAAAATAACGTTTATTTATTTTACGTTAACTAAGAATGATCCCGGAATCTCAACAACACATTTGCCTGTTGGTCCACAAACGGAAAAGTCAGAAGAAACGCTTGACGGGTCACTGTGCATGCATTCATTATGAAAACATGCCCATGCAATATACAGAGATTTTTTAATTTGTAAAAATGGAAAATGTTCAATAGAAACATTTTGATATTTTTCTCATTTTTGCTCAAGGCGGTTCTAACGAGTACCCACAATCTATGGTTTGGAGCAAAAATGAGAAATATAGTTATACCCCTGCAAACCCTAGTTTTTCTATATGAAAGTGGGGTTCAAGGGGGTTTACTTTTCATGGACAAGTTTTCCTGGTAAAAAAAAAATGTATGATAAACGCTTAACAATGGTTTCTTTTTCTTTCATCTTTCATACATGTATTCCATACAAAGTTGATTTGGTTATACGAACTTAAACATATGCAACTGGTTTCCGAAAATGTTATCCAAAATGACGTAAGATAACTGTCGCAAACTTTAATCTTCTCTACAGCCGGTTCTTGAAACACCATCGAGTTAGAAAATCTCAAATTCGTGTAATAGATAATCTGTCGAGATCAATACAAACCGTCTCAATAAAGCCTTTTAATTGAGCCTGTGCATGAGAAAACCAACAATTTGGGTTTCCGACCAGGTCCAACACAAACCAGCCTGTACAGTCACAGAAGAAACCCAGAATCTTGAAAATTTGGGAATAAGTAGAGGAGGAAATGTACTATCCGTGTAGCGAAAACAAAGACGCTGATCTGCGTCTTTGTTTTCGCCCATGCAAATTGTTGGTTTTCTCACGCACAGGCTCAATTTCATTCAGCTAACGTCATGGTGAGCTTACTTTTATTGTGTAGTGCACACGTATATGGACAAATCGTCATCAAAAGGTACAAGTACATGTAGGCAAAGATCAGGAAAAGGCGCAATCAGAAAAAAATATTTCCACTCCAAAAACCGAGGTGGGAAAAAAACTAAATTAACAATCAGGTACTTATACCATGAAAACATATCGTAAGCCGAATGAGCAGCTATTTTCCCAATAGGTGGTCACTCTGTTACGTAAACTTAACTAAAAACTGTGATTTTATCGTAATTTTTCACTTTTGGTTGGTTCACGTATTGGCTGCCTCTGTCCCAGGCTGCATCTGTACAAAATAAATGATAAAGATAATCCCATATGGGCGACTCTTGAAAACATACTATCTAATTACCAGTAAAAAGCCGTTTGTGATAACTAGCATTTCACAAAAGTACACAAATATGAGCTGCCGCATGAGAAAACAATCTGCATATGCGAAAAGAAAGGCGCAGACCAGCTTCACAGTAACTGCGAAGCTGATCAGACCCTTTGTTTTCGCTACATGGATAGTACAATTCCTCGGAACCCTAATTGTTGGGTGGTGCTGAGAGGGTTTTTTTTTTTTTTTTTTTTTTTTTTTTTTTTTTTTTTTTTTTACTGGCAACAACGCCATTAATCATAGAACCAATTACCATTTATCAGGTAGTTACAACTTTCGAGAAAAAGCTAATGCAAGCAGCCGGCTAAAGAAGGTAAGATTGTTGTCACCTAATTTATTACCTAACCTCCTAAATATTTCTGGTGTATCTAGATTTTACGAATATGGAAAAGACCCCCAGCAATTTTATATTACTGATCGTTCCAAGGCGATACTTCTGTTATGGTCCTGATTGTTTTTATGTTTGTATGTTTAATTTGTTTGCTTTTTGCGCCTCATGTACGTTTTCATGTTTTAGTTAAGTTTGGGTAACTGAGTGGCCGCCTATTGGGATATAGCTTCTCACTCGACTTAATATAAGTACCTGATTGTCAATTTGGTTTTTCCCATCTCGGTTTTTTGGAATGGGAATTTCTTTCTGATTGTGCCATTTCCTGGTCATAGCCTACTTTTACCTTTGAATATCACTTAAAATAAAGTTTGTATATACTGATTGTTTAATTGGAAACAATTCCTATCGTCGCAAGTCAGTTCATTTTATATACAGTATATGTTTAGGGAACGTTACTTTTTCTCGCCTAGAAAATGGACAAACCTCGGTTTCTGGTGTGAAAATTTCTTTGTGATTGTGCCATTTGCTGATCGTTGCCTGCTTATTACCTTTGTACCCATGACTGTACCCTGACATACATGGTAGCAAACTTTATTGAAATGGCAGTTTCCTGACATACCTGGAAGCGAACTTTGTCCCTATAGCAGTTCCCTGACATACGTGGGAGCAAACTTTGTTCCCATGACAGCTCCTCGACATACGTAGGAGCAAACTTTGTTCCCATGCCAGTTCCTTGACATACGTAGGAGCAAACTTTGTTCCCATGACAGCTCCTCGACATACGTAGGAGCAAACTTTGTTCCCATGCCAGTTCCTTGACATACGTAGGAGCAAACTTTGTTCCCATGCCAGTTCCTTGACATACGTAGGAGCAAACTTTGTTCCCATGACAGCTCCTCGACATACGTAGGAGCAAACTTTGTTCCCATGACAGCTCCTCGACATACGTAGGAGCAAACTTTGTTCCCATGCCAGTTCCTTGACATACGTAGGAGCAAACTTTGTTCCCATGACAGCTCCTTGACATATGTGGGAGCAAACCTTGTTCCCATGCCAGTTCCTTGACATATGTGGGAGCAAACTTTGTTCCCATGGCAGTTCCCTGACATACATAGGAGCAAACTTTGTTCCCATGGTAGTACCCTGACATACGTAGGAGCAAACTTTGTTCCCATGACTGTTCCTTGACATACGTAGGAGCAAACTTTGTTCCCATGACAGCTCCTTGACATACGTAGGAGCAAACTTTGTTCCCATGACTGTTTCCTGACATGCGTAGGAGCAAACTTTGTTCCCATGGCAGTTCCCTGACATACGTAGGAGCAAACTGTGTTCCCATGACTGCTCCCTGACATACGTAGGAGCAAACTTTGTTCCCATGGCAGTTCCCTGACTTACGTAGGTGCAAACTTTGTTCCCATGGCAGTTCCCTGACATACGTAGGAGCAAACTTTGTTCCCATGACTGCTCCCTGACATACGTTGGAGCAAACTTTGTTCCCATGACTGTTCCCTGACATACGTTGGAGCAAACTTTGTTCCCATGACTGCTCCCTGACATACGTTGGAGCAAACTTTGTTCCCATGACTGCTCCCTGACATACGTAGGAGCAAACTTTGTTCCCATGGCAGTTCCCTGACATACGTAGGTGCAAACTTTGTTCCCATGGCAGTTCCCTGACATACGTAGGAGCAAACTTTGTTCCCATGACTGTTCCTTGACATACGTGGGAGCAAACTTTGTTCCCATGACTGCTCCCTGACATACGTGGGAGCAAACTTTGTTCCCATGGCAGTTCCTTGAAATACGTAGAAGCAAACGTTGTTCCCGTGACTGTTCCTTGACAATACGTAGTAGCAACATATGCTCCCATGGCAGTTCCTTGACATAGGTAGCAAACTTTGTTCCCATGACTGTTCCTTGACATGCGTAGGAGCAAACTTTGTTCCCATGACTGTTCCTTGACATAAGTAGCAAACTTTGTTCACATTACAGAACACCTACATATGTGGGAGCAAGCTTTGTTCCCATGGCAGTTCCCTGACATACGTGGGAGCAAACTTTGTTCCAGTCACAGCTCTTCGACATGCGTAACAGCAAACTTTGTCACATGACTGTTCCCTGACATACGTATGAGCAAACTATGTTCCCATGACAGCTCCTCGACATACGTGGGAGCAAACTTTGTTCCCATGACTGTTCCTTGACGTACGTGGAAGCATCTCATGACTGTTCCTTGACATACGTAGAAGCAAACTTTGTTCCCATGGCTGTTCCCTGACATACGTAGGAGCAAACTGTGTTCCCATGGCCGTTCCCTGACATACGTAGAAGCAAACTTTGTTCCCATGGCAGTTCCCTGACATACGTAGGAGCAAACTTTGTTCACATGACAGCTCCTTGACATACGTAGGAGCAAACTTTGTTTACATGACTGTTCCATGACATACGTAGGAGCAAACTTTGTACCCATGACAGCTCCTTAACACGTAGGAGCAAACTTTGTTCCCATGACAGCTCCTTGATATACGCAGGAGCAAACCTTGTTCCCATGACAGCTCCTTGATATACGTAGGAGCAAACTTTGTTCACATGACAGCTCCTTGACATACGTAGGAGCAAACTTTGTTCCCTCGACAGCTCCTGGATATACGTAGGAGCAAACTTTGTTCCCATGACAGCTCCTTGATATACGTAGGAGCAAACCTTGTTCCCATGACAGCTCCTTGATATACGTAGGAGCAAACTTTGTTCACATGACAGCTCCTTGACATACGTAGGAGCAAACTTTGTTACATGACAGCTCCTTGAAATACGTAGAAGCAAACGTTGTTCCCGTGACTGTTCCTTGACAATACGTAGTAGCAACATATGCTCCCATGGCAGTTCCTTGACATAGGTAGCAAACTTTGTTCCCATGACTGTTCCTTGACATGCGTAGGAGCAAACTTTGTTCCCATGACTGTTCCTTGACATAAGTAGCAAACTTTGTTCACATTACAGAACACTTACATATGTGGGAGCAAGCTTTGTTCCCATGGCAGTTCCCTGACATACGTGGGAGCAAACTTTGTTCCAGTCACAGCTCTTCGACATGCGTAACAGCAAACTTTGTCACATGACTGTTCCCTGACATACGTAGGAGCAAACTATGTTCCCATGACAGCTCCTCGACATACGTGGGAGCAAACTTTGTTCCCATGACTGTTCCTTGACGTACGTGGAAGCAAACTTCGTTCTCATGACTGTTCCTTGACATACGTAGAAGCAAACTTTGTTCCCATGGCTGTTCCCTGACATACGTAGGAGCAAACTTTGTTCTCATGACAGCTCCTTGACATACGCAGGAGCAAACTTTGTTCCCATGACAGCTCCTTGACATACGTGGGAGCAAACTTTGTTCTCATGACAGCTCCTTGACATACGCAGGAGCAAACTTTGTTCCCATGGCAGTTCCCTGACATACGTAGGAGCAAACTTTGTTCTCATGACTGCTCCCTGACATACGCAGGAGCAAACTTTGTTCTCATGACTGCTCCCTGACATACGCAGGAGCAAACTTTGTTCTCATGACTGCTCCCTGACATACGCAGGAGCAAACTGTGTTCCCATGACAGCTCCTTGACATACGCAGGAGCAAACTTTGTTCACATGACAGCTACATGACATACGTAGGTGCAAACTTTGTTCCCATGACTGTTCCATGACATACGTGGGAGCAAACTTTGTTCACATGACAGCTACTTGACATACGTAGGAGCAAACTTTGTAACATGACTGTACTTGACATACGTAGGAGCAAACTTTAAGAAACATAAGGAAGGGATGATTATATTTTTCTTTTCAGTTCAGAAAAAATCACTATGATTACACGTTACAGACATATAGATTATAATTTAAATGTTATGCGGCAGTCTTCATGCTTAGGTTTTAACCCAATCATGGTTGATAACTATGCTGCCTTCTTTAATTGCACGCCGGTGGTGGGCCGGGCGTCAGACTCTATGATGGCGACGACATAAAGCTATTCATTTTAGTTGGTGGGTCCGGAGCTTCTTGTCTCTTGCTTGGCCCACCGGGGTTTAACTAGTATTTTTTTCTTTTGCTCCGGATTTCAGTTAGTTATTCGGCGCCCAGAGATCTCAATCGTCGGGAAGCTTATTGAATCTATGAGTCCTCGTTTTTGATTCATTCATGGTGGCTATCATGATTTATTTGTTTGTCCTTGATGATTCATTGACTAGTTAGAGATTCATCATTAGGATCGAACAACTTACTAAATGTTGTGAACTACTGCAGAAGATGAGGGTGAGGTTACGATTAAAGCCACTCTCTCCAGTAATTTTATATTACTGATCGTTACAAGGCGATACTTCTGTAGTGGTTCTATTTGTTTCGTGTTTTGCAGCCGAATTTTTGTGTTGTTTGAAACTTATGTACATTTTCAATTTAAGTTCGGGTAACTGAGTGGCCGCCTATTGGGAAATAGCTGCTCACTCGACTTACGATATGTTTTCTATGTATAAGTACCTAATGGTCAATTTATTTTCCTACCTCGTTTTTTGGAGTGGGAAATTCTTTCTGATTGCGCCTTTTCCTGATCATTGCCTACTTGTACATTTAAATAATAAATCGTGGTATGGTCAAGTCCCATTCTCATTTATATGTTCACTGCTCCCAAAGGATCTCAGTTTTATTTCAATTAAATATGAACGCCTGGACAAATATTGTGATAAGAATGGCATCAGAATATCATATTGCTTTAATCTTGATTATTATTTAAAATTATATAGAGCGACCAAGGTACATGTATACCAAAAAGGACATATTCCTACGATTATTCAACAGTAAAACAATCCTCTAATACTTTTATACTTTCATCATACTAAATTGAATAGCCCTTAAGAATCGGAGAAAAAGCGATTTTCATCAACAGTGCAATACTGATGAACGGGCCGTTACATAAACAAAGAGCTTTTTTTACAGCTTCGATGATGACAGAAGATTTCTTTCAAATATATTGCCGTTCCGCCACACCACATTTACCAGTCACAGTTTAAGATAGCTTTAACCGACGCGCACGCCCCATTTTAACTGTGGCGAAGGTAATTAAAATCTTCTGAAATAGACTTATTCCTGAGATCGCGTTGCTGAAATTTTTGCGGCCATCTTTCTTAGTATGAGGAAATGCTACACAGCCGCAAATGACAAAATCAGTAAACGGCTCTGATTGGTCAAGAAATGTTTTGTTATTTGTTGTAATTATGTATTAGTAATTTGTAATTAGCATTTCCTAGTATTCTGTACATAGTTAACATATGTGTGATTAAAGATTACAAATGAGCCGCCTCATGGGAAAACCAACAATCTGCATAGGCGAAAACAAAGGCGCAGATCAGCTTCGCAGTAACTGATCAGCGGCTTTGTTTTCCGTACTCGGATAGTACAATTCCTCTTCTACTTAAATCCGAAATTTCAAGCTTCTAGCCCTTTTCTATGATAGTACAGACCGTTTGTGTCGGATCTTGTCGGAAACCACATTGTTGGTTTTCCCACGAGGCTGCTCATTACAAATATCAACGGTCTAATAGTAGGCATTTACCATAACTATCATGTTCTTAACCGAAAGGAAAATACCAATTAACAACATGAAAAATGCAGGCATCGCCTACAGTATAAAAAAAATATTTTATTGAGACAAAGGCATGGAAAAATGTGATTTGTAAATCACATGGACTCTATAAGGGTTTCATTCCAGAATATTCAATGTGGAACATTTTCGTTACAATAAAGGTGTGCTAAAAACACATCTATGCAAATTTCAATATCGTTACGTTATGATAGGAGGAAAGAAAGTGCACTTTTAAATAAGCTTTAGTGAGATAGCATGCATATCCTCTGATGGAGTAGTGTGCTACATGTTCGGGTTCGCACGCTGCAATTTTGGTCAGCACTTTGATCAAGCTTCCTAGCAGGCACATAACGTC
This sequence comes from Rugalucina vietnamica, assembly GCA_964017185.1. Taxonomy (NCBI): domain Eukaryota; kingdom Metazoa; phylum Mollusca; class Bivalvia; order Lucinida; family Lucinidae; genus Rugalucina; species Rugalucina vietnamica. The sequence goes on from OZ024884.1 coordinate 37,051,635, forward strand.
AAAATGACGTCATGTGCTCGCTGGGAGGCAATTGCCAGAACGACGTTACCCTGGAGATTGGGCCGTGCTGGGGATTTCTGTTGCTGACTCGGCTTGATCTGCGACAGTGATACTAAAAAAGTTGCCGTAAGAAACGCTATACGTCAGACAGAGAACGATAAGAAGCAATTCAAATAGCACTGATTTTACATCATTACAAAAATTTGTCCATTCAATAAATGGAGATATTTTTTTTTTTTTTTTTTTTTTTTTTTTTTTTTTTTTTTTTTTTTTTTTTTTTTTATTATTATTATTATTATTATTATTTTCTATTTTTTTTATTTTTTTTTTTTTTTTTTTTTTTTTTTTATCTTGAAATAAAAGTTTTTTTTTTTTGTTTTTTTTTAATATTCTAGCTCAAAACATACATTGTGGGTAAACGTTAGAGGCGGTTTTAACGAGTACACACAATGTATGTTTTGGATTAGAAAAATTAGAAAAATAAGGTATAAACCTGTAAACCCTAGTTTTACAATATAAAAGTGGGGTAATAGGGGGTGCATATTGCGTGGACGTGTTTACGTACCTTTCAAGTTTTGCTCTTATAAGACTTGACCATCAGTAAGTATGTGAAACGGAAAAACCGTGTGTGGCTCAAACCCACATTGAAACCAGCGGTAATATGGTCGAATGTTTTAGAGAGGTGATTGAAACAGCGACCCTATCCACTGGACGACGAGCCGACCAAACATGGATTAAAAAGGAGCAGACATTTTGCAACAAGACAGTATGTGTTACATGTGTTAAATGCATTACATCCAATGAAAAATTGAAAAATTGAGTGTTCCTGTATATTCTTGCATAGATATCTATGCGCATAGCTGTTTGAAGACGTTTTCGATTGGTCGAAAGCCGTGTTCAAACAGCAAAACCCATGTTCAAATCATGAAATTCACGTGCCGTTTGAACATGGGTTTAGGGCGACGTCATTGGTCAATGCGACGTGACGTCATGTGTTTCATAGAAACACAATGGCCGACGTTGAAGAAGTTCCGCTGTTTTCGGTGAGTTTTTACGTTGCTAATGTTATTTTCAAGAGATTTTAAGTGGATTAGAGTGAAAAATGCAAGAATAGCGATCAACCATGGTTTGTTTCAGTGTTCAAACATTCGCTGGATCGCACGGAAGGTGTTTGAACACGCGGCCTGCGGCCTTGTGTTCAAACACCTTCCTCGTGATCCATCGAATGTTTGAACACTGAAAACCATGGTTGATCCCTATAAAAGAGACGTTATACGGTATTCACAGCCTGACTGTCCGTTTTTTTTTTTTTTTTTTTTTTTTTTTTTTTTTTTGTTTTTTTTTAATTCGTATCAATTTCACTTTGTGGGATGCATTTGTATCACTAGTTCTCGTGTACTATTGTTCTTTGTTAAAAGATTGCGTTACATATGGCAGACCGATAAAGAGAAACAATAATTTGATAAATTGATGTTTACTTCAATTAAATTTTTATTTACATTTTTTCAGCCGTTTTTCATAATCTTGATTGTATGTTTGTGTGTAAACAGGTCGGTGTAGTGCACATGTACTTTTTGCCAGTCACAGATTTTCGTTCAGATGTTCTGACTAACCTCCTATATCTGTAGCTTTAAACACTTTGAAATATCAAAGTCACGTTCCCGCGAGGGCGTGTATGTATTACGAAAACTTGCCCATGCAATATACAGAGATTTTCTTCAGAAGAAAAAATGAAAAATTCATTGGAAAATTGTTGATTTTTTAAACATTTTTGCTCAAAACATACATTGTGGGTACACGCTAGAACCGCTTCGCCGAGGTGGTTCTAACGAGTACCCACAATGTATGTTTTGGATCAAAAATAAGAGAATTTGGTATACCCCTGCAAACCCCAGTTTTTTGGGGGGTTTTTTTTCTATATAAAGGTGGGGTTTAAGGGGGTATACATTTCATGGACAAGTTTTCCTGGTGTAAGAGAGAAGGTATCGTAATTAAGGTCGCTGATTTCGTTATCGCTGTTTCATTCACTCTTCTCAGGACTTGGTTATGTGCGGGTTCGCGACCACATGTGAGACTCGTGGGTCATGTGTATGTTCCCGGGGAACCGACTCCCGTTATCGCCCGACTTACCGGTTGACATGTCTAATACGAGCCAAATTGGAAAACAACGGACAACATTATAATAATGATAATAATAATAATAATAATAATAATAATAATACTATTAATAATAATAATAATAATAATAATAATAATAATAATGATAATTTTTAGAATGTTGCTGATTTTCGTAAAAACCTGCAAGTGTGTCACTCATGAATTTCCATGTTCAAAAAAGCGGGCGGGACGATGTGACAGCGCGTATCGGTGATAATTGGTTATGGTTGTTTTTGTTTTTACTTAATTTAATATTTTTTCATACGTTTGACCTTTCAGGTTACATTGTACGTGTACATGATTTTGTGGTTACAAAAACATGATTATACATGTGGTAACAAAAACAAAATTATATAACTTGGAAACGTATATATATGTGGGGGTTCAGTCGTGTGCATTCGTATATTGAATACTCCGTGAAGCAAGTCAATTAGAACTTAGTAGAATTTTGTGATTGGATATTGAGAACAGGTAACAAATCGCCATTACGTTTCGAATGCCATTTTCGTGTTAATATAAATTGTTTTCTGTTATTGTTCTCATATTTTGCTTCTACTATCTCGACAGTGTGGCTTAAACCAGTGCTGTTTGCAGGACAAAATTATATACTTGTCAAAATAAGTTAAGCCCTAGCTAGATATTTCCATAGACTCCTGCAAAAACCTACAAATTTGTTTTGTTTTAAATTTTGACTGAATAATGGATTTAACATGCAATTTTTAGCAATTAAACTTGAATTTTTATTGTAAACATGTGGTGATTTACATTGATTGCAGCAAGTTTTCTACAGAATGACACACTTTTCGGTATACCTCACGAAACGCTACCTATTATTCCTATAGTAAAATTGGCAAAAATCTGGACGCTCACGGATAATGAAACACATATCGGTAATCGGTATTTTAGCTTGGAACTTTATGTAATTATGCTTTACATGCGGCTGTCTAACTTAAATTTGGTAAGATTTGTTTTCAATCGTGTTTGAAAGTTTCGAAATAAACAGTTGAACTTATGAATTTAACATTCTGGCTATGGCGAAAAATTGACATGGGGCTTAACTTATTTTGACCAGTTTTATATACAGGTACATAAGCCTCTTGATTTAAAAAAAGAAATAAAGAGCAATATTAAAATGGTGTATCTTCTGGTATTGAAACGCCAACTTCGGCTATACTATAAGTGAAACGAAAATATAATACAGCCTGTCGGCTTCGCTACCTTAGCCAAGCTAGTAAAAATAACCCCTTTTAAATTCATTGGATTTGACACACTCTAAACATTGTAGTCATCGTTACAAGTTGCGAGGGTGTTTTTGCCATGTCATTCAATGGGACATGCCATGTTCGAGCCAATGTATGTAGTAAAATTTGTAACACACAAAACGTGATGTTCTTTATGTAGCATGGTGTCAACACATTATTTATTTAATTAATGCGCGTCCTAGGACAACAGGGCCCAGTTGTTCAAAACTAACAAAAAATAACAGTGTATTTGTTACTTTAGCTGATATTTGCTTAACAAATTTATGTCTTAACGATATCGTTAAGCTAACGATGCTTTGAACAACTGGGTCCTGGTGTTTAGTTATTTCTACAAGGTCCTCCAAAAACCAGCTGAATTGTAACATGACATGACAAGTAGGTTGGAATTTCGAATTCTAGACCCGAACTCTAGAGGCTGAGCCTCTTTGTTTTGGTTATACTTGCCGGATGGATACCTTGCTGGGAAAAAGCTAGTCTTTTTACTCTTCATGCATGTAGACAATCTCACTATTCTTGCAATGTACCTTTAAAACAGGAGAATAAATTAACATACATTTCTTGAATTATAAGAAATTACTTTCAAATTGATGAAAGCAGCTTCGCTTCTTACTTAAATGCTTCGTTTATATTTGTTAGTTTTTGTTTGTTTGGATGTATGTTTGTTTGTTTGTTTGTTTGTTTGTTTGTTTGTTTGTTTGTTTGTTTGTTTGTTTGTTTGTTTGTTTTACTTGCTGATTAACCTTTGGTCAAATCGTGGCCTCCATTTTATGGAACGTCTTACGAAAAGCATAACACCATTACATGCCGCGGAATGTGCGTTAAATAAATCACAACCCAAGTAATAACATCTACAGTCCAATTCGCATGCGCCAAAAATACAAGAGTGTAAATATACTCCGGTGTGCAAATTTTACTCGGGGTAGCAAATGGCGCATGCGAACGCAAATACACACCGAAGTATATTTACATATGGATAAATTTACTCCTGGGGCTGACCAGATACTAATTATATTTTGACAAATACACACGTGCAAAATTTACTATTTTGTCCCATGCGAACGCAAAGTAAAATTTACCGGGGCATGAGTATTTTTATTTCAAGTAAATATTCTGCTTTTAGATAACAAATTTTCAAAATTTTTGTTCATAACTGATTATATGACAGTTGCTAAAACTGTGGACATTGTTGCTAAATAAGAGTCACATTTTAGATCATATGGAGTGCAAACAGCCATACTATGTCTTTATCATTCTTGTTGAGATTCTCATGATTCTTGGGCCATTTTAACAGTAATTCCTTGTGAAAGGATTATAAAAGGGAACTGTATAATTGCTAAGTTTATGCCTGACCATTACATGATTCTCCTCTGCTGCCAGAGTCTACAAGAACACCTTGAAGCAGCTCTTCTTGTTTTGCACATACAGAAAACTTATATGAACAGGTTTTAATCCAGAAATGATAAATTTACATACAAAAATACTCCTGGTGACAAAACCCATGCAAACGCAATTTAAATTTACTCACAGGTTGATTTGCACACCGGAGTATATTTACGCACCGGAGTATATTTACATGCGTGTATTTTTTGCGCATGCGAATTGGACTTAAGGCTTATATACGGATACGTATGGCTGGTTTGGCTAATTTCTTTTCTTTGACAGTCTTAGAAATTCTAAGTGGTTAACCACGTTGTCGAATTGCACTTTCAATTTGACCTTGCAAATTACCTTTGTTCAGGTTTAATTTTGTTTGTGGTAATAAAACCATTGTCATTTCATCCATGTAAAGCCACCGCAAGTTTGCGGTGACGTCAAGCGCTGTATTGAAATCTGCATCCGAGAGGGTCGTTTACAATTATATTGAAGCATGTGGAGTTTCATGAAAATCATATGCGGGAATCGAATAGTAATGTTTCCCTTTAACAGAATCGAATAGTAATGTTTCCCTTTAACAAGTTTATGCAAGTAGAACTTTAACAGCTGATATAGCGATATACCCATAAAATGTAACCATGTCGCCCTTAATAATCACTAAAAATCTGAAGGACGCAAACATTAAGACAAAGGACGAAATTAGAAACTAATAACAATAATATGTAACAACATGTCCGTGTAATATATACCCCTTGAACCCAACTTTATATAGAAAAACTGGGGTTTAAGGGGGTATACCTATTTTTCTTACTTTTGCTCCAAAACATAGATTGTGGGTACACGTTAGAACCGCCTCGCTTTTGCTCCAAAACATAGATTGTGGGTACTCGTTAGAACCGCCTCGGCGAGGCGGTTCTAACGTGTACCCACAATCTATGTTTTGGAGCAAAAAGAAGAAAAATATCAAAAATTTTCTAATGAAAATTTTCATTTTTTCCAACTTAAAAAATCTCTGTATATTGCATGGGCAAGTTTTCGTAATGGGAAAACTTCATTGACGTATAGGGTAGATTTTTGTAATCCAAATCCACTTAATCCGTCCCGATGTTACTGAAAACATGTTGACTAGTACGCTAAGCCTTAATACAAACAAATTAAAACCACTTCAGTCCCGTGATACTTTTGTGGTTTTGACCAGTTTTGATACCTTTGAGGTTTTGACCAGTTTTGATACCTTTGTGGTTTTGACCAGTTTTGGTACAATCATTCAACCCATTCCGGATCAAATTCATGAAAATTGCTGCGATTGCACATAAGAATGATTTGAGTATTATAAACTTAGTATTATCTTGAAGCCAATTTTGTTCCTCATCAACTGTAATGGTTTTCAGTTTTGATCAAGCACGCGACTACATGTATGACCGCTGGAGCGTGAAAGTCTATGCATAATTGAAGTCGAAGCGAATCAATTGGAGGTAATCCGAATCATGGTCTATTTGTCACCACCGATGGGTTTATCCTTCAAATTCTTTGCATGTAGCCATACAGTGAACCTTATCAAATATTCCGAGGACCAAAACATATGCCTTTTTCGGCGGCATTTTCCCATAGCCATGTTTGCTCAACCCCACCCCCACCGAACACACAATGTTCCGTGGGTGATTTGAATAACGTCGGAATATCATATGATGTTTGTTAAAAACGCAGATTATTTCATTGTTTACACTTAATTTTATAACATGAACACCCAGAATATAAAAATATACCTTTAGTTCCAAACATCAGAAAATCCAAGTCCTTTGAGAGCATAAAATGACAGTATGCGGTTAAACGTGATTCGGAGTAACTACAATGACACCGTTTCAAAGTTTCTAATTAAATATGTCGTAATATTCGATTTTAGGACTGAAACTTCGCCAAAATAACAGAAAATGAATGGATAAAATATTAGCAACCGATATCGAAAGATAACTTACAGGGTACCTTTCGTTTTTCGGAAAATTCGGCGAACCGCCTTTGAAAACCGTGTGTAAAAGAAAGCTTTTTCTGTGTATGAGCCGGGAACCATTGACGTGAACAAGATGTTGACGTCATTATCCACGATCGTTGAGCAATGGAATGAAACATGTTTGAATCAAGAGTCAAGTGGCCAAGTTCGTTTTAAAAAATTCTTGTTTTATATTTTTGTAAAATTCTTTGGAAAATTATTTTGATCCGGATCGTCTTCAGATCCGCTATGGCTACAACAAGTGTACCTTTGAGTTTTTGACCAATTTTGATACCTTTGTGGTTTTGACCACTTTTGATACCTTTGAGGTTTTGACCACTTTTGATACCTTTGGGGTTTTGACCACTTTTGATACCTTTGTGGTTTTGACCAGTTTTGATACCTTTGAGGTTTTGACCAGTTTTGATACCTTTGAGGTTTTGACCAGTTTTGATACCTTTGAGGTTTTGACCAGGTTTGATTTCTTTGAGGTTTTGACCAGTTTTGATACCTTTGAGGTTTTGACCAGTTTTGATACCTTTGTGGTTTTGACCAGTTTTGATACCTTTGAGGTTTTGACCAGTTTTGATACCTTTAAGGTTTTGACCAGTTTTGCACGGAAGTATACAACCGTGTTATATCTGAAACAAACCAGTTCTTTGAATGGAATGTACTTTTGAGATCTTACCCAAAGATCACACGTGTTAATAAGATGGTTTACATGTCTTATTATTTTCTGCAGTAAAATGAAAATTCTTTTGGAAAAAAATGATATGTTTGACTTTTCTGCTCATTGATTGTGGGTACACCTTAGAACCGCCTCAGTGGCTGTTCAGGTCGGTTTGTGTCGGACCTGGTCAGAAACCCAGATTGTTGTTGTTTTTTTCTCATACCTAGTTTCAGAATGGTATATTCTGGTAACACCAACTCTCTGCCGACGAGAATACCGACAGACATGCTAACCGACGACACCGACGATGATTCGGACATGCGCGATAAAGACAAAGCGACAGAGCACGTGGCCAGTCTCCTTGGTGATGACCTTGACCGCTGTGACCTATTTTGTCAGATGGACGTACTGAGAGAATACCGTGATGACCTAGTTTGGAAAGAAATGGCGAGGTACGGAGAAAGCTAATAAAAGATCTGGATACATTTTAGGAGTATTGCTCACTTGCAATTCATATTTTGAATCTGATTACGGATAAAATATAAACTTCAGAAAATTGAATGATACTCACTTTTGTCTTAGAAACTCGCTTGAAGTCTGAGTTCATAGTGTAGACATGGCCATGTCTTTTTACTGAAGCGCTTGCAAGAAAAAAAACAACGAAAATCTGCGGAAGCCGATAGGAGACATTCATCGTAAAAATCACTACATTCATGCATTAATGCTTGCAACAGATATGCATTTATGCATTACATATGTGTTAGACACGCGGAAGCTGTAGAAAAAGATGATGTAAACATTTATGTTTTATAAATTTTCATTTATCTTTATCATATTCACGCATGAATGTTTTGTTATACATGCATTAATGCCTTTGCGGCCGTACAGATTGAACAAATATGAAGAAGCGGTAAAGGAAGGGCCAAACGGTGGAAGGGGCAAACGGTGGAAGGGACAAACAGTGATGCATTAAAGCTTTTGACATACCTTTATATGCATTAATACATTTAGATCCTTATAGATGGGTCCGATACGAGGAAGCGGTAGAGGAAGGAGGCAAACGGTGGTCGAAGCCGCATGTCTCCTCTATGGCTATGGAGGCCTTGCAGGATCTACAGCATCTGTTATCTACGTGCCCTATTCTCCTGGATCTGGAGGCTATACAGATGAGTGACATTGTTGGTGAGTTAGCCGCGCCATAGATCAGCATTTATACTCATGAAACAATCAAATTCTTATACGGCAGATTGATGCAATATTACACAAAACGTGACGAAACAGAGCGCGATGACAGGTAACCGTATCGCTTTAGCAACAACCTAGAACTCGGCAGTTAACTCCGGCTCCCAATCACCACACTCCATTTTGTCACATGTCGTGTTATGTTGCATCAGTCTGTGCTGTAAGAAATTTTCGCATCACTGGTATATATAGAGGATCTTACATGAGTGGTCATTTTATATGGAATTTATTAAACGAGCCTTCGGCGAGTTAAATAAATTTCATATGAAATGACCACGAGTGTAAGATTCGTTTTATCATATGACTTTTAAAATAGGATTTTATCGCCTTCGAAGTGGACATATTTTCAATGAAAATTTACATTGTTGTTACGGACGTCGTCAATGACGTTACGTATTCCCGCAAAAGTGTTAATACACGTGTGGTCATATGATTTTTATGACATGACGTTATCCACTGGAAAACAGCGACGTCATATGATAAAAATCAATTTTAGAAGCTTGTTTTCAGACTACAAAAAGTCCGTCCGGCACAAACTGGCAACCAAAACGGTTTTCGTAACGTACTCCTACTCGCGAGCTAATTTTCTGTAAAATGTTCTAAAACAAGTTCACAGTCGTATACGAGATGTCGTGTAGACTTTTTTGGTACCGTTGTAGAACGTCCCAAGATGGCGGCGAGTTAAACGGGGAGTTTCTAAGGCCCCTAGCATTGAAATGACTGATATTTTTACAAATGAAAGGCTACTTACAAATTTTCCTTTTCGACTCGCCGCCATCGTGGAACGTTCTACACCGGTACCAAAAAGTCTACACGAGATCACGTATACGACTTTGAAATGAATGAATTCAAATAAATGCGTTTTCTTACATAAAATGCTTTTCAATTCTGCAAATACGTGTAAAACAAAGACGACAGTGTCATTAAAAAACCTGTTCATCAACTTACTGCGCTATGAATTTCAGACAATGTTCTAAACGCCTGGATCCGACAGATGATGCTTCCCAGCATTTTGAAGAATCATTTTCGGTCGGTTTTGTTGAAACAACACAAGCACCAACACAACAGGACGAAAATGGGCAAGAAAACCATATCAAATCTACACAAGCTTCACAAGTCATCGCCAAATTTAACAATTTACAAAAAGGACCATGAAGGATATGTAAACGGTATTATTATTATTATTATTATTATTATTATTATTATTATTATTATTATTGTTTGACCAAATTTCTTTTGGCTAAGCCGAAAAATGACCCGCACGAATCCACAAAACACGGGACCTCTTGATTCGGAGTCCACCGCCACCGCGATCCCTAATTTCACTTTATGCCATTACGAAAACATGCCCATGCAATATACAGAGATTTTTGCTGTAAATTGAAAATATTTCAGTTGAAAATTATTTTTCATTTTTAATGTTTTGGAGGTATAACAATTTATGCCCAGTTTTGCTATATTAATGTGATGTATAAAAGGGTATATATTACATGGGCATGACTGAGCCGCGACGCGAGAAAACCGGTCTTCGGGGTTTCCGACCAGGTCTGACATAAACCGGCCTGTACAAGCTCAGAAAAGAGCTAGAAGCTTGAAATTTCGGATTTAAGAGATAGAGAAAATGTACTATCCGTGTAGCGAAAACAAAGGCGCTGATCAGCTTCGCGGTTACCGCGAAGCTGATCTGCGTCTTTGTTTTCGCCTAGGCAAAAATCCGGTTTTCTCACGATGCGGCTCAATTGTTATCCTGATGATGTTTGCGATCAAAAACACCTTTTTGGCAAAATTTCTTTTAGCTATAGAAACTATCAGCACCAATCTATAAAAACTTAAAAACGGTAAGAAAGAATTTCTTATTTGTGATCACACACATTTATGGGGCTCGGTAAAGTTAGCAAACTGGCAGAATGAGCAGAACGAAATGGTAAAGTTACCATTTCATTATGCTCATTCTGCCAGTTTGCTAACTTAACCGTTTCATTCTGCTCGTTCTGCCAGTTTGCTAACTTTACCATTTCATTCTGCTCGTTCTGCCAGTTTGCTAACTTTACCATTTCATTCTGTTCGTTCTGCCAGTTTGCTAACTTTACCATTTCATTCTGCTCGTTCTGCCAGTTTGCTAACTTTACCATTTCATTCTGCTCGTTCTGCCAGTTTGCTAACTTTACCATTTCATTCTGCTCGTTCTGCCAGTTTGCTAACTTTACCATTTCATTCTGCTCGTTCTGCCAGTTTGCTAACTTTACCATTTCATTCTGCTCGTTCTGCCAGTTTGCTAACTTAACCGTTTCATTCTGCTCGTTCTGCCAGTTTGCTAACTTTACCATTTCATTCTGCTCATTCTGCCAGTTTGCTAACTTTACCGGCTTCATTTATGGCCAATTTTCTTTTTTGCCCAGAAAAATGATTTGCACCAATCTTCAGCTTCAAAAATAACTAACATATTAAAGTGACAAAATGGACTATGTAAAGGTATGAAAGAATTTTAGTTTGGTGATCAAGTACAAATAAGGACCGGTGTAACTATAAAACAAAAACATGGGCGTAGACAATAACAAAACAACAACAACACATTTTATTTTCCCGTTAAACAGGGGAAATCATCATTACACACTTGTACTCTAATAATTACAGCGTGGTAACATACTAACATGTTTGTTTGTTTGTTCTTGTGAGTTGTCGCTTAGCGTCCTAGTCAACAGCAATACTCATTTCGGGACGTTGCCTCCATTTATTGCTCCATTTGTTGGTCTTCTACACAAGATTAGGAATACGAGGGTGGGTCAGAAAGTTCTGTCATAGGTGTTATAACTTTGTTAATAGACATGATAGGTTGCTGTATTATACCTTGATTGAAAGGGCTAGATTTCTACTTTATAATGATGCCAAAAGAATGCATGAAAGCAATAAATACTTCAAACTAGACGCCTTGAAAGACACCTGGGGTAAAACCAATAGCACTTTTTCTTGAATTTGTGAATATCTTTTAAGAAAAACGACTTCGAAAAAATAAAACCACTGCAATATATTTTTCAATCATAGATGAATATATCCTGCAAAAATCAAAATAATTCAATTAAAATTAATTGAGTTATTGCAAAATGAAATAGTGAAATTTGCTTGTTGTACATACATTAAAGTTACAGTTCAAATTCAAAGGGCATTTATTGACATCTACACGTTGACCAGGGACCTTAAATACATTTTACCATTTTATTGTTTCATCCTAGTGTGTCCTGTCGTAAACTTGTAAAAATGCGAGCTAATATAATGGTTCAGCGGTGCCAGATATGCTATAGGGGTACGTATTTTAATGACGTCATATATATCGCTTTATAATAAAGTCAACATAGCATCGATACCAGTAATTTTTGTCACATTGCTTTTCTAAATATACTATTATTTATCACTGTAAAGTTGGAGAAAATCTGATCGGTAGTTATGACGATATGACGCATGAAACGCACACAATAATATTCACAAATTCTAGAAAACGTGCCATTGGTTTTACCCCAGGTGTCCTTCAAGGTGTCTATTTCTAGGTATCTATTTCTTACGGGTATTATTTTGACATCATTATAAAGAAGAAATGTAGCCCTTTCAGTCAAGGTATAATCCAGCAACCTATCATGTTTATTAACAAAGTTATAATACCTATGACAGAACTTTCTGACCCACCCTCGTATTAGACATTTTTCACTTTTGAACGTAAATGCTGCTGGCGCTTGCGGTTACGACTTTGTGTGTGATGGGCGACGACTCGTGAGGGCATATTTGAGACGAAGCCGAGGGGCGATATGAAGAATTACTTTTAGTTAGTCAAAACTACCAACAGCCCACCGGAGGTGTATTAAATGAGACACGCAAAAAACGAAATTGTCCAAGACGCCTAGCTGAATAGTTCAGTAGGTAGAGAGTAAGACATAGAATCAAAAGGTCCTGGGTTCGAGTCCGGTTAGGACAAAAATTATTTTTCCTTTTCTTTGTTTCTTCCTTTTTTCGCACCTGTGACATTAAAGCTTAAAAAATTAAAAAGAAATAAAAAAAAAGGAAAAAAGAAAATAAAATTTTATCTATTGGCAAATGCAAGAATCACAAAATGCAATGCTGCATTTAATACTAAAATCGTAAGTTTCTGGATTAAACTGTCTAGTGAGAAGGCAGACCGCATGTATAGGTTTTTTTATAGGTCTTGTTGGAAGCCGAGATATTGATCGTCATTAGAAGAACGGATCAGCGACCGATCCTAACGTCAACATTTATTTCCTGACTGGCTGGTACAGATAATGTGGATAGGATAAGCTGACCGCCTCTAATGACTAAAAAAATACGCAAGCGTCCCCCGTGGCCGAGCAGTTCAGAGCGCTGTTTCATAATCACTTAATCATCTCACCGTTGTGTCTGGTGTGAGTTCGAGACCCACAATGGCCACATGTGAGACAGGCCAAGTTCTGTTTGCGGGTGTGCCAGGCGGTTTTTCTCGGGGTACTCCCGTTTTCGCCCCACCTACTGTTTGGCGCTTTTCATATGAGCTGAAATAATCTTGAAAGGGACGTAAAACTGAATTTTAACAAATACACAAGACACCAAATCAAAAAGTGTAGTCACGGTACATGTTCAGATATATGTGTATTACGTATTAGATGTAAAACTACAGTTTCACGTGCTATCTCGTGAGCGAACGATGTTTATTTTGTCGATGTCTCGTTTTGAGTCCATTCGACAGTAGGAAGAGCGATGGGGGCAATACCCTACATGTAGCTACAATATGCCTAGCCACACAACTGTTTTTGTTAATTGTAGACTTTCAACAGTATTTCTGCCATATCGAGTGCGATGGTTACGATGTAGAAAATTAATTTGGCAAGACATAAGCTTTCGTTCTGATCCTCATTTATTCTGTGTGATAGTATGCGTGTTGTTTCACCTGGTTGAATTCAAATAAATAAATTAAAATCAAACTAACACAATTATATTATTTTCATGAGTTTCTAAAGTGTTTCCGTAGAGGACGCATAGTGTTTCGGTCGCCCCATAGTTTACTTTTGATGTTCGCCATTTTCACATACACGTAGAAGCAATTTTGGACACTACACATTCTGTCAAAGTGCACAAATTATTCATTTGTTTCACAAATAATGGTGTATACAGTCTTCACATTGACACGTGTTTTCTTAAGATTATTGCCTCGTGTATTGTCCCTTTTAACAGAATGGACGCTGGTCTTGTTTGGAAAGAGCTAGTAATTTTGTTTTTTATGCCTGTTGTTAAATTGCTTGTGATGTGTTGCACCGCCATGTCTCTCCCGCCTGGTGTCTATGTTAGGATGGGAAATTTAATTGTATAGATTCTTGGTCATTCTATTGTTACTTGATTACAGATAAGGGTCTCATTGTGCTCATTTCTGATCATAATGATGCGTTTTTATACAATTTTCGGCCCGTTCAAAATTATTTTAGTTCATATGAGACGGGTAAATCAGTAACAGGAGGAAAAGAGGAGAACCCTGAGAAAACGAACTTGCACACCCACAAGCAGAACTTGGTTTTGTGTCACCCTTGATTGTAAGACTGATCAATTGGGCAGCTTTGATTGTATCGCAAGCATATACGATGGTGCTGACACTGATTGACAATACCCGAATACACATATTCATGTACAGTATACCACTCAGACATTTCACGTGTCCATTTACCGACCTTTTATACAAACGTACCGCCATTCATGATTCTAATATATTTACATGTAACAGGGGAAATTTAAAGTGTCAGTAAATTTTCAATTAATTTTTTCAATTTTGATAATTTTTTATATGTTCTAGTGCTTCGTTTGCCGAACAAGGATCTGTCGAAAACTTCCATAAAGCATTACAGATAAACCAATTAAAGACTAATTAAAATTTGACTTAAATGAGTGACAGTGATAAATATATACTTTTGCCCGCCTTCACACTCGAATTCAATGCGCAAAGTTCTGGAATTCCGGAAGTAAATAGAAACACGTGCTAAACTCTATTTACGACCAAACATAATTACGGAGTTGTGTAATATATACTCGTACTTATGATTTACTGTAAAATAAAAATATTTGAAAGTATGATCGTGTGCATTGACAAATCTTGTTCATGACTACCTGCCCCATCATTAAAAGGCAATAGTGTGCGCCCTAAACAAAGTGGTATTTTGTCATACATAATCGATTTTATTTACGGAGAGGCTACATAGGGGGAAATTAAGAAAGATAACAGCGCAGACTGCCCTATACATGAAAAGACCGTTCAAGAACCGCATTCTGTAGCAATTCTGCATTCTCTGTAATGCATTACCCGAACGTTGGCCCATTCATTTTTATGCCAACATCATGACCACAGCGTCATATTTCCCCCCTAAAGTAATGTTGTGTTTTGTGGTCAGCCTTCATACGGGGGGCGTTGCAATGAAATGAGAGAAAACTTACATGTACGTTAACCGCAAAAATTCTCAAT
The DNA here is from genome assembly GCA_964017185.1 of Rugalucina vietnamica. Lineage (NCBI taxonomy): Eukaryota > Metazoa > Mollusca > Bivalvia > Lucinida > Lucinidae > Rugalucina > Rugalucina vietnamica. Next base: position 37,066,811 of record OZ024884.1, read on the forward strand.
GCCCGGGTTACTGAAAACGAGAATTAAGTGGTCTATGGAGTATGAGCCATGTCGACCCGGGAACAACCTAAGTTAAAGAGTATACGTAGCTCGCATTCTTCGCTACACAACTCGTACAACTGGCAGACTGAGGTGCTACAATTTTTACGAGTACGTACCATAACGCAGCAGTTCCGATACGCCGTGCATACGTCAATGCCATGTATAAGAATGCAACGCAGCAGGTAAAAGTAACGATTAATAGCTTTGTCACATATTCACGTATCTGCGGCGTATCGCTCGCGTATCTATGATAATGTCGATACGCCGAGGCCTGAGCCGTATCAGTTTGTTCAAGCGACGTACGTGCTCGTATGTTCCACGTACGTGTGACGTTCCTGCTACGTTCCCGTGGCGAAGATGCCACAGGAGAAATCTGGATAATCTAGATTAACACAGAAGAAAACAAAACACAAGGGGGGTGATATCTCCAAGCTCCACGAAATGACAAAGACTGAGGCTACACCAAGCGTAGCCTTGCAAGAACCCTACAAGGCACCCCGGACCGTGAGAAACATCTGATCCAGGACTTCGGAAAAACGAATAAAAAAAAAAAAAAAAAAGATCTATAGAAGAATTAAGATTCTCTTGGAACGCCACAAAATATTCTTAATACTCCTCATACGTCACACATACTCCACAACAGCGAAACGTACATAGCACGCGAGATACGCCACACGTACGTCGCTGATACGCCGTAGATACGAAAAGAGTGTCGCGGATACGTCACACATACGTCACACGTAGGAAAGGTACGCTCTACATACGCCACGGTTACGTGGCATGTTACCCGCGACGTACGTGTGGCGGCGTATCAGGAGTATGAGCTACGTATCTACGGCGTATCTGCCACGTTGCTTTCGTATGTACCACGTATGTGTAATGTATGTACGGCGTATCGGACTTGCCACGTGCGTCAGCGGCTACGAATTTTTATAGTGCTGTCACACTATCGCGTATCGACTCACGTATCTACGGCGTATCAAGATACGAAAGGTACGTCACGCGTACGTCGTACATACGTGAGCATACGTAGCTCATACTCCTCGATACGTAGCTCATACTCCTCATACGCCGAGGTGCTACGTTTTTTATGTGTGCACTTAAAGATTCGTAGCACGTACGTGACAGGTCCGATACGCCGTACATACGTCACACATACGTGGTACATACGAAAGCAACGTGGCAGGTACGCTGTAGATACGTAGCTCATACTCCTGATACGCCACACGTACGTCGCGGTTAACATGCCACGTAACCGTGACGTATGTGCAGCGTACCTTTCGTATCTGCTGCGTACGTGTGACGTATGTGTGGCGTATCCTCGACTCTCCTTTCGTATCTATGGCGTATCAGCTCGTACGTGTGGCGTATCTCGCGAATCAATGGCGTATGTGCTACGTATGTGCTACGTACGTTTCGCTGCTGCGGAGTATGTGTGACGTATTAAGAGTATTAGGAATATTTTGTGGCATTCCAAGAGAGTATCAGATGTTTCTCACGGGCCGGGGTGGCGAGCAGGGTTCTTTCAGGGTTACGCTTGGTGTAGCCTCTGTCTTTATTCATGACATCCTACGACCAGGATGGGGAGCTTGGAGATGTGCCCCGCTCCGATATCGCACCTGCATCGGGCAAAATAACTAAAAACGAGAAATATAGGTCGAGGGCACCAGGTCAAGGTGTGTTCTGAAAGGGTACGTCAAGGACGTCAATTACTATGCAAGGTTTCACATTCGCAGCTACCTTGGGTGCACAGAAAACCAAACTTTGACGTAAAAATTAACAAAGTCAATGGACCGTAAAATATAGGTCAAGGGCACCGAGTCAAGGTGCGTGCTTGAAGGGTACGTTAAGGACAGTTTTAAAATATACACGGTTTCACGCTTGCAGCAATCACTGATGCAGAGAAAACCAAATTCCGACATAAAATCAACAAAGTCAGTGGCCCATGAAATAAAGGTCAAGGGCATGTCAAGGGGGGTATGTCATGGACAATTACTATGCAAGGTTTCAAACTCGCAGCTATCACTGATGCAGAGAAAACCAAACTTCGACGTAAAAACCAAACTTCGACCTAAAAAAATAACAAAGTCAACGGACTGTGAAATATAGGGCAAGGGCACCGGGCAAAGGTGCGTGCTTGAAGGGTATATCAAGGACAATGACTATGCAAGGTTTCATACTCGCAGCTATCACTGATGTAGAGAAAACCAAATTTTGACGTAAATGTTGACGGACGGACGGAAATTTGGACTCCTATATCGCACCCTGCTATAAACAGGTGCGATAAAAAACAATTGGTACAGAACAGATACGCCGCAGATAAAAATGGAACGTAGACTAGTACATACGTCGTAGATACGTCACGCGTACGCTTCATACGCCACACATACGTCACACGTACGTAGCACATACACCTTGATACGAAAGAGAAATTTCATACTAATACAGATACGTCACTGATACGCCACAGGAACGTAGCAGGTACGTCACACGTACGTGGTACATACGTCGCTTGAACAAAATACGTCTCAGACCTCGGCGTATCGCAATTTTCATAGATATGCGAGCGATACGCCGCTGATACGTGAATATGTGACATTTAAGTGCACACATAAAAAAACGTAGCACCTCGGCGTATGAGCTACGTATCGTAGAGTATGAGCTACGTATGCCCACGTATGTAAGACGTACGCGTGACGGACCTTTCGTATATTGATACGCCGTAGATACGTGAGTCGATACGCAATAGTTTGACAGCGGTTTAAGTAATACATCACCTAGAAACGGTGTATATATATACATGTAGCTGTTTGAGTGTTGCTCTTGTGTCATCAAACTGCATTTTACTAATTTTATAAGCAACTGATAAAAGTAGCTCGACAATGACCACAGACAGATCAAAGATCGAGTATCGAAATTGACATGCGCACGTCACTGATACCTGTCAGTAGCATTATGACTCGTCGGGCCATATTTACTAGGATATAATGGATTCATAACATTTTATAAACATATCAAATAATATTATTCGTGTATCATAGATTGACCTTTACATGGATCTAGAAAAAGCATCTGTGGTGGTTTTGTCAGGCAAAACATGGCCATGTGTTCCACCCCGAGATTCTCTAGATCTTCGGGCGAGACATTAAACCAAGATCCCGTCCTCGTGCGACCATAGCTGTTGACTGGGACGTAAAAACCAAATAATCAAATCAACTGAATGCATATGACTGTACATCTATTGTCCATACTCTTTCATCATTTGGTCTTTCGATCCCTGGGTTTCAGCATATCGCTATTAGCGTTTCCTGTTGGTGTGTGCGGATTTGGAATTTGTTTTAGTTCCTCTGCATTTTTACGTTTTTACTTTTTAAATGTTCCTTACGTTCTAAGGAATGTCGGGACGGAGTCATTGCTTCTGGGGTTTCAACCAGCACTCTGGAATGTTAATGTGTCTTACTCAAGGACACAGCACTATGGCACCAGTGGGGATCGAACAAAAGGACCTCTCCACACGGAGTCCGATGCTCTACTATGATCAGAACGCCACTGCGCTCCCCGGTTTATCATGCTCGAACGCTTTGTCCCGGTGTCGCCCAGTTCGGCACCGGAATGTTTTCCGGCTTGCCACGCATGTCCATGGTGGTGCTATGGTTCTATCCCGGTCCGACACGATTCATCCTGGCTAACCGTAGATAATCCGGGACAGTAAGAACATGGCTTAAGCATCGAGCATTAAACCGTCTTCTACTAGGTAAGTTAGCACCGTACTTCTTTGCCTAAAAGAATAATATATAATACAACTATAAGTTTAATGAGGTAATCTTGTGCAAACGAGCAAAATTAGTGGTAGAGGACAAGTCTGCAGCAAGATAACTACGAAAACTACTTCCGCCGTGCAGTGTTCTTCAACAAGGCACTTTTTTAGCTTCGCATTATATTGGTTGACACCCAGAAACCTAGCAACCGCTGGCGTCGCCCCAACATGACTGAAAAATTGTTGACCAGTAAATTTCATTGAACCACTTAGGTATAAAATGACAAAATTAGTTACGAACCGACCATCTAGTACCCAGATAGCTAGGGCGGAAATGATGAAAGTGGTTACGAAATTACCTTGATGGGGAATGGTTTTAATTGGGTACGAAATGAACAAAAATGTGTACGAAAAGAACGGTTTTCAAAATGACATGGGGTCGAAAAAACAACAACAACAAAACATTCGCGTAGGAAACGATTGGAAACCATAGTGAAAATAAATGAAAAGTGTATCACTCAATGAAAATTTTACCTCAGCCCTCTCAATAGGTCTTGGCAGAATCTGTGTCTGGCTTTCACTAACAATGCCTAAAACGATACAATCATGCAATATGACCTGGTATGTATAACATGAATGCATTGTTGTTACTGGTTATATGCATTGAAAAGTTGATGATCTGTGATTATCGAAATGTACAGCTCGACACTGTTATTTCCCTTTGAGAAGCAAATACTTGTCATGAGTAGTCAATACCCGTATCGAACCTCAAATGAAATAGATCTACAGTACATGTACATATAAGAAAGACCATATAATAAAATCGTGTCTCTATACCACTTTCAACTGTTATACAATATCTAAATTGGAGGTGGACAAGGTGATATTCTACAGATTTATATATACGCCCGTCCATGTGGCATCTCAGTGGCTCCTTAAGCAGGATGCGTAAAGCGAAATGCAAAATATACATGAGTGTTATTATTTAGTTTTATGTTTGAAAAACAGAACTGTACCCTTACCAAACGTCTAGAAGTTTTGAAGTCACCTCGTCATGGGACCTGCATAACATTCCTCCTATTCCCCGCTCCCCATCTCCTCCATATTCCATTGGAGAATCACTGGATTTTAATATTTTTTGCTTCCGCATTCAGGCATTGACGAACCGCTCATGGCTATATGTTGTTTACATTTTATTGATGACGCGAGACTATGTAAGTGCGCAAGCCTACTACGGTACCCCGCCTTAAGTCACGCCTAGAACTCTTTATAATATTTGAGGTAGAATCGAAAAATGTAAATGAAGCAAAATTAAGGTATTTCCCTTAATTTAAGCCCAAATTAAGGCGTGTAAATGAGAATTTTAATCCCCATGTTTAGGCACCATTTTAGCACAAAACTTATGACCCAAAAAAATTTTTTTTCACATATAAAATTGATTGAAAATATACTGTGACTTTAATTGTGTTGTGTTTGGCTATTGAAATTTTGTCCTAGGGCCCATCGACAAAACAAAGATCATATCAAGCCGGATCAGTTATCAAACCACATTGCAGCTTGGAAAGCCGAACGCAGTTGGTGTTAAGGGCATGCGTTCTTTTGTCCTTTTTTAACATTTAAAAGTACGATTTCTATCATGATAAAGTTTATACTGAACCTATTAAGCAAGCCTCTATGGTGCAGTGGTTATTTCACGTGCCTTATAAACCAGAGATGGCAGGTTTGATCCGGGTCTTCTTGAGTCTGTCGGATGAGACTATAAACTGAGGTCTCGTTTCCATATGACCTTTGCTGTTGGATTAACGCTCAAATCAACAAACCGATTCAATTTATTATTTATTTAAATTCAGATTGATTAAGAAGCTTATGTGCTTATATGCTTGCCCGATTCCGGACGCAAAGATGGGTCCGAATGAGTAAGGTTGAGCATGATCAAATGTTGTAGATCTGCCGTCAGCATGTGTAATACATGTGCACTAAAACGGTACCCTATATCATGACGATATCATTACAAAACCTTATCAAGCAAAATACAGTGTTTTTTTTTTTTTAAGTTGAAAAAAAAAAAATGAAAATTTTCAATTCAACAGTTTTGATATTTTCTTATTTGTTCAAAACATAGATTGTGGACACAAGATAGAACGAATACTCACAATCTATGTTTTCAGAAGCATACACAACCTAAGTTGACCTTGTCTTATAATAGGTTAATGTAATCCCTGGGTCATATATAGACTTTGTAGATGCTTCATGCCAAGTTTCAAAATCATAGGCCTTTTGGTTCTGAAGAAGAACAATTTTAAAGGTTTTTCAATTTATAGCCATGGCGGCCATTTTGGTCAAGTTATCTTGACCATTAATACAAACTTTCGTTCCCCTTCCACGAAGTTTGGCTTTGATCGGCCATGCGGTTGCAGAGAAGATGTTTAAATATTATAGTCATATACATGTATATATCCCCCCCAGGCAGGAGCTGACAACCACCCGGGTCTTAATGTTTTCATAAAAATAAATCTGCCCATTTGTATTATCATAGCAAGTTTCCACCCATTTAATTACATTTAACTAATTTCCCCATTTAAATGCATGGGCGACCTACATGTAAGTTGATCTTACCGTAAAATAGGTCAAGGTCATCCCAGCGAAATGATTTATACAAACTTTGTAGTGCTTTTAATATTGTTTGATGCTTCATGCCAAGTTACAAAATCATAGGCCTTCTGGTTCCGGAGAAGAAACATTTTAACGGTTTTTGCTATTTATAGCCAAGGCGGCCATCTTGGTCATGTGACCTGGTCCATTTATGCAAATTTCGTTCCCCCTTCCTAAGAATGCTCCGCAAACAGTTTTAACTTTGATTGGCCAAGCTGTTTCAGAGAAGATCATGGTAATTGTTGACAGACGACGACGGACGGACGACGGGGCATGGTCATCCTATAAGCTCACCGGGCTCATGTGAGCTAAAACTAGATATACCCCTGCATACTCAAGTTTTGCTTTATAAAAGCGTTGTTCAATGGGGTAAACATGTCACGGACATGTTATCCTGATGAGGATAATAGACCATGCTCGATATTACTTAAAATGTGTCAAAACGTTGTAAGGCGTAGAATAAAAAAAACTGCACATAAAATTAAAGATCAACTAAATGTTTCAAATCGTAAATCTTGCCATGTTCACATGTAAAAGGAATTCTGTGTGTTCACGAAAAACATGTGAAATGTAGCTAAACAGAACCAATGTACGTATATACATGCACCAGTATGTTGAAAGTCACATGGCGATAACAAATAGTTGATAGTTGTTTTCCCACCAACAGTTATCGTCATATGCAGACGGGATCTCGGTTTATAGTGTCACCATAAAGCCATGGGCAGCTCAGAATTGAACAAGCGATCCCTAGTTATACACACGAGTGTCAAAAAATAATATTCTGCACTGGAAGCTGTTTTATTCGCGCCAAACATTTGTAAGGCCGACTCGCGTTGAACGCGTAATGTATCTTTAATGGCAATCATGACAGTTGATGATGCGATTTTGTAAACATGTCGTGTCAAAGGCCACTTCTGGTTCATTGCTCAATTAGAATCAGACAGTTAAACGGGAAGACAACAATAATCATTGTTACCATTGCATATGATAACATTGTTTACGATTTATATGTTTAATTGCTGTCTGGATTTCTTTATTTTTGCATTTTACCAATGCATATAGGTTTTAAGTTTTTATTTATTTTATTTTTTTTTGTTTTGTCCCAGTCAACATTTTTTTCAGTCATGTCGGGACGGAGCCAACGCTTCCTGCGTTTAACCAGTTAGTAAGGAGTTAATGTGTCTTGCTCAAGGACACAACACGGCTTGCGCCTGTGGGGATCGAACCCAGGACCTCTCAGGAGTCAGACGCCCTACCACTACGCCACCGCGCTCCCTAATAATTTTTTACCAGTCTTATATCAACTACATGTACGTATTTATTCTCGACATGTGATTTTACGAAGCGACTGACTGAACCACTGCGACATGAAGTCATCTACGGAACTTGTGTGTGTGTGTGTGTGTGTGTGTGTGTGTGTGTGTGTGTGTGTGCTCGCATAAAGAATATTGTCGTCCTGTTTTAGGGTAAGCAAGATACGTTATGAAAAAACGAACTGTATGTTTCTCAGACTATAAACATTCATTTTCTTGAAAATGATACTGTTTTAGTTTGAAGTTTAATTATACTCGTATTTATTTGAATTCACCCAGATAAACATCACGCATAGTTCAAGAGAATAAAGGAGGATCAGAAAGAAAGCCTTTGACTTGGAAAAAACATCCCAAAAATCGTAATTATCGCATTCAAAATGCTGAAATACTGTGGAAGATCTACAAAACTTATTTCTATGTCTATGCAAAATGTAGCTAGGATATCGCACTTATGACTTGCAGATGATTGTCTAATGGACTCAAAACGAAACATCAACCGTATAAATAACATCAAGATTTCGAGTATCTGTTTGAAGTACATGTATAAACATGCCAAAATAAATTATGTTCTCTCACGAGACAGCACGTGGAACTGTAGGTCTTACACCTAATAAATATACATATATCTTTACATGTACACTATACAGTGTACTGTTTGAGTTATTGCCTACGTCCGCGGAAAACATTTTTAAGTCGTTCAGGGTGGCTATCCTTATCCTAGCCACATTATGCTTGTACAGGCCTTCAGTATATTCATATTTTCATGTCTCCCAGAAAGAAATATTGACGCGAGGATAGATCAGCTCTTATACCAAATATACGACCGAGCTCCCAATACAAGAGAAAACATACGTGTGGGCTGCCGTCTCAAACTTCAATTCCTTTACGATTTAAGAATTTAATGTAGTAGGGCATTTCATGATTCTTGCATTTGCCAAAAATATAATCAGCTGATAATATATGTTTTATTTCCAAAGCTTTTTTGTCACAAGAGAGACAAATAAAGAAAAGAAAAAAGTGATGCGTCCGGGACTCGAACCCAGCACCTTTCGCTTTCAATTCCAAGCACGCTAGCTACTGAGCTACAGAGATAGACGTCCTACGCTATAGCATTTATTGCATGTCTTATTTAATTCGTCTTCGTCGGGCTATTGGTAGTTTTGACTAAGTAATTCTTCATATCGTCCCTCGTCTTCGTCTCAGATATGCCCTCACGAGTCGTTCCCCATCACACGGAAAGTCATAACCGCAAGCGCCAGCAGCAGTTACGTTCAAAAGTGAAAAATGTCTATTATGACATCCAAAATGCACTCGTGAATATAACCACCCAAGTAAACAACTACGGCTTATACTAGTGTATGGCTGGTTTCACTTGAACCATTTACCTGGGTAGGTTCATACCTTCAAGACGGTTAAACATCAATCAGATGATCAGTCTGTGTAAGCTTTGCCTGGACGCTCAAGCAGCCGATCTTAGTATTTTAGGCCCGAGTGAGCGCGGGCCCATATCCCCACCCGTACACCCTATACTAACATGTAGTTTTCAAATGTTACAGGGGCGTATGACTCTCCATCAGAAAGTGAATCTGCGACCATTTCAGCGTTCGCCGAGACATGTCCGGATTCACCATCACTCGCATTCTACCCAAAGGTTGTTTGCATGTTACATTCTTATGCCATTAATAATTTTCATATGAAACAAATTGAGCCGCGTCATGAGAAAACCGGAGTTTTGCCTATGCAAAAACAAAAGCGCAGATCAGCTTCGCGGTTACTGCGGAATCGATCTGCGCATTTGTTTTCGCTACACATTTTTTCTTCTTCTTAAATCCGAAATTTCCAGCTTCTAGCCTGCTTCTGTGGCTGTACAGGCCGGTTTGTGTCAGACCTGGTCGGAAACCCCGAAGACCGGTTTTCTCGCGTTGTGTAGTTCGCTACACAGGTAATTCCTCTATTTTTTAAATCCAAAATAAAACAATCTAGCTTGCTTTTGTGACTGTACAAGACGGTTTGTGTCAGACCTGGTCGGAAACCACTAAGACCGATTTTCTCGCGTCGCGGCTCAATTTATACTCCCATTTCTTTCTTTCTTTCTTTTTTTTTTTTTTTTTTTTTTTTTTTTTTTTTTTTTTTTTTTTTTTTTCTTGACCATAGAATACAACAGCCTCGATTTGCCTTTACATTGACTTTCTCTAAGTCCCCATCACTCGCATGTACATTTATACACTGCAATTTGCACATGCCTTCAAGAATAAAAATGCCATGTGTAATTCTATACATAATATTAAAAGAAAGATAGATTACGGAAACTTACGTACGTCTATATATAATACAGTTCTATCATATGTTTAATCTATAAATTGTATTTTTAGGTTTGTCCCAGTCAACAATTGTTCAGTCATGTTGGAACGGAACCACAGCTGCCTGGGTTTTAGCCAGTACTCTAGGGAGTTAATGTGTCTTGCTCAAGGACACAACACGGTGCCGCCTGTCTAATATCATTACGCAAACATGCCCATGCAATATACAGAGATTTGTTGTAAAAAATGAAAAATTTTAGTTGATTTTTTTTTCTTATTTTTGCTCAAAACAAAGATTGTGGGTACATGTTACTAGGCGGTTCTAACGAGTACCTACAATCTATGCTTTGGAACAAAACAAGAAAATTAGGTATACTCCTGCAAACCCCAGTGTTTTTTTTTTTTTTTTTTTTTTTTTTTTTTTTTTCAATATAAAAGTGGGATTTAAGGGGGTATACATTGTACGGACATGTTATCCTGATGAAAAGGCATTTCTCTTGTAGATGAACAGTCGTTTTATCAAGAAGATCCCGCCGGGGGCTGAAGTGGCCAACCTACTGGTGGGGGAAGTGGAGGAACTGAACCGACGGGTGGCCGCGTTTGTTAGGCTAGAGGTAAGGCCATCATTTCTATAAACTGGTAAACGAGATTCATTACGAAAACTTGCCCATGCAATATACAAAGATATTTTTCAGAGACGAAAATTGAATATTTCATGAAAAGCATATATTTTGGCTCAAAACATATATTGTGGGTACACGTTGGAACCGCCTCTAACGAGTACCTACAATGTATGTTTTGGATCAAAAATAAGAAAAATAGATATACCCCTGCAACCCCCAGTATTTTTTATATAAAATGGGGTTTAAGGGGGTATACATTTAACGGAAATACAAACTGGAATACGAGAGTATTTTTTCCAGAATTTGAGAGGAGAAAATAAAAATCAAAGTTAAAGTTCTTGTATTGGACATACGATATACACCTACATTGTATCATACAATAAGTGTTACTTATTGTATGGTTCGTCCGTGTGTACGAGACGATAAGCCACGAGCTGTAAGCGAGCGGTTATCGTTCGTATACATGGACGAACCATAAATAATAAGTTGCTTATTGCACTTTTAGCACCCTGCACCTTGTGCTGCTCTTGACCACAGAATAGGGTGCAATAAATAAATACACTCAGTACAAAAAGAAATGCAAAGTTTTGACTTTTATTTTTTCGTGTAAGTGTATTATATTTTCAAAGTCTAAGTGATTCTAAGGATTTGCCATTCATATGTGAGTTTCACAACTGAGTTTCGTTGCGATTTGAAAGCGGGTGTAATTTTTAGGTGAAAACTTGTGAAATCAACATTTTTCTCTAAAAAGCGTAATCGAGAGAACAATTAAATAAAATGTTGCTTCGAGTATGATCATTGTGGTCCAGCAAATCATAAAAATACAAAATTAATTGAATTTCATTAAAAGAAAAAAAAAAATGCTGGGATTTTTAAAAGTGTGTTTTATGAAAACAAGCTCTTTCGAAATTCGGCATTTTGGTCTCCTTTTCGGTAAATGATGTCCCTATTTCGATTAAATAATGTTAGTTAACATAAATGTGACTCTCTTAAAGCTTACCCTCAGTTAAAATTTCTGGTCATTTTTCAGAACTTCCGGTTCATTGAAAACAGTTTATCTTGGTGATAAAATCAAGGTTAAGACAAGGATTTAGAATTTGATAGCATGAATTCGACGCCAATTTAACATAATTTGCAATTGGCTGGTCCCCCGAATCGATTTTTTAGACGTTCGTAAACTTTTGACATTTTTGGTCAAAATGTAAGGTGCGTTACATTTTATGAACAGTATACAGTGTTTTAGACAGTATTATTCTTCTGAAAGAAGTGTTCACACATATCATTTGCAGCCAAGCCCAATTTTTACTTATGACACAAATTTATAAAGTGTGCCAGATTGACCATCGTTTTGAGCATTTTGGCTGCTTATTCATGTTGTACACTATAGCAGCCAAAGATAGCCATAGTGACTCACAAACTCAATTCTGGTTCATGAAAGGCAATCAGAAACTGATGAATAATCGTTTTAAGGCAAAAAAAGTGAACAGAAGAGGTTTTTCAAGTGGTAAAAAAAGAGTATTCATCACCACGAATTCTTGCGACTTTTTGTTTATGGGTACTCTTTATTGACGCCAAAAACATAATGTTTCCGTGTTCGAAAAATATGGAATTCAGTCTGCGGGTAGGAGATATGACATTCTTCTTTTTCTGTAAATTTGAAATAGTTATCTTTAAAATTGTACAAGTTATGACAGAAAATATACCTTTTGCGTTTCTTTATGTACTGAGTATATAAAATGACAATATGGCAAAATCAGGCGTCGGAAATTACACATGCAAACATATTAAGAACTGAAAAATGTTTAGTCTCTCGCATTTTCACACATTCTGATTTTACGCTAAGACTGTCATTAAAAAATACTTTGACACGTATTGAAATAAAATGGTGGATCGCACCAGTTGTGCATACATTTTTATAGCTTCAACCCTTCAATGTATTATTCTATAGCTATAACTGTAATGGAAAAGTTCCATGTAGATATCCATCCGAGAAAAAAAGAAGTCCGGTTTTAAAAGATTGTTTATTCGTCAATATGATTATTTTAGGATGTAAAGCTGTAGACATACAAAAAGTATATAGATTGTTTTTTCAACTGGGACACTTAAAAGTTTGAAAGTTACTAACGTTTCAAATTAAAAAGACTGCTTAGAGGCCATGGGTAGTGATTCGGTCGGCGGTCATCAGTCTGCGGTCTTTGCAAGCCTTAGGCATATTCGTCCCCAATTATTTCGATACAAATTGTTATTTCGGTTTCTAATCTATAAACGACATGCTTAAGACATGATTTCTATCATTGATTATGCCTGTAGTGCCTGTCTGTTCTTCATAATAATAATAGTTCATCGCGGTTGTATTTAGCGCTACACTGCCGTGGTCACTTCAATAGTTTTTTTTTATGATAACCTCTAAGGTACGAATGAAGCCGAGATAGCCTGATTCTCTTTTCTCTTCTAATCAAGGGCGGGAAAATGATTCGGTATCAATTAAGCATGGCACTGGTTCCTATTCCGAATATACTTACATATAACATAAACCTGATAACGGGAAACCAGCCGATAATGGCAACTATTTTTAGATTATTATTTATAGACCATAAATATTAATGATAACATGAGTAATGCCGTTAAAAGTCTGTCGGCCCCATTAGCTCAGTGCGTTAAGCATCGATCTTCTAATCAGACTCTTACAGGTTCGAATCTCGCCGAGTATCCGCTATTCATAGTTTTTTTTTGTGGTTTTTTTTTTTTTTTTTTTTTTTTTTTTTTTTTTTTTTTTTTTTTATCATAATAAGCCTCTTTTCTTTCTTCATTCGTTTTTATTCTTCCTTTTTTATGGAGTCTATTTAGCAGTACGCTGAAAAAAGTTGTTCAGTACTGGCGATAACTGGTAGACACAGACAGATGAATGTTGCATTATCAAATGAGCCGCGTCACAAGAAAACCGGATTTTTGCCTATGCGAAAACAAGGGCGCAGATCAGCTTCGCAGTAACTGCGAAGCTGATCAGCGCCTTTGTTTTCGCTACACGGATAGTACACTTTCTCTTCTTATTAAATCCGAAATTTCAAGCTTCTATGCTGCTTCGGGGACTGGTCATGTCGGGATGTTGCCTCCATTTTACAGGACTTTTACCCAAAATGAGGATGTCATCACATCCAACAAGTGCTTGAAATATAACTATCCAACTAAGACACAAAAGGCTTATACGTATGGATGGTTTGACTTGAAATGTTTCCTCGGCAGGCTCAGACAAGCGCGGTTAACCAGTAATCAGTCAGCAGTGTATTTAGCTTTACCTGAAGGCACAAGTAGCCTATATCTTTTTCTTTAGGCCCCAATGGGAGGGGGCCCATAGTCTTTATGGTGAAATTAACAGTCACAAATGATTAGCGTGTGTCTAAGGTGTGTACAGGTCGTATAATAATCTCAGCATGCTGAAAATTTTGGATTGCATGCCGGACGGTACTTTTGTACAGTTATGTTAAGCACACAATACAGTATAGGCGCGTATCAAACGTTTAATGTAACGCGTGTTGAACTTATACGTATAAGACACATACCCGAGACACATCGAGCTTTAAGCATGCTGCATGCTTAAAATACTTTAACGTACACCAAGCGTACAGAACGCACATGTACGAGGTTTGTGGACACCTTGGCTAGCAGGAAAAGTAAAGTGCTGTTGTTTAAGTTTTTTTGTTTTTGTATAAATATAAGCAGCAATATCTTATGAGCATATTTGAGGAATTTGTTTCCATTTGAAGTATCAACACGTTAAATATGACATATTTTCTACTTAAGCGTACGTAGGGCCACACGGGCCAGGTGCCAAAACGTCAACAAAATGTGACGATTTTCATATTGTGTTTTTTCCCTGTCAAACGGCACTTAAATATGTTATAACATTAAAACATTTCGTCCTAAAACCAAATAACACTGACTTCTGTTTCAGAAAGATTCCGACTTGGCGGCAGTGTTGTTTGATTTATGTGAAAAAAATCAGAAGCAGACCGAAAAATCTGTTTGAAATAATGGCGTAATTTGACGTCGGAGAACAGCCGACGCCGATTGTATGTTTCGTTAAGGAAATCACCCACAGATACGATGAAAATGTTACAAACAACAGAAACGTCATCGGTCTGTCAGTTACTATTTAGTTCTCAGTAGTTGTGGCACAGACGATTTTCAGCTGCTCAGAAGTCCACCTATGATGATAAACGGAAGATCACCTGTCTGGCATGCTCGCCGCAAGAAATTGTTACACATGTTCAACAGGTGGACGAACAATTTTGCGAGAATTGGTACGGCGTATCTGCATTTGACAGCTGGATACACAGACATAAAAATGTTGATAGCCAAGGATCTTTTGTTTAAAAAAAAACACCCTGAAACAAATGTATAACGTGCTGGCGGCTTAAAATGTCAAGTAACGTCATATAGAGACGTTGACCTTTGCCCCGCACTCGGTTCGGAAGTGCAGGGAAAAGGCTGTAGATGACGTGTTTTTGTCAGATTTCAATAAAATTTCTTGTATATTATAGGAATGAATTTTATTTTTGTTGATTTTATCGATGTGTAAACTCAGGCGAATCACTCACAAACTAAATAAAGCCCGAAGGGCTTTATGAAAAAGTTTGTGAGTGATTCGCCTGAGTTTACACATTCGATAATATCAACAAAAATAATAATTCATTCCTTATAATTCCAACTTTGTCTCATTACACTGCATTTGTCTACATCGCTTTAATTTTTTGTAGCCAGCGGAAGAAAAATAGAGCAAAACGTTGTTCATGAGGCAGCCATCTTGAAAATTTCCATAGCATCGAACTGACTTCTCGCAATTAATAGAAGCTATAACTGACTTGCTGCAGGCATGCTGTAAAAGCGGGAGCTTTAAAACATCTCCCATTCATTCAAATTGTTCTTTTGGAAGAAAATATCGCCGTCTGGACCGATATAAAGACATGTCGATTTTGAACTGGGGCTCGGAACATTAGAAATTCAAACGTCAAATTTCAACACACAACAATAAGATTGAAACACTTACCGTACGATGTTCTGTTAAAAGAAGAAGCGTCCATGTCAATTAAATTTCTAAATATTCATTTTGACGCCTTCAAAACGCGTCCAACCATTTTTTATGACGTTTAGATTTGGTGACGTCAAAGTTTCTTTTAAGAAACGTCACGTAATCACGCAACGTCGCGCCGTTTTTAAGGTGAAAACCGAGTATTCTTACGCACTGCTTTTATCGAAGTATAAAGTCTTCCAAACAACCAATCAAAATGGAGGAAATTAGTAAAGTTGGAATTATTTGCTTATAAAATACTTTTGCAAAAGCAGATATATTCATTTTTCTGTTGAAAATATAAATGGTATACACGAACTTTTCTGACAAACCACGTATGTATGTCTATGGAAATACATTAGTTGAATTTGCGGCATATTTTTCCACACGCTCGGTGCGCGCTTTGTCTTATACGTTATTGACTGCGATAGAAAATTGAAGCTATTGATATGACACTTGTGTCATATCTTTTCTTGTTACTTTTCAGAAAGCTAAAAACGTTGGAGATATTACCGAAGTTAAACTCAACACAAGATTCATATTTATTCTACTGGGCCCTAAAGGTCAGCTTGGGGCATGCGCTGAGATAACACGATGTATGGCCTCGTTATTCACAGATGAGGTAAGAAATTTCAAATGCTCATAAATGCTGAAATAACCAAAACAAGTCACGGTGAAAAAAGTGGGTTCACGCTACCGTCAATATACGAATATACGAATATACGAATGCCAAAAACATTAACTAGCAGGATAAATTTCAATCACAACTGAAATGAGCATGAGAAATGTTTTCTAACCTCGACAGAATGACAGAGGTAAGTAGACAATGCAAGCAGCAGTGACAGCGTAAATTCTAGTGGGGAGGGGCCATAGTTTTTGTAAGTCTGCAAAAAACGCTCACAAAACGAGGACAAAATGTGGATGTTTGTACAGTGATGGGCCTGCTGTTTGGGTATTATATTACCAGGATGACCTGTGAACAAAATTAAATCATTATCAATATCAAACATCGTTTCAGATATTCCGTTGTGTTGCGTACAAGGCACAGTCGAGAAAGGACATCCTGGCGGGACTCCAGGAATTCTCCCGCTACCTGACCGTCCTACCTCCGGGTTCTTGGGATCCTGCAACAAGAATAGAACCGCCCGAGACCCTCCCGTCACAGGTTTGATATAGTGGAAATACCTGACCGTGCCGATTTACCTCTGATGTACATGTGCATTTGTTAATTGGACTGCGTTATATAAGTACAGTGGAGATAGCTAGCAAGTTGTCCGTGCATTCGCGCGCGCCTTGCGTTGCCCACGCACGCTACACGCAGTCGAAGGCCACGCACTACTTCGCGAAATTCGCGCGAGGAATTTTCAGCCAATGAGAAAGTAGTCTGAACTCGCGAAGCCAACGCATTTTCTCAAAATCTTCGCGTTGGGTTTTCAACCAATAGAAACTGCGAACCACTCGCGCGAAATCTTCGCAATTTTTCCATCTTTTTCGCGTTGGTTTTTCAACCAATGAGAAACGCGATAATATCTGCGTGTGTACATGTGACCAGCGCAGGAATCGGCCAGCCAATCAAACGTGCGTTGGCATTTTCGCACGATAGACAAAGCCCTCAACAGACCCTCAATGTGACCCTTCCCACCATATTTCCTCGGATCAGTAAATATTTGCATCAAAAATGATATCTTGCATTGACAAAACAAGACACTTCTTTTTAATCGACACAATATGTCAAATAAAAAGTTCGGAAAAAATGTGCCGGGTATTGTTTTTCAGAAAATACTGCAGAATCCGGGCTATACAGTTACATGTATGCATGGTGCAGTTGCAAAAAATTGATGGGTAAAATGCTTACTATTATTCATCATGTGAACTCAAAAATACTTTTTTCACATAAATGTTAAATTTGCTTAGTGAAATTTGCGTTTGAACAAACTAAGCTTTTCTTTCACTTACCCCTTTAAAGATATGCATTTTGATGAAATCCTCCGTTTAATATCCGAAACACATCACGTGTTTAAAATAACGTTATAATATCCGTCACATTAAATTCATATTCTGCATGCACATGCTTTTACAATATTCAAACTAATGAAACCTTAGGTAAGACATTGGCCCCGTCGAAAAAAATAACCCTTGTGTGTGATTTTATTTTTCGTTATCTTGAAAGACATTTGGCGGCCATGGGCTTTTGAAAGTTATATAAGGCATTGAAATTTTGATCGACTTTGCCGGACAGCGATCGGTATGTGTCTGATTTGAGTACGTGTACATGTGCATCCTGGTCCAAGCAATGCTAGCCAAAACCATCAGCTCCTTTTGTCATAAAGGGCTTTTGTCGTTAAGGGTCTCTTTAATCGGTCAATGATCACCTTACCCCACGGGCATATGAGAGTTAAGTACGTTTTATTGTCAATACTGTCAAAACATTGGGGCTTTGAAGTTGCAGCGCACAACTTTTATTTTAGATCCGCGGTATTTGTTTGTTCTTCAATAAACTAAACATATATAATCGAACCTTGTTTATTCATTTACTTCAGCCGCATCATGAGAAAAACAACGATGTGGTTTCCGAACAGGTCCTACACAAACTACACAGAAGATCCATAGTGGCTGCAAAATTTGGATTTTAAAAATTAAAGGAATTGCACTATTCGTGTAGCGAAAACAAAGGCGCCGATCAGCTTCGCGGTCACTATGTTTTCGCGTATGTAAAATGTTGTTTTTCTCATGATGTGGTTTTTTTTATTTATTTATTTATTTATTTATTTATTTATTTATTTATTTATTTTCGAAAAAAAAATGCTCCGATCAAATACTAATAACTAATCACTTGAGTGACATCAACTGGTTTGTTTGTGTGCAAATGAGGTTAATGTTGCAGTCATGTCAAGACGGAGCCACCACTTCCTTGGTTTTAACCACTAATCAGGAGAGTCAATGTGTCTTGTTCAATGACCAAATAAGGTGCCGGCAGTGGGGATCGAATCCAGGAGCTCTCGATTCAGAGCCCGATGCTCTACCACTACGCCACCGTGCCCCACTGGCTTCAACTGGTACCGAATGCAGGCGAAAAAATAATATCTACAAGGCTTTATTTTTTTCTTCATTTCTCTTTGAATTCTTCTTATAAGTCTTCTTTTTATTTAGAGAAAACACTGGATCCCTTTATTCGGCTAATGAAGGTTTTAAACAAAAGCTTAATTAATTTATTAATTAGTATATTCAGCCCAGAATGATCACTGTATAGGAATTTTAAGTATGTTCAAACACAGGCATGCAAATAACACTCTGGGCGGAGACTCGCTTTCCTTGAAAGCAAAAAAAAAAAACAAAAAAAAAAAAAAAAACAAAAAAAAAAAACAAAAAAAAAAAAAAAAAAAAAACATGCGATTTCGTCGAATGGTGTTATTTTTACATTGTGAAGAGGAAAATGCATTTCACTTATTAAGGTGGTGATCTCGCGCGCACTCAACTGTCACCAATGGAAACAATGAAGTCTTGTTGAAGACTTGCGAGATTTTTCCATAAACGCACATCATAGCCGAACATGCAACATAAACTAGAACTCACATACAATGTGGTTTCATTCTAATCTATTAATATTTGTATCTGGTGCCAACAAATCGAACCAAGACTCACAACCTTTTGCACATGGAAGTATACTTTTGTAATTTTTCTATGATTTGTGTTTAAATCAATTTAGCCGCGACACGAAAAATCCGGTGTTCGGTGTCTCCGACAAGGTTTGACACAAACCGGCCTGTACGGACATGGAAGCAGGCTAGAAGCTTGAAAGTTAGCATATACGTAGAAGAGGAATTATACTATCTCTATAGCAAAAACAAAGGGGCAGATCAGCTGTGCCGTAACTGCACAGCTGATCTCCGGCTTTGTTTTCGCATATGCAAAATCCGGTTTTATGACGATGCGGCTCATTAATATGGAACAGACTAAACGTTGAATTTTCTGCTGACTGATCAGCGGTAATACACTAAAACGCTGAAATGCTGAACGGAACTGCTGATGTGCTAATTTAAATTAAATTAGCTATGATGTATTGAAATACATCAAAAGTATTCAAACCGTTATGTTTTCGGCATAGTTCCTGCGGTTTCATGTGCATGTGGACAGTTTGATACGCTATCGCGCAGTCTGATCACATCACCGTAATTCGAGATAATTACATTTTGCTTAGCTTAGTAAGAACAGTGGCTATGGTTTCATATGATGTGTTGTGCTCTACTTTGTCAGAATTAGCACAGAAAAGTGTTTATCGTAGAATGGGCAGTCCGGTCTGGGTTCGCAATTAGGTACATGTAGCTGTTTAGTGCAATCAGTTATATATATGACACAATTTTATTTTATGGCCAGGCCGCCTACAGTAGTCGCCTATTGTAAAGGTATGGAGCAGAGACCTCCATGCACCTCCAGATATGTTAATTAAATTAACTTTATGTAAGGACAATATAACTAGCTAAATAACATTGGTGTCATATTCAAGCAATATACATGTACACGCGTGCCATTCATTGGCTACCGTGAAAATTTACACCTACAGATTAAAGGTGCTCTGCCTTCGTACTATCAAAACATTTGGTAATTACAAAGGTGTCATCTTGAAGCAATATACATGTACACGCGTGTCATTCAGTGGCTACTGTGTAAATTCCTTTGTTTTTATAAAAGCAATATACACGTAAATTATGGCGGCGCATCAATCATGAAACAAGTCTTTGATACAAAAACTGTGTCACATATGATCTTTCAAGTTGTAACATAAAGACGGCGTGTGTCAAAGCGCTGTTGAGTAATACTTGTCGCGTGTCTCTCACACGGTTCTTTACACTTTATTACCAACTTTAAGGTGTTATTACCTTTTACACCTTTAGCGACATGCCACTGTCCTGTCCGTTTAATTTAATTTAAGACTACAATAGTCTTTACGATGAAAGAAATTCCGGCAAGTTATTTTTCTTCTTTTATCATTATTACTATTATTATCATTATTATTTCATGTGACGGTAATATGGGTAAAGCAATTAATGTAAAATTTTGAACATAGGCAATTGTCAAAAATTGTATCTTTTTTTTTTATTTCTTTTTTATTTGTCTTCTTCTTATTTTTTTATTTTCATTTATTTATTTCATTTAAATGCTTTTAGGCGGAAAATATTCTACAATTCAACTTATCGATGCAGTTATTTTGACCCAACGCGCAGGGAGCTAAACTATTGGCTCAAATACCCACGCGGTTACTGCAGTGCCATTTAAAGGATTTGATTGGATAAAAGCTTTCCTGCGTGTACCTGCGTTGGCTTCGCAGGTATAAACAGGTAATATGATTGGTGTTTGACTACCTGCGCAGGCATCGCGAATAGGACTATGTCATATACCGGTTGATAGTATGATTTGATTGGTTTAAAATGATACTTGCGCGAAACTCGCGAAGCAACGCAGGTACTAACGCGATAATTCCCCACGCGCGGGTCTCGCACGTACAACGCAAGGCACCTGCGAAAATGGTAAACTTTTAAGAAATCTCCACTGTATGTTTTCGATAATACGAATCTTTGATGGTAAACAATATGTGACCACATGCTAAGCTTCACTTGACACTAAAATGTGTAAAACAAATTGGTGACCATTTTCTAGTGTTTACAAAACTTTATCACGTGACGTCTGCTGGCACGGTCAAAATATTTGCACTATACCATTTCATGTTATAGTTGTTGTTGTTGTTGTTTGTTCGGGTTTAACGTCGCTTTCAACATTATCTGTCATATCACGACGGTGTCTGGTTGTGACAGGGAGCTCAATGCTCACTTTTATAGTGCTGACCCAGACACTTTTACCTGATACCACCTCCAGTCACATTATACTGACACCGGAGAGACCAGTCAATTCATGTTATGTAAATCAGATTGGTAAAATATAGGTCTGAATATGATTATCAACATATTCATGACGTGCAAAACCGTGCATAACATACCGACAAAATGTCAACTACACATGTAACTTATATGGTGTTTTTGTGTTTTAGTCATTTTCATACTTTGGCGTCTGTGATAAAACCCACTTCTGAGACACAGTAACAACAAAAATGTTATACTCGTTTTTCTGACATATTAAACATACTTAACAATTTTAAGATCCTGGACACGGCACCAAAAAATATTCACGTAGCACTAATATGACGAGCACAAGGGGGCTAATCCAGTCGGAAACCTCGATATCAGAATATTTTGCATGGTTTTACATAATTTCATCATTTCAGGAGTTCCGCAAAAACGTACCGGCGTCATTGTCGACCAATAAGAGCATGACGCCATTGCACAGCGGTTCTGAGCAAACTGAGGACAGCCACACGAGTGACGTCGCCTCGCACGATGACCCAGCGTTGATGAGAACCGGAAGGTAAACCATTTTGGTAAAGATGTCGTTGGTTGGTTTAAAAGACACGATGTAGCCAATTCCACTGGTCCCAATGGATCACACGGTGATCCCGCACTTATTAGAACCTGTAGGTAAACGATTTTGTAACCCTGTTGTCGATTGGTTCAACAAGCATGGTGTAAGTAATTCCACTGATCCCATTGGCCAACTCCACTAACCTTAACTTGAAATATCGCAAAAGGCCGTTTACATTTGATACTTTGATTCCCTCTTCTTTAACACATTTTTGACGAATGTATTCGCCCATCAATATCAGTTGGCTGAGTCCACTTTCATTTTTAGGGTATTCAGGGTTTGTTTTCATTCTAAGCAAACAGAATAGCCCCAGAAAGGACGCCGGGGCTATACTGTTTGCCTATTTCCCACAAAAAGGACGCCCGATTGGGATACGTAAATATAGTTACAAGGTACTATATTTTCAGGTTATTTGGTGGTCTCATACAAGACGTTAAACGAAAACTGCCGTGGTATCCGAGTGATTTCAAGGACGCTCTGCACGTGCAGACGATTGCGTCATTCTTCTTCCTGTTTCTGGCTACACTCACCCCCAATGTGACTTTTGGTGGTCTGCTTGGAGTGGCCACAGAGCAATACATGGTAACTGTTCAACATTGCTTTCTAGTGAAATAATGATTTACATTTTGTGATATGGAATCTGATGATTGACAGGTGACTTCAATACGGGAAATACGTATGATTTATTAAGACTAAATGCAGCGCATCATGTGTTATGATGTTCCTGTAAACGTTATAGCAAATGTCAACATAGTTTTGATCATCCCCCGTAAAGTATTGCACAATACCATTCCAAACTTGTTTGTTTGAAGATCCGTAACCCAGTGTTGAGGCAGCGAACTCAGAAGCAAAGGTTTGTGGTCAAAACCTACCACCACCGACGTTTCATGTCCAAATTGTACACAGCGATCTTTTTCTCTAACATTACAGAATCAAATTTTACTGATATGTTAACTAAAACATCCGAGGTCCTGTTTTCTTTTGTATTCCAGGGTACGATGGAGTGTATCTTAGCGGCTGCTATATCTGGGATCATTTTCTCTCTGTTTGCTGGTCAGCCCCTCAACATTCTGGGCAGTACTGGACCCATGCTGGTGCTCGAACTTATTCTGTTCCGATTCTGCAAGTAAGCGCATGATGTTTCGAATGAGAACATTGATTTTATATATGTTAAGGCAAATTTAAGATGAACACCCTTCTTCTTGAATCAGAATTTTCAAGGTTTAAGTCATAGTTCTTTAGACGAGCTCTACCCCTTTCTCACCCACCAGACAAGCATATCCCTTTATATGCCTGTCTGAGATTATAAGAATCTATGATGGGGTTGAGGCCTCAACAAGGAAATCTCAGGCAAGTTTTCAGATTATTCAAGTCTCATCCGAGGCTCTGCCGAGGATGAGACTCGAATAATCTGAAAACGAGCCTGAGATTTCCTTGTTGAGGCTTCAACACCATCATTGATTATTTTTCTCACCCACCTTTTAAAACATTTTGACTCTGAATAGGCTTCAAGTTCTGTTCAGGCAGCCATTTTGTTTGGACATAAAACAACAATATGCAAATTAGCCAGTGAATCAAATAAAAATAGTTTTGTTTTTGCACTCACCTTACAAAAATATTATATCATCATTTTGTTTTATTCACAAAATTCCCAGCAAAATTAAATTTTTAGCTTTTTACATGTTTTATGAGAGCAGCAGACTACAATTACTATTGATATCTTCCAGAAATTAACACCTGCTCGGCTATTTTTGTCTTTGACAGTTGACACCTAGCTCATCACTTCCTTATATGGAAGTAAGCATGAGGTGTACATTTCTACAGAAATGATTGACATTTTGAGACAGCTGAAATTGTACTAGTACTGAGACAGAAATATCCCAGACAGGCACACAAAGGGATATGCTTGTCTGGTGGGTGAGAAATTTCTGTCTCAGTACTAGTACAATTTTAGCTGTCTCAAAATGTCAATCATTTCTGTATTTAGCTAATAGAAATGTACACCTCATGCTTACTTCCATATAAGGAAGTGATGAGCTAGGTGTCAACTGTCAGAGACAAAAATAGCCTAGCAGGTGTTAATTTCAGGAAGATATCAAGAGTAATTGTAGTCTGCTGCTCTCATAAAAATCTAAAAATTTAATTTTGCCGGGAATTTTGTGAATGAAACAAAAGGATGATTTAATATTTCTGTATGGTGAGTGCAAATACAAAATTATTTTTATTTGTTTCTCGGGCTAATTTGCATATGGTTTTATGTCCAAACAAAATGGCTGCCTGTACAGAACTTGAAGCCTATTCATAATCAAAATGTTTTAAAAGGTGGGTGAGAAAAATAATCAATGATGGTGTTGAAGCCTCAACAAGGAAATCTCAGGCTCGTTTTCAGATTATTCGAGTCTCATCCTCGGCAGAGCCTCGGATGAGACTTGAATAATCTGAAAACTTGCCTGAGATTTCCTTGTCTCGGCCTCAACCCCATCATAGATTCTTTTAACCCCAGGCTTTTATATCGGTCATGCTAAAACAGGCGTGATTCACCACATCTAAAAGCAGCATTGCAGCAAGTCATTCCTCAAGAATGTCTTTATATACTCATGATACGAAATCAGCAAGGACTCATCGCCTCGTTTTATCGTCATCACACACGAAAAGTCACAAAGTTGTCTGGTTGTGTTGTAAAAATAGCTAATAAACGTTAAGTTCATGCCAAATAATGCCATTGTTTATGGCATTTTCATTAATTTGCTTATCTAAAGTCTAAAAACTTGCCTCTGATAATGGTTTTTCGCAGAAAATTTTTGTATGGGGGACGACAGAAAATTTATATTAATGTCAAAATCTTGATCTTAGTTTGTCCTAAATAAGACCTGCAAAAATGTTGAAAATCTGTGACCAAATAAAGTTTTTATGGCCAAAATGAATTTTGAATAGGGATTTTGCATTGGCAAGGGAGATAATCGATGATCGTGAAAATGCATATTTTTCGAGAATTTTTACCTGATCATGAAGATTTTGTCTCAGGCATGTAATGATTTTTGAGCAATCATGATTGAATAAGGAGAATTTAAATTTTTTGCGGGAAAATATTAACCTCCCTTCCATGAGATTTTTGTACAGGAAATCCCTATTAAAAATGATTTTGGCCAGAACTTTCTTATTTGTCAACCGATTTTCAAAATAAATTTTTGCTGCACATTTTGCGACAAACTAAATGCTTAATTGTGCCAAGAAAATATTTCTTCCACATTTGAACAATTGTAAAATATCTGCGAAAAACCAGAATCACACACTACGAAACAGACTTTAGTTAAACACCATTAGCATAACTGAACACTGTGCACTGCTTGGTATGTCTATACTGAACATGTATGTGGTCTCTCGTTTTTTCAGGGATCACGACTGGGACTTCATGCCGTTCCGTGTCTGGGTGGGGTTCTGGACCGCCTTCTTCTTACTCATCGTCGTTGCGTTTGACCTTTCCGCACTCGTCCGGTACATCACCCGATTCACCGAGGACAGCTTCGCTTGCCTTATTGCACTGATATTTATCTACCAAGCGTTCTTGAAAACGTTTGAGATAGCAAATATTGCACCGGTGCACACCTTTCCTGAACCCGGAACGGATTCGGTTTGCTTCTGCGCATTTCCAAATACATCTACGTCAGTGGCGGATTCGTACCAAAACGAAACGCACACAACGACGTTACCGCTAATAATGTCACTCCACATAAAATTTCCGCTGAATTTGACGCTGAAGTTTCCTGTGGACCTGATCGAAGCTGCTAAAAATAGAAGCGTGTCTGTCAGCGACATTTTGGACCAGTGTACGAGCAATGGGGGAGTGTTGCTAGGCAACGGATGTGAAATGACGTCATATGTCCCGGATGTGTTTTTCTTCTCCTTGATTCTGTTTGTGGGGACGTTCGCTCTGTCGGTGGCGCTGGTGAAGTTTAGGAACAGTCTGTTCTTTCCAACATGGGTTAGTCTTACTTCAAGAATTTCGTTTTTAACATTTTTAAAACTACAAATGTTTAGATAATTGATCCCCACCCCACAACCACCACCACTAGCACCACACGCGCGCCATATGTTTGATTTTATTTGATTTGATTTATATGAACTGGCTTCACATTAGTCATTACGAAAACATGCCCGTGCAATATACACTGATTTTTAAAGTTGTAAAAAACGAAAAGTTTCAATAGAAAATCTTCGATATTTTTCTTATTTTTGCTGAAAACATATACGTTAGAACCGCCTTACCTTAGAACCGATTTACCCACAATCTGTGTTTTGGAGCAAAAAAAAGAAAACAGGGTATGCAGGCGCGGATCCAGAAAATTTTCTCGGGGGGGGGGGGGGGTGGGGGGTTGTTCCAAAATCCCCAGAAGGGGTCTGACGGAAAATTTCAACATGGCAAAAATTAATAATCTTGCAATTCCAGGGGGGATCCGGACCCCCTGTCCCCCCTCTGGATCCGCCAATGGGTATACCCCTGCATACCCCAGTTTTACTATATAAAGGTGGGGTATAAGGGGGTATTTATTTCACGGACATGTTTTCCTGATGGTTGTATTGGGGTTCTCGTGGCTGATAGATATTGCATCTATGAATGTTGCAAAATTAAGTCGAAGTCTTCACGCATTGAGGTATGTGATCTTGGAACTTGATGTGGGATGCTTTTGCTTATTTCGTGTGCTGCCGCTAGCCAAAACGTGAGAGATCACGATGAGGTCTCGTCTGATCTCGTGAGAATGCTCTAAGCATCAGGAAAACATGTCCGTGTAAAGTATACCCCCTCAAATCCCAATTTTACATAGTAAAACTGGGGTATGCAGGGGTATACCTATTTTTCTTATTTTTGCTCCAAAACATAGATTGTGGCGAGGCGGTTCTAACGAGTACCCACAATGTATGTTTTGGAGCAAAAATAAGAAAAATATCAAACTTTTTCTCCTGAAAATTTTCATTTTTTTAGACCTTTAAATATCGATGTATATTTCATGGGCAAGTTTTTGTACTGTCTCATCCACTTCCGTTACAGGTACGTCAGAATGTGAGTGACTTTGCCGTTCTGATCTCTATAGTTGTGATGGTTCTGATAGACGCCTTGTTAGGGATACCCACTCCCAAACTAACTGTACCTGCCGAAATTAAGGTATGATATGGAGATGCATGTATATTATTATGCGTGTAAAAACACAGACATTTGACATTCTGGTCCAAATAAACAAATAAAACACAACAGAACCCCAACCAAAACTGACATGTCTATCGCCAGATTATGAAATTTAATGTGATCATATACAAAGCGGTTTAAGCGGGGCTCTCTTGTGTTTTATTGGCTTATTGGGGTAAGAATGCAAATGCCTGTGGTAAAACGATCCCTTTCAGTGATACACCGATGGCTCATGCTTAGCTGATATGCACAAAATCTTGAATATGTTACAAATACATGCACAGTCACAGAACCCTTTTAAGTTTTTACCACGCAATGTGTAGTCGCACTTAATAACTTAATAAAAAAAAAACATTCTTCTTTGTCTCAAGAAATTCTGTACAATATTTCTTAGATAAATTATAAAATTCCGTTCCAATTCAAATAAATGTATTTCTATACGTACATGCTCTACATATATTTTTTATTTTAAGTTTTATATCAGTCATTTATATTTGTCTTTATCAGCCAACTCGCCCCGGCCGTTCCTGGCTCATCAGCCCGCTGAGTGACAAGAACCCCTGGTGGTTGATCATTCTGAGTGTTCTGCCCGCCATCTTGGCCACCATCTTGATTTTCATGGACCAACAAATCACAGCCGTAATAGTGAACAGAAAGGAGAATAAACTACAGGTAAAACTGAAAGAGTTGCAATTTTTTTCAGCATGTACTTTACACCGACCAGGTCCCGAGGTTACTTTTTTCATGCTCAACTCAGCTGAGCATTTAAACTTCCCACAAATACCAAAATAGCCCAAATATATTGAAATTTAAGGTTTAGATCAACAAAGCCTGTAGTTTTTCCTGCTTATAAATGTTACAATTGTTGGCATTTTAACATTAATGAGCAGGATAAATTTTAGTCTCAGCTGAGCTGAGCATGAATAAAGTTTTATAACCTCGGGACCAGGCTTGCATTTTACACCGACCAAAAACTAATTCAAGATTAACAATGTAGGTGACTTTCAAGGAGCTTCCTCGTTCGACCACGTTGTTTTTATGCTATTTTGTGAAGTGGCTCATAAAATTAGACTATTTACTTATCTGCCGTCCTTAAGGGATGAACAGGCATTGAGAAAGACGTGTACTTATGAAATGACCACCCTTGAGGCCCTCCCAGGGGTTTTGGGGATACAGGGAGAAGGCTATCTATTTTCAGGGATTTGGGGAGAAGGGTCATTTATTTTCAGGGATTTGGGGAGAAAACATAACTTTTGGGGGGTTTTAGGGAGCAGGAAGCAGAGGGCTGAGGAAAAACATTTTAGGGAGCTGGGGAGAAAGGTCATTTTTCTTTCAGGGAGCAAAGACACCCCCCACCCTCCCCCTGGGGGGCCTCACCCTTGTGGATACGAAATATGGTCTCTTCTCCATTCTTGCCGAATCTCTTGATATCCCGTCTTTAATCAATCTGACAAGTAGACTTTTTATCAGTTCACGAGGAAGAATATCATTTTTGTTTCAAGTTCATGAGTGAAGCCAGTGCTTTTTAACGCCAATACGGCCTTTATTTCGCAGAAAGGCGCCGGTTACCATCTGGACATGCTTGTTTTATCTGTTCTGATCGTCGTTCTGTCCATACTCGGCCTACCCTGGTACGTCGCCGCTACAGTGAGCGCACTGGCTCACGTGATGAGTTTGAAGAAAGAATCGGAGTGCACGGCCCCGGGAGAGAAACCAGTGAATCTGGGTGTCAGGTAAGTATATCGTGCTCCAGGTATTCCCTCAAGACCTACCCCTGAGAAGTTAAAAATGTTATAACAACCGCGTTTAGTATAACTTTATTCTTCTTCTTCTTCTTCTTCTCCTTCTTCTTCTTCTTTTGATAATCTTCATCATCTTCATCATCACAATCTTCTTCTTCTTTTTCACCATCTTATTCTTATTATTTTGCCTGTGCATCATCATCTCCTTTATCTTTTGTAAGTCTTTTTTTCTTCTTTTTCTTCGTCTTCTTCTACTTCTCTGTTTACTAAAAATCCTTAATACTGTTATGTTTTGTACATGTATCTCGTCAGAACGTCAATCATCAATGCTCCTTAATATTTCACATTTGTTCTACCTATTTTATAGGGAACAACGGGTTACAAGCTTGCTGGTTGGTGTCTTCAGTGGTCTCGCAGTTTTTATCACATCTGTGTTACAGGTATACTCGTTTTGAAGTAAAACTCAAAATAATTCTTGAGATGCTGTATTTCAATTCGATTTCTTTCATATGTAGATCATGCTGCAATGATTGTCATGCTTTTCTGCATCATTCCGTGATCGTTCTGACAGAATCTTCAGTGATTATATATCCTAGGGGCGGATGCAAGATTTCTCGGAAGGGAATTCAAATCTAATATAGGGATCGTTTTCTAAACTGAATCGTCTAAATTTTACCCATGACATGTAATTGGACCTCAGAGGGAGTGGAGCAAGCAAACCCACCGAACCCCCTCAAAATCCGTTATTCTCCCTTATAATAATATAGTTCGTATGCTGTATTAGGTCTAAAATATTCTTTCTGTGCTACGTCTAATTGACTATAATGTGTTGTTATGGTATTTTCCAGTACATCCCGATGCCTGTACTGTATGGTGTTTTTCTGTACATGGGTGTTGCGCCTTTGGGCAGGATGCAGGTTGGTCTACATTTTTCAAAATGATCCTAAGTTTGATTGGTTAACATTAAAAAGTGCTTTAGTCGTCAAAAGAGACTAAGTTATGCTCAGGGAAAAGTCAAATTTCCTGAAGTTGTAAAATGTTCAAGTGTTCACTCAGCAGACGTACAAATCAAGCCGCAAAACAGCAAACATCATGGCCGAAAAATCGAGTAAGCATTTGGACTATCCTTATGTACTTTCTGTTAAAGATTATTCTTACTGTGACACCAAACCTACACCAGAATGGTTCGTTATATAACGTTAAGCATTAAATAGCATTTAGCGAGATTATAGTAGATATGGTTGATACTATATATTTCATCTTTTTGGCACTTAATGTATATTTGCGTTTTTAATTCCATTTATAATTTCAATTCCATTTTCAATAATTTTCAATCAACAGCTAGTCCAGCGATCCCTACTGGTGTTCATGCCAGCGAAATATCAGCCCGACTACGACTTTCTGCGTCACGTACCGATCCGCCGGGTCCATCTATTCACGGCAATACAAGTGTTCTGTCTTGTCGTTCTCTGGGTGGTGAAGAGCGTAAAGAGTATCTCTATAGCCTTTCCAGTAATGGTTAGTCACGACCTCGTTATTACACGATTCGTTACAACACGATTTTGCATATGGCACGGTGCAGAGTTGGAGCCCTGTTTAGCTATCACAAACACCTTCTCCGTGCCTGTTTCTTTTATTTAAATTTTACATTCGGGATACTATTGGATAGCTAATACTTTAACATCTTCCAATTGTTCAGGGATCGAGATTAATTTTCATTTGACGTCCAGCGAGTCAGTCGTGAAAACGCAAATTTAAAGATACAAAATTAGAAATGAAAACGATACGAACTAATGTTAACTTCCATGTTTTACTATATATTCAAAAAAATCACACTAATTACCAGATCCATCTATATACATTGTCTCTGTTTATTTATAAATACATGTAGGTGGTGATAATTTGTTTCGTAAGAAAGGGCCTAGACAAGGTATTCACCCAGAGAGAACTTCGATGGCTGGACGAAATACTGCCATCTATGGCTCGAGCGCGGAAGGGGAGTGAAGATAGTAACGATAGCGAGACGAAGACAGTAAGATTTTTGTGACACTTTGTGCTTTAAGAATACACGTCATATTTGCTTGCTGAGGTTGTTTTTACGTGAACCCAACTTTTATGTGCAAGACTTTTGGTAAAAACGTTTATTTAAAAATGTTTATCTCCAGGATCGATGAAGGAAATGTTCATCAGTATTTTTAAATAAAATATTAAATTCAATTCAATAAGACAGAAAACAGAACCATATAGCGTTTGGGTGGCATATTATAGACATCTTTCATTTAAATCAAATGGTGGCTCCCTAAGTGTCCATATCAGTAATATCTGTATATATTTTCAGTGGCCAAACGATGTGGAAAAAGGCTTTGGTTTGTTCAATAAAATCAAGAAAATGCCGAGAAGATCCCTGTCTGACCCAGCTGACGGTGACCGGGAAAACAAACCGAAAAATATGGCACTAGGACCGAGATACAGTCTACCGTTCTTGTGTAAAACTGACCTTGACCTTATAAAAGAAATGAACGGGGAACATTTCCAAGATAGAAGGAAATCTTTATTGATACTGAATGAGAAAAAGAGAGCTAGACATTCAATGTATGATGTTTTCGATGGAGAAAAAGTCGGGAAAAAGATTTCAACAAATTCACTGAAAGAAGGGAAACAATATAGGCGAAAAATGGCGCAGCATAAAGCAGACGATTTTCAGAAGGCGTCACGAATGACGTCACTTCCTGTGCCTACTGGTGTCTCAGATAGTTGTAATTCTGTGACGAAAAATAGGAAGGCTTCGGACTGCAAAAAGCTGAAGGGAATAAGGACAAATCATGTTCTTTGAATGACAAAAAAAAATATTATGAAAATAGGACATATGTCGACATATTATGTTTTATTTCAGTTCATTTTACATTTACATAGATCCCCACAAGCCTCACCGTGTTGTGTCCTTGAGCAAGACACATTACTCCCATTCAGTACTGGTTAAACCCAGGAAGCGTTCGCTCCGTCCCGACATGACTGAAAAATTGTTCACTGGGACGTTAAGCCTGAACACAAACAAAAACATTTACATGCGTAAATATAAATAAGACATATACTGATTGGATCTCATGAGTCTGTAAAATACCGTTTAATATCGAAATGTAGGTATAATTATTATCGTTTGTAAACAAACATTTCACGAAACGCTTGCACAAGAGTAATGAATTTGTACCCGTCCCAGTCCAAAAGTTATACTAGTTTTCTGTTCGTAGACACTAACATTCTCGATTATTTCTAGGAAATTTGATTTCGGACACAATGCTGTTGAACTTGAGTTTCATGGACTTTATATATCACTCTTACTAAAAAGGTTTTCAAGATTATAACTACACTGAAAAAAAGTTATAAGAGGCCACCTCATATTTTTTCTTCTAGTTCAGAAAGCAAAATACGACCGATTAAAATTCATAATCATATGAATAAACCAATGACTAACAGTGGTTCTGTGAGTTTTTGCATTCCAAAATGCGTGATACTTCTCACACAGACGAAGCATGTGTAAAGGTACCCTCATTTCAAAAAGTCACACTTTATTAACATCAAATTAAATGTCATATTATGACGTTGTGTTTTTACATTTTAATTTATTTGAAAGTGCTACTGACTGCCATGATGCAAGATAAAATTAAGTCAAAAGTGTTGCTGCAATAAGAATCTTCGTTTCTGTTTAGTACATGCAAGAAGACAACAACCTGAATAACAGGAATTCAGCTTTTGTATGCGATTTGCATACCAACTTTGTTCTTCTCCAGTTGCGTTATTATCAGCAGCACGGCATTGCAATTTTTAGCGATTATTTAAGTCAGATACTAGACTCTGATAAACTTTGAAAATTTAAAAAATCGTCCACAAATTTTGTTATTTTGTTCGTTAAAAATTGGCATTGAAACCGGAAGTGTGCGGCAGCCTTGACCTGTTGGTCCTCGAAAATGATCTCAAACAGTTCAGTCGAGTTATATCTCTCATTTCTAGGCCTCATCAAGTGAATTTAGCAGGGGTCAACATGTTTAAGAGGCACATTTATGAATTTTCCAAAAAATCTCAAAATTGGCGATTCTTAAAAATGCATAAAAATTCTACTAGTAGAGAAAATTCCTATGTTTGATGTTTTTCCGAGCCGTAACGACCCCTTTGATGACACCCGTTCCTAATTTCAATAAATGGTGTGCTGTATCCAATTTTTTATTTAAAAACATTAATTTTTGCATTTTTACTCCAAAAACGCTTTTAGTGAAAGAAAATTATTTCTTAACACTTTGGAACTTTACTTACTTGAAAGACACGTCTTTCGGCAAAAAACCGTGCAATTTTGAACATGGCTAAGAAACAAAAAATGAGTTTGAAAAGTGGCCTCTTATAACTTTGTTTCAGTGTACTTATAACGAACAAGTTGGCTCTTTCAAGTACATATTTGCTGTTTGGGATATTTGTTGTGGGTGACTTACTCATTGCGATGAGAGTCTTTGCGATTTGTTTTTCCGACCAGGTCTGACACAAACCGACTTGTACAGTCACAGAAACAGGCTATAAGCTCGAAATTTCAGATTTAAGAAGAAGAGGGATGTACCATCTGTGAAATGAAAACAAAGACACTGATTAGTTGTGCAGACACTGATAAGCTGTGCAGTGCACAGCTGATCTGAGGCTTTGTTTTCGCCTATGCATATTGTTGATTTTATTATGCGACGGCTCATATCATTGTTCATGTCATAATCATTAATATTGTAAGATACATGTTGCTATATTAAAACTTGAGGAGGAAAGAATTTTCTATTTGGTTATGTCACGGTACAAAGCGTGTGATACCCTGCGTTTATTAATTCTCGTCGTGCTCCGTTGTGTTCTGTTACTCTATTTTATGTTATCTTACATTGCTTTGCGTCCTAATATTAGTTTTGTTTTGTTATGACATTTTCGTTACGTTCTGTAAAGTTGTTTTGTGTTGCATTATGTTACACTGCGTTATGTTATGTTGTGTTGTGTTGTGTTGTGTTGTGTTGTGTTGTGTTGTGTTGTGTTGTGTTGTGTTGTGTTGTGTTATGTAACACTGTGTTACGTTACGTTACGTTACGTTACGTTACGTTACGTTACGTTACGTTACGTTACGTTACGTTACGTTACGTTATGTTATGTTATGTTATGTTATGTTTCAATTGTATATTATGTTAGTTTTATTTTGTGTCTTTACGTTTCGGTTGACATTTTGTTATGTAACGTTATGTTATATATTATTATGTTATTTTATGTAACATGAATGTATGTTTGCTGGTTTATTATTTTTCAAATATATATCTACTGCTGGTAATAAAATTGTTTAGCATGATGTTCCTCTTTTACATCATTATACGAGAACACGCCGAGATCTTTTCAGATCTAAAAAAAAAGGAATAATTCATTGGAAATAGTTTAATATTTTAATATTTTATCTCAAAACATAGATCGTGGGTAAACGTTAGAACCGCCTCGGCGAGTCGGTTCTAACGAGTACCCACACTCAATGTTTTGGATCAAAATTAAGAAAATTAGTAATACTAGTCTACCGTAAACCCTAGCTATACTACACAAAAATGGGGTACGAGGGGGTATACATTTCACGGACATGTTTTCCTAATGTTCAAATGCAGTCGATTAAGAATCCTCGCCACTTGCAATAAAGGAGATAATCTTTAAGTACATGTATGATAACATTACAGAAACGCGCCTATCATTATATACAGATTTTTCCTAAGTTGTTAAAATTGATTATTTTCATTAGAAACATTTGGATGTTCTTAATATTTTAGCTCAAAACATAGATTGTGGGTACACGTTAGAACCGCCTCGTCGAGGCGGTTCTAACGAGTACCCACAATCTATGTTTTTGATCAAAAATAAGAAAAATAGGTATACCCCTTCAAACCCCATTTCCACTATATAAAAGTGGGGTATAAGGGGGTATACATTACACGGATATGTTTTCCTGATGCAGGCACAGACACTAATAATAGTTTATTGGCGGATGCAAGCAATTAGCTTATGACACGGACTTCAAGTCCTTACATTACGAAAACTTGCCCATGCAATATACAGAGATTTTTTTCACCTGTAAAAATTGAAAAATTAATCAGAATAATTTTGACATGTTTCTTATTTTTGCTTAAAACATAGATTGTGGGTACACGTTAAAACCGCCTCGCCGAGGCGGTTCTAACGAGTACCCACAACCTATGTTTTGGAGCAAAAATAAGAAAAATAGGTAAACCCCTGCAAACCCCAGTTTTACTATATAAAAGTGGGGTTTAAGGGGGTATATATTGCACGGACATGTTTTCCTGATGTTATGATTAAATAGAAAATAAATAAAATATTGAGCTACACGTAATATTAGATATTTTATGTTTTTAACGTTTTTCTTATTTTAATATATGTTTCAATCTTTTTAACACGAGTTGAACATGTTTTTAAATAGTTATGGTTATTAGATATAGCCTTTAAGGATGAGACGTGAAAATTAATTTTAGCGCAAAAAATTATTATGGATAACAATTCGACAGTCGACATGTCTGATATGAAGTCGATCGATCAGCTTAATGACGAACTGTTCGAGAACCTTTATTTACCCTTTATTTACATATTAGGATCTTACATATTCTTTGGCGTCGTTGGAAATTCGACAGTTCTTTATATCTACCTGGTCAAATTCCGGAAGTACAGTGAAAATCGATTTTTCATACCACCCCTGGCCGCAATCGACTTAGTTGCTTGTGTGATCAACTGTTCGATACTCATATCTTGGATTTCGTCACCGATAAAGCATGGACCCGATATCGAATGTAAGATTAAATCGTACTTGTGTATGTCATCGATTATGGCATCGATATTGATTCTTGTGATAATTGCTATAGATCGATACCTGAAGATATGCAGACCTCTTGGAAAACAAATCGATCTGCGATGGAAAAAACGATTAATCGGGATTACGATAATCGTTTCAATGGTTCTATCCCTGCCTTTCTTTGTGTTTAACGGCACAGTGGAGCACAAATATCACGGTACTAATATCACAGCAAGAGACTGTTCGGTAGTGGATTACGGTGCGCCAGCCGCACCAATGTTCTTTGATGGCCTCTACTTGTTAATTGTACTTGCCGAGCTAGGAGCCATGTCAGTTCTGTATTTCCGCATCTGTAGAAGGATTTTCCAGCAGAAGAATTTCAAACCTGAGGCTAATCCACAACTGAATGCAAACTCATCGACGCTGGATCGCTTGAACAACGCATCAAATCTGAACATAATCGAAGACGCGGAAACCAGCGATGATACTAGGTCGGTTGACATTGCGGTTCGGTTTACTCCTCGACAAAATGGCCCTGATCCGGTGAAAAGTGTATGCTTCAGTTCACAATCTACGTTGCCGAGAACTTTGAATAGAACGGTGAAGAAATTACCACGATCACGACTCACGATAATGTTTCTCGTGATAACAATCGTGTTTGCGATTACGCTAATTCCGAGAGTCGTGATTCTGGTGCTAGAGTCGACGGGATACAATTTCGTTGGAATAAGTGAGGGACTTGCTTTCCTGTTGGAAATATTTCGTTCCCTGTACATTGCGAACAATTTTACGAACCCTTTCTTTTATACTTGTATGGATAAAAGATTCCAGTTGGAACTGAGGAAACTGGTTTGTTGCAGTATCGCTAAACGGTCTAGGAAAAGTTTCGCACGTATTTCTACGATGTTGTACAAAAGAAGTGTACGAATTAATCAACAGGAAAACTTGTCCGTGAAATAAATATCCCCTTAAACCCTACTTTTATGATATAGCACAACTGGGGTATGCAGGGTGACCTATGTGACCTATTTTTCTTATTTTTGCTCCAAAACACAGGTTATGGGTACTCGTTAGAACCGACTCGGCGAGGTGGTTCTAATGTGTACCCACAATCTATATTTTGAGCAACAATTAGAAAAATATAAAAAAAAAAATTCGTATAAAATTTTCTTATAAAATTTTCAAAAATTTTCAATTTTTACAGCTGAAAAAATCACTGTATATTGATTGTACGGGCAAGTTTCGAATTAATTACTGAGTTCCTTTAGAAAGAAAAAGTGTAACAGTTCAATATTAGCAGTTTCAAGAAAAAAAATAGGAACTGAAAGTTTCTATACATGCTGATACACCCGAAGACCGAGGTCTTGGGTTGTCCATAGTGTGCCCCTCGGCGCTAATATATTTTGTTCTTAAATGGCAATGAATAAATAGAGTTTAGCATCTGTATTCTTGTTTTACGAAAACTTACCAATGAATATGTATACAGAGATTATTCTTCTGCAGTAAAAAAAAATAAAATTCCATTAGAAAAAAAAAATGGACGCATAAGCAGCACATCTATTTCTTTTGGCCCCTATAGTGGGCGGGGGCCCATATTACAACCGGAAAACATGTCCGTGCAATGAATACCCCGGTAAACCCCAATTTTATATAGTAGAATTGGGGTTTGCAAGGGTACACCTATTTTTCTTATTTTTGCTCCAAAACATAGATTGTGGGTACTCGTTAGAACCGCCTCGCCGAGGCGGTTCTAACGAGTACCCACAATCTATGTTTTGAGCAAAAATAAGAAAAAATATCAATTTTTTTCAGCTGAAAATTTTCAATTTTTAAAGCTCAAAAAATCTCCGTTTATTGCATGGGCAAGTTTTCGTAATGACAACAGTTGGTATTATGTTTGTCATCACTATAAATAGATTTAAGTTTGTTTAGTTGTTTTGAGGTTTAAAGTCCAAGTCAACATTTTTTCAGTCATTTCGGGACGGAGCCCTCGCTCACTACTCTGGAGAGTTAATGTACCTTGCTCGGTGCCGCCAGGTGACACGACTCAATGGAGATACTCGATGGAGGAAACTGTTTTGCTACGGATACTGTTGCAGTATCGCTAAACGGTCTAGGAAAAGTTTCGCACGTGTTTCTACGATGTTGTACAAAAGAAGTGCACGAATTAATCATCAGGAAAACTTGTCCGTGAAATAAATACCCATTTATATCCCAATTTTGGTATTTACATGGGTATACCTATTTTTCTTATTTTTTATCCAAAACATAGATTGTGGGTACTCGTTAGAACCGCCGGAGCGAGGCGGTTCTAAAGTGTACCCACAATCTATGTTTTGAGCAAAAATTGTCAATTGTTACAGCTGAAAAAATCACTGTATATTGATTGTCACGTACAGGCAAGTTTTCGAATTAATTACTGAGTTCCTCTAGAAAGAAAACGTTAAACAGTTCAATATAAGCAGTTTCAAGAAAAAAACATAGAAACTGAAAGGCCGAGATAGTGTGTCCCTCGGCGCTAATATATTCTGTATTCTTGTTTTACGAAAACTTACCAATGAATATACAGAGATTTTTCTTCAGCAGTAAAAATTTAAAATTCCATCAGAAAAAATATGGACACATAAGCAGCACATCTATTTCTTTTGGCCCTAGTGGGCGGGGGCCCATATTACATCAGGAAAACATGTCCGTGCAATGAATACCCCCGTAAACCCCACTTTTATATAGCAAAACTGGGGTGTGCGGGGGTATACCTATTTTTCTTATTTTTGCTCCAAAACATAGATTGTGGGTACTCGTTAGAACTGCCTCGGCGAGGCGGTTCTAACGTGTACCCACATTGTATGTTTTGAGCAAAAATACCGAAAATTTTCATTTTTTACAACTTTAAAAATTTCTGTATATTGCATGGGCATGTTTTCGTAATGAAATATATTTGAGTTTGTTTAGTTGTTTTGAGGTTTAAAGTCCAAGTCAAGATTTTTTCAGTCATGTTGGGACGGAGCCTTCGCTCACGCTCAAAAAGACAAAACGGTGCCGCCAGGTGAGGATCGAAACCAGAACCTCTCAAATCGTCAAGCACAAGCCGTTTTAGCACTGCTGAGTTCTTATCAAATGGAAAGTGCATGATGTCATGTGAAGTAATTTGCGATTTCATTCAAAAGGTGTGTCTCTGAAGTGTACACAAGCTATCTATGGTTTATATTAAAGGGAAATGCAATGTCGATGTACAATGCGTCTCAGCTCTCTTAGCAGTATGGTACAAGTTTTGTAAAAATCGAATGAAAATTAAGAATGTTATGTATGTTTGAATTTTCCTTGATTTCTGTTTAATTAGGAGGCAGCCATCTTTGATATTCATGTTTTATGACGACATAACGCCCTAATCTAACATGCATAATCAAGAATAATGAAACACTGTTAATATTTATCTGTTAATTTTTGTTTTAATGTTTTCTTCAATTGGTTTACATCTGACTTATAATTGTTTGGCAGATTTGAACAAAGATGCACCAAAATGTTTGCTTTGATTTTATCTTTACTTTTAAAGACATTGTTGCTGACTACTGGTATATCACCACCGTGAACAATACAATAAAAGTGTCTTGGAAACAAATTGGCACCACCGTTAATACATTTCCTTTTTCGGCGGTCTTTAAACTGCAAATAAAAGTTGATTTGAATATGAACTAAGGCTTGCTGGCTTACGATTACGAAAACTTGCCCATGCGATATACAAAGATTTTTTCAGCTGTGAAATATGAAAATTTCTTCAGAAAAAAAAAAAAAACGATATTTTTTATATTTTTGCAAAACGTAGATCGTGGGTACACCTTAGAACGAACCAGGCGGTTCTAACGAGTGCCCACAATCTGTGTTTTGAGGCAAAAATAAGAAACATAGGTTTGCCCCTGCAAACCCCAGTTTTTCTATATAAAAGTGGGGTTTAAGGGTGTATACTTTTCATGGACATGTTTTTCTGATGGACCATTCAATACTTTACTTTGTCGAGTACCGAATTCCGTTTTGCGCAATCTGTGTTGATTAAGATTTTCAGGATATCACGATTTAAAACAAGATGTGCCGCGTCATGATAAAACCAACAATGTGGTTTCCGAACAGGACCGACACAAACCGAGCTGTACAATCACTGAAGAGGAAAGTTTAGATTTAGAAAGTAGAGGAATTGTACTATCCCTGTAGCGAAAACAAAGGCGCTGATCAGCTGTGCACAGCTGATCAGCGCCTTTGTTTTCGCCTATGCAGTTTGTTGGTTTTCTGATGCGGCGGCTTAAATATATCTAATCATAAAAACATGTTTATATATTTCGTTTCCGTTTAAACGCAATTGACGTCGATCACGATAGACAGGAAAAACAAGTCTAAGGATTTTTAGTTGTGTTTTAATAAAATCACAAGTCTCCAAAACGTGAAACGTTTCGGTTTGCTTATTAGAGCCATTAGAATATTTCGCTACATGGTGACATAAGGCATTCCATAATGACATACATGGATAGAATTTACTGGAGAATAAAGTATTTTGTGCGAGTCTAGCGTTAGTGGGAATGATCCTGAATTTAACGTTTCAGTAGACGGGTTATATATTCGGCTCTCTAACGTGACAAGTAAAATTGAAAAAGAAATTAACCACATGAACAGGTAAAGGTACTGTAACAAGCAACGAAAGCCACGAAAAGAGACTGAAAAACAGCGAGAAACCTGGGATAGAATATTTTCTGAAACAATCGACTCCGAGACTTTACATAAAGATTAAAAACGAAGGAAACAGGCAAAAACGAATAAAACGGACACAACGCTATGGATAACGACACAGATTATAACATAAC
This sequence comes from Rugalucina vietnamica, assembly GCA_964017185.1. Lineage (NCBI taxonomy): Eukaryota > Metazoa > Mollusca > Bivalvia > Lucinida > Lucinidae > Rugalucina > Rugalucina vietnamica. The sequence continues at coordinate 37,107,661 of OZ024884.1, forward strand.
ACTTGAGGAACTTAACCAGGAACTTGTTAATAATCTTTATCTACCGATAATTTACTTACTGGGAGTTTATATGTTCCTGGGTGTAATTGGAAACTCAGCGGTACTCTATATCTATTTGGTGAAATTCAGAAACTATGGAGAAAGTAGATTTTATGTACCACCCTTGGCCGCCATCGATTTAGTCACGTGTATCGTGAACTGTTCAATACTTATATCGTGGGTATCATCACCGATAAGACACGGAACTGATATCGAATGTAAGATAAAATCGTTTCTGTGTATGGCAACGATCATGGCATCGATTATTATCTTATTACTAATCGCGGTTGATCGATACTTGAAGATATGTAGATCATTTGGAAAACAAATCGATCTGCGATGGAAGAAGCGATCTATCGGACTTACGATTATCGCTGCCATGATTCTCTCCCTGCCTTTCCTGGTTTTTAATGGTGCGGTCGAACACACCTACCCCGGTACCAACGTAACTGCTCGGAACTGTTGGGAAGTCGACTACGGTGTCCCAGAAGCAGCCATGTTCTTTTACGGCCTCTATTTGTTGATCGTCATAGCCGAGTTAATCGCCATGTCAGTTCTCTATTTCTGCATATGTAGAAGGATCTTAAACTCAAAACATTTCAAGGCCCATTACGAAGGCGAGGATTCGTCACACACACCCGATAAATTGACCAACTCGTCAAACTGTGACGCCGAGAGCACAAAACTCAACGGAGATACTCGGTCGATTGATACATCGGTTCGGTATAATCCACACGCCGGGGAAATTCGATCAAGTAGTCCGCATGCCTACAGGAAGGGCAGCCTTGGACCAAGTCAAAGCATATCGATAAACACCTTACAAAGAGGCATGAGCCATGTGAAGAAAATTCCACGATCACGACTCACGATAATGTTTCTCTTGATAACGATCGTGTTTGCGATATCGTTTATTCCGAGAGTCGTAATCATGGTCCTGGAATCAATGGGGGATACCTTTAGTGGGATAAGTAAGGGGCTGGCAATTTTCCTGGAGTTTCTTAAAACTGTCTACATTGCGAATAATTTTACCAACCCTTTCTTTTACAGCTGTTTAGATAAGAAATTCCAGATGGAATTGAGGAAACTGTTTTGCAGCAGCATCGCTAAACGGTCCAGGAAAAGTTTTACACGTATTTCAACGATGCTGTACAATAGGGTAGGGGGAAACAGACGTTAAAATTTGTTCAAAACATTGTACAGCTCGACAAAGCTCATTAAATAGCATGATCAATTTAAGTTTTAAACTAAAAACAAATGTTTTGTTTATCTTCATCACATTTTCCGCCCATAAAAAGTGCAAATACTTTGACCGTGTCGGTTAACCTCTGACATAGATATGCATTTGTTTATCATTTTGCTTCTATGATGGTAAACAATATACATGCATGACCACGTGCCTCGTATGGCAGTGGAAAAAAAAAACAAATAGGTGTCCCTTTCCTAGAGTGTTTACAAAACTTCATCACGTGATTTCAACCGGCACGGTCAACGTATTTGCACTATAAACATAAATAAATTAAATGATTTATGCTGTGTTTTGATTGGTCCGAATACATGTACTATGCGGTTTCGAACAATCCTTCCTGTATAAGAATGAGTTTCACCTATTTGTTGCAATGAAATTCCAAACAAAAAACCAGGCACCACTAACATAGTGGTTAGTTTCAAGTTCATTTCATTGCTCGTGTTTACAAACAGTAAACAACACTAGGAAATAGCCTAGAATAGACGAGAACCATGGCGATACAGTATAGCCCCAGCTCGGTATTTAACATGGAAGTACACTTGCTAAAGGCCCGCTCAGACCATAACGTATTAGCCAACGTATGAGCAGCGTATGAAAAAACACCCAGTACGTTATTGTACGTTGTCATACGCTGTTGATTCTATGCTAAAAATCCGGAAAATTCTCTCTCTGAACGTATGCAAAGCGTATGCTTAGCGCACAGAACGTATGTCTAACGTATGAGTAGCTTATTCATAACGTATCCCTGGCGTATAATGACTTATAACAGCGTATAACAGCGTGCGCCCAGCGTTAGCATAGCGTTCGTGACTTATAAGGAGCGTATGAACAACGTACGTCTGACGTATTCCAAACGTATGCACAGCGTGCTTCTAACGAACTTGACGTTCTTCAAAAAAGGGAGTCAAACATATATCCAGTAAAAATGGAAAATAAATAAATAAATAAACTAAATAAATAAATAAATAAATAAATAAATAAATAAATAAATAAATAAATAAATAAAAGGAAATTAAAATGACCAAAGTAATCTACACACCTAATTCTTCGGGTGCATTTTGTGGATTTCTTATATCGTTTCTCAGAAGAATCATTTCCTAATTAGGTAGAACTGAGTTTATGGATCACTTAACAAAAGTGACAAAATCATCAATAATGACAAATAATTGACTGGAGCTGAAAACTTGCATGATATAACACATACATGTAAACTATACTTAATTGTGCAATAGATCATCGTATTCGATACATTTATTTTAGTGACTAAGCTTCCATGCACACCAAAATCGAAACAAACAAATTGGCAATGCCTGTATTCTTGATTTACTTGAGCAGACCTAGTAGAAACATATATTATGATGCCAGGGTAACGTTTGTAAGATTCGCGTCTGTTTCTGTTTCAATCTTAACACTTCTCACAGCTAAGGAAGTCTCCCATAACAATTTCTCAACAACTTTTCGTTTCTACAAAATGTAATCATTTGATATACACGTACTGAAAATAACCAGCATATTGTGGAATCTACCTGCTTAAATTTTCAGTTACCTTTGATATTCGATTTTGTATTAAGCATATTTTAAAAGGTGACTTTAATATTCAACAAATCTTTGACACTTTATATGTCGATAATTTTATAAAGGGTCATCGAATATGAGCTTTGAAGGCATCCAGTTCTTACAAAAAATATTCTCTGGACAAGCGATAATACAACAGTGAACACAATTTATTGTGCAATTTGTTGTTGGCCGAGTATATTATTTTGATGCTTCCGTGTGGCTATTTACTCATGAACACAGTCCCTATTCATTCCATTTTTATACATAAAGTCCCGAACGCTGACCAATGCGCTACGCGTAAGTTGTGCATACGCTGAGTACGTTCTTCGCACGTTTAACATACGCTGCGTACGTTCCGAGCACGCTGCTCGTACGTTGGTAATGCGTTATGCATACGCTTCTCATACGCTAAACAAAAATCCAGGTGAGCTTTGGCGTACGACAACGTATGCGAACGTATGAGTAACTTACAGGTAACGTTCATGAACTTATGCATAACGTATTCGTTGCGTACGCCTAACTTATGAGTAACGTATTATCAGTACGTCGGCATACGTTGGAAATTTTGTGCATGCACAAAATTTCTGGGCGTACACGACGTACGACAACGTATGCCAGCGTATTGTAGCGTACCCCTAACTTATGCAAAACTTATGCCGAACGTATGCAACGTACACCAACGTATGGACAAAATATCTCATACGTCGGCATACGTTGGCGCTATACGCTGTGGTGTGAGCACCCCTTAAGAGTTTAAGCCGGTTTGTTTGCCCATATGCATTTCAAAAGATCGGTACTGTATTTAATATATATAAAGAATAATCTAAGGAAAGCCACTCGCCTTGTACATGCTTAAACAAGGAGTCGTTGATTCGATTCCGGCTTTCTCCCGTCGTTTGGATAACTTGAACTGAGGCCCCGACTCCATATGAGATAAATTGTTTAGTGAGACGTAACACAAGAAAAAGAAAATGCCATTACCAGGCGTCGCAAGAAATATAACAATGCGCATGTAGATTTCCATGAGAAGTAGACTGCCTTAAACCTCACTTTAATAGAGTGAAACTGGGGCCTACAAGCCTTAACCTACTCTCTTATTATTTTCGGAGTGGCTATTGACAAACGTTTGTCATTAGCGATTTTTCGTATAAATCGCTATTGACAAACGTTTGTTATTAGCGATTTTTCGAATAAATCGCTATTGACAAACGTTTGTAAATAGTGGATTTCACGTATTTTCGCTATTGACAAACGTTTGTCTCTAACGATTTATACGAAAAGGTACAAGTAGGCAAAGATCAGGAAAAGGCGCTAAAGACAAACGCTTATCATAAGCCGGTTTTTTTTTTTTTACGAAAAATCTCTTATTGCCAAACGGTTGTAAATAAAATGATGTCCAGCAAAATAATATCGGACTCGGCCTAGTTTATTAATTTATTGTGAATCATAGATATAGAACAGCTACTTCGTTTGTTTTCAATGATTTATATATTTTATTAGAATTATTAACAAACATGTTTGTAACTTAATACAGACATAAACATGTACATTTCAAACATACAAAAGGTTTTGTTTGATGCCCACGTCAACAATATTAAAAATGAAGTTTGGGAGGAGCGACCGCTTCTGGGTATTCGCTATTTCTATGGAGAGTTAATGTGTTTTGCTCAAAAACATAACAAGGCACAAGTGGGGTTCGCACCCAAGACGCTTTACCACTTGGCCACTCTAACTGATGTTGAAAAGCTCTTAGTAAATTACCACAATTGGAAGATACAGATACGATCTTAGACTAATATAATACATTATTAGACAAAATAAGTACAGGAGGTTTCTGAACGATGACGTAAGGGCTGTAGAAGGTAGGGGTCGTATTGTAAAGTCACTATGTGCCTATTAATTTGCACATTCTATTGCATAAACGGTTTACGTAAATGACATCCGATTACAGTAGAAGACTAAAATACCCTCAGAAACACATTCTTTACAGTGGCTATCTTTCTTTGACTATACGCGGGACTGGCGCGCTTTGTGGCCCTTTTTGTTTATTTGTTTGGGTTGGCTTGCGGCTTAGCGTCCCAGTAAACAGCCATGGTCGTTGCCTCCATTTTATGGGATTTTTACCCAAACATAGGACGTCATGACATCCAAAAAAGTGCTTCAAATACAACCACTCAACTAAGCCAAAAAGGCTTATATGTATGGATGGTTTTACTTGAACCACTTTACCTGGGAGGCTCAGACCTTAGCGGTTAACCAGTAATCAGGTGGTAAGTCAGTAGCGTAGAAGCTTTGCCTGGAGACACAAGCAGTCCATCTATTTCTTCAGGTCCCATTGGGTGGGGTGGTGGGGGGCACATTCTCACCAAACCACTCTTCAGTGCTTTGTAGCCATTGTGCTACCCGATGCATTTAGTCATTGCACAGCATACTGGAGATAAATCTTACGCAGCATGGAGACATTTGGCGTGGCATAGGCATAGGTATATACTTTACTCGAAATTATAAGAATTTTATGACACATGCATTCTAGTAATTCATGTGAAAACACCCAGATTAAAGATCGCACTTCTTTCTAATTCTGTTCCCTCTAAAATCACTTCGCTAACTGCACATTACAGGTGCAATAGACAATAGACGCGTGTCTGATTTTACAATCGATTAATCGAGTATCGCTTAATTCTAGGTAGCGAAAATAATATCAAAAAGAGGGGAAAAGGTGCAAAAATAGATACTTAATAGCGAAAAAAAGGGTCTTTGATGATGCATATTATAAAACAAAAATTAAACTCCAAACGCTTAAATAAGAAAGGCGAAAATAGTGGGTTAAATTCTTGATCATGACATTTGATGTTTTACCTTCATCTATGGATTAGGCTTCAAGAGTAGGTGTACCTGTCCGACACCAAAATTTTGATACGTGTTCCAGGTCTCAGTCAGCCTCCAGTCCCTGACATCAGGAAAACATGTCCGTGAAATAACTCGTGACCCCATTATACCCAAGTTTTATATTAGTAAAACTGGGGTATGCAGTGGTATACCTATTTTTCTTATTTTCGCTCCAAAACATAGATTGCGGGTACTCGTTAGAACCACCTCTTCAAGGCCGTTCTAACGTGTACCCACAATCGATGTTTTGAGCAAAAATAAGAAAAATATCAAACACTTTCAACTGAAAATTTTCATTTTTACAACTTTACAAAACCCCCTGTAGTTTACGTGATGCTTTCGGGTACTTTAAGCTGAATTTCAGAAACATGTTACAAAATAGCTCATATAGTGTAGGTTTGAATGAAATGCAGAAAACAGGTGGCCTCAACAAGTACATTTTTCGATAAATGGCAGCTACAGCAACTTTATCGTCAGCGGCTATGGCCGAACATAGGTTGGGCCGATGAATTTTCGACCCAGGATTATTTCATGTATTAATAACTGAAGACACGCGTCATCCGTTTTATTAGGTACGTCAGCCGAAGGTGTGAAATGCACTCGTTATAAAAACATAATTAACAGTAGTGACACCTTTGTTTAACAACAGTTAATGGGATTAAGAAGGATTATCGTCTGAAGTAATTCTGCACTGAAGTGATCTTTCATTTAATACAAACGAAAATGTTTGATATTAAAACATGAACATTGATAATCATTATGGAAAATTCACCATATTACAAAGTTGTTGCTTGACACAGAAATATATGCGTTCATCTTTAGTTTAGTTTTTAAATATTTGTAAATTTAAATCACTGCACATAATATGAACCTGTGCATGAGAAAACAAACAGTATTGGTTCAACACCAGGTCCGCCACAAACTAGGTATAAAACTAGAAGATTGAAACTTTGGATATAAGTAGAAGAGGAATAATACTATCCGTGTGGCGAAAACAAAGGCGCTGATCAAGAAAAATATTTCATAATTATCACTTTCATGTGTTGCTTGCTGCAGAATTATTTTCAAACTGGGACCAGTTCAAATGTGCATATCAAAGGCCATTGGCCAAGCACTGATTGGTTAAAATAAGCGGTTATTCTTAGAAGAGCCTCTGTCTGATGCAGAGTCATTAAATTGTAATCTAATTGCACCAGCCTGGTTATGCAAATGAGCTGTCTGGGACCTTAATTACCTAGGGGTCATATCAACGACGGACGACAGAACATGGGTATACTATAAGCTCACCTAAAAAGCGCGTTTTCACACCTTGTTGATTGTTAGCTTTACCGACAATTGCGTATATTGTATTTTTGCGCTAGTTAACTCTTTCTTATTCTCTCTAGAAGCAGGAGACCAGTTCCATTTTAACAAAATTTTCCTCGCTCGACCTATAGAAGCATGAAACCTACTTCAATTTCGCAAAAGTCTCCTCGCTCGCACAGCTCGCTCGTTCCAAGGATGCAAGCGGACGAATACGTATGCGCTCTTTCCAAATGATTTCAACCCAAATATGCTATGAAAATCAGTAGGTTTCAGTTAGTCAAATTCTCCGTAGAATTGACCCTGGGAGCATGATTCCTATTGCATTTTTCGCAGTTTTCTCATATCTTTTTTTTTTTTTTTTTTTTTTTTTTTTTTTTTTTTTTTTTTTTTTTTTTCAAGTTTTCTCGCTCGCACATCGCTCGCTCGTTCTTATAAGAAAACAAATGTGAGTGCCCCCACCCCGTTTACGTCCTCTGAATCCGGCCCTGATTTTATACGTGTTGTGTCCTCAGTTCAAGCAAAAAACTTCAAACTCAGGAAACGCTGCCTCTGTCCCAAAATTACTTGCTGACTCAGTGGGCAATAAACAATCCCTCAACCAACAAACTCTTCTCAACACCAACTCATGGGTTTGAGTCCCACTTAGCACATGATCACATTATGGGAAATGATCTTACAATGAAGAAGTCCCGTGTTCGCTCCAGCTGATGACCAGTTCGTCTTAACATAAATAATGCAATCACGAAAGGGCGGTTAAACTGAATCAAGTACGAGTATAATGAAAACACGCTTGTTAGTCTACTGTAAAACACGGTTTAGCAAATTCAGAGTCTGTTAGTATTGAGTTTTCCAAACAGCTAAGATCATATCAAACCGGAACCTGTTTTAATATACGATTTTTCTGGGCTCAAAATAAGCTTCGATTGATTAATCGTGATATTATGCATGCACATTTGCTATTTGCGTGAGCATTGTATTTCATATAAAAACGTTCGGACGTTTTCCCTACATAAGGATTAATTTTATGATAATACTTGGTACATGTACGTTTGTTACTGTCAGCTGTTGCCAAACTTGACTAATTCAACATTTAATTAATATCCAAACGGTTTGCGTATCTTTTCCTATTTACAAACGTAAATATATGCACATTTGCCAGTCGTTTGTGCCAATTAATGATGCAGTTTTCCCCGCCCAAGATGTTGGAGACGATGATAATACATTGTACATTGCTGCTATCATTGTCTTACTTGGCTAATTAAAAATAATATAGCCGTTTGTCAATAGTGATTTTTCGTAATTTTGACTATTGACAAACGTTTGGTAATAGCGATTTTAACGATTTTTTTCTATTGACAAACGTTAAAGTTTGTCATTAGCGATTTTATCGAAAAATCGCTATTGACAAACGTTTGTCAATAGCAGATTTAACGTGATTTAGCTATTGACAAACGTTTGTCATTAGCCTCTTCCATTATTATTTTTCTAAAACATAGATTGTAAGAACCGCATCGTGCGATCATCGCAAGCTAATCGTAGACCAAATGTAACCTAGGCATAAGTTAACTAGGTATGCCTAGGTTACCACTGGCCTACGATTAGCTTGCGATGATCGTGCGTTGCCAATTTTTGCATTGTCGTACGGTCTCCGCAGTGTGACCCTACGATGTCCCTACGAGTCTACGGCTTCCTACGATCTCCGTAGCCTCTACGATTTTGTAATAGTCAGCACTTTTACAATTTTTTAAAAATCGTAAAACCGTAGCCCGTAGACACGTCGTGCGGACGCCGTACGGATACCATGCGATGATTTTTTTATGATAATGTGGGAACAAAAAATCGTATGGCGATCGTATGGAGACCGCGAGGGCTCAGTCAGAAATCGTAGGGACTCCTCACAGACATCGCACGGGCTCCGTACGATCCCACTTAAAGTGTACGGATACTCTACGATTTCCGTACGATTTTCCTACGATCTCCGTACGGTTCTGACTCAGAACGTCGACAAAAGCCAGGGCAAGAAATCGTACGATGCCCGTATGAATTGTATTTACACATCCGTCGTAGCTCTCGATCAACTACGATGTCTAAAAAATCGTAGGCCGAAACATCGTACGATGATCGGGGCAAATGTAACTTAGGCAGTAGTCCCAAAAATTCAAAACATGTAAATGACAGATTTGCTAAAATTCACAAAAGAAAACTAAATAAATTGAATTTTAAAAAACATTGGAAGCAGCTCTAGAATGACGACAAATGCTTCTCTGTCATAACCGGGTCGAGGGAGTCTACCCCGAGTTAAAAGGTACAAGTAGGCAATGATCAGGAAAAGGCGCAATCAGAAAGAAATCCCCACTCCAAAACCGATTGACAATTACATGTAGGTAGTCAGTTAGCTGTCGATAAAAACTGATGTTTTGCAGAACATCTGGCTTATTATTAGTGATACAATTAAATTTATTTTTCCAATATTATTTTTATACCAATACATAACTAGAAACTGATTTTCAGAATTTTCACTTGTTGATTTCTTGCTTTTGTCTATTAAACTAAGAAGCATATTCCGAGGCTATTACATAAACAGATTTACTCCCATGTTCATTACAGCCAAATTGTCATGCAAAAATGGGCAGTTTTCAAAAGAAACTTTTTAACCTCAAAGTGTAAAAATTGTTAAAAATATAGATTAGTTATGTATAAGATAACCATTCAAGATGCACCATACCCCAAAGAGATTAGTTTTGTTGTTTTGAAGATATATAGCAAAATACCAGTTTTTATAGACAGCTAACAGGCTATTTTGTTTTTTATACTTAGTTATAGATAATCAACTGATTTGTGCTTGAAGTGCAGTGCTTTGTAAATTATACCACACTTTCAGTGATCTTTCATCATGACCTCACGAGCCGAAGGCTTGAAGCCAAAATCAGTTGATTATCTGTTTTATCTTTTAGGATGTAAGATCTAGATCAGCTTGTTACAACTGTGCAGTTGATCAGTGTCTTTGTCTTACTGTGACTGTATAAATTGTACTGCTCATTAAGAAAAAAATTGTTGTGACAATATAATTTTCTGCGTTTGAGTTTACGAATAAGAAGAAAATTGCTTTCCGTTATTAAGTGCAATGAGCGCTAGGTGTCGCTTTCATAGCGGAAAGGCGGGAAAGTAGCTGGCTGCACGTGCCAGTTAAGGTGTAAAATCACTTCAGCTTTGGACAGTCGGACCGTACAGATCGATTAATTTTATAAACCGGTTGTATTGAACTTGTGTTTGGGCGTTGCTTGCGTTATGTCGGATAACGATAGTAATTTTGGACAACAGGAAAGCCATAATAATTTAAATACTGACTCGTTTAGTGGTGGCTGGGAGACTGTTAAGTTATATGAGGCGAATTCGGATGCCAGCGATAGAGAGAATGATAGCAAGATTATGGCGAAGGGAATCGCTCCCAAGCGTAGGAGATCTCCTTCACGTGGAAAGAGTGTTCGTGGTCGGGGTTTTCGCAGTAATCTTTATTCTAATGCTAGTGTTTGGCAGTGGAACTATCAGTCAGCTTCAGAACAGCGGTTTGGGTTTCAGTCCTCGGGTCGGGGTCGCCGTTTTCGTCCCCATTACGTTACCAGTTTCGGTGCAACTAACAGCAACAGTTTCAGCATGCTCGGATCCACAATCACTTCAGGTCCCTGTTTATCCTGTGGTGATTTCTCACATATTAGACGAAACAGTTCGCACACCAGTACGGCTTCAGCACCAGCCGGAGATCAGCAGGCAGCAACCAGGAATTAATGCAGTAGATGCCGTGCAGTCGGGAACCAGAAATCAGCAGCAGGGTAGTATGGGCTGTGGTGAACGTAATGGTGAGAATCGGGCGTCAATCAGGATTTTCTCAAAGATGAGCATAAAAAAAAAAAAAAAAAAAAAAAAAAAAAAAAAATCTTTTTGTCGCTGTAGTGGTAATTCTGTAATTCTGTCGCTTAGCATTTGTAGTGAAAACTACATGTATATATCAATTTTGTCTGAGTCTGAGTTTCTATCAGAGGCAATCAATGATCTTTTAGATGGGTAAAATTGAAAAGTGCACTTCTGAAAAACCTCTTTATATAACAAATTTTTGGACTTTTTCTATTCAATCATTCATTGGAATAAAAGGTTAATTTTAGATTTTCGAGAAGTTAATAAACATGTAAGGAAGCGAAAATGTTAATACGAAAATACTAAAGTAGCCTTGACCTTTGAAAAAAAAAAAAAAAAAAAACATATGATGAAAAAAAAAAAAAAAAAAAAAAAAAAAAAAAAAAAAAAAAACATATGATGATAAAATTTGATATTACTAGAGCTTATCATTTTATTGAAGTGGTGAATTTTCAGACTATTCAGTTTGGTAGTTCAGAAGGTAGCATGCGAGAATTAAAAGAGAAATATTCTGGATTTGAGTCTCTGGATTGGACTAGATTTGCTTGGTTCAGTTGGGTAGACGAGGACGGAAATCTAGTTCATTACAAATTTTAGTTTTGCCTTTTTTGGTTTAAATAGCATCAGTTTTGTAGCAGGTCGTTGGTGAAAAAGTGGAAGGGAGAGGGCAAGATAGCAAATATGTTTTAAGATGACGGTTTCGCTTGCGCTCAGGGGTTGCTAATAGCTGAGATGGTCAGGAATCAACTGATATTTAAAATCTGGGTTTGTTTCGAATGTTTCAAAGTATTTGGATTCTTGTTCACGTTTTAGAGTTTTATGTGTTATTTCAAACACCAAGGATGGTATTTTTTGTATTCCAGAACGCAGATTTTTTCAGGAAAATTTTTCATTGCGGATTTATTATTAGTTGTAAGAAAACAAAGGAGGGTTGTCATTTAGAAAAGTGGTAAGTTTGGTGGTTCAGTTTATTTTCATGTCAGTGGTTATTGGTCTTTTAGTGCAGATACAGTTGTCTTGCGAAAGTTGTGAACAGTTGTCGTTTTGGGGGCAAAATCTTGGAAGAGTGGAATTCTAAAGGTTTATTTGGCTTTTGAACATGTATCAAAGTATTATATTCTGATGTGAGTTCTACTGGGTAAACAGCACTATAAATAGTATTTCTCTCGGGTTATGGGCATATGATGAAGCTATGGAAGATCATGGAATCTATAAAATTGCCGAGACAGTTAGTGGCGGTGCTCAGTTTTGTTTTCTTTGAAGCACTTTCTAGTACACAAAGTGGTTTTCGGACAATCATGATGTTAAATGGCTCTATGAAAGCGGATTTACAAGATTTTGCTGATAGCATCTTGAAAATGTGTTTGTAACATTTATTTAGAAATGGAATGGGTTCCTAGATTTGAAAATGAAAAATCTGGAAAACAGTTTAGATTTTGGAATCTGTCCTGTGTTGGAGTTGATGCGTTTGCAGAGTTTTAAGATAATCATTTTGGGTTACGTATTTGCCCATCTTATATCAATCATTTGTAGTCAGGAGTTCTAAAGAAAATGATTGTGGATAGGGTATACGGTGTGTTTAGTTCCTGTCATTGTTGGAAATAGGCTGTATTTTGGCCTCTTAGTGTTGCATTTAGAAAATGAAATGGTTGTCTGGTTTAATCTAACTACAGAGAGACATTTTTATGTTAAAATGTTAAAAATTGCGAATTGTTGTTCGGTCATACCGGTTTTGCATTTCAGAGTGTTAGGGGTGAATTTTTACTTCAGAGCATGAATAGTATTTTGTTAGTTATACGTACAAGTATTGTTGCACCACAGTGTTATGCAGAATTTCAAAAAGAGATATAAAGCGAAATCGCTAAAATACAAAAGAGATATAAAGCGAAATCGCTAAAATACAAAGAGATATAAAGCGGAATCGCTATAATAAAAAAGAGATATAAAGCGAAATCGCTAAAATACATAAGAGATATAAAGCGGAATCGCTAAGATAAAAAAGAGAGATATAAAGCGGAATCGCTAAAATAAAAAAGAGATATAAAGCGAAATCGCTAAAATACAAAGATACAAAGCGGATTCGCTAAAAAAAAAAAAAGAAAAAAAAAATATATATATATATAAAGCGAAATCGCTAAAATAAAAAAGAGATATAAAGCGGAATCGCTAAAATAAAAAATAAAAAAAAAAAAAAAAAAGAGAGATATAAAGCGGAATCGCTAAAATGAAAAAGAGATATAAAGCGGAATCGCTAAAATAAAAAAAAAAAAGAGAGATATAAAGCGGAATCGCTAAAAAAAAAAAAAAAAAAAAAAAAAAAAAAAAAAAAAAGATAAGAGAGAGATGTAAAGCGAAACCGCTAAAATAAAAAAGAGATATAAAGCGTTATCGCTAAATACAAAAGAGATATAAAGCGAAATCGCTAAAATAAATAAGATATATACAAAGCGGAATCGCTTTTTTGAAATGCAGCATTGTCTGTATTTTACGGTTTTTTGAAGTCGTTTAAACTCGCAATGATATGAACATTGAAGTATTATTCGAATGTTAATCATGTTGTACAAAAATTCAGTTACAAATCTGATCTCTCTTCTCTCTCTTTGTGATAAGTTTTATGCATTAATGATTGTAATTTTTTGCAAATATATTTTTTCAGGCGCATGCAGTTGATATTAGAGAGTTACCGGAAGCTTTGGCTACCAGAGTCCATCTACTCCAAGACATATTAAGAAATTCGAGGGCGGAGGGTACAGACAGGAAATATAGTGGTGCTTATATTCGTTTTCATAAACGGTTTACGGAGTAGGGACATTTTGCCAGTTTAGGCTTATTAGCGATGGCAATACGTTTATTTAGTTTCTTTAATTCCGAGTGCAAATTCGCCTAGTGCTGTATTGCTGCATTTTATGAAATTAAATAGTTCCATGTTTTATAGTGTCTTTATTTTCCCTAGAAATTCTAAATTAATAGTCAATGTTTTTGGAATCTGCTAAACGAATTTCATCTAAGCATGTGGTTGAGAAAGAACCAATCACAGTAGAATTTTGTAAAGGCTGTATTCTGAAAATAATAACCAAAGAATTATTTTCATCTTTTTCGTAGTTTTGTTTTTCTGGAGTTTTGAGAAGTTTTGTATTTTTGAATATTAGAGTTTCTGATTTAGTATTTACATGTTATTTGATTTACATGGTTACTTTCATAGAATGCAGTAAGACGGACAAATATACACATAGTTCTTTAGTTATGATTGCTAAAATGGGTTCAAATTTGTCTCCAGTTGTAAATGTGAGAAAGTTAATCAAGTGGGGTGGATTATCTATTCTGTAATTTATCCGCAAAGAAGCATGGTTTCAAAGTTCGGATTAGAAACAGGAAAATGTCATATTCAAATCTGAGGGAGTTATTTCTTGAGGTTCTGTCGCCTCACGTTGTCGATGCTAAAAATACTGTTTACATTCCCTGTGTTTCGGTGGAGTGAGTGCAGCTGCTAATAATGACGTTATAGACAGGAATGTTGAGCGAGAACGCTAATAAGGATGGTTACTTTAAGGATAACATTGATGAAAGATTTTCAGTTTCATCCAGTTTCCGACTTTAATATATCACAAGGTGCTTAATTCCGTAGAGGCTGAAACAGTTTATCTTAACGGTAATTTTCATATTTTCTATCTCGATTTTGCCCGTTCTTTATGTTCAGTCGTCTGTCCAAGTGCTCAAGGCAATTTAATATATGCAATTTTGAAATTGATATATTTGTTAGTTGTTTTTTATGCTAAGTATAGTATAACTAGGGTTTGTGCGTCGTCGAATGAAGGGATTTAACGGAAATATAATTTTCTGCGTTTGAGTTTACGAATAAGAAGAAAATTGCTTTCCGTTATTAAGTGCAATGAGCGCTAGGTGTCGCTTTCATAGCGGAAAGGCGGGAAAGTAGCTGGCTGCACGTGCCAGTTAAGGTGTAAAATCACTTCAGCTTTGGACAGTCGGACCGTACAGATCGATTAATTTTATTTTTCATTATAAATTTTGAAGTATTGTTGTGTTTGACGTATTGGGAATTCATTATTACTGGGAAAATTTTATATTGTCTGCATAGACATGATTCTTTTTTGCAAGGAACATTATCATATATGCTGAAAATGTTGTCGAGGATTTTTGTAGAGCTTGGAAGATTTTAGCATTATTAGACCTTTAATGTTATTCGGTTTCAGGAAACAATTGTCTTTCTTGAAGAAACATTTTTATGTTGATAATTTGTTAAATATGTCTTTATTTACATGTAGTCGTCTGTCCGACGTCAGTCGTCTGTCCAAGTGCTCAAGGCAATTTAATATATGCAATTTTGAAATTGATATATGAGGGTCTGGATGGGGTATAATGATTAATGAATAATGGCCTAAGATTTTTAATGAGAGTGAATAAAGAGCAAAAAATTTAATGATTAGTGAATAATGAGGTCCTAAAAAATAATGAATAAATGTAAATTTTTAATGAATAGCAGAGTAATATAATGAATAGTGAATAATAACATTTTAAAGAATAATGAATATGCTAAAATTTGGCTATGGAATTGTCTTAGATGGCCTCCCTGACATTCCAGAATTTCATTTTTTTTCTGGGATCTGGACGCCCCTAGACCCGATTTAGTTCAAATGTTGTATTCATATTTCAGAAATCCTTGAATGTTTGGAAAGCCATATGTCTGGAAGCCAAGCATGTAGGGGCTCACCTCATGGTCCAGTTGAAAAATAAATGTGTCATTTGAAGGCAGAGAAAAATAAAATAAATCATTCTGGATGTTTACTGAGCCAGATACTATAATTTCTATTGTTTTTTTTTTTTTTTTGCTTGTGTATATGTATTTTCTTTTCATTCTAACGTACGCTGCCCTAAAGTCGTCACCTTGGCGCATTTCAGCTACTGCCACGGGCTACACACAAAGGCTAGCAAAGAATGCATTTTGGCAGAGGGAAGCTTAACTATTCATCTAGTATGTCAATTAAAGAAATATATTGAAAACTATACGCAAATAATGAAAAAAGACCGATTTAGAGCAGAGGGGTATGACTGACGACTTTAGGACCACCAGGACCTAAAGTCGTCAGTGACCAGGCCCTAAGGTCGTCAGCAATATTAAGTGGTACTGGAGTGTCTTTTCGCTACTAATAAATACCGCTTGTGACCATAAAAGCATGTGTGATTGTGCAAATGAACTTTATGAATCGCTTATTTGATCTTGAAGGACCAACAAAGGTCTGATCGGCCGTGGTTCTTGTCCAATGGACGTACTGTGCTGGTTTTAGCATTGATTAGTAACTTTGCGTGAAATTGGGTGGTCCGGAGGTGGTGTTGATAGTCACAGGTGTGCACTTAATGTCTCTGTAGCTATGTAGGTATTTATTTATTTATTTATACAATATTTCGAGAGGGTTACACTTTTAGCTATAAGCCAGTCTACCAAGTGGCCTCTATAAACAACTAATAAAACACAATACAACTATATACAAACTGTACATAAAAATATAAAATCACAGATAAAAGTTGGGATGCATTAAAACATGTAACTGCTGCAATAGGCTAAAAATCCCTGAGAAGTTTTAAGTTTTGTTTTTGGTAAAAATGTTAAAAGCTCACAAATTGAAAATATTTAGCTTGCACAGACGTGTAAAATTGTTTTTAAAATATTAATATACTTGGTACAGGAATATGTTGTTACGTGAGAGGTACTTAACAAACTGTTAAGTATGCATCTTGCAGCATTTATAAGTGATTTTTAAGACCTGTCTTAAATGCTTGTAGGGAGCTTGTTGTTCTTAACGCCTGAGGAAATGAATTCCATAATTTTGATGCGGAATATGAAAACGAGCGATCAAACAGAGCAGACCTGGACCTGGGTATAGACAATAGGCCATTATTAGATGATCTCAGTGACAGTTGATGTGATTCTGACATTGGCTTTAGTAAATTTGAAATATACGAAGGAGTCAAATTATTTAAGGCTTTAAAAGTCAGTACCGCTTTATTATACATCAATCGCTTGGGAATGGTTTGCCATCCTAATTCTTCAAACATATATGTAGATGAGGTCATGTAATCTGCTTGCAGAATGATGCGAGCAGCTCTTTTTTGTAGCTTGGAAATGCGTTCAATATTTGCAGTCGTTGTAGCTCCCCATGTATTACATCCGTAGTCGATTAATGGTAAGATATAAGTTTGATAAAAAAGTTTTTGTACTTTTTGTGGCACATATGCCGATAATTGTTTAAGAAGCGAAATTTTAGATGATAGTAAAGAACATAGGTAATCAATATGCGGCGTCCATAAGCGGGTATATTGAGCTGGTCCTAGGGTTGTCACGATAGTCTTAGACCCGTCATTTTTGTACCTTTAATGACATAAAGTACCTCGGTGCGGAGCTGTTTGGGAGTTATTTGTGGTACCTGTGAAGTGTTTTAAACCCTCAACAATAATGATAGTGGCCGTTTGGAATTTGCCTTAGTTCTCATGCACTTAGAAGTGATGTGTTGGTATTATTAAAAGATCACAAACAGTAGAGGGGGTGGTCTTATATTGGCGGACTGAAGTTCTGCTAAACGGTGCAGGTAGTTTTGCCTGACTACCAAATGAAAGCTTGAGTGATGGAGAAGTTGTCTAAAGACTAGCGAATGCCTGTGTGGTGAAATTAGTGGAACACTGGACTTACTAAATGCATGCGTGGCAATGAACGTGGTTATGTTATGAGAATTCACTGATTGGTCAAAAACGGTGGTATAGAAGCGATTGGTGGGTTGTCTTGGTGGTCCTAAAATATATTGACCGTTTTAGAGTCACCGAAAATTGTGGTTTTGTTGAAGATTGTTACATAGGCTGATGGTGGTAGTGGACCTTGGGATGTACCTTAGTCCAGAAAGACACTTCTGTAGCCACATTTAAAGCTCAGGGGTTTAACATAGGTAGTTTGGTGATCCAAATGGTGTCATCTACGTACGAACAAATTGACAATAGTGGTCGTATCTCATTAGTGAATGGTAAACAGTGTTCTGAGCCAATGGGTGTACTGTGGGGTTGTATGGGGGTGTCGGTCGACCCTAAGGTGTGCTGAAAGTCTTAGTTTGCTTTATCAGTGGTCCAAGCGAGTCTTAGCATGGAGGAAGACAAATATGAAGGAGGGGGATAAGAGAAAGAGAATTGAAAACGGAATCAAATAACCACTTTTTCATGAAGACCTAAGGTCGTCAGGCATGACCTAAAGTCGTCATCTCACTTTTCAACCAGTTATTTATGTGTTTACATGCTTTATCGGTGAAATGGAAGCATTTATTGGTAGATCGGTATCTTCTGGGCATGTCAAAATGAGGCAGGCGTAGCTCAAGGGAATTTCCTTTCGCCGGATCGATATGAAAAGCATATTCAGCTCTCGACAGACTTTCAATTTTGTGCAAAATCGGGTACCCCTGTTTCAACGTCTACTACAAAGAAACCGGTTATTTAGAGGTTGTGAATTAATAATTATAAAGTAGAGGAGATATTTTTCATTAAAATCATGCCCCTTCTGAAAAATTTCGATGACAAAGACAGAAATGGTGGGGGTCAAAAGAAAAGTGACGACCTTAGGACCATGACGACTATAGGGCAGCGTACGTTATTACCCGACTTTGTCCTTATTATGTATGTTCCAATCCTATAATTATAATCTTTGATATCTTTTCTATGGATGGACATCATCTTGCTTTTTATATGACAGAACATAATTATATTGTCTTTTGCAATCAGAAACATGACAGCACTAATGCAAATCTATCTTGCAATTTATATGGCGCTACATATTTTTTTTCCTCGCTCGCTTCGCTCGCTCGGTATTTAAGACATTAATAAAATGTATTGTACAATCAAGCACAAGCACAAAATCCATGCATCACATAGTTCTTCCATACTAACTAAACAACAACATTTTAATATAACTTTTACCCCTGAAGTTACAATTAAACTTTGGTATTCATAAATGAAGAGTAAGATTCGGGGTAAAACTTAGGGCGAACAGATTTAAAGGGGGATTTGCTAAAACAATCGGTATACTATTTCGGAAAGTTTATATGAGGCTTTGTGGTCTAGCAGAGTATATATGCTTCTCTCAAGATGTTAATATCAAGGTTGCACTCAGCAGTCTACAATTTAATATTATAGAACTAGTCCTTGTGGCTTGAGATAAGGGGGGCCTTAGTTGGGGAACAACTATTTGCTTATGGATATTAGCTAGATGAAGAAGGCGTGACTAGTAATTATCATATTTTAATGAATAATCGAGCTAATTTTAATGAATAAGCCAAAATTTTAATGACAGTGAATAAATGGCTAAAATTTTAGTGATAAGTGAATACCAGGACCCCACATCCAGACCCTCATATATTTGTTAGTTGTTTTTATGCTAAGTATAGTATAGCTAGGGTTTGTGCGTCGTCGAATGAAGGGATTTAACGGAACAGCTGTTTCCAAAATTTCAGTGGACACTTTATAATCCACATCATGAAAAAGAAGCCTCTGTAAATCTATAATGTGATCAGCACTCAGCAGTGCAAATTAACTAGCAGCAACATGACATTTTAGTACAAAATAAAGATTGAGATCAGCTTTGTGACAACAGTGCAGCTTATCTATGTCTTTGTTTTCACAGTATGGAAAGTACAGCCACTAAAATAGACTTTGTTGTGCCATGGCCTCATGAATAGTACATGTGTACTGAAGACAAGAAAACAGATATATTTAAATGAGGTCTAAAAAGTGGATTAACTCAATGTAAACAAATAATTAACCAATATTGTATAATGTTCGTTGACTGTATTAATCATAGTTTTGTCTCCATAGGCTCTGTACCATGCCCATAGGATAATACTTAGAAAAAATATCGTAAGCCGAGAGAGCAGCTATTTCCCAATAGGCGGCCACCCAGTTACCCGAACTTAAATAAAACTATGAAAACGCACATAAGGTTGAAACAACACAAAAATTCGACTCCAAAACACACAACAAATGGAACCATAGCAGAAGTATCGCCTTGGAACGATCACAAAACCACTGGGGGGTGGGGGGGGGGCTAACCTCACCCTCATCTTCTGCAGTGATCTAATTTTACCTTATAACTTAGGTTTAGGTTACAAATAAGAGCAAGGGTTATAAGGGTTATTGTTAGACGTAAGGGGAATAAGTAAGAGTTGAGTTAACTACCTGTAGGTTTAGAATAAAATATAAAAGTTTGATCCTTTGGAAGCAGTAAAACGTTCAAAGGGAGGTAATTGGGCCAGATTGCGCAATTTCGGGTACTGAACCCTCGTCAGTGACCCTTTATAAACTAGCGACGATAGCCAGACAAATATACTGCGATTTCAAAAATTTTACACAAGTGTTGTCTAAATCAAAGACACATGCCTAAACGGGGTCTTAAAATGAAGGTTTAGAAGGTTTATGGTGATACGTTATGTTAGGTTTAGGCTTTCAAGTTCGGGTTAGTATTGCGAGGATTTGAAGGAAGGGTTAAGATTGGGCGTTAGGGCCAGGGTTACAAGTTATGGTTTTGGTTTGGCGTACAGGATAGGGTTTCTAGTTTGGTTTATGGTTATAAGATAGGATTAGGGCTAATGTTACAAGTTAGAGAAAGGGTTACGAGTAATTAGGGCTGAGTATAGAAGTTAAGGGTAGGGTTACGAAGTCGGGTTTTTGTTGCTAGTTACGGGTAGTGTTGAAGTTAAGGTAATACCCCGGGAGCTAATTTGACCTACCTTGCAAACCCCCCGGACAATTTTTCATGGGTGCCATGAAGGGTTAGTTGTAGAAGTTGGGGTTTGAGCTAGGGTTAAAGGTGGTGGGTGGTTAGGATATATGGTTAGGGTAAGAAGTTAGGGTTAGTTTCAGGTAAGGGTTATGGTTTAAAAGTAATGTTAGGATAATAAGCTGTGGCTATGGTTAGAAGGGCTTTGGGTTAGTAGGTAGGGATATGGCTTTTTCACTTCTAGTATGAGCCCAACTTAATGCGAAGTTTTCATGGAGCAAACAGTTCATTTTTTCAGGGTGGTTACCTATGAAAAAAGTCTCGTACAACGTTTTTCTATAGCGCTGTGCACTTCCATATTTTGAATATAAATACAGCGTCCATTTCCGCGTTTAAAATATTCAGACCCAAAAAGATTCCCCACACACTTAGTCACATAAAAATTAGATTTTCGCTTCCTAGTATATGGTCAATGGCGGTGCCTAGTGGTAGAGCGTCGGACTGCGAATCGAGAGGTCCTGGGTTCGATCCCACTAGGTTCACCGTTTTGTTTTCGATTCCCTGTCAATATAGTCAATGGCGGTGGACTGGTGGTAGAGCGTCGGACTGCGAATCGAGAGGTCCTGGGTTCGATCCCCACAAGGGTCACCGTTTTGTGTCCTTGAGCAAGGCACATTAACTCCCTGGGGTACTGCTCAATACCCAGCAAGCGGTGGCTCCGTCCTGACATTACTGAAAAATTGTTGACTGGGACGTTAAACCTCAATACAAAGAAACTATTTATTAGGGTGTAAGGCCGACAAATCATTTTGGATTGCTGATTTTGATGACAGCTTTGGTTAGATTATTGTCTAAGCTTTCGAGAAATGGTAAATTATTGGATACATCTGGTAATTTCAGGTAATTAACTACCAACTGAACCACCCCTTATGCGGTTGCTCCTAGACAGGTGGATGATTCACAAAGACACCGTTATGTACAGAAATTGGCAGATACCTCCCAAACGAGCAGGTCAACTCGTATTTTAATCTTGATTAAAAGTACTGGCATACGGTGTATACTTGGAGAAAAGCTTCAGAACAAAGTTAAGAAGATGGGAGGAAAAACAAATGACGAAATTATATAGTAAACTTAATTGTGGTCTGGATCCATAATGTGCCGAACATTCGGAAAGCTTCGGACTGCAGAAAAGCTGGAGGGAATACAAGTTGGCTTCTTTAAAAAGAAACCAATGAAAAGGTCAGCAGCCGTTTGTTATAAGGGATTCCTTTTGCTCCAGATTTCAGTGTTGTTGATTCTCTGGTTTGTCGTTAATTTCGATTCTCATACGTTTCAGTTTCGTTTCCTATACATGAATGTCGTTTCTTGTTATGAACGCTTGACCAGTGTGTGTATCTGTCACTCAAGGCATTGACCAAAATTTTTCTGATGTTATGGAACCAAAGCCAATGCTAAAGGGAACACGATTACAATCAATATATCGATGTGTAGAAAACCATTTTGCAGTGCAGTCAATTTGTGACAGAGTTCTGAATTTTGACCTGCAGCCACACTACCAGAAACAGACTCATGGGACCGATGTGATGGACTAAAAGTCAGCCATATAGAGTTCCTGTAGTTTCTGTACCCCTTGTCAGGGTATCTACGATCTAAACCTAGATGCGCTATGATAAGCAGTCACCACGATCGAGACTGCTTGCTAGCTTTTACCGCTATTTGACGGGGAGTGTCACAAATGGATAAATTTAATTGATTGCGGTTAACTGTCTAGTCAGTATAGACGGGTTCACTAGTTTTTATTAAGCGCTTTGTGTGACAAAATGCGTAATTAAGAGAGAGCAGTCGATCATGGGTAGAATTTTCTTCATATTGAAAGTAAACACTGTGGACTGAGGGACCTTTTCCAAGAAACTAATCATGTTCTTTGAGCTGAAAAATACCCGGATAATGTTTTGGTTTTGTAAAACTGAAGTAAAACATTGATGAAAGAAACCGACTGCAGAAAAGCTCAGCAAATTATCATGACTGCTTCCGAAGACAGCTTGATTTGAAATTTTGCATTTTATCTCATAAATATTCATTAGTTCCACTATGACGTCATAGAAGACTAGAGAAAATTTAGAATATCATCGGAACAAACAAATAAAACAAATAATTTATCATTTGAAAATAATTCTAAATCATTTATACAGCTTATCATATTAATTTCAAAATGTCATATGACCATTTAAATGAATTGCTTTGGTTTTTAATTTTTTCACCAAGGGAGACCACTCTCACATGAAAATAATGCTGTTATTTACATATGGTCCCATATCTTTTGAGCCGATTGGAATATTTGGGTCTGGTTTTCGATAAGAAATGGGATCAGCAGACAAAGAATAAAAAGGATATAGAAGAACTTTTATATGTTCCCTTTAAGTTTGATCAGCTCTGTAAGCCTCCTTCTTTTTAACCTCGGGCGGCACATACATATCCATTTTACATGTGGGTACCCGGGAAATATTCTGAAATAGGACATGCGTCACCATTTATTTGTATCATTGCATTTTACATCGGTGAACGTATTATACATGTAAGTAAGATGATTATCATGCAATTCAACAATGAGACTTGTATAGCTTCTGGCTGTAAATTGCTTCAAGTCAACATGTGCATTACCCATTTTCATGAAATATTTGCTTCGGAAATGACGTATCACACTTACAAAAGGGCAATAAATTTACCCTATTCGTTCTAATAAGCGCACAGTGCACTTAACTTTTTTAAGGCGACATAATATTGTTCTAATAAGCGCACACTACGAACGAAACGCTGGTGTTCCAACCGCCGCAATATAGTGTTTAATCATTTAACCATAAGTTTTAATGTGTAAAATTGGAATGAACTTGAATACAAAAATGCTAGTGGAGCAAAGTACGCTTTTGCAAACTTTTTATTCGGAAACAACAAGGGTGTGCGCTTATTTGAGCATATGCGCTAATTAGAACGAATACGGTATGCCTGTCAATATATGCAAAGTATGGTGACGCCATTTTTAACGAGGGCTGAGCCACCACAAAGCACTCCAGTTATTTCTTTACTGACTGTTCCAATGCGGGTCGGCTGTAATTTATCCGTTTATGTCGCCTGTTTAATCCGTGTCTGCCTGAAGTGCTCGTCACCTTTCTTTTTGGTTGATCATCAAGATAACATGTTCTTGAAATGCATACCCATTTTTAGCTCACCTGAGCCGTCAGGCTCACAAGGTGAGCTTATAGTATACCCATGCTCCGTCGTCCGTCCGTCCGTCCGTCCGTCCGTCCGTCGGTCGTCCGTCCGTCCGTCGTCCACCATTTTCAAAGATCTTCTTCTCTGAAACAGCTTGGCCAATCAAAGCCAAATTTTACATGAAGCATCTATGGGAAGGGGGAACCAATGTGTATATAAATAATCCAGGTCACATGACCAAGATGGCCGCCATGCCCATATATGGTAAAAACCCTTCAAAAATCTTCTTCTCCGGAACCACTGGACCGATTTCAACCAAACTTGGCATGAAGCATCGATGACTCAAGTACTACAATGTGTATATAAATCATGACCTTGCGGTGACCTTGACCTATTTTACGGCAAGGTCAACATAGGTCGCCTTTGCATTTGAATGGGAAAAATTGTTAAATTGTCATTTTTAAGGAAAAATCTTGCAGAAAATGAGCAGTAGGACTGAATATTAATGATTCTGAAAAAAATTGGGCACCATGGGCTCATCCGCCCCCACCCCGGGGCAATATACATGTATATTATCATAATATTCAAACATCTTCTTCTCTGAAACCGCTTGGCCAATCAAAGCCAAATTTTACATGAAGCATCTATGGGAAGGGGGAACCAATGTGTATATAAATAATCCAGGTCACATGACCAAGATGGCCGCCATGCCCATATATGGTAAAAACCCTTCAAAAACTCTCTTCTCCGGAACCACTGGACCGATTTCAACGAAACTTGGCATGAAGCATCGGGGACTAGAGTACTACAATGTGTTTATAAATTATGACCTTTGGATGACCTTGACCTATTTTACAGCAAGGTCAACATAGGTCGCCAATGCATTTGAATGGGGAAAACTTTTAAAATGTCATTTAAAGTGAAAGTCTTGCAGGAAATGGGCAGTAGGACTGAATATTAATGATTCTGAAAAAAATTGGACCCCAGGGGCTCATTTGCCCCAGCCCCGGGGCATTATACATGTATATTACCATAATATTCAAACATCTTCTCCTCTGAAACCGCTTGGCCAATCAAAGCCAAATTTCAGGTGAAGCATCTATAGAATGGGGGAATCAATGTGTATATAAATAATCAAGGTCACATGACCAAGATGGCCGCCATGCCCATATATGGTATAAACCCTTCAAAAATCTTCTTCTCCGGAACCGGTGGACCAATTTCAAAGAAACTTGGCATGAAGCATCGATGACTCAAGCACTACAAAGTTTGTATTAATCAGGACCCTGTGATGACCTTGACCTATTTTAAGGCAAGTTCAACATGGGTTTCCTATGTATTTGAATGGGTATAGTCATTTGAAGGGAAAAACTTGTATGGACAGTATATTGATTATTCTGAAAAAAAAAAGGCCCAAGGGCTTCATCTTCCCCTATACTGGGACTATTGTCTATAACATTCGTATATACAGCAGATCTCAGGTGAGCGTTTACAGGACCATTGGTCCTCTGGTTATATATTATAACTGGGCTATATAGGGGTATAGCTATTTTTTATCCATAACATAGATTGTGGGTACTCGTTAGAGCCGGTTTTTAACGTGTAGCCACAATCAAAGTTTTGGACTTTTTTTTTTTTTTTCAATAAAATTTTCATTCTTTTTCAACCCGTAAAATATATGTTTATTGCATGGACAAGTTTTCGTAATCAGATAGCCAAATGCATGGTTATGTGATGCACCAGTCATTTGTATCCTCGGCTCCCCTAGGGCCGGGGAATAGCGGGGCTTTTAACTTTTCAACTTTAAAGCCCTGCTAAAAGCCCGGCACTGCGGGGCCAGACTGTTTATTGTAAAATCCCCGGCTCCCCGCCGGAGGCTGACAATAATGTGGAACAACAGCTGGGAGTTGTTCTGATGAAACTGAAACCTGAGAGAAGGGCTTCAGTTTATGATCGTTTATGCATGTAAATGTTAAGGTGCATTTGCAAATTAAATAAGTAGCATAAAAGTAATACCCGGCACTGCCGGGACTCATCAGAGGTTAAAGCCTGGCACTTTTGCCCCGCTGGGTCCCCGCTATCCCTGGCCCAGAAGGGGATACAAATGACTGAGGAAAAGCAAGTCATCTTGTCCTTGATGCTTGTTACATATACATTTGTGACGACTTGTATTGTTCGATTCTGCGACTACGTCTGGTTTACAAGGCGAGTGGCTTCACCACCGTGTCAATGAGGTTTCTTTGCTTTTGTTATGTTATGTTATGTTATGTTATGTTATGTTATGTTATGTTATGTTATGCTATGCTATGCTATGCTATGCTATGCTATGCTATGCTATGCTATGCTATGCTATGCTATGCTATGCTATGCTATGCTATGCTATGCTATGCTATGTTATGTTATGTTATGTTATGTTATGTTATGTTATGTTATGTTATGTTATGTTATGTTATGTTATGTTATGTTATGTTATGTTATGTTATGTTATGTTATGTTATGTTATGTTATGTTATGTTATGTTATGTTATGTTATGTTATGTTATGTTATGTTATGTTATGTTATGTTATGTTATGTTATGTTATGTTATGTTATGTTATGTTATGTTATGTTATGTTATGTTATGTTATGTTATGTTATGTTATGTTATGTTATGTTATGTTATGTTATGTTATGTTGCGTGTTACGTAACGTCATGTTACCTTGCGTTATGTTTTATTTTATATGTACGTACATGTTTGCTTGTTGTTTTACTGACCATAGCAATGTCAGGATGCTGTTACAACATATGCACCCTTATATATGAGCCAATCAAATTGTGAGCATGTTGGTTTTTAGAATTACTACAACCTCCTTTATGTTAAACTGGACGAGGGTGGTGGCCTAGCAGTAGAACAGAGGAGCAAGAGGTTGGTTCTGTGTTCGATACTTACGTCTGTCGTGTAGTCTTGAAGCTCTACTTCGTGTTGGTTAACACCCAACACCAGTAAAACATGTCCGTGAAATGTATACCCCTTTATACACCAATTTTATATAGTAAAAATGGGGTATACAGGGTTATTTTTTATTCAAAACAAAGATTGTGGGTACTCGTTAGAACCGCCTCGGTGAGGCGGTTCTAACTTGTACCCACAATCAATGTTTTGAGCAAAAATATTTAAAAAATCAAAATTTTTCCAATGATTTTTTTTTTTTTTTTTTTTTTTTTTTTTTTTTTTTTTTTTTCTAAAAATATCTCTCTGCTCTCTGTATATTGCATGGGTAAGTTTTCGTAATACCCGGGAAGTGGTGGCTATGGCTGAACATGACAAAAAACATTTACTTGGATGCCAAGCCATAACCAAGCAAGTTATACTGTCAGCTATATATTTTTTACAACACGTCTCGGTGTTTGTCGTTTCACTAACTATTTTACTTTATTTTTGAATTATTTGAAACGCAACATTAGGCCTACGAGGGTCATTCAGGAATTAATGACAATGACTCCATTAAACTTTATTCTTAACACTTGTGTGCTTCTCATATACTAATAACCAAATTTGAAGATGTATGCTATTCAATGGTTCCTCCAAAAGTTCACTAAGATGCCAGTTCTGTGGTTGCTAGGCAACCAAAGAATACAAGGTAAATGAGCTTGGACGCGACATACTGTTGTTTATAAAAGCTAGTACTTGCCTGGATGGAAGACCAGTATCTTGGATATGTATCAACATTTCATGAGGATAAAATATGTGGTTGTTGTAAGCATGACTGTCAATGGTATTGATCACAGTGACACTGTACACAGAGTTTCAAAATGAATCAGCACCGTCTCCAGTTCAAATTTAACTGTATCAAATCTAGCTATTCTTTTTTAAAATCTAATACTTGTTCCATAACAGTCTCAGATTTTTGAATTTTTGTTTTTGTTAAGAAGCCATAGGGATACTTTTAAGATTAAACACATCACTAGCTGTTGTAATTTATTTGATTGTTTCATTATTTGGTTTAAAACACACTGTTAGGCTCAGAATGGGTTTATTTTGTCCTGTTCTGTTGTTGCTTAGCAACCACGCGTGTTGCAAATCAGGAAATTGACATAAATGTTATGGTTGCCCTTGTTGACCTCTAGTGCTTTCATTAATCATCAAAAATCACTGATAAGACTGTCCAAGCAACAATCCTACACGTTTTACTTACCCTACCACCATACAAAAATGAGTAAAAATTGACTTTTTCGCGTCCATGGACACTTCAGGAGCCATATTCAAATTAGCATAGCGTCAAATCTAGACATGATAAAAGCACAAAATTTTCAGCACGAATGCATAATATATGTGTCCATAGAGCTTAATTATACTTTCCGAGATATGGATCCATTGTCATTAATTCTTGAATGACCCCCGTACATTGTTGAATTCAATAAAAACACTTAATTTTAACGACGTTGCTGTATACGTTTTATTTACGGATTTGGCTGAAACTTTGATAAATTAAAGTAAAAGTGCATTTTTATCTGTTTAAAACGCTGAAATGTGTCCATGTGAAATTTTTATTTGAACAATTTGATTTTAACGCCTGTTTCCTCCTACTCTGCTGTCCGGGTATGGGTGGAAAAGATAAAGGACGCGTTTGTTTTCAGTTTAAAACACTGAAATTGGTCATGCATTAGCTTTGTCGAGCTGTACAATGTTTTGAACAAATTTTAACGCCTGTTTCTTCCTACCCTGTTGTACAGCATCGTTGAAACACGTGCAAAACTTTTTCTGGACCGTTTGGCGATGTTGGAGCAAAACAGTTTCCTCAGTTCCAGCTGGAATTTCTTATCTAAACAGCTGTAAAAGAAAGGGTTGGTAAAATTGTTCGCAATGTAGACAGTTTTGAGAAATTCCAGGAAAATTGCCAGCCCCTTACTTATCCCGCTGAAGTTATCCCCCATTGATTCCAGGACCATGATTACGACTCTCGGAATAAACGATATCGCAAACACGATCGTTATGGCGAGAAACATTATCGTGAGTCGTGATCGTGGAATTTTCTTCACATGGCTCATGCTTCTTTGTAAGGTGTTTATCGATATGCTTTGACTTGGTCCAAGGCTGTTCTTCCTGGAGGCATGCGGACTACCAGTATACCGAGCCGTTGTATCGATTGACCGAGTATCCCCGGCGTGTGGATTATACCGAACCGTTGTATCGATCGACCGAGTATCTCCATTGAGTTTTGTGCTCTCTGCGTCAAAGTTTGAAGAGTTGGTCAATTTATCCGGAGAGTGTGACGAATCCTCACCTTCGTAATGGGCTTTGAAATGTTTCGAGTTTAAGATCCTTCTACATATGCAGAAATAGAGGACTGACATGGCGATTAACTCGGCTATGACGATCAACAAATAGAGGCCGTAAAAGAACATGGATGCTTCTGGGACACCGTAGTCGACTTCCAAACAGTTCCGAGCTGTTACGTTGGTGCCGGGGTAGGTGTGCTCTACTGCACCGTTAAACACCAGGAAAGGCAGGGAGAGAACCATTGCGGCGATAATCGTAAGTCCGATAGATAGTTTCTTCCATCGCAGATTAATTTGTTTTCCAAACGATCTACATATCTTCAAGTATCGATCAATCGCGATCAATAATAAGATAATAATTGATGCCATGATCGATGTCATACACAGAAACGATTTTATCTTACATTCGATATCGGTTCCGTGTTTTATTGGTGATGATACCCACGATATAAGTATCAAACAGTTCACGATACACGTGACTAAATCGATGGCGGCCAAGGGTGGTATGTAAAATCTACTCTCTCCATAATTCCTGTATTTCACCAAATAGATATACAGTACAACTGAGTTTCCAATAACACCCAAGAGCATATAAAATACCAGTAAGTAAATTATTGGTAGATAAATGTTAGTAACCAGATCATGGTTAAGTTTTTCAAGTGTTATGTTATAATCTGTGTTGTTATCCATTGTGGTGTGCCTGTTCTCTTCGGTTTTTATGTTTCCTTCATTTTTACACTTAATTGTTGGCCGGGGTCGATTGTACCCGAGAAGATTTTATCCCAGGTTGTCGCTGTTTGGTGACTTTCGTTGTTTATTTCAGTATCTTTACATGTTCATGTGGTTCCTTTCTTCTTTCAAGTTTTTCGCGTTTTAAAGAGCCGAATATGTAACCCTTCTACTGAAACGTTTATTCAGTTTGACTCCCACTAACGCTAGAATCACACAAATTGTTTCCTTCACCAGTAGATTCTATCCATGCACGTCATTAGAGAAGACCTGATGTCACCTGATTTAGCTGTCATGTGCGAAATATTCAAATAGTACTCGTTTCACGTTTTGGAGACTGGGTGATTTTATTAAAACACAACTAAAAAAAAATAATTGTATTTAATACTGTCTACCCGTTAGTTTCGTTAAAACGGATATGAAATGTATAAGCATAATTTTATGATTATTAAAATGTATATATTTTCAATTTAAACTTGTATTAGTAGTTATATCCTGAAAGTTGAAATCAACATATAAGCCGCCTCATGGGAAAACCAACATTCTGCATATGCGAAAACAAAGACTCAGATCAGCTTCGCGGTAACCGCGAAGCTGATCAGCGCCTGTGTTTTCGCTACACGGATAGTACACTGCCTCTTCTTCCTAAATCCGAAATTTCAAGCTCTAGCCTGTTTCTGTGAATGTACAGCCTGATTTGTGTCAGACCTGGTCGGAAACCACTTTGTTGGTTTTCTCCGATGAGGTGGCTCATATATTGTTACGTGAAACGGAATACGGCACTTGACAAAGTCATCAGGAAAACATATCCATTAAAAGTATGTTTACCCCCTCCCCTCATACCCTACTTTTATATGGCAAAATTGGGGTTTGCAGGGGTATACCTATTTTTCTTCTTTTTCGAATCAAAAACATAAATTGTGGGTACTCTTTATAACGCCTCTGTCGATATCAGGTGCTTCCAACATCATGAACATTAATCTCCAGGACCTAGCTGTTCAAAATTAACGACATCGTTACTTAACGATTCGTTAAAATTTCAAACATGAATATTACCTGATTACAAAGACACTGTTGTTTTGTTGAAAAAATGTGAGAATCCTTTGCAGCAAAGTATTCTCATATTTCATAAACAAAAAATAACAGTGTATTTGCTTATGTAGTCAGCATTTACTAAAAGGAGTTGAGGTCTTAACGATGATGTTAAGCTAATGAAGTTTTGAACAACCGACCCCAGGTTGTAAACGCATTTCTTTTCAAAATCGGAGCTAGTAGTTACGAATCTATTCTTCGTCCGTCATTTCAACATTCATGTGTATGTCAATAGTCTTTTCTTCATCGCCGCATATTTACGTCATAAGATTGTCACAAGAATATAATTCCAACTTTACTAATTTCCTACATTCTGATTGGTTGTTTGGAAGACTTTATACTTCGATAAAAGCAATGCGTAAGAATACTCAGTTTTCACCTTAAAAACGGCGCGACGTTACGTGATAACGTGACGTTTCTTCTCCAAAACCTTGACGTCATCAAATCTAAACGTCATAAAAACAATGGATGAACGCGTTTTGAAGGCGTCGTAATGAATATTTTGAATTTTTATTAACATGGACGCATTTTCTTTTAACAGAATATAGTACGGTAAGTGTGTTAATCTTCCTGTTGTGTGTTGGAATTCTAAATATTCCGAGCCCCCAGTTCAAAATCGACATGTCTTTCTATCGGTCAAGACGGCGATATTTTCTCCCAAAAGCACAATTTTGAATGAAGGGGGGACGTTTTAAAGCTCCCGCTTTGACAGCCTGCTTGTAGCAAGCTAGTTATAGCTTCTATTTATTGCGAGAAGTGAGTTTTATGCTTTGGAAATTGTCAAGATGGCTGCCTCATGAAGATCTGTTTTGCTCTATTTTCCTTCCGCTGGCTATAAAAATTTAAATCAATGTAGACAAATGCAGTGTAATGAGACAAAGTTGGAATTATAAGGAATGAATTATTATTTTTGTTGATTTTATCGATGTGTAAACTCAGGCGAATCACTCACAAACTTTTTCATAAAGCCCTTCGGGCTTTATTTAGTTTGTGAGTGATTCGCCTGAGTTTACACATCGATAAAATCAACAAAAATAAAATTCATTCCTATAATATTAAGTCAAACGTCAAGTTCAAACATTTCACAGGAAAACATATCCATGTAATGTATACCCCTTTATACCCCACTTTTATATAGCAAAACGGGGGTATGCAGGGGTATATCAATTTTTCTTATTTTTGCTCCAAAACATAGATTGTGGGTACTCGTTAGAACCGCCTTGGCGAGGCGGTTCTAACGTGTACCCACAATCTATGTTGTGAGCAAAAATAAGAAATATATATATATAAAAAAAAATCTGCTGAAAATTTTCAATTTTTACAATTTAAGAAAAAATTATATATTACATGTACATGGGCATGTTTTCGTAATGACAGGAAAGTACTTTCTTTTACTTCTCGGTATATCGACTTTTTCATGGTTTCCATCCAGCGCGTTTGAGTTGGTCACCCTTGTTTCATCAGTGTCCTAGAGCCCCGACCATTGGGGCCTACAGAAATAGATAGGAGGCAAAGTTTATACGCTACTGACTGACCATCTGATTACTGGTTAACCGGTCAGGTCTTAGCCTGCCCAGGGAAGGTGGTTTCAAGTCAAACCATCCATACATATAAGCTTTTTTGGCTTACTCGGGCGGTTACTTATTGTATGTCATGTCATCCTCATTTTGAGTCACTCCCAAAATATGGAGGCAACGTCCCGACATGACCATAGCTGTTGACTGCGAGATAAAGCATCAATTCAAGCAAGCAAACAAAAAGGGCTGGTAATCATTGTTTGCATACTGGAGATATATCCTACAATCCAAGAAAAGATTGCCCGGACTTATCAAAATCATTTAGAGTACGAGTGGGTTTACAGTGTCTCGAATAATGTAAAATAAAAATAAAAATTTGAAATACATACTCGAAATGAGAATCATCAATTTGCATATGCGAAAACAAAGACGCCGGCAGATCAACTGTGCAGTAACTGCGGGGACTGGGCCTATAGCCTTAAAGGCATAGGTATTCGTAATAAATTCTATTACTTTACCATGTTGTTGTTGAATGTAAGTTTGAAAAAAGGTTCAAAATCTGTAGGATTTCTACATTTTGGAGCTTTTTTTCGAATCTTCCCACTAATACGTTTATCTCCTGTATGAATTAGTCGCAATTTATTCGTTGAAGTGACGCACCAACCAACAACATTCGCTTAGCTTGTGGTGCTTCTCTCTAGAAATCATGTTTGACCTGATAAAATTTTTTCTTCCACATAGTGTTTTTGTTGAATTTGTGGGTAACGCTTGAAATCATACATTAAGGCATTAATCACTTACGTCGGTGCTTCGGTTTTGGATTGGGCCCTGAAGTTATGTAAATTTTATGAATGAATGTTGAATAAATTTGTATGCAAAAATATGAGTCAAATATCCGACTCACAATTATTAACATAATTGGTGTTCATAAGTGATCCACTCGAAAAATTACATTTGTTCGCTTAAAACACAAGTGCACAGTTCATCACGAAAACATGTCCGTATAATGTATACCCCCTTGAACCCCACTTTTATATAGCAAAACTGAGGTATGCAGGGGTTTACCTATTTTTCTTATTTTTGCTCCAAAACATAGATTGTGGGTACTCGTTAGAACCGCCTCGCCGATGCGGTTCTAACGAGTGCCCACAATCTATGTTTTCGGAGCAAAAATAAGAAAAATATCAAACATTTCCTGATGAAATTTTCATTTTTTACACTTTAAAAAGTCTCTGTATATTGCTTGGGCAAGTTTTCGTAATGTAAGATCAAAGTATGTATGGCGACTTGCGAACGTGCATTTTCTTAGCTAAAATGTGTCATTATTTGAGCATAAACATGGCCTTATAAGCATGTCCACTTATGCCTTTTGATAGTATACATACGTGGAGGCTTTATGAACTTTTATCAAACACGGGTCACTATTTTCACGTCTTCATATTGACCAAAGTAGATATGCTACTATTTTACAACTAAAGACGAACGAAATACAAAAAGGAGAAATTTATCCTAAAATGTGCCAATATTTTTATAGACTATGACCGATCAATATAATTTGAGCTGCGACGCCAGAAAACCTGCTCCGACACAAACCGGCCTTACAATCACAGAAGAAGGCTATAAACTTAAAATTTTGAATATACATATAAGTAGAAGAGGAATTATACTGTCCATGTAGCGAAAATAAAGGCGCTGATCAGCTGTGCATTTACTGCACTGCTGATTTGCGTCTTTGAAGCATATGCAAAATTTCGGTTTTCTCATGACGCGGCTCATTTGACATCGGAAATAACTATAAATTATATTTTAATGTGGCAAAATCTATAGTTTGCCATGAAAAAAAAAAGAAAAAAGAAAAAGAAATAATCATTGATCAGTCAAAGCATTAATCATTCAAACTACTTTCATCTCGGGTTCACCAAGATTTTTATCAAATACATCTGCGGATGTATCAATTCGTCCACTGCTTTTTAGCGTATCACACAGCAATGTGACTTTTTCGCTATGGACTGTGTGTTTGTTCGGTTTCATGGAGAGATTACGTGCCGTGAAATATATCAGCCGTGTCACAAAAAGATATAGGTTAATGCGTTTTCACGGTACGTGGACATTTCGCTATTTGCTTAACAAATTTATGTCTTAACGATATCGTTAAGCTAACGATGCTTTGAACAACTGGGTCCAGAAGTGTTTGGTTTACACTTTACAGAGGTTTGCCTGTAGTTAACTCATATAAGCTTGGCAACCTTTTTATGGGACATATGCAAACAGCATAGCCCGAGATGAGACACCGCAGAACACAGCATCCCATCTGTGGCTTTTCTGTTTGCATAGAGACTAGAGAGATTTCATTGAAAAATTGATTAGAAGTTGAAAATCACTCCTGGTTCACATTAAACAGTCGAGATGCGTAGCCAAGGCGCAATGATATAATTAAAATCGTAGCAACCAAAAACGTTCGAAAATTAAGCCATCCACTTTGAACCGAGAGACAGGGCCCTAAGTAATTCCGTTCGTGTGTACCAAAGACGAAACTGATTTTCATCAAACACGCAGCCCATTTTAAGCAATGCTAAATCCGCCCTAAGAAGCCGCTTTGTTGTCATGACAGTTTGTCGGCGCATCGATTTAGGGGATTTTCCTTCGCGAGTCAACTGTCGAAAATGTCAGTCGTGTTAAATCGTTTATTTAACGAGTATTTGATTTTCTCCCGTGTCGAGACCCATATTTTCTGAAAATTTAATCTTTTGTGAGAATATTGATGTATGAATCACGATATGATCGGTGTGAACAAATTTTTGTTCTAAAAAAGAAAATTGGTACTGACGATGAGAATGGCGTTTTTGTCCCAAAATTAGGCTCAAATTGGTAGAACTTTTCTGAAAAAATGTCAGCATAATCGCTATTAATCCGTCAAATACGGTTCTTTTCATTCGATGCTATATAAAACATTGTCACTTTCATTCAGATTTCAATTTTATCGAGAAATATTTGAGAAAAGTAAAGCCAAATTGGAAATTGTCGTAGTTTGATACTATTTTTAGAACACAAGTTAAAGCTTTGAGGAAAATATCAATGTTGAAAAAGGTAGCAAAGCTGCTAGAGATTGTCGGTAGATTCTATATAAAGGACAATATGTTAGACTGACACATTTATCATCATTTTCTTTTTATTTTGTACCGAGTTGATAAATATATCTGACTATTACCTTATGCAAACATATAAATCCAAGCCCCAGGCCATGGAGGTTCTGATTTAACCTGCATGCTCAGGCTCAGGAACTGTGTAATGGCTTGTGAGTTGCTCAATGCCACAACCTGTTGTCAATGACCTCAAGGTGATTATGCCCCATTCTCTGCGATTCTTTATGTACTTATCATTTTTGGAAATGGTTGAGGAACACCAGAGCATAGATATGCTGAATGCTCACCTAGTAAGCCTGAAGGCTCAGATGAGGTAAATATGTTCAATAATTGCCTCACTATTATGACTGATATTGTCCAGTGTTTCTAGTAAACATATGAGGCTGTGTCAAGAATCTCAAATGATCAGCCCAGGCCCTGAGGCTATAAAACGTTTTTCAAGCTCAGCTTAGGTGAGCATAAAATTTCAAATAACTCAAAAACTAGTAATTTATCCTGCTAATAAATATTAAAATGCCATGGCATTTTGTTGGCATTTTAACATTTATGAGCAGGATAAATTTTAGTCTCAGCTGAGTTGAGCATGAAAGAAGTTTTATAATAACCTCGAACCACCAGTCACACATGTGATGAGTTTAAGATGCATCAGAGATTTTTTTTCTTTCATTTGATGACGGATATAGCCTATAGAATGTAGATTTAAGAAAATCATTGGAAGTATCACATGTATAAAGTATTTCATTTGCGATTTTACAGCTTCAAGATTAATTCAAATGTACACACTACTGATCGAACTGTAATGAGTACTGGGCTCAAAAATTTACAGAACATTTCCTTGTATTCTTCAACTTCATGTACGTAGAAACCTTCTCTGTTTGTAAAACCAGGCTTCAAGGTGTTGTGTGAATCTGGCTTGGTTGTGGCGTCATAAACTTTGATGAATTAATATATGCATGAAACTTCTATGGTTTAAACTTTTAATTCTGTACATAAAACATATAACAAGACAAACAAAGCATTATATACAATAATTGCATATTATAACAAGGGATTCAGAAGGAAAACTTTCTTTGTGTGTTAAGCTCTGCCTGTGATCAATGTTTTTGACATAAAACATGCGCAGATCCAGAAAATTTTCTGAGTTGGCAAGAAGTTATAATAAAAACACATTTTCTTTTATTTCTCAAGTCAGCTATGAGCATGTATACTTTAGGCCTAAAATAAAAAAGGGAGTGTTTTGGGTAACCTGACCCTACCTAGATTTTTTGGTGAATCCTAATTTTTTTATCTCAATATTTCTAAGAAATTGAAGAAAACAACAGTATTTAAGGTAAATTAATGACTTTTAACAGAAAAATAATAAGAGAATGAAATAAATTAATAAATAAATATGCACCTTTAGAGTAACCCTACCTTGAGTTTTCCAAGATGTTACCCCAAACAAACCACTTTTTTCCAGGCCTTGTTTTATCTGAGTTCATATATGAGCTGCGTCATGAGAGATTCCATTTTTAGCCTAGGTGAAAACAAAGGCGCAGATCAGCTGTGCAGTGATCAGTGGCTTTGTTTCCACTACAGGGATAGTACAATTCCTCTTCTTCCTAAATCCAAAACTTCAAGCTCTAAATTAAACCATGATACAATACGAAAACACACCCATGAAGATTTTAGTTGAAAAATTTTGATAACTTAAGATGGTTGTTTTTGCTGTAACCTATATTGTGGGTACTACATGTTAGAATGGCCTTGGTGAGGTAGGTCTAACAAGTACCCATAGACAATAATCTTTGGATCAAAAATAAGAAAAATAGCCGTTTAAATAGGTACACCCATGCACACTCCAGTTTTATAAAAGTGTGGTATTAATTCCAAGGCCATGTTAGCCTTTTTCTCTACTTTAACAGTTGTTTGACAGTTTCCATTGTTTATTTCGCAGTGCAGAATTTTCCTGGGTATTCACATCATGTTGTTGACCATGTCAAGGGGCCCTCAAGGGATCACATCACATTCCTTGCATGCCTCAGACCTCTGAAAGATAATTGAAATCATGTTTAATAAAGTTGCATGGGTATGTAGTAATTCACCAGCCATTTGTATCCAGTCACTATGGTGCCGGGAAATAGCAGGGCATCTAACTTAATTTTTATAGAGCTGCTAACAGTCAGACCAGTAAAGTAGTTTTAAAAATACGAAAGATACAACTACTAGTTCATTTGAATTAATGTGACTGTATCCTGTCAATCTCCGGCACTCATCGGAGGATATAACCCGGCACATAAGCCTGCTGTGTCCCTATCCCCAGGTCCCATAGGGGCTGGGGATACAAATGACTGGTGCATAATGCATATATTTTTCCCTAGCCCACAAAAACTGTTTGAACCCTGTTGGAACCCATTGACCCCACAAATACTGTCCAAAGAGACAGGTAAAATTGATGTTCCCCAAAATTCTCTAATATTTCCTGTTTTCAGAAGTAAATTATATAAATTAGCATTAACATCAGGATAACAGGTCCGTGTAAAGTATACCCCTTCAAACCCCACTTTTATATATAAAAACAAGTATGCAAGGGTATACTTATTTTCTTATTTTTGCTCCAAACCATAGATTGTGGGTATTCGTTAGAACCGTCTCGGTGTGGTTCTATGTGCACCCACAATCTCTGTTTTGAGCAAAAATATGACAAATATGAAAAAATTTCTGGTGATAATTTTACATTTTTAAAACATAAGAAAAACAGTATATCAGTATATTACATGGGCATGTTTTCTTAATGTGACAGCAGAGTATTAACAGTGCATGCCCACAAGAATAGATTGATTAATACACAGCTTTTCTTCATTAATACACCTCACTTGTTAATATGTTAAAAAGAAAGAGAGAAAAAAAAGAAACACAACACACACACACAAAAGCAATGACAACAAAAACATAGAGCTAGAACCACAACAGAAACACTGCCTTTAAAATAACAGAGAAGCTTAGAACAGATTTATTGGGTCCTAATTTCTGCTGATGTTGAATGGTGGTTTACACCAATTTATGCACAATACATTTGTAACCACTGCTCCCCCACCTATAGGGAAGGGCAGGGATTATGACTTTAAGCTTTCAGCGCCATGCCATTAGCCCCACCACCAGGGGGCAAACTGGAGGTCAAAACTTTGCTCTTTGCCCTGCCCTTCACAGAACAAAATCTCCCTGGGGTAAGGTTCCTAATGTCAAACCCCCCTTCATTTCCCCTAGACTGCGGGAAAACTCGAAAAGTAACTGCCCTGCTCTTTAACCCGGCTATCACCCTTCCCCGTAGGTGGGGGGGGGGGGGGGGGGGGAGGGGGCAGTGATTACAAATGACTGGTGCAATTAGGGTTCAGCAAACTGCCAAGGATCTTTTAGAAACCATTGTCACGATTGTGGATAGAGCCATGCTGTAATAAACATATTTGTGGGTACTTACGAGCAGTGTTAGAGTCTCACATATCTTATCTGCCAGGTGTACACCCCATACATCTCAGGAATAGTATCAGAGTATGACATGATCTTCCCCACCCACTCCTCATGTCCATGGAATGATGGTTTGGTAAATCCAGAATTTCATGATGAAATTTCACCAAAATTAAACTGATTAATTAAATCCTTTCCACAAAATGGAGAAAAGTGACAACAAGTATCACACATTTTGATTTACAGAGAAGAACGTGTTTACACAACAGAAATACTTCAAAAACGACCGCCGACTTTACACATGTGGTGTGACGTAATACGATCTTCTCCAATACACAGAATTAGCCTCAACACGGTCAAATCTATCTTGATGACTTGCGTACGGTCAAATATAATATCCGAGTGTGAACAATTTTTTGTTCTAATATAATTGGCACCCCCTAAAATTCGCATTTCAGGGGAATGCCGTGACAGGCAAAAGTGTTTCGTGTCGTTTTCGTTGAAAAAAGTTTGTCATGTGGCGTCTCAGTGTAAGACGGTAATATGAAATCCCGGACAAAGCGGATCTAGCTGCACCGTATAACAGCTATTGTTTTAAGCACAGCAACAAGCGTGTCATTTTGAGCGAAATTTCGACCAAAAAGAGGTCGCCATTTTGTTAAGGATTATTTTGCGTCGAGTAAGGTTTCAAAATAAAATACAATCACCGCATGCACGCTGGCTGCGTCCTCACTGAAATGAATGTGAACCCACCCAAAAGATAACAATGGGAAAGTCCATTTGTCATCAACGGGTTAATGACTTAGTGACATTTCGCTAATTCGGACCTGATTCGGACCTCAGCTGTGGACAATTCGGACCTTGGCTAATTTGGACTTTGGCTAATTCGGACCTCGACCACTGGTCAATTCGGACCCCGTAAAAAGCCAATGATTTTTCGGAAATAGCGTAAGGCGACCAGTGATCGATCAGGGACCAGTGATCGATCAACTAGTGGTTATCGGCTATTAATTCTCAAAGGATACCTGAAGTAAATCTTATGCTAGTCTCAACTTCAAGCGCATTATATCACCTTACAAAAACTTATCTAAATTTATTTGGAAAGCTTTTCTATCTTGGATTTTCTGACACTTTACGAAGAGGGGGTCTTAGTTGTACTGCTTAAAAGTGGTGATTGTTCAATAAATTCTTCAAGATGAAACAACCTGCATTCGTTCCGACTGGCTAAAGTTTTTAACTTTACTGCATACTAAACAAATCTGATCCACATTCCAAATTGTATTGGATAACGCTGCGATTAATGGACGATTTCTGTGATTTTCGAGCTATTTTTTCAACAGTTTTCCATTGTTTCTATGGACGTTTATGCTTTTCGACCACCTTATTTCGCTGCTTTATTTCTTTTAGCTCAACGAAAAATTTTCAAACTGTGTTTGGTGGCTAGAGGTAAACAATAATTATTCTTTCTAAAAATGTACATACCTTCCAAGTAAGCCGCGGTTTTGGAGAGAAAAAGAAGGTGATCGATCACTGGTCCACCTGGCCCTGATTCACGCTGTATGATGGTGGGTGTGTTAAAATGACGTCACTGAGAACGTGACGTGATGACGTCATAAATTGACGTATTGGAAAACATGGCGAAGGTTCAAGCTTGGATATGGTATGTACTTATACATTCTCCAGTGCATGTCTGATCCGCAAATTTATCAAACATGGCTATTTTTGATCGATCACTGGTCCCTTTACGCTAGGGGTCCGAATTAGCCAAGGTCCGAATCGAATTAAGGTCAGAATTAGCAAATTTCAGAATTTGTTTTAGGTCCGAATTGACCCCATGTGAAACAGAATTAAGGTCCGAATCAGCCAATGCTTGAATTGATTCAAGACAAAAGGATTGCATGTGTCTTCAAATCATTTAAATAAAACTTCCTTGTAGTATTCATGGTATTATTTTATGCATTATTAGCGGGTGAAATACTTTGTTTTGTTGATTGATTGATTGATTGATTGATTGATTGATTGATTGATTGATTGATTGATTGATTGAATGATTGATTGATTGATTGATTGATTGATTGATTGATTGATTGATTGATTGATTGATTGATTTGTGGCTAAGCGTCCCAGTCAATAGCTTTGGTCATGTAGGAACGTTGCCTCCATTTTGTAGGACTTATACCGGCCATTACGATTTCATGACACCCAAAATGCGCTTGAAAATATAACCACTCTAGTAAACACAAGGGCTTATGTGCATGATTGGTTTGACTTCGACCACTTTTCAATCCTGGGAGCGGTTAATCAGTGATCAGACGGTCAGTCAGTAGTGAATAAGCTTTGCCTATAGGCTCAAGCAGCCCATGTGTTTCTTAAGGATACTTTGTGTTTTAATACTATCCTCAAGCGTGTGACATTAGCCAAGTCTCATTCTTCATGTTAGGACGGCTCGTTTTTAATCTGAATGCAGTTTTGTTTACGTAAAATACATAATGAAAAGGTCCTAACTGACCAATAGATAAGGTCCGATTTGACCAAGGGAAAAGGTCCGAATTGACCAAAGATTTTTTCTTATTGAGGTTCGAACTGACCAATAAAAAAGGGGTCCGAATTGACCTGTGATCGGGGTCCGAATTGACCAGTGGTCGAGGGTCCGAATTGACTAGGGTCGAATTTTTAGGGTCCGAATTGACTAGGGCCGAATTAGCCAAGGTCCGAATTGTCCATAATTCCGTTTTCACATGTCCGTTCAATAGAAGATGGCTAGAGAATTTAAACAGAAATCAAGAGAATTGATGTCAGATTTTGACAACAGAGAGACTTAATTAAGTACTCACAGTACTATACGTATATGTAACAAAAAGTAAAGCCCCAGTTCAGCCGTGGACCTTGGAACCCACCGTTTTTTTCAAAAAAAAAAAAAAAAGAAAAAAAAAAAAAAAAGAAAGAAAGAAAGAAAGAAAGAAAAAAGTTTTCTGGCGACGTGGCTTCTACTGATTACGGGCCGTGATATAATGCGCAGATTCTGCCATTGTCGGAGCATAGTTGATCGATATATTGAACTAAAATATAACATGCGTCAGAAAACCAACAATATGCATAGGCGAAAACAAAGCCGCAGATCAGCTGTGCAGTAGCTGCACAGCTGATCAGCGCCTTTGTTTTCGCTGCACGGATAGTACAATGTCTCTACTTTCTAAATCCAAAATTTCCAGTCTCTAACCATCTTCTGTGACTGTACAGCCCGGTTTGTGTCAGACCTGGTCGGAACCCAAATTGTTGGTTTTCTCACGCACAGGCTCAAATATAACATGCGTTAGAAAGGTGGTTGAGTTAGGATTATACAGTTCTTTGTTGAAATATAGGTAAGGACTTTTATGACACAATTACATATTTTTAGGCTTCTATTGGAAAAGTTCAAGTCACTGAATAAATTTCCATTTGCTGTTCGTCACTTATGCAGAGAAACTGCGTAAAATCTCTCATATAATTGCTCTTCAAGGACGTTTGAAACAAAGCAACGCGCATGATCAGCTGTTAAAATGAATAAACGTGTGTACGCATGTGATTTATAAATATAATCACATGTGAATGAACGTACAACATTTTATAGCAATAAAACGATTTCATCGAACATCAGTCGATCTGGAGCAGCAGCGGCTGCTAGAGTTTTGCAGTTCGCTGGCTCTCCCCCCCCCTCTCTCTCTCTCTCTCTCTCTCTCTCTCTCTCTCTCTCTCTCTCTCTCTCTCTGACTCATTGTCTCTAGTCAGGCTGTCTGACTGCTCTGTCTGTCTCCCCTCTCTCTCTCTCTCTCTCTCTCTCTCTCTCTCTCTCTCTCTGACTCTCGTTGTCTAGTCTGTCTGCCTGTCTGTCTCTAGTCCCCCATCTCAACTAGGACATACAAGGTCATCCGCACCGTGTGACATAATCCATTGATAATATGACGCAGAGTAATGTTAATCATCGGTCACCGTGACTGACTTTTTCCTGTTAAGACTGCCTCTATTGTAGTTTAACCTTGTAATGCATACCCATAAGTCCAAGCGATTACAGTTGACAGTGTAGATAATAGATTGTAAAATGTCGAGTTGCACTTATTAATTTCTCTTATTTCGGGGTCGGCATTGGACATTAACTTTTATACACTGGTAGGTTGATACTTTTATTTCATTTTCCGTATTTTAATAGCATTAGCTCGTTAAAGCCTGGCGTCCGTTTTATGGGGCATAGGCAAACAGTAATTTTATGGGCATAGGCAAATAGTAATTTAATGGGGCATAGGCAAACAGTTTAGTCCCAGATGTGACGCCGCCGAACGCGGCGTCCCATCTGGGGCTATTCAGGCTGTTAGCTTAGAGGATTAGGAAAGTACATTCATCATATATGGCTTGACACGTTATTATTCATTATTTTTTCCTTGTTAAGCTTTTAAACCTTTCGGATACGTCCCTGTACACTGCCTTGATAATGCCGTTTTGTAAACATGTCGTGTCAAAGGTCATTTTGGTTCCGTGATCCTGTATAACTAAACGGTTAAAATGGAACGATGCCGGTATTAACGGGGAGGCGACAATGAACAATGCGGCCACTGTAGTACAAATGTCAATAAAAGACATCTCAGTCATCGCCTACAAACGTTAATCAACACCTGCTAGGTTTGCACCGAGATGATGGTTTGTAGTCACACTTTCATGAACATTCAGTCGATGACAGAAATATAGTTCGCGTTGCAGCTGTCTCTGAGAATAGCAGATGAAAGGCTTTATTTAATAAAATAAAAAAAAGCATAAAAAAACTTTTAAAAAGTGAAAATGCATTTAAAAGCTAGACCGGAGGATTGCCAGGCACATAGAGTGATCCAACGCACCAAAGTCCCCGGCCGCCAAATTCGTGACTGTAAACACATAATGCCCTGTAAGTTGTGGTTGGTTAAGTGTTCTGTTCGTCCCGGATCAAGCTATACATAAAACTTAAGTTTTACTATTGTTTTACTGGAATTTCAATACTTTCACACATTCTTTCAGATAATACTTGAACAAAATACTTTCACATTTCAGATTTTGCTAGAAACCGGAACTGAGAGGGCGCTATGAGT
Organism: Rugalucina vietnamica; assembly: GCA_964017185.1. Classification (NCBI taxonomy): domain Eukaryota; kingdom Metazoa; phylum Mollusca; class Bivalvia; order Lucinida; family Lucinidae; genus Rugalucina; species Rugalucina vietnamica. Next base: position 37,151,861 of record OZ024884.1, read on the forward strand.
AGGAACTTCCTGTTTGCTCGGTCGTATGTAGGTCAGGTGAAGGCAGCCATCTTGGATTGGTCTGGCACGACGGCTGATAAATATGTCTTGGCACCGGCTGTTGTTTTCGTAGATGTTTTTGAGAAACACAAGGTAATCCATAAATGGTATTTGTAGAATTTGTAACAGTCAGACTGACACTCAGTGGTTGGACACTTATAACTTGGGTGGTATTATAAACGGGCCCAAGATGTCCAGTTGCAAAATGCATGTTGGAAAACAAAGGTATACAATACAGATGATTAAAAGGATTTGACGTTTATCAAAATTACGTCGGAAGGCGAACACGCACAGTTTAATGTCTTCTAACTTCAGGTTCCAATCAGCATGAAAGAAGCACGGCTACCAATGGGCCTCCGTAAAGATCTTCACATCAAAGCTATAACTGAGATACCGGAAGTTCGGGATAGATGGAAGTCAGTGTATGGAAAATACCCTGACCAAGGTAACGCTGCTGAGGTGGATTTTTATTTATTTATTTATTTATTTATTTATTTATTTATTTATTTATTTATTTATTTTGTTTATCAGTTTAGCTAAATAGTAGACTACCATTTAATTATGGGCCCTTAGACCCGCACGAATACTTTTATTTTTTACATGCTTATTCATGCACACGAAACTCACTGTGAAAAAAACGAAACCCTGCTCACCTGGTTGAAGAGATGTTAAATTTTGTCTCCAGATGATGTTTCTAAAGAAAAGTCTCTGATTCTCTGTTTTATGTCCAACATTTTGTGAGATTTACACATTCAGCTTACGCGTTTGCGTTCATTTTTGGGGCGCTATGGCACACGCCGTGACGCTAAGGTCAAGTTTAGAAATACCGCGTGTCAACAATGTGTAATCTGGAAATTTTGATCAGACCCGTCGAACCATCAAGGCCCGCAACGGAACGTAGTGGGGTGTGGTTATGCGACTATCTCGGTTGCAAATGTGTAATTATGCGTATTTTACAGGTGATGTTGACAATATGTTCAAAGACTTTGTTCCAATGCAACTAGCATGTCTCAGAAAATACACTGATCTTATTCCCGGCACAGCAGAGACGGTGAATACACTCCGGTCGGAGTTTGGTCTCAAAATAGGCAGTACGACTGGTTTTCTGAAAAATATGGTGGATATTCTGTTGGAGGATGCTAAAAAGCAGGGATACCAACCAGACTCGTCAGTTGCAGGTTGGTAATTGTAAAGCCTTTAAGTGATGTACTCATTCATATTTAATACATGCCTACACGTTTTAACACGATACTTCTAACATACATCATATGTAATGATCTCAAAAAGCAGGTCCTCTGTTACCCAGGAACTGGTGTGTCCATCCCAGCATGACTGAAAACCTAATAACTGTGACGTCAAACCTCAGTACAAATAAACAGTCCGCAAACAAACAAGCAAACAAAAGATCAAGAGACTATAAATGAGTGACACAAACGTGAATACATGTAAAATGTCAGAAATCATTAATCCTGGTCACGGCACCTATATAACAGTGTAGCGCTTGTAACAAAAACAGCGTTTGGCTTTTACATGACATGCTAGTATCATTATGACCCTGCTGAATAAAACTGAAAAGTATCTTTAAAAATCACGTCCTATTGCGACAGAATTCTATTTTAAAATAGTATATGATATAGCATCTACAAATTTGCCGCATCAGATGATATGGATGCCGCATTACAACATTGTCCTCATTTCTTCTAAACAGTCTTTCATCTTTTGATGCGTATGATGACCGTCTTAAACTGGCGATAAATATGCTTATAAGATGATGAGTATTACCCTGCAAATGTTCACTTTCACTTTGACTGTTAAGTGTTGGATTTCGTTTACAGGAGACGAAGTTATAAATGGAGCCAGACCAAAGCCCTTCATGGTGTATAGAAACTTGGATTTACTAGACGTACAACCAATACAATCAGTCGTCAAGGTTGACGACACTGTCTCGGGGGTGGGGGAGGCGCTGAACGCCGGGTGCTGGGGCGTGGGCGTGGCGAGATATAGTAACTACATGGACATTAACTCCTTTGAAGAGGAAACCAAGCTGTCTCCAGAAGAAATTGAGCGCCGAACGGAAGTGTCACGTGACTTGTTGCGCAAAACTGGTGCGCACTATGTGATTGACTCTATAGTTGACTTACCAGAGGTTGTAGCAGATATTAACAAGCGTCTAGCTAGAGGGGAGAAGCCTTAAGCGCATGTCAATCATTGTTAATTATTGCTGCAGGGGTTGGGGATGCATCGTAATCGATTTTTGTATGTAACAATTATTAAAAATCTTTTAGAGGTCTAAGGAAACCGTTATAAACAATCGATGTTTTGAGCAAATATATTACATGTAAAAATTTCAAAAATTGACGATTAAATTTTCAATTTTACAGCTGAAAAATCACTGTGTATTGCGTTTTCATAATGATAAAAGGCTTATCAAAATCAAACGAAAAGCAAGGGGGGAAAACTATCCTTAAATCGATTACGACGCATCCTTGTGTATATATGCGTAGTGCAATACGTAAAACGGTGATATGCTTTGCATTGTCTCAGCGCGTAATATATGTGTGCTTTGAAAGTGCGTGTTTGTGCCCAGTTGATTGACAGGAGCGATTGTAGATGACTGTGTGGTTTACATACCAACACGAACTTCGCGCATATTTCATTAATTAACGAGCCATTCCTCCATTTTAATGGGTTCAAAGTTTTTTTGTGTTTAGATATTTGCTATATACATATATTTACAATGTAAATATATTAGACAATGTAATAAATTAGACCATGTTTTCTATTTATTGCCTTCCCCACTCACACCGCAAGTGAGAGAGAGAGAGTGAGAGAGGGGGACGGGGGAGTGGGGGAGAGACTCCTCGTGATAACAAAGGAAGACAGGTATCTTTATGATAAGCAAAACAAAACGCGAACTACACAGGGGCCAACCATCGCTCACCTGAAGCTAAATAGCATGAATATAGAAAGTTATCTGCAACAGGCATAGCCTATCGGCCTATACCCTAAAATTGAGATTTTTTTTTCGGTAGAATTGAGATTTTTTTTTTACTTCGGTGGCCATGCTGGACGCCATCATGCACGGATTTCTCAGCTCGCCATCATTTATGCCAACTTATGCCGTTAGTTTCGGATACTACAGACTTTGCGGAACATTTTCGTTTATACATGTAACTCGTTTTATTATACCGGATGGCCGGATATCTCATTTCAGCCCCGATTGTTTATATCCTACCAATTCGGTCACATTCAACGTCTTCCGTTACTTGGGCAATTTTATGCGTTTGTTGTCCGTTTAACACGCGGTTATCGACCGTTGAATGTCCATTGGTAGACGGAATATTTCCATCGGCATTCCGTTAAACCTCTCAATACCGACGGAAATGGTATATATTCAGCCCTTGGTTGAAAATGAAAATTCAGGAAAACTGCAAAACTGTGTTATTCTGTCAGGGAAGTGGAACGAGGTACCGAAGTGGAGCGGAGTGACAGTTAGCCAGCTGATCTAGTCCCTTGGCAGTTCTGTATATGTATTTTCGTGACTCCAGACAAACCGGATTTGTAAAGGATTTTGAACGCACTCGTGAGTAACAGACAAAACGAATACAACTTTTTTCGGTGGCGTCCGCTCCCAGGGTTGAGCATGTTCAAAATTTTCCACACGATAACAACCGATAAAACGGACACGACCTGACACGGAACGCATTCACGTATGCGAAATGCAAGAATGATTTTTATCCACGACTCCCCTAGGGCCGGGGAATAGCGGGGCTTTTAACTTTTCGAATTTTAAAGCCCGGTAAAATCCCTGCTAAAGCCCCGGCCCTCCGGGGACTGACAATAACGAGGGGCTGAGGCTATCCGCACGACGGTCGTGCCGATAAGCGGCGTTATCCGCACGACGGTCGTGCCGATAAGCGGCGTTATCGGCCCGACTGTCGTGCGGATAGCCAATGCTACAGGTATTGGCTATCGGCACGACGGCAGTATAAGATTTTCTAACAAGCTTACGTATGCATTAAACTTTTAATTTGTCATTAAATAATTAATTATGTGTTCAGCTATTGAAATACATTCAAAATTAACATTTTTGTTAATTATGAATTAGAAAACTAGTTTGACTTGATTAATCTAACTGATGTAAACTGAATCATAGTAGATTTGTAACAGCGGATAAAAATATAATCATTGCATTTTTTTTAACTGTGTTACTGAAATGTTTCCATACTCCATTGTTAAAATCAAAGGCTGTTTATTCTTTTGGATTACCACATACTTTTATTATTCAGGTAACGATAATTACTTTCTCATTTACGCGTACGCATGACTGATTTTTACAGGTAAATTTACAGGTAAGCCAATTTCAGCAAAGTAACAATTTTGTTAATTAAAAAGTAAAAAAAAAAAACCTGCTTGTGTAATATTCTGTTTCAGTTTTGAAGCCAGTGCAATATATTTTTCAACTTAAAATGTATCAATTTATAAACATATTTAACATTTGGATATCGATTTCCCTGTCGTGCCGATAACGCCGCTTATCCGCACGACGGTCGTGCCGATAAGCGGCGTTATCGGCACGACCGTCGTGCGGATAGCCAGTGCCATAACGAGGAGTGACGACAAATGGCCTAAGCTATTTGAATAATGTTTACTAGCATATTCCAGGTATAAGTTAGCCCAGTGGTTTCAGAGAAGAATTTGAACACCTCCTACAGACACACACCAGAGAGCCTTTGGCATTAACTGATCTTAATTCATGTTCTTGAAATTTTGCAAACTGTGGCTTGTTCTCATGAAATTAAAGTATATATAATTCAAATGAATGTGCAGTATTCGTGTTTAATAATAATAATAATAATAATAATAATAATAATACTGACTTTATTTAGAGAGGGGGCTCAGTTGGACAAGTTCAATCTTCCCTGAGGCCCTCTATTAAAACAATATTTACAAACATTTAAACATAAATATACAGACATACAAATGAATACAAACAAACAAAAGAGTTCTACGCCTAAAGTGAATTATTTGCTATCCAATTTAGATATTGTGGTGTTATATTTGCGGGCATTTAAAACCCCGGCACATGACCGGCACTGCCGGGACTCGCCGGAGGTTAAATCCCGGAACTTAAGCCCCGCTATGTCCCTGTTATCCCCGGCCCTAGGAGGGGGGGGGGGGGGGCGGGAATTCAAATGAGTGGTGCAAAAGGACACACAACAACTATCGTTTGACTATAGGCGTTTCGTTCGTGTTGTCTTTTGAACATGTGACTGATACTTAATAAATTTGCATCTAGCAGACCTTTAGCAGACGATTGGTCGTAAGTGGTCATCAGTGTGGCCACATTTTAGATGAAATGCTATCAGCGATTGGTCACGGTCAAGAGATTCGATTATCATTATCGAATACTTTGCACATTCTTGTGGTTTACTGAGCTGCTATTTTGCCATACAATGTCCGAAATATGGAGGTAGCGATTTTCGAATTCACATAATTCACTTTTGGCCTGTTTAGGGGGTTCCCTAAATAGCGAAAAAGCCGTTCTTGGATGCTGCTCCAACCTACCGCCCTAGTTTTAAGTCGGAGGTTCTCTCGGCCATTGAAAGGTTTATTCCATCAAAAATATAGTTAACCATGGATCGATAGCTCGATCAAACGCTCGATTAGAATAAATTTTACTTTCGTACTCGCAAGTCAAGTAGCCCTGACATTAAGAACCGTTACAAACGGTTCAGAGCACATGTTCAAAAGAGCATTAGAGATGCATATTGGAAGCATGTAACCAATATCTTCTCCTTTGAAAACGATAACCCTGATGCCGATTGCCCCCGTAAATGAAAAGGCAAAACATTTTGATCATTTGTCATGTCCCTTAAAAAAGACGCGTCAGGGATCAGTACTCTCAGAAAAAAAGGAATTTTGAAGACTGACACTTTGGATAAGTCAGATATTTGTAATAAGCAGTTCCAGTCAGCCTTCAATCGCGAATCAAATGATGAAATCCCATCCAAAGGCACAAGTACCTTCACCGCTATGGGTGGTTTAAAGTCGTGTAGGTTTTCATTTCATTAAGGTTTATACGGCTGTGAGACATATTGCTTTCACGCAATAGGTTTATTACCAGTATGTTTTCCGTGTCAGTTTACGTTCTGTTGAAGTTTATGTTAAGGCACGTATTGTTAATATTATAATGCCTATAATGCCGACGTGTTGCATACTACTGGTTTATATTCTTTAACAGTGTTTGTTACGACACGATTATGCCCACTTATTTCACGGCGAAATTTCACTCAAATTTATTTTAGTCCAGCAGAACCTTCAATGGACCTGGATTTGGAGTACGTAGAAAATGTTCTTACATATTTGGAAAGCTGAGGTCTTCTACATTAAGAATCCGGCGGGTGACATCTTGTCACCACTGAGCAATTTGAGAAATTCAAGATGGCGTCCAAGATGGCTGCCCGTATACAGAAAACAGTAGTTTCCATGGAAATAATCATGTTTTGAGGGACTTTTAAATATGAGATCACTTGTATTTGAAAAATGAAACAATTGTACATTGAAATTAGCGCAAGAAAACAGACAATGTGTGGAGAGCATCCAAGATGGCCGCCAGAATTAAGGAAAATTACATTATTGAAAAGAGGTGATTTCAAGACTAATGAATTTCTTAAACCAAACAGTTTAGTGGCATTTTTGTTAACATTTAAGACTCCGATGGATGTCATCTCATTACCATTGAACACTTTGAGAAATTCAAGGTGGCATTCAGGATGGTTGCCCGTATACGGGGAATAGTAATTGCCATGTATATAATCGTGTTTTTGGCAGATGTAAAGACCTGAAATCACTCGCATTTAAAGGCTGAACTAGTCTGTGTACATTGAAACTAGTTCAAAAATTCAGAAAGTATGGAGATCATCTTAAATGGCCGCCAGAATAAAGAAAAATGCAATACTGAAAAGCGCTGATATCGAAACTAAAGAATTTCTCATAGTAAGGTGGCAATTTTTGCTAACATCAGTCGGACAGGTAACAATTATTGTTTTATCTTTATAGAGTGACTGTAACAAAATACTTAAAACTCGATAGCAATGAAACATACTTGAAATAAATTTGCGTGGAATTTATTTGGACATAATAGTTATGAAAAATAAACGATCCACGCCATTACAAAATCTCCAACATAAAGAAAACTGGCATAAGCACATACTGGAAATAAACCTTTGGCGTGAAATAAGTGGATATCTATCGAGTAAGTAGTTTTAGAAGTCTTAGTATATATTGAAATAAAATAACCATAGGTCCATGGGCCACAAAGCTCACCTGATTTAACAGCTATCGTTGAATGTAAAATTTATGGCCACCCGACAATTTACAATTGATAAAATTCTGTAATATTCTATCCAATGTCTTTGCAAAAACACCATATTAGAAGTCAAATTAGAGTCGTATAACATATAGAAGAGTACTCAATAAACATTTATGCAAAAACAAAATTCAAATATCCGAAATGAGACTGCTTTTCCCATTATAAGTCTCTGCAAAGTGAAAGTTGCCATAGCAACGTTCTTATCTGACTGGAAAAAAAAATTCCTTGTAGAGGCTAATGACAGGAACATGGATGCAAAGTATCAGCTTCATATAGCAAACAGTTTCTGAGGAAAAGATTTTTACAGATTTTTTTTTTCGAAAATTTGCCCATCTGCAACATAAAGGACTATTCAATAAACATTTCTGAAAAAAAAATCCAATATCTCCAACTGATGAGATTGCAAAAATATAAAATTTTCACTTTTCCCATTATAAATCTATGGAAACTGAAAGTTGCCGTAACAACCAGATTTCTTATCCGACTGGAACAAAAAACAACTGTTCCGTAGAGGCTAATGCTAGGAAGATGTATGCAAAGTATCAGCTTAGTAACCCAAACAGTTTCTGCAGAGAAGATTTTGTAAGATTATTAAATCGAAAATTTACCCTTTTTTTGGGGGGTGGGGGGGGGTGCAGCAACCAAGCAAAATTCAAATATCTCCAATGAGACTGCAGAAATAGCAAATCTACACTTTTCCCATTCTTAGTCTATGGAAACTGAAAGTTGCCATAGCAACCAGAGTTCTTATCTGACTGGAACAAAAAAAAAAAAAAAAAAAAACTTTTTTTTGTAGAGGCTAATGCCAGGAACATGTATGCAAAGTATCAACTTCATAAAGCAAACAGTTTCTGAATAGAAGATTTTTAAAGATTTTTTTTTTTCGAAAATTTGCCCTTTTTGGGGCCCCAGCAACCACTCAAAATAAGCGATCAGGATGAAGGTCATCTGAACCGTAGAGCACTACTCAATAAACATTTCTCTAAAAATAAAATTCAAACATCTCCAATAAGAAAGCAAAGATTTGCAATTTCCACTTTTTTCCATTATAAGTCTATGGGACATATAAGTTGCCATGGCAACCAGGCAACCAGAGTTCTTATCCGATCTGAAAAAAAAAAAAAAAAAAAAAAAAAAAAAAAAAAAAAAACATGTTGGTTCCCCCCTCCTGTGGATGCTTTATGCCAAATGTCATAAGTTTTTGGCCTCACAGCTTCAGAGGAGAAGTCGTTTTAAAAATGTTGACGGACGGACGACGGATACCTGCCTATCCTATAAGCTCACCTTAGCTTAGGTGAGCTAAAAAAAAAGTATACCAAGAAAATGTAGTGCTACAGACTGAATCTAAAATGTATAACTTTACATACAGGTGAGCTAAAATAGGTATAATTGGGCAAATAGGTTACTGTATAGGCGGCAACTTTACAATTCATATGTGGGCGTGTTCGGCTAGTCCATCTGTTCAAGTAGGGAGATTATAGAAAAGTCGAACTCAGTCAGCCTGGACCGCTGTCACATATTTACCGTTAGAAATCAGCTACCTCTATTTTGTCCAAACCAGTGAATTTGACAACCCCCAACTTCGAAGAAGTTGAGGGGGCATATTGGTTTGGGTCTGTCCGAGCAGTGCAGTGAGTGAGTGAGTGCGTGCAGTCAGTCAGTCAGTCAGTCAGTGTCAGTCAGTCAGTCAGTCAGTCCGTCTGTGATGCGTGAGCACTCGGTCAGGAACCGTTAGAGCTAGGATCTTGAAATTTGGTATGTAGTTTGTATAGGAAAATTAAGAGGACCCGTATTTTTCTTTCAGGTAAATTCAAGGGGCTAGGGGCCAATTCTGTGAGAGTTATTTCCCTTTTTAATTCTTGATAAAGTGAATAGATAGTGGATACCTTGTGTGCGCAACTCCTCCTACAGTTTTATTACGATTCTCTTGAAACTTTACGGATGTTGTGACCATGCTTTGAAGATATGCATGTGGTTTGGATATAATCCTCAGATTAATTTTTGTCACTTTTTTCGCAATTTGAACTTAGCCATTTTTCGGGCATTTTGACAATGAAAGTGAATGGGCAGTGGGTACCTGGTGTGCGCAACTCGCTGCCACCAAATGTAACGAACAGCCGAGCCAAGCCACAGCAAACCCCGTCGGTGGAAAAGCATGCTCACCCACCAAAAGTGGTTTACAGCGCTATATACCTAACACCTACTCGATTCACAAAGTCTCGAGTTTGAAATTTGCATATTTCCAAGGGAGGCTATCCCGTCACATTACTTCCCCCTCCGAGAAGACTCGTCCCGAGTCTTGGCCTGGGGACTACATGGGCAAGGCAACTCCGTTCTGGCAGTTGTCATTATCCCACCGCTGCCACCAAATGTAACGAATGGCCGAGCCGAGTCACAGCAAACCCCGTCGGTGGAAAAGCATGCTCATCCACCAAGGGTGGTTCACTGCCCTATATACTCTACACTTACTCGATTCACAAAGTTTCGAGTTTGAAATCTGCATATTTCCAAGGGAGGCTATCCCGTCACATTTGTTTGTTCTTGATGATTCATTGACTAGTTAGGGATTCACCACGGGGACCGAAGAACTAACTAAATGTTATGAACCACTGCAGAGGCTGAGGGTGAGGTTATGGCCAGGTAAAACCGGTTTAAGCCCGCCAGTAACTTTGTGTTACTGGTCGTTCCAAGTCGATACTTCTGTAGTGGTTCTTTTTGTTTTATGTCTTGGTGTTTAAAATTTTTTGTGCTGTTGGCTCCTTATGTATGTTTTCATATTTTTAGTTAAGTTTAGGTAACTGAGTGGCCACCTATTGGGAAAATAGCTGCTCATTCGGCTTACGATATGTTTTCATGGTATAAGTAGCTGATTGTTAATTTAGTTTTTTCCCACCTCGGTTTTTGGAGTGGGAATCTTTTTCTGATTGCGCCTTTTCCTGACCTTTGCCTACTTGTACTTTTTATTCCTTATACCCCAAAAACCTGGGGTATACCTATTTTCCTATTTTTGTTCCAAAACATATACACAGGGGTTTAGGTCCGTCACAGTGCGAGATGATTCTTTATGATACCTGCTACTGATTCTTTATGATAGCGTTACAGATTCTTTATGATTCTCTTAGCTCATCTATTGGTAGGTGATGAGAAACCGATGTTTCTAAGGTTTTTGATGCATGAAATGACCTTTTTGGCACACATACATAGTATATATGAGATGGAAATTGTTCTCCATCAATTTTAGCAATGTTAGTATACAGGTTGAAAGTTAATGGGTGATTCAATCCGTAAAATGGTTAATAAAGCAAGGAAAATCGAAAATGAATATTAAAATACATAACACATCAAAACATTTTATCATCAGTTTAGAAATTTAACTAATTATCTATGAACTAACACTTTTCAATGCATGTAAATCTTCAAAGGAATTGTTTTGCAGACTTTTGTGTTTTTAAGCATCAAAAGTATCATAAAGAATCTGTGACAAAATTTTGTCACGGATTCCGTATGATACAAAATGATGGGTAACAGATTCTTTATGATATGTTACAGATTCTTTATGACACTCTTTTATCGAGATAAACTACCAATTATGAGGCCTTCCCAGGGTTTTGGGGGATTCAGGGAAGAGGGCTATCTATTTTCAGAGATTTGGGGAGAAGGGTCATTTATTTTAAGGGATTTGGGGAGAAAGCATGACTTGTTAGAGTTTTAGGGAGCAGGGGGCTGAGGAAAACATTTTATGAGCTGGGGAGAAAGGTCATTTTTCTTTCATGGAGCAGGGAGCAAAGACCCCCCCCCCCCCGGGGGGGGGGGGCAATTATTAATGTCTCTGATCTACAAAGCAGGTTTGTACTATCCGATTTGGTAAACAAGTCATTATTTTATCAGGCAAACTGAGATTTGAGCATTTATTTTCAAATATTATGATATGGTTTGGTTAAGTGATGACTAGACGTCCCAGTAGACAAGTTTTGAGTCATGTTGGGGCAAAGGGCCACCACTTCTTGTGTTTTAAACAATACTATAGATTCACGAACACAACTTGCATGGTAGAGTTATGTCTAGAACCCAGGGCCTCCCGCATCGGAAACCTGTAGTCTACCCCTACCGCACTGCACTTCCTTTTTTTAAATGAAATGAATTCAAATTGTATTGAGGCTTAATGTCCCAGTCAACAATGTTTCAGTCATGTCAGTACAGAGCCAATTCTTCTTGGGTTTAACCAGTACTGTAAGGAGTTAATGTGTTTTGCTCAAGGACACAACACGGTGACGCCTGTGGCGATCGAACCCAGGACATCTCTATTTGGTGTCCGACACTCTACCACTACGCCACTGCGCTTGTTTCACAATTACCCAGTGCGGGACTTGAACCCACACCAAACACAGCGCTGAGATGATTGAGTGATTATGAAACTAATATAATTTAGATATATTCTAAATGAGAGATCTGCTATACCTAAATAAGATATCTTCTTCACAAGATAAATCAAGATATCTCCCTAACAAGATAAATCAAGATATCTACTTTGGTTAATAAGACATCTTTATTGCTAAACTAGGTATCTTAATTAGCAAATAAGATATCTTAATTGGTAAAACAAATATCTTATATACAGTGGTCAATAAGATATCTTTTACGGTAAATTAGACATCTTAATTAGAAAAACGATATCTTAATTTATAATTCAGATATATGAATTAATACAATATATCTTAATTAAGGCTATAAATTAGATTTCTGTACTGACATAGTAGATATCTTATTTAAGTAAAAGAAATAGGTTGTGATTGGGCAAAATAAATAAGATTAAACTAAAGGTGTCTTATTTGTTTAGCTCAATAAGATAGCTAATTAAGATATCTTATTTGTCTAAAACCATATCTACTTTAGCATATTAGATATCTTATGTAATAAAGATATCTTATATACTCAAGAAGATATCTTATTTGACAAATATTAAAAGCTTACATGTTAACATAGATATCTATACAACTATTTTAGATATCTCAAATGCTGATTAAGTGTCATATTCTCAAATGCTGATGTCATATTAAGAAAAAAATCTAATATCTAATATCATAATTGCTATATCAGATATCTTTATGACAAATTATGAATTAAGATATGTTATATACTTTTTACAAATAAGATATCTAATATAATTTTTAAGATATTTTATTTGTCAATTCAGATATCTATTTTTACAAATAAGATATCTTATTAAGCCTGAATGATATCTAAATATACTATATAAAACATCTGAATAAACATTGCGGATATCTAATATTAACATTTTGTATACCTAATATAATTAAATGGATATCGTATTTGCTATATTAGATATCTTCTTTTAATATCTAATAAATTGAAATAAATATCATATCTATTAAACAAGATATCTAATATTGCATAACAGATATGGGTGATTTTCAAAAATGAAGTAAAAGTGTGACGTTGACCCATTTTAGGTCAAAATTGAGATATGCATTTGTCTTTTTAATTTTTGTTCCTGGTTTTTCTATGGATATCAAAATAAAAGAAATCAACATTCTAATCTCTTTGACAACGGCCATTTTTGTGATTTTCTTGTTTCTTTGCTTTTTGTTGTTAGTTTTCAAAACTGGTGACATACTTTATAGGTAGTGCTACGATTGTAACATACACTTTATGTTTCAAATTTGTTCTTAGTTTGATAGACCCTATACTGGGACTAGACTCTATGCCATTAATTTGATAAAATTCTAAAAAAAAAAAAAAAAACAACAATTTTTCACATATTTATGTGATAAGTTTGACCCTAAAATTGCTTTCTGAACTTATATTGCTTTCCATAACTACTCTAATGATCAATGTATTTAATGATGAACAGTATCTTACAAGTGTACAATGCTTCCTGTGATTGCGATATAAGTTTATAAGAGTATCATTAGGAATTAGCGTTCAATTTTTTAGACTAGAAAATATGCGTTGCACTTGTGACATCACTTTTATTAATATTAGAAACCAATATGCATAACTATATGCAAAGGTTTCTTTCTGACCTGCTAGACTAAAATATAAAGCAAAACAACAAGTCATACATGATATGCTCATATGGTCAGTCAAGAAATACAAAACGTTGCACTTGTGACAAAAATGGTGAACTGATTAGATCAGCTACTTTTCAAAATATAAGAAAGGGTTTTTAATGAAGAACCTCTGATAATCAATCCAGATACATCAGACTTGATCAGTAAGATCATACAATAGATGTAGGGCTTACACTGATTGAACACTGGCTTTCACAAGTTTAAGCTAAGCTATTTTTACTGTAGTTTATTTTAGGGGTATGGTTATTATTTATAAATGCTGAAGATGCAACATAGGCAAAATACATGCATGTTTCAGAGTGTTCAAAACACTCACGTTTAGAAACATACTTCTAAGCAATGTTTAAATTGTTTGACCCCGTTTAGGAATGCGTCTTTGATTTAGACTTCTCATGTAAATTTTCGAAATTACAGTACAATAGTCTGGCTTTCGTTGCCGGTTTTAAAAGGGCTACTGATGAGGGTTCATTACCCGAAATTGCGCAATATAGTCCATCTTATCTCCCTCTTAATGCTTTTACTGCTTCCAAAGGATCAAACCTTTATATTTTATTCATTGGCAACTCTCAAGTACCTAATTGTTTGTAACTTTTTAGAGATTTTGTTTTGTTAGGTAATCAGATAATTGTTTTCTGACCATTTGAAAATGACTAAAGATTCAAAATGTCACGCTAAAACGTTGCACTTGTGACATTTGTAGGTATATATTGTTGTATAAATCTGGTATGGATCCATCTTTTTTTATGAAATTTTGCATGGAATTTGACACCATCATAACACACATTTAAGGTATTAATGAGACCTTATATGTATAAAGCTTATCCGTTCAGCTTTACTATTGAAAAATACTTCATTTGTTTTTTGAAAACCACCCTTATCTGCTTTCTTGAATAAACAGTATAACAGCTTGCCATAGAAATGAGATCCTGAAACAGCAGTGAAAGGAATGTGGATCTGTTTCAAATAATCAATACTCGTTAGTGGCCTTGAATATTTGTATTTCCTGTATTTGTATTTCCTGAATTCCAGTCTGGCAGTAAATGTAACTTCTCTGAAGTGGCACCGAAAAGGAAAAATGTATGCAATGATGATGATTATAGCAAATGGTGCAATCAGAAATTCCCACTCCGAAAACCAATGTGAAAAAAAAACTACATTGACAATAAGGTACTTGGTATACTTAGGGAACATTTTGTAATCTGAGTGAGTAGCTTTTTCCCACTAGTCAGTCACTTAGTTACCCAAACATGAAAACATACACAAGGTGACATAGCGAAGCAGTAAGGTGGTTAGAAATGGGATCAATGCCCATCCTTGTGAGACCCAAAACAGAAAAAAATGTAAAATTGTACACACATGCATACTACTTATAAGATTGTCGGTCTCACTGATTGAAAAAATTGATTTTACCAAAAAGTTAAAAGATAAATAAATAAATAATAGTGTTTTGTGATATACACAAATATACAACAAGGTTCTAAATTAATCACAATTATTAATTGGTTTGTGATAAATCTGATCGAATTTTACACTGCACATTATATTTCTTGCAGTGTTGAGTTGATAAAAACACAGTTCATTGGTAAACCATGGGTCCAAATCTGCATTTCAAGTTGTAGAACATCATAAACTTGCTTTAAATCATAAAGAATCTGTAACATTTATCATAAAGAATCAGTAACATATATCATAAAGAATCCGTTACCCACATTTTGATATCATACAGAATCTGTAACGTATCATCAAGAATCCGTAGCATGCAAAAAAATGAAAAAGGGTTATTACGCAGGGTAATGTAGAATTTGAAGGTCCTCATATCACTTTTATTAACTGTTTCAATGTTTCCAAACATGTTTGCTTAGGAATTCACATAATTATACCGAATTGCCATGTTTTTCATATTTGCTCAATTTATCTAAATTGTTTTATTTTGAAACCCTAACATGTAGAATATATACATAGATTAATATAAACCATGCTACTAATATGTCTCCTGACAAAATTTAGATCTACAACTAGCTAAAATTACCATTTTTTGCTGTTTGCAATTGGGAGTATCAATCCTTGTCAAGAATCCGTAGCATTTGTCAAGAATCCGTTACCTGATATCATCAAGAATCAGTAGCAGATATCATAAAGAATCACTCACACTGTGACGGACCTAAAACAGTGTGATATATAATTAACCATTTTTCCAATGAAATTTTCTATGCTAAAAAATTCTCTGTATATTGCATGGGCAAGTTTTCGTAATGACAAACTAACAAAAAGTTGCGTTTCGTTTTATGTCAAGTATATCTCTATATGGTAAGCTATTTTACTATTTATTACGCTTATTAGATATCTTGAGAAGTAAATAAGATATCTTAATTAGGATATGAGATATCTTAAATAGCAATAAAGATATCTCCTTTATCAAATAAGATATCTTATATCCTAAATAATATATCTTACATAGTAAAGAAGATATCTTATATGCTAAATAAGATGTCTTATATGGTAATTTAGATATCTACTATTATAATAGAGATATCTTATATACTAAATATTAAGATATCTACTGTACATACGAAAACATGTCCATGCAATATACAGATATTTTTTAATTTGTAAAAATGGAAAATTTTCAGTAGAAAATTTTATTTTTCTTATTGTTGCTCAAAACATAGATTGTGAGTACACGTTAGAACCGAGGCGGTTCTAACGAGTACCCACAATCTATGTTTTGGAGCAAAAATAAGAAAAAAAAAGGTATACCCCTGCATACCCCAGTTTTCCTGTGTAAAAGTGGGGTATAAGTGGGTATACATTTCACGGAAATGTTTTCGTGATGAATAAGATATCTTCTTTACAGGATTTATCAATATATCTACTTTGGTAAATAGAGGATCTTACACGAGTGGTCATTTCATATGAAATTTATTAAACGAGCCTTCGGCGAGTTTAATAAATTTCATATGAAATGACCACTCGTGTAAGATTCGTTTTATCATATGACTTTTAAAATAGTATCTTATCGCCTCCAAAGTGGACATATTTTCAATGGAAAGGACTAGGGCATTTAACGCCTGATTTTGGCCTCAGATTTTGCTAAAAAATAAATTTTGGAATTTAGGTGAGAAAACTATTCCTTAAAACAGCCATATGTCTCCTCTATTAAAAACAAGAACAAGTACTTCATTTATCCTACAAGCGTTGCCATGGCAACGCCCAGAAGAACCATAGATGGAGCACATTCTGCACTTTTTGGTCTATTTCGGACCATTTCTGAACACATTTTTTAATTTTTAAGTGCCAGCCCACACTCCGAACAAAATTATACTCAGCATACAATATCTCTGGATGATACTTCATAATTATTTCACAATAAGAAATTGTTCGTCGCGTGGGCCGGTAGTTGAAAATGATGTTGAATGGTGAAAAATAGACCCAAAATTGCAAAAAGTGATATTTCTATGGTTTTCGGAGCGTTGCCATGGCAACATGTGTAATTTGAATGTGATAGTTGTGCTAGAGTTTATAAGCAGGGACCTATACCTGCTATTTGCAATACGTTTCTCCTTAAAATTCCAAAATTCAGTTTTTTATCAACACATGAGGCCGAAATCAGGCCTTAAATTCCCTAGGCCTTTACATTGTTGTTACGGACGTCGTCAATGACGTTACGTATTCCCGCAAAAGTGTTTTTACACGTGTGGTCATACGATTTTTAGAAATAGTTAAGGATGTACAAAAACGAAAATGTCTGACGCAGTTGAGAGTAAGCGCTCATAGGTTAGAAATTGAGTCTGGTAGATACAAGAAAAAGTCTGCATCTGAAAGATTATGTAAATGTTGTAATTTGAATGCGGTGGAAGATGAAGTTCACTTTTTATGCAACTGTTCTGCTTACCAAAATGCAAGACAACGCTTTTTTGAATTAATAATTGACAAAGCTCCTTCTTTCAAGACACTCCATGACTCAGCCCGATTCATATGGCTCTTGACTTGTGAGGAAGAGGTAATTATAAATGCTCTAGCTGACTTTGTATTTCAGTGTTTTGAGTTGAGGAACTTAACAAAAACGCAATAAATACGATACGATAAGCAAGAACCACTTGATTTATCGAGCATGCATTGATACCTAGGGTATTTTTACTGAAATTCATATGTGTATAAATGTTTTAAATATGTTTTCTTTTTCTACCAATTGTCCAATTGAATGTTTGTTTGTTTGATTTTTTTTATCTGATAGTGGTCCATGATTGGTAAATAAATATCTTATCTTATCTTATCTTACGATTTTTATGACATGACGTTATCCACTGGAAAACAGCGACGTCATATGATAAATCAAAATATCTTTATTGCTAAACTAGATATCTTAATTAAAAATATGAAATCTTCTGTACCTAAATAAGATATATTCTTTAAAAGATTAATCAAGATATCTACTTTTGTAAATCGAGGTATCATATTTGCTAAACTAGATATCTAGTTAGCAAAAATGACATCTTATATGGCAAATAAGACATTTAAATTGGTAATAATGATATCTTATCTATAGTGATAGATAATGTATCTTATTTAGTAATTTATCTTGATTAGGAAATAAGGTGTCTTAATTAATGATTTAGATAGCTGGATTAATATATAAGATATCTTAATAAATGCGATAAATATGATATCTGTATTGACATAGTATATATCTTATATAAGTAACAGAACCCGATTGTGATTGGGTAAAACAAATTAGATATCTTATATACTAAATATGATATCTTATTTGTTATTCAACTAAATAAGATAGCTAATATATGATATAAGATATCTACTTCAGCATACTCGTAAGATATCTTATTTGTCAACTAAGATATTTACTTTAGTACATTAGATATCTTATTTGTGAATGTAATTAAGATATCTAATATGCTAAAGGAATATATCTTATATGTCAAATAAGATATCTTATATACTGACGGACAAAAGAAACGCTACAATGTTACATTAAGAAATTCGTGTAATCTATCTTATTTATTTCAAAACAAATTTGATTTAATTGACAAGAGATAATCTTGCAATTCACAACATGAATTTGAAGTTGATATCACCTTAAGATTTTGTACAATGGCGTCCGACGTCAAGCTACCCGTAAAGCGCATTTCACAATAATCCAAAAAGTGCCAAAACACCTTTTTATCAATCACCAACACACTTTCACGATACATTAAAGGGCTTTAGACGGTTAATTGACGAATGTGGAATACGCATATGCGCTACGAATATTGCGTTAAGGCACATCGCAGGTCATTCAGCGTCTGTGGTCTCTGTTGACGTTCAAGGACCCTTCTAACCAAAGATCCCATAAGAGTTCCATCTTTGAAGATTTGGCGACAGGTATTGTTATGGTTACACCGGAAGTAACATTAATGTTGTTTCAACTTTAAAAAGTCCGTATTGTATGAGTTGACGTAAGTGACGTTGCGTCATAAAAGGAGCACGATTTGGCATACGTGGACTGAACCAACTGTAAGGGGATAGTCTCCCTTGTAGAATACGTTGGTGCAACGTATTAGCGGCATATTAGCGGGTAGTAATATGCAAATTAGAAACTCGAAACTTTGTGATTAGAGTAAGTGTTAGGTATATAGCGCAGTAAACCACTCTTGGTGGATGAGCATGCTTTTCCACCGACGGGGTTTCTGTGGCTTGGCTCGGCTGTTCGTTACATTTGGTGGCAGCGGTGGGATGATGACAACTGCCAGAACGGAGTTGCCTTACCCATGTAGTCCCCAGGCCAAGACTCGGGGCGAGTCTTCTCGGAGGGGGAAGTAATGTAACGGGATAGTCTCCCTTGTAGAATACGTTGGTGCAACGTATTAGCGGCATATTAGCGGGTAGTAATATGCAAATTAGAAACTCGAAACTTTGTGATTAGAGTAAGTGTTAGGTATATAGCGCAGTAAACCACCCTTGGTGGATGAGCATGCTTTTCCACCGACGGGGTTTCTGTGGCTTGGCTCGGCTGTTCGTTACACAACTACTGTTAGTCGACGTAAAACGTTTCTCGAACTAATCCAACGACAACAGGGGCGATCTGCAGCAATCGATACAGCACTTGCAAAGCTACTGCATAAATGACGTAATCAAATGTAGTGATAATGCACTTGTGACGTAACTCATGGCCTATGAGATCTTTGTCGTTCGTTTTTGGTCAATGCCGTTGTAAACATGCTTACAAGTTGATTTGTTGTGGTTTGGTGTATACCGAAGTTTATGATTTCATAACCTAGGGGAAAACCACCACCAAGCACACCAATAGCTCGCAAACTGCTGACGTTGTTGACTGAACGTGACGTTTCAGCAAAATTCATAAAGTCAAATGTAGGGGGGTTTTCTGAACATTGATAACGTGTAGATTGCACCCGAGATTGCATAGGTGTTACAAAATTTGCAGTTTGTCGTTATCGTGCCAATTAAATCACGAAAAACATGTTTTCGTAAAAGCGCCTTTAGTATTTCTTGGTTGGGGTGTACATTATCGACATATCTGTGTTGACCATCTCTATAAAGTGGGGTTTTACGGGAACAAGAGAAAACACGGCTACGTTTTACAAAAAAAATCAAAATTTTTAGGGTGTAGCGTTTCTTTTGTCAGTCAGTATTATTTATTAACATAGATTTTTGATATACTATATTATATATCTCATAAGTTAATTAAGATATCTTAAGTAGAAAATAATATGTTACAGATATCTTATTTAATTTGTAAGATATCTAAACTGTTATACAAGATATCTACTTTAACAAATAAGGTATCTTATTCACGTAAAAAGTTATCTTATAATTTATACAAAAAAAAAAAGATATCTTAATTAACATTTTAGATATCTAATATAATAAAAAGTTATCTTAATTGCTATATAAGACATCTTCTTTATAATAGATATCTAATAAAATAAAGTTCATATCTTATTCATTGATAAGATATCTAATATAGTAGATCTATATAAGATATCTGTTTTCCTGAATTTAGTAAAAAACGGCTTGCCATAAATCACTGAGACTGCTGAAAAGCTTAACCTGGGCCCCCACCCCTGTCTCGCTTTTTTTAAGACAGTAAATTGTTAGAGATTAAGCTTTCACTGCATATTATCTAAAATGATTGGCAGAAACAAAAGCTTTAATACATCTTAATAACCCAAATCCGGATTTTCTATATTGCATTTTGTATTCGCAAGTCTGCACCGAGTTAACCTCATCTGTTTTACGTCATCATATTGCGTAAATCCATTGCTAAGTAACGAAAGAAATCGATGAGAATTAGCTGAGACAGTGACTCTCAAATGTCGGTGACACTTTCCGTTATTTGACTCTTATTCATTTTTACTATGTCGTGAACTTGTCAACATTTCACAAGAATGCGTGTCAAAATGTACAGTTTTCAAGATGCGAAACTTCGGATTATGCGGGGGCACCTGCCAAAACAATAATTTCAAAATGGCGGACTGTGCGTGGGAGTTGAATACACAACAAAACAACCCGTTATTGACCTGATTATGTGTGATTAACTGGACTGTAATGGTTTCCAAAACTTATGCGGATATTTAGAGATAACATTAACGGAAATATTTGTGCAATTATCCGTGAAAATGAACTCGAACATGTGAAGAAATCGTCCTTCATACAGGACCACCCATTTTACTGAATTTCTGGATTTTATTGCCAATTAAATACCAATATTGTTCGAGAATCAACATTTTTCTAACGGGTAAGTTCCACTGACATAATTTCTTGTGTATTTCAATCATAAAGCACACCTCAAAGTGTGAATTAGCGGTCCTAATTGTTGTGTTATGATGACCTGACACGGGCATTACGACATCAAAGCAGATCAAAGCCACCGACACAGACGCCGCCCCCGTAACTAGGTCAAGTTAGATAAACACCCCCACGCGCCGCTTCAATAAACAGGGAGCGTTAAGTCCTCACCGTTAGTTTTAATGAGGTGATTGAGCATGAGAATTAATTGATCAATATAGATTATGTTTTAGATTGTTTATGTAGTACCTCATCAATTACGTCACTGGAAATGTGTATTGATTTTTAATTTGGATGTGTATTCATGATGTATAAACAAGATATTTTTGGGTCTGTTTTGAACAACCTCCTGTGATGATTGGGTGATTATGCACTGAAACGATATCACTGCCTTAGCCTTACACCCACATGAATCCAGTTTAGAATGAGTCATGTGCTTGCAAGTGGTCCAGGGTTCAGATCCCACTCATAGGGGCCCGGCGCATGTTTTGCTTGACACGCGCCAGGCCCCTATGATCCCACTGGGGTCAAGTTGTATCCTCAAACAAGACATACAGATTTCCCATAGTACTCTGGTTTAAATGGATCCAAGAAGTGGAAGCTTTATCACAAATGACTTCAGAATCGCTGTGGCGTTGTGATGAATACAGGACTCTGGATTGAGAGGTCCTGGGTCTAATACTGGTGGACGGAAAAAAGTCGCAGAAAAAAGTCACGGAAATAAAGTCATGGAAAAAAAGTCACAGGAAAAAAGTCACATGAAAAAAAGTCACAAAAATAAAAGACTAAAAGAAAATACATATCATCTGTACATACATGAAGTAGGTTATAATTTTCATGTTTAAATGTTTAGAAGAAATGGTGATGCCATATACACAGATTTTTTCACCTGTAAAAATTAAAAAAAAATCATTGTAAAAATTTTGATATTTTTAATATGTGTGCTTAAAACATTGATTGTGGGTACTCGTTAGAACCGCCTCGCCGCCGGCTCAAAACATAGATTGTGAGTACACGTTAGAACCAAGGCGGTTCTAACAAGTACCCACAATCTATGTTTTGGAGCAAAAATACATGTACCCCATTTTGCTATATAAAGGTGGGGTATACCGTATAAGGGGGTAAATATTGCATGGACATGTTTTCCTGATGTGTGTTTTCTCTGGATAACTGACATATTGATGAGGTATGCTATTGTACTATATGCACTGTATTGTACTGTATTGTACTGTATGCATCCTGGTGTTCTGACAATCATAAAATGGAGGCAATGTCCCGACATGACCATTGCTGTTGACTGGGATGTAAAACATCAAATAAAAAACTGACAATCAAATGTGACAGAGTGTCAGGGACATTAACTCTTCTTTAGAAACACTTGATTGTCAATATAGTGTTATCTCCCATGAAATGGGTGATGACAAAAAAAAAAAAAAGCACTGAAGCTCAATCAGTACATGCAGTGTGTTGTTTTCATGTTGTAGAGGAGACGGTGGGTAGGGAAATTTTTCATTTCGCACAACACCCTCCACATACTAGGTTTGATACTATGAGTGGCTTCTTTGATCAATATAAAGAGCTTCTAGGCAAGTTGTCGCCCTGTGATATGGTGCATTTGTCCTCCAGAAGCCGTTACGTATGTTAGCCATTCAAACCAGAAATGTGCTCTACGTTTGTAAAATACACTATGAATCTCTCATCTAAATTCCAAACCTAAATATATCAATATCATCTGATGTAAGAATGTTACGGGCACATATATTGATATATTTAATCATTTTCATGCATCGATGGTGTTACGTATGTTACATTCTCATAACAGCCTGTGTAAATGTTAATTACAGAATAGTAAGCCATTTTAATATACTACTTTTTGCGAATTGCACTTTTAATACACTATGGGTGGCTTCGTTGATCAATATAAAGATTTTCTGTGTACGTTGTCGCCCAATGGTATGGTGCATTTGCCCTCCAGAAGCCGTTACGCACGTCGTATGTTACCCATTCAAAACAGAAATATACTCTTAAGTTTGAAAAGTGCACTATGAATCTCTAAAATAAATTCCAAACCTAAATATGTTTATGTCATCTGATGATAGAATGTTACTGGCACATGTGTTGATACTTTTAATCACATAATTGCATCGATGGTGTTACATATGTTACATTTTCAAAACAGAAAGTTCAGAGTTTAATTACAGAACAGTAAGCTATTTTAATATACTTTTCTTTGCACATTTATATTTTAGATACACTGGTCTAAAAGACACATATTCATTTTCTTTTACAAACCTGAAAAAACTAATCATCATGTCATTCCTTAGTCGAAAGTTATTACATATAGTCCACAGTAACTCACTTCAGATTATGAAAGAATTAAGTGTTCAAAGTCAACTATGAACAGACAAGTTTGAAGAAAAGAAGAAGATCAGTAACATATAATTATGCCTTCTTTAAGTTGAATGCTCACTACTTTGCCAGAAATGTGTACTTTTGATTGGTAAATATGGTAACGTATGTAACACATAATTATTAAATACCAAAAATCAGTTTTAATGATTTTAATGCCGATAAAATGCTCATCGCTGTATGTAATTATGATTTAGCACTAATTTAGAAATCATATAGCAAATATTCATATTCATATAGCAAATATTCAAGAGTGTAATCCGGTTGTCAGTGAACTTAAAGCGCACACACCCAAACCACAAAATGCCAAAGCATGTTTTACACCATTGTTAGTATCCAGTGTTATGAAATGTTATTATCAACACCGTCCGTCACTATTTCTTAAGTTACCTTTCACAAAGCTTGCAAATATTAGTAAGCAAATATCAATGCGGGTGACGGGCGATTTAATTGTAACGTATGTAACACATTTTTCGCTTAAAATTTTAGGTGGTAAAACCTAAGGAAAACAAATAGTAATATG
The DNA here is from genome assembly GCA_964017185.1 of Rugalucina vietnamica. Lineage (NCBI taxonomy): Eukaryota > Metazoa > Mollusca > Bivalvia > Lucinida > Lucinidae > Rugalucina > Rugalucina vietnamica. The sequence goes on from OZ024884.1 coordinate 37,176,099, forward strand.
ATATAATAATCGTCACCTAAAGATTGTTTTCCGATTTCCGGATTATGAAATGACTCGCAGGCCATACAAAGTCACAACTTTGCACATGCTAGTTCTTTTTGTCTGGGTTCGGGGCACATGTGAGACAAGCCAAGTTCTGCTTGAGGGCGTGCCAGGTGATTTTTTCTCGGGGCTCTCCCGTTTCGCCCCACCTACCGGTAGGCCCGTCTCATATGAGCTGAAATAATATTGAAAGGGACGTTAAACGGAACAAAATTGTTCAGTCCTTGGTCATGAGGACTGCTTCAATATAAGTACCATTGGTGTTCCAGACATTGCCTGAGGCGGTTGTTTTGTTTGATTTTGAGTTGATGCTTAACAGCCTAGTCAGCAGCTATTGTCATATTGAGACGTTGACTCCATTTTATGGGACTTTGGCCCGAAAATCGGATGTCATGACATCCAAAAAAAGCTTTAAATATAACCACCCAAGTAAGCCACTACGGCTTATACTATACGTATGGGTGGTTTGATTTTAAAACACCTTTCCTGGTCAGGCTCAGACCTGAGCGGTTAACCAGTAATAAGACGGTCAGTAAGTAGCGTATAAGCTATGCCTGGAGGCAAAAGTAGCCCTTCTATTTCTTAAGGACCCGAATTCCCACCCGACCAACCTTCTGAGGGATTCTGCTTAGGCTGATAAGGTTGAGCGTTTCTGCTAAGGCTGAAAACATACTTTTGAAGTTTTCACGTTATAAATGTGTCATCAAACGATCATGCTTTTGTGGTACATTTTCATTTGTGTAGCGCTAATGGCAACAGAACAAGTGACGGACAAATTTTACACTTGAACCAGATTGCCCAGCAGATGAACAGAATCGGCAAAGGTGTTTTGTACACCTTCTTATGTGCTGTTGGGAGTGTTATCGTCTGTTTGCACAAGCTAGTTTGTGATTGATCGCTTTTCTCAGCAACATTCCAAGCTTTCGTTTTACCAATGCCATTGTGTGGAGTCTCACCTAAACTGCCTTATTGTGTAGTCATAGCTTCTATTTTCATGAAGATATGGAATGGTCGAGAGTCTCACCAGGACATCAAGGCTTGCTCAAAACGATAGACTGCAAGTATCGTGCTTTTTCAGGATTTCCAGCGTGGAACCATAATGTATTGCAATCATTTGGCTAGAATAGACAGCAGCATAAAACCAAGACATCTGTTTCAGATGATTGTACCATCAGAAGTATCGTGGTTGTTATGAAAATTCGCGTATCTGTGTCTTCATTGTCTAAAGTGCAGTTACGTCATCCCTGGCAAGAAAGCATTTTCGTTATCTGTAAAAACGCATACACGTGGTTTGCACATCGTGTTCTATGTTTGGATTTCACACCGAGGGCCCTCAAGAAATTCACATTTTGTGTTATTACTGCTATACATTGGATTTTGCCACTCCCGGGAAACTGGTGTCGCAGGGCTCGATAATGTCCTTCTTTCTCGTTCATCCAATCTGATGGATTTACTCTACACGTATATATCAAACACTACGTCAAATCAATAGTTTCGAAAGGCGCACACAACTGTAAGGGATACCACATATAGTATAAATTAGATGGATCCAGGAGATTGAGGATAATATCCGCATCTAGTTGGATGCGACTGTCATTGTGATATTTGCGAAGTAGTTGTCTTCCAAAGTCATTAAGTGAAAGATTCATCGTGGATCGTGGATCTTGTTCAAGGACACAACATGGCACCGATGAGGTCGAACAACACAAACTCGCAATCAGGAGCGGACGCTTTATCGATGGGTCACCAACTCATAATATATACCTTACAGTGCCCTATATGAAAACGGTGTTACATACGTTACCATGAGCATACTGACAAGTCACCAGTGGGTCAACATATACCGAACACCTTACTGTGTTCTATGCAAACAACCTTTGCAGATAATTATGTGAGACCACTTTCACGTGAGCGGCAGCGCGCGAAAACCCCTCTTCCGACAATATTCCTTCTACACAGTCACAGAATTTAGACGCTTGAAATTGCGGATTTAAGAAGAAGTTTGAATTATCTGTGTAGAGAAAACAAATGTGTTGATCAGCTGTGCAGTAACTGCATCTTTGTTTTCATATAAGAAAAATCTGGTTTTCGCATGAAGCGGCTCACTATATATACATTTACAGTGTATAATCACCCAAAATGAAATCTACCCATGTTTGAACATTAAGTTGTTACATACGTTACCATGAGCATACTTGCAAGTCACAGGCTGTGTATTTTAGCACACTAAACATTTATTTATCACAGGGCGTGTAAAATAGAACTAAATAATTTACACAAGCATATAACATTCAATTTGATATTTTTGTTGAATCACCTACTTTTCAAATGTTACAGCATACGTCGGTACCCTTAGGAAATGTTAAATTATTTAAATAAAATAAATTAAATATTTAATATAAATATATGATTTTGTGTAATAGCCAAGTTGAACTATTGGTCAGTAAGAAAGGACCTATCGTTTTTTGGAATATGAAGAAAGAAATGCCAAAAACAAAAACGTTTTTGAACCCAAACCCCTATTTTTACGCCATAGATGTAGAAGTAACGTTTGTAACACCGTATAATGTCTAATTTCAACTATTAAAGATCATTAAGCAAGTCCGTTAAATTGTTCTAGTATGTGATATAACTAGTGTTGTTGCATGATTAAAGTGGGTGGAGCATAGTAGGTTTCACTATTTTGTTGGTACAAATATATTTTGAACATGTAACTTATGTAACGAGCTACATAAATATTGTGCACCACTTGCCGGGGCGACAACGTGCCTAGAACTCATCTAGGATGACCTATGGACCAATTGCATACTGCAAACAAAGTATGTGGAGGGTGTTGTGCGATTTCGTTAAATACGGTAGATACAGAATCTAGCGTCTCGCCTATTGAAGTAGAAGCACAAATGATCAGTCGTCAGGTCGGGCATATTACTTTCATTAAAATATTTTTTTGCACCTACAGCCTATTCTGCTGATTTAAGAAGAGCATTGATTGTTGTCAGTTAATGTATGGAGGATTTAGAGGGGGTTCTGGTGATTTTGCTTGAACCCCCCTCTGAGACCAAATTATTTCAATTTCATGGGGAAATTTATGAAAAATCAGCTGAAATGTTGAATACGAACCCCCTCTTGATGGATTTAAACCCCCCTCCCAGAAATCCTGGATCCGCCCCAGTAATGGTGAAAGATATGTGCACTAAGTACTGGTCATTTGCCTTTTGGAACGGTGTGGTTATGGATAACTGGCAGTCCCAACATTACATTAGCTGTTGATCATGGCTGTAAAGCAATAAAAACAAACTATTAAACTGATTTTATAACTGCTTATAAAACATGTACAATTTATTAAAATAATGTCTTGTGAAGCTTGCAATAGGATAGAGGTTATAGAGAACCAAAAGAAGACCTGTTTTCTCATGACAAACAGAATATGAGCTGCGTCATGAGAAAACCGAATTTTTGCCTATGCGAAAACAAAGGCGCTGATCAACTTCACAGTTACTGTGAAGCTAATCAGCGCCTTTGTTTTCACTACATGAATAGTTCTTAAATCCCAAATTTCAAGCTAAATCTAGCCTGCTTCTGTTACTGTACAGGTCGGTTTGTGTCAGACCTGGTCGGAAACCCTGAAGACCGGTTTTCTCGCGTCGCAGCTCATATAATGTTGATATATGATTAATATTATATATGAGCCGTCTCGTGAGAAAACCAACAATCTGCATATGCGAAAACAAAGACGCAGATCAGCTTCGCGGTAACCGCGAAGCTGATCAGCGCCTTTGTTTTCGCTACTCAGATAGTACAATTCCTCTTCTACTTAAATCCGAAATTTCAAGCTTTTAGCTCTTTTCTGTGCTTGTACAGGCTGGTTTATGTCGGACCTGTTCGGAAACCACATTGTTGGTTTTCCCACGAGGCGGCTCCTGTATATGTTGTAATTGTTATACATGCTAGCAGTGACAGCAATGGGGAAAGTAGAGGTATCTCGGATCGTAAAATTATCGTAAAACAACATGTCCGCTTTAGATCTACAAGGCTATAATCATGCATATAGAGATATATGAGCGGCCTCATGAGAAAACCAACAATTTGCATAGGCAAAAACAAAGACGCAGATCAGCTTTGCAGTAACTACAAAGCCTGATCAGCACCTTTGTTTTCGCTACACGGATAGTTCAATTCCTCTACTTTCTAAGGATCCAAAATTTCTAGCCTTTAGCCGTCTTCAGTCCTTGTACAGCTCGGTTTTTGTCGGAACTAGGCTGTTCGGAAACAACATTGTTGGTTTTCTCTTGTCACGGTTCATATGAACTCCCATTTGAGAAAGCTTGTATAAAAGGAGATGGGGGCATGAGAAAACCTACATATTGCATAGCTGTTTTACTGCAAAGCTGTGGTCTTGTATGTCCAAGTATAGGTTATAAATCATTTTTTACTCATGGGGGCTTGTGACATCTAAAGAAAAACTGACCATTTTACAAGACAAGACCTATCTGTAGGTATGACTCCGAGTCGACTTTAGAAGTTTGTTTAAGTCTTGACCAACAGACGAGGGATTTTTCTTACTATCTAGGTGTCCAGAAACAAAGACACTGATCAGCCTGGAAGTCTTTGATTTTGCATGTTCCTCATGACATGTCTCAGTATGAGCAGCAACTTGAGAAAACTGGTCTTTGGAGTTTCCGACCAGGGCCCAGTAACTCGAAGGCATCGTAAGGTCCCCAATTTACGACATACTTAAGATGTCCAACTTAAGATTTGCGCCATTGCTATTCCAGTTACTCTAAGCTGTCGGAACATTTTTCAAATGTAAGGTGCCACTTCGTAAGATAAGACGACGCCAAAGTTACGATGCTGTTAAGTTGTCACAGTAATTTAAGGTCCTTTTCAGTTATTCACCATAATCCCTAAGAGATACTTAAGTTGGTCGTAAGTTGATCTTAAGCTTAAGATGGCTTTGAGTTACCAACCCCAGGTCCCTCTTGAACCCGCCTGAAGGCTAAGAAGCTTGAAATTTTGGATTTAAGAAGAAGAGGGATTGTACTATCTGTAAAGAGAAAACAAATGCATGCGCTGATCAGCTGTGCACCACTAATCTGCATCTTTGTTTTCTCATTAGCCAAAAAACATTTTTCTCATGATGCCGCAGATGCGGCCTGTAATTATCATTCATATCTATAATGATATGAGCTGCCACATGGGAAAACCAACAATCTGCCTAGGCGAAAAAAAAGGCGCAGATCAGCTTCGCAGTAACTGCGAAGCTGATCACGCCTTTGTTTTCGCTACTCGGATAGTACAGCTCCTCTTTTACTTCAATCTGAAATTTCAAGCTTTTAGCTCTTTTCTGTGACTGTACAGCTCGGTTTGTATCGGACCTGGTCGGAAACCACATTGTTGGTTTTCCCATGAGGCGGCTCATATGGTAATAAAAGAGACATCTTCATTTCCCATTCTTGGAAAACCATATTTTCTTGATTCATAAAATTATATAGTTCTGACAGTAAATAACAATGACAGCAAAAGTAGTAATGAATAAATTTGTGTGGCGGCCCCAGTGGCCGAGTGGTTAAGGTCCCTGACTTCAGTGCTCTTGATCATTCGATCATCTCACCGATGTGGGTTCGCGCCTCGCACGGGGCACAAATTCATATGTGAGACAAGCCATGTTCTGCTTGTGGGTGTGTCAGGTGGTTTTTCTCCGGGTACTCCGGTTTTCGCCCCACCTACCGATTGATTCGTCTCGATATGAGTGAAAAAGCTTGAAAGGGACGTAAAACTGAATCAAAAAAAAAAAAAAAAAAAAAAGGAATAAATTTGTTCTAACATCACGAAAACAAGTATGTGTAATGTTCACCCCCTTGAACCCCACTTTTATATAGCAAAACTTGGGAATGCAGGGGTATACCTATTTGTCTTATTTTTGCTCCAAAACATAGATTGTGGGTACTCGTTTGAACCGCCTCGTCGAGGCGGTTCTAACATGTTCCCACAATCTATGTTTTGAGCAAAAATGGAAAAAAAAAAAAAAAAAAAAAAAAAAAAAGAATCTACTGAAAATTTTCCATTTTTACGCCAGAAAGACATATATAATATGAAATAAGGCACTGTCTTTGTCGCGACGCTGTACTCCCATTGTGCAGTTAATTTTAAAATAAGCTACATTTATGACAGCTTCCTCACCCTGGGGTCCTAACCTTCCAGGGGTTTTGGAGATCTGGGGAAAAGGACTATTTGTTTTCAGGGATATGGGGAGAAGGTAGTTGCGAACACTTACTATGCTCCATATGTTCCATGCCGCTTCGTTGCTTTTGTATATGGAAAGTTAATTGATCAATTAGCATGCTATAATGCAGCGCGTGTTGTAAAACGTCACGATGATGTCAAACTATATGGAAAGTTAATTGATCAATTAGTCTAATGCAACATGCGTTTTGAAACGTCACGATGGCGTCAAACAATTCAAAATGGCTGACACTGACGTCATTTGTAAGAGTACGTGCGGATCAGTGGTACTGACCTATGAATAACATTTCCTGCCGATTTATGCAAATTAACCAGGCGAATTCCGGTTCCGGTTGACGAAAGATTTTCTAGGCGTTAATTATTACTGTTATAATTATTCAAAATATAAATAATTCTCTAGATTAATTAATAGAATAATTATTTAAAGAATTAGTCTTATAGTGCCTAATCTTATAATCAAAATTCGATTGGTATCTTCTTGGTGGGTGTTTAGATTTGGCTAGCTGTTTATTTTAATAAAATTCGTAGAAGATAGAGAACTTAAATGTCGGAGCAGCTTTATATTGTTATTTTGTATAATGTTATTATGGTTAGTCACTATGAATTCGTTATTTGATGTATTGAAATACAGTTAAAATAACCTGCTGTCCCCTTTTAAATGGATCAGTCCAAAATTACGCCATGGAGAGCCCTCTGGTACTCGTTTCAAATATTTTACAATGGGTTTCAATACCTGCTGCGGGGAACCAATCAGTTGAGTTTTTGATTCATGACAAGCTTGACTTATGTCGCCATTTTGTTTTCTCGAGTCGGTGATTCCAAAGCTTATCCTCGACGGAAATTTCGTGCTTTTAATTGGCGAATTTGTGTGTTTATTGGACTGACGTGCGGTGAGTAAATTTTTCTTTGCATGTTTAGTGAGTTTTTCGCAAACGAGGGTATAAAACGTTAGATTTGGGTCTCGATTTGTGTTTGACCTGGTTTCGTTAAATCACATACGGCTCTGTAGACCAATCAAATGCCGTCGATTTGGAGGTGTGGCTCTGTCGACCAATCAAATGCACAACTGACGTGAAGAATGTGTGTCAAGCTGCTGTGACCTGCACTATAATGTAACAACATGATTTCCGATTTTATTCAGACTGGCTTGTAATGACATTATGATTAACTAAGTTTTCTTCGATGTCAATTCAATCTAACAAATTTACCACATTATACAGTTTATGCTGAATCTGAATGGTTTACTGTTGATACGCTAAATTGACAATACGTCAATAGAGTGGTCGAAAGAAGTGAAATCAGTATCTGGCTAATTTTCTTAATTGGCCCATTTATTTTTCATTCACTACTTTAGGTCACTACCTCAGCCTTGGTTAAAGGTGTGTTTTAACAGGCAGAAAACCTGTTTGTAATTTTGTTAAAAATCGCTCCGATGTGGTTCGTTTTCTACTTTCATTTTGACCGGAAATAACACATGGCCGAGTAGCTCTCAGTTTTTATGGAATATCATACATTTTATGTCAGCTTGAAGCATAATGATGCTTGAAGTAGCTGATATTTGTAAGTTTCTATCTCATAATCTGCTCGATGATCAGTTTATTTAACAGTGTCAGTGAAGTCGAACAAAACGAATGACAAGTTAAAACTTTTCGAAAATGCTTACTTCTCTGCACTGTTTTGCATTGTCATTGTATGAACATTTTTTTATTTGGCATCCTGGGACAATAGAACTTGGGCTAAGATGCATTGTTTGGCTTACAGATTTTTCTCGAGATGCATGCCTGTGTTTTTTCAAAGTGTTTATATGTTTATTTAATAGCCTAACGCATCAGTTTAACTGAGTTAGGCGTAAAAAAATAATAGCTGTGTTTCCGCTAACCCGACCGACCCTGTCTCAACCCGCCGACTCTGCTATTTTTATGGTTAAAATAAAAAATAAAAATTACGACATCCGACCGAGCATTTTCTGTAGCCCGACCCAAGCATTTCGTGTCGTGGGTTTTGTTGGTTTTTCTGATATGTCTCTGATAGTTTCAGCGTCTATTCTGTTGTATCGAAGAGTTCCCCCCCGATTATTTAGCGAGACTCCGTCGAAATGACGTAGAATTTGGTGTCATTTAGAAGCCACCGTGGCGCTTTGGTTAAGCCATTTGCCTTGTAAACCAGAGATTGTAGATACGATCCCGGGTTTCTCAAGTCCTTCGTATAGAGACTATAAATTGAGGCCCCATTACAATTTTCCAGAACAAACTGCTCACAAGGACATACTGTGACGAGGCTGAAGACTGTGCTGTGAATAGTCTTCAGACATGACTTACGGACAAAATCTGTACCCACACACACTCTAACTGACTTCATGCGTCTTCAACTGGCATACGAGTTAACTGAGCCATTCAGGAGTTTATTCCACTGTGAATTAGAAATGTCTTGTTCTAAAAGTGAATATACCGAAGGCATATCACAACACTTCAAAGTGTTCTTAATTAAACAAACTTTTCTCATCTGGGTCTAACCTGTCTTTCTGCAATATGATATACCGGTCTCGATATCGTAATGGTTACAGGGTCCGCTGCAGAAGCGGGAGGCTGTGGGTTCGATCCAAGGCCGCGTCATTCCAAAGACGTTAAAAAATGGTACCAGTGGCTATCTTGCTAAAATGCGCTCAGCATTTATAAGGCGAACACTGGCTTCTCTCCACCTACTCCTACCTTCCCCGCAAAATAAAATGACTTCAATGATAGAGTATGGCATACTGTAAATATGTTAAGATGATAGTAAGTGGCGGGTAATTTAGTTCTATCATCGGAGACTTGTGATGGTAATCATACCGTAACTCGGGGATAGCAGAGACCTCCTAGCGGTTGGAGGATAATACAATCAGAATAAACAGGTGTTGCTTTCAGAGAATTCTTCAGTTGTGCGTTCTAGGGACTAAATACTCCCCCATCCAAATCCCTGGTGAAATGATGTCATTTGGCGTGTCACCAGTAAACTACATGTATTCAGATTCAGTAATCCCTTATAAAGGGAGTCCCTGCATTTGGCATTTTCGTTGGTTCAGTTGCAGTTGTACAATGGGCTGAGGTGACCCGGAACAGATATGCAGTTACAGTTATAGTTTTGAATTCGGGAGTAGTCTTTTTATCGTACATGTTGATGGTTTGTGTTCTTCAGATTTCGTTTTGAAAATAAAGCTGTTTATTTCTTATTATTTTGTCAATACTGGCCTTTCCTGCTAAGTTGCATGCAATAAGAGTATTGTTGTGTGAAATATGTCAGATTATACCATCCCCTAAATTGTTTGTATTGGGGTTTTGCATCGCAGTCAACTTTATTTAGGTCATGTTGCCATTGTTGGGATGCATATCTGAGAGAAGGTTTCTTTCTGGAGGACAAGACCCAGTGCTGGTGGGATTCCAACACAGTACTTTACAGTTCAGCAAGCTCTACCACTAGGCCACCCTGCTCTCAGATAGTGGTCTATGAACAAGATGAGACTGAAAGTTTATCAACCGCATTTGAGGCAAGGAGACTGAATCTTATTATAAAATATGTTGCCAGTCTTTGACATTGATGGGTTCACATGGCTGAAGAACGTAGACCTCATACCTTTGCGCGCCATTGACCATTTTGACCTTTTTCAATAAAAACTGCGTATAAAAAAATTACATTTACCTACCTACCCTGGATTTTTTTGCGTAAAAATTAAAATGAAAATAAAAAGATTTTCCTACCTACCTACCCTAATTTTTTTTCAGACTGTTAGCGGAAACACAGCTATTTTTTTAGGCCTTATGATGTTGGTTCACCCTATAAAAACGGTGATACTAGATATTTTTGGCACTGGTAAGACACAGATAGCTGTAAAAATGAGCGGGGCTTAGACCAAAATTTTGCCATGGCAGTGCGGGAAAGATATTTGCAGGGTTTGCTTTATATAGTCAAAAAGGGCTGAGAAAAAGGAAAGGGGGAAAATAGTGGTGGTTTTGCCAATGAGAAGTCCTGGCATGGGGTGGGGATTTTAGCGGGCATTTGCTGGACCAAAAGTAGAGTCCCGGCTTTTCCCCGAGGCTGAAACCACTAGGCCAATCAAAGCCAAACTTTTTGTGGAGCATCCTTAGGAAGAGGGAATGAAAGTTTGTATGAATGGTCAAGGTCACATGACCAAGATGGCCGCCATGGCTATAAATAGCAAAAACGTTTAAAAATCTTCTTCTTCAGAACCAGAAGGCCTATGATTTTGAAACTTGGCATGAAGCATTAAGGAACGGAGTTCTACAAAGCCATCAAATTTGGTACACTGGTTGGGGCCAAGGAGTAGATGACCTGATTAGCTTTTGAGAACTTTCTTTAAAATTTTGACAAAATTATGCAATTTTGAAAATGTCATTGATTTATTCCACTTTTCAGTGAAATTTGGAACTTTTTAATGGTGAATATTAAGATTTTGAAATTACAAATGTATATTCCTCATGAAAAATATTCAACCCATATTTTTTCATGTCTAAGTCATGCCCCTTTTAGGAGTTATGTCCCTTTGAAAACAAAATTTGAAAATCATGTGTGCAAGAAATGTCAAAAGGCTAGAGCCATCATATTTAGTACACTGATTGGGGCTGAGGAGTAGATGACGTGAATAATTTTTTAGCACTTTCTGTCAAATTTTGACAAAATTATGCAATTTTGAAAATTTCATTGGTTTTTTTTTCCACTTTTCGGTCAACTTGAAACTTTTGAATGGTGAATGATGAATTATGAAATTTCATATACAAATTCCTCATGAAAAAATATTTGACCCATATTTTTCATGTCTAAGTTATGCCCCTTTTTGGAGTTATGTCCCTTTGAAAACAAAATTTGAAAATCTTGTGTGCAAGATATCTAAAAAAAGTACTTGAGCTAGAGTCTTCATATTTGGTATACTGGTTGATGCTGAGAAGCTCACCTGGTAAACTTTTGAGGACTTCAGCCAAATTTCGACAAAATTACTCCTTTTTTGATTTTTTACTCCATTTCTAAATTGTCTGCAAAAAGCTAACATTCTGTTTCTGGTCCGAACAACTTCTTCAGGAAATCAAGTTTAGGGACAAGCATACAGTTGGGGGCATGGTGTTTTACAAACACGCATTTCTAGTTCTCTTTTTTTTCAGGTCAATCAGTCATACAGAGTCTGTAGACAGTTTACTATCTGACATGAACACATGAAGGAATTTGTATGATGGGTGGCACAGATGTAGTAAATGGGTAAGAGCATGTTGGAAAGTGAAGATGGTCATGAAGTTTATTTATTGGTGAAATATAGAGCAACAAGTTTATAGTTCTATATCAGATTCTTTTTATAAAGAGGCAAAAGTGGGCAATGGTCATGAAATGGCACAACTGGAAAGAAATTCCCACCCAAATGGGAAAAAACTAAATTGACAATCAGGTACTTGTACCAAGAAAGCATATGGTAAGCGAATGAGCAGCTGCTTCCAAGGTGGTCACTCAGCAAATTGAACTTAACTAAAAATATGAAAACTGTTGCATAAAGAGCAAACAGCACATAATGTGAACCAATAACCATAAACAATTAGAACCACAACAGAAGTATGGCCTTTGAACAATCAGTATAGTAATATAAAATGTTTGGAAACCACCTTTTGTATTTCACCTTCTTCAGAAATAGTTACTGACAAATATAATTCACCAAACTGCCAATGTATCTGAAAATGGTTATCAAATAATCAGTGAAGGCTTAAAGTGCCTCTAAAGCACCTTTAAATATTTTTCACAAGGGGTGTTGCTGGTATATCAGACAGGATGTAGCTGCGATGTCAGGCCAAAACTAATATCATATAATAACTCAGCTTTTAATCTCAACTGAAAATTTGTAAAAACCTGTTTAAAATCATATTGATTCCTAATTTGATTAGAAGAGTGTCAATACAAATGCTGTAAATGCCATGTACAGATAATTTTGAGCCTGGGTCAAAAGTTAGAAAGTCCAATGGATAGACACTCAAAATTAGTAACTTTTTAATTTCAGGCTGGAGAACATTTTTTCTGCTTCCTGCAATTATAATGTTGCAACTCCATGGTAATAGAACAGCCCTAAATCAGCAAATCTTTTATTGGTATGTAGATTTGCTCATGAAAATATTCTTCCTCTTCTGCTCATACAAATGTAACATTTGTCTGTTGTGAAAGAAATTTGCATTAAACACTGGTAACCTGCCTATGGGAAGCTAACCTGTGAACTGGAGGGTTTATAGGATAGAATGGACCTTAGCTGTTTACCATGGGGGACCGGTAAAGTATTGTAAGCCAAATGAGCAGCTATTTTCCCAATAGGTGGCCACTCAGTTACCTTAACTAAAAATAACATACATAAGGCGCCAACAGCACCAAAAATTTTACATAAAACAAAAAGAACCACCACAGAAGTATCTAAAATCTTCTACTCCAGAGCTAGTGCACCTGTTTCAACAGACCTTGGGATGTTGCAGGCGGAAACAATCTATGCTTATAAATTACGACTTTCACTGTCATTGACCTAGTACTTGAGGCAATAGTGAACTCTAGGTTCCCTGGGCATTTGGTTTGGGAAAACTGAAGAAAATGTCATTGAGAGGGAAAATCTTGCACAAAATTAGCAAAGACTGAATATGCTGCATGAGTCTGACCAACAACAACAACAACAAAAAAGGATCCCAAGAATTTATCTGTCAGCACCTTGGATTTATATACATGCATTTGACCATTTATAGTATTCATACATGTTTTAATATTGTTATACATGTATATACCAGACCTCAGGTTATCATTTACTAGACAATTGACCCTTTCGTTTCAGAGAACCTGCCAGTCTCCAATTAGGCCAGTTCCTTCAACCACCAGCTCATCAACACAGGCAGTGCTAAATGCAGAGATATTCCTTGGAAAAGATGACTGAAAGAAATTACTTTGTCATTCATGGAATTTGATGATAATTTTCAAAATTTGTTGAGCTCATTGGCTTGAAAATGACAAGTATACCAAAAACCATGACAGTTTTAGTAAATGGTGAAAAAATATGAATTGAGATGGACTGCAAACATAACTGAAACAGTTAAGAGTGTATGATGAGAAATTGAGAATGCTTCAGACAACGCAGCTATTCTTGGTCTACACATTAATGTCCAGTACAAAAGAAAATAGTGAAATGCTGAAATGCTGAGTTTAAGTAAATGATAAATGGATACTGTGTCATTTTCTTATTAAAACCGGCAATGTCTGTGATATTGAACTCTAAAAATCTGATTACATATTATAACGTTCTTCACAGAACACATACAGTATTTTAAAAAAAGGTACAAGTAGGCAAAGATCAGGAAAAGGCACAATCAGAAAAAGAATCCCACTCCAAAAACCCGAAGTGGGAAAAAACCAAGCTAACAATCAGGTAATTATACCATGAAAACATTTCGTAAGCCGAATGAGCAGCTATTTTCCCAATAGGCGGCCAATCAGTTAACTAAAAATATGAAAAACATACATAAAGCGCCAACAGCACAAAAGTATTAAACACCAAGACATAAAACAAAAAGAAGCACCACAGAAGTTTGCATCTGAATCTGAATGGTTTACCACTGACTCGCCAAATTGACAATACTTCACTAGGGGGTGCACCAGGAGGGAAATCAGTCCAACACATATGCCAGCTCAAAAGCTAAAAGGATTGGCATGTCATGGCGTCAGTCGGCTTTGTCAGTTTTATTTGTACATGATAAATGAAAGTCTCCTCTAAACCTCATGGTGTATATTAACCAACTTTCAATCGAAGTCTTATTCCAATTTGTTACAAGGTTTCCCACAGTAATATCTTAGAAATGCCTAAGAAACAAAATTTGACATCGCCACAAAATGGGTTAAAGTCATCGTTGGATCAAATAGTGACTGCTTTTCCAGTTTTGTTTGGTTTACTTTAGTTAAATGATGGCTTATTTAACTTTCCAGTCAAATTATTTTGTCATAGTGAGAAGCCACTACTTTCTGGGTTATAGACTATGTCAAATCTGCCTTCGTTTCTAAAAACTTTCTAGTAATATGATGGAGATAATTCATTTTGCATGTAGCAACGCCATATATAATATGAACTTCATATTATATTTTTCTTGTTATTCTATCAATGTATCTAGAAGAACAGATTAGGACAGAACATTTTTACCACCTTCTATACTTGGATTTTTTTCAATGTGCAGGGCAGGGCTTAGCTAAGCCCAGCCTTGGATGATTTCATTGTTGAGATAGGGTCCCAGAGCTGACAATGTATAATTGAGGTAAAGATGACTATGCTTGTTGTCTTTGTGCTATACCTGTGTTTCACCTGAATGATTTCAAAATAGGTGAAGTGTATGGTAGACACACAAGAACATAAACATTTTGTTTCTAAAATATAACCATACTGCTACACTCAAATACATGTATTTCTATCAAGTTAGCCAATGTCTCTATTTTTGTAAACAAGTCTTTGCTTTACTGATGGTACATGACCGCAGTAGAAGGTCAATAAAGTACCATTTGAAAAAATGAAACGATTCGGAGAACCAGCTGATTTGACTTGTTTTTCCTACAAGGTCAGCTCGGTCAAATTAGCAGCAAATTTGCTGCATCAAAAACGGTCAAGTTAGCAGCAATTTTACTGCAGCAAAATCGGTCATACTGTTACATGTAGCAGCAATTTTGCTACAGCAAAAGCAGTCAAGTTAACGGCAATTTTGCTTGCAGCGTTAGAATTAAATTTGCAGCAGCAAAATACAGTCAAGTTAGCGGAAATTTTGCTGCAGCGAAATTGGTCAAGTAAGCAGCTATTTTGCTACAGCGAAAAACAGTCAAGTAAGCAGCAATTTCGATTGCAGCAAACATTTTTGTCGCAGAATGTTTTGGCTTTAATCTAGGTGATAACACATAAGAAAATGACATTTTTTGCCACAATCACATCTTTTCGACGCCACCTACGAAAAAAGTTCCATGTAAGTGGAAATGTTTGTCACCATTTTTTTTATTACTTTATTATTATTATTTTTTTTCTTTTTCGTCTGGCTGTGATCGCTATGTAGATAACTTTTCTATTCCTCATATTACCAACTTTACGGAAAATGTTGCTGACTTTTTACAGTTTCGTCTGGCTGTGAGTGCTATAGGACGCGAATACTTATGCTGTAAACAAGAATTTTCTATCCCACCCATAACATAGCTTAAGGACAAAAGTTCCCTGCCAACAGTAAAAGTGTCATAGACTGGGTAATAGGTGGGATAAAAAACGTCTGTTTGTGATGACATTCATCATCTTATAGCGCTCATAGACAGACTTAAACGAAAACGAGAGACCGAATTGTGCCGTAGCTCACCTTAGTGATTTGCTCATCAGTGTAAGCTTCAAGATAGAAGATGCTACTCTGGAGCCTTGTCTGTATGAACCATATTCAATAGGTGGCAAAAAGTTTCGCTGCAGCTAACTTGACCGTTTTTTTTTTTTTTTTTTTTTTTTTTTTGTTTTTTTTTTTTTTTTGTTGTTGTTGTTAGTGTTTTTTTTTTTTTTTTTTTTTTTATTTTTTTTTTATTTTATCATTATTATTATTATTTTTTAGCTGCTGCTGCTGCAACAGATTCGCTGCTAACTTTACTGAGCTGTCAGTAGCACTTTACTGATCTGTACTGTAGTTATTGCACTTTTTTCTGCTGCCTTCATTAGTAAATTAGTAATTTAAAGTAAGCATACATCATTTGATATTTAATTGTATCAGAATTAAAGTTTTAAACTTGAAACGAAAAACAGAGAGTCATACAACAAGAATGTTTACCAGACATTTACTAAGGGCATTTTCAATATGGTCATACATAAATACAGTCACGTAGTACAGAATATCTTTTTCTGTGACAGTATGTGTTTACCCATCATTTTCAGCATTTTCAGTGCATAAGGTTTAATTTTGACACTGATTGGTTCAACAATAACAAGTGGGTCAAAGTAACAGTCCAAGTGAGAACTACCTATTTTTAAATGTAATGGTCAACTTTGTCATTGTCAATCAAAAATTGACAGGCTCCGCCCTGCACATTGAAAAAAATCAGACTATACCAAAAGAGCGATGCTTCGCGTCGCTATTACATGGGTGTGTTTTCGTAATGTATACACATGCTGGATTATGCTCCAATAAGCGCACACCCTGCTCATTTCAGAAAAACATGCATAACCCCACATTGTTCAAACTATAGAATTATTGGTATTGACCACAAATTTTACACATTAATACAGCATATTAGCCGCTTTAAAACTTAAGCTTAAATGTTCAAAATCTGTTTTGCAACAATTGGAACACTTTAATGGCATCATCTTTGATATTTTGACATGGTTATTTCCCTTTTTGTAAGAACATTATTATAAAAAGATACATACGAGGTATAGTCGGAAAAATCCCGGACTGATTCATTTCAAAGGATATTGAACGACAAATCACTATGAAGTTTTTCAAATAACACATCACATCCATTTCCTTTATTTTTCGGATAAATTAAGAAAATAATATGCAAGAATTGTTTTAAAATGTCGATTAACATACGGCATATACAGGGGTACGGAGCACTTTGAAAAACTGCTAAATCGGATTTTTTGATGTTTTGAATCGTTGTCAATTCCTTTATAAAACGGCATCACAATGGCGTGAATTTTTGCATGATGTCACATCAATAGTATTTTGATTCAAATGCAAAGAATCAGAGAGATAACATAACAATTACAATTTTGACAGTGTTTTAAACAGACATGGGAGAATTTTTCGAGCGTAAAAAAGCCGACGACATGGGAACGTACGGAGCAGCGCGCGGTAATCAAGTATGGTAAAAGAGCAGACAAGACCCTACAAACACTTGGAAATTCATGCAACCCAAGGAAAAATGTATAGAAAAGGGTGAGGAGTCTTGTGTTCCAATGGGATAGGCTAAGGACACGCGGATATTAATGGCAATCGCAAAATCGGGAGGCATAGGGAAGAAACGGTCGGGATTAGATATAAAATTAGATTTTTCATCGATTGTAAGATACATTGACGACTTTTGATTTCATAGGATACGAGAGACCATGGCATGCGCCATAAAGCCCCGATTTAGCACCGGTGGATCTTTCCTCGTCCGAAATCTGAGTTTGACGACACGCTCAGGTATGAACCTTGTTAACGTCAAAGTAACGTTATTAACGCCAAAGTGCTCCGTCCGTTGTTAGTGTCCATACTTTTAGCCCAAAATTTTCGGTGGTTTGATGAAAAAGCCCCTAAATATATATATACTGTTGTGTAGAAAAATGTTTTTCCCACTAGTATGCAAAGTTTTGACTTTCTTCATTGAAAACAAATAACACAACAAGAACAGTCCGGAAACTTTCCGACTGTACCTCGTAGAAGGAATTCATAGAAAAAGAAAATTGTATATTATACTTCCCCCTTGCAAATTGAATTTGGATCGAGAATCCATTATTCTAAGAAATTATAAAAGGACTTTTCAGTAGGAATATTGAAGAAAAAAAATCCCACACAGTCATGTGGTCATATTGTTAGATTCCTATATTGCTTTATATAAGTAATTCCTGATAAATGTTTGTGATAAACAGAGTTGATGTTGTTATTGAAGCATCAGGAAAACTTGTCCGTGAAATATATACCCCCCTCATACCTCACTTTTATATAAAAAAAAATGGGGTTTGCAGAGTAATACCTTATTTTCTTATTTTTGATCCGAAAATCGCCGGCGGTTCTAATGTGTACCCACAATGTATGTTTTTGAGCGAAGATATTAAAAAAATCAAAATTTTTCCAATGAAATTTCAAGTTTTTGCTTCTTAAAAAATTTCTCTATATTGCATGGGTGGGTTTATCTTTCTTTGGGCATGCGTTACGAAAACCTGCCTATGCAATATACAGAGTTTTTAGGAAAAAAAATGAAAATTTCACCTGAAAAATTTTGATATTTTTAATATTTTTGCTCAAAACATACATTGTGGGTACACGTTAGAAGGAGAGGCGATTCTAACGAGTACCCACAATGTATGTTTTGGTTCCAAAATAAGAAAATAATGTATACCCTTGCAAACCCTAGTTTTTTCTTTATAAAAGTGGGGTTTGCATGGGTATACATTTCACGGACATGTTTTCCTGATGTATGGAGAAACAAGGAACAGTACATGTACGGTAACTGGCCAATGGAGGACAAGTGTTTTTTTGTGATTTTTTATACACTATAAGGAATGTCATATAAGGATATTTGCATTTAAAAATAACAGCCCACCAGGATATTTGCTTGAAAAAAGCAGCCCACCCTCTTTTACTTTTAGGGCTTGTTTTATTATTTTTGCATTGTTTACTAAAAATCAAAACAATTATTATACATGTAGTATGTTTCATATAATATATTGACTAGATTTGATGTCTGAAGTTTTATTTGCTGGAATATACATGTATTAGTGTGATGTTCCTGCATGCCGATGCACACATAAGAAAAAACTAGGCATCAGTCATGTGGTATTGTTAACATCAAATTCTTAACTATTCCTAAATCTAAATTTGACTCAGAATCTAAATACAGTTCAACATCACTAATATAACACACCTCAGCCATGTCATTGCATGCTCCCAAAATGATAATTTTGCTATAAATTGTCTATTGTAAACAAACTTATTGCAATATGGTTTCACACATTCTATTTCATGGACCCCAGAGGTAGTGTTATAATGAGGTTGGCCTGTCTTGATTTTTCCATAGGATAGCATGCACTTGCATTAATGTGTGCTCATATTTATACACAAATATACTGACAGGCAAAACATAACTTCCCCAAATATTACTTTCAGTGCAGAAACTGTTCCTTATTTTTAGCTCACCTGAGTCGTTAGGCTCACAAGGTGAGCGTATAGTATACCCATGCTTCGTCGTCAGTCGTCGTCGTGGTCGTTGTCATTGTTCACACTTTTCAATCTTCTTCTTCTCTGAAACCGCTTGGCCAATCAAATTCAAATTTCATATGGAGCATCCTTAGGAAGGGGAAACCAAAGTTTGTATAAATGGTCCAGGTCACATGACCAAGATGGCCACCACTGCTATGAATAGCAAAAACATTTAAAAATCTCTTCCAGAACCAGAAGGACTATGATTTTTTTGAAACTTGGCATGAAGCATCAGGCAACAGAGCTCTACAAAGTTTGTATAAATCATGACCCTGGAATGACCTTGACCTTTTTTTACGGCAAGGTCAGCTAAGGTCGCCCATACATTTGAATGGGAAAAAATAGGAAAATGTCATTTTATGGCAGAAAACTTGCTAGGAATGAGCAAATGGACAGAAGATTTATGTGTATGAAAATATTTTGAGCCCAGGGGGTTGTCTGCCCCTGCCCCGGGGCTATTATATACATGTATATGACCAAAATATTCAAACATCTTCTCTGAAACCGCTTGGCCAATCAAAGCCAACTATGTGGAGCATCCTTAGGAAGAGGTAATGAAAGTTTGTATAAATGGATAAGGTCAAAATTCAAGGATGGCCGCCATGGCTATAAATAGCAAAAACCTTAAAAAATCTTCTTCTTCAGAACCAGAAGGCCTATGATTTTGAAACTTGGAATGAAGCATCTCGGAACCAGGAGCTCTACAAAGTTTGTATAAATCATGACCCTGGGATGACCTTGACCTACTTTATGGCATGGTCAACTTAGGTCGCCCATGCGTTTGAATAGGGAAAATTGTTAAAATGTCATCTGAAGGGCAAAACTTGCATTAAATTCGCAACTGAACTGAATTTTCATGATTTGAAAAGACATTGACTCCAGGGGTTATTCTGACCCTGCCCTGGGGCTATATACATGCATATTACCATTGTAGTCAAACAAATTTACTAGTATATATCTCAGGTCTCAGGTGAGCGTTCACAGGACCATTGGCCCTCTTGTTTTTCATGAGTATATTAAGTGTCTCTTTTGTTTTTCATATTTTTCTTGAAACCTTGTGCGGTACCTGATAATTGATTTAAAGTGCTGAAATAGCCTGCTAATGAGGGGGGGTTGCTGGAAAACGTTAGGGAAAGTTAAAATGGCTACATTTTATAAATGAGCTGCCTCGTGGGAAAACCAACAATGTGGTTTTCGAACAGGTCCGACACAAACCGGCCTGTACAAGCACAGAAAAAAGCTAGAAGCTTGAAATTTTGGATTTAAGTAGAAGAGTAATTGTACTATCCGAGTAGCGAAAACAAAGGCTCTGATCAGCTTCGCTGTTACCGCGAAGCTGATCTGCGTCTTTGTTTTCGCCTATGCAGATTGTTGGTTTTCCCATGAGGTGGCTCAAATTTACAAAAACTAACGTATGGGGCTTTGCTCAAGCAGGGATCAGCCGTCAGTGTACAGTCGAACGATGACAACACACAAATCATAACGGGCTGATATGTTCAGACTTAGACCAGAGTTTTTGTCGAGATCAAAAGCCAAACTGTTGACTTTGTCATGCAACAGCTCAAACTATATGAGCCGCATCGTGAGAAAACCGGATTTTTGCCTAGGCGAAAACAAAGGCGCAGATCAGCTTCGCGGTACCGCGAAGCTGATCAGCGCCTTTGTTTTCGCTACTCGGATAGTACAATTCCTCTTCTACTTAAATCCGAAATTTCAAGCTTCTTGCTCTTTTCTGAGCTTGTACAGGCCGGTTTGTGTCGGACCTGGTCGGAAACCCCGAAGACAGGTTTTCTCGCGTCGAGGCTCATATTTGTTTAAGGTCGCGGATAAGGAAGTGCTTCAAGAAAACACACCCCACCCCACCAAGGCTTGGGGGAAACTGAAGATGTTTTTGTTCAACAATATTATTGTTTTTGTCTATATAGATCTGCTAATTGGTTCCATCTACCTGTATATAAATATGAAATTTTAAAACTTTTAACCTTATTGTTATTATAATACTGAGTTTGAAATCTGACAAATAAATAAAGTGTAATTGAGGATTTTCGAGCATAAAATTGAGAAAAACATCAAAGGTTGGTACAAGTATGCTTGTTTTTATCAATATTAATAGATAAATATAAGTTTAACCGTAACTTACTTTTATGCAAAGTACAAAATTCTTTTGAAAATTATTTATTTTAATTCAATTATGTTTGGTTTATATCAATTAACAGAGATTCTCAGTCAAGTTTTTCAAGGAGCTGTTTCCATCAGGATAACATGTCCGTGCAATGTATACCCCCTTAAACCCCACTTTTATATAGCGAAATTGGGGTTTGTAGGGGTATACCTATTTTTCTTATTTTTTATCCAAAACATAGATTGTGGGTACTCGTTAGAACCGCCTCGTCGAGGCGGTTCTAACGTAGATTGTGGGTACTCGTTAGAACCGCCTCGTTGTGGCGGTTCTAACGAGTTTACACAATCAATGTTTTGAGCATAAATATTAAAAATACCAACATTTTTCCAATGAAATTTCCAATTTTTACCGTTGAAAAAAAAATATGTATATTGCATGGGCGAGTTAGTCATAGAGTCATTTTTAGTCTCTTCTTATAATCTCTGGGCCAGAAGGGTAGGGGCTGCTGAGGGGAGGGGGGGGGCATGGTTACAAATGACTAGTGCATTAATTCACAAAACAAGACAAGCAAAACAAAAAGTCATCTGCATCAGTAATTGACACACAACAACTGTTTTTGATTTCTGATTGTCCCATCAAAAACTTGCAGTAAGAATTTGTTCCGAGGACATAAACCTGTCATTAGAGCTAAAGAACAAATAAGTTTGTGTATTTGATTATAATTTGATGGTAATGAAGAGATAATTATGTATACTTTTGTGCAAAATCATATGTTGTGGGTACTCATTAGAACCACCTTTCGGCGACAATTTTAACGAGTACGCACAATATAGGATTTTATGGAAAAATGATGCAAAAATATGGGTAATTATCATCAAATAAATGCGCAAAACACTCCTTATTTGTTCCTTAGAACATTAAGCTGTCATTGCCAAACATAAAGTCCCAATGGAGCCGCGTCATGACTAAACCAGAATTTGTCCATGCGAAAACAAAGACGCGGATCAGCTGTGCAGTAACTGCACAGCCGATCAGCGCCTTTGTTTTAGCTACTCTGATAGTACAATTTCTCTGCTTCTTAAATCTGAAATTTCAAGCTTCTAGCCATTTTCTGTGACTGTACAGGCCAGTTTGTGTCGGACCTGGTCGGAAACTCCGAAGAACAGTTTTCTCACGGCGGGGCTCATATTGACACATCATTGTGTGAAAACCTGTCATTGGCAATTAGGAGCCTGAAGTTGACTTTAGGTCCCAGTCAAGAATTTTAATGTCATTTTGGGATGTTCCGTTTTTTCTTTGGGTACATAATTATGAAGATATTATTTGTAACCACTGCCCCCTCCCCCCCCCCACCCACCCACACACACACACCTACGGGGAAGGGTAGGATAGCCATGCTAAAGTAAGGGGCAATTACTTTTCAAGTGTCCCCGCAGTGCAGGGGAAATGGCAGGGTCCCTTACCCCAGGGAGATTTTCTATTGTGAAGGGCTGGGCAAAGAGCAAACTTTTGTCCTCCATTTGTCCCCTGGGGGTGGGGCTCATAGCAGGGCACTGAAACTGAAAAGTCATAATCCCCGCCCTTTCCCGTAGGTGGGGGAGCAGTGGTTACAATTAGCATATTGCTCAAGGATAATCTAGTGTCTGGCATATGTGGAACTTTGGATGCAGAATCAAGAGTTCAAGAGTCCCCAAAGACAATTAATTATGACTCAAAATTGTTGACTGGGTTATTATACAGCCAAACTCTATGTGCACCCTAGAATAATTGATGATATTAGACGCTTTTAGTTACAACGTTGAAAAAAGTAGTTATGTAGATTTCTTTGACTCACGACATGTTTGACCCTGATTGATAGAAAGGTTTTCTTGTGATCAGGCCTGATTGAGCTGTATCATGAGTTAATACAGTCTTTGGTATTTTCTTTAAATGTTCCGTAAAACTTGGGAGCACAAAATCAGCACAACCACACAAGGTACCCATGGAAGAGTAATGAGTTTACAAGTCAGGACTTAGCAGAGGGACTGCACCGTCTTTTGCTTAAACATGATGTTATGTGTGCTGATCGGCTTACTGTGGCTTAATATAACTGCTGATATGCACCTTTATTTTTGCATTTTCATAACAGCAGGTTTTCCCAAGATGCAGCACAATTAATTATAGCAGTAAGAGATGACAATAATTACCTGTGTTAAAGGTGTGCCTTATGTCAGGCCAGACTAAATAAATATTGGTTTGTTTGTCAGTCCATCGCACACACCCGCCACAAATAAAGACTCGGCTCTGATCAAGAAATAAGGCCATTTGAGGTTTAACATCCCAGTCATCATGTTGGGATAGAGCCATCTCTTCCTGGGTATGTAATTCTAATTTTGACAGTGACTTTTCATGAATGTTGATTGATTGATTGATTGGGGTTTAACGTCCCACCAACAGCTAAGGTCATATGGAGGCGGGACCTGGGTTTATAGTCTCAATCCGAAGGACTGGTGAAGCCCGGGATCGAACTGCGACCCCTGGTTTACAAGGCAAGTGGCTTAATTTTCATGAATGTGAACCTCTTCATAACATGGTTCATTAACACAGTTTATTTGTAGTTCACTGAGTGTCTCATTACGAAAACACGCACATGCAGTATACAGAAATTATTTTAGTTGTAAAAATGAAAATTTTCAAAAATAAGAAAAATAGGAATACCCCTGCATACCCCAGTTTTAGTATATAAAAGTGGGGTTTAAGGGGGTATTCAATACATGGACATGTTATGCTGATGGCGTATATTTGCTTAGCAATGAGGATGTTGCTGTGATTCAATACCTGGCTGGTACAAGCCTGTCATGTTGGTGACAAAATTTATGTTCATCCTGATATAATAAAGGTAAACCACCCACAGGGGGTAACATTTATAAGACCGTTTCTCCTATTCCCAGGGATAACGGGGTAACATTTATTGACCATTTTTGCATTATCGGCTGGTTTCCAGCTTACGGAAAACCAATATTGGAAATACAGGTTTTGGTTACCTGTATTTACCTCAAGGTCAGAGTGGTTTTGGTTACCAGTATTTTCAATATTGATTATATTATCTAAGATGGAAACCAGCCAATAATGCAAAAATGGTCAATAAGACTGATTCGCCTATTGAATGTATGTGTAACTATTTCATATCATAATGAGGAAAAAATACATGTATCATAAAAATCAGCTTGGACTCTTAACAATAGTGTTATAAAAAGATTTTATAGTATATTTTGTGATTCCTAGTTGATGATATTGAAATTAAAGTAATATATAGCAAAATAATCAATTTGGGAGCCATAACATGACCATGTTATAATGAAAACCGTATTATAATGAGGCACATTATAATGTAATAAGTTTGGAGTCTTCCTGTTGGGTCTAAGGCCCAGAACCCAATATTTTATTTTGACAGGCCTTTCTTGACTGATACATCTTTTCAAATAAACCTGGATATGGTGTGTTGCATTGTGAGAAAACCTAGTTTTAACTTAAACAAAAACAAAGATGCAGACCAGCTGTGCAGTAACTGCACAGCTGATCAGTGCCTTTGTTTTTGCTTCACAGATAGTTCAATACCTCCCCTATCTCAATCTGAAATCGTAACTCCAGCCCTCATCTGTGATTGTACAGACCAATTTGTGTCAGACCATGTTGGAAACTTTGAAGTTACTCTTTTTTTTTCGTTATGCCCCTTGTACGGTATGTTGTATTGTTTTAAACTACATTCCTTTTCTTGACGGCCGGAGGTAAAGGAGCGTAGGTGACTCGTGATTAAAATCGTAGTAGGTGGTTACGTTACGTAGTATTACTCATCGTTCCAGAAATACGTATTGCATAATGGATTAATTTCGGTGTGGGATTTTTAACTTGTCGCACATTGTTTCGGTTTGTCGGAATGTACTTCCTTCTATGTATCTATTTCGAATATTTGTGGATGTATTAAAAGCATTCTTTTATTATAAAATTAATTAATTGCAAGTGTCACGGGAGGAAATACAATGTGACCCGACTGGGACTTGAACCCAGGGTCTCTTGCTTACCATTTTCAGTTTTTACAACTGAAGAAAAATCTATGTATAACATGGGCGTGTTTTCGTAATGGGCTCAGTGGCATACATGTGATACCAATTATCTCATCATCAGGGAGACTCCAGGAAATGAGCCGTAAAATTGGTAAAAATTCTTCTAAAATGTACCACTTTTGTAACAAAAATTCAAAATCTCCCTGAAATGAATCGGGAAATTTTCCTATATATTCTATACATTTTTCAAAATTCTCCCTGAAATGGACCAAAAATCTCCCTGATTCCTCTTTCAGACTTATCACATGTATGCAGTGGTAGTGTTATATAATTATAGGTTGCAGGATCCAGAACGAACCCAGCAGGCACATGACGTTAAAATGACGTCAGATCGACGTGGATGCGACGTGATGACGTCGCATCGACGTTGATATGACGTCTTTTTGACGTCATGTGCCCGCTGGGAAAGGCTGTTGGTTTGGAGTTACCTCTGCCATGTTTTGACCTTTAGCTGCATTTGAGCTCAGGAATATCGTCACATGACTAAAAAAAATGTTGATTTTTCCATGGATATGGAGGAAAATCACAAATAAACTTTCAGCAAATATTTATTCATAAGTGTAAATTTGGTCATCTAAACCGTGTCCTTTTATATGTAGCTGTCATGGGAAATTGCCTGATCTACGGTTACCATAGCAACTGAGTAAGTCTTACTGAGTTGCATGATTCTGTAGAATCTGAAGTTGCTATGGTAACATAGTAGTGGCTGGAACTTAGTCTTTCATGATACTGTAAGTTCTGGCTAAAACTGAGTTTCATATATATTAATGCAGGCTCTGAGGTTGCTATAGCAACAAAGCGGCTTTAGCTGAGTTTGATATCATTATCATATTGAAAATTCTGATAATATCATGATAACGAAGTGGTTAAAACTGAGTTGCATTGATTATTGCAGGTTCTAAGGTTGCTATAGCAACATGAGGTTGCTATAGAAACAAAGTGGCTGTAACGATTTGTTATGAAGCAGACCTGTGACTGATCCTCATGTCCAGCACATTTCTTTCATGAAGATTTGGTCATAAAAATATTTCTTCATCTACTGATTCAAGAGGTCATCGGGAAAACATGTCCGTGTAATGTATACCCCCTTGAACCCCACTTTTATATAGCAAAACTGGGGTATGCAGGGGTTTACCTATTTTTCTTATTTTTGCTCCAAAACATAGATTGTGGGTACTCGTTAGAACCGCCTCGCCGAGGCGGTTCTAACATGTACCCACAATCTATGTTTTGAGCAAAAATAAGAAAAATATCAAAATATTTCTGATGAAAATTTTCAATTTTTACAGCTGAAAAAGTCTCTGTATATTGCATGGGCAGTTTTTCGTAATGGTGGTAACCTGCCTCTGGGAGCCAAGGTGGCTGGGATAACAGTAACTTACTGTCCCGACATGGCCTTAGCTGTTGACTATGGACATAATGCTCTAACTCAAACAAACTGGCTGTAACTAAGTTTTGTGTAATAATTATAAAAGATATTCTAATGCACACATTGTCTGATTAGATAACATCAAAAATTTGTGACAGTATATTCTGCGATATGCTGTTGGAAACCCAACGTCATGAGCAACGTCGCTTGTGATCGGTTAACGTCACATGGTTATACGTTGCTCACATTTGGTATAAAACAATGCATTTCTGATGTTTATAGTTAAAAAGTACATTTAGGTAAGAATGGGGAGAGCAATATTCAAATTTTTCATTTGGGGTTGTATAATTCGTATATATGGTCGAAAATCTGGTTTTACGGCTCTGCGTGTCACAGTTAAACAAAGTTTCGGACTGTCTATCATTTTGACGATATACCGCCCTAAATGAGAAATTTGAATATTGAGTTATCCCCTTATTAGAAAGGGATTTACTGTTTCTATAGTGTCATATAATCATATATATTGCAGGTTGTGATGTTGCCATGGTAACAAGGTGGTTGTAACTAGGGTGACATGGAGCAGAGAATCAGACACTGGATCCCTGGATCACCAGTTGAGGTACGCTACTGATGTTGACTGGAAAAAATCTTTTGAATGTTCTGACCAGGTCATGTAGACAAACACCGGGCTGTGCAGCAACTGATTGATATTAGAGGCTTGAATTGTTGATTTAAAAGAGTAAAACTTTTTTTTTTCTGGTCTAAAAGTCCAGTTCTTCTATTTAAACCTGGTGGGTCCAAAGGACTCTGCAAGTCTGTGAATTACATTTTTGAAAAAAGAGAAACAACCATGCTAAGGTGGTACTTCTGTTGTGGTACTATATTTTTTTTCGCTGACTTTTTTTCCCTTCATTGCTCCTATTACATGTCTATTCAAATATTTAGTTAAGTTCAGGTAACTGAGAGGCCAGTCCTCAGCTACTCAGTGATATGAGCCGCCTCGTGGGAAAACCAACAATCTGCATATGCGAAAACAAAGACGCAGATCAGCTTCGCGGTAACCGCGAAGCTGATCAGCGCCTTTGTTTTCGCTACTCGGATAGTACAATTCCTCTTCTACTTAAATCCGAAATTTGAAGCTTCTAGCTCCTTTCTGTGCTTGTACAGCCCGGTTTGTGTCGGACCTGTTCGGAAACCACATTGTTGGTTTTCCCAAGAGGCGGCTCATATGTTCCCTTTGTATCAGTACCTCAGCTGTTTTCGTAATGATTGCACCAGTTCTTGATCCTTGCTCACTTTTAGCTATGTAACAAAAACTTGCCCATGCAATATACAGAAAAAAGGGGACTAAAAATTGGAAATTTCAATGAAGAAAAGAAGATATTTTTGATATTCTTGCTCAAAACATAGATTGTGGGTACATGTTAGAACCGCCTCGCTGAGTCGATTCTAACGAGTTCCCACAATCTATGTTTTGGATCAAAAATAAGATAAATAGGTATACCCCAGTAAACCACAGTTTTACTATAAAAGTGGGGTATGAGGGGGTATACATTTCACGGCCATGTTTTCCTGATGAGATGTACTGCATAATGTATGAGACTATGAGCCGCGACGCGAGAAAACCGGTCTTCGGGGTTTCCGACCAGGTCCGACACAAATCGGCCTGTACAAGCTCAGAAAAGAGCTAGAAGCTTGCAATTTCGGATTTAAGTAGAAGAGGAATTGTACTATCCGAGTAGCGAAAACAAAGGCGCTGATCAGCTTCGCGGTTACCGCGAAGCTGATCTGCGCCTTTGTTTTCGCATAGGCAAAAATCTGGTTTTCTCACGATGCGGCTCACTATAAGCCAAGTATTGAATGCTTCAAATTGAAATTCAGATTATCTTAATTTAAACTGTCAAAAATAACAATTTTGCATTAAATTTTCCCATTTTGATTGGTATAAAAATAAAAATATTTGTCATTTGTGGGCCTCACTTCCTCTTTGAACCTTGTCAATGCACCTTCCCATGTCTAATTAGGAATAAATTAATCTCAGATATTTCATTCATTTCATTTCGTTATGAAAGACGCTACTGTTTTACCATGTGACAAGATTGTTTTCATTTTGAGCTCCAGTAAAAGTAATTACCGTATTCGTTCTACTAGGCGCACATGCTCCAGTAAGCAGTCACTCTGGTCATTTCCGAAACGCATGTGCATAAGCGCACACCGTTCGACTAACATCATAAAATACCATATTAACCGCATCACAATTTAACTTAAGATTATCAAACTCTGTTTTGCAAGGATTGGAATACTTACATGATATGAGCCGTGACGCGAGAAAACCGGTCTTCGGGGTATCCGACCAGGTCTGACACAAACGGGCCTGTAGAGTCACAGAAGTAGGTTAAAAGCTTGAAATTTCGGATTTAAGAAGAAGAGAAATCGTACTATCGGTGTAGTGAAAACAAAGGCGCTGATCAGCTTCGCAGTTACTGCGAAGCTGATCTGCGCCTTTGTTTTCGCATATGCAAAAATCCGGTTTTCTCATGATGCGGCTCATATCATCATTGGTATTTTTGACATTGTAATTTCAGCAGTTTATATGTTGTTTTCGTTCCTAGCGTGCGCTTATTAGAACAATGTTTTGTTACCTTAACTTTAAGTTATTTGAAAAGTTAAGCGCATTGTGTGCTAATTAGAACGAATATGGTAAATTAATTTTGCTTGTATGAGGCTTAACATGGTAATAACTTCTTCGATCTTGTTGGGATAGGGTCATTGCTTCCTGAGTACTGTATATTTGGATATTTTGTATTTTCGTTACAGTGTCCTTTATTTCGTGACTTAACTATTTTCAAATTATTAGCGAGTTCTTGAATTGATGAGTCAGAGTATACTTGCTTGCAGTCTATATATGAGCTGTCTCGTGGAAAAACCAACAATGTGGTTTCCCAACAGGTCAGACATAAACCGACCTGTACAGTGACAGGAGCAGGCCAGAAGCTTGAAATTTTGGATTTAAGAAGAAGAGGAAGTGTACTATCCGTGTAGCGAAAACAAAGGCGCTGATCAGCTTCGCAGTTACTGCGAAGCTGATCTGCGCCTTTGTTTTCGCATATGCAGATTGTTGGTTTTCTCACGAGGTGGCTCATATATAGCTTGTAGTAAGCCTTCATTAGCGAGAACTTTGAACTTGCGAGGCAATGAATTAACAAAATTAATATAAGCGATAATAATGTTCTCACGAACATTTCCAAAATAAAAGTACATATATGTACTATGGGGAGTAAAGAATTTTGCCCAAGAAACATCAGTGGAAACTTTATGTTATTTAATTAATATGGGTATTATCACAGCATGATGGCCTAGTAGTACAGTTAGCCTCCAAACTGAGAGGTCACCAGGCTTTAACCCATTTAAGCCTGGCATCCTTTTAATGGGACATAGGCAAACAGTATAGCCCCAGATGTGACGCCGCAGAACGCGGCGTCCCATCTGGGGCTATTCTGTTTGCTCAGAGGAATTTCATAGAAAAATTGAATAAAATTTAAAAATCACACCCGAAGCCCCTAAAAATGAAAGTAGACTCACCCAAATGATAATGATGGGAAAACCCATTCGTCATATATGGGTTAAACCCCACTGTAGTACCGTATAGGAAGACACATTTTACATCATCACGAAAACATGCCCATGCAATATACAGCATTTTTTGGGTTGTAAAATCTAGAATTTCATTAGATTCTTTGTGATGTTTTTCTTATTTTTGCTCAAAACATAGATTGTGGGTACACGTTAGAACCGCCTCGCGGAGGCGGTTCTAACGAGTATCCACAATCTATGTTTTGGAGCAAAAATAAGAAAAATAGGTATGCCCCTGCATACCCCAGTTTTTATGTAAATTACCTCTGCGTACCCCAGTTTTACGTACTATATAAAAGTGGGGTAAAAGGGGGTATATATTGCACGGATATGTTTTCCTGATGTCCTAAAGTACTTGAGCTGGTTAAGCACCTTGATAGGAAGTTTATTTTATTTTTTTTTTTAATTCAGTTTTACGTCTCTTTCAAGATTATTTCAGCTCATATGAGACGGGCCAATCAGTAGGTGGGCGAAAACGGGAGAACCCGAGAAAAACCACCTGGCACACCCACAAACAGAACTTGGCTTGTCTCACGTGGCCAGTGCAGGGCTCGAACCCACACCAGACACAGCAGTGAGATGATCGAGTGATTAAGAAACAGCACTCTTAACCGCTCGGCCTTGTCCTAAACCCATTTTTGACGAATGGATTTTCCCATCATCTTTAATTTGGGCCAGTCCACTTTCATTTTAGGGGCATCAAGAGTGATTTTAAATTCATATAAATTTTTGTTGAAAATCCTCATAGCAAATAGAATATCCCCAGATGGGACACCACATTCTGATGGGACACCGCGATCTGCGGCATCACATCTGGGGCTATATTGTTTGCCTATGTCCCATAAAAAGAATGCCAGGCTTAAATGAGTTAAAAAGTTAAATTTCTGTACTTTTCCAAGCTAGTGGACTGTGTCAATAATTATGAAATTAGTACTAAAACATAAGGAGAAATTATGAATAAAGAATGAGTTTTTATGAATTTAGCCGGGTCATGAGAAAGCCAACATTTTTCATATGCGAAAACAAAGGTGCAGATCAGCTTCGCAGTAACTGCAAAGCTGATCAGCGCCTTTATTTGTGCTCTGTGGATAGTACAATTCTTCTATTTACTAAATCTAAAATTTTTAGCCTCCAGCCATCATCTGACATTGTACAGCTTAGTTTGTGTCTGACCTGTTCAAAAACCACATGGTTTGTTTTCTCGTATCGCGGCTCAATTTATTCACCGCTAATGAATCAAATAGGACAATGCTGTCACAGAAACAATAAAACCTATCATATTCCTGAATGGAAAATAATGTTTTCACCTTTGCCTTGAAAAAATCTGTGTTTTAGTCATATTTCTGACCAGGTCAAAATGTGTCATGGCTTAAATGTAGCAAGACTGAATGCACAGTATGAACCTGTTTTAATACAGGCTCAAGATTAAAAGTTACCCAGGAAGTGTTTGTCTGTATTTGTTTTACCAAAAAGAGACTTTAATAAGAAAATTAAACAAATTTACACAGCTCATGCCATATTGATACTTTTGTGAATGGAAAATTATGAAAGGCACAAAATGTGATGGAAATCATTGTACTACTGTAACACAGTTTGCATTCAACAGTTACTTAGCTGACATTTTATGATTCATTATCATAAGCCGTCCTAAACCGTGCATTGCATTTTTGGAGACCAACATTTAATCCTGAGGTGACAAGTTATCTTGACACACAGCTTGTGTTGGTAATGATGTGGTTTTGGTGTGTCAAACTCGGAAGGAACTTTGTGAGCTATGGCATTATAAAACATGTATTTCGAATTTGCGAAAGAAAATATGCTTTAAAATGGTCTTTGTAGAGAAAAACAGCTATTAATAGCCACTTTTTCCGATTTTTAGGCCGTTTTCACTGTTTAATGTTTTGACTAAATTAAAAAATATTCCCTACTTACCTACCCTAAATTTTTTAGGCATGAAACAGGAACGTGCACACATATATTTCATTTAGGCCTTATAAACATGTTGTTTTACTGTACCTGTTTGACTCATAAACCTAAAAGTTATCCATAAAGGCTAACATTCCTTATCTGTTCCAGGTGATCTTTGACCCTACATCAGGTTTTGATTGGCTGGCCAGGATATGAGGAGGATAGATGACAAACAGTATGACACTCCCGGAATGACTGCGGAAAATGTTGCCGGCTCCCAATATCCGTACCCTCCCGATAATATCGGGAGCAACATCGGGATGTCGGGTGAAGCCAGCAGGAGTCGGCAAACCACCAGTATCCAGCTGTCGGTGTCTTTGTCTGAGGATGCTCCGCCTCCAGAGATTATTGGGGAGACGTATATACAACAAGACATGGGGGCGGGGAATAGATTAACTGTCGGGAGCAAGTACCCTGTTGGTCAGGGAGCACGAAGTTTTGAAAGTGCTCTAGGCGCAAGTTTAGTGAGACAGGAAGCTACGGAATCAGCAAGAATGTGTTTTGGTAATACTGCCCATAGCTTTGAAAGTACGCTTCCTCATTACAGGAGTTATGAACAAAGTTTGGATCGTAGTAGTATGTTTTTTGATCCTTTAGTTCCTCGAAACTTTGACATTCCACAAACTCAGAGTGAGTCAAGATCTGTTCTGGAAATTCCCATTGTCAACGAACGTCGGCGACATAGTTTTGGTCCAGCTGGTAGTGAAGGACTGAGTAGAAACGATGGAATGGATACAAAACATAGCGCTTTTTCTGTCAGACCTAGTCCGTTAGGGGAAGATGGTCGACGAGTTTTACGAAAACAACTGGCAGTTGATGTGGTCGAAGAGCCACTGGTGTCGGAGGCGGGAAAAGCAATGCATTCATCGCTACTGCATTTAGGACCATCAGAATTGGATAAAGAGGAAAAACGTGTTATATCTCATTATAATATTGATGCATACTCGTTTACCAAACAGACGTCGCACGAAAAGCATGTTACTGTGATACGGAATCCGCCGAATCAGAGCGGACCGAGTGTTTTGAGTAATCAGTATCAAGAACTGAGAGATAGTTATTCCTCTCAAAGTGGGCCATCAATGTCAGATTCAGAACTTAGTTTCAAGCCCACGATAAATGTTATTTCAAACACATCTAGTGCAATCTCTACGAAATATAGATCTCATTATTTGGAGCCGAGAGAGACTCTAAGAGGACTTTCGAGTGGCTCGGAAGAAAGCCCGAGTAGTCGGGAGCCATCGCCATTTCGAAAGGAAGTGGCGAGGTCGACGTCACCGTATAGTAAGGAAGTAAGATATGCGTCTCCTACGCCGGTGATAAAAATGCAAGTCAAGAAAGAAGTAAGCGACCTCGGTTATGAGCTGCAGACGCAGAGTTCATCGGGGTCGGACGGTACATTCCCCGAGTTTACGAATATTGTGATAACGACAGACACGGGTGAACGTTTGAGGTGTAAGGCAGAGGATAGTGATAATTTAGATAGCTCAGATTATTCCCAACATCGAAGGCATTTACATCCTGGTAATTTCAAGAAACATTTACATGCGCGTTACTTGTCAAGTCTGAGGGATCGAGCATCATCATCGTCAACGGACACATCGCAGGAGCATTTATCACAAGAAATGTCAGACTCGTTAAATAGGTCAAGTGACGTTTTCGAAAGTACTGAAGCTGAAAATGTTCAGTCATCACGCTCACTGAAACCGATATTAAAAACGCAGGATGGAAGCTCAGAAACTAGTGACGATAATGATATTCATATGGGATCTGTGATTCAGTCTCCACCACATCCTGGGTTTGAACAGTTGAGCATTCACGAAGCGTCATCGCCATTACACGAACGTACATCTCCCATACCTCAACGCTACGAGCAACAGCCACTAGATTTGTCACATGGGTACCCCTCAGATGCTCAGGGGGCTTCGGGATCAGACCAGCCCCTGGGAACTAGTCACGGACCTCAGTTAGGTTTTGGTACTTACAGCGAGCCTGACTTACTGAGTCCCTCAGTCCCCAAACAGGGTACCCAGTTCCACAGATCTCCACATTTGCATTCTCCTTACCTCCAGTCTCCTCACTCCTCTCAATCCAGCCCCCTATGTTCAGTCCCTGAAGGGGGTCGGGTATTCCAGTTTAATTTTCCTAGTCCCTTTGACGGCACACATGCTCATTCTGATCCAGAATTCGGAACCCCCAGCCCTATGTCGCCCGGACTTCATTTTACATTCCCTCCTCGCGCTTCAATGATATCATCTATGTCAGAACTGAACAGACTTGCCGTGTCGCCAAGAGCTTATTATCCAAATCAGCCACTGCAGTTGTCTCCTTTGACTAAGAAATCGTCACAGTCCCAATCATTCCGTGAAGTAAGCAGTCATAGCGAACGACGCCACTTCTCCGATTCTGACGCGTACTTGTGTCCTGTATGTGGACAAGTGTTCCCGTCTTACGACAATCTGGCAAAACACATGGCCAAGCATCTGCCGACAGAAACAATTCGATCCGGTGACAACAACAAAATACACTATTGTAAAGTATGTAATCGTTCGTTCTCACGTAGTGACATGTTGACACGTCATATGCGTCTACATACAGGTCTGAAGCCTTATGAATGTGAGGCATGTGGACAGGTGTTTTCACGTAGCGATCATTTAAACACACATCGCCGAACACACACTGGAGAAAAACCTTACCGATGCCCACAGTGTTCGTATGCTGCGTGTCGGCGAGATATGATTACAAGGCATATGAGGACGCATACCAAGAGAGGTGCAAAACGGGGGAAATTTCTTAGTGTTCCGGAAAGAGAGGCGAATGAATTGCGGAAAAGTAGTGTTAGTAGTACGGACACGACATCGAGTCAAGAAATGTCAAGTCGAACGTTCAGTGCTTCATCTGGTGATAGTTTGGATCTGGAGCCAAATACGTCTGCTTCAACATCAGTCACAGCGTCAAAGTCAGGACATTCTTTAATGAGTATGGACAGCGGGGATATGGATGTCGTTCCTAGTAAAACGCGAAATTGGTCGACGGCAAGTACAGAAAGTGGAGTTTTTGAAGAGCATGGAAAAGTCACTCATTCTTCGTCAGGGGATGGTAAATTTGTGAGTTCCACTCAGATGTTTCGACACACACGTAACTGGTCTACAGTGAGCTATGAAAGTGTAGATTCAGAAGAAACAGTCTCACGGACAGATTCACTTGCAGAAGATACCATCTTTGAAAATGAACCCATAGATAATAATAATTCTCCATTACCAATAGAGCAGGAATCTTTTGAAAAGTGTACAATAAGCTCTGAGAAAAATACAAGTGATGCTTAAAATACATGAGTTCATTACGAAAAACACGCCCATGTAGTATATAGAGGATCTTACACGAGTGGTATTTTCATATGAAAATTATTAAACGAGACTTCGGCGAGTTTAATAAATTTCATATGAGATGACCACGTGTGTAAGATACATTTTATCATATGACTTTTAAAATAGGATTTTATTGCCTTAAAACGTCGTCAATGAAGTTACATATTCCCGAAAAAGTGTTAATACATGTGTGGTCATAACACTTTTTATTACATGACATAATCCACTAGAAAAAGCAACGTCAAATGATAAACAGGGATTTTTTTCTGGTGTAAAAACTGAAAATTGCATCAAAACAAATTTCAATATTTTTCATATGTTTGATCAAAACATTGATTGTGGGTACACGTTAGAACTGACTCGCCTTATACCCACAATGTATGTTTTGAGCAAAAATATTGCAAACACTGAAATTTTCAGTTGTTGCTTCTGAAAAAAATCTCTGTACTTTGCATGGGAAGTTTTCGTAATGAATAAAGAATAATGTTCTAGAAAGACTTAAAAGAACTTTACATCAAGAAAACATGAAAACATGTCCGTGCAATTATATACCCCTTTAAACCCCACTTTTATATAGTAAAACTGGGGTATTCAGGGGTATACCTATTTTTCTTATTTTTGCTCCAAAACATAGATTGTGGGTACTCGTTAGAACCCTAACGAGTACCCACAAACTATGTTTTGAGCAAAAATAAGAAAAATATCAAAAATTTTCAGCTAAAAATTTCAATTTTTAAAGCTAAAAAAATATCTGTTAATTGCATGGGCAAGTTTTCGTAGTGGCCTTGAAATGCATATTGCAAGCAAATACACCTCATCATGAAAACATGTCCGTGTAATGTATACCCCCTTGAACCCCACTTTTATATAGCAAAACTGGGGTATGCAGGGGTAAACCTATTTTTCTTATTTTTGCTCCAAAACATAGATTGTGGGTACTCATTAGAACCGCCTCAGCGAGGCGGTTCTATCGTGTACCAACAATCTATGTTTTGAGCAAAAATAAGAAAAATGTCAAAATTTTTCAGCTGAAATTTATCAATCTTTAAAGCTAAAATAATCGATGTGTATTGCATGGGCAAGTTTTCGTAATGTGCTCTCCATAGGTTTAACATAGAAAATTGAGCATGTGCGTGAGAAAACCAACAATTTGGGTTCTGACCAGGTCTGACACAAACCAGCCTGTACAGTCACAGAAGCAGGCTAGAAGTTTGAAATTTCAGATTTAGGAAGAAGAGAAATTGCACTATCTGTGTCAATTGTTTTTACTTGTATTTTTCGTGCGAAGACTGTCAACTTGTCAACAGCAAAAAATTCCAGAATCTTTCAATATTATTCATTTTTTTATAGTTACGCTTTTTTGTAAGGGATAAAAAGTAGATTGGCTCTAGTGGTAATTTTTTCTTGTATTT
This sequence comes from Rugalucina vietnamica, assembly GCA_964017185.1. Taxonomy (NCBI): domain Eukaryota; kingdom Metazoa; phylum Mollusca; class Bivalvia; order Lucinida; family Lucinidae; genus Rugalucina; species Rugalucina vietnamica. The sequence continues at coordinate 37,213,312 of OZ024884.1, forward strand.
TTAAAATGCAGTTGTTTTGCTTTATTGTTGGTGCACATGACATGCTAAGTTAGGGTACTGTACACAGCCCATGTTAAGTGCTTACAGAAATTTTATAAAGGATAATTGGTATAGAAAAAAGGTTTAATTAAAAGTGAATTCAGTTGCAAAACTTCATTCGGAAAGGACATTGGCAAAACATGTCTCTGCAATGAATACCCCCTTACTTTTGTACAGTAAAACTGGGTTATGCAGGGATATACCTATTTTTGGTCCAAAACATATATTGTGGGTACTCGTTAGAACTGTTAGTATCCACAATCTATGTTTTGAGCAAAAATTTAAAAAAAAAAAAAAAAAATCTGAAAATTTTCATATTTTCATCTTAAAAAAAATCTCTGTACATTTAGAAAACTCGCCTATGCAATATACAGAGATTTTTTCAGCAGTAAAAATAGAAAATTTTGTTGGAAATAATTTGATGTTTTACTTATTTATGCTCAAAAAACATTGATTGTGGGTACACATTAGAACCGCCTCAATGAGGGGGTTCTAACGAGTACTCACAATCTATGTTTTTGGATAAAAAATGAGAAAAATAGGTAAACCCATGCTTTACTATATAAAAGTTGGGTTTCAGGGGGTATTCGGTGCACAGACATGTTTTCCTGATGTATTGCATGGGCATGTTTTCGTAGTGAATCAAGAGTACACAAACTACGTCAGTTAAAAAAACCTTGTTTATTATGCTTTGAATGCCAAATACGTTGTATAAAATATGATGTTAATTTTGTCGATAATCAATGATTAGAATTTGTCAGTTTTCTATAAAAATTACGTAGATTCCAGTTAAAAATGGTCTTCTCAAATGTCACTTATGAAGAAATACCTTGTTTATTATGGTTTGAATGCCAAATACGTAGTATAAAATATGCTGTTAACTTTGTCGATAATCAATGGTTAGAATTTGTCAGTTTTCCATAAAAATTACGTAGATTCCAGTAAAAAATGGTATCCTCAAACTGTCACTTATGTAAGGTTGTCTTGGAAACAAAATTAACATCATCGTTTTTAGAAACGAGCTGTGCCTAGTAACTTAAAACTTATAATTTTCTGTTTTGGTTTTTCATTAAAACAGAAAAAAATAAAATGTTTACGATATGTTTTCTTAGTATAAGTACATGATTGTCAATTTATTTTTATCCCCCATCTCGGTTTTTTGGAGTGGGAATTTCTTTCTGACTGCGCTGTTTCCTGATAATTGCTATACTTTTACATTATTTTTGTTTTGACATCACATGTTCAAAAATCGCAATAACTGTATTACCTCTTATTTTGGAAGTTTGTCAAATTTGGAAGGTTCTCCATGATAGTCCTCAAATATAGAAGCCCATACAGAAAGGTACAAGTAAGCAATGGTCAGGAAAAGGCACAATCAGAAAGAAATTCCCACTCCAAAAACTGAGGTGGGATAAATAAATTGACAATTAGGTACTTAGAAAACATATTGTTACTTTTGCAGACACTTTTACAAAGCCAAGATCAAATTCTATTTTTGGATTGTCATAACAAAAACTTGCCCATGTAATATACAGAGATTTTTTTAGTCGTAAAAAATGAAAATTTCATCACAAAAATTTTGATATATTTCTTATTTTTGCTCAATACATAGATTGTGGGTACACGTTAGAACCGCCTCAGCGTAACAAAAATAGGTATACCCCTGCATACCCTAGTTTTGCTATATAAAAGTGGGGGTTCAAGGGGTATTCATTACACGGACATGTTTTCCTGATGGTAATAGGTACCCATAGAATTACAGCTGTATAATGTTGAAGTTTCTCTCTTTGAATTTACATTTTACCAAATATATGTATGTATAAACCAAATTATCGTTGGCTCGTTGACAAAACCTCGTAACTGCACTTTTTTCAAAAAATCGTTTTTTCACATGGCGCGATTCAAAACATTCAAATTCAGCTTGTGACAAAGCCTTGTAGGTTATGTCCAATGGGAAGTTAGTTTTTCGATGACCTTACAAAACCTCGTAACTACAAATGGTAAACGGACTTGAAAAAAGGTGACAAAACCTCGTATATGCAATTTCAAAAAATTTAAATACAAGAAAATCTTTATCTTTTAGATATGCAAAAGTTGCATATGTTTGATTTCTCATAAATGCATTCTTTAATTCATGATAAGAATCTGCTTCTAGCTTTCATTTATCAAGTTTTGTATATACGACAATTTGTAAACATGCACAATTATATATCATTTATATACAAGTTTTAGTTTTTTGCTTCTCCTGAAAAATTTGTTTTTTTGCAGTTACGAGGTTTTGTCAACGAGCCAACGTTATGCTTTGCTTTAATCATTCGAATGTGCTCTATTATGAAACAAGGTTTTGGTGCATGTAGATTTATAGCTTAGAATTTTATCCTTTTTTTTTACCGTTTTAAGTGCTAAGTACTTGTGACAATGTAGATGAAAGTATAAGCTTTTATTTGAGCCTTCGCCTGAGAAACCAACAATTTGGGTTTCTGACCAGGTCCGACACAAACTGGCCTGTACAGTCACAGAAGCTGGCTAGAAGCTTGAAATTTCAAATATAAGTACAAAATTAAGTGTACTAATGATATTCCTTTAGGGAAATTTAGGGCTCTGATCAGATGTGTCTTTGTTTTTGCATATGCAGATTGTTGGTTTTATGATGCATTGGCTCATTTCCATTTACTGGGCAATAGAGATTGAATTGGAAATAATGACACTTGCAGTATTGTACATTGAATGATCAGTCACTGTCTTGTTTGAGCAGAATTTACCTCCCTTAGAAGCATTTTAATATAATCTGGAAAACATGTCCGCGCAATGAATACCCCTTTAAACCCCAATTTTATGTAGCAAAACTGGGGTTTGCAGAGGTAAACCTATTTTTCTTATTTTTGCTCCAAAACATAGATTGTGGGTACTCGTTAGAACCGCCTCGGCGAGGCGGTTCTAACGTGTACCCACAATCTATGTTTTGAGCAAAAATAAGAAATAATATCAAAAATTTTCTACTGAAATACTTCATTTTTTACAATTTAAAAACCACTCTATATTGCATGGGCAAGTTTTCGTAATATGGGTTTCATAAAAGATTTGTGGTGTACGTCACATAAACTAAATTTTCATGAAGTAAGGTCTGTTGTTTGAAAAAAAAGGCTATTTGATAAATAAAACAGCATGGTAAATTATATAATACTTAAAGCACCGTATTAAGGCTGGGTGTTCCTCTTGAAATACCGTAGTTTAGACAGAACACTCATATCATTCAGTTCTCTGATGCAGAACTTCACAAATGACAACGACCACAAGTTGTAATGCATTATCAAGAATGTTACGATTATTTCATGTTGTTGGATTATGTATTTGTTGGTTCATGTTTTACTTCTATCTCAATTCGTTAAATTACAGTATTGCAAAATAAATTGATAGGAAAGTAAATTATTATTTTGTCCTTGATAGTTTGATACATGTAATGTTAGATTTGGACAGGAGATTTTGGGAAGGAGAAAGATTTTTAGGTAGACTTTGATAAGTTTTAGAAATATTTGAAATGTAGCGATTGGTTGCTAGGCAACACCTTTTACCATAAATTTTCCGTCAGTTGTGCTTAAAAATGGTAAAGATTTGCTAAGTGCTATATCAAAGTATGTGATTAGCTGAATCAAGACTTGTCGTATAAGATGTGCTACAGCTTCTTATTGATATACTGTATTCGTTCTAATTAGCGCACTGTGCGCTTAATTTTTCAAAATAACTCAAAGTTAAGGTATCAAAATATGGTTCTAATAAGCGCACACTACAAATGAAAACAAGACATCAACTCCTGAAATCACATGGTCATTTATATCAATAATGATGTCATTTAAGTGTTCAGAATGTTGCAAAATCGTATATTGATCATATAAGGTTAAGTTTTAATGCAGTTGATAAAATATATGGTATTTGTGTGTAAAATTTGTTTAGAATACCAATATGCTAGTCAAGCAGTGCGCTTATGCACATGTTTTTCGGAAATGGCCAGGGTGTGCGCTTATTGGAGCATGTGTGCTAATTAGAACGAATAGGGTAAGTTTTAAATAATGGCAGAAAGTGCAGAGAATTTACTCATACATTTACAAATACTGTACATGTATTTGATAAATGTACAAGTTTGAAATCATTGACCTTTTTACCATGTACATTTTGTGAAACATGTCCATGCAATATATACCCCCTTAAACCCCACTTTTTATATATTAAAACTGGGGTATGCAGGGGTATACCTAGTTTTCTTATTTTTGCTTCAAAACATAGATTGTGGGTACTCGTTAGAACCACCTCGGCGAGGCGGTTCTAACGTGTACCCACAATCTATGTTTTGAGAAAAAAAAAAAAAAATAGCGAAAATTTTCTACTGAAAATTTTCATTTTTTTACAACTTTAAAAATCTCTGTATATTGCATGGGCATGTTTTCGTAATGTTTTGTGAAATTGTTATGCCTTCAGTAGTTTTGTTATAGTAGTTACCTCCCTTGTTACTTCTGTGTAAGAGTACAGCAACTATATATTAGCGTGGTATGAGCCGCGACACAAAAAAGCTTTCGGACCAGGTCTGACACAAATCGGCCTGTGCAGCTTCAGAAGATGGCTAGAAGCTTGAAATTCCGATTTAGCAAGAAGAGGAATTGTAGTATCTGTGTAGCGAAAGCAGAGGCTGATCTGCACCTTTGTTTTCACAAAGGCAAAAATCCGAATATCTCGTGGCACTTCTCAGCTGGCATGCTCATTGCTAAATTTGTATAAGCGTAAAACATTTTGGTGGACCAGCCCAATTCTTTAGTTTAATGGTGTACCGAAAGGATCAATGAGATAAAAATGCTTTATTCATTTTTATGCTCATTTCAGTGGTCAGAACACTATACAATTTTCAAATATAATTCAAGATTTTCGATTGATATTGGATGTGACTACAGCTTTTTTCACGTGTAATAAAAATGACTAGCATTTCCTTAAAATTTCTCTTTTTTTCTGTTTTTAGGGTAGCCACCATTTTTGGTGTATCTTGACTTCAAAAAAAAAAATCTTTGTCTTTTAATGGTTGCTGTACTTTTAAGAGAACTGTTTGTTGTTTAAGTTTTATTGTTGATGAATTTGTTAGCTTTAAGTGCTAAGCACTGTATAATAGTGGAAAGTTAGAATTGCTTCCATTTGTTTTTAAATCATACAATTATGTCAGCACTATATAGCTCGATTTTGTCACAGAGGCATCAATCTTTTTTGTCTACTTAGTGGCATGTGAAAGGTAAACCAGTAAGAAATGCCACAGGTTTTCCGCTACACTTCGGTTGCACTCACAGTAAGTATTTATACTGTTACAATCTGAATATCCTTTCACATGCTACTAAGTCAACTTGTCAACCTTTTGACTCGTCTGAGGTGGAAATCCAGCCATATCACGTGTAATTGTTTTTACAATGAATTATCTTACGAAAACTTTTCAGGTGTTCAAAAACATCAAAAAATGTTAAATGTGAAATACCGGCATTTATTTGTAATGTAAAAATGGGCTTTTCACAATATTTTCATATTTTTGATCAGCACATTAATTGGGAAAAGATGAAATTTCACCTCGAATTCGTCATTTACAGCCCGAAAATGATTGTCTATCGAGTATAGATTGTGTGTATTCAATTAAATGCTTTTGTAAAATGCTAACAAGTGACTTGGTTAAAGTCACAATTTATGTTTTTTCATAATAGAAATGTGAAGTCATTATTTTTAATGCTATTTGAAAATGTTGCTTTTTTTTCCAAACATTTCAATATTTGTGCTGGTAGTTTGCTCTTTTTGAAACTTTGTAAAGTTAAAGTGATGCACAAAAATATATGAAATCATCAATTCATTGTTTAGATCATATTTATTTTTTCTACACACATATTTACATCAATGAAATAAATAAGCCTTATATTGTTACAATTGTATTCATGATTTTTACATGTTTATAGTTTATGCTATAAAATTTCATTGGCTCATTGAGAAGACAGCCGGCTGCAGAAAATAGTTCCACTACTTCATACCACTCAACAAAAAGTAGTCCATTAATTACAGTATCACTACACACTCATTCTTAGGTCATTTTTTATGAGAAATCCCGCTCAAATTCCCATATTTTGATCAATGTAATACATCTCCTCATTTCCATTAGTTCATACATCTGTCAGCTATTTTCAGCACCCCCCCCACACACACACACAACTCTTTTTTTGGCATCATGTCTAAATCTAACTTTCAACATGATGATTAGTTTTGTTAAACATTTTGGCATTTTTCCGTTTTCTTTCCCAACTCGTTTGAATCTTTCTATGTCATCAAAGTATACTCTTGTTTCTGAAAAGGATCAACCTTTTCATAATTTTTTTGCCAAAAATGTCTAACTTTTAAATATATAAAATTTAATTGATGAAGATTTCTGCAGCCGGTTGTTTATTAACATTGCTCACTTTCCCGGTGGACTTATGACTTACAGCCCATTACTTGTTCTGAAAATTGATATTGAAGTTGTCAAAGGAGTTGAAAATATACAATTAACTGCACAGCTGATTGGAGCCTTTGATTTCAGTTGCAAAGAAATATTCCTAGATAGAAAGATGTAATTTCAAACATCCTTTTATAGGCCGGCTGTACCTGTTTATATGTGGAGCAAACAATTTCTTGTCTCGAGTTAATAACCCTATAAAAACGTGAAACTCGGTACTTTAACAGAAGTGACAATTTTCTTGCTATGGATTCTTGTATTAGTCTTGTCACAAGAAATTCTATTAAAAGAGTGTTGAAAATCTGGGGCCATTTGTTTAAAATTAACGACATCGTTACTTAACGATTTGTTAACATTTCAAAAATGACAATATTACAAAAACACTGGTATTTGTGATCCTTTTAAGGATTCTCACATTTTTTCAACAAAACATAACAGTGTTTTGCTTATGTAGTGAGCCTTTACTTAAGAGTTGAGGTCTTAACGATGAACACATTTTGAACAATTGGCCCATGGTTATTAGGACTTTAGGCATCATTGCAGCTAAGTTACGAAAAATGGTACTGTTTCAGTTTGTACATTAGTAGGGCAGGTTGTTCTGTGTTTTATGTTTTGGGATATGCATAAATCAGGGTATATTAACAGCCAACAGAAACAGATTTGGCTGATACTGCTAATGATGGCTCAGCAATATTTAAATTTTACATTTTAACTTATTTCATAATAGGTCATGGCAACATGCAGACTCCATTTTCACGGAGTACAGCCGGGTTATATCAGTACCACAGAATGAATTTATTCTCTCAATATTTTGTAAACAGCCATACTTGTATAAGTCACATTACAGGATGATGCAAAATATCTTGAAGACTTGTTAATAATTTCAAGATATAAAAAGTTTCTATTTCTCACAGTACCGTACATGATGGCAAATAGTTGTTAAGCTCCCCTGCCTTTCTTACTAACCTTGTTGGTGATATTGTAAAGTGAGTTAATGTTCATTTTCATGTTTTATCCAAGTGTCACGTGCGTCCTACGGTGCAGTATTGTCATGTGATATCGCATCATGATAACATGTCTATATAAATTGAGCCGCATCGTGAGAAAACCGGATTTTTGCCTAGGCGAAAACAAAGGCGCAGATCAGCTTCGCGGTAACCGCGAAGCTGATCAGCACCTTTGTTTTCGCTACTCGGATAGTACAATTCCTCTTCTACTTAAATCCAAAATTTCAAGCTTCTAGCTCTTTTCTGAGCTTGTACAGGCCGGTTTGTGTAGGACCTGGTCGGAAACCCCGAAGACCGGTTTTCTCGCGTCGAGGCTCAATTAAGACACTTTGTAAGGGAGCGCGCTGGCCTGGTGGTAGAGCATCTGACTCCGGATTGAGACGTCCTGGGTTCAATCCCCACATGGGGTGCCATGTTGTGTTCTTGAGCAAGACACATTACGTCCCCAGTACTGGTTAATAACTTAATACCCAGGAAGCGGTGGCTCCGTCCTAAAATGACTGAAAAAATCTTCATTCTTCTCAGGGAGATATATGATTTTTTGTTAAAAAGTGGTAAATTTTAAAAGACTTTTTACCAAGTTGACGGATCTTTTCCTGGAGTTTTCCTAAGGATAAGGGGGGTATCACATGTATGTTCATCACAGAAGGTTAAATGACGTTTGCTGTGAAAAATACAGCAGAATATTTTCAGTAAATTTTACATAGGCATGTAAATATTATGATGCGATGGTCCATTGTACCTCAGTCAGTCATACCCCAGATGTTATTTCAGGGGGTTACGATTATAGATTTCGGTTGAAATTTCGCTACTTCTCCATAGCAGTATTAGTTGTGGTTACCATGGTTACTTCATGATCATAATGTGATACTTTATTATACATTCTTGTAAATGTTGAAATTTTCTATATGCAAGTCAGACTGGGTCAATCTAACAGTACAGTCCCATATAAGACTAGACTAAGAGGAGCAGTCACACAGGCAAAACGTATTTGGTGAAATGAAGAAAAAAATATAATAATATGCAATTGGTTTCCTAAAATAAAGATTTATCACAATATATAATATATTCCTGCGGAGAAGTGTAAAATTGGGTCTGAAAGTTATCGTGTAACCCCCTGATTATCGATGTGTCACGTGCACCTGTGCAGTATTGTCACGTGATCTCTCTGGTTGTCATAGTTACCTCAGTCAAAATGTCAAGTTATTTGATATTTGATTGTGAAAAAAGATTAAAAAAAATAATTTAATATTTGCTTTTTTATTTTTTACTTCCCCAATGCCAAGATGTGATATGGTTGTGGTGTTCATCTCATGTCCCTCCAACAGCTTAATTAGTCATACATACGAGCCGCTGCATCAGAAAACTAACAATCGGGTAAACGACCAAGTCCGACACAAATCGGCATTTGCAGTCACAGAAGGTGGCTAAAAGCATATAATTGCAGATTTAAGAAGAGCGTTTGTACTAGCAGTGTAGCGAAAAGAAAGGCGCTGATCACCTGTGCAGTCCCTGCACAGCTGTTCAGTACACCTTTGTTTTTGTGTATGCAGATTGTTGGTTTTCTGATGTGGCGGCCCAATTACTAGTATGTGACATCAGAAATGAGCCTGTGCGTGACAAAACCAACAATTTGGGTTTCCGACCAGGTCCGACATAAACCAGGCTGTACAGTCACAGAATAAAGCTAGAAGCTTGAAATTTTGGAGTTAAGTAGTGGAGGAATTGTACTATCTGAGTAGCGAAAACAAAGGCGCTGATAAGCTTCGCGGTTACCGCGAAGCTGATCTGCGTCTTTGTTTTCACCTATGCAGATTGTTGGTTTTCCCATGGGGCGGCTCAAATAGTGAAGAAAGGCCTGTCCATCTAATTCAGCTTTAAGCAGCCCCCGTGGCCGAGCGGTTAAGAGCGCTGTTTCTTAATCACTCGATCATGTCACTGCTGTGACTGGTGTGGGTTCGAGCCCCGCACTGGCCACGTGAGACAAGCCAAGTTCTGCTTGCGGGTGTGCCAGGTGTTTTTTCTCGGGGTTCTCCCGTTTTCGCCCACCTACTGATTGGCCCGTCTCACATGAGCTGAAATAATCTTGAAAGGGACGTAAAACTGAATTAAAAAACTAGAAAAAGTGCCTTGAGAGGCACGTATACCCCCGGCTGGTAGCCACAAAGCCCCCTCCCTACCCCCTACCTATACAACCCTGCACATGCTCACCCCTGACATTGAACCTCAAATCTCCAATGAAAGACAGTACCCTTATCAAGTACATTTTAGAAATAAGCACTGTAAAGCACATTGCATACAAACATGAGGGAGTGGTGTTTTAGAATGACAGATCTATTTTAGAGCAGTATACAGAGCTGACGTGTATACTCAATCTAGGACATAATCCACGGACATTGTGGGTCAGGTCCTCAGTCCTAGATTGGAATGAACATAGTGTCATTCTTAAAAAAAAAAACTAGAGGACCATTGGTCCTGTAGCTCACCTGAGAGATTATCACATTGTAAGCTCATGAGATTTAAATTAATTGAGAATCGACCAATGAAAGTCTATGCATGGACACTATTGACCCCCGGGGCATGGCCAAATTTGACCTAGGGGCATGACTGGCACAATTTATAATGGGGACTACCAAACATTCCTACATACAAAATAAAGAATGGTTTCAGAGAAGAAGATTTTTGTTAGTTTTTCCCATTGTAAGTCTATGGAGACTATCTACCACCGGGGCGTGGCCAAATTTGACCCCAGGGGCATGGCTGGCACAATTTATGTAGAGGACCATTAGCCATTGCCACATACAAAATATCAAAGCTGTGTGCCCTGTGGTTTCAGAGAAGAAGATTTTTGAATTTTTTTCCCATAGCAAGTCTATTGAGACTATCAACCTCCGGGGCCTGGCCAAATTTGACCCCAGGGGCATGAATGGCACAATTTATGTAGAGGACCATTAGCCATTGCTACATACCAAATATCAAAGCTGTGGGCCTAGTGGCTTCAGAGAAGAAGATTTTTTTTTTCCCATAGTAAGTCTATGGAGACTATCAACCTCCGGGGCGTGGCCAAATTTGACCCCAGGGGCATGAATGGCACAATTTATGTAGAGGACCATTAGCCATTGCTACATACCAAATATCAAAGCTGTTGGCCTAGTGGTTTCAGAGAAGAAGATTTTTTTAGTTTTTTTCCTATTGTAGGTCTATGGAGACTATCGACCCCCGGGGCGTGGCCAAATTTGACCCCAGGGGCATGATTGGCACAATTTATGTAGAGGACCATTAGCCATTGCCACCTACAAAATATCAAAGCTGTGGGCCCTGTGGTTTCAGAGAAGAAGATTTTTTTTTTTTTTTTTCCCATAGTAAGTCTATGGAGACTATCAACCCCCGGGGCGTGGCCAAATTTGACCCCTGGGGCATGAATGGCACAATTTATGTAGAGGACCATTAGCCATTGCTACATACCAAATGTCAAAGCTGTGGGCCTAGTGGTTTCAGAGAAGAAGATTTTTTTAGTTTTTCCAATTGTAAGTCTATGGAAACTATCGACCCCCGGGCGTGGCCAAATTTGACCCCAGGGGCATGGCTGGCACAATTTATGTAGAGGATCATTAGCCATTGCCACATACAAAATATCAAAGCTGTGGGCCCTGTGGTTTCAGAGAAGAAGATTTTTTAAGTTTTTTCCCATAGTAAGTCTATGGAGACTATCGACCCCCGGGGCGTGGCCAAATTTGACCCCAGGGGCATGAATGGCACAATTTATGTAGAGGACCATTAGCCATTGCTACATACCAAATATCAAAGCTGTGGGCCTAGTGGTTTCAGAGAAGAAGATTTTTTTAGTTTTTCCCATTGTAAGTCTATGGGACCTATCTGTTGCCATGGAAACCACAATTTTGATACAATCTGCTCCAAAACCTAATGCCATCAATCCCCCAACCCAATTATGGTTCACATTAAATTTGATCAAGATCGGCCTACTAGCTTCAGAAATATTCTTCTTTGAAATTGTGGACGGACGACGACGACGACGCCGACGGACGACGCCGACGGACGACGGATGCCTGCCTATCCTATAAGCTTACCTGTGAGCCTTCGGCTCAGGTGAGCTAAAAAAATGCCCCAGACCTTGACCTCAAGTCCCACCCCCACCCCATGCATGGACCCTTGGGTACATCCCGCCCACATCCCCATGTATGGACCCTTGGGTCTAACCCTTATGTGGTACCTATGTTGTAAGCATGAATGCTTTCTGACAAATGGTTGTCAAGATATAGACCTACAGAATTACAGAATATTAATCTTGGTAACTATTGTATTTTATAAATATGTCCTAGATTTTGACCTCAAGCCCCACCCCTAGAGTTTGGTGCCATGGAATTTAATTCAACCCTAAAGGGAATCTATGATCCAAATAGGAATACATTCCTATAAGTCTTTGTTAATATATGAACTTAGAGAAGAAAAAAACACTATGTAAATAGCACATTTTCAAGGTGACCTAGATTTTGAACTCTAGCCCCACCCCCCGAGCATGGACCCTCAGGTCTGAACTCACGGAAACAAAGCAAACCTTATAGGGTACTAAAGTCCAAATATGAATGATTTCTGAACTCTGGCTCATGAGATATACACCACTTGAGAAACTTTAACCAAAACTTTGACGCAAATTAAAGGTGACCTAGATTTTGAACTCTAGCCCCACCCCCGGGCATGAACCCTGGGGTCCGAACTCTTGGAATCAAAGCTAACCCTATAGGGTACCTTAAGTCCAAATATGAATCATTTCTGATAAATGGTTCTTGAGATATACACCACTTGAGAAACTTTAACCAAAACTTTGTCGCAAATTAAAGGTGACCTAGATTTTGATCTCTAGCCCCACCCCCGGGCATGGACCCTGGGGTCCAAACTCATGGAAACAAGGCAAACCCTATAGGGTACCTATGGTCCAAATATGAATGGTTTCTGATTATAACTGCATGAGATATACACCACTAGAGAAACTTTAACCAAAACTTTGACGCAAATTCTACTGAACTAACGAACTAACGAACGAACGAACGAACGAACAAACGAACTAACGAACATACGAACGGACGAACGGACAAACGGAAAAGCGAAAACTATATACCCGTCGGCATAAATGCCGGGGGTATAAAAAAATAATAATAATTCAGCTTTAGGTTGTCAAAGACAAAGAAACACTATAAATATGCAATATTTTATTTCAATAGTTTTTCATTCTTTTTGCATAAAATAAGCCACTCACAGAAGAGTTTACACAATGATAAATGAGCCACCTCGTGGGAAAACCAACAATGTGGTTTCCGATCAGGTCCGACACAAACCGGCCTGTACAAGCACAAAAAAGAGCTAGAAGCTTGAAATTTCGGATTTAAGTAGAAGAGGAATTGTACTATCCGAGTTGCGAAAACAAAGGCGCTGATCAGCTTCGCGGTTACTGCGAAGCAAACCGCGAAGCTGATCTGCGCCTTTGTTTTCACCTATGCAGATTGTTGGTTTTCCCAAGAGACGGCTCAAATAATCTACATGCCTCTATTAACTTTGATTTTCATTATATTTATCTGTATCAAATTCTTTATCATAAACTTACCAAAAGTTCAAAAGAAAGCAAATCAAAGTTCAAGAGCATACAACTTTGGGTTCTGGAGAAGAAGATTTGTTTTAAGGTTTTTACCATATGTATGTATGGTCATTGCGGACATGTTGGTCGTGTGACCTTGAGCAATTATATATACTTTCTACCTTCCCACTGAAGATCCAGATGAAATATGACTAAAGTAAGAAGATTTTTGAAATGGTGGGCGGAAGGATGACAACATCCTGGTACTATACAGACATCCGATGACGGACAATGGTATACCATAAGTTCACCTTGTGAGCCTTTGGACTCAAGTGAGCTACCAAAAATGTATTGGCATACTAATGTAGCATATGTCTCTGTGATGTCATTTTGTAAACTCTTCTTAAAGTTCCAGCTTAATATCAATATAGCAAAAATATGGATATGAAAAAATGACATTTCTCACATGAAAGGCTGCAATCAAGACACGAACTGTCAACAATCACAGATCAAAAGTTGTTGTATTAAAACAGCATATTACATCTTTCAAAGCGATTTTGATACTATTTTTTTGAATTTTCATTTTTGATAGAAGTGATATGGAGGCGAACCCTTTCGAATGTTAAAAATGCACTGTGTCACAATGATGTAGGGTGAAACTATGCATTACCTCATTTCATGTCAAACAGCCAATCTTAATTATGCAATAAAGACACTTACAGGACCCAGAAGGTTTTTTCTACTTGTACGTTTTATCGGCATATTGAATAAATTTGTTTGTTTGAATTTATGTTTTACATCCCAGTCAACAGCAATGGTCATGTCGGGACGTTGCCTCCATTTTAAGGGACTTTTACCCAACATTAAGATGTCATGACAATCAAAATGCGCTTCATAAATATAACCACCCAACTAAGCAAATAAGGCTTATATGTATAGATGGTTTGACTAAACCATGTTTCCAGGGCAGGCTCAGACGTGCGCTTAACCAGTAATCAGATGATCGGTCAGTAGATCAGAAGCTTTGCCTGAAGGCACAAGCAGCCCATCTATTCCTCCTAAACCCAATGGGCGGGGGGAGGGGGTGCCCATATTTCCACCCAACCACCCAGAAACAGTAATTTTCTTTTTGTTTGAGACATGGATAAATACGACTTAACTTTGTCTGTGTTTGTAGATTCCATCCAGTGTTGTCAATACACAGCCTATCACATGTTTAAGCAATCTACCAGAATAAATTGTGTCTAGTCTATGAGAGATTACAATCTTTAACCATTCATAATATTAGACTGGAGAGTCAATGGGCAAATAAAGTGAGAGAAAAACCAAAGTTTTAATTCTCATAAAAAAAAGCATTTGTTTTTATTGAAGTTTGGGTAACATTTGAAATCATACTGTATGATGTAAATCATTGGCTTTGATGTTTCGGTTATGGTATGGAATTTAAGCTGACGGGTTGTACTTTTCTGTTCAGAAAGAATGCCAATTTATAGTGAACATTTTCAAAGTCCTTTAGTATAAGATCTGGTAAAACCCAATGGACAAGCTTTATCATGAACACAAGTCTGTTACTAGAATTTGTTTTCTATGTGAAAACTGATGTCTCCCCCCTTTCTAAGTGCCTGTCCAAAATATGCAAGCAAGACTTATAGTTCTTGTGCATCATATATCCTGTCATTCTGTTTTATAAGTGTATCAGGTTTCTTTGAAATATCTCTTACCCTTTTTTAGTTATAGATAGAGCTGACAAGAAATTATATGGAAAATAATCAAAGGGAAATAACTCCAAACATACACAAGTAAGAGTTATAATTCTTGGTGATATACATTGTCTCATTGTGCTTTATAAGTGTACCAAGTTTCATTGAAATATCTCTTACCTTTTTTTAGTTACAGAGCGGACACGAAATTGTATGAAAAATAATCAAAGGGAAATAACTCCAAAAAACACCAGCAAGAGTTATAATTCTTGTACATGACATATCGTCTCATTGTGCTTTATATGTGTACCAAGTTTCATTGAAATATCTCTTATGGTTTTTTAGTTATAGAGCGGACACAAAATTGTATAGAAAATAATCAAAGAGAAATAACTCCAAAGATATGCAAGCAAGAGTTATGGTTCTTGTGCATGACACATCATCTCATTGTGCTTTATAGGTGTTCCAAGTTTCATTGAAATATCTCTTACAGTTTTCGAGTTATAGAGCAGACATTGTAGAGCAGAAATTGTAAGGAAAATAATCTAAGGGAAATAACTCTAAAGATATGAAAGCAAGAGTTATGGATCTTGTGCATGACACATCATCTCATCATGCTTTATAAGTGTACCAAGTTTCATTGAAATATCTCTTATGGTTTTTGAGTTATAGAGCAGAAACAAAATTGTATTGAAAATAATCAAAGGGAAATAACTCCAAAATATGCAATTAAGCAAGAGTTATTGTTATTAAGCGTGACACATCATCTCATTACGCTTTATAAGTGTACCAAGTTTCATTGAAATATCTCTTTCGGTTTTTGAGTTATAGAGCAGAAACAAAATTGTCTGGAAAATAATCAAAGGGAAACAACTCCAAATATATGCAAGCAAGAGTTACGGTTCTTGTGCATGACATATCCTCTCATCGTGTCTTGTAAGTGTACTAAGTTTCACTGAAATACCTATGGTTTTTGAGTTATAGCGCGGACACGAAATTTTATGGAAAATAATCAATGGGAAATAACTCCAAAGATATGAAAGCAAGAGTTATGGTTCTTGTGCATGACACATCGTCTCATCATGCTTTATAAGTGTATCAAGTTTCATAGAAATATCTTCGACGGTTTTTGAGTTATAGAGCGGACACGATTTGTGACGGATGGACGGACGGACAGACAGACAGACACACGGGGAAAAACAATATGTCTCCCGACCCTTCGGGGGGAGACATAATAATGTAAGTTAAACTTGTAAAGACATCATGATATTCTGGTAGATTGACTTACAAATTATGAAAGACTGCACACAAGGTTTCCATAAACTGGTAACAATATTGGTTAACAAGTTGTTGAGTTATCAGGTTACGGCTTAACATCAAAATTAACAAATTTTCAGACCCTCGGACAAAGCCAACACTGCCTAAATTCTCTAAACAGTATTATGAGGAGTAAATGTATCTTACTCGACAATACAACACAGCAAAGGTAGATTTCGAACCCAGAACCTCATATCCCAATACTAGGTGACCTCACTCGCCAAACTCAAAATGCGAGTAAAATACCCAGAACCTCATATTCCCATACTAGGTGACCTCACTCGCCAAACTCAAAATGCAAGTAAAATACCAGCTACTCAGTCTTTGGAAACCCTGCATATAGGCAAACTTTGATCATTTGGCATGCAAAGAACATTGAAATCCTAGGTAACATAAATATTCTCAATAAATATACAATATACATCATAAAAATATTCATTAAAATTTCATCTAAGAATTGGATAAAATATTTCATCAAAAACAAACAATTAACAGGTTTTTAGGCCACATAAAATTGATTCATTGGTTGTCGGATTTGCAACTACCGTATTTGTTAAATGTGTGCATATTATATGAACCGCATTGTGAGAAAACCGGATTTTTGCCTATGCGAAAACAAAGGCGCAGATCAGCTGTGCAGTAACTGCACAGCTGATCAGCACCTTTGCTTTCGCTACACAGATAGTACAATTCCTCTTCTTTTTAAATCCGAAATTTCTAGCTTCTAGCCTGCTTCTGTGACTGTACAGGTCGGTTTCTGTCAGACTGGTCGGAAACCCAAAAGACCGGTTTTCTCGCATTGCGAGTGAACATTTGATTGCACTGAAGGTACACCAGTCAAGTTATACATCAGAATTTTATTTTTTGGGGGCTGGCTAAAAAAATCTGACAACCAAGAATCAATTTTGGATAGGCCATTATATAGCATTTGTCTAGCACTGCATTCATACCACATGTATAACATTAAAACATATAACATCACCACTTAACAAGTCTCATTGAAATTCGGGCAGCGTCATGAGATAACTTATCCTTGGATTCATGGACCTAAACCTGGCTTAACAGACAGTCCAGACACAGAGCATAACTTAGACGGGACAGCAGTTCTTTTATCATCGAATTGTTTGGTTTTCAGCAGAAATGTGTACCTTTGTGCATAGGGACTTTGTATCAAATCACACAACCCTGGTTTATAATTACATGTAGCTTTATTAGATTATGCATATCTAATTAGGCTGTGTGGCATTACAATGCCTATAATATGCCAACTCATTTAGAACTTAAGTATTCCAGCTTCATTTTTTACCCTGCCATGTTACCCTTTTACGAGGTACAGTCGGAAAGTTCCCGGACTGTTCTTGTTGTGTTATTTGTTTTCAATGAAGAAAATCAAAACTTTGCATACTAGTGGGAAAACATTTTTCTACACAACAATATATAGATTTAGGGGCT
The DNA here is from genome assembly GCA_964017185.1 of Rugalucina vietnamica. NCBI lineage: Eukaryota > Metazoa > Mollusca > Bivalvia > Lucinida > Lucinidae > Rugalucina > Rugalucina vietnamica. The sequence goes on from OZ024884.1 coordinate 37,230,919, forward strand.
TTTTCATCAAACCACCGAAAATTTTGGGGCTCAAAGTATGGACACTAACAACGTACGGAGCACTTTGGCGTTAACAACAATACTTTGAGGTTAACAACGTTCATACCTGAGCGTGTCGTCAAACTCAGATTTCAGACGAGGAAAAGTCCATCGGGGCTAAATCGGGGCTTTATGGCGCATGCCATGGTCTCTCGTATCCTATGAAATCAAAAGTCGATAGTGTATCTTACAATCGATGAGCTGATGGTGTTGTTTTCGTGAAAAAATCTGATTTTTTTATGTCAAATCCTGACCGTTTCTTCCCTATGCCTCCCGCTTTTGCGATTGCCATTAATATCCGCGTGTCCTTAGCCTATCCCATAGGAACACAAGACGCCTCACTATTTTCTATACATTTTCCTTGGGTTTCATGAATTTCCAAGTGTTTGTACGGTCTTGTCTGCTCTTTTACTTGATTACCGCGCGCTGCTCCGTACGTTCCCATGACGTCGGCTTTTTTTACGCTCGAAAATTCACCCATGTCTGTTTAAAACACTGTCAAAATTGTAATTGTTATGTTATCTCTCTGATTCTTTGCATTTGAATCAAAATACTATTGATGTGACATCATGCAAAAATTCACGCCATTGTGATGCCGTTTTATAAAGGAATTGACAGCAATACAAAACATCAAAAGATCCGATTTAGCGGTTTTTCAAAGTGCTCCATACCCTCGTATATGCCGTATGTTAATTGACATTTTTAAACAATTCTTGCATATTCTTTTCTTCATTTATCCGAAAAATAAAGGAAATGGATGTGATTTGTTATTTGGAAACTTTCATAGTGATTTGACGTTAAAAATATCCTTAGAAATGAATCAGTCCGGGAACTTTCCGACTGTACCTCGTACATAATTCTCTTTAATGCTACCCTATGGCATAAGTCATCTAGTATATTTTGGCATTGCCATGCTTTAAGAATGTCTGCAAAATGTTTTGAATTTTGGCTTAACATCATCATCAGGAAAACATGTCCGTGTAAAGTATACCCCCTCATACCACACATTTATATAGCAAAACTGGGGTATGCAGGGGTATACCTGTTTTTCTTATTTTTGCTCCAAAACATAGATTGTGGGTACACGTTAGAACTGCCTCGCCGAGGCGGTTCTAACGTGTACCCACAATCTTTGTTTTGAGCAAAAATAAGAAAAATAATCAAAAAATTTTCTGATGAAATTTTTAATTTTTACAGATGAAAAAAATCTCTGTATATTGCATGGGCAAGTTTTCGTAATGATAGTCAACTTCAGATGGAGCTACCACTTTCTGGGTACTTAATATTATGGGGTAAAGTGTCTTACACTCAAGTGCTGAACGCCATGGCTGTAAATTCCAAACACTTGACTTGTCACTCAAAGGCTAACACTCTTACCACTAAAGAAAATCTAAATGTTCAAACAGGATCTAAATCAATAAGACAGGATCTTAACTCAGTAAATTTCCCAGGATCTTAACTCAGTAAATTTCCCATGAATATTAACTAAAGAAATAGGCAGTGTGTAGTGTTCAGCTAGGGTCTGCTAAGGATTCAGTCGGCATGACATCATCGGTCATTTGTAGGAGGTGAATTACTCAGTGTTTATCACTGTGACCATACTGAATAAAAGCAGAAAATATGAAAACAAAATAAGAAATTTCATAAAAGCTTTTCATATATTTATAGATCTTTGCTTTTTCTCCAACACACGGTATGAAAGCCGTAGTATTTTTGGCAAATTATGATTTTATAAGCGTCTAAAAATTATTAAATGATAACGATATTGACCGAGTTCATCAGGAAAACATGTCCGTGTTATATACCCCCTTGAACCCCACTTTTATATAGCAAAACTGGGGTTTGCAGGGGTATACCTATTTTTCTTATTTTTGCTCCAAAACATAGATTGTGGGTACCCGTTAGAACCGCCTCGGTGAGGCGGTTCTAACGTGTACCCACAATCTATGTTTTGAGCAAAAATAAAAAATATCAAAATTTTTCTGATGAAATTTTCAATTTTAACAGCTGAAAAAATCTCTGTATATTGCATGGGCGTGTTTTCGTAATTTAATGGAAAAAGTAGCTTGCCAACTGGGTTATCCCAACCACGCTGTTCCTGCGCAAGCATGGCAGAGGCAGATGGCCAGTGTACATTTCTTTCTCCATCAACTGATATGGCCTTAGATATATTTCCATGACCTAATTTTCATGCAAGAAATTGGCCAGAAATTTAGGATCACCCACAGATCTGCTTCACTGACTTTTGATTGATTGTCAAGTTTGTCAACTGCACAGCGATATTAAACAAGGTTTATAATCTTGAACATTAAGTACAGACTGTAAATTAAGTAGAAGATCAAGTTTGGGAGTTTGTTTCATGACCAATCAGACTACTGTTTTGGCCTACATGTGTTGAAGCAAACTAACAGTAAATCTTTTGTCTAGACATGATGCTCCAAACTTTGCATAAAACACAAATGAACACTGTCCCCAAACTCAGCATGGATTAACAGTAATTAAGAAACATAAAATCCTCCAAATGTATATTACATTTTCCAAGAGAAAATTTCTCTTCTCTCACTATGCATATCTAGAGTAAGAGTTAGCTTTCCGAACACATGATTCGTTGTATAGTAAATTAGTTTATCCGAACATATTTGCAATCACAAATAATGCCAAAAATATTAAGAATATGACATGCTCTTAGCCTGTCAATTAGAAATGACAACAATCAGTGAGTCATTTACTAAACAAGTTTACCAGTCTCTTCTTTGTCATGGAGTGAATGTTTTCTTCGAACATATCTCTCGAATTGTCATCCACAATTTTCATGTCAAATTTACTCCAAACATACTCCCATTTTGTCATGGTGTAGTGGTTACCTTGAACATTCCATTAGAGTAACATGCTTGATCTTTTATCAACCCAGTTAAAGTTTACTCCGAACATTTTGGCTTTCAGACTCTGAGTAAAACTTACTCTGAATAACTCCAATTTCACATGGATTAAAAGCTTACTCTGAACACCTAATTTCTTAGATGGTATCAATAATTATTAACTGCACAAGTTTACACCAAGCTTTTTTCAATGTGTCATGATAGAAATAATTACTCCGAACACTTTTACCACGAACTTCCTCTGAACAGTTTTTACTCCGAACACTTTTACCACGAACTTCCTCCGAACAGTTTTTACTCCGAACAACTACTGTTTGTCATGGAGTATCCACATTTGTTGAAAGACTAGTGTAGTTGGTTTAAATTTAATAAAACACCTAAAATATTTTCCAATCATGCTCAACCATTAGCGAACGGATGATTTATTAAATCGGCCGCAGTAGGTCTTTCTGCTGGAACACGCCGAAACGTCAATTTCAAGAAATCTATAGTTTGTTTAGAGAAATTTGTTGGTATCGGCTGTTCCTCGGTGGCTATTTTATAGATAGCGGCCATCGTTTCTAGGTGAGCCCATGGTGGTTTCTGAGTCAACATTTCAACAACCGTACATCCAAGACTCCTGTAAAAATTATAGCAAATGATGTTGCATGAAGCTCATATTATTATTACTATTATTATTATTATTATTATAATATAACAATAAAACTGAAAACCAATTCCAATTGCATAATTTCAATAAACAAAATCTCCTAAGTCAAAAACTTCTGATCAATCCACAATTTCCTTTAAATGATGGAGAAGATGCCAATCAGAAAATTTACATATTTACTTCTTATCTTATCTCACCACGTAATTCGAGTCAACATCGTTCAATGTCAGGCTACACATATTGTTCAATTTAGCTGATTCTACTTGAGTGGCTTCCCTTGCAATACTACAGTACAATTCCTCACTATTTGAGCTGCATCGTGAGAAAACCGGATTTTTGCCTATGCGAAAACAAAGGCGCAGATCAGCTTCGTGGTAACCGCGAAGCTGATCAGCGCCTTTGTTTTCGCTACATGGATAGTACAATTCCTCTTCTACTTAAATCCGAAATTTCAAGCTTCTAGCTCTTTTCTGAGCTTGTACAGGCTGGTTTGTGACGGACCTGGTCGGAAACCCCGAAGACCGGTTTTCTCGCGTCCAGGCTCATTTATGAAAGTACAGTCTGATTTATGTCGGGCCTTGTCAGAAACCTCAAAGATGCTTTTTTTTTTTTTTTTTTTTTTTTTTTATTCAGTTTTACTTCCCTTTCAAGCTTTTTCACTCATATCGAGACGAATCAAACGGTAGGTGGGGCGAAAACCGGAGTACCCGGGGAAAAACCACCTGACACACCCGCAAGCAGAACATGGCTTGTCTCACATATGAATTCGTGCCCCGTGCGAGGCGCGAACCCACATCGGTGTGATGATCGAATGATCAAGAGCACTGAAGTCAGCGACCTTAACCAATCGGCCATGGGGGCCGCCCTCAAATTTGCATCTTCACTGACAACAAAACAACTAAACTCACCAGACATCAGCTTTCCTGCCGTAACTTTCACCATTTATCACTTCTGGGGCCATCCAATATGGAGTACCTGTAATGTCAAACAGATTTGAGCCTGTGCGTAAGAAAACCAACAATTTGAGTTTCCGACCAGGTTCAACACAAACCAGGCTGTACAGTCACAGAATAAAGCTAGAAGCTTGAAACTTTGGATACAAGTAAAAGAGGAATTGTACTATCCATGTAGCGAAAACAAAGGCGCTGATCAGCTTCGCGGTTACCGCGAAGCTGATCTGCGTCTTTGTTTTCGCATATGCAGATTGTTGGTTTTCTTATGCAGTGGCTCATTTGTCTTTTTTAGTCAGTTGTTTATCATTGTTTTATTCAGTTTTACGTTCCTTCAAGATTATTTCAGCTCACATGAGACGGGCAAATCAGCATGTGGAACAAACACTAGAGAAAAACCACCTAGCACAACTGCAAACAAAACATGAATTGTCTAACATGATCCCCGTGTGGGGCTCGAACCCACACCAGACACAGTGTTGAGATGATCAAATGTTGAAGTGTGTTAATGAAATCAGCCACAGGGGCTGTCACTTCTTAGGGTGCCACACAATAAGATGCATCAATAATTTACATGGTATTAGACACATATTTATCCCAAAATTTGAGCCGCCTCATGAGAAAACCAACAATCTGCATATGCGAAACCAAAGACGCAGATCAGCTTCGCGGTCACCACGAAGCTGATCAGCGTCTTTGTTTTCGCTACATGGATAGTACAATTCCTCTTCTTTCTAAATCCAAAATTTCCAGTCTCTAGCTATCTTCTGTGACTGTACAAGCCAGTTTGAGTCAGACCTGTTCGCAAACCACATTGTTGGTTTTCCCATGAGGCAGCTCAAATCTAGTCAAGAGTAGAGATAATATCCAACAACTGTATTATCCTAACAAAACTTTTCCAGAACATGTTCAACTCAAGAAGCCAAGGATCGAACCACAGACCCTTTGTTTACAAGGCAAGTAGCCTATCCACTGCATCACGAAGGCTTCTTCATATGTATATATTTCAGTAAGAAATGATACTAACCCACAATAGTTTTACAGCCTGCGGATGATGTCACCATAGTACTGATGGTCTGAAGACGTTTACTTGTACCAAAATCTCCCAACTTCACGTTGCCGCTGTTGTCCCGTAATATATTAGCACCTGGAAGCAACAAATTATGTTTTAATCAATTGATACTTAACATCCAAGTCAATTTTTCATTCTTGTCAGGATGGTGCCACCACTTTCTGGAGAAACCTCTGAAGGTTAAGAACCTGGGTTACCCCTGACCTCTCGCAATGAAGTCTGACATGCTACTATTTAGCAGTCACACTCCCCAGCAAGCACACACCCTAATTTTGTTTAATAACTTGAAATTTTTCCCTTCAATTATTAAACCCTTCAACTTTATATTTGTCAAAACAAAGGAAAAATTTACAAGACCAAATTTGGACCAGAGCTCCAAATCCCTTACAAAGATGCACATATCTGACCAAATGGCCTTCATCATTTACCTTTAATATCTCTGTGAACTATAACGTTCATGTGTAAGTAGGCAAGACCTTCAAGCACCTGACGGGTGTAGCGTCCTGCGACCTGCTCCGTCAGAGATCCATATTTGTGAATAACATCGTACACAGAACCCTGAAATAGATTATTTTGAGCTTACCCCTGACATATACACCATGAAGATAGTAATGGGTTCTGTTCGACAGCCATAATACTGTATGAACAATTCTCTCGTGTTGAAAGTTACGTAACAAAGCTGAAATTACCCCCAAGTATTTCTAACATCATGGATAATTTTGAACTTACCCCAGACATATACTCCATGAAGATAGTAATAACGGTGGGCTCTGTTCGACAGCCATAATACTGAACAATTCTCTCGTGTTGAAAAGTTGCGTAACAAAGCTGACATTATCCCCAAGTATTTCTAAGAGGATGGATAATTTTGAGCTTACCCCTGACATATACTCCATGAAGATAGTAATAACCGTGGGTTCTGTTCGACAGCCGTAATACTGAACAATTCTCTCGTGTTGAAAGTTGCGTAACAAAGCTATCTCGTTTTCTAATGCCCTTGCCTCCTGTTAATGAGAAACAAAATATTGGGTAACTAGAAATGCGTGTTTGTAAAACACTATGCCCCCAACTGTATGCTTGTCCCTAAACTGGCAGTTTGTATGATTCATTTATTTCATTCGAATGCAGTCAAATTTAATTTCCTGAAGAAGCTATTCGGTTGTGATTGTTTTGACCTCGATCCAGAAACAGAATGTAAGCTTTTTTGCAGGCAAGTTAGAAATGAAGTAAAAATTTAAAAATGGAGTAATTTTGTCAAAATTTGACAGAGAGTCCCCAAAAGTTAATCAGGTGATCTTCTTCTCAGCCCCAACCAGCACACCAAATATGAAGGCTCTAGCTCAAATACGTTTTGAGATATCTTGCACACAAGATTTTCAAAATTTGTTTTCAAAGGGACATTATTCCAACAAGGGGCACAACACGTACATGAAAAAACTACAGGCCAACTATTTTTTTCATGAAGAATCTGTATATGAAATTTCAAAACCCTAGCATCCACCATTCAAAGGTCTCAAATTTCACCAAAAAGTGGAAAAATCAATAAAAAATTCAAAATTCTGTATTTTTGTCAAAATTTGACGGAAAGTTCTCAAAAGTTAATCAGGTCATCTACTTCTCAGCCCCAACAAGTGTACCAAATATGAAGGCTCTAGCTTTAACACTTTTGGAGATATCTTGCACACAAGATTTTCAAATTTTGTTTTCAAAGGGACATAACTCAAAAAAGGGGTATAACTTGGCCATACAAAAAAATACGGGTCAACTATTTTTTCATGAGGAATGTGTATATGAAATTTCAAAACCCTAGCATTCACCATTTAAAAGTTTCAAATTTCACCGAAAAGTGGAAAAATCAATCAAAATTTCAAAATTCCATATTTTTGTAAAAAATTGACGGAAAGTTCTCAAAAGTTAATCAGGTCATCTACTCCTCAGCCCAAACAAGTGTACCAAATATGAAGGCTCTAGCTTAAATACTTTTTGAGATATCTTGCACACAAGATTTTCAAATTTTGTTTTCAAAGGGACATAACTCAGAAAAGGGGCGTAACTCGACATGAAAAAAAATATGGGTCAACTATTTTTTCATGAGGAATGTGCATATGAAATTTCAAAACCCTAGCATTCACCATTTAAAAGTTTCAAATTTCACCGAAAAGTGGAAAAATCAATCAAAATTTCAAAATTCCGTATTTTTGTAAAAAATGGACGGAAAGTTCTCAAAAGTTAATCAGGTCATCTACTCCTCAGCCAAAACAAGTGTACCAAATATGAAGGCTCTAGCTTAAATACTTTTTGAGATATCTTGCACACAAGATTTTCAAATTTTGTTTTCAAAGGGACATAACTCAGAAAAGGGGCGTAACTCGGACATGAAAAAAAATACGGGTCAACTATTTTTTCATGAGGAATGTGCATATGAAATTTCAAAACCGTAGCATTCACGGTTCAAAAGTTAACAGACGCACAGACAGACAGACAGACAGACAGACAGACAAGCCGAAAGCAATATGCCCTTCCAACTTTTTCAAAGTTGGGGGCATAATTAAAGCTTCACAATTTAGAATTAACAAAATAATACAGTACATTGAATTTGAACTTATTCACTTTAATGTTTGTAAAATAAGAGTGCACAGAAGGTCTAACTAGAGGACCAATAGTCCTGAGAATGCTCACCTGAGATTTGGTCTTCAAAAATATTCACATTTTTTTTTTTTTTTTTTTTTTTTTTTTTTTTTTTATTTATTTATTTTTAATTTTTAGAAAGTAGAACCAGTTTTCTAGCTGATTATTAAAAATTTTGAATTTTTGAATTTAAAAAAGTGTTACCTTGGAAACCTCTGCATTTACACCATCTAACTTGACCTGTTTTACAGCCAGTTCCCTACCCGTCTCATGGTCAAAACACAGATATACCGTACCAAATGCCCCACTCCCCAACTTGGGACCTATCTTCCAATTCTCAGGGGCTCTTGGTGCTGCAATGTCAAAATACAACATCATTTATCAGCTTACTTTTAGAGAAGGTTGTAAAGCCAACTACATGTAGGCCTCCTCTTTAAAGAATATCATTATTATTATTATAATGATTATTACTATTATTATAATTAATGCTGCATTGAAACTCAGATGATCATTTGGAAATTGCTGCATTGAAACTAGGACCATCAGAAACTCTGAGGATCATTTGGAAAATGCTGCATTAAAACTCAGAGAATCATCTGGTAAATACTGCATTGAAACTACGACAATTCTTTGGAAGATGCTGCATTATTATTATAATGATTATTACTATTTGCATTGAAACTCAAACGATCATTTGGAAAATGCTGCACTGAATCTCTGAGGATCATTTGGAAAATGCTGCATTGAAACTCTGACAATCATTTTGAAGATGCTGCATTATTATTATAATGATTATTACTATTATTATAATTAATGCTGCATTGAAACTCAGGCGATCATTTGGAAAATGCAGCATTGAAACTACGACAATTCTTTGGAAGATGCTGCATTATTATTATAATGATTATTACTATTATTATAATTAATGCTGCATTGAAACTCAGACGATCATTTGGAAAAAAGCTGCATTGAAACTCGGAGGATCATTTGGAAGATGCTGCATTGAAACTCAGAGGATCATTTGGAAAATGCTGCTTTGAAATTCAGAGTCCTGATCATTTGGAAAATGCTGCATTAAAACTCTGCATGAGGATCATTTGGAAAATGCTGCATTGAAATTCTGAGGATCATTTGGAATATGCTGCATTGAAATTCTGAAGATCATTTGGAAAATGCTGCATTGAAAATTCGACAATTCTCATTATTATTATAATGATTATTACTATTATTATAATTAATGCTGCATTGAAACTCAGACGATCATTTGGAAATTGCTGCATTGAAATTCAGAGGATCATTTGGAAAATGCTGCATTGAAATTCAGAGGATCATTTGGAAAATGCTTCATTCAAACTTGGGAGGATCATTTGGAAAATGCTGCTTTCAAAGTCGGATGATCATTTATCAACTTATATTTTGAGAAAGTTTGGTGATCATATATTGACTTACATTTGGAAAATGCTGCATTGAAACTCGGACTATTTGCGCAGCTGTTTCTCTTAAACATTCTACCATCGGGAGAATCCTCGGGATCAGGAGGGTGATCATATATTGACTTACATTTGGAGAAGGCTGCGTTGAAACTCGGGCTATTTTCACAGCTGTTTCTCTTAAACATTCTACCAGCGGGAGAATCCTCGGGATCGGGAGGGTGATCATTTATTGACTTACATTTGGAGAAGGCTGCGTTGAAACTCGGGCTATTTTCACAGCTGTTTCTCTTAAACATTCTACCATCGGGAGAATCCTCGGGATCGGGAGGGTAGCCGCTACTACTGCTACTCGTGCTTAGGGTACCCTCGGAGCCATGAGACATGAAAGATCGTAACATCGTGGAGTTGAGCTCTGGTCGGCGATTCATGATGCTGGATCTGGGAAATGTTCTGTGCCCTAAAAATTAGAAGTATAATATACAGATAAATTAGAAGTGTAAAATGAAGAGTAAATTACGGATAATTCATCAAGGGTAAAACTGTCCACACTAGCAATATAAGCTTGAATCAGAATGTATTTCTTTTGTATTGTAGCTTAACGTCCCAGTCAACAATTTTTCAGTCATGTCGGGATGGAGCCAACGCTTCCTGGGTTTAACTAGTACTGTAGGGAGTTAATGTGTCTTGCTCAAGGACACAACATGGTGCTGCTTGTGGGGATCAAACCAGTATGTATTTCTGTTGAGTCACTAGAATCATTTTAGATCAAGGCATTTATAATATACATGTAGTTTATGATATGCATGTAGTTTATGATATGAGCTGCATCGTGAGAAAACCGGATATTTGCCTATGCAAAAACAAAGGCGCAGATCAGCTTCGCAGTAACTGCGAAGCTGATCAACCCCTTTGTTTTTGCTACACGGATAGTACAGTTTCATTACTTCTTGAATCCGAAATTTCAAGCTTCTAGCCTGCTTCTGTTACTGTACAGGAGGGTTTGTGTCAGACCTGGTCGGAAACCTGAAGACCGGTTTTCTCGCGTCGCGGCTCATATACATGTAGTATCAATAGCTGCGAATCTCTACTGTTTATTTTTTTTTAATTCAGTTTCACGTCCCTTTCAAGATTATTTCAGCTCATATGAGACGGGCCAATCAGTAGGTGGGGAGAAAACGGGAGAACCCCGAGAAAAAACACCTGACACATCCGCAAGCAGAATTTTGCTTGTCAATGTGGCCAGCGCGGGGCTCAAACCCACACCAGACACAGCGGTGAGATGATCCAATGGTTAAGTGCGGTAATGAAATATCAGCGCTCATAACCACTCGGCCAGTGGGGCCGCCATTTTACTGTTTAAATCTATAAAGGCCTTTATTCAATATTGCAATGAAGTGTTATTGCAATATGATAACTTTAATCCTGTGATTTTACTTACCCTCTACATCAGCAGAATGTGTGCCAGAATCAAACCCTCGGGGATACGTCCCGAAATGACCTCGACTATCTGAAAATGAAATACAAATACAATTTATAAATAAATTTTGCTCAACTAAAAACACCTCGCTCACATTTGACATCATCATTGCAAAATTAATATAAACAACAATATATGAGCCGCCCCATGGGAAAACCAACAATCTGCATAGGCGAAAACAAAGGCGCAGTTCAGCTTCGCGGTAACCGCGAAGCTGATCAGCGCCTTTGTTTTCGCTACTCGGATAGTACAATTCTTCCTCTACTTAACTCCAAAATTTCAAGCTTCTAGCTCTTTTCTGTGACTGTACAGGTCGGTTTGTGTCGGACCTGTTCGGAAACCACATTGTTGGTTTTCCCACGAGGTGGCTCATATAAGGATTTTGCTCAGCCTAAAGAGCAGGCATGATATATTTCAGGTGATTGCACTTATTATAAAAGAAAAAAAAATAATAAAAAATCTGATTCTTATTTTTATCCTTTTTATCTTTACAACTGTGTTTAGCCTACACTGCTGTGCTTAAAAGACACATGAAAACTGTTGCAAAGCCATTAATTCTCATTAACTTGCACAGATTCTTTTTCGGATTCTAGACTCAAACATTTTTCAGAGTATTTACCATAGTCATCTTTGTTGCCGTCAGACAGGATACTCCGCCTCGAGTCACGTCGACTGCTGCGTAGAGGGTATGTATCACCACTGAAAAAATTATAGAAAAAATCTTTTACCTAGATTTAAGCTGCAAGTATACAAGTATAGGTATCCTAAATCCCTGAGTTTTCTATTTTTGTATTACTATTTTTGTTGTTTTGGTGCTTTATGTCCATGGTCAACAGCTAAGGTCATGCCTGGCATCCGGTGAATTATCCTAGCAACACTGTTCCTGGCAACCTTTCAGAGGCAGATTACCAGTACTAAATGCATGCTACTTTCACCCATTACGAAAACTTGCCCATGCAATATACAGAGATTTTTTTAGCTTTAAAAATTGAAAATTTTCAGCTGAAATTTTTTTATATTTTTCTTATTTTTGCTAAAAACATAGACTGTGGGTACACGTTAGAACCGCCTCGGGGAGGCGGTTCTAACGATTACCCACAATCTAAGGTTTAGAGCAAAAACAAGAAAAGTAGGGATACCCCGGCAAACCCAGTTTTGCTATATAAAAGTGGGTATAAGGGGGTATACATTACACGGACACGTTTTCCTGATGATTAACTGACAAAAAAAGTTCTTCTTGAAGCAGTGGAAGAGGAAGAATGGACGTAGAAATATCTTAAGAACCACATCTCTATGAAAGAAATATGCCTGACCTGAAGATCACTTCACACGGTCCTAGTTTCTGATTGGATCAAATACCAACCAAAGAAAATCGTTTCCCTGCATGAAATTTTCTATATATGACATTGTTCTTGCAGTAAATCTTTTGATTTTTTACGTTTATGTATTTTGTAGGATTGAAAAGCCATGTCAACAAAAGGGACAAGATAAGCTCTTACAAACCGTTACAGGTCTCCCAAAGTAATTTAATAATCAATTAAAAATAAAACTGAAATCCTTTAAGAGCAGTGAGCATATTAATAAGAAAAGGGATGGGCCATACGGCTGTTTCGGCTACTTAAGCTTCTTCAGTGACCCTATAGATCTGGCAAAATGGAGCCAAAGAGATATACTGTAATTTTGCAACTTTCAACAGGATAGTCGATAAGACTAGAATTATCCAAACAGAGCCAAATATATAACGTGGCTTAGAAAATGAATATAAACAGATAACGAATTTCTGATATATATTTTGCTGAAATAACAAGGCATAAATAAGATATTTGATATAATCTATTCACTATGCACATACTGTATTTGATACAATGTTTCACATGTAATTATTTGTGACCTGTAAAATCTAATGTCATCGTCAGAATTTCAAAGGACTAGATTAATTTCCCTTTTTATATAAAAAGAAGTTCATAAAATATATAAATGACCTCTTTGTGCGTGTTTTTTCATCGCTTGTTTTTGAAGAGACAGGGTGATATGTTAAACTTGAACTACGGCCAACGAAACTCACAAAATGACCTGTTAGTGAAATAGACATGTTTTGGCCTATCAATACTGATCTAGGTGTTAATGCGACATCAGAATGCTGCCTTATAATCTGTCCATGGGAACACTGAAGCAAACGGGACAATTTGGAATCATCACACGAGTATGGTGTTAAAAGTTTTGTTTTATATCCATATTTGAGCCTGTGCATGAGAAAACCAACAATTTGCATATGCGAAAACAAAGACGCAGATCAGCTTCGCAGTAACTGCGAAGCTGATCAGCGCCTTTGTTTTCGCTACACAGATAGTACAATTTCTCTACTTTCTAAATCCAAAATTTTCAGCCTCTAATTATCTTCTGTGACTGTACAGCCCAATTTGTGTCAGACCTGGTCATAACCCAAATTGTTGGTTTTCTCACGCACAGGCTCATTTGGTTTGACTAAGGGATGGCTAGAATGATATGTATAAGCAATTATGACATGACACTTTTTACCATATCAAACAAGTACTGAATAGATGAAGTGAATATTACATGGTTTATAGGGTTATTAACCCTAGTGGTTTACTACGAAGCTGTTTGAATGGTTCAAGATTTTGTCCACACTTCCTCTAAACATTTGAGGTATTCAAAGTTCAATTGTTTATGCTCAAGGGGAGGTAGCTCCAAAGCCCAGGGTGCCAACCGGCCCGATATCAAACATGTTTACGACACTTTCTTCATCAAAAGTCTAAGGGAGCCATGTGTTGCCATAGAAACCATGGAGTTTTAAACTGATCTCACCCTAAACCTGATCAAAAATTTTCCCCACCTCAGCAATGCTTCAAAGATTTTATGCCTGTCCTAATTACCTGCAAGAAGGTAGCAAATCCAATCAAAAATGAGGACACTAGAGGGTTTACCATATCCTTTCCATTTATAAGTGTATTGGAGTTATGTGTTGCCATGAAAACAAGAGTTCTCATCAGATCTGCTTCAAAACCCAATGCAGGCAATCCCCCACCCCAATGATGCTTCAAGTAAATTTGTATTACATTTGGCTAACAACATATTTGAAAGTGTGTCTGGACGCATGGAAAGATGGATCGACAAAGATTCAAGTCCCACCTTTCATCTCACCTTGAGCTATAAACAGAGTACAAGTACACTTACTGGCTATTAAGATAGCTACTGTCGACTGATGACTGGCTGTTAGTCCGTGAACCAGATGATGATGATGATGATGATGAACATGATGATGATGATGATGATGATGATGATGATGATGATGATGATGATGATGATGATAGAGAATACTTACTGACTACTAAGATAGCTACTGTCGACAGATGACTGGCTGTTAGTACGTGAACCAAGACCCTCCGTGTAACCACCCTGAAAGACAGAAAATGATTACAGATTAGCAAATACACACCAACACTATCCTCTGATGATTAACCCATATAAGACGAATGGATTTTCTTATCATTATCATTTGGGTGAGTCCACTTTCATTTTTAGGGTACTCAGGAGTGGTTTTAAAATTTTATTCTCTTGGTCAATGAATTTTCTGCATTCTGCGGCGTCCCATCTCGGGCTAGACTGTTTGCCTATGTCCCACAAAAAGGACACCAGGCTTAAATGAGTTAACCAATGGTCAAACAGGGGAAACAGCTGTCCTAGGGATTTGAAAATTGGGGAATTTCATGCAGTAGCGTTTGGATTACAACGTTTTTGGTATAGATATCAGGTCAAAGTTTTTATCATTTTGTCGGATTTACTTTCTGCGTAGTGAACATAGTTCTGTCACACTCAGATACATCTCAATTACATGAAATGTAAATTACATTTCAATTACCTGAAACATAAACTTGACAAAGCGAGAGAACTTTTCGCCATGATATTTATTTCACAAACATACAAATCTATTGACTACTACATAGCTTTCCCTGACTTTTATTCTCCAGTCCTAGAGCAGTTGATTATTATTCAAATTTGACCATTGGTTGAGCATCAGTATTCAGTACAGCAACCGTCATCAGGAAATGGGAAGGAAAGTGGAAGGGGGATAGCAATACAAAGGTATGGTATTGTTGTCACTCTGTAACAGGCTGTAACTTTTGTGAAGTGTATTGTCGTTAAGATTGTCCTATGTTTTGGTCGGGGGTGGGAGTGTGCATACATATAGGAACAATAGCTCTACCTGTCCTGAATCCCAAAGACAGGACATATGAAATAATGCAGTTTTTCCTAGATAACTTTATTTGAACAAAATCTAAAATATTTAACTCTTATCCAATTCACAAAACTTGTTTATTTACATTAGATTTTAACATTGAGCCACCATAGGAAAAGCCTTAAACCAATTTAAAGCGCTCCAACTAAATATGAAACAACATTGTGGGACTCAAACCATGCAGCGGGACTCAAACCAAGCGGCTAAAATTTCGGACTAAAAAACAAGATTAGCATACCGATCAGTTTAATGAAAGAAACAATATACCTATATCAGTTACTAGCATCTAGTAAAAATACAACATGAAGTATAGGGAAAATCCCGCCCACTTTTGCAACCTCTTGGCGTGAGTCTCTATGGTAAATATAAGGACAGACCAGTTTGAATAGATTTGCAAGTTTATCTGTGATGTTCGTAGGCTTAAAGCAAGTTTTACTGCGACCACAGGTACAACATATAGCATCAGTGAATTTCTAGGTCAATTTCATGACAAACATAAGTCACCGTGTCTATTTTTAGCTCAGATGTTACCCGTTAAAGACCTCAGGACTCCCACACAAAATTTATAAATATCTGGATACATAGCCTAGCCACTAGGCGTTAAAATGACAAATCTATAATGGTAAAATCTTTTATATAAAATTTACATCATTTGGACATAATATAAGTCTACTCTTCTGTCTCGATTTTAAATCTAGCCAAGGTAGTATGTTCATCAGAAAAAATCTGGTGCTCTAACTTTTAAGAAAAAAGAAATTAAGCTTACAAAAAAGGCAAAGAAAACCTTATTTATCAGACTAGTAGCTAGTCTACTGATACATTTCATGTTTTGGATAAATGAGCCGCCTCATGGGAAAACCAACAATCTGCATAGGCGAAAACAAAGGCGCAGATCAGCTTCGCAGTAACTGCGAAGCTGATCAGCGCCTTTGTTTTCGCTACTCGGATAGTACAATTCCTCTTCTTCTTAAATCTTCTAGCCTGCTTCTGTGACTGTGTCAGACCTGGTCGGAAACCCCGAAGACCGGTTTTCTCGCATCGCGGCTCAAATAATCTCAGTTTACTTACCACTTGAATAATGTATGGGGCAGATGGCATTTACAATGCATATATGCAGCTGCCAAAACCTTTTGTGCGGGTAATGAAAACTTGCCTAACAGAGACATTTTGAGCTTGCCTAACAGAGACATTTTGAGCTTTAAAAATCGAAAATTTTCAGGTGAAATATTTCGATATGTTTCTTATTTTTGCATGGAGGCGAATCTAGCGAGTACCCACAATCTATGTTTTGAAGCAAAAATAAGAAGAAAATGTGTAAACCCATGCATACCCCAGTTTTGCTATATAAAAGTGGGGTTTAAGGGGATTTAAGTTACATGGCCATGTTTTCCTGATGGCTGGTGTAATCATGGGGTAGGGTGGGGTGATGGTGAAGAATTTGTTCTTATCTATTCTGTCAAAAGAGTAGTCCGACACCAATGTCAGCCATGCATGGTCTTGACTGACAGTCGTTATTAGCTTTTAAATAATAGCAGTAAGAATCCGTTCTGAATTAAAACTTTAATGAACATGCAGACAATTTGGGTAGACTCAGTTGGGTTTTGTGCTTCCGAGCAAATCAAACTGATCAGCTTTGAAGCAAGGTTTTCAATATAACACGGCCAGATCATGGCTCCCAAAGTGATTATTTTGCTATGTAATTGATTATTGATTATTTTGCTATGTAATTGATTACTGATTATTTTGCTATGTAATTGATTATTGATTATTTTGCTATATAGATTATATAGCAATTGATTATTTTGCTATATAGAAATTGTTTATTTTGCTATTTAGTAATAATTAACCTCCTTATAACAAGGTCTGCTTCTATGGGCCCTAAAGATAGCATTATAAAGAGGTTGACCTGTATCTGAAGCAGACCTAGATCTAACCCATTACCTCCCAATGGCCCCCGTGGCTGAGCGGTTAAGACCAATGTTTCTTAATCACTCGATCATCTCACCGCTGTGTCTGGTGTGGGTTCGAGCCCCGCTCTGGCCACATGTGAGACAAGCCAAGTTCTGCTTGCAGGTGTGCCAGGTGTTTTTTCTTGGGGTTCTCCAGTTTTCGCCCCACCTACTGATAGGCCCGTCTCATATGAGCTGAAATAATCTTGAAAGGGACATTAAACTGAATCCAAAAAAAAAAAATAAAAATAAAAAAATTACCTCCCAACTGAGTCAGACAAGCTACCAAGTAACCCTAAGTGCATGCGCGGATCCAGAGGGGGGGACCGGGGGTCCGGACCCCCCCCCCCCCCGGAATTTGAAAATTTTACCTAAAAAAAGGTAATTTCGGGATTTTTTGAGGGTTGGACCCCCCCTCGTCTGTGACCAAAATATACCATTTTCGTTGGACCCCCTCTCATGGAAATTTCTGGATCCGCGCATGACGTGGCCAGGTAAAAAAAATCAGGCTAACAATTTTATATTTCAGGCTAACAATTTTATATTTCAAAACTTCAAAAACAGTAACATAATAAATAAAGATGAAATGTATCTCTTTCATGTCAGTGGTTAAGATATTGTTGAAATCTACGCCAACCTGTGTAAACTCTATCATGAAAAAAACACTTTTTTTACCTATGCGAAAACAAAGACACAGATCAGCTGTGCAGTAACTGCACAGCTGATCAGCGCCTTTGTTTTCGCTACACGGATGGCACAATCACTCTTCTTCTTAAATCTGAAATTTCAAGCTTCTAGCCATCTTCCGTGACTGTACAGGCCAGTTTGTGTCAGACCTGGTCGGAAATTCCAAGGATCCGTTTTCTTGTATTGCCGCTCAAGTAATCTGTATCAGATTAGAACTATTATTGGGCAAGCTTATCTGACACCACTTCAAAATTTGACAGTTACGCATTAATTACAGGTGGATTAATGTGAGGGGGATTTTCTGTAGAATTTTATTCTGTAAACTTAATATGACCCAGAATTTCAAGCTTCATGTTGAAAGAAAGCAAAGCACTATAGTGGTACATGTTACTTCCGATTGAGGATAATTGAGTGATGCAGAATTCTAAGCCCACAGTCGGCGGATTTTACACCCCACAATATCGCTTTATACCCAGGAAGCTGGGGCTGTGTCCCAATATGACTGAAAGATTGTTGGGCGTAAAACAACAACTGATAAAACAAACAAATTTTTCAGGTAGAAAGAAGGCAGTCACATAGTGGTAGGTAAAGTACTGGATCAAGTGGTTCCAAACCCACGAGACTTGGCTCTTGTGTTTGGTTTAGGGAAAACCAAGAGAAAAACATGCGGTGATCTAGGATTTAGGCAGCGCAATACATATTTAAAATCTTTGCAATATATCAGCCCAATTTCAACAGTTTGTCCATGTTTTTGTCCCCAGATTCTAAGCAACATATATACCAACAGTCTCAACAAAGCCTACTTTTTAGATAGTCCTGATTCACAAAAAAAGGCATAAAAGTCATGTCATGTGCTTGTAAAAGTGCATATTAAATAATTTGCCTTACTTTTGCTTCATATAATGAAGTGTCTTTGCATTGAAAATGTTTTTCACCATATGAAGATATATCATTTTTGACATTGATGGCTTATTTCATGGCTCGTAAATAAACAAATTACAATTACTTATTAAAGAAAGTTTGCGAAAATTGATATGCTACTATTTGCTTGGGTTCGGAGGCTAAAATCTATTTTAATGCAAATGGTAAAAATTTGTCTATTCAGGTGAAAAAAAAAAAAAAACGCAAATGACTTCAAACTGTCTCATATGGTAGCGAGACTTATGAAGCTGTACAAGTTGTATCAAGTGTGACTTGTTAAGTTGTTTGTATATGTAATTAAATATCCCAAGTAAAACTATTTTTCAGTCTCCCCAGAACAGAGTTTAACCAGTGCTATGGGAAGTCTACAATTTTTCAGTCATCTTGAAATGGACCCATCACATCCGGTACTATAATACATAGTGACACATGTCATGCTCAAGGTCAAGGTGGCGATCAAACCCTGATCTCTTGATCCAAAGTCTGATGTTTAAACCTCTAGGCTAACTTTTTTGGTGATTTTTCATTTCCAAAACAGCACTTCATTACATGAAAACTCTTATTTCTATAATTAACCTGCGTATCTACTCCATGTTTTACATTATGCCATTAGTCATTATAGTAAAATCAGAACTAGATCAACTGACTGGACTAGCCTGCTTTTCTGGTGAGTTCATTATCAATCACCCGCCAGCCAGCCACCAGCTTGTTTATTCTTTGTTGCTATGGTTTCAGCGAATAGAAAATTGTTTATGTTCATGAGTCAGTCAATGCACTCTGAGTGCATAAATAACATCCATGAATCCCTGGATATAGCGAGTACTGTACAGCTGTCCGCTTGTTTCATTGGATTTTAAAATCCCACACATGCGCAGTGGAGCAGTCTCACTGAACTTACCTGCTCAGGAATAAATTCCCCCTTGCTATTTATAGAACTGGTCACATCCACTGACCGGCTCTGGAATGAATTCCCCTGTGCTATTTATAGAAAATTAATGGTCACATCGGAATGAATTCCCCTGCACTATATATAGAACTGGTGATATCCACTTACCGGTTCTGGAATGAATTCCCTGCACTATTTATAGAACTGGTCACCTCAACTTACCGGTTCTGGAATGAATTCCCCCTCGCTATTTATAGAACTGGTGGATACACTGTGTTTGTACTGTCTGTCATGATGATCTAATGGAGGCAGGGAACCAGGGGGTGGACTTGGGGATTCCCGATTCTATAAATAGAAAAATTTGCATGGCAGTTGAAACACAATTTTACTTTCTTGTTTGACTGCATGTTTGGAAATATCCGCAAGTACATATTTTTGCTAATATTGCTGAATTAGTTGCCAAGCGAATGCATAGTGTTCTCTACTGAAATGATTTAATATCAGCTATAAAGACAAAATACTGCCAGCTTGTGAGTTTAAGAACTCATTTATACTCAGAACTGTAAATTCTGAAATGTTCAGGAGAAACTGAAGCGAATTCAAAGTTCTCATTGATAAAGAGTTACTATGATAATGCTTTATGCGTAGGTCACACTAGCACTTACGGTCGCCGCGGACGCTGCGGATAGGGCTTCCGTATTTGTCCGTCCTGTCCGTAACGATTTGTATCATATCCGTAAAGTCCGTATCTGTACATGCATTATTTACAGGGCACGGAAGATCCGCAGCCAAGCTTTGATAATTGTCAAAAATCAGGCACAGATGAAAAACCCGTAATTGTCCGTATCTAATCGGTATCAAAAACCGTATCTATTCCGTAACTAAACGTATCTTTTCGTAAGCATTGGTTGCGGATCGATACTGTTTCATATGTGTTGTTTCGTTCGGTTACGGTCTTTGTCGGCGTACTGTTATGTAATGAAAAGTATACCGCTTACTCACTGAATCGCCCGTGCATCCAATGCTCACAAATATGCACGTGCTTTCAATGCATTCCTTTAGCCGAGACTTTGCATTGCTTTTACTAGCTAAGAAGCAGGCTGAATTGAATATCTAAGAAAATTGGAGAACCAACAAACGAACAAGCAAACACACAAATGTTACTCAAATTATAGTATTATGAGAAGTTATTTCCGTTGTTTTACGACTATCACTCGATTTATCACTCACCCGATCAATCCGTCAAGATATCAAACAATCGATCGATCGCTATCGATCACTCACTCGATAGATCGATCAAAAGAACGATCACTAAATCGATCTATCACCCGATCGGTCTTGATCGATCACTCGTACTTTCGATCAGTTTATCAATTGATCAATCAATTGATCGATCATCGATCAATCAGTCTTCGATCGACCGAGAGATCGATCGCGATCGGGCAATCAATCGTCCGATCAATCGATCAAGCAACCAATCAATCAAAGCATATTATGTTCTATAATTTCTTCACGTGCAGATACGGATGTTTCGTCCGTATCGAAATTTTGACTTTTTTCAAAATTTGGGCGCGGATTCTACGGATCCTGCGGATACAACACGTACAGCTACGGTCATATACACATACGATGCGAATTGTTACGGATATAACGGATAGATACGTATGACTTGTCCGTAGCGTCCGTCGCATCCGTATGTGTTAGTGTGACTGTGCTTTGACAATAAACAGCGGTTACTTACAGCATATTGCAGCGTTTTATACGCAAGAGAGCGTAACAAATGCGTATCTGAAGGTGCATGTCCGTGTCTAAACGTAACAGATGGTATCGAAAGGTATGTAGACAAGTAACTTTCCGTATGTATCCGAAAAAATCCGTAACTATACCGTATGTATTGGTATTTATAGGTAATGATAATTACGTAAAATCATTAAGAACAGTTAGCCCCGCCCACTAATTCCTGCGGATTGCTACGTTTAGTACCCGCAACTATCCGCAGCATACGTAATTGCTAGTGTGACCTAGGCATTATAGACTACAAAAATATAAGAACTTGCTAAAAATTCGGAAATAGAAAAGTTATACTAAATGATGAAATTTCCAAGTATTCTAGTTCTTACATGTGATTTATATGTGTTTACTGAAGCACTCTGGGATTGAGCAGTCGGGACAGGTCGATCGTTCGGATGAGTCAGAAACAGTCGTAGACTAGTGATTTTATCGTTCTTCTCCACGAGATGTATCGCTGATTGTAGCTCTGCCTGACAGGTGATGGGGACGTACACCTACAATAAAACATCTAATCATTATAACTCATATTCACCGATGAAAATCATATTCAAAAGATTTACTCATATTCACCTGTAATTATAATTTAAAGATTAAATGGTATTCACCAAGAAAATGTGTTAGCCTAGACTAATACAAACCAGATCATCACATACTATGCTGGTCGCAAGTGAAGCCTAATTACATTAAAAGAAGATGGTTTTAGGCTCTAAACGTGAACTTAAGAATTAGGGAGCATTGTGTGGCATCTATGACCATGAAGTGAAGACAAATGAGCCACCTCGTGGGAAAACCAACAATGTGGTTTCCAAACAGGTCCGACACAAACCAGGCTGTATAGTCATAGAAGCAGGCTAGAAGCTTGAAATTTCGGATATATGAAGAAGAGGAAGTGTGCTATCCGTGTAGGGAAAACAAAGGCGTGAAATAGCTTCGAGATTACAAAGCTGATCTGCGTCTTTGTTTTGGCATATGCAGATTGTTGGTTTTCTCATGAGGTGGCTCAAATTTTATTGAAAGCACTGACCAGGTAAACTTGCAGCTGCCCTGCGCCTCCATTTTTGCTGAGGCAAAAAGCATTTTTTCATAAATTGTAGCTCTCATAATCTAGCTTCATTTTTTTCACACTAATTTCTTTCATTAAAACAGATAAGCCATCTTTTATTTCTATGCAACAGCTGATAAGCCAGGGTTTATTTTATTTTTCTTCAAATTACATAAACTGATATCAATTCATTGCAATATTTTCTGTATCAATTGAGCCGTGTCATGAAAAAAATGGATTTTGCCTATGCGAAAACAAAGGCGCAGATCAGGTTCGCAGTAACTGTGAAGCTGATCAGCCCCTTTGTTTTTGCTACACGGATAGTACCATCCCTCTTCTTCTTAAATTCTGAATTTTCAAGCTTCTAGCCTTTTTCTGAGACTGTACAAGTCGGTTTGTGTCGGACCTGGTCGGAAACCCCGAAGACCGGTTTTATTGTGGTACGGCTCAATAACTCTACTGATTACAGTTTATGACATAAAGTTCCCAAGAACTGCTTCACCTCTGTGTATAGTCACATGATCTAAGCACCTGTCATAATATTGGACCCCCAACCCACAAACATCCAAGTCCCTTAGCCATGGAACAGCAAGCAAGGGACATGGTCTACCTGACTTCTATCCCAGAGTACTGATAGTCATTTGTTTCTTTAGAACCCAGCCATCTGCGTCACCATCCAGTATATGTTACATGAACCTTGTTGTTGCATAAAATGCACAAAAAGAGAGCAGATTTCCGAAAGGGTGCATTTTCGTTACGTGTAACATTGTAAATTTTATTGGTATATATCTCAGGTCTCAGGTGAGCGTTTACAGGACCATTGGTCCTCTGGTTTTCTCTTCCCTTTCTGATTTTTTTTCGAGACTTAGCCTTGTTGCACTTTGTTACAGACTGATACAAAATATTCCCTATAAAAACCATTTGTCGCACTTGTTACATTTTTTTTTCTCTACCTTCCGATTTTTAGCTCACCTAAGCCGAAGGCTCACAGGTGAGCTTATAGTATACCCATGCTCCGGCATCCGTCGTCGTCCGTCGTTCACATTTTCAAAGATCTCCTCTGAAACCACTTGGCCAATCAAAGCCAAATTTCATGTGGAGCATCCTTAGGAAGGGGAACGAAAGTTTGTATAAATGGTCCAGGTCAGATGACCAAGATGGCCGCCATGGCTATAAATAGCAAAAACCTTTAAAAATCTTCTTCTCCAGAACCAGAAGGCCTATGATTCTGAAACTTGGCATGAAGCATCAGGCAAAGAAATTCTACAAAGTTTATATAAATCATGACCCTGGGATGACCTTGACCTTTTTTTACGGCAAGGTCAACTTAGGTCTCCCATGCATTTGAATGGGGAAAAATAGGAAAATGTCATTTAATGGCAGAAAGCTTGCTAGGAATGAGCAAATGGACACGCAACAGAAATCTGCTCTTTTGTTGTGCTTTAACATCTTGCCAACAGCCAAGGTCATATGGAGACAGGACTAGTCAAGGGCTGACTCTCACTGACAGTGACAAAAGTCATTTGGGACATTAACGTCTCGTACTAGAGACTGGAGGAGACCTGATTAAACTGCACCAAACTGCCAGACAAGCACATGTCATACGGTTCTCAACAGCTTGAGGCATGAAAACAATTATGCACTTTTAAAAAATCCATAATTGCATGAAAACTAGTTCAAAACTGGCTCGTACTGCTTAAGACTTTCAAAAAGAGCCACGTCATGAGAAGAGACTAACATTTTCATTTGAGAATTCAGTTCAACCTCATTGTAACGCACCTCACTACAGTGCGGTTTTCAATATGACACGACCATTGCATGACTCCCAAAATGATTATTTTGCTATATGTCTATTGTAAATAACCTCATTATAACATGGTTCACTTACAACATGGTCTGTTTCCATGGTCCCCAAAGATAGCGTAATAATGAGATTGACCTGTATCTACTAAGCTTAAGCATAGCGCTTTGTTTTCCTTATATCTTTCGGCTTTAAAGTCCAAAATTTTAACCATCTTGTGAGGGTTATACAGCAATGTAGTGACTGAACTGGCCGGACGTCCGTAACCCATATTTGACGAAAGGATTCTCCCATCATTATCATTTGGGTGAGTCCACTTTCATTTTTAGGGGCGTCGGGAGTGATTTTTAAATTTTATTCAATTTTTCGATGAAAATTCTCTAAGCAAACAGAATAGCCCCAGACGGGACGCCGCGTTCTGCGGCGTCACATCTGGGGCTATTCTGTTTGCCTATGTCCCATAAAAGGGACGACAAGCTTAAATGAGTTAAGAGATATTTTCACACAATGAAGCTTATGACTACATCTGTCACAAGTCATTAGGTGCTTAAATAGTAAGATAAATATCATCACATGAGGCAACATTTAGAATTCTGGTCATTTTGCTTTTTCCATTTACCGTATTTGTTTTCATTAGCACACATGCTCCAATAAGTGCACATCCTGGTTGTTTCCGAAAAACGTGCATACGCGCACATTGCTTGATTAACATATTGATATTCTATTATGGCAAGCCGTTTTACTATTTATTATATGGCAAGTGATGAAATATAGAGAAATATGTACTAAATATAACCAATATTTGAAAAAGTTATATTTTCACATGTGAAAATATAAAAAAGTTATATTTTCACATGTGAAAATATAAGATTTGGGAATACGCAAATTACGATTCCACCGTTTCATTTCTAATTTATACTTAACTAAATTTTATAATCTATGCTATTGTTGACGCAATGAACGTTCACACATTTAGCGACGTAATGACGTGACGTAATGACGTCATTTAAGATTTTGACGTCATATGCTTTAGCGCGCAACGTTACAATGACTGCATGCAATATAATAAAAAGAAAATTCAAGTTTTTGTCGTGAATATGAGTTTTATTTCATCTCGTGAAGTGAAAAATTATATATTTCATTCGTGCCTTCGGCACTCATGAAATATAAAATTTTTTCACTTCACTCAATGAAATAAAACTCATATTCACTCCAAAAACTTGAATATCCTCTATTTATTAGGAAATGTAGATATCTGATATGTTAAATAAGATATCTTATATACTATATAAGATATCTGATATGGTATATAAATTATCTTATATAATATTTAAGATATCTCATTTAATTTTGTAATTCAGATATCTAATATAATATATAAAATATCTTATAAAGGATATATGATATTGTATTTAATATATCAGATATCTGATATAGTATATAAGATATCTAATATGTTATTTAAGATATCTTAATTACAAAATGATATCAGATATCTCATATAGCATACAAGATATCTTATATCGGATATAAGATATCTTATTTAATAATTAAGATATCTTATTTATTTTGGTAAATAAGATCTCTTAATTGGTATAAGATATCTAATATAATATATAAGATATCTTATTTAATAAATAAGATGTCTTATTTACGTCAATATATCAGATATCTTATTTAACATATTAGATATCTTATATACATTAAAAAAACTGACAAATAATAGTTTCTTCACTTGAAAATGGCTGAAGGAAATAAGATATCTCATATACTTTATTAGATATCTTATATAGTTAGGTATATAAGATATCTGATTTATCAATGTAGATATCTTATAAACTATATCAGATATCTGAATTGTTAAATCAGATATCTTGTATACTATATACGATATCTTATTTAATACAACATATTAGATATCTCGTATATCATATTAGATATCTAATATAATAATTCAGATGTCTTATTTAGTAAATAAGATATCTGATATAGTAAATTAGATATCTTATATAAATGCAAACATAAGATTATCTTATATACTTTATAAGATATATGAATTATTATATGAGATATCTTATATAGCATATAAGATATCTGAATCATTATATTAGATATCTAATATGATAAATCAGATATCTTATATGCTGTAGTAATTTAGATATCTAATATAATAATTCAGATATCTTATATAGCAATTTAGATATCTTATATAATATATCAGATATCTAAATTAACATATTAGATATCTGACATACATAAGATATCTTATTTAATATACGAGATATCTTATTTAATATATAAGATATCTTATATACAAATAAGATATCTTCATATCCCCAATAAATAGTAAAACGGCTTGCCATATTCTATACCAATATTACACATTAATATCGTATTAACCGCTTATAAACTTTAACTTAGATGATCAAACACTATTTTGCAACGATAGGAACACTGAAATGGCATCACTGGTATTTTTTGACAATTTACTTGTTGTTTTTCGTTCCTCGAGTGCACATATATATGAGAACAATATTTTGTTACCTTAACTTAATTTTGAAAGGTTAAGTGCAAGTGCGCTAATTAGAAGGAATATGGTATGTTTATTTTTGTTAAATCATCCCAGTCTACACCAGTTTTTCAGTCATGTTAGAATAAGAGTCACTGCTTGCTTCCTGGGTATTAACCAGTGCTAAGGGGAACAAATGTGTTTTGCTTCGGTGAACAATCTTGTCACCCATAAATCTCAATCCAAATCAATCGCTCAACCACTTGGCCACTGTCAGTTATCCTAGCCAACCCATTTCTTGGCAGGTCTGCAAGGGGCAAGTGCACATTTTTTCACCATTAACTGACCTCTCCGTTAGCCTGTGTGAAGAACATGTTGAGTTGACACGAGTACATCTCCTCTATCTTCTTTTGTAGTTGTTCAAACATCACGGGTCGTGGCATATGTATACTCCTGCAAGGGAAAGGAACTGAGTTGTTAGTATACGGCTGAGACACAATCAGGGTTGCCTTTTGTGTTGCACTTGAGGCAAAAAAGTAACCTCTTTGTATTTTCATTTTTCTTGGTTTATAATAACTTATGACCTATCAGGTTTATATTCCAGAAATAATTCTGTTGGCTCTCGCGTTTTTCAAATTTCACCATAGTGGGTAATGGGAATAGTTCAGAAAAGGAGCTTCAAACCAGTGTTTTGGGCTGCTTAAATAAGATCATATGTAGCCTGGATAAGTCATTGTTCCATGCTGCAGTTAATTTAATACACTGTAACATGTGTGGTTGCATATGAAAAATTGAAGGAAACCTTGACTACAACACACATTTTATTTCTAGGGTGTCTCTTAACATGGGGCTACGGACTCTACAGGCCATGCAAAAATATATAGTTGACCACATCAGCGGTCCTATACAATTTCTTGACAAAACCTTCAGCCATGTTTTACTAGTCCTCAGTCTGAAAAATAATAAGACCATTTCATCCTTGTTAATAGGAATCTGGCTTTGAACATCCATTATGAAAATAGGGGCTACGGACTCTACATAAAAATGATGATTTATAAAAAAACAAGTACTCTTCACTGTGAGGATAAATTCAATTTCCATTGATTCTAAACTTTCTATTGTCTTAACAATGAAAGACTAGATACCAAAAAATCATGTTCTAATCATGGGTGTATCTTTTTTACCTGCCAACTAAAGACACCATGAAAAATTGAAAAACATAAGAACAGTACTGTTTCACTTCATACTCCATATTTTCATTAATTTTAGTCCAAATTTAAAGCCGTAAAAAGTATATTACAGGGGACATATGTCTCCTTAGTTCTAGAGCCATATGCAACATATTTCATTCATGAACATAAAAGCAAACATGTTTACAAAATACCCAAAATAAAAGTGCAACATCATAACATGTTAGAAACAGTGTTTTTTTAGCATATAATCTCTCACTGACGCAAAATATTGTATACAAGATGGTATCATTATATATCGCCAGAAAGCTTATTATCCCAGAGTTATAATAAAATAAAAACAATAGGTATTAGATAATATCACACTGAATTACAGATGCATAACATGACCAAGGTAGTAAAAGCAACCCTGATTGTGTCTCAGCCGATAGAGCTCAAACATGCCTTTTCATACATTAACGTTTGACCCTCAAGGAAGTTGTTTGAAATCCAAGGCCGCTAGGCCGAGGTTTACCTATTTTTCTTATTTCTGCTTCAAACTGCTTCCAAGAGCTCAGCAAATGTTAATGCATTGAAATCAGCATGTTTGATCGTTATTCTTTCATTATCAAAGGTATTTAATATTATACATTTAATGACTTTTGAGGCATTGGATATGATGTGATACCAATATTGACCGAGGCGAAGCCGAGGTCAATATTGGTATTTCGGGTCGATATCACATCATATCCAATGCCTCAAAAGTCATTAACTGTTTTATTATATAATTTTTGACAAAATGTCAAGCAATGAAAAGAAATCAACTGAGACAGATAAAGAATAAAAAATGTTCCCAAGGCTTCTTTTTTAACCAGAGTGGTGTATTTCTGATGTAGATAAGACCAGCATGTGCAGTTATTTTGCAAATGTCACAAAATGTTGAATTTTTCTTATTCCCAAATTGTGTACCTCTTTCGATGGACACGCGCTATGCGAAAGCGGAACCAGAACGTCAGCTCTAAATTTAGTAACTAATATAGACCTGCCAGCACGTGCTAGGCAGTTAATATGATAATTTGAAGACTTGTCACGTGGGCGCTTTGGGCCAATGAAAAGCGAGATTTTCAGTAGCTTATATAATAAGAAATCTTGTTGAAAATAACATTAACAATGTATAAAAACTCACGAAAACCGAGGAATTTTTTGTGTTGGCAATTTTGTTTTTATGGAACACAGTGACGTCAAATCATATTGACCAAACATTGACAGGTTTTTAAAAGCTAAAAGCCATGTTCAAACGGCACGTGAATTTCATAAAAGATCATTACGAAAACATGCCCATGTAATATACAGTGATTTTTAAAGTTGTAAAAAATGAAAATTTTCAGTTGAAAAGTTTTGATATTTTTCTTGTTTTTGCTCAAAACATAGATTGTGGGTACTCGTTAGAACCGCCTCGGTGAGGCGGTTCTAACGTGTACCCACAATCTATGTTGAGCAAAAATATCGAAAAAATCTACTGAAAATTTTCAATTTTTACAACTTTAGAAAAATTTGTATATTACACAGGCGTGTTTTCGTAATGGCTAAAAGCCATGTTCAAACGGCACGTGAATTTCATATGTGAACATGAGTCTTTCTGTTTGAACATGGTTTTCTGCCTATATGAAAACGGCTTCAAACAGCAATGCGCAAAGCTATCTATGCAAGAAAATATGTTGTATGGAGAACCACTTTCATGCTCAACTCAGCTGAGATTGAAATTTATCCTGCTCATAAATGTTAAAATGCCAACAATTGTTGGCATTTTAACATTAATTTTATAAGCAGAATAAATTACTAGTTTTTGAGTTTTGAACCTGAATTTTCCACAATTTTTTACTATTTCAGCATTTATCAGCAGTTGAAATTTCATTCTCAGCTGAGCTGAGCATGAAAAAAAGGTTTTATAACCTCGGGGCCTGGTCATGTTATGCATGCTTCTTTAGTTAAGAAAAGCTGCCAGAGATGCAGCCACCATCTAATGTCTGAACCGACAGAGCACATAGACTACAAGGTGTGACATACTAACACGACTAAAATATTTAGTATACCCATCTTGCTTGCCTTTACAAAAGACCAGGTGTGTTATTAATTGAAAAATTAATCAAAACTGACTCAAATATTCATAAATTAAAATTTTCTCAGCTTCCTGATGAATTATTTCAAAACTGTGGAAATAATATGGAAACAAGCAGTGTCAATGCATTAGTCGTACTTTTGATGATAATTTTGTATGTATGTGTCAAGATTTTGATACTATGCTTGAACACACGGGTTTCTGTCAATCCCTGCGTGAAGATCTTTATAGCTATGTCTGACAAAAAGCTCTCATAGTCTCACAGCCGCTTCTCCTTAATCACCTAAAATCCCTAAATAGATATAGGGAGAATTTAACTTTTCACTTTTTAAGCCTGGCACTTGTGGTACCCCCCGCCCCCTCCAGAGGCTGACATTATTGAGGGACAACAGCTGGTGGTTGTTTGAATTAAGTCACGCTGTACACCCGCTAACTCCGCTCCCATAAGGGCCAGGGACACAAATGTGCACCAATGCAAATATAGGAAAATGGAATCTGTCTCACGTGAGTTTCAGATACAGGTAAAACGTGATTTTTCATCATTAAAAAATCTTCAATTTCAAGGAAAGGATGTACTTTTAGTCTACTAAATAATTGATCCAGTGATTCAACCTATATTTAAAATTCTTTGCAATACATCAATTTGTTCATTTTTTAAGTACTGAGAACAAATTATTTTAAGGCCTGTAAAAAGATATCATGTGTTTCAGGTTAACAGGTTTCCAAGTGTTTAACCCATATTTGACGAATGGATTTTCCCACCATTATCAATTGGGTGAGTCCACTTTCAGTTTAAGGGGTTTTAGGAGTGATTTTTATTTTTTATTCAATTTTTTTATGAAATTCCTCTAAGCAAACAGAATAGCCCCAGATGGGACGCCGCGTTCTGCAGCGTCACATCTGGGGCTATTCTGTTTGCTTATGTCCCATAAAAGGGACGCCTGAGGTTTAAATGAGTTAAGGCTCTGATAAATTCATCCACAAAACATTTTTATGTAATATATACCCCCTAAACCCCTTTTTTGTATAGCGTGTACCCACAATCTATGTTTTTTAAGCAAAGGCAAGAAAAATACCAAAGCTTTTCTACTGAAATTTTTCAAATTTTAATTACAACATTAAAAATTGCTGTATATTGCATGGGCATGTTTTCATAATGTGTCCGTTTTGTACCCCAAAGGCCCAGCGCCAGGAATCTTACACATTTTCAAGGGGTAAGGATTTCTTTCTTTGATCATACACATGTATGTTTTCCTATCCCCACCATGTAAACTACAAATACATTTTTCACCTTCTGACTCTTGCTACCTGAAACACACATTGTTTTTTCTTTTGGCCTTAAATTCATAAACTATGGTCAGCAGTGCATGTATACTTTAATGGGTTTAAGTTTGATAATTTTTCATTTTAAAGACCTTATTTAAATTTTCATCAAGCTGATAAATGTTTGATATTTTCACACTCGGAATCCCTAATTTAATTTTGCAAACTTATGTTAATAAAAGTTAAGTGACCCAAAACAAACTAGATCCTCTTATATGAGAAATTATTTTTTAATAATATTTAGGTCACCACAGAATAGTGATCTTTTAACCTGATTAAATACCACTTAGTTCAAATATGACAAATTTGAAAGGCTTTAAGTGCACCTTATCTAGACAGGGCTTAGCCAGGATGTTTCAGAGCAGGAAAAAGCATTCTAAAAACTTTCTTCATAACTTTAAACTTTAATGCTAACTGGATCAACAAATATAGCTCACAATTGTTTATGTTACTGGTTTCAATAAGCCTTCAATAGTTGCTATACTGTCCGAAAGAATCTGGAAATTATACAAAATAACATCCACAGTAAACACTGTATTTCTATGATTGGCCTAATGCATCATTTGTAACCATTCCCCTTTCCCCCTGGGAAGAGCGAGGGGAGAGCCATGGAGATGAGC
Organism: Rugalucina vietnamica; assembly: GCA_964017185.1. NCBI lineage: Eukaryota > Metazoa > Mollusca > Bivalvia > Lucinida > Lucinidae > Rugalucina > Rugalucina vietnamica. Next base: position 37,263,121 of record OZ024884.1, read on the forward strand.
TAGGTTTTGCCCAGCAGTATGTGGGAAATACCCAGGGTTTGCTTTATACAGGCAAAGAGGGAATTGAAATGAAACATTATAAGACTTAAGGGAAAAAGAGCCATTGTTTTACCAAAGAGCTGTCCCTACATGGCAGGGTTTTTAGTAGAATTTACTGGGCAAAATGACCCAATCCCAAACTATCCCAAGGACATGGGTGGGGAGTTTACAAATATTGTTATGCACAGTCGTCATTTAGTAATTTGTAACCAGGACCCCCAGGGAATAGCAGAGACTTTGACTTTTGGTCCAGCAGATCCCCACTAAAAACCCCACCCTGCAGGAACTGCTCGTTGGTAAAACCACTGCTGTTTTCCCCCACAGCCTGCTATCTTTTCATTTCACGGCCCTTTTTGCCTAACACAAACCCCGGGTATTTCACCCGCACTGCCGTGGCAAAACTTTGGTCAAAAGTCCTTGGCTATCCCTCGTCCTAACCCGGGGGGTGGGGTGGGGGGGAGCGTGGTTACAAATGACTAGTGCATTTACAAACCTCTTTTCTCCATTGAATTCACACTTGATTCTCAGTGAGGGCTGAAAGAGAGAGAGAAAAATGAGCCGCCTCGTGAGAAAACCAACAATTTGCATAGGCGAAAAAACAAAGACGCAGATCAGCTTCGCGGTAACGCGAAGCTGATCAGCGCTTTTGTTTTCGCTAGACCGATAGTACTCTTACTCTTCTTCTTAAATCCGAAATTTCAAGCTTCATGCCTGTTTCTGTTACTGCACAGACCGGTTTGTGTCGGACCTGTTCGGAAACCACAATGTTGGTTTTCTCACCAGACGGTTCAAATATCAATAATATGCTTTGGATTTTTAAAAGTTATGTCCAGTCAATAAGTCTTTAGTCATGTCAAGACAGAGCCACGCTTCCTGGGTATAAAATGAGCCGTGTCTGGAGAAAAACGGATTATGGCATATGCAAAATCAAAGACACAGATCAGAAATTTCCGTTTTAATGATTTAATTTCCGATTTAATTTGTCATTTAAATCCGAAATTTCAATGTTGCAATTCCTGTTTCTCATTAAATCCGAAATTTCAATGTTTTAGCCTGTTTCTGTAACTGTACTGCTGGCTCTTGTGGGACTGGGGCCTGGTCAGATATCCCAAAGACTAATTTTCTAACGTCTTGTCTCAAATGGAGCTTATGCTTTTTGCTAAAGGACACAAAATGGCGCCCAAGGGTTTCGAACTCTCCATATCTTGATACTGAGTTCAACCAGTACTTTTAAAACTATCTTATTTCATATCAAATGATTTATTATTAGTCATAATAATCATCAGGAAAACATGTCCGTGTAATGTATACCCCTTTTATATAATAAAACTGGGGTATGCAGGGGTGTACCTATTTTTCTTATTTTTGCTCCAAAACATAGATTGTGGGTACACGTTAGAACCGCCTCGCCGAGGTGGTTCTAATGAGTACCCACAATCCCAATTTTTGGGGCAAAAATAAGAATAAGAGCTGTCGCAGGACAGCGAAGCTCGCCTGACTTGTGCTTTGCCACTACATCTGTTAAAATCTATGACCCATGACCTTGACCTCAAGGTCACTCAGGTGGGTCATCATGGTACAACATAAAACTTCAGACCAATGCAAAGTATCAACTTGATCAATCTACATGTTCAAGAGATATAGACTTATAAAAACATTAACCAAAACTTAAACACAAAACTTCCAAGTCTGTGACCCTGACCTCGAGGTCATCTAGCTGAGTTGTGATGTACAGCATAAAACCTGAGACCAATATCTATCAACATGCAAGTATCAACTTTATCCATTAACATGTTCAAGAGATTTAGACTTTAACCAAAAAATTTAACACAAAATTTCTAAGTCTGTGACCTTGACCTCAAGGACACCCAGGGTAGGTCATGATGGTACTGCATAAAACTTTAGACCAATATCTACCAACATGCAAAGTATCCACTCGATCAATCAACATGGTCAAGAGATATAGACTTACAAAAACTTAAATCAAAAACTTAAACACAAAATTTCGAAGTCTGTGACCTTGACCTCAAGGTCATCGAGAGTGGGTCATGATGGTACTGCATAAAACTTCAGACCAATATCTAGCAACATGCAAAGTATCAACTCAATCCATCAATATGGTCAAGAGATATAGACTTACAAAAACTTTAACCAAAAACTTAAACACAAAATTTCTAAGTCCGTGACCTTGACCTCAAGGTCACCCAGGTTGGGTCATGATGGTACTGCATAAAACTTCAGACCAATATCTAGCAACATGCAAAGTATCAACTCAATCCATCAATATGGTCAAGAGATATAGACTTACAAAAACTTTAACCAAAAACTTAAACACAAAATTTCTAAGTCCGTGACCTTGACCTCAAGGTCACCCAGGTTGGGTCATGATGGTACTGCATAAAACTTCAGACCAATATCTAGCAACATGCAAAGTATCAACTCAATCCATCAATATGGTCAAGAGATATAGACTTACAAAAACTTTAACCAAAAACTTAAACACAAAATTTCTAAGTCTGTGACCTTGACCTCAAGGTCACCCAGGTTGGGTCATGATGGTACTGAGTAAAACTTCAGACCAATATCTAGCAACATGCAAAGTATCAACACAATCCATCAATATGGTCAAGAGATACTGACTTACAAAAACTTTAACCAAAAACTTTAAAAAAACACAAAATTTCTAAGTCCATGACCTTGACCTCAAGGTCACCCAGGGTGGGTCATGATGGTACTGCGTAAAACTTCAGACCAATATCTATCCACATGCAAAGTATCAACTTGATCCATCAACATGGTCAAGAGATATAGACTTCTAAAAAACTTTAACCGAAAGTGTGACGCGGACGTAAACGTAAACGTAAACGCGGACGACCGAGGTGACTACAATAGCTCTATGCACTTCGTGCAGGCGAGCTAAAAATAGCTATACCCCTTCATACCCCAGTTTTACTATATAAAAGTGGGGTATAAGGGGTTTATTTCACGGACATGTTTTCCTGATGTTAAATCTGAAATTTCAATGTTTTAGCCTGTTTCTGTGACTGTACTGCTGGCTCTTGTGGGACTGGGACTTGGACAGATATCCCAAAGACTAATTTTGTCATGTCATGTCTCAAATGGAGCCAATGCTTTTTGCTAAAGGACAAAATGCCTACTAGCTAAAATGCTAAAGGACACAAAATGGCACCCAAGGGTTTCGAACTCTCCATATCTTGATACTGAGTTCAACCAGTACTTTTAAAACAATTTTATTTCATATCAAATGATTTATTATTTATAATAGTCATAATAATCATCAGGAAAACATGTCTGTGTAATGTATAAATAAATAAAAAACATTTAATGAGCAAAAATAAGAAAACAATCAAAATTTTTCAGCGGAAAATTTTCATTTTTTACAACTTTAAAAATCTTGCATGAACATGTTTTCGTAATGTGCTGGCTCTTGTGGGACTGGGGCCTGGTCAGATATCCCAAAGACTAATTTTCTAACGTCTTGTCTCAAATGGAGCTAATGCTTTTTGCTAAAGGACACAAAATGGCGCCCAAGGGTTTCGAACTCTCCATATCTTGATACTGAGTTCAACCAGTACTTTTAAAACTATTTTATTTCATATCAAATGATTTATTATTAGTCATAATAATGTAGGATTGAAATTAGATCACCATCATAAATTTCATCATAAGGACAAAAAAAAATCCTGTAATGTAAACAATTAATTGTCATTTCCGCTTGTTATTACTGCCAATTAAAAATACCACAAAATTTATATATAGTGTGAACCTGTTAAGTTGGATATTTGTGTGATTTTCAGTGAATTTTTCAAGTTCTCTCAAAAAAAATTCTTTATTTTGGGTACTCACAAAAACTGTTCAAGCAAGACCATTCTAGTGTGTACCCACACCGAATAATTTGAATGACATCTGAAGAAAATACTTTAAAAACTGCCAAATATCTCCCTGACAATCTGCTGTGTAGCAGGCAAATGCAAAAGGACCTGTACCGTAATGTATCAGTTCTGGCCCCCGCGACCTCTTAATTCTAAGGACAGCTAGCCCAGTTTAATGTAATGTCAAGGAAAATGCATAATACTAAACCGATTCTGGAATTACATGACATGTATTCATGTGCGTGTCATTATCGAGTATGGCTCAACATACTCTAGAACCCTTTTTGCATGTTGTGGCCATTGTGCCAACAGCAATTTTGAATGTGTGGGTGGTTTGTACATGACATGACAGGAAAAAAATGGTCAAAGGTCACATTATGTTTTTGCTGTTGCTGACACTACAACTAGGTTTTTATGACCCATCAGAGCATAATCACCCAATATGTGATTCTTACGGTGCAGATTGGTGCAACAGAGATTAGGTGCTGGATCTTTTTTGCTGCAACCTACAGCGATGGGTTCATTGTCTTGCAGTAGGCTGTGGCCAAATCAATTTGGCTACCAATCACCATACTCCATTTTGTCATGTGAGCCACGTCATGAGAAAACCAGATTTTGGCTTATGAGAAAACAAAGACGCAGATCAGCTTCACAGTAACTGCCAAGCTGATCAGTGCCTTTGTTTTCAGCACATGATAGTACACTTCCTCCTCTCAAGCTTCTAACATTCTTCTGTGACTGTACAGGCTGGTTGGTGTGGGACCTTGTCGGAAATCCCGAAGACTGGTTTTCTCGCATCATGGCTCATGTTTCGTGTGATGTTGCATCAATCTACGCTGTAAAGAAATTTGTTGCATCACGGGTATACAGGGTGGTAATGGTTTTTCTACTGAGCCTGTCAACAATCTTCTAGTCATGATGGGAGAGTCAATCCTTCCTGGGTCCTTAACCAGGCCTTGAGGTTATAAAACTTTTTTTCATGCTCAGCTCAGCTGATGTTATGAGACTAAAATTTATCCTGCTGATAAACGTTGATAAACGTTAAAATGCCAACAATTGTTGGCATTTTAACATTTATCAGCAGGATAAATTACTAGTTTATGAGATTTGAACCTGAATTTTCCACTAATTTTGACTATTTCAACATTTATAAGCAGTTGAAATTTCATGCTCAGCTGAGCTGAGCTTGAAAAAAGTTTTATAACCTCGGGGCCAGTACTCTGGGGAGCCAAAGGGTCTTTGCTCAAGGCCAAACATGGTTGCAGTAGATTTCATACTCTGGACTTCGCATTCCGAAGTCCATTATGAAAACACGCCCATGCAATATACAGAGATTTTTGAAGTTGTAAAAATTGAAAATTTTCAGTAGAAAATCTTTGATATTTTTCTTATTTTTGCTCAAAACATAGATCGTGGGTACACGTTAGAACCGCCTCGCCGAGCCGGTTCTAACGAGTACCCACAATCTATGTTTTGGAGCAAAAATAAGAAAAATAGGTATACCCCTGCAAACCCCAGTTTTGCTATGTAAAAGTGGGGTTCAAGGGGGTAAACATTACACGGACATGTTTTCCTCTACTATTAAGCAATCATGCTGAGCACGTGTGCACACAAGAGAGTGAGCATCCTGTCTAAGAGAGAAGCAGATCATTGTCTATATACACTAAACTTCAAAGAGAAGGTATGAATGAGAAGGCAAATTGAGAACAAATGGTTTTTGGCATAGTTCTGTCACAAATTAGGTCAAAATACTGTAGGTAAATGGTAGTTATTAGCCAAAAATTAATAGTAAATATAAAATAATGTAAATGTTCTAAAAATGTTAATGCTAGAAAGAGCGAAACAATACAAGTTTGATGTTTCTCTTTCTGAATCCACCTATTAACATAAAAAGCAACAGTAAAATGCTTTGCAAAACTGATTATTTTATAAGAGGTTCAAATATTTCCCAACAAAAAATTTACAAGTTCATGTGTATGACTTTTAGGCACAATAATGTCAACTTCAGTAATAAGTACCAATCAGGAAATACAATAAATAGTGTCAAAAATAATCATAAACCGACCATAAAACAATGTGAAGGTAAATATTCGAAGCATCAATAGCCTGTCGTTCAAATTACATGTGTCACAGGGTCAGAAAATAGAACATGGCCCGACTGGGACTCCAACCCCAGCTGAGTCTCTGGCTTCTGTATAAGCACTCTTCCAATAGAGGTACAGTTCAACCTCATTATAACACGCCTCGCTATAGTGCGGTTTTCAATATAACACGGCCATGTCATGGCTCCCAAATTGATAATTTTGCTATATGTCTATTATAAATAACCTCGTTATAACACGGTTCACTTATAACATGGTCTGTTTTCATGGACCCCAAAGATAGCATTATAATGAGGTTGACCTGTACCTTGTTACATATGAGCCGTGATACTTGAAAACCGGTCTTCGGGGTTTCCAACCAGGTCTGACACAAACCGGCCTGTGCAGCTACAGAAGATAGCTGGAAACTTGAAATTTCGGATTTAGGGAGAAGAGGTATTACACCATCTGTGTAGCGAAAACAAAGGCGCTGATCAGCTTCACAGTTACTGCGAAGCTAGTCTGCACCTTTGTTTTCGCATAGGCAAAAGTCCGGTTTTCTCATGACGCGGCTCAAATGTGTACTGAAAAATTTCAAAGATATGATTGTTTCTAAAATTAATTTTGGTACTCATGCATGTGAAAAAATAACATCAAAACAAATCAGAAACACCGTCAGAATGTTAAACTGTCCTGACAGGCCTTGGTCAGGCCCAACAATCCGACCCAGCAAATGAGTTGACAAATAGTTGGTAGGCTGATTTGAGGTTGAACGTCCCACCAACATTTAAGGTCATAATGATAAGGACTGAACTTGGGTTTAAGATTTCATCCAACAAACTGGATGAGCTGCATCGTGAGAAAACCGGATTCTTGCCTATGCAAAAACAAAGGCGCAGATCAGCTTGCAGTAACTGTGAAGCTAATCAGCGCCTTTGTTTTCGCTACACCGATAGTACAATTTCTCTTCTTCTCAAATCCGAAATTTCAAGCTTCTAGCCTGCTTAGAACTTTGACTGTACAGGTCGGTTTGTGTCAGACCTACTCGGAAACCCCAAAGACTGGTTTTATCACATCATGGCTCAAATAGTTTCTATACCTGTAGTTTAGAGTAGGCATGTTGTTGTATTTCCTTCTTGCCCAACTTGAGCCCAATCTTGAGACCCTCCTGGATGGAGTTGAGTAGCTGCTGGGTATCTTCATCTAAAAGAATTGAACGTCATGCAAATGTAATGCAAAGAAATTTTATCAGCTAGAAAAAATGATAATTTTCACCTGAAAACAAACAATTTTTTTTTTTTTGTTTGCTGAAAACATAGATTGTGGATACACTTCAGAATCACCTTGTCGGGGTGGCTCTAATGTCTCTAATGAGTACCAACAATCAATGTTTTGACGCAAAAATAAGAAAAACTGCACAACCCTCTACAACCCAGTTTAACTATCCCAGCAAGCACATGACGTCATAATGACGTCAGATCGACGTCATGACGTCGCATCGACGTTGATATGACGTCATTATGATGTCATGTGCCCGCTGGGTATAGAACTGACAGCCTCATGGAGGATTAGCTATAGCTAAATTTGTTACCTTCTTGAAATAATGACAATTATTATTACCTGTAATATTACATGTATTATTACATATGAAGTAATATGCACTCAGAATGGGTAATCTACCTCCAGGAGATTTCACTATGAATAGCGTCACTACTAGGACTTTACTGAAATCCCAACATGACTTCAGCTGTTCACCATGGAAGTAAACCATCAACTCAAAAATAAAGTAGGACCAGCTTTTTTGAAAAGCCAGTTCTTGCAAAATTGTAGAATTGTACAATATGGCAATGCAAGGTATAATTTCCACCTGTTTTTCAGATTAAGCTGTTGTATATTACCCTCATTTCTCTCTGGATTTTTTTCATGAAACATGATTTTACAGGAGAAAGCCAGCTTTTTGCAAAAGCGTAGACTGGCTGCCTAATGTAACTGCGAAGCTGATCGATACCTAGCAGAGTAAGAATCTTTCTATTACATGACTATGTACTTTCTTAAATCTGAGATTTTAGTCTTCCAGAAAGCACTCATGGTTAAGCTGACACCTGGTAGCCGTGTCTAACCTGGACCAAAACCCTGGAGCAAGGTTTTTTAAGAGTCTCATCCTCTTACTTAGAGATTTCATGAACATATGTTTTTATCATGGGAAAACCAACAAAACAAAGGCGCAGATCAGCTTTGCGGTAACCGCGGAGCTGATCAGCGCTTTGTTTTCGCTACTCAGATAGAACAATTCCTCCTCTACTTAGATCCAAAATTTCAAGCTTCTAGGTCTTTTCTGTGACTGTACAGGTCGGTTTGAGTAGGACCTGATCGGAACCCAAATTGTTGGTTTTCTCAAGCACAGGCTCATGAACAGATGTTTTTATCATGAAACCTGCAGCAATGGTGGCATACATGTGTGAAACATGGAAGCTAGGCACTGATTATGCAATCTATTGTCTTAGACAGCTGCAAATTGTTGGAATTGCGATCTTTTATTTTGTTTATTCACCATGTGGCACGATATTAACTGCCATATATTAATGAAAAGAAAGCCATGTATTAATATGGCAATTCTCGTGAGCATGTGCTGTTAATACATGGCTTTTACTTATGCCTGTTACAGGGCCACTCGCAAAAATTGACGTCATCGCATAACGTGCATTTGATTTAATATTATATTGCGACGTCATGATATTTAAGTTTGCCCCAAAAGCAGCATTTTTAAAAAGATGTTTAAGCTAACATCCTTTTTCCGCGCCATTTTAGGTTTGTGAATGTTTTGCAAAATCTGGACAATTTCTCCAATTTTTTGCATGAAATATTTGTATAATGCAATAATAATGATCAAACATGTTTTTTTCTGATGTATTAACATCTGCTGGGTCCCCCGGGAGAGTTGAAACCCTCGCCATTCAGGCTTGGGTTTCAATGCCTCCCTCGGGACCCAGCAGATGTTAATGCATAGAAAAACATGTTTGATCCCTACACTGTTGCTTGACGTCACTGTCTACAATGTTTCAACCATGTTGGGACAGAGCCAATGCTTCATGGGTATTTTAACCAGCTGGTACTAAGTGGGGTAAATGACACAACATCATCAGGAAAACAAGTCCGTGAAATAAATAACCCCTTATACCCCACTTGTATACAGTAAAACTGGGGTATGCAGGGGTATACCTATTTTTCTTATTTTTGCTCCAAAACATAGATTGTGGGTACTCGTGCCTCCAGGCAAAGTGGTGGAGCACTATCTATGGAGCGAAAACAAAGACCCTGATCAGCCGTGCAGTTACTGCACGGCTGATCTGTGGCTTTGTTTTCGCATAATATTATGCAGATTGTTGGTTTTCTTATGCATCTTAGTGTACCCACAATCTATGTTTTGAGCAAAAATAAGAAAAATATCACAATTTTTCTACTGAAAATTTTCATTTTTTACAACTTTAAAAATCACTGTATACTGCATGGGCATGTTTTCGTAATGATGACAGCGGTAGGATTTGAACTCTGTAATTTGTTTGTTTAAATTGATGCTTTACATCCCAGTCAACAGCAATGGTCATGTGGGGACCTGGCCTCCATTTTATGGGACTTTTACCCAACATAAGGATGTCATGACACTCAAAATGTGCTTCATAATATAACCGCCCAACTAAGCCAATAAGGCTTATGTATGGATGGTTTGACTAAACCACTTTTCCTGGGCAGACTCATACATAAGCGGTTAACCAGTAATCAGATGGTCAGTCAGTAGATTAGAAGCTTTGGAGGCACAAGCAGCCCATCTATTTCTCATAGGGGCTTGAGGCTCTACCACTCACTGTGTAGCAGACTTACAAAAACTGACATGCAAAACACTAATGACCAATAATAAAGGTGGTTCAAAATTTTGAAAGATTTGCTAGTTCAAATATTTTGAAGGATTAAGCTAAACCATATCTTCTTCAGCAGCTGAAACCTATATTACAACATGCATAACAACTAAATTAGCACCCTTTGATTCCGAAAATATGTACAATGCCAAAAATAGAGCATCTATACCTGTCTGTGTTGGTGCTTTACCTTCTTGGTCTACAGCTAAGGTGATGTCCGGACGGACAGTTATGCTAGTCATACCATACCTGGACAAGTTTCGAAGTTAGATTACCAGTACCTAGTGCATATTTTTTCATCCCTAACTGACAACTATTTTCTTGAATCAGTAGTAGACAAAGAATAGCCACAGAAATATTTTCATAACTAAGAAAAGATCTTTATGAAAGAAAGCAAGATTGATGTGTGGACAGATCTTGAGTCCATTTTAATATAAATCTGATTTGCAATCATTTGAGCTACTGTCATGTGCTAAGGCCAAAAAAAAATTGTCTCGTTTCCGGAAACCCTACCGACCCTACTTTTTTGGGGCCTACTCTAAATTTTTTTGAGACATCTGAGAATTTTTTTCTATTTTTAGGCTAATTTTGAATGATTTTCATGCTTTTCCTATACAAATAAGAGCTGTCGCAGGACAGCGTAGCTCGCCTGACTTGTGCTTTGCCACTACATCTGTTAAAATCTATGACCCATGACCTTGACCTCAAGGTCACTCAGGTGGGTCATGATGGTACAACATAAAACTTCAGACCAATGCAAAGTATCAACTTGATCAATCTACATGTTCAAGAGATATAGACTTTTAAAAACATTAACCAAAACTTAAACACAAAACTTCCAAGTCCGTGACCCTGACCTCAAGGTCATCCAGGGGAGTTGTGATGTACAGCATAAAACCTGAGACCAATATCTATCAACATGCAAGTATCAACTTTATCCATCAACATGTTCAAGAGATTTAGACTTTAACCAAAAAAATTAACACAAAATTTCTAAGTCTGTGACCTTGACCTCAAGGTCACCCAGGGTAGGTCATGATGGTACTGCATAAAACTTCAGACCAATATCTACCAACATGCAAAGTATCAACTCGATCAATCAACATGGTCAAGAGATATAGACTTACAAAAACTTAAATCAAAAACTTAAACACAAAATTTCTAAGTCTGTGACCTTGACCTCAAGGTGACCGAGAGTGGGTCATGATGGTACTGCATAAAACTTCAGACCAATATCTAGCAACATGCAAAGTATCAACTCAATCCATCAATATGGTCAAGAGATATAGACTTACAAAAACATTAACCAAAAACTTAAACACAAAATTTCTAAGTCTGTGACCTTGACCACAAGGTCACCCAGGGTGGGTCATGATGGTACTGCGTAAAACTTCAGACCAATATCTAGCAACATGCAAAGTATCAACTTGATCCATCAACATGGTCAAGAGATATAGACTTAAAAAACTATAACCAAAAACTTAAACACAAAATTTCTAAGTCTGTGACCTTGACCTCAAGGTCACCCAGGGTGGGTCATGATGGTACTGCGTAAAACTTCAGACCAATATCTAGCAACATGCAAAGTATCAACTTGATCCATCAACATGGTCAAGAGATATAGACTTTTAAAAAACTTTAACCAAAAACTTAAACACAAAATTTCTAAGTCTGTGACCTTGACCTCAAGGTCATCCAGGGTGGGTCATGATGGTACTGCGTAAAACTTCAGACCAATATCTAGCAACATGCAAAGTATCAACTTGATCCATCAACATGGTCAAGAGATATAGACTTTTAAAAAACTTTAACCGAAAGTGTGACGCGGACGCGGACGCAGACGCACACGTAAACGTAAACGCGCACGACCGAGGTGACTACAATAGCTCTATGCACTTCGTGCAGGCGAGCTAAAACTTATTTGTAAAAAAAATTTTTTGCCTACCTACCGACCCATAAAAATATTTTGATGTTTCCGGAAACAAGACATTTATTTTTTGGGCCTAACATCATGGCAGACTTGTGTCTGTAATACCAACCTTTCGTAGCCATGATGGAAAGTCACCCCTTGATCTACTCGCTTATTCTAGATCCTGTTAAAATATTCTGGTTGTTACTATGGTAACTGTCACAGTGCAAGGTTGTTACTATGGAAACATTTCTCCATTATCACAGATGCATTGTGGGAATTCTAAAACATCACAATAATATCTTATTCCATCACGAAATCACATCTTAAAATATATGTACACACAAATACTCTAAAAAAAAAAAATAAGCTTTTATAAAAACAAACAAACAAACAATCAAGTACAGTGTGTCCACTAACAATTTTCCAGCTGTAACAACGAATTAACAAACAAACATTCCACTATCCTACATCGGAATGATAGAAAGCGACTGTGTAATCCATTTTGGGTAAAATTCCACTAACACCACTGAATTTTCTCTTTTAAGATGAATTTATCACATTAGGCACACTAACTTGTTCACCAAACAAATTTAATAACATTTATAGGTCTTTTGCTAAATTATTAAATAAATTCTTGCCACAATCTATACTTTTATTATTTTTTTTTACTATTTCTTCTTTTATTTTCCTTTGCTGAATCCCACTACAGCACTCCAAGTTGGCCAATTTTCAGATTTTTAAATTCCAAACAATTTTTATTTTACATTCCTCTTTGACATTTACTAGTAAAGGATGAATCACGGTTGGTAGTCATGTGTATGGAAATCTCAATCCTTTGTGTTGGTACGGCTTGGGTCCTGTCTATGAGTTGTAATCCCTTAAAAAGAAAGAAAAATAACAATGATAATAAACAAAGAATTAAGATGCATATTTTTTGATAATCATAAATAGACATTGTTTTGATGCTGCTATAACATCCCGGCTAGGTTTTAGTTTGTTTGCATAGAGGCAGATTACCAGTGCTTTGTGCAAATTGTTTCACCACTAACTGATAAATGCTCGTCTTGAATGAGCCAGAGAGGCAGAATGGTCTTAGAAATAATGTCATGAGCGAAATGCGGTGAGGAGCTGAGGATTAACTCATTTAAGCCTGGCGTCCCTTTTATGCGTCCCATCTGGGGCTATTCTGTTTGCTAAGAGAATTTTCGACAATTTGAATAGAATTTAAAAATCACTCCTGCTAATGATAATGATGGGAAAATCCATTTGTCAAATATGGGTTAATCACAGGTCCGCTTGATTACATATAGAACACACTACCCACCGAGCTATCGTGCCAGTTTCCCTGTCCCTGATATTAAACATAATGCACTTTAAGCAGGCTGGAGCATCTTCCTCACTAATGCAGTATTTGTGTAATTGATAACATTAACCCATATTTGACGAATGGATTCTCCCATCGTTATCAATTGGGTCAGTCCAATTTCATTTTTAGGGGCGTCAGGAGTGATTTTTAAATTTTATTCAATTTTTCGATGAAAATTCTCTAAGCAAACAGAATAGCCTCGAGTTCTGCGGCGTCACATCGGGGGCTATTCGGTTTGCCTATGTCCCATAAAAAGAACGCCAGGCTTAAATGAGTTAATACTTTGACATTTCATACAAACAGACAAACTTACAATAAGTACACTGTATGCAAAATTATATTGCGAGTTTACGAGTTTGCACTTTGATAAAGTCTAGCAAAAATCAAAACATTTTATAATCTTCTCACTGTATCACTAGGATAAATAAGAGCGTCTGTTGTGATATTGGTAAACAGTACTCAATTTATGTGAATCAAAGCCACAAGAGACATTAGTTGAGCCGCCTCGAGGGAAAACCAACAATCTGCATATGCGAAAACAAAGACGCAGATCAGCTTCGCGGTAACCGCGAAGCTGATCAGCGCCTTTGTTTTCGCTACACGGATAGTACACTTCCTCTTCTTTTTAATTCCGAAATTTCAAGCTTCTAGCCTGCTTCTGTGACTGTGCAGCCTGATTTGTGTCGGACCTGTTCGGAAACCACATTGTTGGTTTTCCCACGAGGCGGCTCAGTTGTGTGTAAAGCGCAGTGGTTAGTGGTACAGTATCCGACTCTGAATCGAGAGGTCTTGGGTTTGATCCCCACTGGCGGCACCCTGTTGTGTCCTTGAGCAAGGTACATTAACTCCTCCGAGTACAGTTCGACCTCATTATAACACGCACAAAGATAGCATTATAATGAGGTTGACCTGTACTGATTATAACCGAGGAAGCGGTGGCTCCATCCCGACATAATGACCTTAGCTGTTGGTGTAACGTTAAAACCCACAGCAATGAGAAAAATTCCTCTCACTCACTGAAGTTTCCTCTGAAATTTTCTTTGAAATTCATTGCAAACTCAAGATTGTAAGTTCAGTTAAATTTAAGTGAAAATTTCCCATTGAAATTTCCCATTGAAATTTTCTATGAAATTCACTGAAAACTCCTGAAAGTTCAATTAAATTTTCAGTGAAAATTTCAGTGATATGTGTGACCACTGGTCAGTCATCAAGCTCTTCACCAAACGTAAGTGGAGACCAACATCAGACTAGGCTGAGTGCTATTGACTGTTATAGCGTGTATCCCCCTCCTCCTTTCATACAATTTTGATATATATACATGTGTATTTGCATAATAGACTTGGGCCCAAAGTGGCTACTACAATATGGAAAATCTGTGATATGAAACACTCCAAAAACTTTGGCATAACTGTTATTATCTTTTTTATCATTTTCTCTTAAGGAAAATCTGCTTAAGCACTTAATACATGAATGGCAACAATTGAAATTTTATAGGTTAAAGCAGTTCAATTGATAATTGGGGTAATCTGAGGTCTACAAAACCCTGGACTTGTCAATAAACAGTCAATGTAAATAGTTTTAGGTAATTTAAAATCTATAAGACTTGAAGTGCAAAGTCCTTTGTTAAGTATTATTGTATTTTTATACAATTTTGTAAATTTTTATGACAGGAAAATTTAGGTCAAAAAATGTCCCAAGGAAAAGCTCTCATTAATATGCGCACACTGAAACCAAAAACAACACATAACTTGCTAAAGTTTAGTAGGTCTAAAATTTGAATTGTGATGCAATTTTAAGTGTTCCAACATTTGTGAAATATTCTAAAATCATTAAGACAAAATTTTAATACACCAAGTTACAATACCATGATACTGAACATACCAAAATGTCAGCCTCAAATTTTACACTTAAGATACACAGATGTTTTGGAAAAGACAAAGGTGTGCACTTATTGGAGCATGTGCACTAAATAGAATGAATACTGTGCAATGTCTTTTTCAGAATAAGACTTAACTAGACTAGTATCATACACATCAAAATGAATCTGTCCACTGACAAGATGTGTTCTACATACAAAGCTATAAAACATAACATCATTGAAGCATACGAAAACAAACGACAGGCTAGCTATGACTAATATAATAGTTACCTCAAACCTTATGAAATCCGACAAACGCAGTAATACACAATCATACACAGATACTTTCTAAACTACAATATATCCGCCATAAGTATTTTTAATCCGAGTATTTAGATCAAACTAAAGCAGGTGGAAATAATATTCCTTTTCAACAATACACACTTCTGTCTATGATATCCTTTTCCGCTTTTATACATATACAGTATGTCGCCAAAACTTTAAACATCCCGTGTAGATTTAGGTCACACCAGTTAGCCAGAGACAACCAAGTGTCTGAGAACAACAAAGGCATATGAAATCAATATAAATGAAACTGTAGATTACAATAATGATAATAATAAGCATCACGAAAACATGTCCGTGTAATGTATACCCCCTCAAACCCCACTTTTATATAGTAAAACTGGGGTATGCAGGGGTATACCTATTTTTCTTATTCTTGCTCCAAAACATAGAGTGTGGGTACTCGTTAGAACCGCCTCGGCGAGGTGGTTCTAACGTGTACCCACAATCTATGTTTTGAGCAAAAATAAGAAAAATATCAAAATTTTTCAGCTGAAAATTTTCAATTTTTACAACTGAAAAAATCTCTGTATTTTGCATGGACAAGTTTTCGTAATGGGGAACAACTAGTACCGCTGTCAAGGAAGGAACATAGCAGCAGTTGGTGTTCAAGACCTGGCCCTGAGCTTATATAAACTATGTTAGGCTCAACTCAGCTGAGCATGAAAATTATCCTGCTCGTAATTGTCAAATGCAGGAAAAACACTTAGCTTTGATATTTTTAAAGTTTAATTTCTGCGAATTTTGCTTATATCATTCAGTCTAATTTTTGATGGGCAGTTTAAATATCTTGCTGAGGGAAGTTGAGCATGACCTTAGGGATCTGATCTTGCTCCAGTGTGATGTTCTACCGCCATGCAGCCCTAAATTGAACAGTCATCAGTTGTTGGTAGAAATTCAAAACATATGGCACACTCTTGTACTAATTGTTTTAAAATAATTATCTAAAACATAGTCAACAGGTAAGGTCATGTGGGGACGATCAGTTGTCCTAGCAGGCTAGGCTGCCCCAGGCATGTTACCAGTACTTTGTGCACATTTCTTTCACAACTAGCTCAGAAATGTTCTTCTTGAATCAGCAGAAGTGGTAGAATGGTTGTAGGTTAATATCATCATATAAACCAGTCATCAGTTGAACTTTGTCAGAAATTCAAAACATATGGCACACCACTGTACTTACTGTTTGATGATAATATCTAAAACATATTTTCCCACATGTTGTTGGGATATGTAAGAATATGCTTATTGTAGATATTACACCACTTATCCTTATTTATGAGCAATGTGATGGAAAAAAATGCTTTTCGCATATGCGAAAACAAAGACGCAGATCAGCTGTGCAGTTACTGCACAGCTGATCTGCGCCTTTGTTTTCGCTTAACGGGTAGTACAATCCCACTTCTTCTTATATCCAAAATTTCAGGCTTCTAGCTATCTTCTGTGACTGCACAGGCCCGCATAATTGTCGGATGTGGTAGGAAATCCTGGAGACCTGTTTTCTCGCATCATGGCTCATATGAGTAATGTGATGAAAAAATATGTTTTTTTATTATATGAAGACAAAAAAGCAGAGATCAGCTGATCAGTATTATATCAGCCTTCCGTCACTACTGATATTTTAATCAAATGAAAGAGAACACAAGGAATGTGCTGATCAAAGGCAGATACTTTTCTCAGGGTCTTTGTTGTACCTTTGAGCCGCCACATGGGTAAACCAACAATCTGCATAGGCGAAAACAAAGGCGCAGAGCAGCTTAAATCAGAAGTTTCAAGCTTCTAGGTCTTTTCTGTGCTTGTACAAGTCGGTTTGTGTTGGACCTGTTCAGAAACCACATTGTTGGTTTTCCCACGAGGCGGCACATTTGATTAAATGAGGTTTTGCTGAATTTCACAACTTATAAACTAGGTCAAAAGGATGAGCTTAGAGATCAGGCAGTGCACAATTAGCCACAAATTACTCCATTTTAACCACATCAGCACATCATCCGTCCTTGCACACAAGGAGATCTGCATATTGAGTGCATAACGTCCCACACGGTCCCAGACAACAATATTTCAGTAAAGTTGCGAAGGAACATCTGCGTCTTGACCTTCTTTGGGCATAATATAAATGAGCCTGTGCCAGAGAAAACCAACAATTTGGGTTCTGACCAGGTCCGACAAAAACCAGCCAGTACAGTCACAGATGATAGCTAGAAGCTTCATATTTCGGATGAAGGAAGAAGAGGGATTGTACTATCCATGTAGCGAAAAACAAAGGCCCTGATCAGCTTCGCAGAAATGGGTCTGCGCCTTTGTTTTCGCAAATGCATACTGTTGGTTTTCTTTTGCACTAGCTCAAATTTGTCCTGGCAGCAATTATTTTTAATCATTCACTTATTTTTTTTTTATCCAGTTTTACATCCATTTCAAGATTATTTCAGCTCATAAGAGACAAGCAAAACAGTAGGTGGGACGAAAATTGGAGAACCCCATGAAAAAGAGCTGCCGCAGGACAGCGTTGCTCGCCTGACTTGTGCTCTGCCACTAATCTATCAAAATCTATGACCC
The DNA here is from genome assembly GCA_964017185.1 of Rugalucina vietnamica. Taxonomy (NCBI): domain Eukaryota; kingdom Metazoa; phylum Mollusca; class Bivalvia; order Lucinida; family Lucinidae; genus Rugalucina; species Rugalucina vietnamica. The sequence continues at coordinate 37,281,079 of OZ024884.1, forward strand.
ATGACCTTGACCTCAAGGTCACTCAGGTGGGTCGTGATGTACAGCATAAAACTTAAGACCAATATCTATAAGCAAGCAAAGTATCAACTTGATACATGTACATGTTCAAGACATATAGACTTATAAAAAGTTTCCGTGACCTTGACCTAAAGGTTACCCAGGATAGGCCATGATGGTACAGCATAAACCTTCAGACCAATATCTACCAACATACAAAGTATCAACTTGATCCATCAACATGTTCAAGAGATATAGACTTATAAAACCTTTAACCAAAAACTTTAACACAAAATTTCTAAGTCTGTGACCTTGACCTCAAGGTCACCCAGGGTGGGTCATGATGGTACTACATAAAACTTATAGACTTATAAAATCTTTAACCAAAACCTTTAACACAAAACCTCAAGGTCACCCAGGGTGGGTCATGATGGTACTGCATAAAACTTCAGACCAATGTCTACCAACATGCAACATTATCAACTTGATCCATCAACATGGTCAAGAGATATAGACTTACAAAAACTTTAATCAAAAACTTTAACATTTGAGCAACCCGAACACGAATGTGAATGCCAACACCTGGGTGACTGCAATAGCTCTTCCTGTACTTTCCTACAGGCGAGCTAAAAACCATCTGGAACACCCACAAGTAGAACCTGGCTTGTTTCACATGTGCCCGTGTGTGGCTCGTACCCACACCTGACACAAAGGTGAGATGATTGAATGATTAAGCACTGAATCAAATAGATCATCGGACTCCGAATCGAGAGGTCCTGGGTTCGATCCCCACTGGTGATACTGTATTGTGTCCTTGAGCAAGACGCATTAACTCCCAAGAGTACTGGTTAATACCCAGGATGCCGTGGCACAATCCCGACATTACTGAAAAATTGTTGACTGGGACATAAAACCTCAATACTAACAATCAAACAAAGACTTGAATCCTAGGTTTACTAAAACTACCAGATTACATAGGACAAAACATTGTCTACACTCTTACTAAATCTAGCAACAGAACAATGCACCTCTGGCATACAGTATACAAATACAAGCCCCGTCACCACAAAACCAGATTTCTGTCTATGCGAAAACAAAGACGCAGATCAGCCGTGCAGCTACTGCACGGCTGATCAGCACCTTTGTTTTTGCTTCACGGATAAAACACCCCCTCTTCTTCTTAAATCCTAAATTTCAAGCTTCTAACCTTCTGCTGTGGATGTACAGATCAGTTTGTCGCCATCCCTGGTCGTAAACCCAAAGACCGCTTTTCTCACCCAATGGTTCCAATATGATCTGGGTGACCTACACTGTCTTATATGGCTGACCTTATCAATCTAGGTCATGACAAATAAGACTAATTGTCATACTGCTGTCACACACTGGTTATCCAGAGACAACCGAAGTCACACCGATTAACCAAAGATAAGTAATGTGAAAGAGAATGGTCATGACAAATAAGACTAATTGTTATACTGCTGTCACACACTGGTTATCCAGAGACAACCGAAGTCACACCGGTTAACCAAAGATAAGTAATGTGAAAGAGAATGATCATGACAAATAAGACTAATTGTTATACTGCTGTCACACACTGATTATCCAGAGACAACCGAAGTCACACCAGTTAACCAGAGACAAGTAATGTGAAAGAGAATGGTCATGACAAATAAGACTAATTGTTATACTGCTGTCACACACTGGTTATCCAGAGACAACCGAAGTCACACCAGTTAACCAGAGACAAGTAATGTGAAAGAGAATGGTCATGACAAATAAGACTAATTGTTATACTGCTGTCACACACTCACGCCGGGTAAACGGTCAATTTGTACACCGAAGGCGTACAATTATGAAATAATTTGACCAGTTCCGGAGTACAAGTTGACCGGTATAAATAGGACGGAAACATCAGGACTATCGCAATCAAAGTAAGATAACTTCTTCTAATTTAGTTTTATACAAAATCCGAAAATGTCATATGATGGACTATAAATTTGCTGCTTCTAAGACCCCGAGACTTCATAAAAAAGTCACAAGATTATGTAATTATCATTTTTGGCGTATACAATATTTTAATTTTAAAATCTAGACCGAGCTAAAATTGTCTGAGGAAAGCTTTTTTAACAGTCCCAAAAACATCTTAGAAACAAAATACCAAGATTTATGAATACTCTTTCAATTCAATGCATTAAATTTGAAAGGGTTGTCCTCAGTTTTGAGAATGGGTCCAAATTTTTGCGAGCGTACCAATTGACTAGTGGTGTACAATTTAACTTATGACATTTGCAATGCTATTTGGCCTAGTTTAAATTCGGGTCATCAGTATTTTCGCTGCGTTGTATTTCGTGTATGTTTATGATAAGCTACTATTCTTACATACTATCAGTTTCATACGTCTAGATATCATAAGATTTTCTTGCTTTTTTCTGTTGCAAACTCATGGAAGTGACTGAATGGTGGTCAGTACAACCAGGTATCTAATATTAAGTGGTTGTCAGTATATTTACAATGTAGTATAGATGTGTATGCACGAAAAATATGGGTATCAAGCGCGAGAAATTTTAGCATTCTTTAACTTTACGCTTAGATTTTATAGGTGTGCTATTTGACAGTGGAGCGTCCAATTTGACTCAAATAAATCCAGCGACAATAACTGACGTGTCTCACTCTTCGACATTCTTTCTCATTTACACTGCCTTAAAGTGGGGTTTTGATTTTATTGGCCACCTTTGACTACTCCTAACTGACTGCGTTACACTATAGTAACGAGAACAAACTACGACTACAGCATTTAGTATGTAGTACTTCGAAATTAACAATTTTTATTTAATTGTGTTTTCACGATTAGATATTCTTTATTCAGTTCGTACCTTTCAAGATTATTTCTACTATATATAGATGAAACATTCGGTATAGGTTTGGCCAAACCTAAAGACACACCCACAAGCAGAACTTGGTTTTGCCACGTTTGAACGAGGGACAATGGTTAGATGATCGATGATCAAGACCGCTGTCGTCAGCCACCAAGGAAATTCGCCTGTCAACGTGTCAATAGCTTATTCGGGCAAAAAGAACGTTGAAAAGATCAAAATAATTAAAAGTTACAAGTAGGGGAAAAGATCAGGAAAAAGCGCAATCAGAAAGAGATTCCCACTCCAAAAACCAAGGTGGGAAAAAAACTAAAAGAGCAATCAGGTACTCATACCATGGAAACATATAGTAAGCCGAATGAGCAGCTAATTTCCCAATAGGTGGCCACTCAGTTACCCAAACTTAACTAAAATATGAAACACACATAAGGTGCAAACAGCACAAAAACTTTTAAACACCAATACATAAAACATTAAGAACCACCACAGAAGTATCGCCTTGGAACGATCAGTAATATAAAATTACTGGCGGGCTTAAATCGGGTGTACTGCTTCTTACACGTGTCGCATTCAAATGCTTTTCTCCTAATATTTTCCATCCTACAAAAAGCAAACAACGTCGATAAATGGATGTATTTTTGAATGATGGTTAGAGTAACAAGTATAAGGTTTAAAAAAGCAAAATGATGCATTCAAAAAGCTACAAATCACCTGTTTTTCAGATTAAAACGAGAAATAAGTGTTTGTAAAACACTATGCCCCAAACTGTATGCTTGCCTCTAACCTGGCACAGTTTATGTGATTCATTTATTTCATTATTTTTTTTATGAAAATCATGTATGCAAACATAGTAGACCTGGGCACAAATAGCAAACTTGAGGACTAACAGTGATAACAGATGCACACTTAAAAATGGAGTTAAAATTTCACAATTCCGTAATTCTGTCAAACTTTGAATTAAAGTCCTTAAAAGTTGATCAGGTGATCTTCTTCTCCACCCCAATCGGTATACCAAATATGAAGGCTCTAGCTAAAATACTTTTTGAGATATCTTGCACATGAGATTTTCAAATTTTGCTTCCAAAGGGACATAACTCAAAAAGGGGGCATAACTCGGACATGAAAAAATTACGGGTCAACTATTGTTTCATGAGGAATCTGTAAATGAAATTTCAAAACCCTAGAATTCACCCTCGAAAAATTTCAAACTTCACCGAAAATTGGAAAAATCAATCAAAATTGCCTAATTTTGTCAAAATATGAGATGAAGTTCTCAAAAGTTAATCAGGTGATATTCTCTTCAGCAAAAATCAGTATACCAAATATGATGGCTCTAGCTAAAATACTTTTAGAGATATCTTGCACACAAGATTTTCAAATTTTGTTTTCAAAGGGACATAACTCAGAAAAGGGGCATAGCTTGGGCATGAACAAAAATATGTGTCCACTATTTTTTCATGAAGAATATGTATATGAAATTTCAAAACCCTAGCATTTTCAGTTCAAAGTTTCAAATTTCACTGAAAAGTTGAAAAAAATAAGCAAACTTTCAAAATTCCATAATTTTGTCAAAATTTGCGGTAAAGTTCTCAAAAGTTAATCAGGTAATCTACTCCTCAGCCCCAACCAATATACCAAATATGAAGGCTCTAGCTCAAATACTTCTTGAGATATCTTGCACACAAGCCTTTCAAATTTTGTTTTCAAAAGGACATAACTCAGAAAAGGGGAATAACTCGGATATGAAAAAAAAATACGGGTCAACTATTTTTTCACGAGGAATGTGCATATGAAAGTTCAAAACCCTAGCATTCATGGTTCAAAAGTTAACAGACGCACCCACACACATACAGACAAACAGACAAGCCGAAAGCAATATGCCCTTCCAACTTTTTCAAAGTTGGGGGCATAAATATCCCATCAAAGAATCTGATTTATTATTCCTGCTTAAATTCGAATGGCATCGGGACTTAACAAATCGTTAAAAATACAGGAGTAAAGTGTTTAAGAGCCGTTTCCCCCTCAGATTGTGGTAAAATGATTTTTAGAATTTTGAATAGAATAAAATATACAGTTGTATTCCCAGATGCATCTATCTATATAATATCTTCTTTTAAAATCAAGTACAATTGTTATACGTTCGACCAGTAGACGTTGTAGTAGCGCAAAGAAGAACCATAGAAATAGCATTCTTTGCATTTGTGGGGGTCTATCTTTATCATAAAACCCTATTTTCACATACCGGCCGACACGACAACCAATTATTTCATACTGTGAGCAAAAGATTAAGTATAATCCAGACACTGCATGCAAAGCGAAAAAAAAACAAAACATTCCAATATAGTAAAAGCAAAGACCGAAATTTGTAAACTATTTTTTATCTATGTTATTTCTCTGTTTTCCTGTGGATTGTCATTGAAATCAGTGTACTGGAAATTTGAAAGAAGCCACAGGCTAACCTACACTCTGGTTACTCAGTATCTCGTTCACTCACAGTTTGCAGAGTTCTGACGTCTAATTAAAAATATCTCAAGGTGCCGAGAGTTACTCATCAAATGAGCAAAAATGCGGTTTGGGCATTTTGACCGGATCAGGCTGTACACTCACAGAAGATGGCTATATATTGAGTACTTCTAATATAGAAAGAAAACTAATTGGGCTACATGTCTGACACTATAGAAAGCGAAGTAATTGGACTTTATTGTATCGAAAAAAGATATGCTGATCAGCTACGCTGTAAAAAGGTTTTCTAACGAGACGGCTCATATTCCTTATCGCAGTTGTATTTATTGGGCTCTTGCCCCCCACCAATAGTGTAGTACCAGCTGCACTTGCCAATCCGAACCTGGGAGGTACATATCAGCTATAATATTTTTCCATATGTCAAATTTTACACCAAGCTGTCAAATGGTACACAAATAAGAAAAAAATAATTTCCTGCAAGGTAAGCATCTTTTCCCTCGTTTTTTTCTCACCAAATTTCTTGCCTGATGAAATATGACACCTCCAGATATAAACATAAAAAGACATGCAGAGTCTCAAAGGGAAGTACAAATGAACGTTTCTCTTAAACGTTCGTGTGATTTTTCTTTTCTTTTTTATTTGAATTATAACATATATTTAATAATCAAGAAAATTCAACTGTATTTCAGTTCTGGAGTTTGATGTGTTTCATGAAAAATTCTTAAATATTTCAAACACATTTTTCTATTAGTTAAATTGGGCTCCGCTGGTCAATTAGTACGCTTTGGAAATACGGCCCTTCCGCAGATTACACAAACGCATAATTTCCAAAACGACATGATTAATAATTATTTCCCAATATTATTGGCATCCCTGGCATATATAAACCTAGCCAGACTGTTTAGATTGGAATGCCAGGTTGCATTTCATCTCGATGCAACCTTTTTCACGTAGGTATTTTCCACGCCGAAAATGATTTTGGCAAAATGCATAAGCTTTTGGATGTGCTTTTGTGCGTGTATGATCTTTATTCAAATACCCATCATATGACATTCTCGGATTTTTAAACAAAAGTAAAATAACAAAATAAACTTACGTTAGTTTAACTCTCTCTCCTTTTTTACGGTTTGTTTACCAGGTCAACTTTCACTCCGGAAAATGGTCAAATTATATATACGATTCACTCCGACGGTGTACAAATTGACCGTTTAGTGGGTGTGACACTGGTTATCCAGAGACAACAAATGTGACTGAGAACAATCAACGCATATATAAGACTTATTGTCATACTGTAATCACACACTGGTTATCTGGAGACCAAGTCTAAATGAAATCATGGCATCAGACTGGCATCAGACTCAGGACCACTGACATTATAACATGATTTGTTTGGTTGTTTTAGGTTTTAACGCCCCAGTCAACATTTTAGTCAAGTCGGGATGAAGCCACCGCTTATAGTCTTGGGAGTTAATGTGCCTCCCTAAAGGACACACCAATGTGCCCAGAGTGGGGATCGAAACCATGACCTCTCGGTTCATAGTCTGATGCTCTACTACAAGGACACTGCGCCGTAACTGCGGTCCCCCTATGTAACATGATCAACAATACTCTCAGTCTGTTTCTTTGGAAAAACCCTTGACCGATTTCAGAACTTCGACATGTATAGTCTTTGATGGGTCAAAAAATAAGAATATCTAGTGAAATTGTTTGATCTCCTTTGTAAATATCAAACTAAAATTTTGTTTGGGTATAATCATATTAATCTGCTTAGGAATCTAGTAATTTTCAACTGGTAACAGGATAGAAGCTAAGCCCAAAAATTAGGATACCATACTGTATTTCAAAATGTTCGAGAGAGCAAGAACTTAATTTTTGCTAATATTACATTAACAAAGGCCTAGGTGCACGAACCGTCGAAATCGGCCCTGTAAATGCGGGAAAAATCAAAATTAATTATGACTAGGTATGTTGATGTTAGTCACACATTCAAACATTCTAGTTTCAGAAACCGTTTAAATTTTCAGGCTGCGTTCATTGACATGCATGTAGTATGCCCTCAAAGTTACCTAGGTTAGGGCATTTTTGTGATTTTCCGTCGATTTCGGGCCATTTGGGACCTAAACAAACATAGAGCGCATCGAGGTTACAACACCATTTTTTCACAGTCAAGTCCATTTATCGATAGAAACCGGTAGCCAAAATATAAAATTGTAACCTACATGCGCTCATAGTTAAAAAAAAACTTTTCTCATATTTTTCCGTCTATTTCAGCACACGTAACGTTACAAACGGCGCGGAAAGATAACGCGCTAATAATGGACGTCACGCGATATTATAATTGACGTCAGACTCACGTTCACGCACCTTGCGCACCTTACGATAAGAAAGTATTGATAGAAAGATAATGTTTGCCGTATATACCTACCATCAGGTAGAATTCTGTCTTTCTTTTGTCTGAGGTGATTTTCTTTCGATCCATGATAGTTACTTTCTTATCGCAAGGTGCGCGAGTTTTGATTGTTTTCTAAAACCATCGCAAAATATGCTCCTGTCTATGATTTGAGAAACACACTTCAATGTAGCTTTACAAAATCACCATAAATGCTTTTTAACGAAACTTTTACTCAAACTCAATAACTAGAAACAATATGTTCATTGTCAGTGCGCCCATTGCTACAAAGACAGATTGCTGCTACACGATCCCCAATTTCGTGAGTTTACTGCTTAGTTTACGCCTCGGTTACATTTGGCCTAAGATTAATTTGCAATGATCGTACGATGCCATTTTTTTGTGCTGTCTCCTACGCAGTGTGACCCTACGATGCCCCTACGATTCTATGGCTTCCTACGCTCTCCGTAACCTCTACGATTTTGTAATAGTCTGCATTTTGACAATAGATTAAAAATCGTACAACGGTAGCCCGTAGTGGAATAGCACGGGTGCCGTACGGAGACCCTGCGATGATCTTGCAGTCACCGCACGATTTTTGTATTTTGATTTTGGGACAAAAATCGTACGACGGTCGTAGGGAGACCGCAAGGGTTCAGTCAGCATTCATAGGGACTCCGTACCGTGACATCGCACTGGCTCCGTACGATCGCCACTTAAAGTGTGCGGAGACCATACGATTACCGTACGATCTCGTTGCGATTTTGTCAGAGAACTTCGACGAAAACCACAACAAGAAATCGAAGGCATACGATGCCTGTGTGTATTGTTACCACAGACGTCGTAGCACAAAGACACCTACGATGTATACACTTGACACTCGTACGGCGGTAGGGGCATGCAACCTAGGTATAAGCCATTGCATAAACACAATGTCTTGGTACAGTGGTCGCATTGTTTATTAATCACCTCCACGTGACCAGCATTGTCCCGTTCATCTGTTTAATTGACGGAAGACGGTACCAAAATGACCTTGGCCACGATACGTATTGGCATTATACCACGCTTCTAGTCTTACTAACTTGTACTATGCATGACACCGTATTGGCGAAAATTATATACAAAATGAAACAAAACTGTCCCACTGAAATCACATAGATATTTCACCAAAAGAAAAAATGTCATTTGCAAATAATTGAATATTGAACACAACAAAACAACGAAAGCTGTTTCGTTCCCTCCTTCCTGGTGTTAAGGAAACGGTTTGAGATATGATTGGTGTGCGTACGTGCGATGGTTTGCACTTGTCTCAAATTTATCAAAACCATCCATAAAACTACGCGTCATGTCACTTGATCGGCTGGTAGAACAACTTTTTGTTTTATTGAATGTTTTGTAAATAACTAGCGCCTTTTGTTTTCGCTATACTCTTCTCGTTAAATCTGAACTTCTAAACGCTTTTAGCTGTTTTCTTTGGTTGTACAGCCTGGTTTGTGTCAGACCTGATCGAAAACCTAGATTGCTGTTTTTTTCTGAATTAGATTAACAAGTGTCATAGAAAAATGTTCATGACCATCCTCGGATGGGCCGTAGGACTTTTACTTGTTAATAATTTTCAAGGGAGGCAATAACTATCTCTAAAAGAATGTGTTACAAAGTGAAAACTGTATGTTAAAATGCTGTGCATACAGGTATATATAAATAAAATCGTTAATAAAAAATGAGCAAGATAATAATTTAGAAGAACCTAGAGCTTTGGACGATCATATGTGAACAATCCATTTACCTTCACCATTTTCATTGGAAAACCATTTTTGTGAAGGCTAAAGGGAAACAATGTTACTCAGCTTGCTATATTAATCTCGGTTGAGTTTTCGGGTGCTCCCAGACACAACAAACAGCTTCCTACTACGGTCAACACAGGATAGATAAAAGTAAGCATTGTATAGCATCTCACCATGTTTGTATTTACATGTAGCTGCAAACGGTCAGTTGGAAGTACATTACATAGATCAAACATACCACTGAACTCAATGTCAAGAAGATTTGGATGAAGACACGTTGTTTCTGGATTTGTGATCGCTGTGATGACAACTCAAGTTCTCTTTGTCAAGATTTTAGTTACTATACGAGTATTGCGCAGCTTCGTTGATGTATTTAATTTTTACTCACGAGTCAAAAATCATGTTTGGCATGTGCACAAAGAGTGATACCATATTATTGCATAAATACCCGCGTCACACGATATCACAGCCGTTTATTAATGAAGAGAGAGTCATACATTAATATTGCGATTCACGCGCACACGTGCTGTAAATGGCTTTTACTCATGCTCGTTACCGGGCGCCACGCAAAGCACGTGCTAGTAATGAGAAACTGAAGTCCGCCCGGAACGGGCATAAAAAAGAAAGCGTTTACGCGTATGAAAATGTGATGAGGCTGTAAAATATATAGTGCACCATATTTCTTTTCGTTTCTGCACTCGTTTCTGCAGAATTTATGCAATAATAGCGATCAAAAATGATTTTGTCATTCATTAACATTCGCTAGGTCCCTCGGGGAGTGATGAAAACCTCGGGCTACGCCCTCGGTTTTCAACACTCCCCTCGTGACCAGATGTTAATGAATGGAAAGTCATGTTTGATCCCTATAATGACATTAGCCGGAACATGACAGACATATGCCAGTTTTTAAATCACCACCGAGTATATCTATGTAAATGCTCCAATGGAGTTGAGCAGCGAATCTTGAATAGACAAAGTAAACAGTAAGGACTATGTTTAGTCACAGGAACCTTACCGTTTATATACTTAACGACACTTCCAACGCTACCGATCGAGTTTTTGCTATAACTTCAAAACTACACAAGATATTGAAATGAAAATCGCAGGAACGATAGAAAAATTCATGAGACGTGTGCTGAGGGAAAATCATGCCAGCGAACCTTTATTAAGAAACAGCCCGGGCGTTAGACAAACTACACTTCATTTTCAAAAGTCGCAAAACTTGAGGGATTAAACAAAACGTCATTTCAGCAATAAACCTACGATATTTATTGCCATAGTGCATTGTGTATTTCTTTTTGCATCTTTTATTCATGAAGAGAGAAGAAGAAAAAAAAAAAAACAAAAAACAATTGAATCAAAACAATTGAATCTAAACTATCACACCAAAATATTCATCTGATCCGATCAAATTACCTAATTGGGCCGTCATTTATTCGAACAACTACGCTTCGAAACCACGTACCGCATACAAATACTACAGGCGCTGCGCTATACCCTTCCACCCATACCTTCCAAATTGCTAAAACTGTAAAACATTAGCAGGAAACCGTCTCCTTCCTACACAGCTGATAATGTCCCAGATGTGGGACAGATATGGTTGATGTGATTTTAGTCGATGATTTGGATGGCTAAATAATTAACTCTGTTTGCTTGCAGAAGGTTTACAGTCTTGCGTGCTGTTTGAAACGTCGCACCGTCATGCGTCAGATGCATACCCATGTGAGTCCATGCATATGATTTTTTTTCTGAGAACTGTTCTTCCCGTCATGTGCTGTGGCAAAAAGAGAAAACAAAACGAGGAAATACGGAGGAACTGTTCTGAAAAACTTTGTTCGCTACAAATTGTTTTGTGACTTTTGAAAATGAGAGGTGGTGTGTCCAAACGCCCGGAGCGTTTCTTTATAGAAGTCTGCTGGCACCATTTTGCCTTCAGTACACTTCTATTGAATTTTTCTATGGTCCCTGCAATTTTCATTTCAATATCTTGAGTAGTTTTGAAATTATAGCAAATACTCTATCGGTAGCGATGGAAGTGTCGTTAAGTATATTATAATACATCAGATTAACTTGAGTGCTTCGAAAGGGCTTAAAACTACAGTGTTTGTTTGGTCGATTTTGGGTTGAATGTCCCACCAACATCTAAGGTCATACAGAGACGAAACCGGATTAAAGTAACAAATCTTCCAGACAATGTAGGCATTTTAAAGTTTTTTTTCAGTCAGCGTTGAGAATTCACGCCAGACCAAGAGATTTCGATGTGGTCGTCTTAAAGCATGATTGTTGTCATTTATACATGTATACATGTACTTCCTAAAAAAAAGAGGTGCGATTGGAATCTCTGAAGTGATGGTATCTATACCAGTCAGCATAGATGCCCAAACCATTAAAGCTCTGCTAGTGGCACGGATAATTCTCCATGATAGCGGTTCTCTCCTTTGCAAATCTCCATTTAGGATTTTTATGTTTCTATTCGCCTTGCTGCAATGAAGCTGTCTTGTCATGATGCGAGAAAGGAGCGCCGGTTGCAGGAATCAATCGTGCAGGCAAAAATCATGATTCACGCTGAGCACGAGAATAATGAGAAAAGCACCATACGTTAGAACTGGTGTTAGGACTACTTTTAAGAACACCTATAACGCTTTTAATATTTCAAGTTTTAAAGTCAATATGGTGAATATTAAACACAATTTAGACAGTCATTACTTCAGGGTTCGTCTGTCCAGTTATAAACACATTGTTTTAAAGTTTTAATGATAATTAGGGGCCTTAATAAATTAATTTAGCTCTTTGACAATATTTTGACATCATGAAAATGAATGTGACCACGAATTTTACTACAAGGGGAAAAACTCAACAAGACAATCAAAAGTCAAGAAACGTTTTTACAAAAAGAGGGAATACTCCTACATGTAGGCCAATGCAGAAGACAATAATTATTCAATCATCAGGAAAAGATGTCCGCTAAAGGTATAAACTTATATAAAATAAAACTGGCGTATTATATATTTTTCGTACTTTTGCTCGGAAACATAGATTGTGCGTACTCATATATACTGTATATTGTATGAAAACTATAGCCGCTTTTCGAGGACCGCATCTAAAGATTGAGAAAGAAGGTGACATTTGATTTGTTATCATCTTCTAAATAAATAAATAAATAAATAAATAAATAAATAAATTAATTAATTAATTAAAAACGAACAAAAACATGACACAGGGCACCCCATTTTATGCAATTGTATACTGTACCTGCGTGCGACGACTGATGGGTGGCCTACAATACTTGCTTTCAAAATGATCATTTTTTACGCCATTCCGGCAAGACGCTATCTGAACCCTACACAACGATGACTTAGATGAGACTGCGTAGATTATAGGAATTATTTTGCTAACCGCAAATATTTTGATTACGGAATGCCGTGTCCCTGTACATGTCCGCGCAACCGAGTCTGTCATAATTCAGAAACGTGACAACAGAATTATAAGAACGTTTAAACTATCCTCATATTCTCCATTTTATTAATAAATTGTACGGGTGTGTGTGTGAACATGTATGAGAGCGTCGGAAGTTCAACGGTAATCAGGAAACATTGCCAAAATCGACTGAAAAATAAATGCTTCTTCTGTTGGGGAACTTCCGTGTCCCGGGGTACTTTTAAAGGCGGGTAGGGCTTATCGATCAGGGTGCTGGCGATCATCTCACGCCAACTGTAAGCATTTCGCCAAAGTCTTGACTCCTCGCAGACACTTTAGTATCGGTTATTGTGCCGAATCACAAATGAACCTTCGTAACGTCTATGACGTTAACATTTACACTATACATTACGTTATTTTACGTCGCAAAAATGGATAGGGGTGTGTCTCTTTGTAACCCCATAGCTCTAACAATTTAAGTGCAATTTCAATAAAACAAGCATTTTTCTCCATCAAATTGACCCCCTTAACACATATAAAGAAAATATGCATTTCTGAGACAAGGCCGATTTCGACGGTTCGTGCACCAAGGCCTTTGTCGCCTCACGAATATTAAGTTCTCGCTGATAAAGAATTACTATAAGCTTTATAGTCTGCACTATTACTCTGTAGTGACTCGCAAATTCAAGAACTTAGTAATAATTCGGAAATCAAAAATTTGTGACATAACAGACACACACAAATTACCTCAGTCAGGTTAGTGCTATGAAAATTCTGATCTACAGGAGTACGGTGGTCCAGTAGATAGCACATCAGACTCATGATTAAGGTTGGGGGCCAGGGGTTCAAACCCACCGATACAAACATATATATACGTATATGCATTAAAATCTTACTAATTCCTAAAGACAGAGCACCGGTCATCTGCATCTGCCGGAAACCTTAGGGTCATTATGGCAAATATTAAACCAAAAATTGTCAATATTTACAAAATATTATAAAGTTAAACATGTAGGAGTATCTTGCACTTGCAAGACCTAATACAAGCGTCATCGTTAGAAAAACTGTTTTTTCACAAAACAAAGCCACTGATCAGCTGTGCAGTAACTATAGAGGTTAGCAGTAACTGCACAGCTGTCGATCAGTGCCTTTTCACTACTAGGATAGTGTAATCCCTTTTTTTTGTAAACTCTGAAGCCTTTTTCTTAGTCTGTACAGGCCTGTTTGTGTCTGACATGGTCGGAAAGCCCGAAGACCGGTTTCCTCGCTTGGTGGCTAATATTACAAACAAACATAAACTTATAAAGTTATTGTGTTTTGGCATTAATTCCCATCCAACCAGAAGTCCTGAACATAAGCTGTGTCCTGAGAAAACCTGCTTTTTACTGATGCAAAACCAAAGACGCATTTATTATATCAATTTGGCCATTAGGGAGGGGGGGGGGAGGCTGGAAGATGTTTTCAGGCCTTGATATTTTTCTCGTGAAGCCGTCCTGTCTAGATAGAATAGAATTTACCCTGTCCTAGATATTTTTTCGGGCAAAATTCGGTCCTGGAATTTTTTTACAAAAAATCTTCCACCACCCCCCTCCCCATAAAAATCAAATGATCCCTGCCTTACATGGTCTTTTAGTGTGTTTGTACTGTTGTTTAACCTATCATAACTCAAAATGTTTTGGTTGTGAGTCACATGGCTTCAAAAATTTGGCTTAAAATACTTAAGACTAGAAGTTCGAGTATGAACATTTTCATAGCTGATTTTCTATTTCTGATTTTTTTTTCTTGAATTCATGAGGCAGCATTTTTAACTCCAATAAGTATATGGAAATTGGTATTTTTAATAATAGGAGAACTTGGAATTCACAAAACAACCAGTTCATGAATATAAACCAAACAAAATCAAGATTTCAAAAAAATATCTTGTCTTTACGGTAGCCAGGAGCCTATAATCTCTCAGGCTCCTGCTGTAGCCTATTTATATTAATTGTTAAATCTACTGAGTTACCAGAGTTAGAACTGGGAGTATCTGAGTATGAAATCTTCCCAGTACTTAACTACACATTAGTTGAGCAGACACTCGAGAAAAATCATGTCTTTGGGGTCTCCGACCAGGTCTGACACAAACTGACCTGCAGGCTAGAAGCTTGAGATTTTGGGATTTACGAAGAAGAGCAACTGTACTATCCTTGTAGCGAAAACAAAGGTGCTGATCAGCTGTGCAGTCACTGCACAGCTGATCAGCGCCTTTGTTTTTGCATAGGCAAAAATTTGGTTTTCTCATGACACGGCTCAGTTATTGTTGGCAGGAGTGAAGAGACATTGATTGTTGCGCCTGTGTGGTCCACAGAATGATCCATTGAGCAGGGAGAGAAAATCAGAAGAGTTATGGCACCAGGAATCTTGTTTTTTGGAAATTTGTTTGTTTGAGTTAATGCTTTACGTCATAGGTCATCAGCTAAGACTATGGCCTGATAATCAGCTATCCTAACCACAGAGGTCCTGAGCAAGCCTCTTCATCAGGATAACATGTCCGTGTAATATATACCATGATACCCCCTTATACCCCACTTTTATATAGAAAAACTGGGGTATGCAGGGGTGTACCTATTTTTCTTATTTTTGCTCCATAACATAGATTGTGTGTACTCGTTAGAACCGCCTCGGCGAGGCAGTTCTAACGAGTATCCACATTCTATGTTTTGAGCCAAAATAAGAAAAATATCAAAAATTTTCTACTGAAATTTTTCAGTTTTCACAACTTAAAAAATCTCTGTATATTACATGGGCAAGTTTTCGTAATGTAGAGGCAGTTTACCAGTACTTAGTGCACATTTCCTTCACCACTTAAACTGACATGCTGTTCATTGATTCATATAAACATTTATCGAATATAATCATCATCTGCCCCCAAGTACAAGGTGGGCTTGAGCCCCATGTGGGACATGTGAGACAAGCAAAATTCTGCATACATGTATGTGCATTAATTGTGTGTGTTGTTTACTCAGTGAGAAAATGCATCAAAGCATCAGAAAGCCTCAATTTATCAAAAAATTCAATTAA
Organism: Rugalucina vietnamica; assembly: GCA_964017185.1. NCBI lineage: Eukaryota > Metazoa > Mollusca > Bivalvia > Lucinida > Lucinidae > Rugalucina > Rugalucina vietnamica. Next base: position 37,297,062 of record OZ024884.1, read on the forward strand.
TAATTGAAAAGCTTTCTTTCTGTCTAAGAATTTAAAGCATGAAAACCAATAGGCTGTTTACACGACAAATTTGTTCCGAACCAGGACCGGACCTGGTTCCGTCCAAGTGTTTAGACGAACACATTTGGTTAGCTCCAAAATTTTGGAACGGTCCAACTTGGCCCGCTATGTAACCTAGGACCTGGTCCGGTCCAAATCTTGTTCCGATTCTGGTTCGGTACAAATATTCCGTCTAAACACTTTGGTTCGGTCCAATGTAGAATCAATATTTATTTCAGACAATCTGGAAATTTGCACAAAATAATGATAATAAGCTGAATGCATTTGTTGAGCCATTGTTTCTGAGTAATGAAAATGCGCCAAATGTAGGTTGTGTATTTACTCAGATTTTCCCGCGAAAGTCCAGTTTCACTGACATACGCCGGTACCATAAAAATATAATAAGGGAAAGATCTTGCAAAATACTTGCAATGGAATTAAATCAAATTATATCTAACTGTTTACAGACTGTCATGTTTATTTTATGCACCTATATTTATTTGTCTGTATAGTTTAGAATGCAGAGCTTAAATAATGCCGAAGTAGTAGCGAAAAGCTGAGCGTTTTCCCGCGACATACTTTGATCTAGTAAACGAGATATGCATGTCATACATGTATTAAAAATAGAGAGGTTCTTTCTAAGAGCTTATATCTATCTAGTGCGCTTAATATTGTGAGTCATTTGTTCCGATCTAAATAATTCAATGTAAACAGCAAGATAGATTTATTCCGGACTAACTTGGACCGGTCCAATATAGATCGGACCTGGTTCAAACCCGTCTAAACAGACTACACCTAGTTGTATGGAAACTAATGAGGTCATTAGAGTACAGCAAATTGTGTAACTCTGATGCCAGGAACCTGTCTCAGACTATTACAGACAAATGAGCCGCCTCGTAGTTTCCGAAAAGGTCCGATACAAACCGCGGTCTGTGCAGTAACAGAAGCGGGCTAGAATCTTGAAATTTTGGATTTAAGAAGAAAAGGAATTGTACTATCCATGTAGCCAAAACAAAGGCGATGATCAGCTTCGCGGTTACCGCGAAGCTGATCTGCGTCTTTGTTTTCGCCTATGCAGATTGCTGGTTTTCCCATGTGGCAGCTCAAATTATTTAACTCATTTACTGACAAATTAAACTGTCAGAGTTGGTTCTGGGTGACAAAATGGTCAGATGGGTATATGAAAACACATTACATCAAAACTCTTGAAAAGCAAGAAAATTTTGCAGCCAAAGTCATTACGAAAACATGCCATACAGTGAAAATTTTTGGTTGTAAAAACCAAAATTTTCACTGGAAAAAATTTGGTATTTTTCTTATTTTTGCTCAAAACATAGAATGACTGTGGGTACATGTTAGAACCGCCTCGCCTTTTCCTGATGGTGAGTTTCAAATACTTGTGGTAAGACCATCGTAGATTTCCCCACTGCCTGCTGAAATTCTTCATAAGAACAACACAATATTTTCCCTGCTCTGAATGCAGCAAGTAAAAAACAGCCATCCCCTGGGGCTGGGCCAGACACCCTTACAAATGACTGATGCCTTAAAGTACATGCACTAATTTGAAAATTAAAGCGCATTTGTTTTGAAAAATAAAATATGGTGGGAATTTACCTTGCGGCACCAATTGTTATACAATGAAATTTGCCAGGCTTCAACAGTTTCTTCATGTTTGGATTTGTGCCACGGAGTTTGAAAACATAAACCTGGCGGTATCATGCTAGTGATTTGAGAGAGAAAACAGAAAGAACTTGGCTCAACTTCAACCATGAGGGTTCTTATTTTTATTTATTTGAGTTTTATGGTGCAAAAGACAATTCATCAATTCCATTTTGAGGCAAGCCAGTCACTAACTAGGTCATGTTGGGGAAGAATGTTTTAGCATCTTAATTTCAGAAATTTAGCATTTAAAACAATAGCAAAACTACCTATCCAGCTGCAGCAATTAAAGCCTCATATTTGTTTTAAACATAATTTATTTCAATTATTAACATACATAACTTTTCATATACATGTACAAACTGAGATTTGAACGGAACCATGGCTTATTAAGTTCATCTCCCCAAACCTTTAACTTTGCAAACATACCAGAATTAAATATGAACATATGTACAGCACAGCATATTAGTGGTCTGATCTGGAAATTTCTTCAGACTAAAATTTCAAGCTGCTATACATTGAAATCTGTAGAAATCAATGATTTTATCAAAGGACAAATTTTCTCGATACTGCCTACTTACACACAGACAACATTTCTTACTTTTTCATGAAGGAATGCACAATTTTGCTCATAACATCTATCTTATCTGCATCCACACATGCTAAATCTGTTAGTGCATGAAGTTTTTTTTACTTCCATCTTATGAAATGATAACTTTCTTTTTTGACATTATATGAGCCTCGACGCGAGAAAACCGGTCTTCGGGGTTTCCGACCAGGTCCGACACAAACCGGCCTGTACAAGCTCAGAAAAGAGCTAGAAGCTTGAAATTTCGGATATAAGAAAAAAAGGAAATATACTATCCGAGTAGCGAAAACAAAGGCGCTGATCAGCTTCGCGGTTACCGCGAAGCTGATCTGCGCCTTTGTTTTCGCCTAGGCAAAAATCCGGTTTTCTCACGATGCGGCTTATATGAAGCTCAATTTTTGAAGTCCACTCATACAGCCAAGGTAATATTTAATTATTGAATTTATTGATATGCACCAGTCATTTGTATCCCCGGCTCCCTTAGGGCCGGGGACAGCAGAGACACAGCGGGGCTATTAAGTGTCGTGATTTAACCTCTGATGAGTACCGGCAGTGCCGGGGATGTGCCAGTGTTTTAATTTCCCGCCAATACACAATCACATTAACTCAAATTAGATAATAGTTGCATTTTAACATTTAATTAATCACTTTTATGGTCCTTATTTCAATGACAAATGTGTCTGTACATATACATGCAGAAATTCAACACCCTCTCTCATGTATACATTTTCATTAGAACAACTACCAGCTGTTGTTCTATAGTAGTCTGCCTCTGGGCAGTCGGGGCTTTTATCAGGGATTTTGCCACAAATATGACCCCGCAGTGCCGGGAATTTTGCTGGGCTTCAAAAACTGAAAAGTTACACGCCCCTCTATTCCCCAGCCCAAAAGGGGCCATGGATACAAATGACTGGTGAATTAGTTATAATTCCTGCCTTCTTCCCAAGCTAGCCTGAGGCAGATTACCAGTACTATGTGTACATTATTTCACTGATATGAGCCGCCTTGTGGGAAAACCAACAATGTGGTTTCCAAACAGGTCGGACACAAACTGGGCTGTACTAGCACAGAAGAGAGCTAGAAGCTTGAAATTTTGGATTTAAGTAGAAGAGGAATTGTACTATCCGAGTAGCGAAAACAAAGGCGCTGATCAGCTTCGCGGTTACCTGATCTGCGTCTTTGTTTTCGCATATGCAGATTGTTGGTTTTCCCATGAGGCGGCTCATATCTTCTTCTGTCAGCAATAGATAAAGAAAGGATTCAAAATTCTTTTTCATTTTCAAAGAAGATTTCCAAATTCTTAAAATGTCGGAAATCAATCTCAGCTATGAATCAATGCGACTCATGCAGACACACTGCCATTGAACAGAACCCCTATGTCTTTAAATTTTCCCCAATAGACATGATAGCTTAAGTTTTGTTTTAGACAAGATTTTACCATTTTTTCTTTTCCAAAAACATTTACCAGTTTGAACAATGACATGCCAACACTGCAGCAACAAAAAACTTTGTAAGAGGATGTATATAAACTATGAAGTATACTAAATAACTTCAGTCAGTTTTGTTAATAGTATAAATATTTACTGGGTCATATTGCCTGACATAAGCCATTATCCGGTATCTCTAGACAACTATTATATACATCATGTTTTTATAAAACATTTACTTGTATTCAAAATAGAGAAAACAAATGACTTGCCATATGAGCTGGTTCAGATGAAACCACGTTCAGGATGTCAAAACAGGTTGGATGGTCGGTCTTACAGAAAAAAAGCTTCATAAAATGTATCCAAAGAATGTTATGATAACTACAGGAATGGTTGGTTGTTTGATTCCTTATTTAAGGTCCCACTCAACAGCTGCTAAGGTCATATGGAGACAGGACTTCAGTTTAAAGTCTCTTCCAAAAGACTGGAGAAGCTTGGGATGGAACTTACAATCCTTTGTTTACAAGGTGAGTAGCTTAATCACACTGACAGAGGCTAAAAGAATTATTTTTTTGAATTAAGAAATGCCACAACCTCAATATAACCAAATTGTTGTAACATTTGCTTAATACAATAAAAGAAAATGTAAGGATACATTACGAAAACATGTCCATGTAATGTTTACCCCCTTGAACCCCACTTTTATATAGTAAAACTGGGGTTTGCAGGGGTATACCTATTTTTTTTATTCTTGCTCATAACATAGATTGTGGGTACTTGTTAGAACCGCCTCGGCGAGGCGGTTCTAACATGTACCCACAATCTATGTTTTGAGCAAGAATAAGAAAAATATAAAAAAATATCAGCTAAAAAAGCTCAAATTTTTTTTTGTATATTGCATGGGCATGTTTTCGTAATGAGACACAACAATTTAGATGCTTCTAAATCTCCATCAACACACAGTCTTTAGCCTAACTCATACAAAAAATAGAAAAATAGAAATGCAATGAACTAATAACCAAAGCTTTCATTTGGCTTGGCCTAAATGGTTTCTTTATCTTTTATAATAAACACAATATGTCACTTCAAATATTTATTTCTTACTTTGCAGCAATTAGGCAGTCAGACAAATGATTACTCTGTCTCTGAAGTTCAAATTTAGCCTGCACTATAATAATGCATTAAGCTCTCAGCATTTTGGTAAAAACTATTGCTGTTAATGTTGTTGGTTCGTTTTTGCAGTACATGTTTTGCATTCATACTTGCAAGGATTCAAGCCAGAAGTGGTACAATTAATGTCCGACAAGTAAGGTGTCATTGAAGACTAGGCCATTCATCAGGAAAACATGTCCAAGAAATGTATACCCCCTTAAACCCCACTTTTATATTAAAACTGGGGTATGTAGGGGTAAACTATTTTTCTTATTTTTGGTCCAAATCATAGATTGTGGGAACTTGTTAGAACCGCTTCGCTGAGGTGGTTCTAACCAGTACCCAAAATCAATGTTTTGAGCAAAAATATTTAAAAAATAAAATTATACCCAATGAAATTTTCATTTTTTCCAGATGAAAAAAATCTCTGTTCATTTCATGGCCACGTTTTCGTAATGTTGGACTCAAAAACATTTGGCATCCAAATTATCACAGTATCACTATGAATGGTAAACTACCACTTGGATTTTTTTGTTCATACATGTACAAATGTATGACTGATCTTGTGAGGTTTTAGGGAACAACAAAAACCCCCTTTGGCATACATGTGATGTGTTTGAAATGGGCATCAGGGAGATTTTTCCTTCATTTCAGGGAGATTTTTGAAAAATGTATAGAATATATAGGAAAATTCTTGGTTCATTTCAGGGAGATTTTGAATTTTTGTGAAAAAGTGGTACATTTTAGACAAATTTTGCCACCCATTTCCTGGAGTCTCCCTGATGATGAGGGAGGTATCACATGTATGCTTTGGTTCTTATGAACACCTTTCAAGGCATCCTAGATCAAAGTTCCAACCCTAAAAATGTCATGCAAGAAGCAACCTAAATTTGAAGATACGTCAAAATAGACCAGGTTCAATGCTACTACAGAGATCTTGCAAGACTGCAATATTCTGCAAGTTTGCCTGGCTGCACTACTGCTTGTTGATTGTCAAATGAATGGTTTTATTGTGAAATAAGGCCACTTCCAGCAGCCTCGCTGTTGGGCTAGCTCTTAAGCCACATGGTTAGAGTGGTCGCTTGTCACACAAGAGATTGCGGTTCGATCCTGGGTAGGGGTCTCTTTCTCCAGTTCTCCTAAAATACTTCAGTTTCAAACACGACACAGGTTCAATCAGCTGACAATTTATTGTTTTTGTTCTCTTTTCTTACAGAATCTAGGTGATATCTATCTTCATAATTATACTGAGTCGATCAATTTCTGATCATCATCTCAGGTGTTGGGTGGGTGCTAAATTTTGAATTTAGCAAGATGGGGAGAACATTCGGGATGGGCCATTAAAACTATTTACAAGAAGCTAAACAGAGGCATACTAAAACGTATACCTCTGAACCCCTGATCTAAATGAGAGCCTTAAATTCTTCAGCAGTCTTTGATGAGACCACTAAAGAGGGAAGACTATTCCATAAAGGGATAGTCCTCGGGAAAAAAGAATTCTTCAGAGCATCAGTATAGGACAAATATCTTGTGTATTGTGAATTATGAGTCTGAAATGCCCTGGTACTTCTTAAGTTGGGTGCCGGGGTCAGATATCTATCTTTAGCAAAGAGACATTGATCGCCTAGGCAGTTGGGCTAGAAAATGGGGAATGAGATTTCAACCCGTCAAATGCAACATGATGCAGCTGACAAATAAACGGTCTAGTAAGATACAGGCTAACTACACCCTTGAGGGCACTTTACTGGAAAATGTTGAAAGCATAAAATACCTGGGTGTAACTATCACAAATGATTTGAAATGGAATACTCATATTTCCAATGTTTGTACAAAGGCTAACAGAACTCTCGGATTCTTGAGGAGAAATTTGTATTCTTGTCCCCCAGATGTGAAAGAAGCAGCTTATAAAGGACTGGTGCGGCCGGTCTTGGAATATGGAAGCTCAGTTTGGGACCCTCACACTCATGGCCTCCAGGAAGAACTGGAAAAGGTCCAAAATCGTGCGGCAAGGTTTGTGACGGGAAATTATGTTTTTGAAACTGGGAGCATGACTGGCATTTTAGGTCAACTGAAATGGGAATCTCTTAAGAAAAGGAGGAAGGATAGTAGACTTATATTGCTATACAAAGGTCTAAAGGGTAAAGCCAGAATACCCACAGATGACCTTATCCCAAAGAATAGGCGTTGTAGAAATCAACACTCTTTGGCTTTTCAGATACCTTCAGCTAGCAAAGAAGCGTACAAAAGTAGTTTCTTTCCACAGACTATCAGGGACTGGAATGACCTCCCTGATTCACTTGTCTCCTCTGCTGAAATGTCTGATGACTGTGTGTCCAAGTTTGCTTCACTCGTGCGTTCAAGGGACTAATTTCCCCCCCATCCGAACCCCCTGGTGAAATAATGTCATTTGGCGTGTCACCAGTAAACTATTCAGATTCAGATTCAGATCAAGAGACACTGTACCGGAGTGAATCTTGTAAAAGAAAGTTAAGGAAGACTTCACCCTGCGGTCCTCCAGGGATGGCCACTCGAGTTCGTCCAACATATCGTCGACGCTACTCCTGTTACGCCATCGCCTGCAGGTCCACCTGGCTGCTGTCTTCTGCACTTTCTCCAGCTTTTTTGTCTCAGTTTCATTATAGGGATGCCAAATAGGAGCTGCATACTCAAGCTGAGGACGAACCAATGTTTTGTATGCAACTTCCTTTGTGTGCCGAGGTGCAAGAGCCAAATTGATATTTTCCCTTGCTCCAGACTGCCAGGGTGGAAGGGATGATGCACATAGGTGAGACAGAAGAATGGGAGAATTGGAAATTATTTTATATTGACCATGTTACATTATATAGAAAAAAATTCAACAGGAAAAAAAAAAAAAAAGATATTTTCCCTTCCTCATGTACTAGTGAAGAAATCTTATCAGCTTGCAATTTACGCTAAAATACAAGTCTAGGATGCCCTCGGAATGTCACAAGTTTTCGCAGTTTTCTACCACCCATCAAATTACTGGTGACCTACTAAAATTCAGCGCATCAAAATTCTTGTCAGCACGATAACAAATAATTTTCATGAATATATATCATAATTCTTACCTTTTACGGACACAATATCAACTCAGAAAAGAACAATTTAGGAAAGTAATGTCACACGGAAACTTTTACTTTCCTATGGAATCCATCTTGTGACGTCATTGACAAGCAGGTGCCCGCAACTCTTAATTGAAAGTGACACTTGGCGGGAAATTCAATTAAAAAGTGCTTTTTACCGTATTCAAGCTAATAAGACACTGGTTCTGCCCATTATAAACGGTACTGGATATGTGTACCCAAGATGTTAAAATTTGTGTGTGGAGGAGGGGTGCGGGGAGCAAAAAAGGGGAAGGGGGCACGGTCGTTGACCAGTTGCTCAGCAAAAATGTTGATTCTCAGGACCTGGTACATGTATTTTTTTATTTGATTTGATTTAATCTTTTTTTTTTTTTTTTTTTTTTTTTTTTTTACTTTTATTTTTACAGCAAGCTATATTATTTCGCAACATTTTACAGCAAGGCAATTAACTATTCTCTGTAGGTTAATTGTTGCCCTATCGATTGAAACACCGCACTCCATTTTGGCATGTATGATGTTGTGATGTTGCATCAATTTGTGCTGTAAGATGTTTGTTGTTTGAGGTTATACTTTTTTTTTCATGCTCAGCTCAGCTGAGATTAAGTTTTATCCTGCACATAAATGTTAAAATGCCAACAAAATTATTGTTGGCGTTTTATTTAACATTTATGAGCAGCATAAATTACAGGCATTGGCATTCTTAACCTGAAATTTCCACCAATTGAAAAAAGTTTTATGACCTCAGGACTTGGATACAGGCTTGGGCAGCACTAGTTTGCTGGGTAATGCATTGTGTTGAGCATTAAATCTGATTTGAAGCATTGGAATAAGCATTGGCCAGTTAAAAAATAATAATACATTAGCATTAGCATTATTCAACTAAATATTGCAATATCATTGGCATTAGTTTTGTCAGTTTTTGGGTTATTTTAGATAGGCAATGATCACCCTCTGTACCTGTGATACAATCAATTACCTAACGTCGTAGACTGATACAACTAAACACGGAAGATGGAGTCAGGTGAGTTGACGATTATTTTAATTTTACAGGCATTTATGCGGGGGAGTTTGGGTCAAGAGTTGGCAGAGAAATAAAGTGCACATACCTCTGTTTGTTTGCCATCAACAGTATTCTAAACAACATCTCCTTGCCACAGAAACAATAGTTTTCTCGGCGGAAAATTCCACCATCGTCACGAAAAATGATTGCATTTGCTAATTTCTCCAATCTTTCGTCACCTATTGACATTTTTAACGTTTCTATATAGACCAAAAACATTCTTTGTTACATACAAGCAGAAAACAATAATGAAGTCAGGCTGGTTTGTTCACAATATGGTGTTGAACACACACAGGGTAGATCGATTAGGATACAACTTACCCATATGAGCCAATTACCTCGATACAACTAACATATAAGACTTTTGGATAGAAAATGATGCTCCTTACGTCAGAGAATAGAGCAAAAAATGATACTACTTACGTCAAAAGACTATTGTACATTGAAAAGCCTACGAACTAGCGAGCACGAGTGTGTCAGGCAGGGCAAGTTTGCATGTGTTCCTTATATCAACATGTTCCAAGGGCTCTTGTTTGTGTAATTTTAACGGTTGGTAATACGAAATGCTACTTATTTATTTATTTATTTATTTTAGTCACAACGCATCTTAGGTTGACCAACAGTTCACACATTTCCACCAACAAACACATAAATTTTATCAGCAGAATGTATCTCAATCTCAATCTAAAACAAAAAAAAAAAAAAAAAAAAAAAAAAAAAACAAGCAAATTCAGAGAATTTTTGTCCCCCGCCTTAATTGTTTAGTTACACAAATATAATCTGAGAATGATGTATATCCAAACCATATGCACTTTCTTAGTGTAAATGTCCGAAAAACAATGAAGTTCAAATTGCAAAAAGAAGTGCCAAAAATAAATCTATGTATTATATTCAAACCACATGCACAGTTTCAAAGCATGGTCAGGACATATGTACATTTTCAAAACAATCGGAATAAAACAATAGGAGGAGTTGTGCCCATAAGGCACACACTGTTCATTCATTTTCATTGTAAAAATGCCTGAAAAATGTTCGAATTGCAAAAAAAGGTCAAAATTTAATCTGAGGATTATATCCAAACCACATGCATATCTTCAAAGCATCATAAAGACATCTGTAAAGTTTCAAAAGATTCGGAATAAAACAGTAAGAGGAGTTGCGCACACAAGGTACCCACTGTCCATTCATTTTCATTGTCAAAATACCCAAAAAACGACTAAGTTCAAATTGCAAAAAAAGTATCAAAAAATAATCTGAGGATTATATCCAAACCACATGCACATCTTCAAAGCAAGGTCAAGACATCTGTAAAGTTTCAAAAGAATCGGAATAAAACTGTAGGAGGAGTTGCGCACACAAGGTACCCCTGTCCATTCACTTTCATTGTCAAAATGTCCGAAAAAATGACTAAGTTCAAATTGCGAAAAAAGTGTCAAAAATTAATCTGAGGATTATATCCAAATCCATATACAAGGTATATGGGTGAGGGCGGAAGGGGGGGGGGGCTACGTGATGAACATCAATCGAACGAACAATGCAGACATTTCCCCTTTTTTTTTTCTTTTTTATTTTCTTTCTTTTTTTTTAGATTGAGATACATTCTGCTGATAAAATTTAAGTGTTTGTTGGTGGAAATGTGTGAACTGTTGGTCAACCTTAGATGCGTTGTGACTAAAATAAATAAATAAATATGTAGCATTCCGTATTACCAACCGTTAAAATTGCACAAACAAGAGCCCTTGGGAACATGTTGATATAAGGAACACTTGCAAACTTGCCCTGCCTGACACACTCGTGCTCTCTAGTCCGTGGGCTTTTCAATGTATATTAGTCTTTTGACGTAAGTAGTATCATTTTTTGCTCTATTCTCTGACGTAAGGAGCATCATTTTCTATCCAAAAGTCTTATACGTTAGTTGTATCGAGGTAATTGACTCATATAGGTAAGTTGTATCCTAATCGATCTACCCTGTGTGTGTTCAACACCATATTGTGAACAAACCAGCCTGACTTCATTATTGTTTTCTGTTTGTATGTAACAAAGAATGTTTTTGGTCTATATTGAAATGTTTAAAACGTCAAAAGGTGACGAAAGATTGGAGAAAATAGCAAATGCAATCAATTTTCGTGACGATGGTGGAATTTTCAGCCGAGAAAACTATTGTTTCTGTAGCAAGGAGATGTTGTTTAGAATACTGTTGATGGCAAACAAACAGAGGTATGTACACTTTATTTTTCTGCCAACTCTTGACCCAAACTCCCCCGCATAAATGCCTGTAAAATTAAAATAATCGTCAACTCACCTGACTCCATCTTCCGCGTTTAGTTGTATCATTCTCCGACGTTAGGTAAGTGATTGTATCACGGGTACAGAGGGTGATGATGGGGTTTATGTACTTTTTATATCAAAAATGAGACAGGTCAAGGTAAGGTATGTCTTTGACAACCAGTCTGGCAGACACCAGGCTGTTGAAACAATGACTAAACTCAGACACCCAGAGGCAGTAAAGTCGTTCCATAACTAAAGGCTTGGAATTTTTATGCAGTAGGTAAAGAATTTGATCCATGTACATGTATGTCATGTCACAGCTTTATGTACTGGCAAAACGAGATTACATTTGATCAGCTATTTATACTAAGCGACTTGCATCACCAGAGCATGCACACATTCAGAGGGGCATGCAAGTGTGGACTAATATATCTCAAAGTCATGTTGGGACAGCCAAAACTTCATGGGCATTAATGGGCATTAACCAGAATTAAGAAGAGCTCATTTGGCATTAGTGGGGTTCTAGTCTTCCCCCCCCCCCACCCCTTTTCTTGAGATATGGGGTATGACTCCTTTTGGCCACCTTCCCACTACTGGTATACCAATGCATCCTTGTTCATGATCCTTTTAATCTTCAAATCATTTGATTTTTTTTTTTACATCAAAGACAACAATTTTTCAGTCACGTTGGGACAGAACCATTCCTGGGTAGTACCAATACTATGGGGAGTTAATGTCTTGCCCAAGGACACAACTCCTTGGAGATTTAGCCATGGACCCATTACTAAAACATGCCCATGTGATACATAGACTTTTCTGAAGTTGTAAAAATTGAAAAATTTCATTAGAAAAATTTGGATATTTTTTAATATTTTAGCTCAAAACATACATTGTGGGTACATGTTAAGCTCACCGTGGCGGTTCTAACGAGTACCCACAATATATGTTTTGGATCAAAAATAAAATTAGATATACCCCTGCAAACCCCAGTTTTCCTGATATCTCAATTTGGAATCATAAGCTCTACTAGTAAGCCACTGCATTTCCATTCATGATACACTCAGAGTGGTCTAAGAGTTAAGATAATGGGTTCAACTCTGTGGTCTCTGGTTGAGTCCACATGGGTTTAGATATTAGCTTTCTTTTGCTCTAAGTCTAAGAACCCAACAAATTCTTACTTAAATCACAGCAGACTGGGGGTGAGTATAGATTCCGGACCATGTCACAAATTTACCGTTATACATATTATGAATGAATGTATTTATTTATCATTGAGTCATCATTACTTATTTTTCTTATTTTTGCTCAAAACAGATTGTGGGTACACGTTAGAACCGCCTCTGCAAATAGGTATACCCCTACGTACCCCAGTTTTGCTATATAGAAGTGGAGTATGAGGGGTATACATTTCATGGACATGTTTTCCTGATGTGCTAGCCACATTGCTTACTTGCTGGGAAAGAGCTTGTCATCTCATCTTTCATGCATGTTGTTAGAATTTATGAGCCGCGATCCCAGAAAACTGGTCATCAGGATTTCCGACCAGGTCAGACACAAACCCGCCTATACATCCACTGAATCCACTGAAAGCTAGAATCTTGATATTTTGGGTATAGGTAGAGGAGTAATTGTACTATTCGTGTAGAGAAAACCAAGGCGCTGATCAGCTGTGCAGCTGTTTTCGTGAAGGCCAAAGTGTTTTCTAATACCTAACTGTTGTAATTTCTTTCAGGCTTGGTGTCTGGATTGGGGTTCTGATTTAATTGGATCAACTTCTGGTTTTTAACCCTTAGACAAATCTTTAAGGAATAGCTCATCAGAAAAACATGTCCATGAAAAAGATACCCCCTTATACCCCATTTTTATATAGTAAAACTGGGGAATGCAGGGGTACATGTATACCTATTTTTCATATTTTTGCTCCAAAACATACATTGTGGGTACTCATTAGAACCGCCTCGGCGGTTTTGAGCAATCTATGCTTTTAGCAAAAATAAGAAAAATACAAAAAAATTTCTACCGGAAATTTTCATTTTTTACAACTTTAAATATCTCTATATATTGCATGGGCATGTTTTCCAAATGTGTTTTCCTATACAGTTTGCCCGGCCTTGCCAGATTCATTACAACACACGCCCATGCAATATACAGGGATTTTAAAAGTTGTAATTTTTTAAAATGAAAAATTTCAGCAGAAAAAAAAAATGTTTTTCTTATTTTTGCTCAAAACATAGATCGTGGGTACACGTTAGAACTGCCTCACCTCGGCGAGGCGGTTCTAACGTGTACCTACAATCTATGTTTTGGAGCAAAAATAAGAACCAGAGGACCAATGGTCCTGTAAACGCTCACCTGAGACCAGAGATATATACCACTAGAATGGTAATATACATGTATATAACCCCAGAGCAACCTCTGGAGGCAATTTCTTTTTAAATCATGAGAATTCAGTCCATTTGCCAATTTACTGCAAGTTTTGCCCTAACAATTTTCCCCATTCGAATACATGGGCAACCTAAGTTGACCTTGCTGTAAAAAAGGTCAAGGTCATCCCAGGGTCATGATTTATACAAACTTTGTAGAGCTCCATTGCCTGATGCATCATGCCAAGTTTCAAAATCATAGACCTTCTGGTTCTGGAGAAGAAGATATTTAAAGGTTTTTACTATTTATAGCCATGGCGGCCATCTTGGTCATGTGACCTTGACCATTTATACAAACTTTCATTCACTCTTCCTAAGAATGCTCCACAGAAAGTTTGGCTTTGACTGGCCAAGCGGTTTCAGAGAAGATGCTTGAATATTATGGTCATACACATGTATATAGCCCCGGGACAGGGGCAGACAACCCTCTGGGCCCAAAATATTTTCATAAACATAAATCTTTTGTCCATTTGCTCATTCCTAGCAAGTTTTTTGCCATTAAATGATATTTTCTTATTTTTTCCCATTCAAAATGCATGGGCGGCCTAAGTTGACCTTGTTGTAAAAAAGGTCAAGGTCATCCCAGTGTCATGATTTATACAAACTTTGTAGAGCTCCATTGCCTGATGCGTCATGCCATGTTTCAAAATCATAGGCCTTCTGGTTCTGGAGAAGATTTTTAAAGGTTTTTGCTATTTATAGCCATGGCGGCCATCTTGGTCATGTGACCTTGACCATTTATACAAACTTTCATTCACTCTTCCTAAGAATGCTCCACATAAAAATTGGCTTTGATTGGCCAAGCGGTTTCAGAGATGTTTGAATATTATGGTCATACACATGTATATAGCCCCGGGGCAGGGGCAGACAACCCTCTGGGCTCAAAATATTTTCATAAACATGAATATTCTGTCCATTTGCTCATTCCTAGCAAGTTTTCTGCCATTAATTGACATTTTCCTATTGTAACCCATTCAAATGCATGGGCGGCCTATGTTGACCTTGCCGTAAAAAAGGTCAAGGTCATCCCAGGGTCATGATTTATACAAACTTTGTAGAGCTCCATTGCCTAGTTTCAAAATCATAGGCCTTCTGGTTCTGGAGAAGAAGATTTTTAAAGGTTTTTGCTATTTATAGCAATGGCAGCCATCTTGGTCATGTGACCTGGACCGTTTATACAAACTTTCGTTCCCCCCTCCTAAGGATGCTCCATATGAAGTTTGGCTTTGATTGGCCTAGCGGTTTCAGAGGAGATCTTTGAAATTGTGGACGGAAGCTAAAAAATAGGTATACCCCTGCATACCCGTTTTACTATATAAAGGTGGGGTTTAAGGTGGTATATATTGCACGGACATCGTTTTCCTGATGTAAGTGAATCTTATCTGATCACTAATGTATATAGGGCCTGGTTTCCACCAGCAATGTTTCTTTGAAGAAGATTATTTGTCACAGAAACTTTGGCAACAAGTTTGCATTCACAGACAGCAAAGATTACTTATATTAGCTTGATCACCCTTGTCACAGATACTTGACAGTAAAACTTTGCCACTCCATTGAGTTTACACAAGCATATTTTTCTGCGACAAACCTACTTTGTCAAAGAAAAATTGTCCATGGAAACCAGGCCTTAAATGCTAAAAATGTGGCATTCATAAACAAGGTTAGGTGTCCTAGTAAATGATTTGTTTGTAATGTTTGAATTTAGGTTCAATGTCCCAGTCAACAAGTTTTCAGTCATGTCAGGATGTAGGCACTTCTTCCTGGGTCTTCACCAGTACCACTGGGGAGTTGGCAAGTCTTTCTAAAGAACACATATCAGCCAGTGGGGTTTGAACTCTACCATTGGGCTACAGTGCTCACTTTTCCCGATTCAACTCTTGGGATCTTATTCAACAATAGTTCAGTATCAACTGTGAAAATAACACATCGTGAAAACTTGCCCATGTAATACATTTTTTGTCCTTGTAAAAAAAATATTTTGAATATTTTTGCTTAAAACATACATCATGGGTACACATTAGAACCTAGGCGGTTCTAACCTGTACCCATGATCTACGTTTTGGATAAAAAATAACAAATACAAGTAAACCCCTGTATACCTCGGTTCCACTTTATAAAAGTGGGGTTCAAGGGGGTATACATTTCACGGACATGTTTTCCTGATGAAATCTCTTTCATAAGCGTATGATATTTGACTTACATGACCTTTACATCATTCTTGCAGTAGTAGTCTCTTGGTTTTGGCACGGGGACGTAGCACCAAGGGTCAAGAAACATTGTTCGTGTCAACCCAGCATTATTGAGCAGGATAAATATCATGCTCATATGTGTAAAGCAAAGACGTTTGACCTGGTCCTGAGGTTATAAGATTTTTTCAAGCTCAGCTCAGCATGAAATTTCGACTGCTCATAAATGCTTAATAGTCAAAATTAGTGGAAAACTCGGGTTCAAACCTCAAAAACTGGTGATTTATCCTGCCCATAAATGCTCATTTATCAGCGGGATAAATTTCAAGCTCAGCTGAGTTGAGCATGAAAAAAGTTTTATAACCTCAGGACCAGAGCTATCAGCAAGAAATCTTAGGTATTAAAATGAAACAAAAAACTACCAATTGACATTTTTATTTTTTACAAATATTTACACAGTTAAAAAATGATACAAATGACCTATTTTACAGCACAAAGATCTACCCAGTTTTCCCATTTTCACCTAAATGGCAGTAATTGACAGAAAAAAATCATTTGCTATGTTTCACAAACAGAACCAATGCTACAGACAGTTCTCAGCATCCAGCCGATTACTACTCAATTTTACTACTACACAGTATATAGAGGATCTTACACGAGTGGTCATTTCATATGAAATTTATTAAACGAGCCTTCGGCGTGTTAAATAAATTTCATATGAAATGACCACGAGTGTAAGATTCGTTTTATCATATGACTTTTAAAATAGGATTTAATCGCCTTCGCAGTGGACATATTTTCATTGAAAATTTACATTGTTGTTACGGACGTCATCAATGACGTTACATATTCCCGCAAAAGTGTTATTACACGTGTGGTCATACGATTTTTATGACATGACGTTATCCACTGGAAAACAGCGACGTCATATGATAAACTCAATTTGGAAATGTTTGCAAGATCTTAATTTTAACTATTCAACTATTTAACTATTTGTTGCAGCACGAAAATTAAGTTCTCACTAATAAAGAATTACTATAAGCTAAGTACTCGCTCGCGTTTTGCGGCGTCACATCTGGGGCTATTCTGTTTGCCTATTTCCCATAAAAGGGACGCCAGGCTTAAATGAGTTAATTATGAACACTAGAAACATTTTCTAAATCATGTAAGTGGTAACAAGAAAATGGATAATGTAAGCAGCTGAAAAAAGAGGGAAACATGATCTTCGAACATGTACTAGCCTTGGGCCATACATCTGAAAATTATTTCCAACAAGTTTATTCTCACAAAAATTGACCATGCAAATCTCATATGAGCCGTGTCATGAAAAAAAAAAAAATGTTTGCCTAGGCAAAAACAAAGGTGCAGATCAGCTGTGCAGTAACTGCACAGATGATCAGCTCCTTTGGTCTTTGCTACAGTGATAGTACAATTCCTCCTCTACTTATATCCAAAATTTCAAGATTCCAGCTCTTTTCTGTGACTGTACAGACCGGTTTGTGTCAGACCGGGTCGGCAATCCCGAAGACCTGTTTTCTTGCGTGGCGGCTCATATGTTGAACCTAATAAAAAATTTTGGCTTCAGCACCATATCAAAACATACAGCAACATTAAGAAGCAGAAAAATAGTGCCAATCTATGGCCTTTCAATATGATTCTATTTGTGAAATAAAACATTATGGAATGCTTTGAGCTAAATTTGATAATAACTATAGACTAGCTTTATAATACATGTATACAGCCAGTTCTTGCAAACAAATTGATGGTTTTTAAATGAGCAAATGTATTTCTTATTCTTGCTAAAAACAGAACTTGTGGGTATCCCTAGGAACTGTGTGAATGAAAACAAAAGTATAATGACAGTACAATTTGTGGGTGCCTAAGTATTTGCTATACCCATATCCTGCCTTATCCAAAATTTCTAACTATCTAGGTTTTGTGATGGGCTTGGTCGAAAACTTCAAAACAAGGCTTTCTCTTAACCTGAAACATATAAAAGTAGGCTAAATATACAAGAGAATGATAGCAAGATAGTAAAACTATCGTCGCCTCCGTCTGTCGTCTCGTCCCGGCCGGGGTGCTCGCTCTTCACTCCTATTTCTCCCAATACTTCTATTCATCCTAGTATCACCTCGGTCCCTTACACGATCATTTCTAAACCCTATATTACCACCATCATCGTAATCACGTTTCTGTCGCCGATCGTCGCCAGTATCTATATTGCGATACTGGTTCCTTCCATGATGATCTAAGCTATCTCCCCGATTGTCGAAATTTCTTGACCTATTATCAAATCTATCCCCTCTGTCAGGCCTTCCGCTATCCACGTCATTATATCTGTCTTGATGACCTGTATCTCTGAAACCTCTCTCACCCCTATTATCTACATTATCCTTAAAATTATCCTGATCAGATAAAATCCTTTCACGTCTCCCCTTTCCCCTTGTATCCTCATTTCTGCCCCTTCCCCGATCATCAATTTCATCATCGCTACTTTGATCCCTCTCTTCTGTCCCCTGCCGACCCTTCTTGTCCCTTTTCCCATCCCTTTTTGACCCCCTTCCCTTATCCTCTTTCCCTGCTCGACCCTTGGACCCCCCGACATCCACATCCCTATTTTCCGCTGCCTCATAATTTGCCAACTGCCTTAAACGTTCAGCCCTTTTCAGGAAATCGTCATCATTCCCTTTCTTTCCTTTATACGACTTTTTCCCTCGTTTTTCTTTCCCCACTGTGCCATTCGATACAGCTTTCTTTCCCTTTTTGTCCTTTTTCTTCTTTCCTTTTTCTGTTTCCTTCTTTCCTTTCTTCTTCTTCTTCTTTCTATCTTCTTCCGAAGAATCTGAAATAAGCAAATCATAAATGCAGATTATATTCTAAAACATCACTATAACATATCCGTGTAATATATACACCCTCATACCCCACTTTTATATAG
This sequence comes from Rugalucina vietnamica, assembly GCA_964017185.1. Taxonomy (NCBI): domain Eukaryota; kingdom Metazoa; phylum Mollusca; class Bivalvia; order Lucinida; family Lucinidae; genus Rugalucina; species Rugalucina vietnamica. Next base: position 37,315,907 of record OZ024884.1, read on the forward strand.
TAAAACTGGGGTTTACAGGGGTATACCTATTTTTCTTATTTTTGCTCCAAAACAGAGATTGAGGGTACTCGTTAGAACCTCCTCAGTGAGGCGGTTCTAACGTGTACCCACAATCTATGTGTGAAGCAAAAATAAGAAAAGTATCCAAATTTTTCTACTGTAAATGTTCATTTTTTTAAAGCTGACAAAGAGATATGAGCCACCTCGTGGGAAAACCAACAATGTGGTTTCCGAACAGGTCCGACACAAACCGGCCTGTACAGCTACAGAAGCAGGCTAGAAGCTTGAAATTTTTGGATATAAGTAGAAGAGGGATTGTACTGTCCGTTTAGCGAAAACAAAGGCGCTGATCAGCTTCGCGGTTACCGCGAAGCTGATCTGCGTCTTCGTTTTCGCCTAGGTAGATTGCTGGTTTCCCATGTGGCGGCTCAGATATATTGCATGGGCATCCATATACTTTGCATCTTATCATTATCATTTATGAGTGGGAATGCCTATTCAGTATATTATTTTTCATGAAGCATTTAATGATCAACATCATTTGGTTGTTGTTGTGTTGTTTAAAAGGAATAGCGGTCTAATTTCTTGGAACTATGTTTTTTTGCAGAAAAGAAGAACCTTAATTTGAGTCATAATGACTGAGCTGCCTCCTTTTTCTATTTGTCTAAAATTTCCTAGGATAAGAGTCTACGAGGGAAGAAATGGACTTTTGACCTGAATCCTCTCATTGGAGCTACATTCTTATGCAGAGGAATTGACCTATTAACCTGAACTTTCTTCGGAACTAGATTCTGAGGCGGAGGAATCTGAGTCCGAACTGGAACTACTTTCAGCAGCTTCCTGCTCCTGTTGTTTTTGTTCCATCAACTTCTTGGACATGTTCTTGAGGTGGTCTCGTAAGTCATCCCTGTAAAAGGAAAGACCAGAGGACCAATGGTCCTGTAAATGCTCACCTGAGATCTGCTGCATATACCAATAATCATGTTTGAATATTATGGTATTTAATCCCAGTGCAGCCTTGGGCCATTTTCTTTGTTCAGAATAATCAATATTCTGTTCATTTGCCAATTTCCTGCTGGTTTTCCCCTTCAAATGGCATTTTAAAAGTTTTACCCATTCAAATGCATAGGCAACCAGTGTTAACCTTGCCATAAACTGGGTCAAGGTCATCACAGGGTCATGATTTATATACACATGCCATCGATGCTTCACGCCAAGTGTCATTGAAATCAGTTCATTGTTTTTTTTAAGGGTTTTTACCATATATGGGCATGGTAGCCAACTTGGTCATCTGACCTAGATTATTGATATATACATTGGTTCCCACTTCCTATAGATGCTTCGTATAAAATTTGGCTTTGATTGGCCAAGTGGTTTCAGAGGAGAAGATGTTTGAATATCATGGTAATATACATGTATATTGCCCCGGGGTGGGGGCATATGAGCCCTTGGGTGCAATTTTTTTTCAGAATCATTAATATTCAGTCCTACTACCCACTTCCTGCAAGATTTTCACCTCAAATGACTATTTAAAAGTTTTCCCCCATTCAAATGCATTGGCGACCTATGTTGACCTTGTCATAAAATTGGTCAAGGTCACCACAGGATCATGATTTATATATACATTTTTGTACTTTAGGCATCAATGCTTCATGCCAAGTTTCTTTGAAATCGGTCCATCCGTTCCGGAAAGAAGATTTTTGAAGAGTTATGGGCATGGCTGCCATCTTGGTCATGTGACCTGAATTATTTATATATACATTGGTTCCCGCTTCCTATAGATGGTTCCTATAAAATTTGGCTTTGATTGGCCAAGTGTTTTCAGAGAAAAAGATCTTTGAAAAGGGTGTATGGATGACAGACCGGCCAAGGTCAAGAGATGACCTTGACCTAATTAATCATATACCTTCATATAATCTATAAGTTGTTTGCATCTACCACTTTTCAGGTCTCAGGCTGCAATAGTTTTTAAAAAATAGCTAATTTCCTCTTTTCCCATTATGAGTCTATGGAAACTTAAAGTTACCATAGCAACCAGAGTTCTTATCCGACTGGAATAAAAAACACAAATTATGTAGAGGCTACTGTCAGGAACATGTATACAAAGAAAAGGATTCATCCACTTGACAGTTTCTGAGGAGAAGATTTTTGAATGTTTTTTCAAAATTTTGCCCTTTATTGGGCCCCAGCAACCAATCAAAATAAAGGATTAGGACAAAACTCACAAGAAACGTCAAACACTACTCAATAAACATTTCTGCAAAAACAAAGTTCAAATGTCTGCAATTTTAGCGGAAAAATAGCCGATTTCCACTTTTCCCATTATAAGTCTATGGAAACTTTAAGTTGCCATAGCAATCAGAGTTCTTATCCGCCTGGAATAAAAAACACAAATTATGTAGAGGCCACTGTCAGGAACATGTATACAAAGTACAGGCTTAATCCCCTTGACAGTTTCTGAGAAGAAGATTTTTGAATGTTTTTCAAAATTTTGCCCTATATGGGGCTCCTGCAACCAATCAAAATAAAGGATTAGGACAAAAGTCACATGAAACGTAGAGGACTACTCAATAAACATTTCTGCAAAAACAAAATTCAAATAGCTCCAACAAGACAGCAAAAACTGGCAATTTTCACTTTTTTCCATTATAAGTCTATGGGAAGCATAAGTTGCCTTAGCAACCAGAGTTCTTATCCGATCAAAACAAAAAACACAATTATTCTTTCCCCCTACCTGTAGATGGTGTATGTGTAATATGAGAACAATGGGCCCAGCGGTTTCAGAGAGGAAGATGTTTGAAATTGTGGACGACGGACGGACGGACGCCGGAGCATGGGTATACTATAAGCTCACCTATGAGCCTTCGGCTCAGGTGAGCTAAACCAGAGGACCATTGGTCCTGAGACACTCACCTGAAGCCTGATCTTGGAGTATTAAGTCATAGTGAAATGACCTTGACCTTGAATACTCACACACCTTTATTGACTTCATAAGTTGTCTGCATCTGCAAAGTTTCAGGTCTCAGGCTGCAATAGTTTCCAAACCCAGTGATTTCTGAGAAAACCATAATTTAAATTTTGATATTTAAATGACCTTGGGCCAAGGTCAAGACATGACCTTGGCCTTCATTAATTACTTACCTTCATTGACTCCATTAGCTGTCTGCATCTAGCAACTTTCAGGTCTCAGGCTGCAACAGTTTCTTTTCGCCTTTTCCCATGTGAAAGCCTATGTTTCCAAAATTGACCTTGCTGTAAAATAGGTCAAGGTCATCATAGGGTCATCATTTCAACAAACTATGATGGGCTGGAGTCCCAAATGCTACATACCAAGTTTCATGAAAATTGGCCTGCCGGTTCTGGAGAAAAAGATTTTTGAAACGTTTTTACCATATATGGGCGTGGCGGCCATCTTGGTCATGTGACCTGGATTTCGCAATCAAACTTTCGTCTCCCCTACCCATGGATGCTCCACATAAAATTTCAAGTTGATTGGCCAAGCAGTTTCAGAGAAGAAGATCTTTGAAAAGTGTGTATGGACAACAGACTGGCCAAGGTCAAGAGATGACCTTGACCTATATTAATCATATATCTTCATCTACTCCATTAGTTGTTTGCATCTACCACTTTTCAGGCCTCAGGCTGCAATAGTTTTCAAAAAATCCATAGTTTTCACTTTTTCCCATGTAAAAGCCTATGTTTCCAATTTGACCTTGCCGTAAAATAGGTCAAGGTCATCCAAGGGTCATCATTTTATCAAACTACGATGGGCTGAAGTCCCCGATGCTACATACCAAGTTTCGTGGAAATCAGCCCACCGGTTCTGGAGAAGAAGATTTTTGAAGGGTTTTTACCATATATGGGCGTGGTGGCCATCTTGGTCATGTGACCTGGATTTTGCGATCAAACTTGAAATGCCACTACCCAAGGAGGCTCAACATAAAATTTCAACTAGATCGGCCAAGCGGTTTCAGAGAAGAAGATCTTTGAAATTGTGGACGACGGACGGACGGACGCCGGATCATGGCCATCCTATAAGCTCACCTTGTGAGCCTTTGGCTCAGGTGAGCTAAAAAGTAATTTAGTTAAAAATAGATTTGTTTGCTTTACATCACACAAGGTGGTCTCATAAGTCATCCCTGTAATTCAGAATATATTTTCTTACATACCTCTATCATAAAGATAGAAAAATTCCAGTATTTTAGTGGTGGTAGATAAATCGATCTTACACTGCTGGCTTGGTTGCTCATACAAGATAAGAAAAGCACGCGACTAAATTCGACCGTTTCTAGCCCAAAGCAGCTGCTTGCAGCAATAATGTTCAACAAAACTAGACTAAATTGGTGTGAATTCATTGTGTATAATCTTGATTCACGCTCGTTATCAACGAAAAACAAATCAAAACTGCATCTCTTTTGACTTTGACAACGATTTATTTACATTTGACGTCATATCCATAATAAACACTACGTCATCAGAGTTAAAGCATGGTACCAGGTTACTTTACCGGTAAAATGAATTTAGGCCTGATCGGGGTATGTAAGAAAAAGAATCCATCAGTGGTGTTCAGTGGAGAAAGGAAAATCTCAACCCTCGGGTCCATCGTTCCAGTGGGAAACTCTGCGAGCCACGTTTCCCACTGGAACGGATGGACCCTCGGGTTGAGATTTTCCTATCTCCACTGACCACCCATGATGGATTCTATTTATCTCCAATGTAAATTAAGTTCGAATTCATTTGTTGATTTACATACATACTAAACAACTGAAACCAAGCTGGAACAATCAGTATCTTTTAAAGGTTTTCGGAAGATTTCATAGGTTTCCCGCCCAAAGTTTGAGTGTTTCTGGCAGCTTCTGTGCGATTTCTATAGAAAATATGTTGCATTCTCCGTAAAATTCTACATTTGATCAATGCTACAACATGGTGGAAACCTCTTGATGTTACATACATGCAGCATAAATCTATGTCAAAGGGGGAGGGGGTCAGATTTTTTCAAAAAAATATTTTGTCAGAAAACATATTTTTTGCAATTAATAATCAAGGAAATTCCACAATATGCTTATTGCAACCCAAAATTTTGGGTAGAAACTATTTATCCATGAATAATAGGTACAACATCTTTATTAGATTTATAACTGTAAACAATACTGTCCATCACTTATGCAAAAACCTGTACCTTTAATATACTATGCAAAATAAATTAAGCAACTTTTACATTGAACAGTGACTCCATATGTTTTGTAGACATTAAGGAAGTTCTTCTGACAATGGCTTGCATGTATCAAATTATGGTAGAACCAGTCTTTGTGTGATGCTGAAGTGACATTTGATTTTAAGTCCAGAGAGGCATATCTCAAGTATAACATAAACCATCAAATATTGATATACATATTTTGCATAGTATATCTATATGCATTATAAGTGTACACTTTGTGTGTACCTGTTAAAATAGGACAGTCAGTCTGTTCATTCAGGTAGAACATACATATACAGTATATTTCCATAGCCTTGTTGAATTACAAATAATGGACCTGAGCCCATTTATCGGTTTTGGGACTTTTTGACAGCCTTCCCCCCCTTGCCCAAACATGGCATTTGGATATAATACGTCATTTACAAAATTACAGTTGTGTTCAAAATATTTTGGTTGGGCAAGGGGGGGAACATGGTCTTATAAAAGGTTTCCTATTTCCTATATGATGCTATATTAAATTAAAAGATTTTGTCCAATTTTTTAAAGAAGTCACTGCTTGAGTTACACAAAATATAACATGCTTCAATACAATAGAAACTGATTTTTGACTGCAATAAACGTCATTTCAGTGCCTGGAATGTGAGATTTCGAAAATTACTTGGGCATTTCACAAAAGAAATCTTCCGAAAACCTTCTTCTGCCGATCTGTTGTGCTCATCATGTGTTTTGGTTGATGCTAGCACAATGGCTACCTTAATGGGAAAGAGCTAGTTATTTGTTATTAATCATTGCATAAATACCCGTGTCACACGATATTAACAGCCGTTTGTTAATGAAGAGAAAGCCATGTTTTAATATTGCAATTCACACGCGAACATGCTGTTAATACAAAACTTTTACTTATGCTCGTTACCAGGCGCCACACAAAGCATGTGCTAATGATGAGAAACTGATGTCCACCCGGAACGAGCATAAAAATGAAAGCTATTATGTGTATGAAAATGTGACAAGGCTGTAAAATGTAAGTGCACAATTATTTCTTTCGTTTGTGCAGAATTTATGCAATAATAGCAATCAAAAATGATTTTGTCATTCATTAACATTCGCTAGGTCCCTCCGGAAAAGTTGAAAACCGAGGGCATCACCCTCGGTTTGGTGCCCTCGGTTTTCAACACTTCCCTTGGGACCTAGCCAATGTTAATGACTGGAAAATCATGTTTGATCCCTATATTAGTGATGTTAAAATTTCAGCGATGTATTGTCATCTCTTCCCTGTCAGGTCATCGGCGACAGCAAAACAACCATATAATAATTTGATTTACAATGTATTAATTCCTGGACCTTCTTTTCTTACTCATTACGAAAACATGCCCATGCAATATACAGAGAATTTTTGAGCTTTAAAATTTGAAAATTTTCAGCTGAAAAATTTTTGATATTTTTCTTATTTTTGCTCAAAACATAGATTGTGGGTACACGTTAAACCGCCTCGGCGAGGCGGTTCTAACGAGTACCCACAATCTATGTTTTCATGCGCGGATCCAGAAATTTTCATGAGAGGGGGTCCAACGAATATTGTAATTTTTGATCACAGACGTGGGGGGGTCCAACCCCCCAAAAATCCCGAAATAACCTTATTTAGGTAAAATTTTCAAATTCCAGGGGGGGTCGGGACCTCCGGTCCCCCCCTCTGGATCCGCGCATGGTTTTGGAGCAAAAATAAGAAAAATATGTATACCCCTGCATACCCTAGTTTTGCTATATAAAAGTGGGGTTCAAGGGGGTATACATTACACAGACATGTTTTCGTGATGTTACATGCTATGGACAAAGTCACTAAACACAGCAGCAACATAAAGTAACTTACGTAAGTCCACCTAGACCAATAGTTGTGAAGAAATTGATAGCAAATCTGGTGTTCCTGGGATTGTCTCGAGGCAGCAGGCCCTCAAAATATTCCTGCAGGGTGCTGTAAATCGAAATTGAAATGATTACCACAATGATTTGAGACAATTACGAAAACACGCCCATGCAATATACAGAGACTTTTAAAGTTGTAAAAACTGAAAATTTTCAGTAGAAATTTTTTGCTATTTTTCTTATTTTTGCTCAAAACATAGATTGTGAGTACCCGCGATCAATGTTTTGGAGCAAAAATAAGAACCAGAGAACCAATGGTCCTGTAAACGCTCACCTGAGATCTGCTGCATATACCAATAAACATGTATGAATATTATGGTATTTAATTCCAGTGCAGGGGCAGATGAAGCCCTTGGGCCATTTTCTTTTTTCTGAATCTTCAATATTCTGTCCATTTGCTAATTTCCTGCTGGCTTTTCCCTTCAAATGACATTTTAACAGTTTTCCCAATTCAAATGCATAGGCAACCTATGTTGACCTTGCCATAAACTTGGTCAAGGTCATCACAGGGTCATGATTTATATATACATTAAAGTACTTTAGCCATCGATGCTTCACGCCAAGTTTCCTTGAAATCAATCTATTGGTTTCAGAGAAGATTTTTGATGGGGTTTTACCATATATGGGCATGGCGGCCATCTTTGTCATGTGACCTAGATTATTTACATATACACTATTTCCCCTTTCCTACAGATGATTCGTTTAAAATTTGGCTTTGATTTGTTACGTGCCAGGCGTAACTAGAAGATTAAGGAAACCAACAAGTTGGTTAGCCAGCAACAAGCTTTGTTTAAAATTTAACAAATCTATTTAGAAATGATTTAACCAGTAATTACATGTGAAACAATCAAAAGCATATATACAATCAAACAAAAAATGAATGTACAATACCTTTCAAGATGTTAATTCCCTTAAAGAATGTCTGAATGTCCCTCAGAATTTTTTAACACAAGTCTGTATCAGTTTCTGATCCCAAGAATTAAAGTTTGTTTCAAAATAGCACTATGTCCCAATCCAGAATCGAATATCACAAAGTAATCCAAGAATAAGTTTAAATTCCAGTAAGATAGATTTTGACTTCTTAATAGTAACAGTACCCAAAGATTGTCCTTATGAAAATTTGTAGCCCTTATATAGCACTGAGGAACATTCAGGATTCTTCCAGCAAATTCTATGATATCATATACTAAAAATAACAAGTTGTTTACCAAAATTTAATGTTCTGGAATATTGCAGAGAGGTCATTATCCTTCCAGAAAATTCCACAGTATTCTTTTGACATAAAAAAGATTTTTCTAGAAGATTCTACATCTTTGGTTCTTCCAGATTTTTCCGTCAAAGAACAATTTGAAATTTCTAGAAAATTCTGAAGTAAACAACCTGTTTATGTCCAATATCTGGGACACTAAAAGTAAATAATTGCTAAGGACAACAAGTAAACATCATATGTATAACATCATACTTTCCTGGGCATACTCCCTTGGGAAGTTTACCAGTACTGAATGCACATCTTTCAACAAGTAACTGTCATACATAACACTTCCCCTCTTCAAAGAAAAGAAAGTTTTATAAAATAAAGCTTTCTTTTGCAATACTGGATAATTGTATACAATATGTTTAGCAAAATTTGTGCAAAACTAATCAAATACAACAGCACAAAGCTGGACATCAGCATTGTAGAGGCACTTAAGCTCTGCTTAGGGTGTCTGGAATGATATTATCTCTTCCTCGGATATGTCTGATGTCAAGATTGTGCTCTTGCAACATGAGACTCCACCTGAGTAAACGCTGGTTCTTGTTTTTCATTTTATGTATGAAAGTCAGTGGATTGTGGTCACTGAAGACAAAAATTGGTGCATGTGAAGAAGCTAAGTAAACTTCAAAGTGCTGAAGCGCAAGGATTAGAGATAGGCATTCTTTCTCTATGGTAGAGTAATTTCTCTGATGCTTGTTAAACTTTTTGGAAAAATAACAAACAGGATGGTCAACACCATTGTCATCTTCTTGCAACAATACACTGCCTGCACCAACATCACTGGCATCTACAGCCAACTTGAACTCTTTGTCAAAACTTGGTGCTAAGAGAACCGGAGCACTTCTAAGTATGGCCTTGAGCTTATCAAATGACTTCTGGCAGTCATCTGTCCAAACATACTTGGCCTTCTTACCAAGCAAGTTTGTCAGAGGCTCAGCTATAGCCGAGAAGTTGTTGCAGAATTTCCTGTAATATCCAGCCATACCCAGAAAGCGCATCAGTTGTCTTTTGCTAGTAGGTACAGGAAAATCTGAGATAGCCTCAACTTTAGCTTCTACAGGTTTTACCTGACCTTGACCTACAATGTGTCCAAGAAATGTCAAGTTTGCATGGCAAAATTCACTTTTTGCCAAGTTCACAGTTAGTTTAGCATCACTTAGCCGGTCAAAGAATGTTCTGATTGTCTGCAAGTGTTGTTGCCACTCCTCACTGAAGATAATAGCGTCGTCGATATAGGCTTTACAGCCATCCAGATTGGAAATCAAACTGTTGACCAGCCGCTGAAAAGTCGCAGGCGAGTTCTTCATTCCAAATGGCATGACTTTATACTGGTACAGTCCATCTGGTGTAACAAATGCCGAGATCTCCTTTGCTCTGTCCGTGAGGGGTATCTGCCAAAATCCCTTTAGCAGATCGAACTTTGTAACATACTTGGCATGTCCAATATTATCAATGCAGTCATCGATTCGTGGGATGGGAAAAGTGTCTGTTTTAGTGACAGAATTGACTTTTCGATAGTCTGTGCACATTCTAAATGTCCCGTCTGGCTTTGGTACAAGAATACAAGGAGAACTCCATTCACTTTGGCTGGGTTCAATGAAATCATTGTCCAGCAAATATTGAACTTCTTCCCTGAGATATTGCTGTTTTACAGGGTTCATTCTGTAAGGATGTTGCTTTACAGGTTTTGAACCTTCAATAATGTCAACATCATGATAGATTTTGTCAGTTCTGGATGGAATGTCCGGAAATAAGTGCTCATATTCGAGAACTAACTGTTTCAGTTCAAGGCTTTTGTCTGAATCAAGGTGAGACAGTTTCTGATCAAGATTCTGTAGTATGTCAGAATTCTGGAGTTTCGATGACGAGGGATCAGATTTCTCCAAGTTGAAGTCCTCAGAGTCCATTTGATTTTGTTCATGAGGGACAGAATTAACTATATTTACTGATGAAATAACAGAACTATCCCTATCAATATACTTCTTGAGCATATTAATGTGACATAGCTGTTTTTGCTTGCGCCTCCCAGGAGTGTTAACAATGTAATTCACGTCACTTAACTTTTTATCAATAGTATACGGGCCATAATATCTAGCTTGTAAAGGTCTGCCAGGAATGGGCAAGAGAGCAAGTACCTTGTCTCCAGGTTCAAAATTTCTGTCTTTAGCATTTTCATCATAACGAATCTTCATTTTGCTTTGAGCAGATTTGAGATTGGACCGAGCTGCATCACAGGCCTTTGATAGTCTGTTTTTGAAATCAGACACATACTGAAGTAAGTTCAAAGAACTGTCATCATCTGAGAGAAATTTCTCTTTTAGAAGTTTTAACGGTCCACGTACAGTGTGCCCAAAAACAAGCTCAAATGGGCTGAACCCCAGAGACTCTTGTACAGATTCTCTTACAGCAAATAGAAGCAAGTGTATGCCTTCATCCCAATCTTTTTCAGTGTCAAAGCAGTAAGATCTGATCATGTTTTTCAAAGTTTGATGGAATCTTTCTAAGGCACCTTGGCTTTCAGGGTGGTAAGCCGATGACTTGTATTGCTTAATTCCAAGTTCATACATGACTTGCTGAAAAATTCCTGACATAAAATTTGAGCCCTGATCTGACTGGATAGATTTTGGGAGGCCTACAAATGTGAAGAACTTCACAAGTGCATTAACTATTGTTTTAGCCTTGATATTTCTGAGTGGGATAGCTTCAGGAAAGCGAGTTGAAGCACACATTATGGTCAGAAGATATTCACAACCTTTCTTTGTTTTGGGTAAGGGACCTACACAATCAATAATCACTCTGCTGAAAGGTTCATCAAAGGCAGGAATGGGCTGTAACTGAGCTTTAGGAATAGTCTGATTGGGTTTTCCTACCATCTGACAAGTGTGGCAGGATTTGCAGTGTTGAGATACATCAGATTTTATTCCTGGCCAGTAGAAATGATTAAGGATCTTGTGATAGGTCTTATTTACACCTAAATGGCCTGACATGGGTGTTTCATGAGCCAAGTTTAAGATTTCAGGGCGATAAACCCTAGGAACCACAATTTGGTGGTTAACAGTCCACTCATCTTCTGCGGAGACATCCGGAGGACGCCATTTTCTCATCAAAATGCCATTTTTGACATAATAGCAAACAGGAACCTGGGATATTTCATTTTCATTAAAAGCCCTTTCAAATAAAGGCGAGATCTCAGGATCACTGTGTTGTTCTTTACAAAGCTGTGACCTTGACAGCTGGTCATGACCTTGGTCATTTGAGTTGGAAGGTGAAAGGTCATTTTCTGACCCCGACCTTGGATTGCTAGGGTCAGTCTGAATATCAGACTGACTAGAGGAAAGAGATGTTGAAATCTCTTTATTAAAGGACTGACCTATCAAAGTGTCAATTAAATTTATGTCCTGCATCCCATCATATAATTTGGCTTTCTTAGCCATTGCCCTAGTAACAGCACAAGAAGGGTAAAGGTCAGGAATTTCCTGCTCAATGGGATCAGGCGGTTGATCAACACATGGTGTGCTGGTCAAAAGTGGGTTTACCACAACCTTATCTCCTGCCAAATCATTGCCTAACAGCAAGTGAACACCTTTAAAAGGTAAGGAAGGTCTAATACCTACAGCCACGGGACCTTTAACTAAGTCAGAGGACAAATAGATATTATGGAGGGGTATGTTAACAAATCCACACTCTACGCCCTGGATAAGGACACTTGTCCCAGAAGAAGACTTCTCGGAAAATGGCAAGGTATCTGCCAAGATAAGGGATTGAGAAGCTCCGGTATCTCGTAAGATTTTGATAGGGGTAGACTGGGCAGAGTCACTGTTAAGTGACACAAAACCATCTGATAAGAATGGTTCATAAATCTCCATAATAGAATCCTCAGAGACTGACTCTTTACAAGTTCTGGTCAGTATAGGGTTTTCTTCCTGGATACAAGACTGTGGTTTAGCCTTTAAGGAGGTGAGACCTGTCGGTTTAGCACTATCTAGATTTTCTCTTTCTTTCTTTCGTTTCAGTGCCAAACATTCAGAAATAATGTGGCCAGTTTTCTTACAATAATTACAAATTGGCTGGGATAAGGGATTTTGTCCTTTGTTTTCACTAGAAAATTTGGGTTTTGGACTGGAATTGTCAGTTGGATTACTGGGATTGGCTTTGGGACCGGACTGAGGGGAATATGGTTTTGTCTGAGGAGTAATTTGCTTTGATTGAGGGTTATATGGTTTCCTAGGATATGGCTTGTTGACAAATGAAGCCTTATGAGTCAAAGCATAATCATCAGCTAAACGTGCTGCTGTTTCCAAGTTTTCAACTTCTCTTTCGTTCAAGAAAGCCTTAACATCAGAATTTATGCACTGTTTGAATTCTTCAACAAGCATGAGCTGCCTTAGCTTTGCATGATCAGAACCTACTTTCTTTGAAGAACACCATCTATCAAATAGTTGCTCTTTTGTTCTAGCAAACTCAACATGAGTCTGGTCATGTTCTTTTCTACAGTCTCTAAATTTCTGCCTGTATGCCTCAGGGACCAACTCATAAGCCTTAAGAATAAGTTCCTTTACTGTATCATAATCTGAGCTTTGCTCAAGAGAAAGCTGAGTGTAAATTTCTCGAGCTTTACCAATTACAACACTTTGCAAAAGCAAGGTCCAGTGCTCTTTTGGCCATTTCAAGTTTTCTGCCACCTTCTCAAAATGTAAAAAATATTTGTCAACCTCTTTTTCTTGAAATGGAGGAACGAGACGAATGTGTTTCGTGACATCAAATACCATACTAGTGGCCAAAGGCAAAGGTTTTGATTTAGATTTGCCTTGTAACTCAAGCTCTTTCATTTTTAACTCAAATTGTAACTTTTCCTTTTCAATTTCAAGCCGTTCTTTTTCAATTTCAAGCTTTTCTGCTCTTTCTAACTTTTCTCGTTCCATTTCCCTTTGTTTTTCCTTCTCTCGTTCTTCCATTTCTAGTCTTAATTTCTCAAGTTCTAATTTTTCTCTATGCATTCTATCTTCTCGTTCTATAGTTTCTAACCTTATTCTCTCTTCTCGCTCCTCTTTCTCCCTTCTTATTCTCTCCTCTTGATCTAATCTTAATTTTTCTAATGTAATTTGATTTTTTATTTCAATTTCTCTCAGCTGCAAGTCAGTCTGAGTGACTAGAATCTTAGAGGTAGCCGAGGAATCAAAAATTTCCTCGTCAACAAAAAACTGAATCAAAATGTTCTTAATTTCATGTTTTAACATGGAAGTCTTGATATTTGACAACCCATAATGATCAGCTATGTCTAAGAGGTCACTCTTTTTGGCCTTATCTAACAGCTCCTGAGAAGGCGCAGCAATAAAGTCACTTAGTTTGAATGACATGGTTGCTTTTTGCTGGCTTTAGCTATTTAAACAGCAAACAGTGAAGATACTTTAGAATTTTAAATAAATTTGGTGCACAAGAAATTTCAATCCCGGACTCGAGCCCCCAATTCTGTTACGTGCCAGGCGTAACTAGAAGATTAAGGAAACCAACAAGTTGGTTAGCCAGCAACAAGCTTTGTTTAAAATTTAACAAATCTATTTAGAAATGATTTAACCAGTAATTACATGTGAAACAATCAAAAGCATATATACAATCAAACAAAAAATGAATGTACAATACCTTTCAAGATGTTAATTCCCTTAAAGAATGTCTGAATGTCCCTCAGAATTTTTTAACACAAGTCTGTATCAGTTTCTGATCCCAAGAATTAAAGTTTGTTTCAAAATAGCACTATGTCCCAATCCAGAATCGAATATCACAAAGTAATCCAAGAATAAGTTTAAATTCCAGTAAGATAGATTTTGACTTCTTAATAGTAACAGTACCCAAAGATTGTCCTTATGAAAATTTGTAGCCCTTATATAGCACTGAGGAACATTCAGGATTCTTCCAGCAAATTCTATGATATCATATACTAAAAATAACAAGTTGTTTACCAAAATTTAATGTTCTGGAATATTGTAGAGAGGTCATTATCCTTCCAGAAAATTCCACAGTATTCTTTTGACATAAAAAAGATTTTTCTAGAAGATTCTACATCTTTGGTTCTTCCAGATTTTTCCGTCAAAGAACAATTTGAAATTTCTAGAAAATTCTGAAGTAAACAACCTGTTTATGTCCAATATCTGGGACACTAAAAGTAAATAATTGCTAAGGACAACAAGTAAACATCATATGTATAACATCATACTTTCCTGGGCATACTCCCTTGGGAAGTTTACCAGTACTGAATGCACATCTTTCAACAAGTAACTGTCATACATAACAGATTGGCCAAGCGGTTTCAGAGAGGAAGATGTTTGAATATTATGGTAATATTCATGTATATTGCCCCGATGTGGGGGAGAGATGAGGCCCTGGGGCCCAATTTTTTTTTTTCAGAATCATTAAAATTCAGTCCTACTGCTCATTTTTTGCAAGTTTTTTCCTTTAAATGACAATTTAACAATTTTACCCATTAAAATGCATACGCTACCTATGTTGACCTTGCCGTAAAACAGGTCAAGGTCATCACAAGGTCATGATTTACATATACGTTGTAGTACTTAAGTCATCGATGCTTCATGCCAAGTTTCATTGAAATCGGTCCAGTGGTTCCGGAGTTTTTGAAGGGTTTTTACCATATATGGGCATGGCGGCCATCTTGGTCATGTGACCTGGATTATTTATATATAGATTGGTTCCCCCTTCCCATAGATGCTTCATGTAAAATTTGGCTTTGATTGGCCAAGCTGTTTCAGAGAAGAAGATCTTTGAAAATGGTGGACGACGGACGGACAGACGACGGACGGACGACGGAGCATGAGTATACTATAAGCTCACCTTGTGAGCCTGACGGCTCAGGTGAGCTAAAAATGGGTGTACCCCTGCATACCCCAGTTTTGCTATATGAAAGTGGGGTTTGAGGGGGTACACATTTCACGGACATGTTTTCCTGATGTAATTCATCCATGTTGCAAGAAAGACCTGCACTTGAGACATGGCTCACTTATTTTAATATTTTAGGGTGCTTTACATTTTACTCGTCTTTACATTCATTTATTAATTTGTTACTTTGATTGGTTACTTTATATCCCAGTCAACTGCTATGGTCATGTCGGGGCACTGCCGGGGCACTGCCTCCATTTTATTATAACCAACTAAATAGACAACTAACAGTGTAATGCAAAACTTATGTATGAATACTTTGACTTAAACATAAACCATTCATACATATAAGCCAAAGGTTACCATTCTCGGGGCTTACCTGGGCATGTGGGATAAATGAAGCAAATAAGTTAACTTACGCATCTTTGAGTCTTTCATTAAGATTAGCCAGCCCCATGTATTCTGAGAGCTCCTGTATCAATATCTTGATAAATATTCTGCTGGCCGATGATGTCTCATCTTCATTTAGATGAATACAGCTTAATACCTGCAATAAAATGAGATGCATAAATAAAACCACAGAAACTGCACAGCCAATCAGTGTCTTTGCTTTTCACTTCATATATATGCTCACCGGCTAAAGTTTAGTCAGTGAAAATACATGTAAAATCCCATTGGGACAGTTTAAATCACTATAGCTTCAAAACCCCTTGATAGTTTGGTATTAAAATTACCAGTCATAAAACTGTGAATAAAATCTAAATTTCCAAGGAAAACGATTGAAATATCGCATGTGGTTCTGCCACAGTGAATACACCAATTTTTGTTGTTTTAAATGAAAGGGAGGGAATCTAAAAATAATGAACATTTGACTTGTTGTTTCCTAAGACTGTGGCTGAATTTTAAAAAGATTTTTTTGGATTTTTGTCACTGACAACAACCTCTATCAGAAAACGCTATTAATCAAAGCGCCGTTTTGATCATTTATCCGGTAATTACAAAAATGATGTCTTACGAAAAAGATGAATAACTCTGTCAAAATTGACAACTCGTAGAGTTACGTTCCAGAATTAGAAAGAGGGTGACTTCGCAAATTTCATAAAGGGGAGCATCTAACGCAAGCGACTGGGCATTATAGTAATCAGGCTGGTCAAAGTTACTGACTAAACTTTTTCCTCTGAGTATATAACTTATTTTTAATCTAATTTCTGTACTCAACTTGTGTCAGTCTACTGTCTAGTCCAACAAACCACCTGACTACAGGTTTTGACCATGAAACTTTGATTCGAATCATTGCAAACTTTACACACTTAATGCATGGTGGCCATAAAGAGAATTCGGCATAGCTGAAAATGTAGAGTTTGAAATTAGAACCCCTTGGTCAGACATTCAAAGCTCTAATACTGTGCCAGGGGCTTTTTCTATCTTTAAAAGTCTAGAGACAACAAAAGTTTCCATCATGCTAAAATACCAATATTTTGATTGTATTGTTTGTATTGAGGTTTAACGTCCCAGTCAACAATTTTTCAGTCATGTGGGGACAGAGCCGCCACTTCCTGGGTATTAACCAGTACTCCTGGGAGTTAATGTCTTTCTCAAGGATACAACACGGTGCCGCCAGTGGGGATCTAACCCTGGACATCTAGAATCGGAGTCTGATGCTCTACCAATACTTCACCGCGCTCCCCTAAAATAATTTTATTTACCCTCTAAAATTAAATTAATGTGCCTAAATTATAAACAACTTTTAAGAAAACTTACGCCCCATGATATAGCATCAGTGTGCAGCAAATGCGCAAAGAACTTGGCAACATTGCGTAACTTGTTGGTCTCCAGTCGATGAATTGTGTCATACTGTTCTTGAAACATTCGTTGAAACGGCTCAATGTATTTCTTGTCAATCATACAAAACCTCTGAAAAAGTTGAAATATAAAGGATATTTATCGTCAGTGTGAGCAATTGCATATTCTTGCATAGATATCTATGCGCATAGCTGTTTGAAGCCGTTTTCGATTGGTCGAAAGCCGTGTTCAAACAGCAAAAGCCATGTTCAAATCATGAAATTCACGTGCCGTTTGAACATGGGTTTTGGGCGACGTCATTGGTCAATGTGACGTGACGTCATGTGTTTCGCAGAAACAAAATGGCCGACGTTGAAGAAACTCCGCTATTTTCGTTGAGTTTTTACGTTGCTAATGTTATTTTCAAGAGATTTTAAGTGGATTAGAGTGAAAATGCAAGAATAGCGATCAACCATGGTTTGTTTCAATGTTCAAACATTCGCTGGATCACTCGGAAGGTGTTTGAACACGCGGCCTGCGGCCTTGTGTTCAAACACCTTCCTCGTGATCCATCGAATGTTTGAACACTGAAAACCATGGTTGATCCCTATAATATGTTGTTAAATTTACTAAATTTTTTCAAATCAAAAACATTGATGCTTAATTGTTGGCTTGTTTCACAATAAACAGCCAAGGTCATATCAAGATTCTTATAACCATGCTTTTCTGCGATGGCCTTCACCTTAGTTGATCCATACTCAATGCCATCCTTTCACTGGTAACTGACAATTGGTTAAAGAATAACGGGAAGCTGCATCCTGCCCTCATAACAACCATTACATTCCCAACTTCCCAATCCAAATTATCTTGAAAATCTTTCTTGTTTCTTAAACCATATTTCAAGCATTTTGCATGTCAGATTTTCACAAATACCACTAAGACATTTTTTCTTACAATGACATATTAGATTTACCTGTGCTAGCAGCCCAAAGAATTTCTCATATGTTCTCATCTGCGCACAGCAGTCTAGGACCATGTAACACAGTTCATTCTGAAATATAATATGATGGTAAATTCAGATGATTTGGGTGATTGGTTATTGCTTAACGCCCAAGCAACAAATTCTCAGTCACCTTTGGATGGACAAAGTCAAACGAAGTTTAAACAGAACTGCTTAATATAAATATTGCACTTATAACAAATAGTCAAATATATGTACATGTATTATAAATAAGTTTAATTTATATGCTGGTATTAATATCAAATGTCTGAAAAAGCTATATAAAATTATTTGTTTGAATTATTTGATAAAGGAAAGGTTTATTATAGTGTGAGTACAGTTGATGACTTTATGTTTGGTCTGTTTACAAATACCGCGCAAATACCAGCTTAGCAATTCACAAGTTTCAGACATCTCAAAATCAGTTG
This sequence comes from Rugalucina vietnamica, assembly GCA_964017185.1. Classification (NCBI taxonomy): domain Eukaryota; kingdom Metazoa; phylum Mollusca; class Bivalvia; order Lucinida; family Lucinidae; genus Rugalucina; species Rugalucina vietnamica. The sequence continues at coordinate 37,334,377 of OZ024884.1, forward strand.
TCAAACACAATAATTTGACAGTTTACAATAAGCATCCAGAAGCAATTTAAATATAGAAAAAGTTATTTCTTTACAATAGCCAAAAGCTGTCAAAAATGACCTTGGTTTGTTTCATTATTTTCAAACAACCAATGAAATTTTTTAAAAGAAATGTTACACCCTATGGGCGGTTTGCCTTTACACCTCTGGAAAATAATCCCTTTACTTTCGTATATTAGTTACATCAACCTAGATCGATCCATCAGTGTTTATTTTTAGCTATCGGGTCGTAGTAAATCGGTCAGCGACACAGGTAAGATATTTTTAGACGCGTAGTTTCCTAAATGAATACACTGTGATATTTTTAAACCAACTCATTCTGCCTCTCGCGACCTTGAAATAAATGTGTCAACATGGTCATTCATGTCATTGTCATGGGGAACAGATTGAATAAGTCATTAGGCTTCCGTTAGGTTCGTTACGAAAGCCGTCATATTACCATGATGAAAATAAGATTATTTTTTTTTCCGAACTCTTGATAACAACCACTGCGCCACGGAGGCTTCTAAAAGATTAATTTTAACATCGTCGACCTGACCACAGTGAGATTGGAAACATTGTGTCCCATAAAACCATGATCAGGCTGGATAATCAACCAGGACAATCAATTATTCTAGCCACAATTTTATGAGCAAACCCAGCAGATGCAGAAAGAAGACTGGTGCAGCCAGTCGCTATTAGAATGACGGACACCGATATCAATCCAATCGTCCTACAAAATTTTTTCGTCAGACTTGGTTATGGCGAATTTTCAACGGTTCACAAACTGTGTCCAGCATTCTTGTGTAACCACAGCTCCCCAACCTACTGGGGAAGGGTGGGGATTATGACTTTCCAGAGTTTTCAATGCCCTCAGCTAGAGACCTCTAGTCGAACCCAAACCCCATCATTTCCCCTGCATTGCCAGGACAATGAAAAACTGTCCCGCACTTTAGACCGGCTATCCCTCACCCTTCCCCGTAGGTGAGGCGTGATTACAAATGACTGGTGCGTTATGACTATAATCCTTGCATTGTTTATTGTCATCTTCTCGTGACATGCATTGTCCAGCCCTCGAAACACAGACCAAAATGTGACCGTTGACACGCCATGCTACTGAATCGCATTTAAATATTAAGAATATGCAAGTGGTATTTTGTCCTCAAAGGCGCTTTGTTTAACTGAACACATACAAAAGCATCAGGAAAACGTGTCCGTCATGGATACCATGCATCTTCAACCCCGCTTTTATTTAGAAAAAAAAGAAAACTGGGGTTTGCAGGGGTATACCTAATTTTCTTATTTTTGATCCAAAACATACCTTGTGGGTATTCGGTTCTAACGTGTACCCACAATGTATGTTTGAGCAAAAATATTAAGAATTTCATTTTTTGTTTGGTGAAATTTCAATATTCACCACTGAAACAAAATCTCTGCATTGCATGGCCATGTTTTTGTAATGGGTTTACTGTAAACAATCCATCCAATTTTATGTTCATGTAGGATAAACTTGACCTTACAAACACCAAAGCTTCCTCCTTTTGAAGTAAACAATAAAGTCGTTAAACTTTAGGAAAATATGAATACTTTGTAACACAAGTACACAACACCGTATAGTGAATGGAATAAAATGCGCACCCTGAACCACAATTCAACAATGACTGGTCATTATTTAGCATGGTTGTCATGAATATAAAACTATATAAGGTCGTTCAATAGGAACATGAGCCTCGACCCCAGAGATTATTTTTGACATTATCTTAATATTTGTTTACCATGATTATGATGGACATTCTAGTTGAAACTTGTCTTTATGCCTTTTAAAGTTATTCCCTTTTGAATTTCAAGAGGGAGAGAAATGATAATAAATAGTTGTATCTGTTAATTAAAAAGCCGACATGCCAGCGACAAATGAATCAGTGTAAAGATAAGTTGAAGATAGTAGATTGATGGTTAGTTTTGTCAGACTGGTAATGGCTTAACATCCCAGTCAACAAATGTCCATTTGTGTCGAGACGGAGACATAGCTGCAGGCGAGTTAATGAGTCTTGCTCAATGACACAACACGCCGCCGCATTTGGGGGTCTCGATACGGAGTTCGATGCTCTTCCCCCAGATCACCCTACGACACTGTTTCACGACGCAAAACGTCTGTCAAGTATGTAGGCTACATGGTCCTCTATGTGGTTTTGCACGACAGCTGGGTTAAAATTTACACTGTTTCTAGTCTATGTCTTCGTTTAACACAGCCGTTAACACAACAAATCGTTCGGTCAATTCGATTAGCTTTGGGGTTTAATGTCAGACAAATCTTCATGTTGTCTGACGGAAGTTCAGTTCCCCTCTTTCTAATACCATCAAGTATTTGAAAATAAAATCTGAAACATGACATCGCTGGTCCGAGAAGTTGTCTACTGAAAAGCCCCATGTGCAATATGGTGTTCAGAAGCTGGGAGAGTCCATCAGGAAAACATGTCCGCATTAACCTTTTATATAGCAAAAATGGGATATGCAGGGCTATACCTATTTTTCTTATTTTTGCTCCAAAACATAGATTGTGTGTCTCGGCGAGGCGGTTTTAACGTGGTTCGACATTCGATGTTTTTTAGCAAAAATATTTAAAATCTCTATAACGCATGGGCAAGTTTTCGTAATGTGACACAGTTACTATATACTTATGTTGTTGGTGTGCATGAGCAAATGAGCCAACAAGCGGATGTCCTGACGGCAGAAATGTGCTAATATATGAGCCGCCTCATGGGAAAACCAACAATCCGCATAGGCGAAAACAAAGACGCAGATCAGCTTCGCAGTAACCGCGAAGCTGATCAGCGCCTTTGTTTTCGCTGCTCGGATAGTACAATTCCTCTTCTACTCAAGTTAAATCCAAAATTTCAAGCTTCTGGCTATTTTCTGTGCTTGTACAGGCTGGTAAGTGTCAGACCTGTTCGAAAACCACATTGTTGGTTTTCCCACGAGGCGGCTCAATTATAACCACCAAGTAACAACTATGACTTTTATGTTTGGATGATTTGACGAAAACAACGATGGCTGATCACACATGCTAAATATCTGATTACATTGTAAACGAAGCAAACTCAAGGTCATCGATCCAAAAATACTTCGTTGTCACTCTCTGGCTAAAAATAAATATAAGTGCGTATATAAAGTATCAAGGTAAATTTAAGGTCGATCGATAGTTTAACGACGATATCGAGGGTATATTGAAAGTAAACAGAATTATTTCCTCAGGCTTATTACGTCAGGGTGAACATTTGTCACCAAAATGACAGGCATATGTACCAACCGGGTATCGAACCTGCAACCTCTAGATTGCTAAGCGAATACGCTATCCATTACACCACCGCGGCTGTCAACATCTGTCAATTCCATCTTACTGTGACCAATCAGAGAAACTTAGGTGATGATGTAAATTTCAAGGTTGATACAAATATTGGAGAGAAATGTCCATTTCATGTTTTTGACAACTAGTTAAGAGATGCTTGAAACACTTGGATTGCTAAGCTGCTAAGCCTGGTTGCAAGTCCTTTAAACTGTATGCTTCGGATGCTTTTGTGAGATTGTGTTAACCCTTTGTGTCTACCTTAACCCATATTTGACGAATGGATTTTCCCATCATTATCATTTGGGTGAGTCCACTTTCATTTTAAGGGGTGTAAGGAGTGATTTTTATTTTTTATCTCATTTTTCGATGAAATTCCTTAAAGCAAAGAGATTAGCCCCTGATGGGACGGCGACATCTGGGGCTATTCTGTTTGCATATGTCCCATAAAAGGGACGCCAGGCTTAAATGAGTTAAACAATGAATAAACAGTTTTATCATTTTTCCCTACCTCCTGTCCAGGTTTCAGCTCCATTTTCATGAGTTTATGAGCACATTCCTCAAAGTCTAGACTTGACTGTATAGTGAGGTAGATGGTCCGTCGTAACGCCACCATGTTGGTCTCCGTGTTGTCAATAATGGTCTGCTTATCTCCGCCTTCTGAAATGTTTTCAAGAAAGAATCGAGTTAAAATCGACTCAATTTGCATTAGACCATTACCTGCAACAGGTGATTATTAATGAATGTGCATTTATACTTATAATATGCCGTATTCGTTCTAATTAGCGCACAGTACGCTTAACTTTTCCAAACATCTTAAAGTAACAAAATATCATTCCAATTAGCGCACACTACTGATGAAAACAACATATGGGCCACAACATGAGAAAATGTACCTTCCGACAATTTTTTAGTGTGAGAAAAACAAAGTTACTTTGAATGTTTAATGTTTCTAGAGTCTACGTGGGTGATCCAAGAAGTAATGCGAACACAACTGTATTTTAGTAACCAAAGCAGATTCATTTAAATAATTTGGCATGTATACACGTGCATATATGTGCTTTTATTAGGTGTAATATCATGAAGTTCGGATGACGGATTGAGCTTTAATGAGTATTTGATTAGTCGACCCGAAGTCGACATGGACGCGAAATTGACTAAAAACGTCAATTTTGTAAGAGGTACAGGGAAAGATGTTGTGCTCTAATTTATTAAATTGACATTTATATACATACAAATCATGTTAGTTGTACTATATATGCCTTATTTTTGGAAATAATAGAGAAAGCGAAATGCAAAGATCAGCAGGGACTATTCTATGTTGCCTAGCAACGGCATCTGACAAAAATATCACAATTTCGACGAAATAAGACAAATACCTATAAATCATGCCTATATTTGACTCCGATAAGGATGTAAATATCGATATGTATGCCCACAACCTATCACAATAAAGAATTTCTATTCAAAAAATAAATATTGTATGGAATTTAACCTTTTTGATTAAGTAGAATGGTCGTTGATGAAAATATGGAGATTTTGAGAGATCAAAATTGACTCAAATCTTAGGGGGTACAGAAAGCCAAACCTCAATAATTTGCGCTATGTTAGACCCATAAAGGTATGAACTGTAAATATATTCAAGGGATTATTGTACTTTGGAATAAAACGATTATTGATGTAATTGCGCTTTGCATATGTCACTTCAGTACATAAATAAATTCCATTTTAACCGTGGCCAAGGTCGTTTACCTTGCATTCTCTTGTTGCTAGGCAACGAGGGTTGCTATGTGATTCAGTGAAAATAGTAATCGGATCTGGAAAATTCGATAATGCATCATAATTCTGATGTAAACTATCTTGAAAAATGGCAATGGTAACAGAAATTACACATGAGTTCGCATTACTTCTTGGATCACCCTCGTATTAGTCTTTATTTGACCCGATTATTTAAGTTATTTTGTGAGTTATGACCAATTTACTATATGAACCCTACAGACGTCATTGTCCTGAAAAATGACGTCAAAATTGCGTAATGCATTTCTGCATGCCAGTAGAGCTTACTAAACTCGACGCATTTGCGTAAAACTGTTTATGCACTGGCCAGAACCTATTAAGATAGAAGCATACTATCCTTACAGGCAATCTGTCGTAATTAATTTGTCTATTTTTATGATGATGCGGTTGCTATGGTTACCGTTTAACGATAGATTATGAAAAATAATGTTATTATGGGCTAAAACAAGGGTAGATAACTCCAAATATGGAAAAATAATATGTTTTAAAACTCATTTATTTGGTAGTCCAGTGTTCTAAGATTACAAATACAGTGTTATTTCTAAAACGTTAATTACATCATTTTTCCGCAGTTTGCTGCTTTCTACTAGTAATATCAAAATGTCCGAAGGTACATTTTGTCGCGTTAAGGTTCATATAGACTGCTATAATAGCCATGTCAAAAATATCAATGGTAATGTCATATAAGTGTTCCAATCGTCGCAAAATATTGTTTGGTCAATTAAGGATATGTTTTACTGTGGTATTAATGTGTAAAAATTGGTATAAAATATTTATTTTAGTCGAGTAGTGTGCGCTTATGCGCAGTTTTTTCAGAAACGACCAGGGTGTGCGCTTATTGGAGCATGTGCGCTACTTAGAACGAATACAGTATTTAACTTATTTTCACAGTGAAAATACCATAGATAGACCGACCTAAACCTACAGGCTTATTTTATAGGGGAGGTCGTTTAACTAGGCCCCAAGGTTATAAAACTTTTTTCATGCTCAGCTCAGCTGAGACTAAAATTTATCCTGCTCATAAATGTTAAAATGCCAACAATTGTTGGCATTTTAACATTTATGAGCAGGATAAATTACATTCTTTGGTGCTCTAAACCTAAAATATTGATTTATTTGGGCTATTTTGTCATTCATGAGCAGTTTAAATTTCATGCTCAGCTGAGCTGAGCTTGAAAAAAAGTTTTATAACCTTCGGTTTTACTGTACTATCTGTTGAATACTTCTGCCAAGTAAAGACTTCAGCGACCATGGGTTAAAGTATTGCCAAGCCAATGGGATAATTTTGATTGCTTATTCCACACGTAATGGGCAAAGCTACGACATGATTTATGGTAAAAGATTTTATCGTATGATGTTGTTGTTTTCCAGTGGATAACGTCATGCAATAAAAGTGTTATGACGACACGTGTAATAACACTTTAGCTGGAATACGTAACGTCATTGACAACGTTCGTAACAACAATGTAAATTTACATTGGAAATATGTCCACTTTAAAGCCGATAAAATCGTATTTAAGAAGTCATTTGATAAAACAAACCTTACACTTGTGGTCATTTCATATGAAATTTATTAAACTCGCCGAAGTCTTGTTTAATAAATTTCATATGAAATGACTACTCGTGTTAGATCCTCTATTTAATTCACCGACCTTCAGCATCACTGTCTTCACTGTCGGAATCTGAGCCACTTTCCCCACCCTCTTCTTCGTCTGAACTCCCCTCATCTAGGATCTCTGGAAGAATAAACATGACGATTACGTATTTACTGTAAATTGTTATCTTCATTCCACAATTTGCTATCTTTTTCTACCAAAGAAATTGGAAGTACAGGTGTACTTAAAAACTATGAAAGGATAATGAAAGAAATATTTTAAGCTCGGTATAAGTCCAAATGTTCTAGATACATCATATAATCAACAGTGTTGGGAAACAAATTAGTGTATGCTATCATTTGTGTATACATCATATGTTAGAGAGCGCATTCGTACTGTACATAATTTCGGAAATCACGCATTGCTATATTCATATTAAAGAAAAATGTTTCAAACATATTCTTTCATATGTGGCATAGAATAAGCATTGTTTAGCAATATTTTCTTTCTTTGAAACATTTGTCAACATTTAGAACACTTTGGAACTTAAATGTTTCTGAAGTGTTCTCAGAGACCAGATGAAGATATGTGAAATGTTTTACAGTTATACAATCATGTGCGCTGCATATGATAAGATGTGTAAAATATTTCATTTTTATTTGTGAAAATATTTCACAAATGACTAACACAAACTGCACCACAAATTGTGCGAACTAAGGATTTGTCCTAAATGTAAAATTTACGTGTGACATCACCGTTGTATACACAAATGATAGCATACACAGAGTTTGTTTCCAAACAGTGATCAACTAGACAAGGAAATTTCAATGAGTATCCATATTTGATTTGATGAAAAATTAGTTGATCAAATTCTTAAATTTTATGATTTTACATACCTTTCTTGAGTATCTTGTATTTCTCTTCATTCTCTAGGAAATCTGGGTCAGGTCTGAATATGTCTGAAATATAGAGGTGATTTATACTGAGTTATTGCCCTTGACAGAGACTATTATTTTGAGTTACAGATTTTTGTCTTTTTATTCCTGTTAACAATAATATGTGCACACTGTTTAAGAAATATTTCATTGTGGCTTTTGCCCTTAAAAGCCAATTAAGATTTCTTTTTACTTTTTTGTACCTTCTTTTTTTCTTCTCTTTTTCATTTTAATAAACAATGCCATGAACAAATGATTAAATACATCACATATTTCACTAAATGGGAATAATAATAGAGGGCAACATAGATGTAGATATGTTTAAAATGTGTATTTATTTGTCATAAATAATAAACATTCACAATCATATAACATACAGACAACATAGAACCAGAGCAATTAACTTCTTTGAATCCATAAGTGATCCATACTTCCAACTGATTGGACACATTTAGTTCAACTTCTAAGACAAATTCAGTTCATAAATGGAAATGAATAATTGTCTTCTAAATAGACGTCTGTAGAATTTTCTTTGCAGTTTATTGTGTGTTTATCAAATGAAAAAGCTTTCCTTATTTTTATCACAAATGAATATGCATTATTTAGTAAGAGTAAAAAGTCACATTTTCATCAATACTGATCGGATAAACATTTACTGTTATGCAATATAAAAATGTTTTGAAAAATACATATTGCAATCCCTATATCAATTTACAAAATTTCCCGAGTGATTTCCGAGTGTTCAAGACTTTTCAATAGTATTATAATGTTTCTTTTTACTTCATTACCAAAAGAAAAGGCTTTCGTGAGAATCAGAAAATAAAATATCATGACCTTAATCTAATTGCTTTACTTTGCTAAAAGGAAAGTCATGCATTGTTTGTTTCTTTCAAAGTACAGGACCTTCGAAGTGTTAAGACATTCATAATAAATTACATAATTAGTATCTTATTTGGACTTTTTTGCCAACTTACCTATTCTTAAATACTGGCAGAATGGTTCTATCATTATTACACTTATCTGAGTGACTGGTTGTTGATTGAAAACCAGTCATATCCTGGTTGTTGATTGAGAACCAGTCATATCTGTGAATTCAAACTGGTTCACAGACTATCGTGTGATTCCAAATCTCTGCCTATTATCTGCTTTATAGAAACAGATCTAGCGTTACTCGTCATCTTTCCAATCGAAGCTGATCTTATAATCGAGAAATGACGTCATACCCGTTGCTTTCTTCATCAAAAACCAACACTGAATGATTCTTGACCCAGCATGCATCGGATTTCGAACATATCCCCTGAACCCAGTATCCTGGCATGCGTGGTTAGCATAGTTCGTCCTCCCGAGCAAATGGGGTAACATCATTTGCTTTATCCTCTCTAGGACAGCAAGATAACGTTGCCATCTCAATCTCGAATTCTGGACCTGTTTGCTAAATCGTATGCAGCATTTTACGATTTCCATCATCCACTGCTGAAATGCTCGACAGTGATATCCAATTCCTTTCAGCAAATGGGGTAACATCATTTGCTGAGATGAGAAAAAAAACCTGAAACAGAAAATTCTGGACCCTTCTTTCCCACCATCATAGCGTGATTTTGAGAATGAATCCTCTAGATATTCAAGCAAATGAGATAACTTCATTTGCTTGGGGGTTTGCTTCATCTGCTTGGGAGAATCTTCATTTTGTTTGGGGGTAATTTCATTTGTATGGGGGTATCATTGCCGTTGGGGTAACTATTTGCTCTGGGGGTAACTTCATTTGCACTAGGGTAACTTCATTTGCACTGGGGTAACTGCATTTGCACTGGGGTAACTGCATTTGCACTGGGGTAACTTCATTTGCACTGGGGTAACTGCATTTGCACCCAAAAACTTTCTTTTACCCCAGCATTGACTGATCTCCCACGAGAATCCAGCTGCTTTGATGGTGATCTCCAAAATACAAAAATCCTAGCAAATGGGGTAACATCATTTGCTCTTCACATGATCAACTGCTCTCCATCCTTATCAATATACAAGGGCCTAAGATACAAACCGTCAAGGAAATGGAAGAACATCATTCGCTTACTTTTTCTTCTGCATCAAACAACATCATGAATATTGACCTGAAAGCAAAATCCTACAGCAAATGGGGTAACATCATTTGCTGTTTGAGCAGAGCAGTGTTCTACACTGCAATCTATATCGCCGAATCCCTGTCTTTATTTCCTTATATAAATGCTGAATCCTTCTACGAAAACTGTGATCCTCATGACATATTTGCTAATCTGTTTTTTTTTCTATCCTCAAATTCCACCATCAGACGCCATCTTCTTTTGTGCAAATAGCCCCATCTGCTATGATCATATGTATTATCATACGTGATAATCTTTGATTGACATTCAAGTGCCCATAAATCCTAGCACCCAAATACTTATCTCGCAGCAAATGGGGTAACATCATTTGCGATCCTTCCTTGGTGTTTTCCATGATCAACGCAATAGCTGAGATACAAACCTTCATAGACATGTATCACCTTCCACCAAGATCCCATTGATACGAAATACATTGCCATCCCACACATGAAGATAGACATCCAATTTAGCAAATGGGGGAATCCATTTGCTATCATTCCCAAGCCTGGTGCGATTCCTGGTTTCCTCACATGCTGTGCAAATCCACCGATCACTTAAGCGTGGTTTTCCATACGTCCTGAGCAAATGGGGTAACTTCATTTGCTAGTAACCACCGAATTGACCTTCAAACGTCCATCCTTTTCCTTGCTCTGCTGCTCTTGACTGTCCTACTGCTGACCAAATGCCCTAAGTCAGCTGCTATTTCCGGGTTGATTGTTTCCTTAGGCTTACATAAAGCATCAAGTAAATATCACTACTTCATATGCTGCAAAAAACATCCTAAAGATAACTTATTTATGACTAAAAAAGCTGTTGGCCCCATTTTATTGTTATGTGTATACTATTATCCCAAAATGAACCCCTTTCCCACAATTAATCATGCCCTAACCCCTCACCAGATAAAAGTCACATTCCAATTCTTCTACTTCTCGAGCACAGCCGAAGCATAGGTGTTGCAGTGCAGTTATATCTTAGCTCGTGCAGATACATTTTGTGACAGTCCTTAGCTTCCTTTCCCCATTTATATCAATTTTAAAATGACAGGTTATTTAATTTTTCTCTATTTCTGCCAATTAAGAACATACAAGCATACAACAATTATTTGGGAATACTAGACAAAGGCTCAATACAATATTGCCATCAGCTAAGACAGCCTGGCGCTTAGAATTATTCTGAGCAGCGCTTCTGATCAGGGCTGTGGAAATAGTAAGAGGCTCCACAAGCATTTCTAATTTTTTGGCGGCGATATTTTGATCGTAAAAATGTTGCCCTTTAATACAATAGCTACGGATACATCAGGAAAGTTGGACATCTAACTGGGGATGTAATGTAAGATATGAGCCCCGTCATGAGAAATACGGATTTTTTGCCTCTGCGAAAACAAAGGTGCAGATCAGCTGTGCAGTAACTGCACAGCTGATCAGCCCATTTGTTTTTTGCCATCCGGATAGTACAATTTTTCTTCTTCCAAAATCCGAAATCTTAAGCTTCTAACCAACTTCTGAGACTGTACAGGCCAGTTTGTGTCGGACCAGGTCGGAAACCCTGAAGAACAGTTTTCTCGCGTCATGGCTCATATGATAGTAAGTGATCATTATAACTGTTTGTGACAACTTGATTGGCACTACCACTAAAATGACCACAAAATGCAAGTACATTGCACCCCATGTTATACATACTGAGCATGTTTTCGGGATCTCCTGCATCTTCCAGTGTCAGAAGATGAGTGAATTGGTCTTCTTCTTCAACCAAATCAAGCTCTTCCAAGACAGAGGGGTGGTCCTATAATGAGAAACATTGTATTTGTTCAAATTTTGTTATGCCTCGACTAATTCTTGTGGTCTCTTGCATCTCAGTCAAATCAAATAATGTCTTTACTGTGGGAAGTGAGACTAGCTGTTGACATAATAATTATGAAAATAATCTCTATATTTTAAGAGGATTACATATTTAGCACAAATTCCAATCTTCCATATGGTCCTCCAGTGAATACAGAATTTTTTTTTTTTTTTTGAGAAACCAGTGCTTGCCTTATAATGCTGAGCGCCAAGCAAGGTAGCCACTGGTACCATTTTAACATCTTTGGTATCACAAGGCCTGGATCAAACACATGACCTCCTGATCCCGAAGCCGACACTGTAACTATTACCTATCGGGACCGGTCAAATGTTTGTTTGAATGTAGTATAGCACAGTTTTCAGAACAAAAGGAAATGCCAGAAATGGAGATCAGACTAACTTAATTTAATGGTAAAACCCAACATCCAACTTTTAAGGTGTAAAAACCAACCTTGAATCCATCTTTCCTGACTGCAAACATCACTTCTACCATGTACTGTACACGCTGTTCTATAAGAGACTCGTGTAGAATATTTCGCAGTCTTTCAAAAATAGCTGCAAATAAATACAAATTTGGTTAAACTTTCTTGAATTACTCAGCATAAAGTAAGAAGAATTTTATCATTAACAGTTCTTTGGGGTATGCTTGCTTGGGTGAAAAATGACAAAGACTAAATACATATCCGGCCCTTCCAAATATTTTGAACTGGTGACAAATCCACAACTTGGAGATTCTGTGTAACTTAATATTATGTATGCTCCATCTACTGAGCAATCGAATAATAATGACTAAATGCATAGTAAACAGACACATGTTCTGGACTATCCACTGACTAACTTCTCAAAAATTGTAATAATAATATTAATAAAGCTATTTTATTGACTCCTGATGAATAAATAATCATATACAGCACCATTTATCCCCCTTGGAGTGACCTCTGTTAGTTTCTGTCCAGATTCTTTCAGAAATCCTACGGCAATTTCCACCGAGTCGTCAGTCGGAGTTTCGAGTAGCAATGTTAGAACCTCCAGAGCGAGAACTTCATGAGCCTACAAATGAAACCGTAAATGTTTCATAAGCTGTATGGAAAGAGGGCAACAACAAAAATATCCAACACTGATTAGATATGGTTGGCAAATAGCCACAAAAAACATGCTTGTACAAATTTGTTAGTTTAGAGCTTTCTGCTATTCTTTTCTTCATTTAATGGTAAACATCCATGGTCAACAGCTAAGGCCATGTCAAGATGACACTTTATATTATCTGACTTTCATATTTTTTTTGTGATTGTGCAATGTTAGTGGTGCTATATGGGACACCATTCTCACATCTGGGGCTATACTGTTTGCCTATGTCCTAAAAAAGGATGCCAGGCTTAAATGAGTTTAACTCTTTTGGTATGAAAGCCTACATAAAATTTCATTGACCAGGTATTTTTCTCTATACAAAACTGGGCCCAGTTTCTGGTACCAAATATTTTCCCAATTGGCTGAAAAATTTCCCAATTAGCAGAAAAATTCAAATTTAAGAGGTAAACATTCCCAAATTTTGTTAAAAATTGCTGTATTTTCCCCAAAAAATTGTGGTATTTTCCCCAAAATTGTGATATTTTCCCCCAATTTCATTGGTACCAAAAATTTCCCAAAAAGGTCAGAAAAAGCCCTGTTGACCATCACAACTCACCACTTGTTGGTTAACTAGGTGTGCTATGAACCTAGTTGTCGACAGACATATACTCTTGTCGTTTCTCTTAAAACCTCGGCGGAACTGAATCACAAGACGCCTCAACACCAGCTCACCGTTCTGGGGAAACTGCGATGTAAGATATTGAATACAATTAATCAATTTATCATTGATAAATATTCCATTTTTATGATTGCAAATAACCAGAGGACCAATGGTCCTGTAAACGCTCACCTGAGATCAGCTGCATATACCAATAAACATGTTTGAATATTATGGTATTTAACTCCAGTGCAGGGGCAGATAAGCCCTTGGGCCATTTTCTTTTTTCAGAATCTTCAATATTCTGTCCATTTGCCAATTTCCTGTTGGCTTTTTCCTTCAAATGACATTTTAACAGTTTTCCCAATTCAGATGCACAGGCAACCCATGTTGACCTTGCCATAAACTTGGTCAAGGTTATCACAGGGTCATGATTTATATATACATTTGAGTACTTTAGCCATCGATGCCTCACGCCAAGTTTCCTTGAAATCAGTCTATTGGTTTCAGAGAAGATGATTTTTGATGGGTTTTTACCATATATGGGCATGGCGGCCATCTTGGTCATGTGACCTAGATTATTTATATACACATTGATTCCCCCATTCTATAGATGCTTCACTTAAAATTTGGCTTTGTTTGGCCAAGCGGTTTCAGAGGAGAAGACGTTTGAATATTATGGAAATATACATGTATATTGCCCCGGGGTGGGGGCACATGAGCCCCTGGGGTCCAATTTTTTTCAGAATCATTAATATCCAGTCCTACTGCCCATTTCCTGCAAGACTTTCACTTTAAATGACATTTTAAAAGTTTTCCCCATTCAAATGCATTGGTGACCTACGTTGACCTTCCCGTAAAATAGGTCAAGGTCATCACAGGGTCATGATTTATATATACATTGTAGTGCTTGAGCCATCGATGCTTCGTGCCAAGTTTCGTTGAAATCGGTCAACCGGTTCTGGAGAAGAAGATTTTTGAACGGTTTTTACCATATATGGGCATGGCGGCCATCTTGGTCATGTGACCTGGATTTTTTATATACATATTTGTTACCCCTTCCTATTGATGCTTCACATAAAATTTCGCTTTGATTGGCCAAGCGGTTTCAGAGGAGAAGATGTTTGAATATTATGGAGATATACATGTATATTGCCCCGGGGTGGGGGCGGATGAGCCCCTGGTGCCCAATTTTTTTCAGAATCATTAATATTCAGTCCTACTGCTCATTTTCTGCAAGATTTTTCCTTTAAATGACAATTTAACAATTTTTCCCATTCAAATGCATTCGCGACCTATGTTGACCTTGCCGTAAAATAGGTCAAGGTCATCATAGGGTCATGATTTATATACACATTGTAGTGCTTGAGCCATTAATGCTTCATGCCAAGTTTGGTTGAAATCGGTCCAGTGGTTCCGGAGAAGAAGATTTTTGAAGGGTTTTTACCATATATGGGCATGGCGGCCATCTTGGTCATGTGACCTGGATTATCTATATACACATTGGTTCCCCCTTCCCATAGATGCTTCATGTAAAATTTTGCTTTGATTGGCCAAGCGGTTTCAGAGGAGAAGATCTTTGAAAAGTGTGGACGACGGACGGACGGACGGACGACGGACGACGGACGACGGACGGACGGACGGACGACGGAGCATGGGTATACTATAAGCTCACCTTGTGAGCCTGACGGCTCAGGTGAGCTAATAAAGGATGTAAACCAGAGTTCGAATGACCGAACTTTGGATCACATAGCAAAGTCCGCATCTAAATTTTTCCATTCTGACATTCATTTAAAAATATATGTTTGAACATTCAAACTTTGAATTATGTATCAAAGTCTGCATTCTCAGTTTCGCATTTGGACATTTTTTTGAAAACACAAAATGCAATACTTTCTAATTTCCAAACGCAAAATGCGAAAAAAAATGTTTACAATAAACAAACGTAGCTAAAAGGGCACAACTATCTGTTTTCTATAATGAGGCTATTATTTCTTGAAGTCCAATAGCATATCAGCATTAAGAAACCTTCAGTCACATTTATGAGGTAATACTGACCTTTGTATTCACTATAGCAACGAGGGCAGCGTAGACATGTGTGAAGGTCGGGGACGCAGCCTGGGCTTGAATAATGGATCTTGCCATTAAACCTCTGAAATACAAAAACAGATGTAAATAAGCTGCTTTAAATGGGTCTGTATTTAACTCATTTAAGCCTGGCGTCCCTTTTGTGGGACATAGGCAAACAGAATAGCCCCAGATGGGACGCCGCAGAACACAGCGTCGGGGCTATTCTGCTTGCACAGAGAAATTTCATCGAAAAATGAGATAAAAAATAAAAATCACTCCTAACGCCCCTAAAAATGAAAGTGGACTCATCCAATGGATAGGAATGGGAAAATCCATTCGTCAAATGTGGGTTAAATATTTTTTTGATCAAAATTTCTTTGTATCAATCATAACTACATGGTTGATAATTATGTTTATCATATGACGTCGCTGTTTTCCAGTGGATAACGTCATGTCATAAAAATCGTATGACCACACGTGTAATAACACTTTTGCGGGAATACGTAACGTCATTGACAACGTCCGTAACAACAATGTAAATTTTCATTGAAAATATGTCCACTTCGAAGGCGATGAAATCCTATTTTAAAAGTCATATGATAAAACGAATCTTACACTCGTGGTCATTTCATATGAAATATATCAAACTCGCCGAAGGCTCGTTTAATAAATTTCATATCAAATGACCACTCGTGTAAGATCCTCTATATTCCTATAAAGATGCAGCACTTCAAAGCCATGCTTTGTGTGTAAAATAAGTCTCCAAAGATCAAGTTATTTGTTTAATGTTAAATGAATTAAGGCGTTATGCCATCAATTTATCAGCGTATACAGGTCATGTAGGTTGGCTACACAGCAATTATGCAGCAATTACTAATTTCACAGTACAGCGCCCAATCTTACTCAAAAAAACAGATTTCAAGCTTTTCAATGATGCTGTTCAGTACACCTGAGAAACTGGTTGATTTGGGGTGTAACATCTCATCATATGGAGACAGGACCTCAGTTTACAGTCTCATACTACATACCACAGAAGCCTGGGATCGAACCTGTGATCCCTGGTTTAAAAGGCAAGCGCCAAGGCAGCTTCTTATTAGAAACATAGGTAATTACACATCATCTTACCGATCAAGTCTCATCACTTACCTTCCTCGCACAATATTTTCCTGGAATAGTTCTCGGACAATAAACTCTATATTGGAGACATTCACTTTGTTGATGAGACCATTGATACTCTTCTTAAGGGCTTCCCAAGACATTCTTTGGTACGCTAAACTGTAAACAGAATACAAAGATTTGTTGATTTCAGCTTTAGGTCTTTCCTGGAAAAATTCTAGGACAATAAACTCTATATTGGAGACGTTCACTTTGTTGATGAGACCATTAATACTCTTCTTAAAGGCTTCCCAAGACATTCTTTGGTAGGCTAAACTGAAAACAGAATATACAGATTGGTTGATTATAGCTTAAGGTCTTTCCTGGAACAATTCTCGGACAATAAACTCTATATTGGAGACGTTCACTTTGTTGATGAGACCATTAATACTCTTCTTAAAGGCTTCCCAAGACATTCTTTGGTACGCTAAACTGAAAACAGAAGAAATATGTGTAAGTGTATTACAGTGTAAATTAGACACTAATAACACAATGTTACTGGTTCAGCCACACAGAGGCAGGTTACCAGTAATAAGTGCACATTTCTATCACCACTAACTGACAAATTGTCTTCTTGAACCAGAAGAAGAGGAAGAATGGCTATAGAAATATTTTCAGAACCACATCTTCATGAACAAATGTGCCAGACAGATTGCAATATGATTTCTAATAAATCTTTCTTGAATAATGAAACCCTATCAAAAATTGAAATAAGTTAAATCCATAGTACCCACCTTGATTTGTCAGTAATGCTTTCCTGCATGGCTCGTAGCCTGGCCGGGGGTATATACGCCCCGCCTGTTCTCATGGTCAATGCCTCCACTCCCGTAGGGTCCGGTTTAGCCTTCTTTCGTGTGGGTTCTGGCTCAGGTTGACTGGCCTCCTCTTTGGCTGAGTCATCATGTCGTTTTCTAAAAACATACAAAATGAAATAATTTAATTTTATTATGAGAACATATCAATGTATTCTGGTGAGGCCCTCCCAGGGGTTTTGGGGATGCCAGGAGAAGGGCTATTTATTTTCAGGGATTTGGGGAGAAGGGTCATTTATTTTCAGGGATTTGGGGAGAAGGGTCATTTATTTTCAGGGATTTGGGAAGAAGGGTCATTTATTTTCAGGGATTTGGGGAGAAAGCATAACTTTTGGGGGTTTTAGGGAGCAGGGAGCAGGGGACTGAGGATAAACATTTTAGGGAGCTGGGAGAAAGGTCATTTTTCTTTCAGGGAGCAGGGAGCAAAGATCCCCCCTGGGGGGCCTCTCTGGTTTAACATCCAACAACAACATCCATCAACAACTTTTCAGTCATATTTTGTTAAATTCAATCTGACGAAAAATATTTCAAAACTTTGAAAAGCTTTTGCAATACCTTTTGGCATCATTGATGTAAGTCAAAAGCGGTTGAAAAGAAAATAATGATACTAAAGTCTTTCTGAGCATACTTTGATATTCAAAAGTTAGATATAAAATATTTTAGTCAAAACAGTCGCTACCTTTTACTATCTCTCCTATCAGTCCTCTCATCTTTCCCCTTCCCTCTTTCTCTCCTATCCTCTTTTCCTCCTTTATCTTTCTTACTGTCTGTCACCATGACAACCTGACTGGTTACCGTCTCGTTCTGTGTCTCCAGTCTGTCTAGAGCGTGTTGTCGTTTCTCAGCTAGGTATCGCTCATCCTCCAGTCGTTGGCGTTCCTGTTCATCGGGCGAGAGTTCTTCGACCGTAGGTTTCTGAAAACAGGCCTCCGAGGTTATAAAGCTTTTTTCATGCTCAGCTCAGCTGAAACTTGAATTTATCCTGCTCATAAATGTTAAAATGCCAACAAAAGCAGGATAAATTGTAGATTTTTGTGTTTTAATCATTGAAATTCCACTGATTTTGGCTATCTTAATATTTATGAGCTGAGCTGAGCATGAAAAAAGTTTTATAACCACAGGCCCAGGAATGATTATTGTGACGGCTTTAAACAAAATACTCCTTGAGCACTTTTAATGTAAAAAAATAAGCCACTTTATGTTTTTCACACAAAAATAAGGATTTTGATAACATAAAACACCATGAAAATGTCAATGAATGAAATCACTGGGTGCTTCCTTCATCCCGATATAAAAAGGTTTTGTTTGACTTTTACTACAGGTCCCGATAGGATTTGGTTTTGTTTGATTCTGGTATCAGATTTTTTTCTACTCTAATTCCTAGAATTTGGTCAATTTGATTTGATTCTCATTTATGACGTCATTGAAAGAATTTCAGGTAATAAAATAGTGCATTGAATGCAATTTTATAGTAAGTTTTTATTTGATTTGTTAAGAAATGATATAAATTATGAAATTTATGTTATTGCTGACTCTGTTTTGTTGAGATTTACTCTGTTAACGTAGTAGAAAAAAATCCGATACCAAAAAGTCAAACAAAACCTTTTTATATTGGGACCAAGGAAGCACCCAGTGGAAATGTGAAAATAAATACATTGAACCTGCACAAAGCTTTCATTCTACTTTGATAAGATTTTATTTTAATGTCTTGGTCATATACAGACTGAATACAAATTAGGCTGATGAACATATAGGATCTTACACAAGTGGTCATTTCATATGAAATCTATTAAACGAGCCTTCGGCGAGTTTAATAAATTTCATATAAAATGACCACTCATGTAAGATTCGTTTTATCATATACTTTGAAATAGGATTTTTTCGCCTTCAAAGTAAACATATTTTCAATGAAAATTTACATTGTTGTTACGGACGTCTTCAATGACGTTACATATTCCCGTAAAAGTGTTAATGCATGTGTGGTCATAACACTTCAATTACATGGTATTATCCACTGAAAAACAGCGATGTCATATGATAAAGCTCTTTTCATTCTTACTCATTATCACATTTCAATCCCTATGTTATCCAAAATTCCAAACTATTAACCCATATTTGACGAATGGATTCTCCAAACATTATTGATTGGGTGAGTCCACTTTCATTTTTAGGGGCATCGGGTGTGATTTTAAAATTTTATTCAAATCTTCGATGAAATTTCTCTAAGCAAACAGAATAGCCCCAGATGGGACGCCGCGGCGTCACATCTGGGGCTATGCTGTTTGCCTATGTCCCACAAAAGGGACGTCAGGCTTAAATGAGTTAACCTTTAACCATCCAGAGTTCGCAAAATCTTTTTTCAGCTGCAGGACAGCTGTCTGGCAGCCTGCAATTTTTTAGCAAGACAAACCCCAACTTTGTAGGACAGTTCTATATGTTATCATTGTAGTTTTGGTATTTTTTGCCAGACATTTGTCTAACAGAATAAAATATTTTGTCAGACAGAATGAAATTTTGCTTGTTTTGACCGAAAGACCGGCACTTTTCTTGATTGTACAGTCCAATTCATGCCTATGCTGATTTATCTTCAAACTCCATCAGGAAAACATGTCCATTTAATGTATACCCCCTTGAACCCCACTTTCATGTAGTAATTCTGGGGTTTACTGGGGTATACCTATTTTTCTTATTTTTGATCCAAAACATACATTGTGGGTACTTGTTAGAACAGCCTCGATGAGGCGGTTCTAATTTGTACTCTTAATCTATGTTTTGAGCAAAAATATCAAAAATATCAAATTTTTTTCTCCAATGAAATTTTCAATTTTTGCTATTGAAAAAAATCTCTATAGATTGCATGGGCAAGTTTTCATAATGCAAAGAAAGACTTTCTCTCAATGCAAATAAATAGAGGATATTCAAGTTTTTGGAGTGAATATGAGTTTTATTTCATTGAGTGAAGTGAAAATTTTTTATATTTCATGAGTGCCGAAGGCACGAATGAAATATATAATTTTTCACTTCACGAGATGAAATAAAAGTCATATTCACGACAAAAACTTGAATTTTCTTTTTATTATATTGCATGTAGTCATTGTAACGTTGCGCGCTAAAGCATATGACGTCAAAATCTTAAATGACGTCATTACGTCACGTCATTACGTCATTATTGTGTGTGAACGTTCATTGCGTCAACAATAGCATAGATTATAAAATTTAGTTATGTATAAATTAGAAATGAAATGGTGGAATCGTAATTTGCGTATTCCCAAATCTTATATTTTCACATGTGAAAATATAACTTTTTTTATATTTTTATATTTTCACATGTGAAAATATAACTTTTTCAAATACTGGTTATATTTAATACATATTTCTCTATATTTCATCACTTGCCATATAATAATCAATGTTCTCCATACTCACATTTACAAGGCTCTTTATCAGGGCATTGCGTTTCTCTGCCTCGGAGTCGCTGTTCGTGATTTCACCACTCTCCGGTCCACTCTCATAGTTCTCCATGTTGTGACGGTCTTCTGCTCCTACTGTAAAACACATGAGCCGCCTCGTGGGAAAACCAACGATGTGGTTTCCAAACAGGTCCGACACAAACCGACCTGTACAAGCACAGAAAAGAGCTAGACGCTTGAAATTTTGGATTTAAGTAGAAGAGGAATTGTACTATCTGAATAGCGAAAACAAAGGCGCTGATCAGCTTCGCGGTTACCGCGAAGCTGATCTGCGTCTTTGTTTTCGCCTATGTAGATTGTAGGTTTTCCCATGTGGCGGCTCACATGGTGGACACTCAGTGCAAGCTTCAGTGCTTAACTTTGGGGATTTATTTTCCTTTTATTCATCACTTATACATGTATTTACATCTTATTTTTACTAAAAATGCATTTACATTTTATTCTGCTATGTCTTTTTTGCTATAAATTGGCTATAGTACATAAAAGATATAAAGAAAAAACAAATCTTTCTTTTTCTATTTTGAGGTAAAACAGTTTTTGTTATAAAACAAACAGCATGCATGTACATGCATCAGGAAAACATGTCCGTGCAATGAATACCCCCTGAAACCCCACTTTTATATAGCAAAACTGGGGTTTGCAGGGGTATTCCTAATTTTCTTATTTTTGCTCCAAAACATAGATTGTGGGTACTCATTAGAATTAGAACTGCCTCAGCGAGGCAGTTCTAACGTGTACCCACAATCTATGTTTTGAGCAAAAATAAGAAAAATATCAAAATTTTTCAGCTGAAAATTTTCAATTTTTTAAGCTAGAAAAATCTCTGTTTATTGCATGGGCATGTTTTCGTAATGTGTAGTTTAACATGGATATTCAGTGATTTTTTAAATTCAATTACATCTACAAGTCATATTTCATCAAGAAAATACGCAAACTCAAACATTTTTTACATGAGCCGCGACGCAAGAAAACCTGTCTTTGTGGTTTCTGACCAGGTCTGACACAAACCGGCCTGTGCAGCCAAAGAAGATTTCGGATTTAAGAAGAAGAGTAATTGTACTATCCTTGTAGCGAAAAAAAGAAAGGCACTGATCAGCTGTGCAGTTACTGTGAAGCTGATCTGCCCCTATGTTTTTGCATAGGCAAAACTCTAGTTTTCTCACGTCGCGGCTCAAATAATCACAAAATACCCACCAATCAACTCACCTTCTTCCGCATTGTAGCTCAAATCCTGCCCTGAGTCCAACCTCCCTCTGCCCGGCGACCTTTCAAAGTCCTCCCCAGATACAAATGAGTCCATCCTTTCTGCCTCTCTTCTTCCCTCATAGTCCTGCTCCGAGGCAAAAGAATCCATGCGATCTACCGCTCTAGACACATCCACATCCTGTTCCGATGCAAAAGAGTCCATGCGCTCCATTTCATACGAACTGGGAAAAACTCTCTCTTCATCTGAAGATCCAGAATCCATTATCTCCCTTGGTGATTTTTCAAGTGACCTTGACCTTTTTGAAGTTTCCTCATTCTCCGAACTGGATTCTTGTCCCTTGACAGATGACCTTGACTTTTTAGATGAGCGCTTAGGTGGAGATGGGCTCTCTTTAGTAACAGATTCTCCTTTCCCCTGATCTTTTTTAGACCTTTTCTTTGGTGATTTGGAAACCTTTTTCTCTTTTACAGGGGAATCTTGGTCTGATGGCCTTGGCTCTGACCTTTTAGGTGACCTTGAGGTTTTCTTCAACACCTTGTCTCTCTTTCTTTCGACTGACACAGATTTCTGTTTTCTTGATTTTTGAGGCGAATCTGATTCTTCACTAGATTCTTCTGAATCTGATCTATTTTTAACTCTGGATGACCTTGACTTAGCAATTGGTGACCTTGACTTGGATACTGTTGACCTTGACTTAGATACTGTTGACCTTGACTTAGCAATTGGTGATCTAGTTTTTTTCCTCTTTTGTGTAATCATGGTAACCGTGGATGATAATTTTGAGGCCCGCATGGGAGATTCGTCTTCACTATCACTATCAGAACTCGAATCCTGATTTTTCGTTCTTCTTTTGTCCCTTAGTCTGTCAGATGAACTTGACCTATTTATCTGTCTCCTTTCCTTCATTCTGTCATCCTCTAACTGTTTTGGTGACCTTGATCTAGAATTTGTGTCCTTTAGGTCATCCTGACTACCAAAGCTTCGGTTTTGTCTCCTATCACCTCTTACTGGACTCAATGAAGCTCTTCTTGTATCTGAATCTATACGCCTCCTCTTTGGTAAAGCACTCATTTCAACTGTCCTTTCATGTTCGTTTGGACCCCACTGTGTCTCCGACAGCCTCCTGGTGTCACTCTCTGACAGTCTTTGGTTGCCATATCCCCCGCCCCAGGCCTCATCTTGACTAAAGCTCTGCCTATCACCACTTCGCCTTTGCCTCCTACCGCGTCCCTTACCCCGTCCCCTTGGGGGAAGATTTCTGAAATCTCTGTATCGGAAAGGTACATCCGTGACTGCATCATCAGATCGTACTCGTATACCAGCATCCTCGTCAACCATAACTCTCCTTGGAGGCAAATCAAGAGGGTCCCTTAGCGGCAACAGATCCAAATCATCCCTGTATCTGTCTATTGGTGGGTAATCCAGGTCATCCCTCCATCTTCTCGCTAGCATAGGGGGTGGGGAACGCGCCCTAAGAGGGTCGGGCATGTCGCCATACAGATCCCTGTCGATATCTCGTCTAAATCGGCCCCTATCAAACATCCCTACTTCTAACAGACTTGGTATCTGAGACTCCCGGGTGGGGTATCTATCAAAGTCAGACACACGTGACATCCTTTCTAGAGATCTAGCCCTCATCCGTGGCCGTTCAAGTCTATCCAGGTACCTAGGTGAAGATAGATCCATATATCTTTGGTCTAGTGATCGTTCCAGTGATCTTCGTCCTGCAAAGCGTTCGTCCGTTCTCAGGTCCAACAGGGACGGTATGGGAGATCGCTGCAGTCCAGGTCTCTCAAATGATGTTCTTCTCCGGAAAGCCCTTTCAGGGGGAGATAATCTTGTAACAACTCTTTCTTCTGATCTTCTCCTAGCTATAGGTCTGTCTAACATTCTGTCCTCCGGAGATCTTGCCCTTAATATTTGTCCATCAACACGAATTCTGTCTGCTGAAAGCCTGCGGGGCTGCCTCTCGATCAGCATTCTCTCCTCTGACAGCCTACGGGATTGTCTCCCCATTGGAATTCTCTCTGCTGAAAGTCTCTGAGACTCTCGATCCAATGGCATTCTGTCTGCTGAAAGTCTACGAGGATGCCTGTCCATTTCCATTCTCTCTGCTGAAAGAAGACGAGACTGCCTCTCTGGTGGCATCCTGTCTGGGGATAATCGTCGAAGTAATCTCTCCTCTGACGGTGGTCTTTCTGAAATAACTCTCCTTGCTGCTCCACGTTTAACTGGTGACTGTAAGTCGATAGACCTTTGTCTGTCTAACGATGTTTTGCTGTATGAGCTTTGTCTATCGGGCGACTGTCTGAGTGGGGATCTAGACTGCCTCAACACTTCTCTCTGCTGCACAGGGGACAGTCGGTTGTTTCTGTCCAGAGATCGCCTTGTTGATCTGTCAGATGACCTATTTGATCGGTCAAGTGACCTTGCTGGTGACCTTTGTCTCTGGTTTAAGCCTTCATTTAAAGTTTTCTTAGCTGGACGTTTCCTTTCCAATGAAGTTCTGTCAACTGGTGACTTTGACCTTTGCCTTTTAGACTGCTTGGATACAGGTGACCTACTTCTTACAGGTGACCGTGACCTTTCAACTACTGGTGACCCTTCCCTGTTCGGTGATTTTCTAGTAAGTGTTTTCTTTTGCTTTGATCTTACAGGTGATCTTTCAATTTCTGGAGACTTTTGTTTTTCTCTTTTTCTTTTTGGAGACTGTCTCTTTGGTGACCTTGACCTTGAGGTCAACCTCTTTCTTGCAGCTCTTTGTCTTTCAGCAGATTTTCTATCAGGTGACCTTGACCTTTCAGGAGATCTCTGCCTTGACCTTTTCTTTGGTGGTTGCCGTGGGGACCTGTCAGATGATTTTTTCTTTGGTGATCTATCCCGTTTTGCTGAGTGCATGTCAGGAGAGCGTCTAGGCGACCTCCTTCTTGGTGATCGCCTCTCTGGGGATTGTTTTGGTGACTGCCTTCTTGGTGATCTTGACTGCCTTCTTGGTGATCTTGACTGCCTTCTTGGTGATCTTGACTGCCTTCTTGGTGATCTTGACTGTCGTTTCGGTGATCGGGATTGTCTTCTGGGCGATCTGGACTGTCTCCTAGGTGATCTTCTAGGCGATTGCCTTCTTGGGGAACGTCTATCTGGAGATCGTCGCCTTGGAGATTGTCTCCTTGGCGACCGCCTTCTTGGTGATCTGTCATCCCTGTTTCTCCTATCCCTGTCCCTGTCATCCCTATTTGGTCCTCTTTGCCTGTCCCTCTTATAATCATCTTGCAAACTCATAATCCCCCACCGTCCTCCTGGTCTATCCCGACCTTTGTAATCATCTGCAAGACTGGCGACCGTTCTCCTAGACGGTGACCTCTCTTTCTTCACCCTCTTTGTCCTGTCAGGGTTCAAACTTTTCATGTAACTCACCCTTGATGCAAGTAAAGGCTTAGATGGGCTTGGAGTTTCCTTTGGTTTCTCTGGGGATTCACTTTTCTTGTCTCTTTTTCTTGATGAAGATCTCTCCCTACTTAATTTCCTTCTCCTATCAGGGCTTGCACTTCTGTCGCTAGAGCTGCTATGTCTTCGTCTATAATTCTTTTCACTCTTTTTACTCCTATTTTCTTCTTGCCTACCTTTTCCCCTGCTACTGTCCGAGTCGTCAGAATCTGATCTGTCCCTTCCCCTGGTGTGTCTACTTCTTGGTTTACTGCTTCCAGAGGATTTAGACTTAGCATTTCTGGGTTCTGGACTGGAATCTGATGAATCGTGACCCCGATTTCTTTGATGTGGCGATCTGCGAGACTTTCCTTTCCTGTCTCTGCTTCGTTTTTCATCACTGGAGTCATCACTGCTTGAATCTGAGGAACTGTGGCGTCGCCTGGAATACAGAATATAGTCTGGTAAGTGAAAAAATAATCTGGTAGATCTAATATGTTAAAATAACTGAAAAAAGTCTCAAATATTATAATATTATGATAGAGGCAAAAAAAGTCTTGCATTAAATGTATGGATGTCATTCGTTGTTAGATTAAAGTAAAGGTTCGGACGTTCGGAAACAAACGTCCAGATGGTTCGAACGTTCGCATTGTATATCAGTCTGTTCATTAAATTTACATGTAAATTAATCAAGTGTTGCATTAATAGAACATTCTCAATCATTGTTTTTCTGAATTGGCATGTTCTTGTCGTTCTTGGCGTATATGTGACACAGAAATCGAAAGTGGCATGTGATTTCAATTTGAGAAATTTTGCTTCCTTGTATAAAATGTTTATAACATCACTAACTGACTACAAGTAACTACAAAATGCAAAATTATGCTGTCATAAAATGTCATGAACATTCACTTTAGTTCCCATCAAGTCATACTTGGTCGTCAAATTTAATTTAGTCATGTCTTAGCGTCTTAAGTCCAATTCGCATGCGCCAAAAATACACACGTGTAAATATACTCCGGTGTGCAAATTTTAATCGGGGTAAGTAAATGGCGCATGCGAACGCAAATACACACCGGAGTATATTTACATATGGGTAAATTTACTCCTGGGTCTGACCAGATGCAAATTTTATTTTTACAAATACACACGTGTAAATTTACTATTATGTCCCATGCGAACGCAAAGTAAAATTTACCCATGAGTATTTTTATTTCAAGTCAATATTCTGCTTTTAGATAACGAATTTTCTCATTTTTGTTCCTAACTGATTATATGACAGTTGCTGAAACTGTGGACATTGTTGCTAAATAAGAGTTTATTGCCATTCATAACATTTTAGATCATATGGAGTGCAAACAGCCACACTATTTCTTCTTCATTCTTGGTTAGGATTCTTGGGGCATTTTAACAGTAATTCCTTGTGAAAGGATGAAAAAAGGGAACTGTATAACTGCTAAGGTTAAGCCTGACCATTACTTGATTCCCCTCTGCTGCCAAAGTCTGCATGAACACCTTGAAGCAGCCTCTTCTTGTTTTGCAAATACAGAAAACTTAAATGAACAGGTTTTAATCCAGAAATGATCAATTTACTTACAAAAATACTCCTGGCGATAAAACCCATGCGAACGCAATTTAAATTTACTCTCAGGTTGATTTGCACACCGGAGTATAAATACACACCGGAGTATATTTACACGCGTGTATTTTTTGCGCATGCGAATTGGACTTTAGAAAATCTAATAGTATCTGTTTCTCCCCCGCATACACAAATCAGCATTAAAATCTACTTAATATTTGAAATCTGTCAAGCAAAATTCATGTTGTCTGAGTTGTTTGTTTAATCCCAAAACACATCTATAAATCAACTGACATATAGGTTCGCGGACTGTATAATAAGGATGGCAATTATTATTTAACTTGAGAGGTGTGAATAATATTGTCATTTAGATAAAACACCTGCAGCAAAGGTATCACCTGCCTTGTTTTCTTTTTTTTTTTAATTTAATTCAGTTTTACGTCCCTTTCTAGGTTATTTCAGCTCATATGAGACGGGCCAATCAGTAGGTGGGGCGAAAACGGGAGAACCCCGAGAAAAACCACCTGACACACCCTCAAGCAGAACTTGGCTTGTCTCACATGTGGCCAGAGCGGGGCTCGAACCCACACCAGTCACAGCGGTAAGATGATCGAGTGATTAAGAAACAGCGCTCTTAACCGCTCAGACACGGGGGCCGCCAACCTTGTTTTCTATTCAGCTTTGTTGATATTATGTATTTATCCTAAATAATGGAAGTTTTCCTTAATATTGGACGTTTTGCATTTTTCAGCGAACGTCTGGATGTTGAATTTCGTATCCGATCTTCGGTACTGGATCTTAAGTCGGTACGGATCGGAAGTCCGAACATTCGGACTCCGCTTGACATCGATAGCTAAATGCCAGTCACAGTGCCGTTATCTGCACGACCGTCCTGCAGACAGCCAGTGTCCTATCTTCTTTTTCATACCCAGCCACTTCACCCTTGTGCAAAATACCATTCACCATTTTTGCATTATTGGCTGGTTCCCAGCTTATAAGAAATCAATATTGGAAATGCAGGTAACCAAAACCACCCTGACCTCAAGGTCAGGGTGGTTTTGGTTACCTGTATTTCCAATATTGATTATTTCAAAGCTGGAAACCAGCCGATAATGCAAAAATGGTGAATGCACTTAAGGTAGGGCTGAAAGGTCACAGGTCTTTTTTTCTGAAAAGCTTAAACTTGTGTGACACAGCCAAACAAACACCCAGCAGGTCTGGGAAACTCATCGAAGGACAGATATTCTGTAAAAGGACAGAATATCTGTCGTTTGAAAATTATGACTATCTGTCAAACGACAAATAAATGCCATACCAAATGTAATTTTCATGAAAAAAAAATGTGTAAATCAGAAAATCCACGTTTAGATACATGTTGAAATCTGTGCTTTTCAACCAATGCACCATTTACTGAAGACCAGAGGTTCCTTGGTTGTTGAGTTTTCTGTGGAATTCTAGAACTAGTTCCTGCAATATATCTGATGTTATTCAGGATATAAAAACACCCATATGTACATGTAAGTAATAATGACCAATTTTTCGAAAAAATGTAAGGAATCGTTGATATCTGCTGTCAGCATCACGCCACCTTGGATTGACTGGTTGAATTTTTTCTACTTCTCTGCGATTCTTGTCGTTTTGGGTCCAGATGCAGATTGCCCTTATTTACGGAAATACTACGGTGGCACACATGGTACACCGTTAGACGATCTGTACGTTCTTTCATATTCACCTTTTTTGCATTGTTATTGTTGTCTGGTACAGTCCCGCCGTTGACTTATCGGTGCACCCGGTAAAAGGGGGATTTTTTTATCGGTGCACCCGGTAAAAGGGGGATTTTTTTACAAAAAGGTACAAGTAGGCAAAGAACAGGAAAAGGCGCAATCAGAAAAAGATTCCCACTCCAAAAACAGAGGTGGGAAAAAACTATATTAACAATCAGGTACTTATACCATGAAAACATATCGTAAGCCGAATGAGCAGCTATTTTCCCAATAGGTGGCCACTCAGTTACCTAAACTTAACTAGAAAACATACATAAGGCACCAACAGCACAAAAATTTTAAACACCAAGACATAAATCAATAAGAGCCGTCGCAGGATAGCACGCTCGACTGCTTCTGACCTTTGTCAAACATAAGGCCAAACTTGACCTGTATGCTCATACATCTTTTTGCCTTGATGCAATAAGGCAAAATCACTGAACCATGACAGTTAACTATAACTACGCAAGGTTTAAAGGTCTCACTCATACTGTGAAAGAAGTATGTTCTTATACCAACTGAGTGCCAAGATACAAGGCAAAATCACTGAACCGTGAAATAAGGTCACACTGACCTATAAGTACTTTAGAGTCAAAGGTCTAGTCATACTTACTCATGTGAAAGAAAAATGATCATATACCCATTGAGTGTTGAGACATAAAGCAAAATCACTGAACCATGAAATTAGGTCATACTGACCTATAAGTACGTTAATGTTAAAGGTCAGGTCAGACTAATTTGCAATCTAAAAGAAGAATGAGTGTTGAGATATAAGGCAAAATCACTGAACCATAAAATTAGGTACATGTAACAGTGACCTCAGAAATACTTTAGGGTCAAAGGTCATGTCATACACATTGTGACAAACATATCATGAAAAAAGTATGTTCACATACCAACTGAGTGTTGAGATATATAAGGCAAAAATCACTGAACTGTGAAATTAGGTCACAGTGACCTAGGACTACTTTTGGGTCAAAGGCCTTGTCATACACAAACATACTGTGAAAGAAATATGTTCATATACCAATTGAGTGCCGAGATACAAGGCAAAATCACTGAAACGTGAAATTAGGTCACAATGACCTAGAACTACTTTAGGGTCAAAGGTCTTGTCATATGCAAACATAGTGTGAAAGAAGTATGTTCATGAACCAATTGTGTGCCGATATATAAGGCAAAATCACTGAACCCTGAAATTAGGTCACAACGACCTATAAGTACTTTGAGGTCAAAGGTCTGGTCATACGCATTCATAATCTGAAAGAAGTTTGAAAATATACCAACTGGCAACTGAGTGTCAAGATATAAGGCAAAATCACTGACCATGAAATTAGGTCACAGTGACCTAGGACTACTTTAGGATCAAAGGTCTTGTCATACACAAACATACTGTGAAAGAAATATGTTCATATACCAATTAAGTGCTGAGATACAAGGCAAAATCACTGAACCGTGAAATTAGGTCACTACTTTAGGGTCAAAGGTCTTGCCTTACACAAACATACTGTGAAAGAAATGTGTTCATATACCAACTGAGTGCCAAGATATAAGGCAAAATCATTGAACCTTAAAATTAGGTCACAATGACCTAGGACTACTTTAGAGTCAAAGGACTTGTCATATGCAAACAAAGTGTGAAAGAAGTATGTCCATAAACCAATTAAGTGTCGAGATATAAGACAAAATCAAGGAACCATGAAATTAGGTCACAGTGACCTATAAATATATTGGGGTCAAAGATCTGGTCATACTCACTCATAATCTGAAAGAAGTATGTTCATAAACCAATTGAGTGTCGAGATATAAGGCAAAATCACTGAACCGTGAAAAGGTCACAGTGACCTAGAAGTATATTGGGGTCAAAGGTCTGGTCATACTAACCCATAATCTGAACGAAGTATGAAAATATATACCAGTTGAGTGTCAAGATATAAGGCAAAATCACTGAACCATGAAATTAGGTCACAGTGACCTATACATATATTGGGGTCAAAGGTCTGGTCGTACTCACTTATAATCTGAAAGAAGTACGAAAATATACTAATTGAGTGTCAAGATATAAGGCATAATCACTGGACCATGGAAAGTAGGTCAAACCAATCTTACCATCATGACACACAAGTCAGAGTCACAAACGTGAAAGATGAATGACCAACCATCTTCCTAAGTTGTTTCTATTTAGAAATAAAAAGAAAAAAATATTTCGGCGAGTTCTAGAATTTGATCTCTAGCCCCACCCCCCTGACTCCGACCCAGAGGTCCGATGTCATGGAACCTAAAGTTTATGAAGTATGAATGCTTTATGATAAATTGTTGTCACGACATGGACTCCTCGTAAATGGTGTTCTAGATTATAACCTCTGGCCCCACCCCCTGGCATGGACCCAGGCATCCGATGCCATGGAATGAAAGCCAACCCTACAGGGTATCAATGACCCAAGTATCAATGCTTTCTGATGACTGGTTGCAAGATATGGACTTCTAGAAAACTATACCACAGAAAAGACAACAAGAGAAGCCATTGTTTCTAGCAAGTTAAATATTACATTGTTTGCTCTTATTTCCCATGTTTGTATAGTTTTGTGGTTGCAAAAGTGGCCCCAAGCCGCGCGCTACGCACATCTCGAGCGATCGTCGGCCAAAAATTACAATAGCACTTCCGGTAGTTTGGTGTATTTTTTTAATTTGATTTTGGGAATTCCGCAGAAACTGAACTAATCAAGGAACTTCGGTTTTCACTGAACAGTAGCTTTGGGTGAAAATTACAGATTTCAACATGCATCTATGTGTTTTTTGGATAAATTTACACAATTTTTTCTCAAAAATTACAATTTGTTTGGCATCTATCTGTCAATCCACAGATTGCCATCTGAATAGTTTACTGGTGACACGCCAAATGACATTATTTCACCAGGGGGTTCGGATGGGGGAGAAATTAGTCCCTTGAACGCACGAGTGAAGCGAACTTGGACACACAATCATCTGACATTTCAGCAGTAGAAAACAGAGAGTCAGGGAGGTCATTCCAGTCCCTGATAGTCTGGGGAAAGAAACTACATTTATAGGCCTCTATACTAGCAGATGGAAGCTGAAATGCCTTGGAGTGGCTATTTCTACAATGCCTAGTCTTTGGGATAAGGTCATCTGTAGGCATTCTGACTTTACCCTTCAGACCTTTGTATAGTAATATAAGTCGATTATCCGTCCTCCTTTTCTTGAGAGATTCCCATTTGACTTGTTTAAGAATGCCAGTCATACTACCTTCCTCGAAAGTATAATTCCTAGTTACAAATCTAGCGGCACGATTCTGTACCTTCTCCAATTCCTCCTGGAGGCATTTGGTATGAGGATCCCAAACAGAACTTCCATATTCCAGGACTGGGCGCACCAGTCCTTTATAAGCTGCTTCTTTAACATCTTGGGGGCAAGAAAATAAGTTTCTCCTCAAGAATCCAAGTGTTCTGTTGGCTTTAGTACAGATATTATTGATATGGGTATTCCACTTTAGGTCATTTGTAATTGTTACACCTAGATATTTAATGCTATCAACATTTTCCAATGCCGTTCCCTCGAGGGTGTACGAGGCCTCAATTTTATTTATCCGCTTATTTGTCAGCTGCATCATGTTGCATTTGACCAGTTGAAATCTCATGCCCCATTTTCGGGCCCAGCTCCCTAAAAGGTCAATGTCTTTCTGAAGTTTCAATGTATCTTCTACTGTTCTAATTTCACGGTAACAAACACAGTCATCAGCAAAAAGCCTGATTTGAGAGTCAATGCCAACGGGTATGTCATTTATGTACAAGAAGAACAACAATGGACCGAGAACGGTGCCCCGAGGGACACCAGACACAACAGGGGCCCAGTCAGATTTAACACCATTAACTACTACCCTTTGCTGCCTGAAGCACAAAAAAGCATTTATCCATTCCAATGTCTTTCCACCTATACCATAACTAAACAATTTGCTTTTAAGAAGTTCATGTGGAGGGGTGTCAAAAGCTTTTTCAAAGTCCAAAATAAAAGTGTCAACCTGACCCTTTTTGTCCAATATTTTTGCCCAATCATTTATTACTGTAATCAACTGAGTTTCACAACTATGCCATTTCCTGAATGCATGCTGTTTGTCCGACAAAAGATTATACTGGTCAAGATGACCCATGATATTTGAGCAGACAATATGTTCTAGAAGTTTGCAAGGAATACAAGTCAAAGAAACTGGGAGGTAATTACAAGCAAGGAACCTGTCATCTTTCTTGAAAAGTGGACAAATATTAGCAAGTGACCATTCCTTGGGGATTTCACCCATATTGATTGACTGCTGGAAGAGATGTGCAAATACAGGTCCTAATTCTTTTGCCAATTCTTTTAGGACTCTAGGATGGAGTTCATCAGGTCCTAAGGCTTTAGATGGGTTCAGACCTTTAAGGAGTTTTGTTACTCCTTCCTTTGAAACAACAATTTCATCCATGAATGGGGCCGACCTATCCAGAAGTGGGACTTGGGTGTGTACCGTTTTGGTGAATACATCTGTGAACTGTCCGTTAAATTCTTCTGCTTTTTCGAAATCTGATTGAGCAATGCCACTTCCATTTTTCTTTTTCAAAGGGAGAATGCCTTGGGTATCTTTCCTCTGACTATTGATATACCTATAAAAAATCCCTGGGATTAGCCTTAACGTCCCCTACCAAGTTATTGACATAAAGGTCATGCTGATTCCTTATATCAGGTTTGATTTCCCTTCTTAAGTTTTCAAATTTAGATCTAATTTTTGCACTTCCAGTTTTCTTAGCTTTTGCATGAGTTATATTTTTCCTGCGAATCTTCCTCCTCAGAAACATTGAGTAACTTAATGATATTGTTAATAGAAGTAAACCAGCTATTGAAACCAGCATTATGTAATTCTTTGGAGCATGCAAATGCATCAGTAAGAAGTTCTGAGGAAGTAGTTTCAAGTCTATGCCAATAAGATAATGCTGAAAGAAGTATATTCACTTGAATAGGGTATCTGGCAAGTTCAGAGGCTACTGCAAAATTTGAGCTCTTTTTATGAACACCTAGAATATACTTACAGAAATGAATATGTAATTTTTCTGAGTAAAAGGTTTTAGAGATTTTTGAGAAATCAAAAAAATCATGAATAGTAGCTTTTTTAGATTACGAACAGGTCCAAATTTCTGAACTATACAATAATATAGGTTTGATAGTGTGGTCAAAAATATGTAAACTAGTATATATACTTGGATTCACAGAAAGAATATTTCGTTAAAGTGAATATAGAGCTTTCACAGCTTTATCATAAAGTTGTTTCTTTGCTGGGGTAAAGGTTCCTGAAGCACTAAATAATATACCCAGATACTTATAAGAATTTGTGCATGAAATAACGTTCCCTGAAATAACAAATCTATGGTTATTAATAACTCTACCAGCCTTATTAAAAATTAATACTTTAGTTTTATTAGTAATAAGATTGAAATTTTCCTGAACCGAACGGGTATCCGAGTAGCCATTGAAATACTTTTCCTTTGCAAATTTTAATGTTTCTGCCCTCATAGATTCATAATCACCTTTCTCGTACCGATACACCTTCCTCCGAGGTTTCTTAATGGGGGGAATAACAATCTTCAGCGTTCCAGAAACAATATCATGATCACTGAGACAATCTGGGGAGTGAATGTCTACAAACTGATTGGGAAGAGAAGTGATAATCAAGTCCAAAGTATTTCTTTCTCTGGTAGCCAGGTAGGGAAGTGGACTAATTTATCAAATCCATGATCATTAATAATGTCAACCTGAGATAAAGATGAAGAGATAAGAAAGTCCACCTAGCGGTCACTTTTGATTGACGCGCCTCTACCTGTGGCTCCACCTACTTCTGCCATTTTGTTTTTTTACTCTAAACGAAGACAATTTCAACGCTATAAAAATCAACTTCCATCGGCGATTTTATACATCTAATGAAGTCCTAAAGAAATGATAAGCATTTTATCTTTCATTTATGAACCAGATTCTGAAATTTGTAGTGTTCTTATTGGGTTTTTACTCGTGTATTTTACGATGATAAAACGATGCAATCCTTGTTGAAGGTTTCAAAATGGCGACCAAGCGTAAAATAGTCGGTACTTTTTTACTGCAACGCGTTGTTATTAATAGGCTAGGTAATTTTTAATCAACAAAATATGAAAGAAGAAAGATGTAAAAGTCGTTTTATTTGTAAATTAGCACTCAGCGCGTGACTGCGTTTGGGTTATGATCGTATAAATATTGACTATTTTTGTAATTTTAGGAAAATCTGTTCCGTCCGATCTCAAAACGATGCGTTTTATTTTTCATTATAAGGCTTCCATGAATGACATTTTTTTGATAAACATCATCAATATTCTTAAAGAACAATGTCTTACAAATCGTTTTATTGCCCTTTGATACTGTTTGGGTATTTTTGACAGGGTCAAATCGTCCAAATTAAGCAGCTGTTTTTCACAACTTTTCGCGCTTTTAAATTTAAAATGGCGATATTTTCTACACCTTATTTGGCATTGCAAATAAGATGAAAAAGTTACATTTTGAAAGAAAAAATGACAAATGATTTTACAGCAGGCTCAGGACATCCTAGATGTTAGCTTCTGAACTGAATTTAGCTAAATTGTGGCTAAAAGGAGCTTAAAATTGATGATGATCAGAAATTGATCGACTCAGTATAGCTATGAAGATAGATAGATAAAAATTGTGTATAATTATTTTAATTCACATGTTCGTTAAACATTGTGAAAACATTGCAGGAAAACACCAGATAAAAAGTCATTTTTGGGAAAATCGAGAGAAAAAAAAATCGAACAATGAAATATACAAGATCAAAATATTGAATGGCCTCCTTACCTTTTGCATTTGTAATTCCATGTTGTTTTTTTTTCGTAGATGACCGCGCAACCCAGATATCGACGCATACGAATTAGTACACTCGGAACAATTGTACGTTTTAGCCTTAGCACTATTTTCACTATTGTCACTTTTCACTTTTTTTTTGCTTTCTGTTTTTTTGTCGATGGTTCATCATTGTCCGTGAGTTCAATTTCACTACACGTATAATCACCTAGCAAAGAATCAAGATCAATATCATCATCCCAATGTAAAAAATCGTCTTTTCCGTAAGACATTCTGACGCGCGCTTAACGTAAATTGCGAATTTGAAGTGCCTTGAACTGTCGGAGTGAAACCTTAAATATGCATTTTATTTTAATTAGCGCCTTGTTCACTAATTATCGTTTCTTTTTTCGGCGTTAAATATGATTAGAATTACGGCGAGATTAATCAATCGGCGATTTCTTTAATCTAAAGATAATCCGTAAATAATTGTTTCAAATGTGTCCAGTCGCGTAGATAATAAGCATAATTAAAAACGTATTAATTTGTGGGAGAAAAAAACAACAACAACGGCTTTTACAAATCGTAAGACAAAGGATAATAATTATATAAATTATCAACCGTAAATAAATAACTCTTTTTAACAAAGATACCGGGCGTGATTAGTATCTATTTGTTGGGAATTCGAAGGCCTATTTAACAAAAATGAATATTTCTACTATTATCTAGATAATAGTGAACCAAACGAAGAAAATATTAACACTATATTTTTGCTAATATACAAACTTTCAGAACAGATTCAGCGGCCGATAAAAATATTGATTTTTTCCCTCATTTACCTGTCTACCTGAGCGACAGTCATAGCGGGGGCAAATATCGATGTTCAATAGCAGTTTCAAATCTCTGTATAGTATATATCTCTGTGTCAACCAAAATTTGACCTTCAATCCTACTCAATGGTGACCCACATTTATTGTGTCTGTCTGGCCAAACAATATCTCCAAAGTTCTGTCAAACGACAGATATTCTGTCCTTTGACAGAATATCTGAAAAGGACAGAATATCTGACAGAATATCTGTCCTTTTACATGAGTTTCCTAGACCTGCCTAGTTGGCAGTTAAAATCTGGACATTCTACTCCGAGATGAATCATTTTCTAGACATCACTACAATCTTCTGAGATTGAAGATAGATTACCTAGGCATATTATCGACTGATGCACGGCCTCTTTGATTTAACAGATGTTTTTTCGCAGAGATACGTCCCTTTTTATTTTCGTTTCTTCCATTGAAGTGTAATTTCCAACGCTTATGGTCGACGTTTCCGGAACTATTGACATAGACATCGTGCAGAAGTGTCTAGTCATCTCGGCTTATTCATGTATTTTCATTTACTTTGTGATTGTTTTAAACATCAAGATCTTCGCGCAAAACTGTTTTTAGAGATTGGTGTTTCATCTTCAAGTGTAATATCTAGTAAAGAAATGTTCATAAACATAAAGGTGAGAAATACGATGCAGCTAATTATCGACCGGTGTCGCTTACTTGTATGGTAACTGGACAACTCGGCCCATAACAAACTCGGCCCATGACAAACTCGGCCCATAACAAACTCGGCCCATACAAACTCGGCCCATGACAAACTCGGCCCATGTCCGACTCGGCCTCTACTTATAATACTGATACAATATGGATTTTCTAGTATGATTAAAGGAATATTCGAGTATATTATAGTTACTTACAAGTACTGATAAAAACAAATTACAAAGTCTTCATATACATGATATACTTCTCTTATTATTTATATACTCATCTTTATACGAGTATACTTGACTTGTGTTACTTGACTTTGTTTATATAAAATGTGGTATTCTTTTTCATTTGAGAAACAATTGAGGACATTATGTTAGAGTCATGTACATGTATTTATTTGAAAATGTGAGAAACCAAAATTGACATTGTTTTTGGAAAAAATATTTTCTACTTATACAACCAGTTGCAGGTTGGTTTGAAAATCGCGTTTCTTAAACTTAAAAAATTTTAATGAACCTCAATGGACTTATCTTTTTGATAAGACTAGAAAATTAAGTTTTCACCATGATTCTGTTAGAACAGACAAACAGAAGGGAAGAAGGTAAAAATAAAAAAGAACACACAATAAAGTTTAATTTTGTGTTTTTTGATTGAATCATTTTTACCAATTTAAGTCATGCAAGTAAATCAATTATTTTTAATAAATATGATGCATGCAGTCTGAACAGTGATAATTATATTGGTTTGTTCAGTAATTGTTTGTTTTGCAAAATTGACTGAGTTCTTCATCCAAACAAAGGCTGTCATTGTCTAATTACTGGCCAGGTGTGACAAAACATTGACAGTGATCTTTTTTTTTTTTATTGACTAACTTTCTTTTACATAGAATACTCATTACCATTTCTTTCATTCTTTCTTATTTCTTTCTTTCAACTATACCCACGATCGATAATAAACTCAGCATCATGACAAACTCTGCAATGACAGGGCACCGTTCTCGGCCCCTTGCTGTTTTCCTTGTATATAAATGACATCTCAGCAGACATCGAGTCTGAAATAAGACTCTTTGCTGATGATTGTGTTTGCTATCGTGAAATCAAGAATGAAGAGGATACATTGAAACTTCAAAGAGACATTGATCGCCTAGGCAGTTGGGCTAGAAAATGGGGAATGAGATTTCAACCCGTCAAATGCAACATGATGCAGCTGACAAATAAACGGTCTAGTAAGATACAGGCTAACTACACCCTTGAGGGCACTTTACTGGAAAATGTTGAAAGCATAAAATACCTGGGTGTAACTATCACAAATGATTTGAAATGGAATACTCATATTTCCAATGTTTGTACAAAGGCTAACAGAACTCTCGGATTCTTGAGGAGAAATTTGTATTCTTGTCCCCCAGATGTGAAAGAAGCAGCTTATAAAGGACTGGTGCGGCCGGTCTTGGAATATGGAAGCTCAGTTTGGGACCCTCACACTCATGGCCTCCAGGAAGAACTGGAAAAGGTCCAAAATCGTGCGGCAAGGTTTGTGACGGGAAATTATGTTTTTGAAACTGGGAGCATGACTGGCATTTTAGGTCAACTGAAATGGGAATCTCTTAAGAAAAGGAGGAAGGATAGTAGACTTATATTGCTATACAAAGGTCTAAAGGGTAAAGCCAGAATACCCACAGATGACCTTATCCCAAAGAATAGGCGTTGTAGAAATCAACACTCTTTGGCTTTTCAGATACCTTCAGCTAGCAAAGAAGCGTACAAAAGTAGTTTCTTTCCACAGACTATCAGGGACTGGAATGACCTCCCTGATTCACTTGTCTCCTCTGCTGAAATGTCTGATGACTGTGTGTCCAAGTTCGCTTCACTCGTGCGTTCAAGGGACTAATTTCCCCCCCATCCGAACCCCCCTGGTGAAATAATGTCATTTGGCGTGTCACCAGTAAACTATTCAGATTCAGATTCAGATTACTCGAAATCGTTTGTTGAGGCAGCAGTTATTAATATCAATCATAATTCATTGATTATACGTATTGGAAAGCAACCTAGAATTGCTAATATGTTTTATTTGGAAAATCACTAAAAATGATATTGTCTATCAAATCACTGTTTATAATGCCTACAGTACTCTGAAATGTAGTTAATCATAGTATCTATAGATATGGGCCGAGTTTGTATGGGCCGAGTTGGTATGGTCCTTGATTTAGTGGCCGAGTTTGTCATGGGCCGAGTTTGTCAAGGGCCGAGTTTGTTATGGGCCGAGTTTGTTATGGGCCGAGATGTCCCGGAATCACTTGTATCTGTTGCAAAACTCTAGAGCATATAATAGTCAGCAACATAAACAAACACTTGGCTCTTGAAAACATTCTTGCTGACTGTCAGCATGGGTTCCGAAGTCAAAGGTCTTGCGAAACCCAGTTAGTTCAGTTTTATCATGATTTGGTTAGTAATCTGGACCGAGCAGTGGGTCGTGGCCACAGGCAGACGGATGTGATTGTCATGGATTTCGCTAAGTCCTTTGACAAGGTCCCACATAAAAGGTTATTATACAAACTTGACTTCTACGGGATTAGAGGATCTACACATAAGTGGATCGACTCGTGGCTCTCTGAGCGCTCTCAAAAAGTGGTATTAGATGGCCGTGCCTCAGATCCAGTCCCGGTTCTTTCTGGTGTCCCACAAGGATCGGTCTTAGGACCGGTCCTATTTCTTATTTTCATTAATGATCTTCCTGACAACATCAGGTCATCTGTTCGGCTATTTGCTGATGATTGTGTTTTATACAGAAATGTCAAGTCACCATTGGATTGTCAAATTTTACAAGATGACCTGAATAGCTTGGCCAAATGGGAAATGGATTGGCAAATGAAATTCAATGTTAGCAAATGTCATTCAATGAGGGTGACGCGGCTACATCCAAGCAGGCATATAGATTTTAATTACACACTGCATCAGCAAACATTAGAACAGGTTCAGTCCGCTAAATACCTCGGTTTAACTATCACAGATGATCTTGATTGGGGTCAACACATTTCTGAAATTACATGCAAGGCAACTAAGACTTTGGGTTTTCTTCGGCGCAATTTGGCACTGGCACCTAGGCATACTAAGGAAGTTGCATACAAAACATTGGTTCGGCCTCAACTTGAGTATGCAGCTCCTATTTGGCATCCCTATCATGAAACTCAGATTGAGAAGGTGGAGAAGGTGCAGAGGACTGCTGCCCGGTGGACCTGCAGGCGATGGAGGAACACCAGTAGCGTCGGTGAAATGCTAGACGAACTTGAGTGGCCATCCCTGGAGTCTCGCAGGGAGCGGTCCTCCTTAACCTTCTTCTACAAGATACACTCTGGTACAGTGTCTCTTGATAAAGACAAATACCTGACCCCGGCACCCAATCTAAGGCATACTCGGGCATCACATGAATCACAATACACAAGACCATTTGCCTATAGTGATGCCCTGAAAAATTCCTTTTTCCCCAGAACTATTCCGGTTTGGAATAGTCTCCCTTCTTCAGTGGTCTTATCTAAGACCATTGAGGAATTTAAGGCTTCTATTTAAATCATTAGCCCAGAGGCATGCGTTTTAGTATGCCTCTCATCTATATCTTGTAAATAGTTTTAATGGTCCACCCCAAATGTTTTATTTTCCCCTGACTAAATTCTAAATTTAGCCACCCACCCCACACCTGAGGTGATGATCAGAAATTGATCGACTCAGTATCAGAAGATAGATAGATAATGACAAATACTGACGATAAAGTAATTAAATCCGTTGGGATGTTTTTGTCCTTGTGCAATGTATCATAACATGACTCTTGTACTTAAGATAGTTATGCCTTAAACTTTTCTTTTCTTTTTCTTTTTTCTTTTTTTTTTTTTTTTTTTTTTTTTTTTTTTTTTTTTTTTTTTTTTTAACTTTTCATTAATGTTATTCATGTTATATGATTGTAAATATTTTAAGTATGTCATGTATTTCATTTTATGTTATATGTGTTTGCCTATAACCCTTAAAGGGTATATTTGTGCAGTAAATAAAATTCTATTCTATTCTATTCTATTCTATTCTCGGCACAAGAACGCGACAGGTCGTCCCTTCCGACATACCACGTCCACAAGATTCGATTGTAACCCACTTAA
Source organism: Rugalucina vietnamica (assembly GCA_964017185.1). Lineage (NCBI taxonomy): Eukaryota > Metazoa > Mollusca > Bivalvia > Lucinida > Lucinidae > Rugalucina > Rugalucina vietnamica. The sequence continues at coordinate 37,375,759 of OZ024884.1, forward strand.
CAGAGCTCAGGTTTTACAAGATTTAATAACATTCGTACCAAAAAGAAGAGTACACGTTCCGAGCCCGGCACAAGTGCAGCAAAGAGATAGAACTTCCAAGAACAACATTTTCGCTATTTAGGGTAACCCCAAAACCGGGTGTGAATTAGGCTAACGGAAGGTTTTCGGACATGTATGTAAATGTGAAGAAACATATATATCGCTAGGATATGTCAAGTTCTCTATTATACGGCTAACGGAAGGTTTTCAGACATGTATAACAAAAGCTAATGTCGACCGTACAGGCTGATATTTTGTTATTCACATACATGTCCGAAAACCTTCCGTTAGCCGTATAATAGAGAACTTGACATATCCTAGCGATATATGTTTCTGCATATGATTATCCGTTCGCGTAGATGCAATTTTGTCATACATGTAGATTTCTGGTGTTTTGTATTGCTTAATCATTGGCAAGTTGCAACATCCTTATTTAGTGCAGACTAGAGTCATATCAACCTATATTCGAACATATAGCTACATGTATGTGTATGTTTATATGAATGTATACATGTAACTTGAATGTTAGTACATGTATTTTTCACATTTACTCCCCTTAGCGCTGGTTTATACTGAATACCTGTTTCGACATGTCTGAAAAATTGTTGGTTGGAACGATAAAGTACTAAACAAACAAACATGTAGACGCATGCAAAACTTGAGGAATAAATCAGAAAGTGAAAACTTCAAACACCAACGTTTAAAAAAATCTTACAAAAAATACAATTTTCTCGTGTTTTCTAAAATAGTGCTTTTTGCTTTTGTAGAATTTTTCTTACGCGATGTCTCAATTATATGTATTTTTTTTTTCACTCAAATACATGTTTCTTATCTTTTTCTTTCTTTCTTTTTTCCGCCCCACAGAGTCGGTTCTTACGTGTATCCACAATCAATGCTTTGAGGAAGCATAATAAAACAAAAAAAAAAAAAAATAAATAAATGAAAAACTCTACAAAGCATTGGATCAGGCTGATACATTGTGCGACACTTAACTAGTGGATGAATACAGTAAATTATCCAGTTCCGGGTCACTTTTTTTCGAAGTGGTTTCCAGATAATTGCTCAGAGCAAATGAGGTTTCGACCTTACCATTAGAAAGTATAATCCTTCTTCTAAATAATGAACTTCAATTTGATTCATTGTGAATATTCTGTGTTCCACACGATGACTTTGAAGCAGACCACCAATTTGTCCAGTTCCGAATCATTTGCCCAGTTCCGAATCACTTGCGATAATTTTTAAACAAGAAATTCACTGGCGCTATTGCGTTATGATTTTGATTTTGTAGCTTCATTACTTCTTTATAAAACAAGACTTACACACAGTTTACCATTTCAGATGGTAAATGTGTCCAAAAACTATGTACATGTATACTACGTATAACTTACGTTCTGGACATTGGCGTCAATCGAGAACAAATACATGTTCTAAGTCGATAATGGTGTCTGTAGACGTAACTGGTTCCAGATTTCTAACAGTGGAGAAAAATACAACCATTACATTTTTTAATTGAATTACTGAAATGTTTCCGTACTCCATTGTTGAAATCAAAGGATTTTTATTCTTTTGGATGACCATATTCTTTTAATATAAGGTTACGTTGGTTACTTTCTCATTTACGCATACGCATGACTGATTTATACAGGTAAATTCACAGGTAAGCCATTTAGCAAAATAACAATTTTGTTAATTAAATTGTGAAAAAATCCTGCATGTGTAATATTATGTGTCAGTTTTGAAGCCAGTGTATAATATTTATCAACTTAATATGTATCCAATTCTGAACATTTTAACCTTTGGATGTCGATTTCCCTGTCGTGCGGATAACGCCGCTTATCCGCACGACGGTCGTGCCGATAAGCGGCGTTATCGGCACGACCGTCGTGCGGATAGCCAGTGTCACGTACTACCGAGGAATTCCGATTGGGTAGCCGGCTTTGAAACGAAACAAACTAGATTTAATTGAAGTTTTTCTTGTTAGACGAATATTATCCTGTGATTTAAATGATAAGAATTAACAAATTTTTATTAGTGAAACAAACTGCCAAATTTTTAGGTCAAAATAATCTCTCAAACATATTAAAACGAGGATTTTTGTACCCGGCATATTTTTCACGGGCGCCGCCATCTTGCTTTTCACACTGGTTTCACTTTCAACGTTCTAAAAGTTCACCTCAGTCAAAATACTTCTCAGCTAATTTCACAAAGCTGTCATATTCAACTTTGGCATTGAACGAAAAAGAGGAAGTCACAATGCCGGAGAAGAAAATTTTCCAGAGATTGTCGTTGGACGTGGTTCCCAGCCGGTACGACCTGCGACTGAAGCCGAACTTGAAGACGTTCGTTTTTGAAGGAAGTGAAACAATTGACGTTGAGGTATGCATTTGTTTTTTTTGGGGTGGGGGGGGGGGGATCACATATATTAATTTATGCACATTATGAGGGGTGGCATGATTTAGGGGCTATCTATCTACATACATGTGATGAGTTTGAAAAGGGAATCAGGGAGATTTTTCTTCCATTTCAGGGAGATTTTTAAAAAATGTATAGAATATAAAGGAAAATTCCTTATTCATTTCAGGGAGATTTTGAATTTTTGTTTAAAACGTGGTACATTTTAGAATAATTTTCACCAATTTTACAGCTCATTTCCTGGAGTCTCCCTGATGATGAGGGAGGTATCACATGTATGTATCTATCTTCATATACTGAGTCGATCAATTTCTGATCATCATCTCAGGCTGATGCAATCCACATGATAGCACCATTGGCGGTGATGCCCTGGGTGTAGGTTCCGTAGTCTGATGGGTCAGCCATCAAAATGAATTTCTGATACCTGATTGTTTATCGTTTTATGAACCATTGGGTATAATACTTTCATTTTGACGGCTGACCAGTCAGACTACGGTTTCCAATACCAAATTTTTTTCCCAATTGTCTGAAAAAAAAATCCCATTTAACCTGAAACATTCCTAGTTAGCTGAAAAATACAAATTTGAAAGGTAAACTTTCCCAATTTGACTAAAAATGCACTATCCCCACCCCCCCCATTTTTTTTCTCCCAAAATCATGCTATTTTTCCTGCACAAAAAGGTAAACAATCTGGAAAAATTTTAAATATTGTCTAACTTGTCAAACGAGTAATATTGGGACTAATTTATGAAATTGCTTGGACTGAAGAGTGTTGATGTAGATCTAGTGTTGTTCATCTTTCTTAATTTCATTTTACAAGATGTTTACACAATTATTTAGGTGAAGAAAGCAACATGCACTGTAAGCCTGAACTGTGCCGACATTGTGGTCAGTGAAGCCAAATTCAAGGGCGAGGGTTCTACTGAGGAGCTGAAAGCAAAGATCGACTATGAAAAAGACGAAGAAAAAGTTGTTCTATCATTCCCATCTGAACTTCAGGTATTATTTTAGTAAACCCAAAGTTTAATACAACACATACACATTTTGGAAAGTTAAACCTCATAATAACATGCCTCATTACAATATGGTTTTCAATATGCTATATGACCTTGTCATGTCCCTCAAAATGTTAATTTCTATTGAGGGTTTTTTACCCCCAAAATTTGCCATATACCCCCAAAATTTGCATAACTTCTTATAGAGGCCTATACATAGGGGGTATAAAACTAAGAAAATTAAGCCAGTGTACCCTCAAATTCAAAATTCAGTGGGAACCCTGATATCAGTGGGAAGACTTTATTGCCCTTTATAAATTGAGACCATTCAACAGTTTCATTTTTTGTCAACATTCAAGGTATAATATGAGCAAAAAGTATTCACAAAATGAACAACTTAAGTTTTAGTTGATTTATACCAGGTTGGGAAGGGTTGTCTTTCCTTGGAGTTCACCGGGGAGCTTAACGACAAGATGAAGGGTTTCTACCGCAGCAAATACACGGGAACAGACGGTGATGACAGATACGCTGCCGTCACACAGTTTGAAGTAAGATATTCAGCTGCAACTATGTTTGCGGTTAGTTTACAACTTAGTGTGAATTATATCTGACAGTCAGTTTGATAATGGTGCATCACAATTCGCATAGCACAAAAACTAATTAAGGGCCCCCGCCCATTTGGTCCTAGGAGAAATAAAATGGGCTGCTTGTGCCTCCAGACAAAGCTTCTAAACTATTGACCAACCATCTGATTACTGGTTAACCTTCTGAACCTGCCCAGGAAAAGTGGTTCAAGTCAAACCATCCATACATATAAGCCTTATTGGTTTCATTGGCTGGTTATTAGCTCACCTGAGCCGTTAGGCTCACAAGGTGAGCTTATAGGATGGCCATGATCCGGCGTCCGTCCGTCGTCCGTCCGTCCGTCCACAATTTCAAAGATCTTCTTCTCTGAAACCGCTTGGCCAACCAAAGCCAAATTTTATATGAAGCATCTATAGGAAGGGGAAACCAATGTGTATATAAGAAATCCAGGTCACATGACCAAGATGGCCGCCATGCCCATATATGGTAAAAACCCTTCAAAAATCTTCTTCTCTAGAACCGGTGGACTGATTTCAACGAAACTTGGCATGAAGCATTGATGGCTCAAGCGCTACAATGTGTGTATAAATCATGACCCTGTGATGACCTTGACCTATTTTACGGCAAGGTCAATATAGGTCGCCAGTGCATTTGAATGGGGAAAACTTTTAAAATGTCATTTAAAGTCATTTAAAGTGAAAGTCTTGCAGGAAATGGGCAGTAGGACTGAATATTAATGATTCTGAAAAAAAAATTGACACCCGGGGCTCATATGCCCCCACCCCGGGGCAATATACGTGTATATTACCATAATATTCAAACATCATCTCCTCTGAAACCGCTTGGCCAATCAAAGCCAAATTTTATGTGAAGCATCAATAGGAAGGGGTAATCAATGTATATATAAATAATCCAGGTCACATGACAAAGATGGCGGCAATGCCCATATATGGTAAAAACCATTCAAAAATCTTCTTCTCCAGAACAGGTGGATCGATTTCAAAGAAACTTAGGAAGGGGGAACCAATGTGTATATAAGAAATCCAGGTCACATGACCAAGATGGCCGCCATGCCCATAAATGGTAAAAACCCTTCAAAAATCTTCTTCTCTAGAACCGGTGGACTGATTTCAACGAAACTTGGCATGAAGCATCGATGGCTCAAGTACTACAATGTATATATAAATCATGACCCTGTGATGACCTTGACCTATTTAACGGCAAGGTCAACATAGGTTGCCAATGCATTTGAATAGGGAAAACTTTTAAAATGTCATTTAAAGCAAAAGTCTTGCAGGAAATGGGCAGTAGGACTGAATATTAATGATTTTGACAAAAATTGGACCCCACCCGGGGCAATATACATGTATGTTACCATAATATTCAAACATCTTCTCTGAATCCGCTTGGCGAATCAAAGCCAAATTTTATGTGAAGCATCTATGGAATGGGGGAATTAATGTATATATAAATTATCTAGTTCACATGACCAAGATGGCTGCCATGCCCATATATGGTAAAAACCCTTCAAAAATCTTCTGCTCTGAATCTGGTGGACCGATTTCAAAGAAACTTGGCATGAAGCACCAATGGCTGAAGTACTACAATGTGTATATAAATCATGACCCTGTGGTGACCTTGACCCATTTTACGACAAGGTCAACATAGGTCGCCAATGCATTGGAATGGGGAAAACTTTTAAAAAGTCATTTAAGGTGAAAATCTTGCAGGAAATGGGTAGTAGGACTAAATATTAATGATTCTGAAAAAAAATTGGACCTAAGGGCTCATATGCCCACACCCCAGGGCAATTAGTCTGTGAGCCAGACAACTTTTTGTTACCAGTCAAGCGGACTAAATCTTATGCCTGTTTTCTATTAGCCTAGCATGTGTAGACACGATTTCAGTATGATAGCAATCACAGATCGGTAGCTTATGTCCCGAAAAACACGCATTTCTTTAGGCACCTAATTTCGGAAAATACGTGTTCATATTTTTTTACTCAACAAGAAAATGTTTTAGGTTCAGATAAAAGCAACGTTTTTACATCTGCTTTTTAGAATTGTGGTTAATAGTAAATCTTAAACCATTTAGAAAGCAATTATACCTCATTAAATGTTTTTTAAGTGACATGCGCACCCCCCTTGCACCCCTAATGTCCCCACATTTATTATACTCACTAAATGTGCATGAGATCGACATCATTTTTCTGTCATTTTTCTATAAGCCTGGCCTGTTAGGAAAACATTTATGAAAGAAAACAATCACAGATCGATAACGATTGAGTTTAAAAACACTTTCCTCGATAGGTACCTGATTTTGGAAAATCTAGTTTGTTTTCGACTTTGAGAGAATATGCTTGCTGTTTCACATGAAGGTCCAACTAGAATTGCTATCCACATCAGCTGTATTTAAATACAGCTTAAAGTGGTTCCTAAAATGGTTCTTATGGCGCTACAAATGCACCGTACCCTATTTCTTGCTAATTTTGCCGCTAAACCGGTGTAACCGGTGTCGATGTAAACAGTAAATGGCGAGAAGACGATTTTTTTTCGGAGCCAAGTTTCCCGTTGAATTTCGATACTATGGCAACAAACAGTGACCGAATCAATAATTCCATGGTGTTTTGTGTACGATAGACTGAATTATGCCCGTTATGTTCCTGCATACTATGCGGAGATGAAAAGCCTGGAAACCCATAATCAGGATATACATAATTACCTCACAGCTGGCGGATTCACAGTACAGCTAAGAGCTGATAATCCCCCGGGGGGGGGGGGGGGGGGGGGGGGGGGGGGGGGGGCACTCCCTGGTAAGCAGTGTACCGATGCGTGATCAAAAAAACGATGAGAAAGGGTACTTTTTTAGCTCACCTGAGCCGTTAGGCTCACAAGGTGAGCTTATAGGATGGCCATGATCCGGCGTCCGTCGTCCGTCCGTCCGTCGTCCGTCCGTCGTCCGTCCACAATTTCAAAGATCTTCTCCTCTGAAACCACTTGGCCAATCAAAGCCAAATTTTATATGAAGCATCTATAGGAAGGGGGAACCAATGTATATATAAATAATCCAGGTCACATGACCAAGATGGCCGCCATGCCCATATATGGTAAAAACCCTTCAAAAATCTTCTTCTCCAGAACCGGTGGACTGATTTCAACGAAACTTGGCATGAAGCATCGATGGCTCAAGCGCTACAATGTGTATATAAATCATGACCCTGTGATGACCTTGACCTATTTTACGGCAAGGTCAACATGGGTCGCCAATGCATTTGAATGGGGAAAACTTTTAAAATGTCATTTAAAGTGAAAGTCTTGCAGTAAATGGGCAGTAGGACTGAATATTAATGATTCTGAAAAAAATTGGACCCCAGGGGCTCATATGCCCCCATCCCGGGGCAATATACATGTACATTACCATAATATTCAAACATCATCTCCTCTGAAACCACTTGGCCAATCAAAGCCAAATTTTATGTGAAGCATCAATAGGAAAGGGTAACCAATGTGTACATAAATAATCCAGGTCACATAACCAAGATGGCCGCCATGCCCATATATGGTAAAAACCCTTCCAAAATCTTCTTCTCGGAACCGGTACACTGATTTCAAAGAAACTTGGCATGGAGCATTGATGGCTCAAGTACTACAATGTGTATATAAATCATGACCCTGTGATGACCTTGACCTTTTTTATGGCAAGGTCAACATAGGTCGCCTATGCATTTGAATGGGGAAAACTTTTAAAAAGTAATTTGAGCTGAAAATCTTGCAAAAATGGGTAGTTTGACTGAATATTAATGATTCTGAAGAAAAAAATGGACCCATGGGGCTCATATGCCCCTACCCCGGGGCAATATACATGTATATTACCAAAATATTCAAACATCTTCTTCTCTGAAACCACTTGGCCAATCAAAGCCAAATTTTATGTGAAGCATTTATAGAATGAGGGAACCAATGTGTATATAAATGATCCAGGTCACATGACCAAGATGGCCGCCATGCCCATATATGGTAAAAACCCTTCCAAAATCTTCTCTGGAACCGGTGGACCAATTTCAACAAAACTTGGCATGAAACATCAATGGCTTAAGGACTACAATGTATATATTAATCATGACCCTGTGATGACCTTGACCTATTTTACGACAAGGTCAACATAGGTTGCCTATGCCTTTGAATGGGGATAACTGTTATTTGTCGGTTGAAGGGAAAGACTTGCAGGCAATTGGCAAATGGACAGGATATTGATTATTATGAAGAAAAATAATGGACACCTGGGAATCATCTGCCCCTTTACTGGGGCTTTTTTCCATTATATGCAAACATGTTTATTGGTATATACGTACAACAGATCTCAGGTGAGCGTTTACAGGACCATTGGTCCTCTGGTTTTCAAGAAGGGCAGTGCGCAGCGCTGACATCATTTAGGGTAGGCAAAATGTCGTTTTTGTGGAAAAAGGGTATGTTTTTTACAATTCTGCTAAAACGCTGTGAAAAGGGGTGGACCGAGGCGTCCTTGGCCGATATGTTTTGGGCCGAAATGACTAAAATGTCTAAAACCTAAGGGATAAGATATGATTTTCCCTTTCTGTTTAACAATGTGTGTTGCTTCAATAGAAATTATTGTTTCTGCTAATTGAGTAGTTCATACAAATAAAAATGGTTTGTATTAAATCTTGTCTTTTGTACCCTGCTCTCCATAATGCTTGCTATATATAAGTGCTTGGTATTTATCTACTATATCAAGATTTATTTCAAGTATGTGGTGTAGTGGGAAAGCTGCTTGCCTTGTATTCCAGGGGTCAATTCCAGGCTTCTCCAGTTTTTCGTACAAGACTTAAACTAATTTCCTATCGCCATATTACCTTAGCTGTTTAGTGGGACAAAACACAAAATTAACCAACCAACCATTATTTCATATATATTTGTGTCAATTTTCTGTGTACATTTGAACAAATTCAGATGCTGAGGGCAAAGCTTGAAAGCCCTGAAACAATTTAAACCCCCAATACTTTATTACTGACAGTTCCAAGGCGATACTTCCTCTGTGGTTAGTCTGTTTCTCGTTTCAGTGTTGACAATTTCTTTTGTATGTGCATTTTAAGGTTTACCATCTTTTCTTATTGTACCTGTATGTTGCCTATTTGTAACTTTAGCTATTTCATGTGTTGATTGCATGACCAAATGTTTGTTTATGATCATATCAGTTCCACATTTTTAAGCATTTTAACCCAACAGAGCCAAAGCCTCAAAGGTGATCTTATAGGATAGGCAGGTACCTGGCATCCATCTTCCGTTACTGTAGTCTGTCTATATTTTAAAATTACTTCTCTGAAGCCATCAGGCAGATTGTTTGCATATTACACATATAGCATCTTCACGTGGTTATAAAAGAATTATTGCATTCCAGTGTTTTAGTTGACTACAGTGGAAAGGGGTACTTTTTGACGGGACACAGTGGAAAGGGTCACATTTTAAAGCAAACACAGTGAAAAGGGGGGTCAAATTTTAAATGTCGATCACACTGTTTAGGGTATGTTCAACAATCCTTTGATCACGCATCGGTACACTGCTTACCAGGAAGATCCAGAGATACCATATCCGATAGACCATGGCTGGGTCATAGACGCACCTGATGTCCTATCTGTGGACTGGTTAAATGGACCAGTTGCGCCGGACGACGTGATGGAGATGTTATCATGCAAATGCAAAAGGCAGTGCTCATCTCCTGACTGTGTTTGCATCAAAAACGGGCTAAAGTGTACATATATGTGTAGTTTGCAAACATGTGGAAATATAGCGGCTCCTGATGATATCCCAGAATACTTTGATGAAGTTGACGATCTGAATTGTGATGTTTCAGAGGGAGATGAGGAAGAATTAGAGTAAATCTAGATGTCTGTTTCAGTAAAAAACCAAATAAGACAGTGTCTAATAACATGAAAGCTTAAACGAGATTTTTGAATAGGTGTTAAGAAATGTGCAGATTTAGGATTTGATCGTTGTTGCCACATGTATAGTTTTTCTTATCTTTTTATAGACGATATGAAGCTAACAATCTTCTGTGGATGTGGCAGTGTCTTGTCAGATTTTATATCAAGTGAATAGCATGTATCACTTCTGAATGCAAGGAGATTTGGATAACATTTTAAAAGTTCCATTATACCCATTATCATTACTATTATCATCAATTTGTCATGTTGTTGCTGTGGTTGTTGTCGTTGACATTTTAATAAAACACAACATTAGCAATTGAAAATAGCATTTACAACATCATCATGCCACTTTCTGTCCTATCAGACATAAAACAACTCTTTCCGTGTTTTTAAAATGAAACATATTGTGAAGACACCATAATCATTATTGTCATTATAATTATCACCATTATATCATGGTTCCTATCATTATTTGATGATTGTAAAAACATTGTGTTAAATTGTCTTTGGAACTGGAGAGGTACATTGTATGTTACGCCTGGGAATAATAGTTATACGCGTTTATGGAAGTTGGTGCTTTGTGAGACACGTGGGTGGGGTAATCATACCCGTAAGCACACAAGTTTGTGTGTTTTATCTGTTTATCAGATTTTAAATGAAACAAGTATCATTCAGAAACATAGTTTCATCACATGTTTATGTCAGTGGGTCTTTATGTTGGGAAACATACGGTGAATTTTAATTGTGTTATGTTTCTTTTGTAAAAAGCCTTTATAAACATGTTTTCAGGGTACCCCTCAAAACGGATGATTTTCAGGTATTAAGCTACCGATCTGTGATTGCTATCATACTGAAATATAATCTAGAGATACTAAACTTATCAAAAAGTGCCAAGAGATTTAGTCCCCTCGACTGGTAACAAATGACAAAATTTTTGAGTCTAGCTTACTGACTAAATATACATGTATATTACCATAATATTCAAACATCTTCTCCTCTGAAACCACTTGGCCAATTGAAGCCAAATTTTATGTGAGGCATCTATAGGATAGGAGAACCAATGTATATATTAATAATGTAGGTCACATGACCAAGATGGCCACCATGCCCATATATGGTAAAAACCCTTTAAATATCTTCTTCTCTGAAACCAATAGATTGATTTCAATGAAACTTGGCGTGAAGCATCCATGGCTAAAGTACTACAATAAATATATAAATCATGACCCTGTGATGACCTTGACCAAGTTTATGGCAAGGTCAACATGGGTTGCCCATGCATTTGAATGGGAAAAACTGTTAAAATGTCATTTGAAGGGAAAAGCCAGCAAGAAATTGGCAAATGGACAGAATATTGATTATTCTGAAAAAAGAAAACGGCCCAAGGGCTTCATCTGCCCCTGCACTGGGGTTAAATACCATAATATTCAAACATGTTTATTGGTATATGCAGCAGACTCAGGTGAGCGTTTACAGGACCATTGGTCCTCTGGTATATGAAGCATATTTTGAGTGTCGTGACATCCTAATGTTGGGTTAAAGTCCCATTAAATGGAGGCAGTGTCCCGACCATGCTGTTGACTGGGACGTAAAGCATCAATTCAAACAAACTAAAATTAAGCATGGTGATGTGTACTCACCCTGAAAAGCTGGGAATGTTATACCATTGAAAATACATGTATGGGAAAAAATTGTCTCCAGTCAAGCACCTATTTAGACTATTGCCCGAAATCATGCCTATAAAATGTGTTAAATAAACCTCTTTTAGACTGAAGAAGTTGTCTGTCAGATTAAAAAAACTTGTGTGCGTTTGCCCAGATTCCAAGGTGAATGCCAAAATCAGCACATCATAAGCTGCTTCTGACGTCGTTAATGAGCCGCCTCGTGGGAAACCCAACAATGTGGTTTCCGAACAGGTTCGACACAAACTGGGTTGTACAAGCACAGAAGCAGGCTAGAAACTCGAAATTTTGGATTTAGAAAGTAGAGGAATTGTACTATCCGTGTAACAAAGCCGCTGATCAGCTTCGCGGTTACGGCGAAGCTGATCTGCGTCTTTGTTTTCGCCTATGCAAATTGTTGGTTTTCTCACGAGGCGGCTCATATACTAATAATCTGCTTACCGGTACATATACCTACTTCACCTGGCTAAATATATACATGTTGCATTTTTCCATGAAATTGACAGCTAAGCCAGGAAGTTTAGTGTTTAAGAGCCACTTGGTTGTTTGATGGTGGCCCTTTCCAAACTAGATTTAATTATCTTTGTATGGCGACAATGACCTAGTGGTAGAGCAACCGACTCTGAATCAAGAGTTCTTTGATTTTATCCCCTACACTATAGCCTTGTCAAGCAAAAACTGCCCGAAGTACAGGCCCCAAAGTTATAAAACTTTTTTCGTGCTCAGCTCAGCTGAGATTTAAATTTATCCTGCTCGTAAATGTTAAAATGACAACAATTGTAGGCATTTTAACATTTATATGCAGGATAAATTACAGGCTTTGGTGATCTGATTCTGAAATTTTCATTCCTTTGGGCTTTTTTGGCATTTATGAGCAGTTTAAAGTTTATGCTCAGCTGATTTAACAGAGCTGAGCATGAAAAAGTTTTATAACCTCTAGGCCTGGTACTACCCAGGAAGCATTGGCTCTGTCAATGTTTATGCACACCGGTTTTCCAGAGACAACTAATGCAACAGGGATCATCATGGATAAAATAAAAACTATACTATCAGAGTTCTCACTAGGATTTTGAAAATTGGAGTAAAAATGAGGTCTTTCCTAAAATTATGGATTCTTCCTATACATTACTGTTGGAGCTTTCCAAAAAGTGGAGTCAGAATCAAAAAGTTGGAGTTTAAAACTCCAATATTGGAGTTAAGGAGAACCCTGTACTATAGTATTCAATTACCTGTTAGGAAACAACTTTCCATGGATCGTCCCTATCTGTTGAAAGTTGTTCCTTGACAGGTATTAATAAATTGATTACATGTTGTCTCATATTGATTTCAGGAACACATATCCGTGACATGTATACCCCCTTGAACCCCACTTTTATATAGTAAAACTGGGGTTTGCAGGGGTATACCTAATTTTCTTATTTTTGCTCCAAAACATAGATTGTGGGTACAAAATAAGAAAAATATCCAATTTTTTCTAATGGAATTTTCAAATTTTACAAGTGAAAAAAATCCCTGTTTATTGCATGGACAAGTTTTTTTAATGGTTATTCTCAGCCGCGTACGTCGTCTCTGGATAATCAGTGTGATGTGTTGATTTAAACAATTAGATGTTTGAAATGAGCAGCCCCATGTGAAAACCGACAATCTGCATATACGAAAACAAAGACGCAGATCAGCTTCGCGGTAACCGCGAAGCTGATCAGCGCCTTTGTTTTCGCTACACGGATAGTACAATGTCTCTTCTTAAAACCGAGATTTCAATGTCCTAGTCTGCTTCTGTGAGTGTACAAGTCGGTTAGTGTCGGACCTGTTCGGAAACCAAATTGTTGGTTTTCCCACGAGGCAGCTCAAATGTTGTTTTTACACAGTCCACAGATGCAAGACGGGCATTTCCATGCTGGGACGAGCCCGCCGTGAAAGCCGTATTCGATGTTACGTTGGTGGTCCCTAAGAATAGAGTGGCTCTTTCTAATATGGTAATATTGCTAATGTTGTTTTAGCATGTAAGGAGGGAATAAAAATCCAGGATTTGACACAAATGCCAATTGAAAAATCAAGCCTTTAAGGACAGCCTGTAGAGCTGATAGTTTAAGGAGTTCTGGTGCAATTTATTTTTAGCTCGCCTGCACGAAGTGCACCAGGGTTCGCGCTAGCGGTCGCCATCGTCGCCATTTGCGAAGATTTTTATTTTTTGGCTCCTAAAATTTGACTTTGGCGAAAGTAAATGGCGAAAATATAGAGCCACTTTGTCCAGCCAAAAAAGCCATTGTTTTCCACAGAAAACCATTTGATTACCTGTATATTCGCGCCTACAATAGAGATAATCCTATTCTTTATCGGTGTTTATTCAAGTGTTGCAGTGTATTGCTAGAGCAATCAATTGGCAGGTGTCATTTCTGACCTTGTGTATTCAGGCGTGTATTGCATACCACGCTTGGCGCACATGGTCCGGTAACGATATAGACCGCCACCAGCGTGCTAGATTTGAAATAATGTTTAAGTGCAGATGGTTGGGAAATGTCAATATATACCATTTAAAAATGAAACAGATTCTTTTTAGAATCAGCAACTCAACTTTACCCATGCATTTATTTTATAGCTTTAACTCTTGATTTTGTAGTGTCATTTATTTTTTTTCTATTAAAGTATATGAATTTTAATATTTCAATCTGTCTACTAATCTTAAAAGTTTTGTTTCTGATTTTGTACAAGCATAAACTAATAATTTTAGTAGTTGTTCCCCTTGTTTACAAATACAAGAACAAGCTTTATAAAACATATTTTCCCAAACTATATGTATAGGGATCTCAGTCTACACCTGCCCTTCAAATCAGTTGGAAATTCATAATTACATTACCTGGATCTACTGTTGAAATATAACTTAGAACATGTAGCATGTATGGGACTTGGGTGAGAAGGGCAATATGTATTTTTAGGGAACTGGAGAGACCAAGTTAAAAAGGGCAAACAAAATATTTGGGGGTTTAAGTGAGCAAGGAGCTGAGTGAGATGTGTCCTCTTGGCGAAAAAATGGCCAAGATTTGGCTCAAACTTCAAGAAAATGGCGAAAGAAAATCTCAAATGGCGAAAGTGATGGCGAAAGAAAAATATATCCTAGCGCGAACCCTGTGCACAGAGCTATTGTTGTCACGTTTACGTTTACGTGTGCGTCCGCGTCACACTTTCGGTTAAAGTTTTTAAAATTGTTATATCTTGATAGTCACTGACCAGAAATCATTCATATTTGGAACATTGCTGCATGTGAGGGTCCTCTGTGATTTAGTATGAAGGGACCCGTGGGGTCGTGCCTGGGGGCGGGGCTAGAGGTCAATATCTAGAACACCTTTGTACAATGCTCAGATGTTGTGTTAGTTTCTCATCAACTGTAAAGCCTAGAACTGTCAAACCTTACTTATGACTTCTCCTCGATGTCCCGACTCGGCACTCACATTGACCTACTGACCTTGACCTATATTTCATGCTCCAGTGACTTTGTCATTTTTTAAGCCAACCCTTAATATCTCATCAACTATAAAGCCTACAACCATCAAACCTTGCATATGGCTTCTCCTCGATGTCCCGACTCGGCACCCACATTGACCTACTGACCTTGACCTATATTTCATGCTCCAGTGACTTTGTCATTTTTTAAGCCAACCCTTAATATCTCATCAACTATACAGCCTACAACCATCAAACCTTGCATATGGCTTCTCCTCCATGTCCCGACTTTGCACCCACATTGATCTAGTGACCTTGACCTATATTTTGTGCTCTAGTGACTTTGTCATTTTTGAAGCCAACTCTTAATATCTCATCAACTATAAAGCCTACAACCATCAAACCTTGCATATGACTTCTCCTCAATGTCCCGACTCGGCACCCACATTCACCTAGTGACCTTGACCTATATTTCGTGCTCTAGTGACTTTGTCATTTTTGAAGCCAACCCTTAATATCTCATCAACTATAAAGCCTACAACCATCAAACCTTGCATATGGCTTCTCCTCGATGTCCCGACTCGGCACCCACATTGACCTACTGACTTTGACCTATATTTCATGCTCCAGTGACTTTGTCATTTTTTAAGCCAACTCTTAATATCTCATCAACTATAAAGCCTACAACCATCAAACCTTGCATATGGCTTCTCCTCGATGTCCCGACTTTGCACCCACATGATCTTGTGACCTTGACCTATATTACGCGCTCTAGTGACTTTTTCATTAAAGTTTTTAGAAGTCTATAACTATTGAACATGTTGATGGATCAAGTTGATACTTTGCATATTGGTAGATATTGGTCTGAAGTTTTATGCAGTACCATCATGACCCGCCCTTGGTGACCTTGAGGTCAAGGTCACAGACTTAGAATTTTTTTGTTAAAGTTTTCGGTTAAAGTTTTTAGAAGTCTATATCTCTTGAACATGTACATTGATCAAGTTCATACTTTGCATGTTGGTAGATATTGGTCTTAAGTTTTATACTGTACCATTATGACCCACCCTGGGTGAACTTGAGGTCAAAGTCATGGCCTTAGAAAATTTTGGTTAAAGTTTTGGGTTAAAGATTTTTGAAGTCTATATATCTCTATGTTGATGGATCAAGTTGAAACTTTGCATGTTTGTGGATATTGGTCTGAAATTTTATGCTGTACCATCACAACCCACCTGAGCAACCTTGAGGTCAAGGTCATTGATTTTGATAAGTTTAGTGGCAAAGCACAAGTCAGGCGAGCTACGCTGTTCTGCGACAGCTCTTATTGGTCAGTATTTTTGTTCAGATTTTCGCCAAACCCAAGTTTTAAGTTTCTACTTTCTAGATTGTTTGCTTTGAGCTATCCTCACCGTGGTAAACGAAAAAAAGAAACTTTGTAGAGTTTGTATATATTGTCATTGAAATGTGAAGAGAACACATTTCTTTGACTGGGCTTCATATACCTGAAGTATAAGTCCTGTATCTTATAGCAAAAATCTTTTTAGCATAGAAAATAAGAGAATAGAACATGGACCTGCTAGCTTGTGAAGTAGTTGATTACTGAAATTTTGTGATAACATCTGGATAACATGTCCATGTAATGTATACCCCCTTAACCCCCACTTTTAAATAGCAAAACTAGGGTATGCAGGGGTAAACCTAGTTTTGTTATTTTTGCTCCAAAACATAGATTGTGGGTACCGAGGCGGTTCTAAAGTGTACCCTCAATCTATGTTTTGAGCAAAAGTAAGAAAAGAATCAAAATTTTTCTACAGAAAATGTTCAATTTTTACAACTTAGGAAATTTTTACAACTAAGGAAATATCTGTATGTCACATGGGCATGTTTCTGTAATGTTATATTCTAGCCAGTGAAGTGTGAGGAAGAAGTTGAGGGAGACCCAAGCCTTAAGGCTGTATCGTACGAGACCTCCCCAATCATGTCGACATACCTGCTGGCATTCGTCGTCGGGGAATACGACTACGTGGAGGGACGAGATGCCGATGGCGTTCTGATACGGGTCTACACACCGGTCGGCAAGAAAGAACAGGGACAGTTTGCACTTGATGTAAGAATGTAGTTGTTAGAGTTCTCATCAACTCCAAATGTGGAGTTTTTTTAACCACAACTTTTCCAATTTTCAAAATTAAAATAAGCGTGTTTTGTGTTTTTATAACTGCAAAATAAATTGATAATTTTGACACTTTTCCATGAAAAGCTATATTTCTTATAATATGTTTTAAATTTTTGAAAGGTTTCAAGTTTTGGTTTCCATTATCATTTAATATGAGGATCTATGTGTATATCTTGCATATTTCAGCAGTTGTCAGTTGCTAGTGGAAGGATCTGCACTTAGTACTGGTTATAACTTTATGCCAGTAAAAATGGAGATTTCTCAGATAAACACAAAACTATCAATTATGATGATTTCTTGGCCAGAATGTGTTGAATATTGGCAGTTTGTCTATGGAAAAAAGGCTTTTTTCAACACATGGCTTAACAGTTTTGTTTATTTTTCTTCAGGTCACAGTAAAGACATTGCCGTTTTACCACAAATATTTCAACATAGCGTATCCTCTACCGAAGATGGATCTTATTGCTCTAGCGGATTTTGCTGCAGGTATTAACTCAGTTCTGAAAAGTAGTACCACCAGTGCAAATTCATAGAAGTGCAAAGAACCTTCATACTCACTAAAATGAAGTACAGTGGCAACTGTAGAAAAGACCACCTCTATTAAGCAATACCCTGTCTTAAGCAAGCACTTTCATGTCCCCCCAAGTGAATTTACATGCAAATGACCCTGTATTAAGCAAGCACCTGTCTAACCTGACCAGAGACCACAAGATTATGTTCCACCAGGTGAATTTACATGCAAATGACCCTGTATTAAGCAAGCACCTGACCATAGACCACTAGACTATGTTCCAATTTTGCCCTTAAGCAGCCAGATTTTTATCACTTGTTTAAAACTATGATATTGACATTATTTCAACTCTTTCTGGTGTCAAATAGTGTTATTCACACCTTCATGAAACCATAATCCACTGTTTATTGTCACAAAAGGTAATCATAGACAGGATGTCTGGATTAAGTCAGTTAATCATTGTGGCAAATGACTAATCATAACTTACAGTAGTAAACAAATTATGGATTATTAATTAACTAGAATGAGTTCATCTTTGTACTGTATCTTTATTCTAGAAAGTTTGATTGATTTTAAAAGGCATCGTTTTGCTTAAAATTCTTTAATTTTATCAAATCAACAAGACCAAGTTTTAAATGATAAACTTAATGTATGATGTACATTTTCAAAGTTGTATACTTGAACATTTTGAAACCTTAATTATTCATTTATAAATTTTGGCTGATTTTAATGGCTAACTTTAGAGCATAAGTTATAAGTGTTATTTGCTTCTTCACAATTTTTTTTTTATATTTTTGGCATTTGAAATACTGTTTGCATGCATGTGTGGCATTGCATTTCTCATTTACATAGTGTGAATGCCTGCTTAATCTTAAGTGCCCCTGTCTTAAGCAAGCACCTGTCTTAAGCAAGCGATTTAACTGCATCCCTTGGCCGCTTGCTTAAGACAGGTTTGACTGTACCACAAGTATTTCAATATAGAATACCCACTTTCAAAGATGGGCCTTATTGCTCTAGCAGATTTTGCTGCAGGTATAATTTAAGGCCTAAAAAGTAGTACCTGGTACAAATTCATTCTCTGTTTCATAATCAATCGCTGAAAAGAAGTAGTTCTGCTTAGCTGGTGTGAAAATTATGAAAACCATGTTTAGGCTGCTTTAGACATGAAGTCATATCACAGATATTTCTACATTGTGTTCCTTTACCATAGATGATCTCATTGCTTTGGAGGATGTGGGGGTAAAAAAGCTCTCAAAGTTGAACCAAATACAGTGGCTTTGTTCTGCTCAGCTATGAATGAAACAAATTGAGCTGAAATGCTAAGCCTACTCAGGACTAGTGGATAAGTCAAACCATCCATATGAGCCTTAGTTGTTCACTTGAATGATTATATTTAGAAGCACATTTGGCATGTCTTGATATGCCAATGTTGGGTAGAAGTCATAAAAAGGCAATACTGATACAGACCTGGCCTGGAGGTTCGAAAACTTTTTTCAAGCTCTGCTCAGTTGAGCATGAAATTTCAACTGCTCATAAATGCTGAAATAGCCTAAATTAGTGGTAAATTCAGGTTCAAAACACAAAAACTAGTAGTTTATCCTGCTCATAAATGTTAAAATGGTAAATTCAGGTTCAAAACACAAAAACTAGTAGGTTATCCAGCTCATAAATGTTAAAATGCCAACAATTGTTGACATTTTAACATTTATGAGCAAGATAAATTTAGTCTCAGGTAAGTTGAGCACGAAAAAAAGGTTTATAATCTCGAGACCTGATTTATTATAGCCGTTTACTGGGACACACAACAACAAATCACACTAATAAAAATGTTTTTGCATCCTATAGGTACCATGGAAAACTGGAGCCTGGTCACATATCGTGAGACAGCTCTCTACTCGTAGACCCGGAACTGTCATCGTCCAAGGCCAAACAGTGTGTTGCTCTTGTCTTCGGTAATGACTAGACAACTTGCGTGTCCAATAATGACTGTTGTTTCATTATTTAATAGGTGCCATGGAAAACTGGGGCCTGGTGACATATCGTGAAACAGCTCTACTCGTAGACCCGGAACAGTCATCGTCCAAAGCCAAACAGTGGGTGGCACTCGTGGTTGGCCACGAAATGGCGCATCAGTGGTTCGGTAACCTTGTTACCATGGTAACTAAAAAGTTTTTATCTTAATCTAAGTTGTTCATTTAACCTATTTCAGTATACAGCGAAATAGATAACGATGCGTACTGCGTATGTACGCACGATTTTTCGCCCTGTACGCATAGAAATATCAGATCTGTGCGTACCATGTACGCAGTAAAAATCAGCGGTACGCAAACAGTTTACGATTTACTGCGTAAACAGATAAAAATACCTTTAAAATTGTCACAAAATGACAATTTGTCAACTAGTATTGTCAGGCTTCTCTGTCAACAATCGAAAAGTACACGTGAAAGTACAATATGAATGCAGCTTCTGATCGTTTCATATTACATACCATGCAATATATTATGTATCTTCAGTAGTTATACCATAAACGTGTATTCCGTTCAGTGTCTTATTCATGAATTTATTTGTAGTGTGTCACTTTGGTTTATTGAGTAGGCAATTTGCATCGATTTCTGGTCATATTTTTAATTCAAAACTTGATGTATTCCATGTTCTACAGCCATGCCAGTTATGTTTTTCCTCATTTTTGCTCTCTTATTATCTATACCGGATACAAAAGTATGGTTTAACAAGCCTTAATGACAGAATAACATGTAATTTTAGGATTATCAACCAGTTTACTTGAATTTTCATACTTGAATAAATGGTCTTATCCATACGTGTACATATCTATAAGTTTGATTCTGAATAAGAGGTTAGAATATGAACCTTCAGAAAACGCGTACACAGTAATATTGTCGGTACGCACTGTACATTTATTCTGATGCGTACAGTACGCATTGCGAAAAATAATTATCTACATCACTGGTATACATGTATATATAAAGATATTTTCAAAAATATGTACATTTCTTGAAGAAAAAGTGTTATTCGACACTTTTGCTAATAAGTGTATGGTGAATTTAGAAGTTTCCAAAGACATCAGTTTTGTAATGGACACTAATTTCTGTTTCATGTCATTTCAGCTTTCTGATGTGTATATGTTTTTAAGCAACGATAGTCTGTTATGATACTTTATAGAATGGGTTGATTTTATTAATTTTTGTATGTATATATTTGTTTGTAATGCTGTATATTGACATGAGACTCAAATAAACATACAAATGTATAATTCCTTATAGTATAATCCTTGTATTGTTGATTGTCACCTCCCCATGACCAGCTTTGTCCCCTTTACCTGTTAGGTTAACGGAACACGGAACCAAAGTGACTTTTGCCACGACATGTTTACAAAATGGGATTATACTAAAACAAAGCCTGAAAACATATAAACAAACGCTTCTTTTGGGCAAAACTGAAAAAGAAGTAATAGAAAAAAAGATAGGGCACCATCACTCCCTTTCAATGGCTTGAATCATTTTCGGGAATGATGGATTCGTAACATGACTTAAGAACTGTTGACTGGGACATTAACTCATTTAAGCGTGGCGTCCCTTTGATGGGACATAGGCAAACAGAATAGCCCCAGATGTGACCCCGCAGAACTTGGGGCTATTCTGTTTGCCTAGAGAAATTTCATAGAAAAATTGATTAAAATTTGAAAATCACTTCTGAAGCCCCTAAAAATGAAAGTGGACTCTCCCAAATGATAACGATGGGAAAATCCAGTCGTCATTAATGGGTCAAGCTTAAATCAAAACAAAATCCTTTACAGGAATGTCGGACTCACAACATGACTTATAAATTGACATGGACATAAAGCTTTAATCAAAACAAAATGAGCCGCGACTCAAGAAAATCGGTCTTCGGGGTGTCCGACCAGGTCCGACACAAATCAACCTGTACAGTCACAGAAGCAGGCTAGAAGTTTGAAATTTTGGATTTAAGAATAAGAAATATTGTACTATCCAAATAGCCTAAACAAAGGCGCTGATCAGCTTTGGAGTTACTGCGAAGCTGATCGGCGTCTTTGTTTTCGCATAGGCAAAAATTTGTTTTTCTCACAATGAGGCTCGAATCATTTACAGGAATGGTGGACTCATCTATGGCTTAACGAAGGGTTCGCATCCTGGATAGAGTACCTGTGTGTGGACCACTGTTTCCCTGAATTTGATATATGGACTCAATTTGTGAACACAGACCTGGGCCGAGCCCTAGAGCTCGACGCCCTACATACCAGCCACGCCATTGAGGTAATTATCTTAAACTATAGATAGCAGGCTAAGGATTCAGTACTTGTGTGTTGACCACTGTTTCCCTGAGTTTGATATTTGGACAAAATTTGTGAATGCAGACCTGGGCCGAGCCCTAGAGTTGGACGCCTTACATACTAGTCACGCCATTGAGGTAATTATCTTTAACTATAGATAGCAGGCTATGGATTTAGTACTTGTGTGTTGATCACTGTTTCCCTGAGTTCGATATCTGGACTCAATCTGTGAACACAGACCTGGGCCGAGCCCTAGAGCTACATACCAGTCACGCCATTGAGGTAATTATCTTTAACTGTAGATAGCAGGCTAAGGATTCAGTACTTGTGTGTTGATCACTGTTTCCCTGAGTTTGATATTTGGACACAATTTGTGAACATGGACCTGGGCCGAGCCATAGAGCTTGACGCCTTATATACCAGTCACGCCATAGAGGTAATTCTCTTTAACTGTAGTGGCTTAACTTGGCTCCTTCCTGACATGATTGAAAAATTGTTGACTGGGATATTAAGCTAGAAAACATACAATATGGAAACGAGGTAAAAATATCGCCTCATATTTGAGCCTCGTCATGAGAAAATGGATTATTGCCTATGAGAAAATAAAGGTGCAGATCAGCTGTGCAATAACTGCACAGCTGATCAGCGCCTTTGTTTTCCCTACCCGGAGAGTACAATTCCTCTTCTTTCTAAATCCGAAATTTCAAACTTCTAGCCTGCTTCTGTGACTGTACAGGCCGATTTGTGTCAAACCTGGTCAGAAACCCCCGAAGACCTGTTTTCTCGTGTCGCGGCTCATTTACTATTTGGGTTACGGTGTGATGGTTTCTCATTGGCATGTAGATGACTTTGTTATCACATACAAAATTAAATGTATCCTCATTGCCATGCTAACGGGGTACTTTGCATTTTCAGGTGCCTGTAGGCCATCCCGACGAAATTGACGAGATTTTTGATGCCATATCTTACAGCAAGGGAGCCTCAGTTATTAGAATGTTACATGATTATATAGGAGACGAGGTCAGTTGAAGTTTTATTGGAAGGAGGTGAGGGTTGGGAGGGTATTTGTCAGTGACTTTAATGAAATTGAAAACATTTTTGATGCCATATCTTACAGCAAGGGAGTATAAGTGATTAGAAGGGGATATGATTATATAGGGGATGTGAGAATTCTTGTATGACTTTGCTGACCATGACACTTTCACTGAGAACCTTGGGGGAAAGCCTTGCTTAGACGAAACTGTTGGGGAAACCTTTAGATATGTTTTCTAATAATCAGCTCTTTTTTCCATGATTTTCGAAAAGGCATTAATGCCTTTCTGTCCAAATTAAAATACTGAAATGCTTTAACAGAAGATATGTAGGAAGCCGTGAAAAAGCACAGCAGGAATATGCATAGTTGGAATTTTCACTTTGCTTTGGGTTTCTTTAGGATTTTAGGAAAGGCATGAATGCATACCTGACCAAGTTCAAGTACAGTAACGCTTTCACAGAAGATCTATGGGAAGCCTTGAAGACGGCGAGCGGGAAACCAGTAGATGCCGTCATGACGACGTGGACCAAACAGATGGGATTTCCTGTGATCAAGGTGTGTACTAATTGAGCCGCCTTGTGGGAAAACCAACAATGTGGTTTCCGAACAAGTCCGACACAAACTGACCTGTACAAGCACAGAAAAGAGCTAGAAGCTTGAAATTTCGGAATTAGTAGAAGAGGAATTGTACTATCCGAGTAGCGAAAACAAAGGCGCTGATCAGCTTCGCAGTTACTGCGAAGCTGATCTGCGCCTTTGTGTTCGCCTATGCAGATTGTTTGTTTTCTCATGAGGCGGCTCAATTCTTTTCCATGGCAAACAATTATTTGAGCCTGCATGTGAGAAAATCGACAATTTTGGTCGGAGCTGGTCTGACACAAACCGGGCTGCGAGTCATAAAAGCAGGCTAGAAGCTTGAAATTTCGGATTGGGAAAGAAGAGGTATTGTTCTATCTATGGAGGAAAAACAAAGGCGCTGATTAGCTACTGTGTAGTTACTGCACAGCTGATCTGCATCTTTGTTTTCACCTTTGCATGCTGTTGGTTTTCTTTGTGGCAGCTCTTTTGTATGGTTTTAGATGTATAGAATTTTTACAAGGAAAGAGAATTTTTAGGAAATTATTTGCTATGAAAATGCCCTTATAGACCAATTGCACATTTGTATTTTACAGTGGTTAAAGAAAATTTGGTTTTATGTCCCTTTCAATATTATTTCAGGTCAATCAGTAGGTGGGGCAAAAATGGGAGAACCCTGAGAAAAACCACCTGACACACCCACAAGCAGAATATGGCTTGTCTCACATGTGCTGTGTGGGGCTCGAACCCACACCAGACACATCGGTGAGATGATCGTATGATTAAGTGCAGTAATGAAAGACCAGTGCTCTTAACCACTCGGCCACTGGGGCGCTGAAGTTCTTAATAATCTCTTATACAGGTCAACCTCATTATAACGCTATCTTTGGGGTTCATAGAAACAGACCTTGTTATAAGTGAACCATGTTATAATGAGGTTATTTACCATAGACATACAGCAAAATAATCAACTTGGGAGCCATGACATGGCCATGTTATATTGAAAACCGCATTATAATGAGGCGTGTTATAATGAGGTTGAAGTGTAATATAATACGTAAATTTGTACTAAAATTGCATCAGGAAAACATGTCCGTGAAATGTATACCCCCTTAAACCCCACTTTTATATAGCAAAACGGGGGTATGCAGGAGTATATCTATTTTTTTCTTATTTTTTCTCCAAAACATAGATTGTGGGTACTCGTTAGAACCGCCTCGGCGATGTGGTTCTAACGTGTACCCACAATCTATGTTTTGAGCAAAAATAAGAAAAATATCAAAAATTTTCTGCTGAAATTTCCAATTTTTATGGCTGAAAAAATCTCTATATATTGCATGGACAAGTTTTCATAATGAAAAAATAATTATTTTCTATCCTATTCTAGGTATCAGAAGCACAAGAAGGGAACAACAGAGTTCTAACATTAGTTCAGGAAAAATTCAATGCTGACGGCAAAATCAAGGAAGGTAATGAAATATTTTATTGATTTTTTTTTTTCAAATATTGGTTGAAATAAGTCTGTTTATTTTGAAGGGAATTATTGCAAAAATTTCTAAAGGCATTGGGAATTTAAGGCCTGATTTCGGCCTCATGTGTTGGTAAAAAATTGAATTTGGGAATTTTGAGGAGAGAAATATTGCAAATAGCTGGTATAGGCCCCTGCTTATAAATTCTAGCACAACTATCTCATTCAAATTACACATGTTGCCATGGCAACGCTCCGAAAAGCATAGAAATACCAATTTTTGCTATTTTGAGTTTATTTTTCACCATTCAACATCGTTTTCAACTACCGGCCCACGCAACGAACAATTCCTTATTATGATATAATTATGAAGTATCATCCAGAGATATTGTATGCTAAGTATCATTTTGTTCGTTGTGTGGGCTGGCACTTAAAAATTAAAAAATGTGTTCTGAAATGGTCCAAAATAGACCCAAAAGTGCAAACTGTGCTCTATCTATGGTTCTTTGGGCATTGCCATGGCAACACTTGTAGGATAAATGAAGCACTTGTTCTTGTTTTTAATAGAGGAGACATATGACTGTTTTGAGGAATAGTTTTCTCACTTAAATTCCAAAATTTATTTTTTAGCAAAATCTAAGGCCAAAATCAGGCCTTAAATGCCCTAGTCATTTCAAGACCCTAGAGTAGTTCAGCTTGTTTTCTGTTTCACAAAACATTACGAAAACTTGCACATGCAACATACAGAGAATTTTTTCAGCATTGAAAATTGAAAATTTCATTGGAAAAACATTGATGTTACCAATATTTTGCTCAAAATATTGATTTCCGAGGTGGTTTTACTGCGTACCCACAGTCAATGTGGATACTTCTCTTGAGTACCCACAATCTATGTTTTTGGATAATAAACAAAATAGTTCTACCCCAGTAAACCCCAGTGTATACTTTTTATGGGCATGTTATCCTGATTATTTGCTGGGGTTCAAGCCGAGTTTTGTGTTAGCTTTCCAATCTGTGCTATAATGTCAGTAAAAAAAACAAAAAAAAAAACAAATATTTCACAAAGTGCATTTGAGGTCTATGAATGATTTGTGTTATATCGAAAACCATGTTATAACAACTATTGTTTACAGAGATTTGTGTGTAGCAGAGTTCATGAAACTTTTTCAGACCTTCGGACAAGTCGACCAAAACCAAAAAATGCTCTTGGTCCTGCAAAAATTTATATTGACAATTTGAAATGCAACTTGTCCAATGAAATTTTCTTGTCAAAACCACACAAAAAATCGCAGAGAAACAAAAAAATATTTTCAGTGTTCTGATACTAGCGGGGGATAAAACACATTTCTTTAGCGTATTCTATCAACTTCTGATTGAGATGTACCGGTAGCCAGAATAACTTGAAAATAAATTTGTTTTCTAGTGAATCAATCAGTCATTCTGGTCGCCATGTTGACCTTGCCTGCATAGGGGCACCTCTTGTTGTCAAGTTAAATAATAAGTTCTTCCAGTGTAGGCACACCTCGCTCCAGCTAACAGTATCTCTTACTGTATCAACTGTATGTTAAAGTCTTACAGTTTAAGTGAGAACACTGAGGTAGGAGAAATTGGAAGAAACTAACAACAAAAATATACTTTTAACTCACTCAGCTTGTACCCAACAATTAGATTTGCACCTTTTTTTGTCGCTAGATTATGTTGCTAAAGGAGTCCTAAACTTTATAATTTTTTCTGTTTAAGAGGGTTGAAAGGTCACAAAGGAAACCACATAGTTTTTGTTCAGGCAGAAACTACATAGTTCAGTCAGACAGAAATTCAGACACAGGTGTATTACATATTTTCAGGCGAAAGTACACAGTGGATGGTACCAATCAGTATATCAACTTCAGACAGCCCAAATAAACCAGTAAAAACTGTTTTACTAGACAAACCGTCAACAACAGTCACACTAGAAAATGTAAAACCAGGAACTTGGTGCAAGGTAAATAACATTGTCTCCAGTCTGACAGTCCTAGTAAACCAGTAAAAACTGTTTTGTTAGACAAACCATCAACAACAGTCACACTAGAAAATGTCAAACCAGGAACTTGGTGCAAGGTAAATAACATTGTCTCTAGTCTGAGAGTCGTAGTAAACCAGTAAAAACTGTTTTGTTAGACAAACCATCAACAACAGTCATACTAGAAAATGTCAAACCAGGAACTTGGTGCAAGGTAAATAACATTGTCTCCAGTCTAAGAGTCCTAGTAAACCAGTAAAAACTGTTTTGTTAGACAAACCGTCAACAACAGTCACACTAGAAAATGTCAAACCAGGAACTTGGTGCAAGGTAAATAACATTGTCTCCAGTCTGAGAGTCGTAGTAAACCAGTAAAAACTGTTTTGTTAGACAAACCATCAACAACAGTCACACTAGAAAATGTCAAACCAGGAGCTTGGTGCAAGGTAAATAACATTGTCTCCAGTCTGAGAGTCGTAGTAAACCAGTAAAAACTGTTTTGTTAGACAAACCATCAACAACAGTCACACTAGAAAATGTCAAACCAGGAGCTTGGTGCAAGGTAAATAACATTGTCTCCAGTCTGAGAGTCGTAGTAAACCAGTAAAAACTGTTTTGTTAGACAAACCATCAACAACAGTCACACTAGAAAATGTCAAACCAGGAGCTTGGTGCAAGGTAAATAACATTGTCTCCAGTCTGAGAGTCCTAGTAAACCAGTAAAAACTGTTTTGTTAGACAAACCATCAACAACAGTCACACTAGAAAATGTTAAACCAGGAGCTTGGTGCAAGGTAAATAACATGAGCCGCGTCATGTGAAAACCGGATTTTCACCTATGCGAAAACAAAGACACAGATCAGCTATGCAATAACTGCACAGTTGATCAGCGCCTTTGTTTTCGATACTCGGATAGTACAATCCCTCTTCTACTCATATCCAAAACTCTAGCCATCTTCTGTGATTGCACAGACCGGGTTATTTCGCCAGTCTGAAAACTTGACCATGCAATATACAGAGATTTTTTTCAGTTGTAAAAAATGAAAATTTCAGTAGAAAAAAAAGATTTTTTTTAAAATATTTTCGCTCATAATATACATTGTGGGTACACCTTAGAACCGCCTTCCCGAGGCGGTTCTAACGAGTACCCACAATGTATGTTTTGGATAAAAAAATAAGAAGATTAAGTATACCCCTGTAAAACCCAGTTTTTCTATATAAAAGGGGGGTTAAAGTGGGTATACGTTTCATGGACATGTTTTCCTGTTGACATTGTCCACAGTACATATATGCCTCCATTGTTTCAAGAAATAAAATTTGAACCTTTTTACTACAGTCACCAGATGAAAGCAAGTGCCTTGAAAAGAAACAAATCGCACTTGGGAAGCTGGTCCAGAAAAAAGTTTAGTTACATAACTGGTTCGCATCTCTTGTGAGAGCCAGGGACTAATTTCCCTCCTGGCGCACCCCCTGGTGAGGTATTGTCAATTTGGCATGTCACCAGTAAACCATTCAGATTCAGTTACTGACGTTTCCATTCTTTTCCTAGCTTATTTGCTTGAAAAATGGGATTTACATATGGCTTATCTTTTTGCATGCATATTGAATAAAAATTCTTGTCACATGTCTAGACATGTATATTTGGCCTGTAATGTCAAGTCTTTGCTACCTGGTTTCAGTTAAACACAGGTACAGTAGGAGTATATGGTGTCCAATACACGCCTGAGATGTTGCAGTCCCTAATTCCCGCCGTAAACAACAAGAAGCTCCCTCCTAGTGTCTAGACGTAAATTTGGCCTGGGATGTTAAGTCTTTGCTTCTTGATTTCAGTTGAACACAGGTACAGTAGGAGTATATCATGTACAGTACACGCCAGAGATGCTACAGTCCCTAATTCCAGCCGTAATCAACAATACGCTCCCTCCTAGTGTCTAGACGTAAATTTGGCCTGGGCTGTCAAGTCTTTGCTTCTTGATTTCAGTTGAACACAGGTACAGTAGGAGTATATCATGTACTAGTACACGCCAGAGATGCTACAGTCCCTAATTACAGCCGTAATCAACAATACGCTCCCTCCTAGTGTCTAGACGTAAATTTGGCCTGGGATGTTAAGTCTTTGCTTCTTGATTTCAGTTGAACACAGGTACAGTAGGAGTATATCATGTACAGTACACGCCAGAGATGTTACAGTCCCTAATTCCAGCCATAATCAACAAGACGCTCCCGCCTAGTGTCTACACATGTAAATTTGGCCTGGGATGTTAAGTCTTTGCTTCTTATTTTCAGTTGAACACAGGTACAGTAGGAGTATATCGTGTACAGTACACGCCAGAGATGTTACAGTCCCTAATTCCAGCCATAATCAACAAGACGCTCCCGCCTAGTGTCTACACATGTAAATTTGGCCTGGGATGTTAAGTCTTTGCTTCTTATTTTCAGTTGAACACAGGTACAGTAGGAGTATATCGTGTACAGTACACGCCAGAGATGTTACAGTCCCTAATTCCAGCCTTAACAACAATACGCTCCCTCCTAGTGTCTAGACGTAAATTTGGCCTGGGATGTTAAGTCTTTGCTTCTTGATTTCAGTTGAACACAGGTACAGTAGGAGTTTATCGTGTACAGTACACGCCTGAGATGTTACAGTCCCTAATTCCTGCCGTAAACAACAAGACGAGATGTTACAGTCCCTAATTCCTGCCGTAAACAACAAGACGAGATGTGACAGTTCCTAATTCCCACTGTAAACAACAAAACACTCCCGCCTAGTGTCTAGACATGTAAATTTGGTCTGGGATGTTAAGTTTTTGCTTCTTGATTTCAGTTGAACACAGGTACAGTAGGGGTATATCGTGTACAGTACACGCCTGAGATGTTACAGTCCCTAATTCCAGCCGTAAACAACAAGACTCTCCCGCCTAGAGATAGACTGGGTCTCGAAAATGATTTATTTGCTCTTGTAAGTACCAGTCTATAATTATTTTATTCTCAGTATGACAAGAAAGGGGACAAAATGACAGTACTGGTTAAACCCAGGAAGCATTGTCTCCATCCCGACATGACTGAAAAATTGAGTCCTCCGTAAAACCACCCGTCATTAATATTCATTTTTATATTGACCATTCAAATCTGCACATTAGCTAACGGTCAATGACGGTTAGACAACACGTGGGTTAGACAAACAAACCCACGTGCTTTTTACAGGTAAATACAGGTGCAAAAACACAATGTTTGTCTAAGGAAATAGGGGTGGGCGTGGCTATACCTTGCTGGCGGAGGAGTCAATTGTTGACTGGGACGTTAAGCCTCAATACAAAAAAATACATTATCGTTTGGCACATTATGACCAAACTTTATGTTTTTTTATCTGTCCTGTTCATTGCTAAGCATTTGTATCAAATTTGAGCCTGTGTGTTAGAAAAACAACAATTTGGGTTCTGACCAGGTCTGACACAAACCAGCCTGTACAGTCACAGAAGATGGTTAGAGGCTGGAAGGTTTGGATTTAGAAAGAAGAGGAATTGTACTATCCATGCAGCGAAAACAAAGGCAATGATCATCTTCGCGGTTACCGCAAAGACCATGAAGCTGATCTGCACCTTTGTTTTTGCCCAAGCATTTTGTTGGTTTTCTTATGTAATGGCTCATTTGTCAATATTGATTCTTTCAGACTCGAGCAGGCCTAATGTCTTCCGTAGAGGTTATGAAAGTTGCCGAGGGCTACTCAACAGAGGAAGATTTCACCGTATGGTCCGACTTAACCCTCGGTCTCTCCGGAATAGGAATCATGCTACAGTACACGGACAGTTATGACGCATATAAACGTTTCTGTAAATCTTTGTACGGACCAATATCACGGAAACTCGGCTGGGAACCAAAAGAGGGGGAAGGTAATTCAGAATGTTTTAATTTTAGAAATTATGTAGGGAGGGGCATTACAGGGTTCACACAGACCTGGAAAAATCCTTGAATTTGACCATTGTCCTGCAAAAATCCAGGCCCCAAGGTTATAAAACTTTTTCCAAGCTCAGCTCAGCTGAGCATGAAATTTCAACTGCTCACAGATGTTAAAATAGTAAACAATAGTGGAAAATTCAGGATCAAAACTCAAGATCTAGTAATTTATCCCGCTCATAAATGTTAAAATGCCAACAATTGTTGGCATTTTAACATTTATGAGCAGGATAAATTTTAGTATCAGCTGAGCTGAGCATGAAAAAAGTTCTATAACCTCGGGCCCTGGAATTCATAAAATTGCCATTTGTCCTGGAATTTCAAAAATATAATCTTAACCCATATTTGACGAATGGATTTTCCCATCATTATCCATTAGGTGAGTCCAATGTCATTTTTAGGGGCATTAGAAGTGATTTTTAAATTTTATTCAATTTTTAGATGAAAATTCTCTAAGCAAACTGAATAGCCCCAGATGGGATGCCGCGTTCTGCAGCGTCACATCTGGGGCTATTCTGTTTGCCTATGTCCCACAAAAGGGACGCCATGCTTATATGAGTTAAAAATGAAGTAACAGATGCACAGAAAGATCTGAATATCTTTTTTTTCACCAAAGCTATCTGTTTTAGGTGCATTAATGGCAATGTTACGAGATCTGGTCTTGTTACGGATGGGACGATGCGGGGATGAAGCAACTGTGGCAGAAGCAAGAAGAAGATTTGAGGACCATTGCTCAGGGAAACAAAGTATCAGTGCTGACCTTAGATCTACTGTAAGTGGTTTTTATAATATGAGCCGCGACGCGAGATAACCGGTCTTCGGGGTTTCCGACCAGGTCTGGCACAAACCGGCCTGTACAGCTTCAGAAAAAGGCTAGAGGCTCAAAATTTTGGATACGAGTAGAAGATGAATTGTACTATCCGTGTGGTGAAAACAAAGGCACTGATCAGCTGTGCAGTTACTGCACAGCTGATCTGCGCCTTTGTTTTCGCATAAGCGAAAATCCGGTTTTCTCATGACGTGGCTCATATGAGCTCCGTCATGAGAGAAAAATAGATTTTTGTCTATGCGTAAACAAAGATGCAGATTAGGGAGCGCAGTGGACTCTGAATCCAGAGGTCCTGGGTTCGATCCCCACAAGGGTAACAATGTTGTGTCATTGAGGAAGCCACATTAACTCCCTGGAGTACTGGTTAAAACCCAGGAAGCGGTGGCTCCGTTCCAACATGACTGAAAATTGTTGACTGGGACGTTAAACCTCAATACAAACAAACAAAGACGCAGATTAGCTGTGCAATGACTGCACAGCCGATCAGCGCCTTTGGTTTTGCTACACAGATAGTAAAATGTTTATACTTCTTAAATATAAAATTTCAACCTTTTAACCTTCTTTCTTGACTGTACAGGCTGGTTTGTGTCAGATAAGGTTGCAAACCTGAAGACAGGTTTTCTCGTGTCATGGCTCAAATATTTTTATGAATGTGCATGAAAAGTAAGGATAGAAAGATACTTAAATTTAGAATCCCAACCTAGACACATGACAATACACAAAATCACGTCAATTTTAACATCATTTTATGGCTGTTTAAAACTTGTAATATTTTAAGGATGTTCGCTGCCAATGAAAAAGTATTCAAACTTTTTTCTAACCACTCTTTCTTGATTCCAAAATACAACACAAGACATTTGAAAGCAAAATAAATATAGGGTAGTGTGCATTTTTTCAAGCTATAGGCCTCTGAATGAGACCTCTGAGCACCATGTTTAAAATTTCGTAAAATTAATTTAATTTTTAATTCTTTGAAACATACCTGTCTTGAACAAAAACACACCCAGAATGTTTTCAAAAGTCATAGTATTTACGTAACGCAGACTATTTTGGACCAAAAGCATAGAAAAATTTGCAACTTGGAGTGGATGACAAAATTTAACGATTCATTTTCCAACCCTACCCCCATACTTGAAAAGTTGGAAAAAATCATTATTTTGAAATGTGCCAAACCCATATTTGTCGATTCAAACTTTTTCTTGTATTTTCACAAAAGATAGAACTTGGTAATATTGTTCGAATAAAAGAAAGAAATATATAGGGTAGTGAGCATATAAGAGAGAACCAACAACTTGAAAATCGCCATTTTCAGCCTTTCTGCAGCTGTTTTGTTTCTAAAGGCCCATTTCGTAAAACCACCTAAAATTTTAAAACCAGCACACCAAAGACACAAAGAATGACTTAGAAGATCATGTACACATACACTGCTGCTAATATAAACAATGAACTAGTGTAATTAATTTGAAGATTTGTAATATTCAAGTTTAATTTACCCTAACCCCTAAATTTCACTGATAACTAAAATTTTTCTGAAAAGTTGCATATAATGGGGTGAAAAAATGAAGTTACATAGATTGATAATTTTCATGGCTCATTCAATGCATATCATCAATATGTATCCAAATATAAAATATTAGGAAAATATCTGCAACCGTTTACGAGATATTCAAGAAAAGAAAAACCGGAAGTTCCGAAATGTCAAATGTTAGCGAACATCCTTAAGTATTAATGAAACTAGACTTAGTGTTGTTATGATTGAAACATTGTACCAAAAAATACAGGACACACTTGTTTCCGACTTTTGTCTAACACTGCTTTAACATTTTTATCAGGTTTATGCTACAGTATTGACACAAGGCGATGAAGAAACATTCAACAAAATGCTGAAGGTACTATTTAAATAGATTGATTTACTTTGTATGAAAACAAAGTACATATTCTGTCTGTAAATTCTGAAATTTTTGCATAACCACAATTTTGCATTTTTTTTTTTCAAAGTAAATTAGCATTTTTTGAATCCACAAGGAATTACACATGCAGTTTATAAAGCCTATAGTAAGTTCTTATTAGCGAGAAACTTGAATGCAACAGATTTGAGATAGTAGCAAACATTTATGAAGTTTCAGTAGTTTAATAGGAACATTGATTATGTAATTCAGCAAAGTTTTAAAAGTAGCAGAGTGTGATGGTAAAATGTGCTGGTCCTGGCCCCGAGGTTATAAAACATTTTTCGTGCTCAGCTCAGCTGAGACTAAAATTTGTCCTGCTCATAACTACCAAAATAGCCCAAATAAATTAAAAGGCCTAGGGAATTTAAGGCCTGATTTCGGCCTCATGTGTTGATAAAAAAATGAATTTTGGAATTTTGAGGAGAAGTATTGCAAATAGCAGGTATAGGCCCCTGCTTATAAATTCTAGCAAAACTATCACATTCAAATTACACATGTTGCCATGGCAACACTCAGAAAAGCATAGAAATACCACTTTTTGCAATTTTGGGTCTATTTATCACCATTCAACATAATTTTCAACTAATGGCCCACGCGACGAACAATTTCTTATTATGAAATAATTATGAAGTATCATCCAGAGATATTGTATGCTTAGTATCATTTTGTTCGTCGTGTGTGCTGGCACTTAAAAATTAAAAAAAGTGTTTAGAAATGGTCAAAAATAGACCCACAAGTGCAAAATGTGCTCTATCTATGGTTCTTCTGGGCGTTGCCATGGCAACGCTTGTAGGATAAATGAAGCACTTGTTCTTGTTTTTAATAGAGGAGACATATTTCTGTTTTGAGGAATATTTTTCTCACCTAAATTCCAAAATTTATTTTTTAGCAAAATCTGAGGCCAAAATCAGGCGTTAAATGCGCTAGTCCTTTGTGATTTAGATCATCAAAACCTGTAATTTATCCTGCTCATAAATGTTAAAATACCAACAGTTGTTGGCATTTTAACATTTATGAGCAGGATAAATTTTAGTCTCAGCTGAGCTGAGCTTAAAAAAAGTTTTATAACCTTGGGGCCTGGAGCAAAATGTTTAATGCTGAGAGTTTATGCTGACATACTTTAATACCATCCACAAAGCATTGGCTGCATCCCAACATGACTGTAAAATTGTTCACAAGGGCGTAAGTAATAAAAATCAAACAATCCAAAAGTAAGCAGCTTAAGCTCACCAATTTTTATGACTGTTTTTTCCGTGCATTCCTAAAATAAATCAAAATAAGTATACTCAAATGTTGTGAACTCTGTTTTAGCTGTATGACCAAGCAGATATGCAAGAAGAAAAAGTGAGGATCAGTCGTATGTTGGGAATGGTACAAGATGAAAAACTAATACAGAGAGTGCTAGACTTTGCTATGTCGGTAAGTATACATATTTTAGCAATTTAAGCTCACCTGAGTGAGCCGAAGGCTCATAGGTGTTCTTATAGGATAGACGTGTGCGGTTGTCGTTCACAATGTTGAAACATCTTTTTCTCTAAAATCGCTTGTCCAGTCAAAGCCAAACTTCATGTGGAGCATCCTTAGGAAGGGGGAAGCAAAGTTTTAAAAAATGGTTCGGATCACATGACCAAGATGGCCCCATATATGGTAAAAACCTAAATAAAAAAAATCTAAAATCTCAAGAACCAGCAGACTGATTTAAACAATTGGTTGAACATGTCCGACTGAAAAATTGTTGATTGTGCAATTCAGGCAAAACTCAAACAATCGTTAATACAGTACCTTGTATTTCTATATGAGCCACTGCATGAGAAAACCAACAAAATACTTGGGCGAAAACAAAGGCGCAGATCAGCTTCGCGGCAACCGCAAAGCTGATCAGTGCCTTTGTTTTTGCTGCACAGATAGTACAATCCTTCCTCTTCTTAAATCTGAAATTTCAAGCTTCTAGCCTGCTTCTGTGACTATACAGGCTGGTTTGTGTCAGACCTGATCAGAATGCAAATTGTTGGTTTTCTCATGCACAGGCTCATATTTATTCTTTAGGAGAAAGTGCGTAACCAAGACACTGTGTTTGTGGTTGCCGGAGTAACGGGATCTGTCAAAGGGAGAGAACTGGCCTGGAAATTTGTTCAACAAAACTGGGCGGAGTTTGTGAATCGTTACCAAGGAGGTTTCCTGTTGCCAAGAGTGATAAAATGTGTCACGGAAAACTTTGTAACAGAAGAAAAAGCTAAAGAAGTAGAGGTGAGACTTTATTTATTAAAACCCGGTGTACACTGATTTTTGGAGTAAAAAATTGTCTTGTAGAAGGTAAAAATAAAAATTGTTGTCAATATCTTGGTCTGATGTTTTCAGGGTTGCCACACATCAGGGAAAAGTCAGGGAATTTTTTTTTCAAGGTCAGGGAATTGTCAGGGAATTTTGCAGACAGCCAGGGAAATTTGGAATTGTTGGTAAATGTCAGGGAATTGTCAGGGAATTTTTAAAATACCAGATATAAGTCCAGTTACTCAGTGAATTCGTCATCCAACGAATGTTTTTGTGGCTGTCATAAACCATATAGTATCCAGATGTGCATTTTGTGCTGAAATAAGCTGTGCTTGGTGTTTTGTAGAAATAAATGACTGTCCAAGTGTTTAGAATTGTCTAATTTAACTGCCATTGTGCGCCTCAAAGACGGGATTCTCGCAGAGCTCAGACGTCGTATACTTAAAGCTCTTTCTTCCTCGAACAACGATGAGCATTTCAATAGCAATTTCAGGTTTTGTTGGAAATGTTTTCCGTATAGCGAATACAAAATAAAATTACAACTAAATGTTGTGTAGTATAGGAAATTAGCGATTTCTTGTATGAAGTAGTGTTGTATCGACACGGTTAAATGGTCTTTTGGGTGAGCTGTTGTGTAAATCAAATTGTACAGTCGTAATGTATGGCTGGGTAAAGATGTTGATGTCAGGGAAATTTGAAATTCTGTCACGGAATTGTCAGGGAATTGTGTTTCCACTTGAGCGTAGTAACCCTGGCCCCGAGGCTATAAAACTTTTTTCAAGCTCAGCTCAGCTGAGCATGAAATTTCAGCTGCTCAGAAATACTGAAATAGCCCAAATAAATCAAAATATCAGGTTTAGATAATCAAAGCATGTAATTTATCCCGCGAAAAATGTTAAAATGCCAACAATCGCTGGCATTTTAACATTTATGAGCAGGATAAATTTTGTGCAAGGGAGCTTATCCCGATAAAAAAATGTTAAAATGCCAACAATCGCTGGCATTTTAACATTTATGAGCAGGATAAATTTTAGAGCATGAAAAAAGTTTTATAACCTCGGGGCCTGGTTTTAATATCTAATATGACCAAAAAAACATATACAAATTGGTAGATACTAGTTTTATGGCGGGATAAATCTTTGATAAGAATCTTGCATTAGAAAGGGAGATCATCCATGATCATAATTTCAAATATTTGGAACATAATGATTTAATCTTAAATCAGTCAGTTTTGCCATTTTCTGGTGGTTAAGAGTGGTAGTTTAGGGAAATCTTAAGAATAAATACCGTATTCATTCTAATTAGCGCACAGTGTGCTTAACTTTTCAAAATGAATCAAAGTTAAGGTAACAAGATATCATTCTACTGTCTAAAAACTTGCCTCTGATAATGGTTTTTCGCAGAAAATTTTTGTATGGGTGATGACAGAAAAATCATTTTCATGTCATAATCTTGATCTTAGTTTGTCCCAATAGGACCTGCAGAAATTTTGAAAATCGGTGAACAAATAAAGTTTTTATGGCCAAAATGAATTTTGCATAGGGTTTTTGCATTGGCAAGGGAGATAATCGATGATCGTGAAAATGCATATTTTTCGAGAATTTTTACGTGGTCATGAAGATTTTGTCTCGGGTATGTCATTTGTGGCAGTTTATAATAATTTTGAGCAATCATAATTAAATGGTTAGAATTTTAAATTTTTGCGGGAAAATATTTACCTCCCTTCCATGAGATTTTTGTACAGGAAATCCCTATTCAAAATTGTTTTTGACCAGAACTTTTTTATTTGTCAACCGATTTTCAAAATTTTTGCTGCACATTTTGCGACAAACTAGATGCTTAATTGTGCCAAGAAAATATTTCTTCTACATTTGAACAGTTGTAAAATATCTGCGAAAAACCATTATCAGACACTACGAAACAGACTTTAATAAGCGTATACTAGAATCGTTGCAGTATAGTATTTGAACATCTAAGGTTAAGTTTTAATGCTGTTAATTCGATATTTATGTGTAAACTTGGTATAAAAAACAATATGTTAGTCGAGCAGTGTGCGCTTATGCACACAATTTTGGGAAATGTCTAAGGTGTGCGCTTATTGGAGCATGTGCACTAATTAGAACAAATATGGGTAGTTACTTTGGAGTAGAACTTTTAAATAGAAAACCAAGTTTTCAAATTTTATTTGACAAGAGGTGTGCAGTATATCTTTGGAAATAGAAAGAAATCATTTTTATTCATGTCCCAGGTAGTACTGACAAAAATTATTTATCAGCAAGTTGTATTAAACATTTGTTTTCTTTTTACCAGGACTTTTTCAGCAGCAATCCAGCCCCGGCATCTGACAGAGTAATCAAACAGTCCTTAGAAAACATCCGACTGAACGCTGCCTGGATGACACGAGAGTCCGAAAGTGTCGTGAAATTCCTCAAAGATCGGCCATGAACAGCATGTATTTAATAAATTGGATGCAAGGGGGACAGCTTATATGGGTGTCTGTTGTGATTTGCTGAGGATATTTTGGTTGGTGTTCAAAAATGCATCATAGTTTATACATGAAATTGGAAGTCCCTATTCATGAATCAGCTCCCACGGCATTCATTTCTTTGAAGCTTGATGCCTCAGAACAGCTCTATATTTGTTTCAAAAATGAGCCTGTGCGTGAG
This sequence comes from Rugalucina vietnamica, assembly GCA_964017185.1. Lineage (NCBI taxonomy): Eukaryota > Metazoa > Mollusca > Bivalvia > Lucinida > Lucinidae > Rugalucina > Rugalucina vietnamica. Next base: position 37,414,589 of record OZ024884.1, read on the forward strand.
AAAACCAACAGTTTGGGTTTCCGACCAGGTCCGACACAAACCAGCCTGCACCAGTCACAGAAGATGGTTAGAGGATGGAAATTTTGGATTTAGAAAGTAGAGGAATTGTACTATCGGTGTAGCGAAAACAAAGGCGCTGATCAGCTTCGCGGTTACCGCGAAGCTGATCTGCGCCTTTGTTTTCGCCTATGCAGATTGTTGGTTTTCCCATGCGGCAGCTCAAATATGAAATGTATAAATCAAATTATTCTTCATTTCTCATGTATATTGATGTATTGTCAGCATTATATGTGCTATAGTCAGCTTTCTGTTTCAAGAAAAAGTGTTAAAATGGCTGTCATATGATTTAATGGGTATAACTGGCATGTTGAAGCATGTTGCAATAATTTATTATTACTTAGTGATTTATCTTATATGTTAAAACAAAAGACAAAATTTATGCAATTAATTGCAAATAGAAAAGTATACAAATTCCATATCAAGCCTTTCCTGTTATTCCAGAAAAAAACAACAACAAATAAACAATTTTTATCATCAACTTAAGGAGCGCGGTGGCGTAGTGGTATAGCATCGGACTCCAAATCGAGAGGTCCTGGGTGCGATCCCCACTGGCAGAGTTGTATGCCGTGAATGTGTGACAGAGCTATTACCGTAGTAAAACCGGGGCACACCGGCATGCACCGTGAAAACACCGTGGTAGAACGGTATCCCAGTTTTCTTGTGTCTTGGCAAAAACAAGTTATACCAATTTTGTTTGTTTGTATTGAGGTTTACGGTCACAGTCAACAATTCTTCGCCTCCGCGACATTTCGTCGAAAATAACATTTGTCGAAAATGACCCCATGCCCAGACCCTTACCCTAACCCTAGTGGTTTGTGGCTCAAAATGTGGACCTATAGGCTAGTCTTCTGCGGAATAAATCTCAAAATTTTGCGGTGAATATTTTTGAAGTTACAACATTTTCGACAAAACAAATTTTCGACGAAATGTCGTGCATCGCAATTCTTCAATCATAATGGGACGGAGCCATTACTTCCTCAATATTAACCAGGGCCCAGTTGTTCAAAATTAACGACATCGTTAGTTAACGTTTCGTTAAAATTTCAAACATTAATATTACAAAAACACTGTTATTTTTTGTTGAAAAAATGTGAGAATCCTTTGCACTGCAAAGGAATCTCACATTTTTTCAACAAAAAATAACAGTGTATTTGTTACTTTAGCTGATATTTGCTTAACAAATTTATGTCTTAACGATATCGTTAAGCTAACGATGCTTTGAACAACTGGGTCCAGTACTTCAGGAAGAATGTTTTCAAATCAAATCATAAAAGTTTTAGACACAATTTGATGTTATACAAGCTTGTACAGGGGAATATACAGTGTCACAGTCATTAAAAATCCACTTGGACATGTCATTAACAATTAGATTCAGTTGTTAAAGTTTCATATTTCCTTTTGGGAATAATCTTTATTTAGGATTGCTGACAACAGTTGGACCAAAATCTCAAATAAACGAGAAACATCTTATTGTTTTGTGTTGTATATTATCATATACCACTTTTATTATCAATGGTTACAGTTGGTTGGAAATCAACACATATACTGTAAATACAGATCAACCTCATTATAACGCGTCTCATTATAGTGCGGTTTTCAATATAACACGGTCATGTCATGGCTCCTAAATTAATTAGTTTGCTATATGCCCATTATAAATAACCTCATTATAACACGGTTCACCTATAACACGGCCTGTTTCCATGGACCCTAAAGATAGCGTTATAATGAGGTTGACCTGTAGTTAGAAAGTCTTAGTATACTCCCTAAAACTATGTTTTGCGGGAGGGGGGGGGGGGTATTTATGTTTTTACTGCAATTTCACTCCTTAAAATGGGCTTTTCATTTTTAGCTCACCTGAGCCTTGGCTCACCAGGCCATGCTCAGGTCGTTGTCCACAATTCTAAAGATCTTCTCCTCTGAAAACTAAGCAAATCAAAGCCAAACTTCATGTGGAGCATCCCTAGAAGGGGAACGAAAGTTTATATAAATGGTACAGGTCACATGACCAAGACGGCCCCCATGCCCATATATGGTGAAAACCATAAAAAATCTTCTCTGGAACCGTTGGACCAATTTCAACGAAACTTATGTAGCATGGGGGACTCTGGCCCATCATAGTTTATATAAATCATGACCTTGGGTTGACTTTGACCTATTTAATGGCAAGGTCAATTTTGGTTACATAGGCTTTTCAATGGAAAAAAGTGAAAACATTGAATTTTTCAGGAAGTTTTGTAGCCTGTGACCTGAAAGTTGGTAGATACAGACAACATGTTGAGCTAATGAAGTGTTGTGAGTATTAAAGGTCAAGGTCATTTCTTGACCTTGGCCAAAGGTCATTTATAGATTAAATGTAAAACTTATTTTCTCAGTAACCGCTTGACCTATCAAAGCCAAATTTTATATGTAGTATCCATGGCATGGGGGTAATTGGTCAAGGTCACATGACCAAGATGGCCGCCATGGCTATACATAGCAAAAACCTTTAAAAATCTTCAACTCCAGAAGCAGGCCTACGATTTTGAAACTTGGCATGAAGCATCGGGGAGGAGCTCTATAAAGTTTATATTAGTCATGACCCTTGGATGACCTTGACCTATTTTACGGCAAGGTTAACATAATTCACCCCTGCATTTGAATGGGGAAAATTGTCAAAATGTCAATCGAAGGGAAAAACTTTATGAAAATGGGCAAATGGACTGAAGATGTTTGATTCTGAAAAAAAATTTGACCCCAGGGGAAAAAATTTGACCCCAGGGGCAGGTTATTCAAAGATCTTCTCTGAAACCGCTTGGCCAATCAAAGCCAAACTTCATGTGGAGCTTTCTTAGGCAGGGAGAATGAAAGTTTATATAAATAGTTAAGGTCACATGACCAAGATGGCTGCCATGGCTATAAATAGCAAAAACCTTTAAAAATGTTCTTCTCCAGAACCAGAAGGTCTATGATTTTGAAACTTGGCATGAAATATCAGGGAGTGAAGCTCTACAAAGCTTATATAAATCATAACCTATGGATGACCATGACCTATTTTATGGCAAGGCCAACATAGGTTGCCCATGCATTTGAATGGGGAGAATTAGTAAAATGTAGGAGGAAACTTGCTGGACAGAAGATTTATGTTTTTGAAAAAATGTCCTCAGGGGGTTGTCTGCCCCTGCTTTGGGGAGTATCTGACCATAATATTCAAATATCTTCTCTGATACTGCTTGACCAATCAAAGCCAAACTTTATGTGGAGCATCGTTGGGAAAGGAGAATGAAAGTTGATATAAAATATTCCAGGTCACATGACCAATATGGCCGCCATGGCTATAAATAACAAAAACATTTATGATTCTTATTGTTCAGAACAGGAGGATCTATGATTTTGAATCTTTGCCTGAAGCATCAGTGAATGGAGCTCTACAGAGTTTGTATTAATCGTGACCCAGGGATGACCTTTACCTATATTATGGCAAGGTCAGATGAGGTTGCATATCCCAGATCTCGGGTGAGGGTTTACAGGACCATTGGTCCTCTGGTTTTCAATTTGACCCTGCCTTATAACTGTTCAAGGCCTTCCAATGTCTCGATAAATTTCTAGAGCTTGCATCCTATATGCTCTTTGCCAAGTTACAGTAAAGGGAAGGTTTTAGCCCATCTGAGTTGCACCGCAGGCTCACATGGTGAGCTTATAGTATACCAATGGTCCATTTGTCCACCATATGAAAAGAGCTTGCCAATCGAAGCCAAATTTTACATGACCTCAAGATGGCCACCACACTGATTTACCGGTATTGTAAAACCCTAAAAAGAAACATCGCAAAAAGGTTGATATCCAAGTGATTTTTAGCTCCTGGAGCAGAAGCCTCTCACACTAGATGAGTTAAAACAAATTATCACACCTTATTAAATATTCATTGGCCGTGTGGATTTTATTTTTTTTTTTTTTTATGATTCAGTTTAATGTCCCTTTCAAGATTATTTCAGCTCATATTTCAGCTGGCACACCCGCAAGCAGAACTTGGTTTGTCTCACGTGGCCAGACACAGCGGTGAGACATGTGGATTTTGATAGGTCCAGAGCAGGTGACATGGAGGGTGCTCTTCTGTCATGTTGCATTATCATATTACCCACAGACGTCATATCTGTCACACTGAAGTTAAAATTATAATGATAGAATGGATACAACGGGCCAGGATGTGAAATAACAAAATGTTAGTCTTATGGAGCTTTGGGATAAAAATGAACAAGCAACGGTAGAATAAAAATTTCTGAACTTTTTAATTTTCATTTTGCTGTTTTTTCTGAACTTTATCATGCTGATTTATCCATCACATCACTCCAAGAGTGAAAATACGCTGAGTTTATTTACAAGTTTTATATAATACAATTTACATTTCTACACGCTTTATGTACATACTATTTATATATTTGCACAGTTTTTGAACTAGGGGTACATTTACTAAGACAATACATAGCACTGATTACAAAGTTATGTATGTAAATCAAGCACTATATTGATATAAATAGAACCTTTTTACAATGGCAGAATAGAACATTTATTTGCAAACTATAACAGTGAAGAAGACAAGAATGAGTACCATGGTTTAACGTCCATGTCAACAAATTTTCAGTCATGCCTGGACCAAGTTACCGCTTCTGACATAATTGAGCCACGTCATGAGAAATCCAACAATCCACGCATGCGAAAACAAAGCCGCAGATCAGCTTCGCAGTTACTGCGAAGCTGATCAGCGCCTTTGTTTTCGCTCACAGATAGTACAATTCCTCAACTTTCTAAATCCAAAATTCCCAGCCTCTTGCCATCTTCTGTGCATATACAGCTCGGTTTATGTCAGACCTGTTTGGTTTTCTCATGATGCGGCTCATTTAACCAGTACTATGGGATGTCATTTTTCTAACAAAGTAGTCAAATGAGACAACCCATTTCAAAATAAATACAATTTTGATCCTAGCACTCATTTCTACAAAATACACGGTAGCACCTATTTTGTCTTTTCCACTGCTACAAGAAGAGACTAGTTCCAATTTGAACAGGCCAAAAATGGAGAATACATGTACATCACATCTATTGTGAAGGGATTCATACTTATACGCATGGTGCAAAAGACAAAATGTTTAATTATTTGATGTCATATACATGTAATAGCAACAACTTACAGAGTTAACTTGTATCAAAACAACTTGGACAAGAAAACCTCAACAAAACTAATGAAACTGATGCCACTAAACTCAACACTAATGAACAAAAACATAAACACACACACACCAGGAGCTGCCATAAACAGACAGACAGACAGACAAAAGAGAATATCAAATTGACTTAAAATGTCAACATTTTTCTCACATTGAGAATTTTGTGTGTATAATTAGTAAATGGATTTGACTGGCGCAGTCAGCAGCGCATCAGACTTTGGGCAGAAGGGTCCCCGTTTCGATCCCCGTCCGGGGGCATCGTCTGTTGTGGCCTTGAGCAAGTCACATTTCCACAGCTCAGTGTATATCGTGTACATATATATGTTCTTAAAGATAGTCGCAATAAAAGCTCTACAGAGCTTATGTTGAAATAAATGTATGAAGCGACTCTAAATAAAGATTATTAACAAAGTATTCTTAAACATTTCTCTAACTACTAACAGGTATAAGCACAGAGTATATGATTTGAGCCGCCTCGTGGGAAAACCAACAATGTGGTTTTTGAACAGGTCCGACACAAACCGGCCTGTACAAGCACAAAAAAGAGCTAGAAGCTTGAAATTTCGTATTTAGGAAGTAGAGGGATTGTACTATCTGTGTAGCGAAAACAAAGGCGCTGATCAGCGTCGGGGTTACTGCGAAGCTGATCTGCGCCTTTGTTATCGCCTATGCGGATTGTTGGTTTTCTCATGAGGCGGCTCATTTAATGATATGTGAGAATAATTTCTATACTTATCACAGCATTTTTTTAAAGCTAGTTTTCAAAAAGAGGCAATTGTCAATTTTCAGATTTCTGTCTTCCATTGGCATCATATGAGCTGCGCCGTGAGAAAACGGGTCTTCGGGGTTTCCGACCTGGTCTGACACAAACCGGTCTGTGCAGCTACAGAAACAGGCTAGAAACTTGAAATTTCGGATTTAAGAAGAAGAGAAATTGTACTATCCGTGTAGCGAAGACAAAGGCGCTGATCAGCTTCGCGGTTACCGCGAAGCTGATCTGCGCCTTTGTTTTCGCCTAGGCAAAAATCCGGTTTTCTCACGATGCGGCTCATATATACTGACACAGCATTCTTTATGTGTAAAAGCAATCATTACTTTTTCAAACTATAGTAAGGCAGGTAACAAATCTGAATCTTTCTGATATTAAGTAAGTATAGAAGGCACAGGAATTAATACACTATTATAAGGTCAATATTTTTGTCTATTATAAGGTCAATATTTTTGTCTGTCATCAAACTGATTCCTAAAGACTTGTGAGTACTCACAAACCTACCAATCTATCCTTTTTGTGTTTTGTTTTTTGTATAAAAGGGTAGTTTTAGCTATTTATACAAGGAATGATACCAAGACCAAACAGTAAGTGCATAAGCATAATGATTTTAGCACCAGACTATTGAGCAGAAGATATGTAACTTGCATGAAAAGCGTAATGCAGAAAAAAAAAAAAACTCCTTAAAATTGCATGAGACAAAGTCCTGAAAGAAGCCACCAAATCATGGAATCTTTCTGTACCTAGTCCTATAAGCCTTGTTTACGCTCCATCATGAGTTAAATTCCTTTTTGCATATGCAAAAACAAAGACACAGATCAGACATTGCACGACTGAGCAGCTTATTCTTTGCAGCTTGAATAGATTAATGCATTTTCTTTATATCAAGCGTACAGTTCTGTAATTTGAACCTTTGTTTTGCATATCCAAAGCAAGAAAAGATGGGAGTCATGCAAACTAGATGAATTTCAATATCTCTGTAGTGAACAGCAAATGCACTGATCAGACTGCACGCTATCCTAGCTGATCTGCACATGTATTGCAAACTGCTACTTTGCCCTTTTAAGTGATGCCCTGAAAATGTCCCATCACTAGAGATCAGAACCTGGATTCTTATTTCACCGGCTTAGAATTGTTTCATGGATTTCCTGGCTTTCTAGTTCATAAAGGAGCCATCTTTTTTATGGCAGTCTTAACCATACTTTTCCTGTGTAAGTGTTGACTTGTACAATATATCTATTGAGCAGTCTCATGTCACCCTTTTTGGCAAAGCATGACCATGAATTTTTCATGCTCTTATCTGTTAAAAGCAGATCAGTGCATGACCATCTGACAGTATGGTTTTCAATGTATGATCCGGTTTGAGAAAGTTGCACAGATTGCATTTTGTGGCACAATCATGTGACTTGGATCAGGTGACTCCTCTGTCATGTGACTGGCCGAAACTCTTTTTTAGGAGATCAGAAAAGACCAGCTTCCTGTTTAACCTTTTGTTGTTTCCAGCCCGGGAGAGCATAGAATTCCTCCTTGTTCATGATGAACACCTCCTATAATGAAAAGAAAAACAAAAAGTTAAACATGAGTCAAAGATATGAGCACAGTCATTTTAGTCTATACTGCTTGATCACTTAAATTCACCAGAAAAGGATGAACTGGTCAACTTATCCATTGTTTAATCTTCATGAGCACATGCTTTTTTTATGCCTTCCATGACCGAAATGACAATAAGCAACATAGTCTACAAGGCTCAAAGTCCAAGTCATCAATTTTCAGTAATGTCTGAAAGGATACAACATTTCTTCGGTAGCATGTACCAGTACTACGAGGAGCAAATGTATCTGCACCAAGGACACAAATTCAGAGACCCTTAGGTGGGGTAGGGATCATGGTTGCAACTGACAGGTGCATAACTTCTTAATTTTCAATGAAACTAAAAGGTACAAGTTGGCAATGATCAGGAAATGGCGTAATCAGAAAGAAATTTAAGGTCTGTTTTAATATTATGACAGAAACAAAGTTGCTTTCCCCCAGTTTTGAAGGAATGAAAGTTTCTCATTTCTAAGTACCTGGAATTCCTCATCCGAGAGATACGACTCCAATTTCAGGGGGTCGACACCTTCTGGCAATGTGGGTTCCTGTAACTCTGCCAGGGTGAATCGGGTCTTTGTGACTTTCTTCAACAACTCTTCAACAGGAACCAGTTCACCATCCTGCTTCCCCTCCTATGAATAATAGAACAGTCTCAACATTTGTTTTGATTCATTTTCTGTCAGCCTTTTGAGGAAATATTGGTAAAGATTCATTTTACCTAGCGAAACTTGACATTTATTAATGAATACAGTGATCTTTGTGCTTTATGGTGTTTAATTTTTTCTTCTTGTTTTGGTCGAGGCAGTTAACCAGCGCTTGGTGCCAATTCTGCCCTTCCTGAACCAATAGAAATGGAACTATTTTCTTGGCAAAAAATTTTCAGAAAACTTAGTGGCTATAACTAGAAGTGGCAGTTATTTTTTGTGTGCTCTAGATGACTGTTTTAGGTTTTTGCTAGCAATCAACCAAGTAGGCCATTGTTTGACACAAACTATGGCACAATTATGTTCCACCTGGTCCCGAGGTTATAAAATTTTCATGCTCAACTCAGCTGAGACTAAAATTTATCCTGCTCATGAATGTTAAAATGCCAACAATCGTTGGCATTTTAACATTTATGAGCAGGATAAATTACAGGCTTTGGAGTTCTAAACCTACAATTTCAAAATATTTGTGCTATTTCAGTATTTATGAGCAGTTGAAATTTCATGCTCAGCTGAGCTGAGCTTGAAAATAGTTTTATAACCTCGGGGCCTGGTTAAAAGATTAATATTATGATTCCTTCCAACTAAAGGCATTATTATGATATCTAAGGCAGCATGCTTAGCCCACCACACAATCTGCAAACCTGTTTTACACAAGCACTTGATCACGGGGGTGATTCAAATGATGCTACCTGTGCTGTCGTCCGAGTTACATGCAAAATTTTGCTGTTGTCCGAGTATATCAACAGCCATATCAGGACTCGGACGACAGCAAAATCACTAGTAACATAGTTACGACCGTCGACCATATACTCGGACGACAGCAGGGTTTTGCATGTAATGGTATACAAATGACTCAGATGACAGTACAGGTAGAATCATTTGAATCACCCCCGTTTTGATTTTGTTCATACAAGTAAATTATTTGTTTTACGTTTAGACAACATGCAATCTATTTGATTTTTTTAGAATAATTGAATTTTACATTTATTTTCCTATCATATCTACCACATTGAGCAAAACATCTCTTGTAGGTTTGACCATGCATTGTTATTGTTATTCCTACAGCTAAAGCATCAGGAAAACACGTCCGTGTAATGTATACCCCCTTGAACCCCACTTTTATAAAGGAAAACTGGGGTATGCAGGGGTTTACCTATTTTTCTTATTTTTGCTCCAAAACAAAGATTGTGAGTACTCGTTAAAACCGCGTCGCCGAGGCGGTTCTAACGTGTACCCACAATCTATGTTTTGAGCAAAAAAATCATCTTTTTTGTGATGAAATTTTCATTTTTTACAACTGAAAAAAAAAAATCTGTATATTGCATGGGCAAGTTTTCGTAATGGCTACCTGTATGTTAAAAACATATGAGCCGCGTCATGAGAAAACCAACAATCTGCATATGCAAAAACAAAGGCGCCGATCAGCTTCGTAGTAACTGTGAAAATGATCAGCTCACGGATAGTACAATTCTACTTTCTAAATCCAAAATTTCTAGCCTCTAGTTATCTTCTGCGCTTGTACAGCTCGGTTTGTGTCGGACCTGTTAGGAACATTGTTCGTTTTCCCATGTGAAGGCTCATATACAGTAATTATCCCATTTGTGGCAGCTTAAACCCATATTTGACGAAGGGATTTTCCCATCATTATAAATTGGGTGAGTCCACTGTCATTTTTAGGGGCGTTAGGAGTGATTTTTAAATTTTATTCAATTTTTCGATGAAAATCCTCTTAGCAAACAGAATAGCCCCAGATGGGACGCCGCGTTCTGCGGCGTCACATCTGGGGCTATTCTGTTTGCCTATGTCCCATAAAAGGGACGCCAGGCTTAAATGAGTTAAGCATCTATGTTTTATTTCTTTAAAACACATCTCTTACAATTGAATGTCTTCTAATATTATATAGGTACAAAACTGTGTGTTTTAGAAAAGTTTCTTTTAATTTGAAGGCAAGGCTAGAGCCTTTGAAAATGGTTGTCTTTAAGTTGGCTTGATGCTTTTAATTGGAGACAAACCATGTAATATGGCTGAACTTTGAGAAATCCAACTGAAATGTTCCAAAAGGTTCCGACAAAACATAGATTATGGTCTAAATCATGTTAACCGGAAACACACAATTTTTACAGGCTTGATTTCACAACAGCATGATAACACTTTCATCCAATCACATGCAAGCACTAGATCACATGATTTATGCTATGATATATGATTGGCTGTGTTAAGACATTTTAGGATGGGATGCAATCTTAACCTTGAAAAGTTGGTATTCCTCCGTTGTGTACATTAAATGCTACAAAATAAGTTTTCAGAGTAATAAGACGGCTTCAACTCATTGATAGCATATGTGTATACAGAAATGTGTAAGTATATAAAAATGGCACATCTATACACACACTTCTCAAAACTCCAACTCAGTTTTTTTTTTTTTTGAGTTGGCTACCTATTGCGAAATAGCTGCTTACCTGGCTTACAATACATGTATGTTCTCCTTGTGTTAGTACCTGATTGTCAATTGTTTTTTCACGTAGGTTTTTGAAGTGGGAATTTCTTTTCTGATTGTGCCATTTCCTGGTCATTGCTTACTTTGACCTTCTGATTTATTTGAGCCGCCTCATGGAAAACCAACAATCTGCATAGGCGAAAACAAAGACGCAGATCAGCTTTGCGGTAACCGCGAAGCTGATCAGCGCCTTTGTTTTAGCTACTCGGATAGTACAATTTCTCTTCTACTTATATCCGAAATATCAAGTTTCTAGCTCTTTTCTATGCTTGAACAGGCCGGTTTGTGTCGGTCCTGTTCGGAAACCACATTGTTGGTTTTCCCACGAGGCGGCTCAATTTTATAATCATTCTTATCTGTTTTGATGTACAAATGATTTTTAGTGATGAAAATTCAATCGAAAATATAGTAAAAAATAAGAAATTCAACCAAAACATTCAACGAGTGAACAATAACAGCATGTGTATAAAGTCATAACCCAGCAGGCACATGACGTCAAAGTGACGTCAGATCGACGTCGATGCGACGTCATGACGTCGCATCGACATTGATATGACATCATTCTGACGTCATGTGCCTGCTGGGATAACGTCCATGCAATGTATACCCCCTTATACCACACTTTTATATAGTAAAACTGGGGTATACAATGGTATTCTTATTTTTGTTATTTTTGATGTAAAACATAGATTGTGGGTACACGTTAGAACCGCCTTGGCAAAGCAGTTCTAACATGTACCCGCAATCCATGTTTTGAGCAAAAATGTTAAAAATATCAAATTTTTTCTTATGAAATTTATCAGTTCTGCAATGACTTTCAACCAAACTAAACAATAGTACTTTGTAAGATCTGTTAAATAAACATAGGACACAAGACACAAAAACAGGAAAAACAGTTATAGAGAGAACACAGGTGCACAAATGAACAAAACAGAAAACAGGTAATACCGAAAGACGTGAAAATTTAAATACCTTGAGATTTATTTCCCTTACTCGCTCGTCCACCGTCCAGAACGGGAACAGATTGGTGAACTGGAGAGGTTCTAGACCGGCATATACAACAAAAGCTGATGGAGGACTGTCCGGATTAATTTCTGAAAAAAAAAAAAAAAAAAATCATGGAAAACATTTAGGTACCGGATACATAAAGACATTCTAATGCCTATTTTCTGGTGTCCAGTTTTGCAGATTTAAAGTACCACATTCTCTGGCTTTTTCTAAATGCGCATCAGGACCCAGTTGTTTAAAGCATCGTTACCTTAACGATATCGTTAAGACACAAATTTGTTAAGCAAATATCAGCTAAAGTAACAAATACACTGTTATTTTTTGTTGAAAAAATGTGAGAATCCTTTGCAGTGCAAAGGATTCTCACATTTTTTCAACAAAAAAAAATCAGTGTAACTGCAAAGGATTCTCACATTTTTTCAACAAAAAATAACAGTGTATTTGTAATATTAATGTTTGAAATTTTAACGAAACGTTAACTAACGACGTCGTTAGTTTTGAACAACTGGGCCCTGATCTCCTGCAGTGTGAACTATTACATATGGATGCATTAGCATAATGATGGGTATAAATACAATATGAAGAAATGTAAAATTTTTGTAGATATTCTCAAATAAATATTCCAGAGGGAATAGATGATAAACACTAGGGTAATTTTTCACTCTATTTCAAATTTTCGGCACTAGGCCTTCATCAGGAAAAGTTACTTTCCTGACGAAGGCCTAGTGCCGAAAATTTGAAATAGAGTTAAAAATTACCCTAGTGTAAAATTTTTGTATACCTTTACAGTAATGCAGCGTAGTTTCTATTGCACATTTTCTGTCGGCGGTAAACCGCGTCTGGGCGGAGCCTGTGAGTACATTCTCCTGGTTCTCGTCCCCCTCGGGCCACCAACCTTGCCACAAATACACCTCATGACCGTTATCGACGAGAAACAACCCCGGCTGTGAGGCTTTGTAAAGGTCTGTTTGTAACACGGGGAACTTGGTCGGGAGATCAGGGGATCTGGACGGATTGATGATTTCGTGGACTTCGAACGCGCCAGAGACACTAGTCATATGAAACAATCTCAGGGTATGGTTGAAAGACTCGGGATCTAGAAATATCAAGCGAAGTATTTTTAAAGTAATAAGAAAGAGTTCCACTCATCAGCACATGATAATGCAGTGTCACATGAGGAACATTCTTAAAATGTGTGGAATATTCTTCAAATGTGTGGAATATTCTTCAAATGTGTGAAATATTCTTAAAATGTGTGTCGCTATCAAATTATTTGTGTAGAACAACACAATTATAATTTGAAACAGTTGCTGCTTTAAATACACAGTTTAAGTTATGCTGAAACAGTAGGACATTCAAAAGAAATCTTTTCATAACCTAACATAAGAATATGCTGAATAACTTACTATTGAGAAGTGAACAGTACAGTGATCGGTCACCGATATGAACATTCATGGTTCTCCAGAAATCGGTCCGCTCACAGCCCTCTTCTACCTCTGTTATCTTTATAGACACATTCTTGTGGAGACCAACTTCTAAAGGACACCTAAAAATCAAAAAGAAATGCAATGAAACTGTAAAAGTTTTAGAGAAATGTTGTGAACCACTGCAGAAGATGAGGGTGCGGTTAGGGCCCTGTAAAATCGATTTAAGACCCCCAGTAATTTTATATTACGTTCCCAGGCAATACTTCTGTTGTGGTTCTATCTGTTTGATGTTTTTGTGCTGTTTGAACCTTTTGAATGTTTTCATAGTTTTAGTTAAATTAGGGTAACTGAGTGGCTGATTATTGGGAAATAGCTGCACACTCAGCTTACGATATGTTTTCTTAGTAGAAGTACCTAAATGTCAATTTAGTTTTTCCCCAACTCGGTTTTTGGAGTGGGAATTTCTGATTGCGCCTCCTATTTGTACTATTTTTTTATTCTGGTAGAATCCAACTTCTAACAGACAACCGCACTTTGGACATGAACTTTATTTCTGACCTTTAAAGATCAAAGGTCAAATTGCATCTATGTACATTTTATCAACAACTCTGAGAACAATTTTATAACATTAATTTTGTAGGAAGCACTTATGGATATCCATAATCGTTTCATACAAATAATAATGCTACTACAATAGCTCTGAGAGTAGTTACTATATGTAGACAGTTGGACCTTTGACCTTTTGAAGGTCAGATATAAAGTTCAAATTGAAGGTCAAGCTAAATGCTCTGATTAAAATTTGTAACTTTTTAAGTTTTTGTCATTTTTAATGCTGCATAAATTTGTCATTTTGCAGGGTTTTATCAATTGTAAATGCTGCATAGTTCATCATCATTATAAATGACTGGTTTCTGGTTTTCATCATTTTTAATGTGGCATTTTTATTTGGAATAGCACAGTTTTAGTCAGTTAAAATGCTGCAGGGATTTGTTTTTTGGTCCATTACGAAAACATGCCCATGCAATATACAGAGATTTTTAAAGTTGTAAAATATAAACAATTTTCAGTAAAAAAACATTTGCTGTTTTTCTTATCTTTGCTCCAAACATAGATTGTGGGTGCACGTTAGAACCGCCTCGTCGAGGCGGTTCTAACGAGTACCCACAATCTCTGTTTTGGAGCAAAAATAATAAAACTAGGTATACCCCTTCATACCCCAGTTTTACTATATAAAAATGGGGTTTAAGGGGGTATACATTACACGGACATGTTTTCCTGATGCCACAAGAAGAATACATTTCACTCTTTGTAGTCTGAATGTAAAACTTGGATGAGTTAATCTTACCTTTCTTTGAGATTTTCTGCTGCCTTAAGTGCTAATTTCTTCGAATGATCTGGAGATCTACACCCATGCCACACTGTCAAAGCACCAGTTTTCACATTAGCAAGAAAATTTCACCCTTTGAAGTCACATAATGAGACTTAAAAGAATTCTTACCTCTCTTTGAGATTTTCTGCTGCCTTGAGTGCTAGTTTCTTCGTATGATCCGGAGATTTACACCCATGCCACACCGTCAAAGCACCGTTTTTCACGTTTAACAACAAAAAACTGGAAACACTTCGTAAACTACTAATCTCAGTAGGAACTTCTATTAAACACATCTCATTCTCGTATTCGTTACGTAAACAATAAAATCTCCAGTTTCCTTGCGTATTTGTGGATTCTTCTTCACGTTTTCCAATGTGAATTATCATACGTCCTTTAAATAAATTAAGAAAGCACGCTGGTTCCTTGCCCTCTTCAACTAGCACCTGGAAAATTAAATAATGTTAAGATTTCATATGGAATATTAAGCAATTTTTATGACGAAAACTTGCCCATGCAATAAACAGAGATTTTTCTAGCTGAAAAAATTGAAAATTTTCAGCTAAAAAATTTTGATATTTTTCTTATTTTTGCTCAAGACATAGATTGTGGGTACACGTTAGAACCGCCTCGGAAAGGTGGTTCTAACGCGTACCCACAATCTATGTTTTGGAGCAGAAATAAGAAAAATAGGTATACCCTTGCATACCCCCAGTTTTGCTATATAAAATAGGGGTATGAAGGGGTATACTTTTCATGGATATGTTTTCCTGAGTTAAATATACATACAAATAATTTTGGTGTAAAAAGTGTAAATTAATTTTCTCGGGTAGCTCAAAAGGACTTAAGGGACAATAGAACTATTTTACTGAGGGAAATAGTAGCAACAAAAACATTGACATTTGAGCCACTGCGCCAGAAAACCAGCAATCTGCCTAGGCGAAAACAAAGACGCAGATCAGCTGTGCTGCTACTGCACAGCTGAAAGCAGCACAGCTGATCAGCACCTTTGTTTTAGCTACACAGATAGTACATTGTACAATCCCTCTTCTTCTTAGATCTGAAATTTTAAGCTTCTAGCCTGCTTCTGTGTCTGTACAGACTGGTTTGTGTCCAACCTGGTTGGAAACCCAAATTGTTGGTTTTCTTATGCAAAGACTCAAAAAATATATAAGCTTCAGTACCCGAAATTGTGCAATATGGCCCATACTACCTCCCTTTGAACGTTTTCACTGCTTCCAAAGGATCAAACTTTTATATTTTATTTATAAGAGAATTGTTGTTAGGCAAATCAAATCATGAGTGCTTACAACATTTCATGTATTAAAAAGCATTAAAGAATTTTCCACAATTTCACAGTACCTGTGGACCTCTTTCCTCATCTAACTCAACTGTCATCAATGCCGAGGCCCCTTTTTCATTGATAGTTGAAGATTTCCCCTGCCAGAAGAAGTAAGCACACCTCTCACGACCAAGATGTGTGTGGCGAGACGCTTCACCCTTCAGACTTCGCATACCTGGGATGAAATTAAAATATAGCTTGATTAGAAGTAGGCACACCTCTCACGACCAAGCTGTGTGTGGCGAGATGCTTCACCCTTCAAACTTCTCATACCTGTGATGAAATTAAAATGTAGCTTGATAAGAAGTAGGCACACCTCTCACGACCAAGCTGTGTGTGGCGAGAGGCTTCACCCTTCAGACTTCGCATACCTAGGATGAAATTAAAATGTAGCTTGATAAGAAGTAGGCACACCTCTCACGACCAAGCTGTGTGTGGCGAGAGGCTTCACCCTTCAGACTTCGCATACCTGTGATGAAATTAAAATGTAGCTTGATAAGAAGTAGGCACACCTCTCACGACCAAGCTGTGTGTGGCGAGAGGCTTCACCCTTCAAACTTCGCATACCTGTGATGAAATTAAAATATAGCTCGATTTTGACCTCAGTTGCGTCATGAAGTGACCTCAGGTGTGTCATGCCTCAGATCGACATGTCCATGAAGTAGCATGTGAAAGGTAAATCAGTAAGAAATGGGTCAAGTTTTCCGTTACACTTTGGTTGCATGCACACTTAGTATTTGTACTGTTACAATCTGAATATCCTTTCACCTGCTACTTGACGCACCTGAGGTCAAAATCGAACTAAATCTAATGATGTGTTTAAATCTTTCTTTTTTGTAATTTCTTTTCTTCCACATTCACTTCAATTCATTTGCTTCTCTACCTAAGATACTATCATGTATACACATGGTGCCAGATAACATAATAATGATAATAATAATGACTTTATTTAAAGAGGAGGCTCATTGGACAAGTCCAATCTTCCCTGAGGTCCTCTATCAAAAATAATATTTACAAACATTTACACATAAATATAAAATGGTTAACCCCTCATGTCTGAGCCTGCCCAGGAAATGTGGTTTAGTCAAACCATCCATACATATAAGCCTTATTGGCTTAGTTGGGTGGTTATATTTATGAAGCACATTTTGAGTGTCATCCTAATGTTGGGTAAAAGTCCCATAAAATGGAGGCAATGTCCCGACATGACCATATGCTGTTGACTGGGACTTAAAGCATCAAATCAAACAAACAAACAATAAATATAGACAAACAAATGAATATGAACAGAAGAGTTAATTACCTGCATTTATGATCATGTACGACCATCGTATGACATACGTATCCCCTTCATGGAATTGCCCATAACTGTGCTCCTCAACCGGAGAATGGTCATACTCCAGAACGTGCCAGACTACTGTCTTAAGGGTCTGGATATCCTGTTGGCGCATAAACCCTTCCATATCCTCCTCCCTGTGAAAGGAAAAGGGGTATACATCTGACTTTTATTTCGCAATTTTCCTCTTTACAATTTATTAGCAACTTTTTAAATTCGCGAATGAGCTTTTTGTGGTCTATTAAGCTTATAGTAACTCTTATTAGCGAGAACTTTGAATTCATGAGGCTATGAATTTGCAAATATTAGCGAAAATTAAGTTCTTGCGAATATTTCTGAATTTACGGTATTATTTTTCCAGGTTTGGCTGAGAGATGCCATATACACATACTTATTAGATGAAGATGATTTTCTCAGTTCAATTATTGTATTAAATTCCTGTTACAGAGTTGACAGAATGTAAGGATGGTCAGACATCCTTATCATACTGATCTTGGACAAGCTTCCAAGAGGCCGATTTCTTTCACTAGTAAATCACAAAAGAAGCATGCCAGACATTGGGCGTCTGTCACGACTGAAACTGAAAACAAATTGAACAAGATGCTGAGTGAAATACCACAAACAGTCCAAGACCTATTATCTGCCAGAAATATTTGGAGAAAGCAAAGTAAAGTCAATCAGCTCACCACTTATTTCCTCTGCCTACATGACTGCCCTCTAACTTTAGGGATACTGGGCTGGTGTTGACGGGAACCATTAATTTGGCATCATATGGCTTCAAGTCCGTGATGTCAAACTGAAAATGGAGCAAAATGTAGTGTAGACAAGCTTATGACAGAAACAGGCCTCCTAGTAGCCCACTTGAAAAATATAGGTTTTATATAGGTTCCTTTTAACGAAAATATAGGTTCTTTTATAGGTTTTAGCACCAAAAATATAGGCTATTTTAAGGTCTGTTTTCTCACTTCCGTCATAATTTTAGCAGCTAATCAGGCCGGTGCTCAAGAGTTACTATACACAAGAACGAGAAAGCCCACACATGAGGGAGAAAATTTTGTGAGGAATGAAATAGTTCTTATGCTATCAGATTTATTTCTAGAGAGAATTTTACATAATAAAACCTGATAATTTTCACAGAAAACAGGTTTAATTTGTGTATAAAGAGTACAGATTTGTCCCCTTGGCTTTCTTTGAACGAGCGAGCGAAGCGAGTGAGAAAATTTTGCAAAAATGGTGTATTTTTTAGATCGTTTTAGAGACATTTTATAAAGTAAAACAGTCAGATTTCATGAAACATTGGGCTTTAATATCTGGGGAAACAGCACAAATTTACTACCTGGAAATCTTTGAACGAGCGAGCCTTTCCAAGAAAATTTTGTGAAAATGAAACAGATTTCAAGCTTTCTAAGGGCATTCCATTCTGTGGGGAATTCTGTGTGTCCCCTTATCATTTAATAATGATAACCCATATTTATATGAATTTAAATTTTCTGCTTAATAAGCCTGGAGTCTTTAATAGATATGACTTTAGCAGATTTTGAAAGAAAGCTGCTTTCTTCCAAATCCTGGAGCTTCATTATTGTGAATTGATATTGCAACCAAAATAAAATTAATATACCTGTCAGCAGCATAGACTGCAAAACTCAAAAGAAAAACAAAATCATGAACAGCTGTTCAAAGCATGCATCTTCAAAACATTTACAAGCACCAGAAAACAAACACTGGTCTTAAAATGATTCATCTTGCTTTTCTGCAAAAATTATAGGTTTTTGTAGAAAAATATAGGTTATTTATAAGTTTTTAGCCATTTTTGGGGCAAAATAAAGGTTATATTGGTTTTTACTAATTTGACAATAAAATTATAGGTTTTTACAGGTTTTATAGGTTTCGCTAGGAGGCCTGCAGAAAAAGAGCAATTGTGAAAACCAACTTCTGCAAAATTATCTTTATACCATTTCAGTTTCCTTTTTCAATATAACACAGCCATGTCATGGCTCAAATATTGATTATTTTGCTGTATGTCTATAGAATGTGACCTCATTATAACATGGCTTCACTTATAACACAATCTGTTTCTATGGACCCCAAAGATAGCATTATAATGAGGTGTTACTGTACTGATGGATGCTTCAACCTGTAAATTTACATTTTTATTGCAATCGCCCTAGATGAAAGTATCTTTCTTGATGTTCTTCATTTCCCAATGAAAAACATTAAGTCATGTGATCTAGAGGCCATGCCTATGGGTGGGGCGACATCAAAACCAGCCAAAGACGTTGTTTGTTTACTCTTGTTGGCCAAACGTCAGTCGCAAATCCCCATGATTTTGAGCGCGGAAATTAGACTTTTTGGCTGTTCCAAAATTATGTTAAGTCAGATTTAATGTCAAATAACATGAAAATGAGCAATGATATGTGCATATAAAAATCTTAAACTTTATTGATAATTAAAAGGTAAATATACAGATTGAAATTCAGATTTTAGCTTTCACTAGATGACGAAAAACATCAGTTGTTTTATTGTCTCCGAGAAGACCTTCGGGCTTCACAGATATTAACACAGCCTAAAGTTTTTCATCATCCAGTGAAAGCTAAAATCTGAATTTCAATCCTTAAACGTTTCCTCAGAACAAGCTTTATTACGAGTTGTGGCATTACATCCCAGTCATCCATTTTCAGTCGTTTTGGGACTGAACACTGACCTTTTTTTCCCTTTTGTGAGACATATTATAGGATATACACGTCACTTCTGCAACAATTTTTTTTTTCAAATTTTGACGAGTGGTAGATTTCTATTTTCGCAAATCTGCTATGTACCTTAGGTGTGCTGACTTCTTCATTACTCTTGGCTTTTATCAACCTTGATGTGTCTGGCCAGTCAGCAAACTTCTCCCGGAACAGAATAGTCTCCATATTCTGGTTAACTTTACCGAACAACGCCCAGTCAGGTCGGGAATCAGCTGACATTGGAAGACCACCCTCATCTTCAGCTGTTGGTAGCAAAGAAATTGAGTGCTCACATTATTGAACTTAGAAATTATTTAAAGAGTTGAGAGATAAAAGGTTTTGCTAAGCAAATTTTTTTTCTCCAAAAAGTTTTAACAAATCATACTACATGGAGGCTCAAATGTTTGATTCAAAGAGCTATTGGCATTTAATATAATGTGCCCCTTTCACAATGAATTACTTTCTCCATCCTATGTATGACATTTTTTTTGGACGATTGATTTGTGAAATCCTAGCCCACAATTTTTCAGTCATGTCCATTGTGAGCAGAGAAAAGATTCTAAAAATGTTTCTTCAAAACTTACTTTTCAGTGGACAGAGTGGATTCACCTCACAAGAGGAATAGTCATAGCCCTTGTCCCACAACTGCTCAGCAAGTTTAAGCCCTATCTTTCTCTGGGCCGGGGTCACAGACTTTCCTTGCCAGATATAAAGCTCACTCCCAAAATCAAATACAAACACCTACAACAGAAATAGCATTACTGCATTAAACAGTGGGCTGAAATAATATGAAACTAGAAAAAGTGCCTTGAGAGGCACGTATACCCCCGGCTGATAGCCACCAAGCCCCCTTCCCTACCCCCTACCTAAGCAACCCGGCACATGCTCACCCCTGACATTGAAGCTCACATCACCAACGAAAAACAGTACCCTTATCAAGTACATTTTAGAAACCACCAAGTCCCCTTCCCTACCCCCTACCTAAACAACCCGGCACATGCTCACCCCTGACATTGAACCTCACATCACCAACGAAAGACAGCACCCTCATCAAGTACATTTTAGAAATAAGCAATGTAAAGTACTTTACATACAAACATGGGGAAGTGTAGTTTTAGAATGACATATCTATTTTAGAGCGGTATACAGAGCTGACGTGTATACCCAATCTAGGACATAAGCGCGGACATTGTGGGTCAGGTCCTCAGTCCTAGATTGAAATGAAATTAGAATGTCATTCTTAAAAAAAAAAAAAAAAAAAAAAAAAAAAAAATTAAGATGTCCTAGATTTTGACCTGTAGCCCCACCCCCAGCATGTACCCTAGTGTCTAATGTCATTAGAAACAAGGCAAACCTTATAGAGTACCTATGGGGCAAGTATGAATGATTTCTTTACATGATAGTAAAAACTAGAGGACCATTGGTCCTGTAGCTCACCTGAGAGATTATCACATTGTAAGCTCATGAGATTTAAATTAATTGAGAATCGACCAATGAAAGTCTATGCATGGACACTATTGACCCCTGGGGCATGGCCGAATTTGACCCAGGGGCATGACTGGCACAATTTATAATGGGGACTACCAAACATTTGGTTTCAGAGAAGAAGATTTTTTTAGTTTTTCCCATTGTAAGTCTATGGAGACTATCTACCCCCGGGGCGTGGCCAAATTTGACCCCAGGGGCATGGCTGGCACAATTTATGTAGAGGACCATTAGCCATTGCCACATACAAAATATCAAAGCTGTGTGCCCTGTGGTTTCAGAGACGAAGATTTTTTAATTTTTTCCCATAGCAAGTCTATTGAGACTATCAACCTCCGGGGCCTGGCCAAATTTGACCCCAGGGGCATGAATGGCACAATTTATGTAGAGGACCATTAGCCACTGCTACATACCAAATAACAAAGCTGTGGGCCTAGTGGTTTCAGAGAAGAAGATTTTTTTAGTTTTTCCTATTGTAGGTCTATGGAGACTATCCACCCCCGGGGTGTGGCCAATTTTGACCCAGGGGACATGATTGGCACAATTTATGTAGAGGACCATTAGCCATTGCCACATACAAAATATCAAAGCTGTGGGCCCTGTGGTTTCAGAGAAGAAGATTTTTTTAGTTTTTTCCTATTGTAGGTCTATGGAGACTATCGATCCCCGGGGCGTGGCCAAATTTGACCCCAGGGGCATGATTGGCACAATTTATGTAGAGGACCATTAGCCATTGCCACATACAAAATATCAAAGCTGTGGGCCCTGTGGTTTCAGAGAAGAAGATTTTTTATTTTTTTTTCCCATAGTTAGTCTATGGAGACTATCAACCCCTGGGGCGTGGCCAAATTTGACCCCAGGGGCATGACTGGCACAATTTATGTAGAGGACCATTAGCCATTGCTACATACCAAATATCAAAGCTGTGGGCCTAGTGGTTTCAGAGAAGAAGATTTTTTTAGTTTTTCCAATTGTAAGTCTATGGAAACTATCCACCCCCGGGGCGTGGCCAAATTTGACCCCAGGGGCATGGCTGGCACAATTTATGTAGAGGACCATTAGCCATTGCCACATACCAAATATTAAAGCTGTGGGCCCTGTGGTTTCAGAGAAGAAGATTTTTTTAGTTTTTTCCTATTGTAGGTCTATGGAGACTATCGACCCCCAGGGCGTGGCCAAATTTGACCCCAGGGGCATGATTGGCACAATTTATGTAGAGGACCATTAGCCATTGCCACATACAAAATATCAAAGCTGTGGGCCCTGTGGTTTCAGAGAAGAAGATTTTTTTTTTTTTCCCATAGTAAGTCTATGGAGACTATCAACCCCTGGGGCGTGGCCAAATTTGACCCCAGGGGCATGAATGGCACAATTTATGTAGAAGACCATTAGCCATTGCTACATACAAAATATCAAAGCTGTGGGCCTAGTGGTTTCAGAGAAGAAGATTTTTTTAGTTTTTCCCATAGTAAGTCTATGGAGACTATCAACCCCTGGGGCGTGGCCAAATTTGACCCCAGGGGCATGAATGGCATAATTTATGTAGAGGACCATTAGCCATTGCCACATACAAGATATCAAAGCTGTGGGCCCTGTGGTTTCAGAGAAGAAGATTTTTTAATTTTTTTCCCATAGTAAGTCTATGGAGACTATCAACCCCTGGGGCGTGGCCAAATTTGACCCAGGGGCATGAATGGCACAATTTATGTAGAGGACCATTAGCCATTGCTACATACCAAATATCAAAGCTGTGGGCATAGTGGTTTCAGAGAAGAAGATTTTTTTAGTTTTTTCCTATTGTAGGTCTATGGAGACTATCGACCCCCGGGGCGTGGCCAAATTTGACCCCAGGGGCATGATTGGCACAATTTATGTAGAGGACCATTAGCCATTGCCACATACAAAATATCAAAGCTGTGGGCCCTGTGGTTTCAGAGAAGAAGATTTTTTTTTTCCCATAGTAAGTCTATGGAGACTATCAACCCCTGGGGCGTGGCCAAATTTGACCCCAGGGGCATGAATGGCACAATTTATGTAGAAGACCATTAGCCATTGCTACATACCAAATATCAAAGCTGTGGGCCTAGTGGTTTCAGAGAAGAAGATTTTTTTAGTTTTTCCCATTGTAAGTCTATGGGACCTATCTGTTGCCATGGAAACCACAATTTTGATACAATCTGCTCCAAAACCTAATGCTATCAATCCCCCAACCCAATTATGGTTCACATTAAATTTGATCAAGATCGGCCTACTAGCTTCAGAAATATTCTTCTTTGAAATTGTGGACGGACAAAGACGGACGACGACGGACGACGGACGACGACGACGGACGCCGGATGCCTGCCTATCCTATAAGCTCACCTGTGAGCCTTCGGCTCAGGTGAGCTAAAAAGTACAGAAAATACAATTATTAAAGAAGTTCTAGATTTTGACCTCTAGCCCCACCCCCCACACATAGACCCTAGAGTCTGAATCTTACATGGTACCTATGGTCTAAGTATGAATGCGTTCTGGCAAGACTTAGTGGATGTCAAGAAAACAGACTTACAGAAAGTTTATCATGGTATATATCATATAAAAATGTGTCCTAGATTTTGACCTCTAGCCCCACCCCTGGGGACGGTAACCAGGATTTGGTGACATTGAATATGAAAGCAAACCCTAAAGGGTATCTACGAACTATATAAGAATACATTCCTATGATTGTTTGTTAAGATATGAACTTGAGAGAAGAAACATTAACATTGTAAACAGCACATTTTAAAGGTGACCTAGATTTTGACCTCCAGCCCCACCCCAGGGCATGGAAACAAAGCAAACCCTATAGGGTACCTATGGTCCAAATATGAATAGTTTCTGACCATTGGTTCATGAGATATACACCTCTAGAGAAACTTTAACCAAAACTTTGACATAAATTCTACGAACGTTCCGGAATTACTAACGAAGAAACGAACTAACGAACGAACATACGAACGGACGAACGGAAAAGCGAAAACTATATACCCGTCGGCATAAATGCCGGGGATATAATGAAATTATGTTAACCTCTTTATAACACTACTGTTGGGATCCAATCCAATTTCCATGTTAGCTATCCAATCCTTGTTATAATGGGAGTAAAATGTATAGACACAGCAAAAATAGTCTAAATGACCAATTGGGGTCCAACAATTATCAGTGTTATATCCAAAACTGTGTTGTAATGAAGCGTGTTGTAAAGAGGTCCAGGTGTATGTAGTTGCCTTAATACACATTCAAGAACTTTTACAATAATTTAGGAGGTACTATAGTGTGTAAAAATTACTATAACGTGGTTCGATCAAGAGCACTAATACAAGTACCCAATATCGAACATGTTTATATCTATGTGGAGGAATCACCATTTTCACAGAGTCTGAATAGTCTACTTGTTACACGCCAAATTAACAATTTTTCACCAGTAGTGCATCAAGAGGCAAAAATGTCCAGGGAGGAATGGTAATTTTCAAGATTTATTATGAGGAATCACCATTTTTTCACAATTTATTGGGAGAAATTGTTATGATCACAATTTATTGGGAGAAAAGGGCTATTTTCACAATTTTCTGAGAGGAATCACCAT
Source organism: Rugalucina vietnamica (assembly GCA_964017185.1). Taxonomy (NCBI): domain Eukaryota; kingdom Metazoa; phylum Mollusca; class Bivalvia; order Lucinida; family Lucinidae; genus Rugalucina; species Rugalucina vietnamica. The sequence goes on from OZ024884.1 coordinate 37,439,710, forward strand.
TTTCACAATTTATTGAGAGGAATCGCCATTTTCACAATTTATTTGAAGAAATTGCCATTTTCCCAATCTATTGGGAGAAATCACCATTTTAACAATTTATTGGGAGAAATCACCAATTTAACAACTTATTGGGAGAAATTACCATTTTCACAGTTTATTCGGAGAAATCTCCATTTTCACAATTTATTGGGAGAAATTGCCATTTTCACACATTATCCGGAGAAATCACCATTTTCACAATTTATTGGGAGAAATTGCCATTTTCACACATTATCGGGAGAAATCACCATTTTCACAATTTATTGGGAGAAATTGCCATTTTCACACATTATTGGGAGAAATCACCATTTTCACAATTTATCGGGAGAAATCACCATTTTCACAATTTATTGGAAGAAATCACCATTTTCACAATTTATTGGGAAAAATCCCCATTTTCACAATTTATTGGGAGAAATCCCCATTTTCACAATTTATCAGGAGAAATCCCCATTTTCACAATTTATTAGGAGAAATTGTCATTTTAACTCATGTGAAGAAATCACAAACCTGATCAGGTTTCAACATTTCATATTTCGGTTGTGTGCCCCAGTATTCCTCCACTGGTATGAGTTTATTTTTCTCCAGTCTGTAGACCATGTTGGTATCCACAATGTGGTTCTCGTACAACTCATCTTCTTCTTGGGGACCACAATCTGAAAACAAATTGAATGATTGATTGATTTGGTGTTAAATACACAAGTCAACAATATTTGATCATGTCACAGCAGAATCACAGCTATCTGGTATTTGCAAGTACAATGGTAATTTACATGTCTTACTCAAGGACACAAATCTGTGTCTGTGTTATTCAAATCCCTGAAACCTCAACTTTAACACTAATTTGCAAATGTATGTTGTCATAAAATGACTTACTCATATAATCTCCAAGTCCACCAATCAGACCGAAGAAAGTCTTCCCTGACCCCATCAGAGACCTTTTCTCATCTATAGATGTGACTGTGTGGGCTTTACAACCGAGATCACGCTTCTGTTTCACAAAATCTGCCACGTCTGCCGCCTAAAAATTTACAGTTTTCATTATTTTTTTTTCATCACAAAATCTGCCAGACATGTTTCCTTTTAGATGTGGTACAGAACATTAGATAACATCAGGATAACATGTTCCTGGAAACAATACCCCCTCAAACCCCACTTTTATATAGAAAAACTGAGGTTTGCAGTGGTATACCTAATTTTCTTATTTTTGATCCAAAACATATATTGTGGGTACTCGTTAGAACCGCCTCGCTGAGGCGGTTCTAACGTGTAACCTCAATGTATGTTTTAAGCAAAAATATTAAAAATATCAAAGTTTTTCTGATGAAATTTTCAATGTTTACCGCTGAAAAAAAATCTCTGTAAATCGCATGGGCATGTTTTCGTATTGAGGTCCTTTTTAAAGCTTATGTCAATATGTTCTGCTTCTTTATATGAATGTCTGAAAGCAATATTCCAGGATCTTTGACGTGATGGGCACGTGTAATTAGCCAATGACATATTTTTCCAACTATTTTTGGTACAGCAAATAATCGTTTTCCATCATTAGATATGAAAAGCAGCAAGAGCAACTATACAAGGCCAAAAAAAAAAAAAATGTCTCGTTTCCGGAAACCCTACCGACCCTACTTTTTTGGGACCTACTCTAAATTTTTTTGAGACATCTGAGAATTTTTTTTCTATTTTTAGGCTAATTTTGAATGATTTTCATGCTTTTCCTATAAAAAAATTATTTCTAAAAAAAATTTTTGCCTACCTACCGACCCGTGAAAATATTTTGACGTTTCCGGAAACAAGAAATTTATTTTTTTGGCCCTACTGTTCATTGTGCCTGCCCTACTGTCGTGCTCCTTGCCTTTCGTTTCGGTTGAAAATTAGCCTGATGGCTACCTTGTTGGGAAAGAGCTAGTCATTCAGCTCTTCGTGTGTGTTGTCGGAAAAATGTTTTGTTATGTTTTATGTATTTATTTTCCCACCTGGTGTCTATGTTGGGACTTTAAATTTAATTGCATCGATTCCTGGTCCCCCTTTTCTTACTTTAACAATTAAAAGAACTTTGGAAAAAATAAAATCTTCCTATCTGAAATTTCAGACTTTTCATAATTCACCTCCCAATTTGGACTATACCTTTGCTTTCTCAATGACGTTACAATAATCTCCAATCCACTGGACTATTTTGTCTGGCGTAACAACAACAAAACAATCGCCGCTGTTCAATGACGATGCCTTTGGTTCTACTAATCTACATTGCACTTTCCTTCGGCCTGTAACAAACATTTCAATATTTTTATAGGTTACACTTGCAAAGTAACTAAGGAGGAGCAACAAAATCATCTTTAATGGAAATTTCGGTATGCCACATTGAAAATACATGCAAATGTCAGCTCCAAAATCCAAAGTTTTCTGCATTTCAGCAGAGTTTGAATAAATCTAGACACCTTGTGATTTTTACTGTTATTATAGTAAACATTTTTTGCTGAAGTTTTATGGTAACATTCTAATTCTTAATTTCAGATTTTTTTTTTTTTCTTTTTTTTTTTTTTTTTTTTACTACTTTCATTATGAACCATTCTGGTTTCGAAATTTCAAAGGAAAAATCTCTAACAATGCCAAAACATGCCAGAATTTTTTAATATTCGGTGGGAATTATTAGCAAAATCTTTGGCAAAATTTACTGTCTCTCTGACATTTTTCAATCGACCTAGCCAATTTCAATGACAGTTTTGGCAATATAATGAGCAAATCTTTCAAAATCTCCCACGAAAAAATCCCTGAAATACATGTCACAGTGACCTAGTTTCATTACCTTTAATGTGAATGAGCATGAGAGGTAGATATGGGTCATGTCGTGTGTTGCCCGCACCGGCACCAGTCGACTCAGTCTTACGTAATTCAATCTTGGAGAAGTTTTCCTTACTAGCTAGTCCCGCCAGAGCTTCAACTGCAAACCCTGACCCCTGGGCAACTGCAAATGTTGGGTAAAAATAAAATCATGTCATACATCTACTGTGAAGACAATATTTCTTGTAAAATTCTCTCTTCAAATTTTCACAAAATCTTTAATACAGTCATTGTATCTTTTGATTCACACAAGAATATATTTCTCAAGGTTTATTGAGAGGAAAAGTTACTGATAAAGCTATCAATTCTAAAGGTTTGAATTAATATCCCCATTTACAATCTGTAGGAATCTTACTTTTGGCAGTTTGTATGCGTTTCAACTCTTTATCAGCCACGCCAGTGATGATCTCCGTGTATTCACTCCGGACGTCTAGACACATGGACATTGTCTTCAGAGGGTTACGACTAGAAGCTTTGTGACGACGTTTTGGTTGAATCTTTCTTGTTGAACTTAGACTGTGAAATGTAAAATATAAATTAATTCATTTGAGCCTGGTGTCCTTTTTATGGGACATAGGCAAAGAGTATAGCCCCAGATGGGACGCCGCAAAATGCGGCGTCCCATCTGGGGCTATTCTGTTTGCACAGAGAAATTTCATCGAAAAGAGAGATAAAAATTAAAAATCACTGCTAACACCCCTAAATATGAAAGTGGACTCATCGAATTGATAATGATGGGAGGATCCATTGATCAAATATGGGTTAAAGTGTGTACCAGTCATAAACATGTTGCTGATTATAAAATAAAATCAATGTACTCATTTACAATAGGGACAATATTTTGAAAATGGGACTTCATGTATATGTGATATTTCTTTTATCTTCATATGTTGTTTATTTGCTTTGACTTATGGGGTTTAACAGCCCAGTCAACATTTTTTCAGTTATGTTGTGATGGAGCCATGGCTTTCTAGGTACGAACCAGGGCCCAGTTGTTCAAAACTTCGTTAGCTTAACGTCATCGTTAAGACCTCAACTCGTTAAGTAAATGCCAACTACATACGTAAGCAAATACACTGTTACTTTTTGTTGATAAAATGTGAGAATCCTTTGCAGTGCAAAGGATTCTCACATTTTTTCAACAAAAAATAACAGTGTATTTGTAATATTCATGTTTGAAATTTTAATGAATCGTTAACTAACGATGTCGTTAATTTTGAACAACTGGGCCCAGTAGTATAAGGATTAATGTCTCTCGCTCAATTACAAAATCGGGTATCAGTGGGTTTTAACTTCTGACCTCTTGATCTAGTCCGACACCACTAGGCCACCCCAGTCCCCGCTTATCAGTTGAAACTTACATGTCGTTAGCACTTAGGAACAACTCATTAAAATCATCAACGTCAAAGTTGAGCCCCTTCTCCGACATCACTGAGTCTCGATTTGACTGAAAGAATTCTTCAATCTCCTCGCCAATCTGCGGAACTTCGACGTTCACCGGGCCCTTTTTCTCATCTTCTTCCATGGATTTGATGGTGGCTAGGGTTGTAGGGCGGGCCTGACCTAGAAGTAATGAAATAAATGTTGAAGGAATTCTAGTTTTATGTCCTGCAAACAGACTAGGTCATACAGAGATGAGACATTCATGTAAAATGTCAGCCGAAAGGCTGGAGATGCATGGGGGGGGGGTAACAAAATATGGTATAACTCCTTATAACAAATTTACAGTGAATAAAGTAGCTTCAAAATATTTATATACCAATCGATCTGAAATGTTTGATTCTGCATGTACAGAATTTTACAGCTACTTCGTCAAGTTCGAAAGGCATTTATTTGTAATCTCTCAATACAATGACCAGCATTTTATTTTTATCTCAAGTCTAAAATTATCATACATTTTTCTAAAAGCAAAAGTAAGATGAAATCTTGCAATTTGCAGTTTCACTCATATTTCAGGGGGAAAAATCCAAATACTGACCTATTAAACTTAATGTAGGCCACACAAAATGACCACCAATGATGTACCATTAAAACCATGTTTTAAATATGTTTTGGTTACTAAGTTTACAATACCATGAGAGGAAATAAATGAGCCGCATCGTGAGAAAACGGGATTATTGCCTATGCGAAAACAAAGGCGCAGATCAGCTTCGCAGTAACTGCGAAGCTGATCAGCGCCTTTGTTTTCGCTACTCGGATAGTACAATTCCTCTTCTACTTAAATCCGAAATTTCAAGCTTCTAGCTCTTTTCTGAGCTTGTACAGGCCGGTTTGTGTCGGACCTGGTCGGAAACCCCGAAGACCGGCTCAAATGTCACTTGACAATAACTAATATTCATTTCCCTATAAAGCTAGCAAATCCCAGCACCCTATAGCAGCAAACACACACATTTTTGATATTGTATGACTATGAATGAATAGTGTGACAGTATGAAACAGCTAAAAGAATAGTTAAGAAGTATATATTAGGGTTATTTTCTTGTCTGTGAATGTTCTAAAATTTTGTCTGCTCAAAAAGAAAGAAAACCATGCATTTAGCTGATCCAGAGTAACTACTTCGGTTTTCAAAATACATGAACTTTACAACCAGACCCTATTTGCAGCAAAATTATCTCTTGGACATCATATAATTTCTATGTACAAAATTTTAGTACATTTGCCCTACAGGTTTTATACAATTATATGAGCCTCCTCGTGGGAAAACCAACAATGTGGTTTCTGAACAGGTCCGACACAAATCAGGCTGTACGGTCACAGAAGCAGGCTAGAAGCTTGAAATTTCGGATTTAAGTAGAAGAGGAACTGTACTATCCGAGTAGCGAAAACAAAGGCGCTGATCAGCTTCGCAGTTACTGCGAAGCTGATCTGCGCCTTTGTTTTCGCCTAGGCAGATTGTTGGTTTTCCCATGGGGCGGCTCATATAATCACCAGTAAGAAATTTACCATGTTACATTGGGGTGGGTGGGGTACTTACTCTCCTTAGCATCATCTGGTAAATCTGTACAAATTACCTCCCTTGGTAAGGGAATTTTAGAACTTTCTTTGGTTGGAGTGATGGGTGATGGGAGATCTGAAGTTTCACTCGTATCAGACTCTGAAAATTCACACATGGTGCCACACGTGATATGAAAATGCTCTGGTGCTTTCAACTTCAAAACAGCTCGAGGTATTTCACCTATTGCAATGACTTTTCTGTTCACAAATCAAAAATGAGAATGCCAGAAGAAAATTTTGGAATACGATCCAAATTGGATAAGTGCAATCCAAAACTTGCAGAAAATTGACATAAGTGGATCAAAAAGGCCTGGCAATAGCAATTCAGATTGAAATTTGTAATTATTAGGTACCAAGGTTATAAAACATTTTTCAAGCTAAACTCAGCTGAGCATAAAATTTAAACTGCTCATTACTACCAAAATAGCCCAAATATATTGAAAATGAAGATTTATAACACCAAAGTCTGTAATTTATCCTGCTAATCCCCAACAGTTGTTGGCATTTTAACATTTATGAGCAGGATAAATCTTAGTCTCAGCTGAGCTGAGCATGAAAAATGTTTTATAACCTCGGAGCCTGATTGGCCACAATCTCCAATCACATGAACCAATGGTCCTGTAAACGCTCACCTGAGATCTGCTGCATAAACCAAAAAACATGTTTGAATATTATGGTATTTAACCCCAGTGCAGGGGCAGATGAAGCCCCTGGGGATTTTTTTTTTTCAGAATAATCATTATTCTATCCATTTGCCAATTTCCTGCTGGCAATACATTTTAACAGTTTTCCCCATTTAAATGCATGGCCAACCCATATTGACCTTGCCATAAACTGGTACAGGGTCATCACAGGGTCATGATTTATATAGGCCATCACAGGGTCATGATTTATATATACATTGTAGTACTTAAGCCATAGATGCTTCACACCAAGTTTCTTCGAAATCGGTCCACCGGTTCGAGAGAAGATTTTTGAAGGGTTTATACCATTTATGGGCATGGCGGCCATCTTGGTCATGTGACCTTGATTATTTATATACACATTGATTCCCCAATTCTATAGATGCTTCACATGTAATTTGGCTTTGATTGGCCAAGCGGTTTTAGAGGAGAAGATGTTTGCATATTATGGTGATATACATGTATAATGCCTGGGGTTGGGGCAAATGAGCCCCTCTTGATCCAATTTTTTCAGAATCATTAATATTCAGTCCTACTGCCCATTTCCTGCAAAAATTTCACTTTAAATGACATTTTAAAAGTTTTCCCCATTCCAATGCATTTGTGACCTATGTTGACCTTGCCGTAAAATAGGTCATGGTCATCCAAAGGTCATAATTTATAAACACATTATAGTACTTCAGTCCCCGGTGCTTCATGCCAAGTTTCGTTGAAATCGGTCCATTGGTTCAGGAGAAGAAGAATTTTAAAGGGTTTTTACCATATATGGGCATGACGGCCATCTTGATCATGTGACCTGGATTATTTATAAACACATTCATTCCCCCTTCCCATAAATGCTTCCTATAAAATTTGGCTTTGATTGGCCAAATGGTATCAGAGAAGAAGATCTTTAAATATTTTTGTAATATACATGTATTTTGCCCCGGGGTGGGGGCAGACCAATCCCTGGGGTCCAATTTTTTTCAGAATTACCTACCTTCAGTCCATTTGGCCATTTCCTGCAAGTTTTGCCTTTCAAATGACATTTTAACAATTTTCCCCATTCAAATGCATGGGTGACCTATGTTGACCTTGCCGTAAAATAGGTCAAGGTCATCCAAAGGTCATAATTTACAAACACATTGTAGTACTCAAGTTCCCCATGCTTCATGCCAAGTTTCGCTGAAATCAGTCCATTGGTTCAGGAGAAGAAGAATTTTGAAGGGTTTTTACCATATATGGGCATGGCGGCCATCTTGGTCATGTGACTTGGATTATTTATAATCACATTGGTTCCCCCTTCCCATAGATGCTTCATATAAAATTTGGCTTTGATTGGCCAAGCGGTTTCAGAGAAGAAGATCTTTGAATATTTTTGTAATATACATGTATATTGCCCCGGGGTGGGGGCAGACCAACCCCTGGGGTCCAAATTTTTTTCAGAATTACCTACCTTCAGTCCATTTGCCCATTTCCTGCAAGTTTTGCCTTTCAAATGACATTTTAACTATTTTCCCCATTCAAATGCATGGGTGACCTATGTTGACCTTGCCGTAAAATAGGTCAAGGTCATCCAAAGGTCATAATTTATAAACACATTGTAATACTCAAGTCCCCAATGCTTCATGCCAAGTTTAACTGAAATCAGTCCATTGGTTCAGGAGAATTTTGAAGGGTTTTTACCATATATGGGCATGGCGGCCATCTTGGTCATGTGACCTGGATTATTTATAAACACATTGGTTCCCCCTTCCCATAGATGCTTCACATAAAATTTGGCTTTGATTGGCCAAGCGGTTTCAGAAAAGAAGATCTTTGAATATTTTTGTAATATGCATGTATATTGCCCCAGGGTGGGGGCAGACCAATCCATGGGATCCAAATTTTTTTCAGAATTACCTACCTTCAGTCCATTTGCCCATTTCCTGGAAGTTTTGCCTTTCAAATGACATTTCAACAATTTTCCACATTCAAATGCATGGGCGACCTATGTTGACCTTGCCGTAAAATAGGTCAAGGTCATCCAAAGGTCATAATTTATAAACACATTGTAGTATACTCTAGTCCCCAATGCTTCATGCCAAGTTTCGTTGAAATCGGTCCATTGGTTCAGGAGAAGAAGATTTGAAGGGTTTTTACCATATATGGGCGTGGCGGCCATCTTGGTCATGTGACCTGGATTATTTATAAACACATTGGTTCCCCCTTCCCATAGATGCTTCATATAAAATTTGGCTTTGATTGGCAAAGCGCTTTCAGAGAAGAAGATCTTTGAAAATGGTGGACGACGGACGGACGACGACGGACGGACGCCGGATCATGGCCATCCTATAAGCTCACCTTGTGAGCCTAACGGCTCAGGTGAGCTAAAAAACAGTTAGTTATTCCTGAAGTGATTTCATTCACATTCTCAACTGCAACCTATGGAAACGGTGTATTAGAAAAACGGTGAATCAACGGGGGTTAATCGGAAAAATGTGAACCATCGGGCGAGGTGTCGGTGACACATCGGGATTTGCACTAGATAAAAGGTATGTTGTTTGTTTACTTCTATTTTGAAGCGAAAGCTAAAAATACTGCAGTAAATAAAAACAAATCGAACACTTGCAGGAGCTGTAAGGGTCTTTGATGCAGCCCCGGAAACCCTAAAATTGTTGAAAATGTATTTTGTTTAATCGCCACAGTGCGCCCCATTTTACTACTCAAACATTTCAGTTGACTTTCGGTTGTATTTTTTGTTTATTTTTTATGCTTACATCGAATTACGAATGTAAACAACCTTAATTCAGATTGGTGAATATAGAAAAGTAAGCTCCTGATTATCAACCTTCAGAAAATTTGTAAAAAAGACTGGGAAAATCGAGATTCAGCCGGGTGATTGATTATTTGGTGAGTCTCCGGGCAAGTTGTGTGTGTCGCCGGGGAGCAACCAAATTTTGATGGAATAAAACTTTATTTTCTTCATTCTAGACAGTACATGATTGTTGTTTTTTTAACTTTTAGTTTGAGTGGGATCATATCTATCCCAATTACGGATGCTATAAACACACGTTAATCACCGGCAGTGATGAGAACTCGGAGGTTCCTCGTCCGCAGCGTCCGTCATATCGCACTGTTCGCATAAATATAGTTTTGTTTTTGGCTGGTTAAATGAAGCTGAAGCAAATGAAAACGTGTAAGAAATAATTGGAAAAGATACTGTCTCCAATTCTTAAATTTCTTCCGTTGCCGATTTGAAGACTGGGAAAATTATAACAGTAAACGCAGGTCCAATCTTTGGAAATAACATGGAACAGTATCTATTGGGATAGCTTCTTTCCTAAAATTATCAGGGCCTGAAATGCCCCCTCTGATGTCTACCGCTGAGGTGCCAGATGATTGCTTAACGTTTCTTGTGAGATCTAGGGACAAAGATGCCAGTCACAGCCCCCGCTAGTAGAGCGCGGTAGCTGAAGCGGTAGAGCGTCGGACTGTCACTCTGGAGCGAGAGGTCCTGGGTTCGATCCCCACGAGCGCCGTGTAGGGTTCGAGCCCCGCACGGGTCACATGTGGGACAAGTCAAGTTCTGCTTGCAGGTGTGTCAGGTGCTTTTTCTTGGAGTACTCCTATTTTCGCCCCACCTACTGATTTGTTAATGAGTGAAATAATTGGCTTTTAAGGCACGTAAAACTTAATCAATAATAATAATAATAATAATAATAATAATAATAATAATAATAATAATATCAATAATAATAACTGATTCTTAAAACATGACATTCCGACAGGTTTCCAAGTTTGATTAGCTTTACAATATACCGGGACAATGCATACCTGACGGTATTAATTGATGTTAACTTTAGGTTCGGTCTCCTTTTGTTGCTCAGTTCACACGGCGACTGGACATTTATTTTCTCATGGGAAAAATGAGGATTTTCGACATGACTATCCGAGTAACACAAGTATAAGCGTTTCCAAAACGCTTGCGATCTCTCAGCACTAATTTCACTGTATGACCACGTATAAATTCACGGCGATAACCACAGACCGAAAAGACTCTGACAGCTATTTAGTGTGACCCAATCGAAGCTGCCTTGTCCAATCAAGTACGACCGGAAGTGTGGTCGATTTACAACAAGATTCCAGTCCTGTTCAATTATATATGCGCTCTCGCCGTGGCGAGATCGCAAAAAGTAACTCGAGTAACAAGGCCAAACAGCACGAGTTACAGTATTGCGCATACGTATATACGTCATGTGCTTGCGTATAACTGTAACTCTCACTTATGTTACGTCTACACCGGACCACGTTCTCACCACGTCCTTACCACGTTCTAAAAATTCCAGAACGTGGCGAGGACGGGGTCAAAATGAAACAATTTCGGATTTCTAAGTTCCCACTACGTCCTTACTACGTCCCCGCCACGTCCTTATAACGTCCGCACCACGTCCTTACTACGTCCTTCACGTTTCCACTACGTCCTCAATACGCGCTCACTAAGTTCATCCCGTTTCTACTACGTCCTTGCTACGTCCTCACAAAGACCAAGCAGTTCATACCACGCGCGAACTACGTTTCCAGCACGTTCTAACTGTAAATACATGTACCGTATTCGTTCTAATTAGCGCACATGCTCCAATAAGCGCACACCCTGGTCGTTTCTGAAAAACATGCGCATAAGGGCACACTGCTCGACTAGCATATTGGCATTTTATTGACAATTTTACACATTCATACCACATTAAAACTTATCTTCAGAAGATCAAACAATATTTCGCGACGATTGGAACACTTGTATGACATCACCATTGACCATTTAAACAAGGTTATTTCATCAGTCTATAGGTTGTTTACATTCGTAGTGTGCGCTTATTGGAACGATATTTTGTTACCCGAACTTTAAGATATTTTGAAAAGTTAAGCGCACTGTGCGCTAATTAGAACGAATACGGTATATTAATCAGTCGTATATATTATCCTCAACACCGCTAGCAGTCGGTCGTAATGCCCATGCTGAAGCCAAAAAGATCTTGTCCTATTTCTCCTTCTGTGAAATAGCACAAGTGCAGCCTGTGCACCAAGTAAGGCATGATGTCATTGAAGGAGAGCAATATGAAAGAGTACATCTCTGTTCATGTTTTCGATTTCGATATGATTTAAATAAAAGCGAAAGCAATTGCTTGAGGGTACGGGACAATTGAAACAAAATTAATAAAACGTGGAGGACGTAGTTCGAACCTGGTGTGAACGTGATAAGAACCTACTAAGGACGTGTTAGGAACCGCTAGGACGTGATAAGAACGCAGTGCAGTCTTCTAGGACGCGGTAAGGACGTACAAGAAGCGTGGTATGGTCTTGTCGAGTACTTGATGGACGTAGCGAGGACGTAGAGAAGACGTAGTAGAAGCGTAGCGAGGTCTTGATGGTCTGCAACAAATTTGCATCGCGTTTTACACTAGCTAGCGTTTTACACTTGTCGGTCTAGCACTTTAATTTCCCAACAAGAAAGGGTCGAAGATGATGCGGAATATGAAATTACCGGGTCGAAGATGACACGGAATATGAAATTACCTTGATCAAAAATAGCTCTAGAGTGTTTATAATCGGAAATTAATGCAATAAGTTTTGATTGCCCGATGACTCACAAAATTCGCCCCGTTGTCTCACACAACTTGCCCGATGCCTCACATTATGTAAATGCACCTAGCATTAAATCCCTTTGCAATGCTTGGCGAGATTTTATTTTTTGTGAGAATTTTCCAGTATACTATTATTCATTTGCAAATACCAACGTGACCTTCTTGGTCCATTTCTTTTACTAGAAAATCAAACGAAAATGTGTTTTCGTGACCTTGAAAGGCATGCCCTCTAAAATGGGGCGCACAATCACGCGTTTCTTGGAATAATTATTTACAAACTGTTTACATAATAAAGAACAATAATGATTTCTACAGCTCCTGCAGCAAATAGAATTTTGACATACAACGTCACCCAGCCATGTCGGAACAAAACAAAAAGTAAATTAAAACTACGTACCGTGTCGCCATTGTAAATCCCGATGTGTCACCGACACCTCGCCCGATGGTTCACATTTTTCCGATTAACCCCCGTTGATTCACCGTTTTTCTAATACACCGTTTCCATAGGTTGAACTGGAAAAAAGAATTTTGGATTGCAACATATCCTGTCAAATTTAGTGAGATCCTGCAAGTCATTCTTTTTTCGGATAGATTTCAAAGCAAGCAAAGTTTGTAGTTGCAGATTTGAGCAAATTAAAAGCACCAAAGCATTTTTCTGTGAAAAGCACAATAGTATTGTGAGACACAAGATGTCACACTTGGTCAATAATGGTTGACTTAATACTGTTTCTTTACGACTGTATTGATATAACAGCCAACTTAAGTCATTCTGTTTTCAAGAAGTTGTGTTTATAGGAAAATATATATGTCAATTGAGAAATGCCACTACAATATATAGACTAGAATGTACCAGATTAAAAGAGTCCATTCATTTCTTAAGCTGCAATGCATTCTTGATGATATTATCTGTGCTACCTATTGCATTGTCTTGTTGCAGTATTTTCATCTATAATTTTCATCTATATTCTGTAACCCAAAATGCATGAAGAACAATTTGATAAATTCATAAAGAAACATAGATCATGTCGTAAAGAAACAGTACATTGTAACACACAGTTGACCAGGTGTGTTACATGGCATGTGAATTATATAGTGAAAAACACAATGAATAATGAGTTAAAAATCCAGAATGATGCATTTTTACAAATGACTGGTAAATGATGAAAATGCATTGAACACAGAGTTCAGAAATGCATTAATATTGTGAAGATTTCGAGAAAAGACATTATTTTTAGTTTAAGTTAATTTGAATACATACTGTCATAGGTATGTAAAATTGTAAAAGTCAAGATATAGGTTTCTGTACGTAGATAGAGAAGCTTAGTGTCAGTTAAAGTGAAATTAGCGATTAAGATTAAAGTCTGTATAGTAACTAATGCTTGTTAAATTATATTTTTTGTTGTCCTATCATTTTTATTTCTTTCGGTAGAACAAAAGGGATGATCAAGCCTTCCTTCCCAATAGCGTAAGCCTTGCAAGTCACATTCAACCCTTCACCTGCCTATTCTAACGAAACTCTAGCAAACAAACAATCTTAGCTCTTTGACATTTTTTTCTTCTTTTTTTTTAGCCATTTTTTTATTCTATTTTTAGATCTGTACTATTTATACCTCTAGAGGGATCCCTCTTTGGTTTCTGTCGTAATCTTGCCACCAGGGGGCTTTCACCTTGACCTTGACCTATATTAACAACAATAAAAGTTATTCATGCTATGAAGAAAACATGATACACCTGGACCACTTTACAACACAACTCATTACAGCATGGTTTTGGATATAAAGACCATTCATGGACCCAAAATAGACATTCTAGACTAATTTCACTATATAGACCATTCATGGACCCAAAATATTCATTTTAGACTAATTTCGCTATATATTTATACATTTTACTCTGTTATAACACAGATTGGTTAGCTAATATGAAAATTCTCTTGGAAACTCTTATAATAGTGTTATAAAGAGGTTGTGTTGTGTATCATTGAATAATCAGGAATATGTTTGACATTTTTGGGGGGTAATCTGGTGATCATGGCTTTTCTAGCTGACATTTTCAAACTGGAAAAAGTTCAAAATTTCTACCAAAGCAGTGTTACCTGAAGCCGTAAGCTTATGTTCTATCGTAAACTTCTTGACGTCCGTCTCTCCGACCCTCCCCCTCCAACCCTCCTGGGCGGTATCCAGCAACGTCAGTCTGTCAGCGATACTCGATGGTCTCGGCGCGTTTAGTCCCTTCTTCTCTCTCATCTTGACCTGGGGTGGGGTCTTGGTGGGGGTGAGGGCGTCTAGGTCGGAAGGTTTGGAGACTCGCTTCCGCCATTCTTCGTCGCCACTCTTCTTCAAGGCGTTCAGTCTGGAATTAAAAACGGGACAATGCTTAACCCATATTTGACGAATGGATTTTCCCATCATTATCAATTGGGCGAGTCTACTTTCATTTTAGGGGTGTAAGGAGTGATTTTTAATTTTTATCTCATTTTTCGATGAAATTCCTCCAAGCAAACAGAATAGCCCCAGGAGGGACGCCGCGTTCTGCGGCGTCACATCTGGGGCTATGCTGTTTGCCTATGTCCCATAAAAGGGACGCCAGGCTTAAATGAGTTAAAATTGTTACTCAGTGCATGACACTGATGAGCAAAGCATTGAATGCTTTAGACTGCACTCAAAGCATTTTAACAAAATTGCACACTTCACCCTCATTACTATGCGCCTCATTATAATGGTGTTTTCAATATAACACGGCCATGTCATGGCTCCCAAACTGATTATTTTACTAAATGTCAATAAAAGTAACCTCATTATAACAAGGTTCATTTATAACATGGTCTGTTTCTATGGACCCCAAAGATAGTGTTATAATGAGGTTGGACTGTACTGAGCTCAAACATTTGAGATAATATGCCTTGGTTGGTAAGGTTTGGTATGCTAGAGCACATGATGCTACCTTCTGTTAAACACAGCTATACGATTATAGTACAATCTCTGATACATTGCATAAGAGCCGACTCTTTGGTTCAGTCGTTAGTCTAGAGCATTGATTTCTGTCCAGGCCGCCTGGGTTTCAATCCTGTCTGGGCTGCGAGAATTTTTTCTGGGACGCAAGCTATATATGCATAACTTCTTTGTAAAAAATTTCATATTCGTAAGAACACATTTTATAATGTTACTATGACAACGTAACATACCTATCAGTAATAGAACCAGTTTTCTGGATTTCTGGCATCTCCGTGGCAACCTCCGCTTGTTTCTTCTCCGTGGGCGTGATGGGCTGCGTGAGGTGACGACCCGCGTAGGCATTTTTCCGTCTCGTCGGAGATTCTTCTTTGTCTTGCTTGACTTCAGCAGGCTGTGTGTGATATCTGAAACATAATATATTCATACATCGTAATTCTAAAAATATCTAAATATTTGTATGTGTTTATATTGCAGGTTACTGTCCCAGTCAACAATTTTTCAGTTATGTCGTTATACAAGCAAGAGCTCACATGGTTATTTCATAGTATTATGGGGAGAATGCTCCAGAGAGGGCCCTGCACTTAACGGGAGAAGAAAAAGAAGAAGATGAAGATGAAGATGTGTCTTGATCAGAAGAAGAAGAAGAAGAAGTGTCTTGATCAAAGAAAAACATGGTTAAAGTAGGTCAATGCAGATAAGTACATTGTATCTACAAAATAGAGTATCAAGTGCAGCCCTCGCTGTAAGACTTACAAATTAATGCTTTCTGACCAAGACCTGCACGTTTTTTCAAGGATTTGTATAAAAACAACTTTCGATCATATCGGTACCAGTCTAGACTTCTTTCCCCACCACAGAAAAATGTAGAGGAGCAGTCAATGAAACTTCTATATATAGGCTAGTCTTCTACGGAATAAATCTCAAAATTTTGGGGTGAATATCTTTGATGTTACAACATTTTCGACAAAACACATTTTCGACGAAATGTCCTGCATCCGAAAATTACAAACCCAGAAATATTTGAAGAAACTCTACCTTCTGAGTATGAGATGCATTCTAAAACCAAAGTTAAATCCAGAATTAAAAATGTACAAATAAAGTAAATGTATCAACACAAAAGAAGTAAGAAGTGTATACTACATTTTTGAGACTGCATAAAACTTAAGTAGTTGGCCGAGGTCTAGAGTATCACGGAAATAGGAAGCGATCACTCTGACACAGTTACGTACCGTAGTGGGTCTAATAAATATCCCTCTGAACTAAACAGTAAACATACATATAAACTAACTATAAGTCACGACATTAAATATTCTTTTTAGATTCATGATCATTCCTTTCATCTATGCCTTAACATCACCCATTTTCATCATTTTCCTAGCTGTTCCCGACAGCGCCTCCCAGTAATAATCAGCAATTGATTGTTGGGAGTAAGAAGTAGAAGTAGAAGTAAAATCAGCAACTGTCTTGTGGTGTAGGAAAGTCAGGGCAGTTCTCAATGTTCAGCCCGGAAATACCTTGGGAAAACTGTGCCAGTGAAAGGTGACTGTCAAACCATTGATACATACCAATAATCAATCTTTTTGGTGTCATCAGTGGGATTGAACCTGCACAGCAGAGGTATTAGCTAGTCAGAAGCCAAACCTGCTACCGACTGAGCTATTTGGGTGCCATACTCAAGAGCTGCAGCAACAGGCAAAGACCAGCCACAAAAACCATAAATAAGGTCAATTCTCACCCCCCCCCCCCCCACTCCCCACCCCACCTCCCTCTCCCCAAGCACCTTCACCTCACATTCTCTCCACCCTCCCCTGAAATTGGTCCCAAATTTGGAGAAAACTTCAAGCCTGGCACCAACCTGTCAAGTTTCCTGTGTTTCGGGGATGGTTCCCAATAGTCTATCAAAGATTTTGTAGACGGCATAACTCCTATACTATTTTTTTCAATCCAAAATAATCTCAAAAATTGTCAAAAACGCAAGTCAGTGAAGTCCCTAACTGCAACAATCCTCTAACAAATGAATTCAAATTCAAATTGTGAACGTGTAACTGTTTCATTGTTTTGTCTCTTTTTTTTCCTTAGTTTCACAAAAATGGGGACAATCACGCAACTGAGTGATTATCCCTCACTAAACACCTGTATACTTTACCTGTATATGAGCCGCGACGCGAGAAAATAGCTGCTTTTAGTGGACATTTTTTCTTTTGCAATTTGAAATTGGTGATGGTGGTGGTGGTGGTAGTATTTATATTTTATCTCTGATTCAATAGCACTGCCCCCCACCCCCTCCACCACAAACACACCTATGGGGAAGGGTGGGGAATAGCTGGGCTAAAGTGTCGGGCAATTACTTTATGATTGTCCCCGCAGGCAGGGGAAATGATGGTTTTTGACATTAGGATCCTTACCCAAGGAAATTTCTATTGTGAAGGGCAGGGCAAAGAGCAAAGTTTTGATCTCCAGTTTGTTGCCTCAGGGTGGGGCTAATAGATGGGCACTGAAAGCTGAACGAAAAGTCATAATTACTGAACGAAAAGTCATAATTACTGCCCTTCCCTGTAGGTGTGTGTGTGTGTGGGGGGGGGGGGGTACAAATGACTGGTACATAATGTCTCATCAACCCAGCCTCTAAGGGGGTGAAACATGTTTTTTTTTTGTAGACATTTTTGTCTTTAGCCTTTTTGAAATTTTGGCATTGTGTTTTATGTCACACTCAACAGCAAAGGTCATATGGTTTAAAGTCTCATTCACAAAACGGGAGAAACCTCGAACTTGTGACCCCTGGCTTACAGGATTAGTGGCAGTTTTGAGGGACTTGTTTTTCATGTGAGAGACCAAGACAGTGCATAATGTCATTAGGCTATACATGTATTATAATATTGCATCTTTCTAACAGAAGCTGGAAATATTTCTTAAAATGTGATTAATATCTATGGGCATCACTCATATTTGAGCCGTCTCGTGGGAAAACCAACAATGTGGTTTCTGAACAGGTCTGACACAAACCGGCCTGTACAGCTTCAGAAGACAGCTAGAAGCATGAAATATCGCATCTAGGAAGTAGAGGGATTGTACTATCCGTGTAGCGAAAACAAAGGCGCTGATCAGCTTCGCGGTTACCGCGAAGCTGATCTGCGTCTTTGTTTTCGCCTATGCAGATTGTTGGTTTTCCCATGAGGTGGCTCATTTTAAAGAAAAAAAACAACAATAATAGCAGCACTGCCTTGGAACAGTCAGAATTCACTGACAATACTCACACTGCATATGGTAAACGTATCCTCGGTGTATAATCCTTTCTGTCAAAGCAACTCAGAATTGGTGAAAACCTCATTTCATAAAAAAATGTTCCAAACTTTCGTTTTTCTATTCCAATATGTCAAAGCAGTTCAAAATAGGTGAGAACCTCATTTTTACATAAAACAATGTGATTTATACAGTTAGTTCCATTCCATTATTCCACACTACAGTCCACAATAACTGGAGAAAAACAAAATTTTTAGTGGTCAGTGTTCCTTCATTTTGAAGTATCTCTTTGTATTCCTCTCCTTTTTATGATTTCATTGCTGTCCTATCTCTATAAAAAATCACTATCAAACTTACGAAACATGTTTTAAGTACGACTTCCTTATTTAAATGCATAAATAAAATGACTGCAGTTCTGGAGTTCCTAGTTCATTTTAGTTAAATTGGGATTATAATTTTATTAAATTGTTCATAAAATTCATGATAATATCAAAATTTGCCCTTTTTCAATAAGCCCAGTTTACAAAAATATGAGTCATGACGTGAGGAAACCAGTCTTCGGGATTCCCAACCAGGTTTGACACAAATCGACCTGTGCAGCGACGGAAGAAAACTAGAGGCTTGAAATTTTAGAATGAGGAAGAAGAGGAATTGAACTATCTGTATAGCAAAAACAAAGGCGCTGATCAGCTGTGCAGTTACTGCACAGCTGATCTGCATCTTTGTTTTCGCTTTGCAAATATCCATTTTTCTCATGATGCAACTCAAATATCAAATTGTTACAATGTGCAATTTAATGATTGAGGTGATATTTATTGTTTGTCAAATCTATCATCAAAAATATGCAATTTGATCGCCAGATCACAGCAGAGTACCCAAAAACAATTGAATCTTTTAAAATGCTTAATATGGATAATATGCCGTGACACAAAGTGCTAATTTTGGAAAAGACCCTACTATGATTTTTTGCCTCCACGACATTTCGTTGAAAATTACATTTGTCGAAAATGTCCCCATGCCCAGACCTTTACCCTAACCCTAGTGGTTTGTGGCTCAAAATGTGGACCTATAGGCTAGTCTTCTACAGAATAAATCTCAAAATTTTGCGGTGAAGTTAAAACATTTTCGACAAAACACATTTTCGACGAAAGATATATGTCTTCAAAAATTGTTGCTTTCGCCTTTGTTTTGCTGATTTGTTCAATGTGGTTTAACATCCCAGTCAACAATTTTTCAGTCACTTCGGGATGTGCCAACGTCAATGTCATGGGGAATTAGTGTCTGAATGTACACCCCATCGCCGGTGGGGTTTAAACCTAAAAACTCTCATTCTGCAGTCAAATTTAAACCACTATGCCACTGCATTATTAGTAAATCTATGGAAAACGATAAAAAATATTATCCTTCAAACAGCATCACTGAATATTCACAGTTTATTTTCCTGAAAATGCCATGCCAAGATGTACGGAAAACATAATTTTCGCAGTTTTGCTGATGCTTTGTTAATGCAATGCAAATAAGACCCTGTCAATACTATAGTCTGTCTACATGTGCCATATTTTCTCTAATAAACACCCAACAAGGATACCACAATTCAGAAGTTCTTATTGACTACATTGAAAAAAAACTTACATTCGCACAGGTAGAACAACTTCTGGTGTGTTTGTATATATACCCCTTTAAAAATTTTGAAATAGGTTAGATAGATTGGTGCCTTGCATTACGAAAACTTGCCCATGCAATATACAGAGATTTTTAAAGTTGTAAAAAATGAAAAATTTCAGTAGAAAATCTTTGATATTTTTCTTATTTTTGCTCAAAACATAAATTGTGGGTACACGAGTACCCACAATCTATGCTTTGGAGCAAAAATAAGAAAAACAGGTATACCCCTGCGAACCCCAGTTTTACTATATAAAAGTGGGGTTTAAGGGGGTATTCATTGCACGGACATGTTTTCATGAAAAAAAAAAGCAAAGGCTCTCTTAGTGACTCGGGACAGGAGAAATGAGAGAGAAAAACAAACAAATACCATAATTTTAACCCATTCAACTTGTATCCATACCATGCACCTTTTTTAATCAAGATTATATTGCTGAAGGGGTCTTAAATTTGATAATCTTTTCAGTGCTTTTCAGAGCTCAACCCCCTTGAGGGTCGAGAACGCGTATTGGGGAAATCGCCTATTTCCCAATCAGACAGAAAGTGGTTCGGTCAGACAGAAAATTTGACTCTGTCTTGTGAGGTCTCACAAACTTTGGCGAACACTGCCAGGATTTAACTCACTACCCCTGGTTTACAAGGCAAATGGCTTAACCACTGAGCGGTGGTGGCAACTTTTCGGAAATAAGGAATATCAATATGTAGCATCAAGAGCTTATGTGCTACTTGGTAGCATTCATTTTAGAGGGTGTCTCAATTAGAATTAATACAGCCTCTCAAATTAATTTGGCTGCAGCTACAGCTTGATGAATAAGCAAATTCCATGATATTGATATATCTTCCTTATTGAATTTGCCCAAAATGGTTCAACATGATACAGGACACAAAATTATGTCTGCTAATTTGCCTGTCAATCATTTCTGTCAATAATTTGTAACCAAACTTATTTTGGTGGCCATTTAATTTCATGATTTTTTCTCCCTACATATATTTGGGGTGATTTATTTTTGTGGGCTCAAAATGGAAATTTTTGTGATAATCTATTTTGCCTGTTTTTTTTTTTTGTTTTTTTTTTTACTTATTTTTTCTATCTATTTATTTATTATTTTTTTAATTAATGGGTATGAAGTAGTTCTGAAAATCAAAAAGTTCTTACACCAGATAAATAATCCAAAAAAGATACATTTAGAAAAGAATGATTTTTCATGACCCACAAAATTTAAACAAGTAGCCCAGGGGCAACGATCGCTCACCTGAGAGTCAACAAGTACAGTCACTGGACAAAGTAACTGGGGTTTTTACCATATATGGGCATGGTGGCCATTTTGGTCATGTGACCTTGAAACCCTACTTAATCAGCAGAAGAGCTCTTGTCTGGATTGTGTATCCTCTTTTCTGCCATTTTGGTTCACTTGAAAAAATCATCTAACAAGGTCAGGGTCCTATAATGACCCCCGTGGTGGGGCCATATTTGACCCCAGGGGCGAGATTGGCAGGATTTATGTAGAGCTCCACATGACAATGTTGTATATCAAATATACAAGCTTTGTGTCATGCTGTTCCAGAGAAGATTTCCATTATAAGTCTATGGTAGATAATGACATGCCTGGGGTGTGGCCTGTATGGACCCCAGGGGCACCGTTGGCAGCATTTTATACATTGGTCCACACAACATATGAAAGCTCTGGGCCATATGGTTTCGGAGAAGAAGATTTTTTTTCGTTTTTCCCATGACGCCCCCGGGGCGGGGCCCGTATGGACCCCGGGGGCACAGTTGGCAGGATTTATAAAGAGGACCACTATACATTGCTAAAAACAAAATATGAAAGCTTTGGGCCTTGTGGTTTCGGAGAAGAAAGATTTTTTAACGTTTTTCCCATGACGCCCCCGGGGCGGGGCCCGTATGGACCCCAGGGGCACGGCTGGCAGGATTTATAAAGCGGACCACTATACACTGCTACACACAAAATATGAACGCTCTGGGCCTTGTGGTTTCGGAGAAGAAGATTTTTTTATGTTTTTCCCATTGTAAGTCTATGGGAGCTAATGAGCCCCGAGGCGCGGCCATTTTTGACCCCAGGGGCATGATTTGCAGGATTTATATAGAGGACCACTAAACACTGCCACATACAAAATATGAAAGCTTTGGGCCTTGTGGTTTTAAAGAAGAAGATTTTTCCCATGACACCCCCGGGGCGGGGCAGGATTTATAAAGAGGACCATTATACATTGCTACACACAAAATATGAAAGCTCTAGGCCTTGTGGTTTTGGAGAAGAAGATTTTTTAAAGTTTTTCCCATGACGCTCCCGGGGCGGGGCCCGTATGGAACCCAGGGGCACGGCTGGCAGGATTTATAAAGAGGACCACTATACACTGCTACACACAAAATATAAGAGCTGTCGCAGGACAGCGTGCTCGACTGCTTCTGACCTTTGTCAAACATAAGGCCAAACCCGACCAGTAACCCATACATCTTTTTGCCTTGATGCAATAAGGCAAAATCACTGAACCATGGAAGTTAACTATAACTACCTAAGATTTAGAGGTCTCACTCATATTGTGAAAGAAGTGTGTTCATATATCAACTGAGTGCCAAGACACAAGGCAAAATCACTGAACCGTGAAATAAGGTCACACTGACCTATAAGTATTTCAGGGTCAAAGGTCTAGTGATACATACTCATAATGTGAAAGAAATATGATCATATACCCATTTAGTGTTGAGATATAAAGCAAAATCACTGAACCGTGAAATTAGGTCATAGTGACCTATAAGTATGTTTGGGTTAATGGTCTGGTCATACTCATTCATAATCAGAAAGAAGTTAATACCAACTGAGTGTCGAGATATAAGGCAAAATCACTGAACCATGAAATTAAGTCACAGTGACCCAGGAATACTTTACGGTCAAAGGTCTTGTCATACTCATACATATCGTGAAAGCAGTATGTCCATATACCAATTGAGTGCCGAGATATAAAGGAAAATCACTGAACCGTGAAATTAGGTCATATTGACCTAGGACTACTTTAGGGTCAAAGGTCTTGTCATATGCAAACATAGTGTGAACGAAGTTTGTTCATAAACCACTTGAGTGCTGAGATATAAGGCAAAGTCACTGAACCATGAAATTAGGTCACAGTGACCTATAAGTATATTGGGGTCAAAGATCTGGTCATACCCACTCATAATCTGAAAAAAGTATGAAAATATACTAATTGAGTGTCAAGATATAAGGCAAAATCACTGAACCGTGAAATTAGGTCATAGTGACCTAGGACTACTTCAGGGTCAAAGGTCTTGTCATACGCAAACATATTTTGAAAGAAGTTTGTTCATAAACCATTTGAGTACCGAGATATAAGGCAAAATCACTGAACCGTGAAATTAGGTCCCAGTGACCTATTAGTATATTGGGGTCAAAGGTCTGGTCATACTCACTCATAATCTGAAAAAGTATGAAAATATACTAATTGAGTGTCAAGATATAAGGCAAAATCACTGAACCGTGAAATTAGGTCACAGTGACCTAGGACTACTTCAGGGTCAAAGGTCTTGTCATAAGCAAACATACTTTGAAAGAAGTTTGTTCATAAACCATTTGAGTACCGAGATATAAGGCAAAATCACTGAACCGTGAAATTAGGTCACAATGACCTATAAGTATATTGGGGTCGAAGGTCTGGTCATACTCACTCATAATCTGAAAAAAGTATGAAAATATACTAATTGGGTGTCAAGATATAAGGCAAAATCACTGAACCGTGAAATTAGGTCACAGTGACCTATAAGTATATTGGGGTCAAAGGCCTGGTCGTACTCACTCATAATCTGAAAGAAGTAAGAAAATATACTAATTGAGTGTCAACATATAAGGCAAAATCACTGAACCATGGAAAAATATGTATATCCCTGTAAACCCCAGTTTTATTATATAAAAAAGGGTATAAGGGGGTATATATTACACAGACATGTTATCCTGGTGTAAAGAGATATTAGCCTCACTGAAAATCTAAATCCAACAATTCCATTTTTTCATCATTCCAATTGAAAATCTAAGGCCAAACAATTCCTCTTTCCCATCATTTATTACTTTTGTTAAAATTATAATATAAACATGGCTGAGTCAGAGTCAACACAATAAACATTGGATAACTAGTCCACAAATAAGCAAGTCTTTGATCAAATCAACATAAAGACCCATTATTACCATAAGGTTCAACTTAATTACCATGAAACCTTTATGTAAAGGGCAATAACTAAAACCAAAACTTCATAAAATAACCCAAAATGGCTAATAAACGTAAGTTAGGAGAAAACTGATTTTAAGTTGTGGAAGGAACAATACTATGAATCAGCCTGCACACCTGTTCAGTCCCCGTAGCAATATTTTTACTAAGTGGCCCTTCTACTATAGTATGTCTACTAAATCTATATCTGAAATTTCAAGACTGTGTTTGTCTCTAAAGCTTAGCTCAACATTCATGTTCTACCCTAAGATATCCGTTTCCGACCAGGTCCGATACAAACAGGCCAGTACAGTCACAGAAGAAGGCTAGTCTGGCTGCTTGAAATTTTGGATTTAAGCAGAAGAGAGATTGTACTATCCATGTAGCAAAAACAAAGGTACTGATCAGCTGTGCAGTTAGTGCACAGCTGATCTGTGTCTTTGTTTTCGCCTATTCATTTTGTTGCTTTTCTGATGTGGATGCTCAAATTATACTACATCCAAGACATCTCAAATGACCAAGTTTTGTTGGTACTTCAGATAGTTAACTTCAATTTATTGTGGTTTTCAAAGGGGTCACACATCTATTAAAGTTTTGACTGCTTTTATGACAATATGCTTCAAAAAGAACTGGCCAAATAAATCAAAATTCAGAAAATTTGGGCACACACATTGTTCAACTTTTACTACATGAACAAAGTCCCTTGTATTATAGTTCTATCATTTATCATTGAGAACAATATCATTACTGAAAAGCCTCAGTGATGCAGTGGTTATGTAACTCAACTTGTAAACCAGGTGTCACAAGTTCAGTCCCCAGTGTCCGATAAAACTATAAACGATAAAACTATAAACGTATGTTCCATCTCCATATATATAGAAGCCTCCGTGGTGCAGTGGTTATGTCACTCGTCTTGTAAACCAGGGGTCGCAGGTTCGATCCCGGGCCGCTCCAGTCTGTCAGATACGACTACAAACCGAGGTCCCATCTCCATATGTTGGTGGGATGTTAAACCTCAATCAACCAACCATCTCCATATGACCTTAGCTGTTGATGAGACATTAAACCCAAAATCAACCGTCATTAGTTTACATTTACCTTTCAGCTTCTAGTTTCCGTTCTCTGTTAAACCGTCTCCTGGATTTACTAGTTCGTCTCACCAGGCCGTCTTTAGATTCTGCATTTCTATCATCCTCTGGTGTGGGACTGTGCGAAAGAATATTATCGTCACTATCTAAATTATCCAGAGAATCGTCCGACACACCACCTTGTTCTGATATATCTGGCACTTTTGGAATTTCAGCTATCACTTTATCAAGATCTATATTCCTCTGTTCGAAACTACCTTCCTTCTTAAGAATCCCTTTAGGTTCTGGAGGTTTATTACTAGTTTCTATCACAGTTTCTGCTTGGATAACACTTTCAACTTCACTCGTCGTCCGAACACTTTCACTATCCATTTTCACAAGACCTTTGATCTTAGATTCACCTTTCAAGTGTAGCGTCAATTTCTCCTCAAGCTGTTGTTTCAGAACATTCCTAGTTGCTTTAATTCCTTCACTTTTTTCGTTTGAGGTTTCATCAAGTTTTAAAATACTCCGAACTTCTTCCGATTCTTTTTCGAGTTCCTGAGATTTTCGAAAACTTTTCTTGTCGGTTAGGAAGTCTGTTTTATCTTTGTCAAACTTTTTAACAATTTTGGGTTCTGCATTTTCTTTTTGAACTGTTTTAGATGTTATATCTGTTTTTGAGTCGGAATCACACTTAGTAGCACCTGGAAGAAAGAGAAACAATTCATGAAAAAAATGTTTAAAGAAAGCCTTGTTTGTTTGTTATAGGATTAACTTCCCAGTCAACAATTTTTCAGTCATGTCAGGATGGAGCGGAGAAAATGTTTCCTGCATCAGGAAAACATGTCCGTGCCATGCATACCACATTATACCCCACTTTTATATAGCAAAACTGGGGTATGCAGGGGTTCACCTATTTTTCTTATTTTTGCTCCAAAACATAGATTGTGGGTGCTCGTTATACTCCGTGGGCCAGGAGGGCTTACCATGCACCGCCCTAAGGATCCTCTGGGAGTGGTATAACATTGTTCATAGGACCTCCCTGATTAAGAATCAAGATGTTAACACTCGATATCCTCATTCCGACCCGCCATTTTGGACGGATTTCAAGATGGCCGCCATGCAAAAATGGAAAAGCACATGTAAAATATAATAGAACTCTTAAAAGTTCTATTCTGCTTACTTTTATGAGTAGAAAATGCACATATAAATGTCTACACTCCATTTCTGATGTAAGTTTATCAAAATTAGGTCTTTAAATGATGGCATACAAGATGGCCGCCACATTGAAAAGCATTGTTTTGCGATTTTTGTTACTTTCCTTCCAAAAAGCTTCTTTTTTCAATTTCACTAAAACCTATGTTGTTTGCGTCATTAAGAGGGATGCAGCTATTATTTAATGCCTATTCAACCAATGTTCTAAACCACCATTTTGGACAGTTTTCAAGATGGCCACCATGCAAAAATGGCAAAGTGCAAGTTTAGTATAATAGTACTCTTAAAAAAACTTCTAATCTGCTTACTTTTATGACCAGAACATGCACATGTTAGTGTCAAAACTCCAATTTTGATGTAAATTAATCAAAATAAGGTCTTCAAATGATGGCATACAAGATGGCCACCACATTTAAAAGCGTATTTTATTTTGTGATTTTTATTACTTTTCCCGGAAAGGCTTTTTTCAGTTTCACTAAAATCTATGTTGTTTCAGTCATTATCATAGATGCAGATATTATTTTTATGCTATTACAACCATAACAATCTGATTTAAGTGTATTTTAGTACACGTCTATAATCTTCAATTTGTCAGACAAGCTGGCTGACATAATTCAACAAGCCATATGAAAGCTAGATTTGTCACCTTTAATATTTTTCCTAAAATCGCTTTCTGATTTGATTAGGCAAGAAGCATCCACATGAGTCTGATTCTTTTTATGTTTGATAGTGTTAAATTATTTCATGTACTATGGCATCCAAATTCACAATCATGCATTAATATACTAGGATAAAAATGACAAATTGGTTAAGATATGCCCTTACCTTGTATGAGTAAACAAATTAATTCATTTGTAGGTATGTACCAAGTCTGTGACTAGCTGTATCAATCATTAGCAGACCAAGAAAGAGTAAGTCTGACACAGAGACATAATTTTAGTTCTGATACTTGTGGTGGTGATGCAACATTTTATTCACTATCCCAGATGTAAAAAACTTCAGATCCCATTATTCTGCTTTCAAACTCTCAAAACCTGATGGGCATCTTCAGAATCTTAATGTAATTCGCATGCCTATAATGTTAGAACCAATAAAACAACATGAGACAAGCCATGTTCTGCTTGCGGGTGTGCCAGGTGATTTTTCTCGGGGTTCTCCCGTTTTCGCCCCACCTACTGACTGGTCCGTCTCATATGAGTTGAAATAATCTTGAAAGGGACGTAAAACTGAATTAAAAAATAAAATAAATAAAACAACAAAAAAGAACACATGCATCGATATCACAAATAATTTTATTAGTAATTCACTGAAAAACCCACTAACATGACCTAGGGGAAATCATTTGCTGAGAAACAGTCTGTAACTAGAATGTGTTTAAAAATGGATAGTTAGCAGAAGGTTAAGAAATGCAGTTTGGGACAATAGAACCCCTTTCCAAATTTGATTATATAGTAGAGGGAGGTGCCAAAATACTTGAAACAGCTGAAAAAGTTAATAACTCTTCTATTTTTAGAAAAATCTAAGGTTATGATTTGATTGCATGCGATCATCAAAGTGAGACTTTGATAAAAACATTTTAGGTTAATCTCGCTGGATAAATCATTCCCGTTGAATCAACAAACTAGATGATTAACAATAAACTAGTTTTATCAAGTTAAAAATCTCACAATGACAATCACTAACCTATTTTGTAGAAAATTAACCCTATCCCCTTTTCCAGGCCTGTGAAATTTCGCAAAATATTCACGATGTTTAGTGTCCCATGTGTTTTAGATGCAAATTCAAGCCTCTTAAATCTATGTTGATAGTTAGAAAGTCCACAATGCCTATTTACCTTTATCATTTGTTTTGAATGAAGACAACCCTTGTTGATTCAACCATGGAGTGTGTTCCAGGACATAGTGTACACAATTCCTATTGTTTTGGACACCAAGCAAACTTCTACTCTGTCTGAGGTGAAATGTAACTTAGGGTATTATGGTGCAAATTACACAGTATTTAAATAATTAACTACCCTTATGCAACTGCGGTCATTATGCTGATTTAGTTTGCCGAATTGTCTTGTGATAGATTGTTGATGGTTAGTCGATATACTTATGCGAATAAACCGAAACTTTAAACTGCACATTTTACACATTACTTCAGTATAATGTAAATCTTCCTAATTAATAGAACATTTCGAATCAAGTTGCATCTTTGATCATTTTTCTGTGTGCAGTATTAACAATTTTGCACCTCAATGAAAGTAGTCATTTACTTAGCAAGGTCAGCAAATTGTCAGGCATATTGGGGATTAGTATACAAGATTGGTATGGTTGAATTAGCATGAAACTAATAGCTGCATCAACATATATTTTAGTGAAACGGATAAAAAGCTTTTTTGGAGGTGGGGGTGGAAAGTAGCACAAAAAAATGCAAAATATGCTTTTCAATGTGGCGACCATCTTGTATACCATAATTTAACGACCTAACTGTGATAAATATACATCTGAAATGGAATTCATGCACTTATGTATGCATGTTGTGCTCATAAAAGTAAGCAGATTAGAAGTTTTAAGAGTTCTATTATACTAAACATGCACATATATTTTAGTGAAACTAAAAAAAGGCTTTTTTTTTTGGGGGGGGGGGGGGTAACGAAAATCACAAAATATGTTTTAATGTGGCGGCCACCTCCTATGCCATCATTTGAAGACCTAATTTTGATTAATTTTGGTCAAAATTCGAGTCTTGACACTAACACGTGCATGTTCTGCTCATAAAAGTAAGCAGATTAGAAGTTTTTTGAGAGTTCTATTATACCAAATATGCACTTTGCCATTTTTGCATGGCGGCCATCTTGAAAACTGTCCAAAATTGCGGGTCAGAACAGTGGTTGAATTATAATGAAAATCATAGCTGCATCTCTCTTAATGACTAAAACAACATGGATTTTAGTGAAATTGAAAAAAGAGCGTTTTATGGGGGAAAGGTAACAAAAATTGCAAAAAAATGCTTTTCAATGTGGCGGCCATCTTGAATGCCATCATTTAAAGACCTTTTTTTTTATAAACTTACATCAGACATGAAGTGTAGACATTTATAACTGCATGTTCTGCTCATAAATGTAAGGTGATTAGAAGTTTTAAGAGTTCTACTATATGTTACATGCGCTTTTCCATTTTTGCATATCATAGCGGCCATCTTGAAATCCGTCCAAAATGGCGGGTCGGAATGAGGATATCGTGTGTTAACATCTTGATTCTTAATCAGGGAGGTCCTATGAACAATGTTATACCACTCCCAGAGGATCCTTAGGGGGGTGCCTGGTAAGCCCTCCTGGCCCACGGAGTATTAGAACCGCCTCGAACGAGGCGGTTCTAACGTGTACCCACAATCTATGTTTTGAGCAAAAATAAGAAAAGTATAAAAAATTTTCTTCTGAAAATTTTCAATTTTTTACATCTTCAAAAATCTCTGTATATTGCATTAGCATGTTTTCGTAATGTGGGTATTTACAAGCACCAGTTGTTAGTCTTCACAAGGTAACTACTAATTAAACAAGAACTTTGAAAACAAAATTCTCACCTGGGTTTTTAAACAATGCTGAAATCTGCTAGAATATCATTTTTATCTTGAGTCTTAGGAGAGTATTATCCAAACATATGACAGTCAAATATTGCTAAATAATTTACATTTTGCATGCAAGACTTAACACAAGATACATATTTGTAACTTTTCTTCCTGCTTAAAATATGCTTATGCTAAAACTATATTCATTGAAAAAATCAAGGTCTGTTTGAATATGGCTCAACCATTCAATCGAAACTGAGTCACGTGGTGACAAATCCATTTGGGCTTTGAGACGACTGAAGCCTTTAACTAGCCTTGGCAAAGACCCATTCTGACCGATCTTGAAAGAAAGCAGGCTTAGCTTTGTTTATGTGGACAGAGTAGACTTGGAAAAGACTGGGTGGATATCATATTGACACTGGTCATTGGGCCATAAAATGTGAATTGCAAATTTTGTCAAAATCTGGCTTGGTTATCTTTGCGACAGATAACAGCTATTTACTTTGTAGATTTGAAAAATATATATTTCGCTAATGCATTTGCTATTATGATTTTAACATGATTTACCAAAATAATCCTTCGTTTTCTGACAACCTTATTTGGGATAGCATTGCTTAACAACTGAGGTTATTTTGGAATGATCAATTCCTCATTTATAACAGTATCTTTCCTAGATAGGCTTAACCAGAGCCATTTACCACTACTCAATGCTCATCATTTCAGCATCAACTAACAACTTAATTGACATTTGGTCTGGTTTGTTGTTTGTGGTTTTACATCCCAGTCAGCAATTTTTCAGTCATGTTGGGACAAAACCACCGCCTCTGGAACTACTGAGAGTTGCATCAGGAAAACATGTCCGTGAAATGTGTACCCCCTTGAACCCCACTTTTATATAGCAAAACTGGGGTATGCAGGGGTATACCTATTTTTCTTATTTTTGCTCCAAAACATAGATTGTGGGTACTCGTTAGAGCCGCCTCGGCGAGACGTGAAATGTGTACCCCCTTGAACTCCACTTTTATAGAGCAAAACTGGGGTATGCAGGGGTATACCTATTTTTCTTATTTTTGCTCCAAAACATAGATTGTGGGTACTCGTTAGAACCGCCTCGGCGAGGCGGTTCTAATTTGTACCCACAATCTATGTTTTGAGCAAAAATAAGAAAAATATCAAACTTTTTCGGTTGAAAATTTTCAATTTTTAAAGCTCGAAAATTCTCTGTTTACTGCATGGGCAAGTTTTCATAATGATATGCCTTACTCAAGGACACAACAAAACGCCCAAGCGTCATAACACAAGACTTCTTGATGAAGTATCAGACACAGAACCCCTAGGCCACTGGGCTCACAAAATTGGTTCTATTTTTACCTTTGTTATCTGTTTCCCCGCTGAGATCACCAATAGAAGTAGCCCTGGACACGGGACGAGAACCAGCCCTTGAGCCCGGCTGGGACAAACATTTCTGGGCATGCTCGGCCATGATCTCCCTCTGGGCCTTCACTGACATGCCAGCCAACATCTCCGGGTCCGGGGGCTTAACGAGACTCATGGCAAGTGGCGAGATCTTGGCTGCTTTTTCTACTTCTTCATAGGTTACCGGCTGAAAGGGAAATTCCAGTCCAGATAAGTTCTAAAAATAGCAAAATCGTGAACAACTTTTATTTAATATAGCTGATCATACAAGATGATACTTAAAAGAAAAAACATGTACTCAATGTCATTACCTTCAAATGAAACTGGACACTTAATGAACAGTAATAGCCTACCTGAGTGGCAAATCTAGACGCCAACTTTCTATTTCGTCTTTTTGGAGGTGGGGGCGGAGCCTTCTTTGGAACACTCTTGTCTTTCTCCTCAATTTGCTTAAACAATTTCACTTTGTCAGCGAGACTTTGTCTGTAAAAAAAGAATCTATGTAAATAACACTATTTTTAATAGAATGGTGAATTTGTGTTTTAACACCTTTTTTCTTTCACTATTTAGCACCACATCTTACCCCAATTTTTTCTACTTCTCTGCATAAGTCTTATACTTTTTGTCTATATACTCATTTTTGTATTTTGTCTGCTTTTCCTTCATAGTTAACCATTAGTCAAGTTGCTCAGTTACCCCAGTAACAGATTACCAGTACTTTGTGCACATTATTTCACCATAACCTGACAAATGTGTTTTCAAATCAGCGGAAAGGGAAGAATGGTTGTAGAAATATTTTCATGATCTATGCTCAGGAAAAAAATAAGCCATGGTCAACATTAAGATCAAATTTGTTGGCACTTTAGGAATCTAGTCCATTTCATGATAATCCATACTACTGTTTCCAAATGCTTGCAATACAGTAAATGAAATAGAACAAATACCATGCTTCTACATAATGAGATAATTCCTATATCTGTGCATAGATCAACGAACCCTCCAGGGTGAAACTGTTATGTATGATTAAAGTTATGCTATTAATTATGCATTATTTCCTGTCTTACAGGCAAACAAGTGCATTTTTTCCTATGAAGCAATATTGTTTTGCTTATTTGTTTTGTATATATTACCCCATTTATCATGTTTTTAGTAATTTCGAGACTGGGAGCCACAACTTCCTAGGTGTTAACCAGTATAATAACGACCTAAAATGGGGATGGGAGACGGTGCTTATGATGTCTTGTTCTTTGAAACTATACATGGTGGATATACGTGAACAACTTTGGACCTTTTGTTCTTGATTGGTTAGTTGGTTGGTTGATTGGGGTTTAACGTCCCACCAACAGCTAAGGTCATATGGAGACGGGACCTCCGTTTATAGTCCCATCCGACGGACTCGAGAAGCCCGGGATCGAACCTGCGACCCCTGGTTTACCACTGCACCACGGAGGCTTCTCTTTTGTTTTTGAGTCCCAACTCTACCACTAGGCCACTACACACCTCTCAAGCACATAAATCTACATAAAGTTTGAAAAGTGAACTAATCGATATGCTGTGCAATGTGAAAACTAATTTTATGAAATTGGTGTCCGTCAATAAAAATCTAAATTCTTCTCTACAATTATACCTGAAACCACTTTTGACCCTAAAGTAAACAAAAAGTAAAGAAATTAGTCTTTGTTTGTCATATTTGTATGCTTGTACTGTTGCATACACATCAGGAAAACATGTCCATGTAATGTATACCCCCTTTAACCCCACTTTTATATAGCAAAACTGGGGTATGCAGGGGTATACCTATTTTTCTTATTTTTGCTCCAAAACATAGACTGTGGGTACTCGTTAGAACCGCCTCGGCGAGGCGGTTCTAACGTGTACCCACAATCTATGTTTTGAGCAAAAATAAGAAAAATATCAAAAATTTTCCAACGAAATTTTCAATTTTTTCACCTGAAAAAAAATCTCTGTATATTGCATGGGCAAGTTTTCGTAATGATAACAGCTCTGCATTACAAATGAGTGATATAATATTCTACCAAACAATATGTGGATGGAATGGCAGATACAAGTTTTCTCACAGCAAAGTAAAATTTGCATCAAAATTTGTCAGTGTTACTGCATCAATGATCTTCAATGCATTAAGATTTGGTGGTCTTATGACTAATAATTTGAGCCACCTCGTGGAAAAACCAACAACATTATTCCGAACAGGTCTGACACAAATCAACCTGTACAGCTACAGAAGCAGGCTAGAGACTTGAAATTTTGGAGTTAAGTAGAGGAGGAATTGTACTATGAGAGTATAGCGAAAACAAAGACGCTGATCAGCTTTGCGGTTACCGCAAAGCTGATCTGCACCTTTGTTTTCACATATGCAGATTGTTGGTTTTCCCATGGGGCGGCTCATTTGTCATATTCAATTGATGTACATGTATTTTGATATGTTCAAGTTTTCTAACTGTTATGCACCTGTCATTTGTAGCAACTGCTCCCCCCACCCACCAACAGGAAGGGAGGGGATTATGCCCTGCTATAAGCCCCATCCCCAGGGGACAAACTGGAGGTCAAAACTTTGTTCTTTGCTCTGCTTATCGCAACTGGGTAAAGATCCTAGTCAAAACCCTGTTATTTCCCCTGCACTGCGGGAACAATCCAAATGTAATTGCCGCACACTTCAGCATGGCTATCCCCCACCCTTCCCAGTAGGTGGGGTTGGGGGGGGGAGCATGGTTACAAATGACCAGTGCATTAGTGTTTAGATATTTTAACTGGTACATAGATATAGATCAGCCCTTCCACATTATGATGTCAATTACATGTATTTATCCGTACTCTGTACTGTCATCCATTTGAGCATTTTGTCTTTCTATCTCACTAGTTTACAGCCAAGTTTATGATCAAATATTTCCAAATTTTTACCTTTCTTTAACTTTAATCAATCACATATAAATCCACCACAAAATATGGCCATCATTTACATTGACACGCAACCATTTTGCAGAAAACATAACACATGCACATCCCAGTGTTTTAAGTTAATAGTATCACATTATGTCAATAAAATCTTGTCATTTTATACAATTTAGGCAATTTTACCTATATTCAAGCTTTATAGACACCAAATAGTCAATTACACATTATAAATACATCAAGCATAAATGCTCCTTAATTATTACATCAATGGTTTACAAAAATGTATGCTCTTCAAAAGTGAGCTGATTTACATACATGACACAAAAATTAATGATTCTATTATAGTGCCAATGCTTTTTTAACATTTTGGTCTATGGCTGATCAAAATTAAACGTTAAGAATCAGTTTTCTTGTGAAATGGACATATTATGGTGTTACTATGGTTGAGTGAACCTATATACACTATATACACTATATACATCCCGGAGACAGATTTAATTTCATCTTTAAATGAGCCACCACGAGGGAAAAACAACAATCTGCATAGGCGAAAACAAAAATGCAGATCAGCATCAGCGCCTTTGTTTTCATTACTCAGATAGTACAATTCCTGTTCTACTTAAATCCGAAATTTCAAGCTTCTAGCTCTTTTCTGTGCTTGTACAGGACGGTTTGTGTCAGACCTGTTCGGAAACCACATTGTTGGTGTTTTCCCACGAGGTGGCTCAAATATAGGTTGATAAATATATATAAAGTTGTATATATGAGGTGCGTCATGAGAAAACCAACATTTGCATATGTGAAAACAAATCAGCACCTTTGTTTTCGCTACACGGATAGCACAATTCATTTACTTCCTAAATCCGAAATTTCCATCCTCTAGCTGTTTTCTGTGCTTGTAGAGCTCGGTTTGTGTCGGACTTTGTCGGAAACCCAAATTGTTGGTTTTCTCATGCTGCTGCTCATATGTAGTTCACAAGGTAAACACTATACCTGCCCTGAATCTTGATGATGTTATTGAAGTTGTAGTAAGTGAAAACCTATATGAAAGACAGTTGCAAATTCGTCCCATGCTTTTTTCAATACTTTAAGTTCGGAAATGCTCTCAAGAACTTAATTTTTGAGAATATTTGTGAATTGGTTTCCATGCGTTGGGACATTGCCTCTATTTTACGGGATTTCTACAATGTCATGACACCCACTTGAAAATGAGCCACCACATAGGCAAAAACAAAGGCGCAGATCAGCTTCGCAGTAACTGCACTTTCATTTTTGCTACACAGATAATACAATACCTCTACTTTCTAAATCCAAAATTTCCAGCCTCTAACCATCTTCTGTGACTGTACAGCCCGGTTTGTGTTGGACCTGGTTGGAAACCCAAACTGTTGGTTTTCTAACACACAGGCTCAAAATATAAGCATCCAAGTAAACGGCTAAGGCTTATTCCTAAGGATGGTTTGACTTGAACTACATTTCCTGCATAACCTCAGACCTTCTGAATGATAAACCAGTAATATGATGGTCAGTCAGTGAGTAACAAGCTTTGCCTGGAGGCACAATCTATTTGTAATGGCCTCAAAGGACCAGCCATAACTGTACCCACCTTGACAATTCGTCGGTGTCACCTTGACCTTCATCTGCAACCTCGTCCTTCTCACTCATCACATTGCTCACCCTCTCCTCTCCTGCTGTGTTTTTATCATCTGCCGTATTCTCTGCCGCATTCTCCTCATCAGCTTTAACTGCTGCTGTATGAACTTCCTCCTCAGTGATCGGCTGCGTCCGTGATCGCTCGCGTTTTTTACGATCAATGTAACGTTTAGCGCCACTCGCCGATTTCTTATCTCTCTCTTTTGACTTTTCTTCCAACTGATGGAATATCGAAGCTTTTGCCGAAACACTCAATTTTATCGGATCATCCTCCGGAATATTTTCATTCTGATTTTTCAAATTATCCGCGTCTCTTTCCATCATGTCCACTTCCGATCCGGACAGAATGCCAGAATCTGCCCTGGAGTCTCTCGCTCCGAAAGTTTCAAACTTTCTCCTGATGGAATTCATTGTTTCAGCTATCTGATCCTCAGGGACGGCATTGAGTTCTGCCGCTGTGACAGGCAGGGTCTTATGCCGCAGTCCCCGGGGGCGTCTGTCTTTACGGAAGGGCTGGGGAAATTCAGTCTTCTTGTCAAGGAATTTGTCTTCCTTCTGAAGATTCTCGAAAACGTTGGCCGACGCCTTGTGTAGTATCTCAGACCGAAACTTGCGAACTGTCTCTAAACTGAAAGAAGAAAAAAATAGTTTGTAAAATGATAATGATAAGCAAACATAAATGTTTGTTTCTGTTTAATTTTTGCTGTTTTTACCGTGTACTGTGTCAATTAATTTCTGGCCATTACCTCAAGATTTGTGAAAAT
Organism: Rugalucina vietnamica; assembly: GCA_964017185.1. Classification (NCBI taxonomy): domain Eukaryota; kingdom Metazoa; phylum Mollusca; class Bivalvia; order Lucinida; family Lucinidae; genus Rugalucina; species Rugalucina vietnamica. The sequence goes on from OZ024884.1 coordinate 37,476,539, forward strand.
GAGACACTTGCTCACTCCTAAACATGCTCCTAGCTGAGGTCAAACCAGGGACCCCTTGGCCTTAAGTCCTAGGCTTTATTACTGAGCCAGTTTGCTCTTCTCTTGAACACCACAGATTTTTTTTCTTTGGTGAAAGTTAGCTTGGTGACCATCTAACTCACGGACTAACTAGGAAAGAGATGTTCATCTTGCTCTTCAAACATACTGTTCGGTATAGTTACCATGACGGCTGGTGAAATATTTTTCTTTCTCGTTACTGTATATTCATATTGTTACTTAACATTAATTTCTTAATAATGTCAGGCTATCTGATGACCTTTACACTGTTTCCCATGCAAAAATTTTTCAGTTATGTACGAACGGAGCCACCATTCCATACTATGGAGAGCCTAAAGTGTCTTCCTCAAGCACAGTAGATGTCGTATTGTTGGTATCAAACCAACTACCGCTCGTTCAGGAATCCAGTTCTCTACCACTAGGCTCCATGACCTTTATCAACTTTACTTCATGTTTGGCATCCCACTCAACAGCTAAGCTCATATGGAAATGGGACCTTGGTTTAAAGTCTCATCTAAAAGTTTGGAGAAGCCTGAGATCGAACCCTAAATCCTTGCTTTTAAGGCAAGTGACTTAACCACCAGTCCACCATACGCCAGAGACTTCTGAATCTCATATTTGTCTTTAATACATCATAAGAAAATCATTGTAAACTACTACCAACAGTTTGATATACAAACCTTATATACTGTAGTAATCCCATGATGGCTCTCAAGATTTTAAACAGCCACAAAAATATTTTCCACATAAATCTTAAAGTCCACCAAACTCCAACCATTAAATAATGGAACACATTCACCGACCCATACCCAAGGGTATAAAATGCATGTTGAAGTTCCATTTTTTGTGTTTTTCCTTAATTCTAGTACTTGTATTTTAGTTTATGTTTCAACTTATCCGTTTAATGCATTATCTTTCGTCTTCAAAAATTTTCAGTTTGATCTTTTCTGATCTTTTATCTTTCAAGATGACATGCATGTATGAGCTCTGATGTGAGAAACCTGTTTTTGCACTGTAAGAAAATTGTATTGCAAATGTCAAAGACAAATCTACAGATCAACATCCTATGTCACCAGCGTAGCTATCAATGCCACTGTTTTCGCTACATGAATATCACAATCCCTCCACTTTTGAAAGATATCAATTTCAAGCCTTTAGCCATCTTTTCAGATTTTGCAAGACATGGTCAGAGATACTGAAGACAGGTTTCTTTCACGTCACAGCTCATTAATATGCATGCATTTGTTTAAAATAATTTTCATAAGACTGCAGAGGCTGCATAGCCTGTTCGGTAGTCCAGTTAGGCGAGTAGGAAATAACACTTTATTACACTAGTTTCACTGCTAAACACTACAATAATATGAGCCTTCGCGTGAGAAAACCAACAATCTGGGATCCAACCTGGCCCGACACAAACCGGCCTGTACAGTCACAGAAGCAGGCTAGAAGCTTGAAATTTTGGATTTAGGAAGAAGAATGATCATACTATCTGTGTAGCGAAAACAAAGGCGCTGATCAGCTTCGCGGTTACCGCGAAGCTGATCTGCGCCTTTGTTTTCGCATATACAAATTGTTGGTTTTCTTATGCAGCGGCTCAATATATTGAAACATTGTTTCCTATATTTTTACCGCTAGCACTACATGCATTTTGAAAAATTTAATTATCAATGAAATAGTTTTTCAACGGAATGTTATTGATTACAAAGTCTTTCAATACTTGAACATGTATTAATTTGTTATTTTTAATGAATGAAGTCCATATTTTGGTTGATTTTATGAATAAAGCCAGTCCTTGTATTGCAAACCTCCTTTGTTTACGTATTGCAATGTTTCACAATTTGAACACTAGTAACTCAAGTAGCCCTTGGTATGCACAAATGTTTAGATAAATTGTTTCAAAGTTTTGTGCACTAATAACTATAATACATCAATATAACATGGCCATGTCACGGCTCCCAAACTGATTATTTTGCTATATGAGCAGTGCAGTAACTGCACAGCTGATCAGCGCCTTTCTTTTCGCTACACAGATATTACATTTATTCCTCTTCTTTTCAAGTTCAGTGACTGCACAGGCAGGTTTGTGTCAGACCTGGTCAGAAAACCCTGAAGACTTAGTGAGAAACCTCACTATGACATGTTTCACTTATAACACGATCTGTATCTATGGACTCTAAAGATAGTGTTATAATGAGGATGGCCTGTAATTCCAACCAGAACAGAATCATTTGATAAAAGAGTTAAAAATTTTGTGCACTTTAAACTGCTCCAAGATTTGTACATATACAACATCCATGATTTATATCCAAGTTTAGAGAAGAATCGTTAAGATAAATATCCTGTATTAAGACACACATATGTAACATCTTGTGTTATCAAAAGCTATTGTAAATATATAAATGTATATCCGTAAATAGCCATTACATGAAACTGTATACATTTCTTGGTACAAAACTTTCTCTCCTTTTGTATGTTGTGTTTTATGTACATTACATGTAGCTATAGTCCTGGGCCCAGTTGTTCAAAACTAACAACGTCGTTAGTTAACGTTTCGTTAAAATTTCAAACATTAATATTACAAATACACTGTTATTTTTTGTTGAAAAAATGTGAGAATCCTTTGCATTGCAAAGGATTCTCACATTTTTTCAACAAAAAATAACAGTGTATTTGTTACTTTTGCTGATATTTGCTTAACAAATTTATGTCTTAACGATATTGTTAAGCTAACGATGCTTTGAACAACTGGCTCCTGAATTTCAATGAAACCCTATAACTACTACATGTACTTCCTTAACTTATGCCAGCCGCCAGCACTGGCGAGACTGCGCTTTTGCACAGGCTTGAGAGTGCTTTTACTGGTCATTTACATATGATAAAGGTACCAAATTTAGAATGTTTTACGTTATACATTAGTACATGTAGTAGCAAAAGGACTGCTTTTAATTGAGCCACAACACACGGAAACCAGTCTTCAGGTTTTTCGACAAGTTCTGACACAAACCTGTCTGTACAGTGATAGACAAGGGATAGAAGCTTGAAATTTTGGATTTAAGTAGAAGAGGAATTGTACTATCCATGTAGCGAGAACAAAGGCACTGATCAGCTGTGCAGTTACTGCACAGCTGATCAGCGCCTTTGTTTTTGCATAGGCAAAAATCTGGTTTTCTCACGTCTTGGCTCAACTATTTCCTTCCTATATTATCTCAATGTATAATCTTCATTTCAAGCACTTAAAGATATTTGTTTCAAAATTTTGAATTTTTTAAAAATTCCTTCATAACTTTTCAGATGTGGGTACTTATAGTAATCTCCTTGATCAACGGATTCAAGTGGGTACACACAATATATGATTTTAAGGAGAAATATCTTAAATTATCATAATTTTATCACAAAATTCTCTCCTTATTTGGGTGTTTGTCACTTGTAACAGCTAAACATAACAAATCCGAATTTAAATCCTGCACTTAAGTACATTTACAACAAAATTTGAATATTTTTTTTTTTTCCATTATAACAATTTTATATCAAAGCAAGTAGCCTTAACACTGTGCCGAAAATGACCGAATTGTACAAATGTTATGAAAAACAAATCTAAACATGTGTGTAGGAAAAAATTGTCCTCAAAGGCCAAAGAAGAGTATATGCTGTCAAAATTACCACATTTTTGGACATTTTTAGTGTTACAGATAAAGATGATAAATTTGATCAAAAAGGATAGTTTTTGGTTATTTTTCCATGAAAATGTATTAAGCTATGCTCATTAGAATGGTCTCAACTGGGCAAATGTAACTGGCACCAAAAATTTAAGTTCAAAATGTTCTTTTAATTATCTTAGTATACATAAGCTTATCTATATCACTGTTTTTGTTTATAGACATAATACATAATGTACATGCCCATATGTATGCATGTTGTTTTATGAAAATGTGCATTCTTATCCTAGACTAGACTGAATTGAACTATTTTTGCAATTTTAAGTAATTTAGGGCATCTCTGTTCAAAGAGAGGCCATCGAACTCTGAGTAAATTGATAAAACACCTTAATAAATGAAAGTAAGTTACATTTATTTGTGTCCTGGCCAATGTGACAAACTGTCAAGTCGTTAGGGTAAGGGTATAAAGTTACATACTTAAGTACTTTCCTATGTTTTTAGAGGGACAGGTAGGTCTAAACTAAATGAGCCACGATGCGAGAAAACTGGTTTTTGGGGTTTCCGACCAGGCCTGACACAAACCGGCCTGTGCAGTTACAGAAGATGGTTAGAAGCTTGAAATTTTGGATTTAGAAAGAAGAGGCATTGTACCATCCATGTAGCAAAAATAAAGGCGCTGATCAGCTTCGCAGTTACTGCGAAGCTGATCTGCGTCTTTGTTTTTGTATAGGCGAAACTCCAGTTTTCTCATGACCCGGCTCAAATAGTAACAACCTTAATCAGATTGTGCCTTTATGACTTTATCATTGAAGCAGTCTCAAAATATCAGAATCTTTACTGACTCAGAATCTACGGGGGATGATCCAAAATAACGAAGACTTTTGCTGTAGCTTCTATACAGCTCAATCAAATGCTTATAAAATAATATGAACATAAATCGGAATGTGTCTAGACTATTGCGGCAAAATATCAAGCAAAAATAACTACTCGTTAAAAATCAACAGTAGAAACAAAAAGGTCACTGTGGTCTACCCGGCACACGTCAGCTTTGATTTCGTAACGTCGTTGGCGTTTGTATTATTTTTCTATCAGCGCTTGCGGCCATCTATTCAACATGTACCATAGATAAAAGAATTTTAACTTATAGTGCTCTGTACTTCACATATTTTCCGTCCATGTCCAAAACTCGAAACAAATTCTAACTTTAAATTGCTTCAAAATCGCCTCATCCGTAGCCGTCTGCATACGGTCAGCGCATTAAGCATTTACGTCACCAGTGATGCGCATTATTTTTGTTTCTTTTTACATCTTTGTTATGCTATTTTAGCGTCCGAATCACAAGGGCAATATTTTTACACAGCTGATTTATTCATTGACTGTTCTTATTTTCTCTACATTTAGTTATTTTCGGTGTTTGTGTTGGCGTTTTTTAAAATCGCGGCAATTTTAGTAATCGCATACATTTAAACCATGTCTGGTGACGACGTTTTTAACGTTAAATGCAGGCTGAAAAGTGCACAATTGATACATGTAATTCAAAAACGCATGACTCAAATTTGTTGAAATTTATACACAGCAATATCTAAACGCCAAGCTTTGACTGTACTAAATTTGGTGCAATTTGCATGCCTATTTTACATTTTATTGAGACATGTATGACACAGGACACGACCGAAAATTCGCGTGCGCCGCCTATGCGTCACCATGGTTTTAAAATGGCTCGGCGTGTTTGCGATACTTACGAAATGTGTAATTGTTTTATCTTATCTTGATATACGAATGTTTTGATTGAACGCAATATGCAGTTTTCTTAAATAAATCTACGTATGTTAAAGCTACAGCAAAAGTTTACGTTATTTGCTATTTTTTTTAACTAAATACTAGTATTATATCATTACATGCATGGTGTGTGATGTGTGGGTAGGGGATTACAAAGTGTCAGTTCTTCTTACTTTACCTTACAAGACCTGAAGATTACATATTTAGCGAAATACATCATAACCTTCCATGAGGCCCTCAAATAATTACAGCATGGTGGAATTACCGTTTCTTGTATCTCTATCAACGTGACCGTCTGACTCCGATTTCTCCAATCATCTTGCTGTTGTTGCTGCTAATACTTAATTACCCCCGACCTCCACTATCACCTAATATTTAATGATCAGTATATACCTATCAGCTTCCTGTATCTCTAGCGACGTGACTGGCTGAGTCCGAGTTCTCCAATCATCTTGCTGACGTCGTTGCTGGTACTTGTTTCGTCGATCCCTCACCGCCGACTGCTGCTGCCCCTCTAGACTTGTGAGCCTCTCGATAAGCTGGGGACCGGATATTGGCGATGCTTTGCTGGTACTCGTCTCATCAAAACTAAACTGACTCTTTGGTGTATGGGCACCGGACCTGAAAGTTGGCATTAAAATTGATATGTATGATTTCATATGTTATGCCAGTACTGATTTGAAAAAGAAAAGCCACAAACATTTTGTCTAATTGCATGAATACCCATATTTCAGGGTTGCCACTCATTTTTTATTTCAAAATAAAATTCCCTGACTTTTCCATGACTTTTCCCTGACTTTTTACAGTTTTCCAGATCCTTGTATCGGCCTCTTGGTGCCATTTTTCAGCTCTTTGAAGCCATCTCACCTTCTATAAAAGCATAGGTTGCAAGGTTCTTCTTTACCTCTCCGGCTTTCAGTTTTTTCCTATGCAGTAATAATTATTTTCTTACTATTATTATAGTCATCCCCATAACAGAACAATGTATTAAAAGTATGTCAGATGAATGTTTTTATTAAATGTCTCTTTTTTTTCCATGCCCACGCTTTACTTCTTATAGTAATGTTTGCTGCAAAAGGGAAAAGGGGAAGTGAATTTTGGCGGGGGTCTGGGGGCCTAGGCGGCCAACAGAAGCTCTTGGGGTTTATAATGCAGTTTCCTCTGATGTTGGTCTCTCCTCAAGTCATTTATCATTTTTTTAGCATGCAGACAAAATGAATTGAGGGATTAATTGTAGAAAACAAGTACTGTAGGATACAGAAAAGGTAGGTTTACTTTGAAGCTCGAGCACCATAAAACGGAAAAAATCAAATACTTCTCAAACAATATGTTCAAAGACTTTAATTAAGAAATTCTGAGAAACTGAAAGCCATGTTACTTAAAAAAGAGTTCACTTTTTCAAATTCTTTTAAGAATTGATACATTGCCAAAGACCATCACTTTTGAGTAAATTTTGAAATTCCCTGACTTTTCCCTGACTTTCTGCACTTTTTACAATTTCCCTGACTCAAACCCAAATTCCCTGACTTTTCCCTGACCTGGAAAAAATACCACATAGCTCAGGGCCCAGTAACACGAAGGCATCGTAAGTTCCCCTACTTAATTACGACATACTTAAGATGAACACCTTAACATTTATGCCCTTGCTATTCAAGTTACTCTAAGCTATTGTAACTTTTTCAGATGAAAGGTGCCACTTCGTAAGATATGACGCCTCCAAAGTTATGATGCTGTTGAGGTGTCACCGTGTGTTAAGGTCCTACCATAATCCTTGAGATACTTAAGTTGGTCGTTAGTTGATGGCTTTTAACCCCATTACCTCTTAAAAGTATGTATTCTTTTGACTGAGCCTACTCTTTCTGCATTTGCATTGTACATTAACTCTTCACAGTCATACTTACTTGTTGACGCCTGATTTTGGAGTTGTCAGCCCTGATCTAGTTTTCGGAGTTATGGGACATGACTTTACTTCTTCGATCTTAGTGTGCATCTGAAATATCCGCTCAGCCACCGACACACTCTGACGTTCGCCATTTTCGTCTTGGCTTGATTGTGACTCTCTGTAACAGAAAAGGGGGAAAATAAGTTATTTCCCCTTGATCTATATTTTGGAGTGACGGGACATGATTTTTGCTTGTTCTATCTTTGTGTGCATTTGAAAGATGAGTGCATTTGAAAGATCCAGACACACTGCCCCTGGCCATTTTCGTCTTGGCTGAATTGTGACTCTCTAAAATATAAAACAAGAAATAATGAGTTACTGCCCTTTGATCTATGGTTTCTGGAGTTAGGCCTCGCTTCCACGGACAATTTTTCTTTGACAAAGTAGGTTTGGTGCAGAAAAATATGCTCATGTACATTCAATTCTGTGGCGAAGTTCAATTGTCAAATATCTGCGACAAAGGTGAGCAAGCTAAGTAATACAAGTAATCTTTGCTGTGTGTGAACACAAACACATTGCCAAAGTTTCTGTAACAAATAATATTTGTCAAAGAAACATTGTCCATTGGAACCAGGCTTTATGGCACATGGCTTTACCTCTTTGAAATTTGTGTGCATCTGAAATATCTCATAAATTCTAGTTAGTACCGTTCATTTTCAGTGAACTAACTTTCAAATGAGAATAAGTGAGCCATATTGCGCAATATCTGATACTAAACCTTTGAATTATCACAGATCTTTATTTCTGTTCTCGGTTTTCAGTAACTTTTCACCATGTTGTTGGTATACCATGCCAAGACTATCATGGCATGAGGCCAGTCACTGTATGCATAAAACAGTTGAGCCGCATCATGAGAAAACCGGATTTTTGCATATGCGAAAAACAAAGCCGCAGATCAGCTGTGCAGTAACTGCACAGCTGATCAGTGCCTTTGTTTTGGCTACACAACAGTTAGTAAAATCCCTCTTCCCTCTTTATTTCCAAAATTTGAAGCTTCTAGCCTGCTTCTGTGACTGTACAGGCCTGTTTGTGTCAGACCTGGTAAGAAACCCCAAAGACTGGGTTTCTCTTGTCGCGGCTCAGTTTATCCAGTCACTCATGATTCCAAGGTAATGCATGGTAATCTGTAGATTACATCAGGTATATGCACATGTACCAAAATAGTTATCAATAGATGATTGAAACCATTGCAGATGATCCCAATTAATGCAGTAATTGGTCCAACACCAGTAAACCAGAGGACCAATGGTCCTGTAAACGCTCACCTGAGACCTGAGATATATGTATGTACCAATAAACTTGTTAGACTAGAATGGTACAATGCATGTATATAACCCTAGGGCAGGGTCAGAATAACTCCTGGAGTCAATGTCTTTTTCAAATCATAAAAATTCAGTCCATTTGCCCATTAACTGCAAGTTTTGTCCTTCAAATGACATTTTAACAATTTTCTCCATTCAAATGGATGGGCCATCTAAGTTGACCTTGCTGTGAAATAGGTCAAGGTCATCCCAGTGTCATGATTTATACAAATTTTGTAGACCTCCGTTCCTTAATGCTTCATGCCAAGTTTCAAAATCATTGGCCTTCTGGTTCTGAAGAAGAAGATTTTTAAAAAATTTTGCTATTTATAGCCATGGCGGCCATCTTGGTCATGTGACCTTAACCATTTATATAACTTTCATTTCCTCTTCCTAAGGATGCTCCACATAAAGTTTGGCTTTGATTGGCTAAGCAGTTTCTGAGAAAAAGCTGTTTGAATATTATGGTCATCTACATGTATATAGCTCCGGGGCAGGGGCAGACAACCCCTGGGCCTAAAATATTTTCATAAGCATAAATCTTCTGTCCATTTGCTCATTCCTAGCAAGTTTTCTGCAATTACATGACATTTTCCTATTTTTTCCCATTCAAATGCATGGGAGACCTAAGTTGACCATGCCGTAAAATAGGTCAAGGTCATGCCAGGGTCATGATTTATATAAACTTTGTAGAGCTCCATTCCCAGATGCTTCATACCAAGTTTCAAAATCATAGGCCTTCTGGTTATGAAGAAGAAGATTTTAAAACATTTTTGATATTTATAGCCATGGCGGCCATCTTGGTCATGTGACCTTGACCATTTATACAAACTTTCATTCCCTCTTCCTAAGGATGTTCCGCACAAAGTTTGGCTTTGATTGGCCAAGTGGTTTCAGAGAAGAAGATGTTTCAATATTATGGTCATATACAAGTATATAGCCCCGGGGCAGGGGCAGACAACCCCCTGGGCCCAAAATATTTTCTTAAACATAAATCTTCTGTCCATTTGCTCATTTCTAGCAAGTTTTCTGCCATTTAATTACATTTTCCTATTTTTTCCCATTCCAATGCATGGGAGACCTAAGTTGACCTTGCCGTAAAATAGGTCAAGGTCATCCCAGGGACATGATTTATATAAACTTTGTAGAGCTCCATTCCCAGACGCTTCACACCAAGTTTCAAAGTCATAGGCCTTCTGGTTCTGAAGAAGAAGATTTTTTAACGTTTTTGCTATTTATAGCCATGGCGGCCATCTTGGTCATGTGACCTTGACCACTTATATAAACTTTCATTCCCCCTTCCCAAGGATGCTCCACATGAAGTTTGGCTTTGATTGGCAAAGCGGTTTCAGAGAAGAAGATGTTTGAATATTATGGTCATATACATGTATATAGCCCCGGGGCAGGGACAGACAACCCCCCAGGGGCTAAAATTTTCCATTAACATTAATCTTCTGTCCATTTGCCTATTCCCAATTAGTTTTACCCATTAAATAGCTTTTTACCATTTTTCCCATTCAAATGCATTGGCGACCTAAGTTGACCTTGCCGTAAAATAGGTCAAGGTCATCCCAGGGTCATGATTTATATAAACTATGATGGGCCCGCGTCCCCGATGCTACATACCAAGTTTCGTGGAAATCGGCCCACTGGTTCTGGAGAAGAAGATTTTTAAAGGTTTTTGCTATATATAGCCATGGCGGCCATCTTGGTCATGTGACCTGGACCATTTATATAAACTTTCGTTCCCCCTTCCTAAGGATGCTCCACATGAAGTTTGGCTTTGATTGGCCAAGCGGTTTCAGAGGAGAAGATCTTTGAAATTGTGGACGACGGACGACGACGGACGACGGACGACGACGGACGACGGACGCCGGAGCATGGGTATACTATAAGCTCACCTGTGAGCCTTCGGCTCAGGTGAGCTAAAAATCTCCCATAGGCCACAATGCAAATTCCCTCACTTTGTGACACTCCCAGCTAGTACCCAACATTGCACCACCAAAAAGTCTTCTCTTACTGGATAGCCCAGTCACACTCCTACCCAAAGGTGTCACTACCTAGTGGGGTTGACCATCTTGATTTTCCGGTATTCCATTTTGCAATATACCTATGGGTGGATTTTACACTCTAGAATGGTCCGGATTTTAGTAGGGGGTAGTGTACAAACAGAAGCCTCCGATAAGATATAGTCCGTTTTGGCATGGTGATTTGTGCACTAACATGTCGTATTATGGCGAAGTATCGTAGTAAATGCTAGATCTTACACAGAATGTAGGAAATGTTCTCACTAATCAGCATCAAACATGTGTGGATGAAATTTTTAAATGCACTATTTTCGTGGGGTACGGCGGAGTGATAGTTTTTTACTATCCATGTAGCGAAAACAAAGGCGCAGATCAGCTTCGCAGTTACTGCGAAGCTGATCTGCACCTTTGTTTTCGCATATGCAAGTTGTTGGTTTTCCCATGAGGCGGCTCAAATGACTGGTGCATAATTTTAAAATTATGGCAAGAAAGAAATGACATTAGAAGATATCACCAAATATGAATGTCAAAAATAATTTTTTAGGCCTCTATACTTAGAAAGAAATAAGAATCTTCAAATGATTGGCCGATGCCTTTTGCAATTTATATTTAAGAATCCCATGTTACAAAACAGCAAAATCTTACCCAATTACTGATTATCCAGAATTCAAGAGACAATCAAAATCACATGAAAACTCACGAAAATAAAGCAAAGCTTCTATAAAACATAAGTTTCCCACAAATACCAACAGTGCATATAACATACATAGGAATGTGTTTTCTGAGAATAAGCCAATACCTGTGATAATGGTACCGTACCTAGGTGGTAAATGAAAGGTAAGTTTTGTTATTTCTCAATAAAACATGCATTGTGGGTACTCATAAGAAGCGTCTGGCCAAGACGGTCCAAATGAGCACCCACAAGTTATGTTTATATAGAGAATTAAGAGAAAAACATTAATTTAAAACCAAAAATTCCACCATCTAAGACCAAAGCCAGAATAACACTACGAGCCTGGTTTTTGTCAAAACTTGTGTTCATAATGGTGAGTGCAAAGACTGCATACACGAGAACCAATTTGCATGCTGATCTGAGCCTACCCAAATCAGATTTCTGCTAATATGTGTCAAAATCTCAAGTACCAACTTCCTTTAAGCTAAATATCACAGAACATCAGGAATACATGTCTGTGAAATAAATACCCCCTTATACCCTACTTTTATACAGTAAAACTGGGGTATACCTATTTTTCTTATTTTTGCTCCAAAACATAGATTGTGGGTACTCGTTAGAACCGCCTCGCCGAGGCGGTTCTAACTTGTACCCACAATCTATGTTTTGAGCAAACATAAGAAAAATGTCAAAATTTTTCTAATGAAAATTTTCACTTTTTACAACTTTAAAAATCTCTGAATATTGCATGGGCGTGTTTTCGTACTGAGTTTTCAGCTAGGTAAGTTTGGCAACTGGAATAAGCTATAGCAAAACTTGGGAATACATCACAGCTAAAATGATCCCTGCCAATGTTCTAACAGGTATTAATCCAATCATCAAATGTACCAGATTTATCCAAAATGTTCAAAAACTTTTACTTCCTATTTTTTTACTTCCCATTTTTTTTTCTTCAAAAATTAGCCAAACTACAAAAATTGATAGCAAAACTATATTCATATCCAGTTATGTCTGTTTATTTCCAATAAAAAATAAGCAACGACCAGGAACTAACACAAACTAGTACAAACCATCATGCATGAAGCCAAAATGGGAAATAAGGAGATACAAAAAGAAATTATGGTATATCAAAGAAGTATGGTAGCTGTTTCTCAAAAGGTGACCACTGAAACATAACTGCCTCCTTGGTGCATGGGGGAGCATATTTGACGAATGGGTTTTTCCATCATTATCAATCTGGCAAATCCACTTTCATTTTTAGGGGTGTTAGGAGTGATTTTTAATTTTATCTCATTTTTCGATGTAATTCCTCCAAGCAAACAGAATAGCCCCAGATGGGACGCCGCATTCTGCGGCGTCACATCTGGGGCTATGCTGTTTGCCTATGCTCCATAAAAGGGACACAGGGCTTAAATGAGTTAAACTTGTTTTATGGTCAAAACCGCACCCTCTATTACAAATCATTTTTATCACTGGCTGAATAAGTAAATTCGCAAATAAAATTATGACAGTATACCTGTAAAATGATGACTAGATTACTAAACAAACAAAATGGTGAATAAAATGTTATGTTGCACATTCACTTGTTATGTTGCATATTCGTAATTCCAAGAAATCAGAGTATCTTATAATCCCAGCAATTTGTACACGTAACATCACTACATCAATGCCTTGATGTGCCAGAATTTGGCAAAGACAATCAGAGAGCTTGTTCACTCATTATCTCACATGTATCTTCTAATTGAGCCTTCGCATGAGAAAACAAAAAAATTTGCATATGCGAAAACAAAGACGCAGATCAGCTGTGCAGTTACTGCACAGCTGATCAGAGCCTATGTTTTCGCCACACGGATAGTAAAATTCCTCTTCTACCCAAAGTTTCAAGCTACTAGCTTTATTCTGTGACGGTACAGGACGGTCTGTGTCAGACCTGGTCGGAACCCAAATTGTTGGTTTTGTCACGCACAAGCTCAATTAATGTAAAATAAGCATCATTTGTTTTACATTATCATACCTATTGATGTATACAGGGCGTGATTAGCATAGAAAATCACAACTCTTCCAACTTTTAAACACCCCCTATTTAAATTGGATATGCAGGAATGCAGATAAGTTGCACTTTTGATGAAAATGGCACAATATATTTGTTGATTTCCAAATAAAATACATTTTACGGGTACTCATAGAATTGCCTCAGTGAGGTGATATTATTAATCAGCGACATCATAAGGTTTTGCACAGAAATAAGTTAAATAATCATAAAATTATGGGTCAAATACAAAACTTATCCAGTCCTTTATTTTTATGTTCCTTTATTGTCCATGCCCTTTATTTATCTGCCTTTATGAGGGTAATTTGTTGATAAAATGGTCAGTTTGAACATGTTGCAACAAATTTATGTTTACAAACTAATAAAGTTATAGGTTATATGTGCAGAGGGTACATTTTATTTGGCAGAGTAAAGCAACATTGATTTTTTAGTAAGAAATTTATTGACTGTGCATTTCTTTTGTAAAGTAGTATACAAGGGACAGAACTCTGTTGGTACAGGTAATAAAAGATCAAAAGAGTTAGCTCTCTCCAAATACTGGCTTCGAGTCTGAATTATGGTAGATCGTTTCTTAAAGCAATTTTCAATTGTGTGCAAATGTTGTTTGCCCATAACCTTAAGCAAACAATGTTGACCCGGGTCAGGTCAGTTGATGTGTTGGGCTCAAGCATGGTCATAAATATTTTATTCTGCTGGTATTTGTCCTTTTATAACTTTGAAACAAAAAAACAGAAGCAATATATGGCAATATCATTCTTCATGCCCTTTGAGAGCTAGATTCCTCCAAGATGAGCTGCTAATCAACTGGTCATCTAGCCTACCCAAGGTATGTCAGACCATACAAGCAGTTGCTTTGCTTTACTGCAGAACAATGAGATGTCAATCAAACAAGAGTTAGGTACCACAAGAAAGTGGAAGCAACTTTCCCAACATGACCTAAGCTGTTTAGTGGGACATTAAACGAATAATTAATTAAACACCAGGGCAGCATGATGGCCTTGTGGTATAGTGTCCTTTTGCTCAAACCCAAGTGGCACCCAGTTGTGTCCTTGAGCAAGACACATTAACTCCACATGGCAGTCAGGCTCTCTCCATCTGACTGCAAAATTGATGACTGGGACGTAAAAACAAACAAAAATCCTCACCTGGAGCGTCTGATCTCTTCCTGTGCTGACAGTTTCTGGGTCTCTAACTCCTCCTCCACATCTTCGTGCTTAGCTTGCCGAGTCTTCAAAATATTTGCCAACTCTGGGTCAACGTAAACACCAGTTTTATGAAGAGACGGCGTCCTCTTTAGTATACCTTTAGGTCTCTCAGATTCCGACCTCCCAACCGACTCGGTCCGTGTCAATCCCAGGCTGCTTGCACTTGTTTTAACTAACCCCTTGGGTTTTTCTGACTCAGTTCTTCCTAGTGATTCAGTCCGCGTCAGACCAGAGCTTGCAGTCACTTTCACATGGGAGGTAACTCTCATAGGACCAGACCGACTGGGCGATTGTCTTTCTGGGGTTCTGTCCCTTGTGATTTTTCGTTTAATTTCAGATTTATTTGTAATATCCACAGTACCAGCTGTGCTCGGAGATTCAGACCTGACACTTTCCTCATGTTTCCCATTAATCTTACTTTCAATACCTTTATTCAATTCTTCTCTTTCTTTTTCTATCTTTTTATTCTGTCCACTTTCTTTCACTTGTTCTATTTTGGCATCTAAATTGCTAACTTCTTTATCATGTATTGCATTATTTGAGGCGTCAGCAGTAGTTCTAGCTTTTTCAATTTTATTTGTATCAACATTTAACTGAGAATCTGACATCTTAGGTTGAATCACAGCATGGCTTACATTTAAATTATCACTCTGAACAGAATTTATAAATTGCACAACTTCTGACTGCTTATCTACATGTACATTGCTTAAAGCATCATGCAGTTTTTGCTCTTTTTCATCTTTTAAATCAATATCTGGATCTTTCAATTCATGAGTCACATGCTCTAACACAGCTAGACTTTTATCAATGGATGACATGTCCAGTTTAGGCACGGTGGCAATAACGTTAGCACCTATTTCTTTAGTTTTATCATGAATTGAGACAGAATGATCCTCTGCCTTAGGTCCGTGAGATCTTGTCTGAAGAGAAACTTTACTTTCAAGTACTGTTTGAGACACAGGTTTGGATATATCAGCTTTTATTTGAGACTTTTCAGGTGTCTGAGACTTACTTCTTAATTTTTCACTTTCTATCTCTCTTTGTGAATAAATAGCTTGAGACTTTGTTTCCTTGTCCATCATGCTTTCAATAGAGGAATCTGTTTCTTTCCTCCGAGATCTTAACATTTTAGCAACTTCTGAGTCCGCAAATACCTCATCCACTGATGCTGGCTTGAACGAATCAGCTTTTTCAACTTTTCCATCATGAATTCTCTGTTCATACCCTTCCTTAGTGTCAGTTTCTTTCCTTCGAGATCTTAGCATTCTTGCTACCTCTGAGTCTGCAATAACCTCATCAACAGATGCTGGGGTGAATGTATCGGCTTTTTCAACATTTCCGTCAAGAATTTTTCTCCGTTCATTTTCTACACCAGTTTCTTGTTGTTTTTGCACAATTTCACTTCTCTTACTGAGAACACTGGCAAGTTCTGGACTAGGTTTATCGGACTGCTCTGAGACAGCTTTATGATATTTATCTGACTGATCCATCCCATGCTTTGGAGTTTTATCTACCTCCTCCATAACCGGTTTCTGAACTTTTTCAAACTTTTCCGAAACAGTTTTATCTGACTTTTCCACATTATTAGTTTGTTTCACGGGTGTTTCTGGCAATCTTCTACGCTGCTCAGGCTCTGGACTAAACCTCTGTTTCATGAAGTCTGACTTAAAGCTTGATGACCGCTGAACCGGAGAACCCTCTTTCTCCATTGCTGCGGACCGACTGCCCCTCAGTCTCAGACTCTGAGTCCTCTCGGGTGTCCGCCGGGTTTCTTCACTACTCGTGCTACTACTGAGAGCACATGCCTCTTGCCGAGTCAAGAAAGGCTTCCTGACTGCATGTGATAAAGAATCGGTGTCAGATTTCTCCGAACCTGAGGCGTCCGAGCTGGAAAACTTTTGTAATAACTCCGAGAAGTTGTTCCCCCTTCTGATTCCTCTAGGGGACGGCGTTCTCTCATCTCTGGGGCCCGCAGAGCCCTCTCTACTGGCGCGATCACTTGCTTCTGACAGTTTGGAGATAGCAGAAGATACCTGGAACATATTGATATATTGATATTTTTTTCATTTAATTACCTATTATTATTACCTATTATTATTTTTGTTTTATTTCATTTTGTTTTTATTTTATTTATTTTTTCTTTTTTTTTTTTTTTTTTTTTTTTTTTTTTTTTTTTTTTTTTGTGTGTGTGGGGGGGGGGGGGGATTCAAGCAATAAACAAATGTAACATCTTTTTAGTTTGAATGTATCTGATACTGTTCATTCAGTTAATTTTCGTGAATCATACAAAACTGACATGCGGTTATAGTGTGTTAGGAGTTGATGCACATTCCAAATGAACAATGCTTAAAATATGTCACTCACACTTCAATTTTATGAAAATCAGAAATATGAAAACAAAATACAAATTGATACAAACGATCATCTAAAATTCACGAAAACAAATTTTCAAAATGAGCAATCAAAATCAATTCAAACCTTTGAGGGCAGGGCAAAACGTGACGGTAACACCGTCTTTGAGTCGAGCACCGTGGAATGGATGACACGACTGTGTGACGTCGTAATCTGATCCAGGTTATTCAGAGACTTGTTCTGAGCAGACGACAAACTGTTAGACTGGTTCAAGTTCCTGTTTCTGCAGTTTAGACTGGAATCTCGATTCAGACTGGTTTCTCGTTTGTTTGTTAGATTTTCTGCTTCCTGTAGCCGTCTATCAGCCTGTTAAAACATGCAATCATGCACATGTTACATGGTCATAGTCATGCAACGACAGAAAAATATAAAGGTTAGACAGTTTGAAAGGCCTTTATAGCTCTTTTTTTTCAGCAACCAGAATTTTATGGTGACTTGGTTTACAAATTTGAGAAACATATAGGAAGGAACCATTTTTCTTTTCAGTTCAGAAAAATCATTCCATGTTACAGACGTATACGTTATAACTTAAATGTTATATGACAGTCTGCATGGTTAATTTTTAACCCAATCTTGGTTGATTACAATGCTGCCTTCTTTAATTGCACGCCGGTAGGTCAGGCATCAGACTCTATGATGGCCCCCGACATAAAGCTATTCATTTTAGTTGGTTGGGGCCGGAGCTTCTTGTCTGTTGCTTGGCCCACCTTGGTTCAACTGTTTTTCTTTTGCTTCAGATTTCAGTAAGTTATTCCGCGCACTGTTTCAAAAAGTTGCAATAGCAGTCAACATTATCGGTTAAGGAGTAACAATAATGAATTAGAAGAACAGAAAAAATCAAAATGTCCACCATTAAAAAATGGTGAAAGTCACCCTTGTGTTATAAAATATCCTCTTACACAGTAATTACACAGTAATTATTAATTCTTGTCTTGTTAACTACACTTCTCATATTTAGGTGCATTAGAACCATGCTATTAATTACATGCAAATTAATATGATCATTCATTTCACTATCGAGAATGCATGCATGCATCAATCATGTCAAATAATCAATCTCATGCTGCTGTGCATTTCGACTTTTTAATGCATCAAGATATTTAAAAAATAATTTTACTTTACGGTGAATTATCATGATTAACGCGGGATGTTGGAGGGCAGATTGCAATGTATTAATTCATGACAGCGCAGCCAGAGTCAATAAAATGTTGCATCTGCCCAACATCACGTGTTAATCAGAGATAATTCACCGTAAAGAGAAATTATTTCAATTCTAACATGAATAATAAATATAATTTTTATGCTTACATTTCAACATTTTTTTCAGTGGACTCATTCTCGACAGATATGAATGTTTAAGTGCGACGTCAAAAAAAAAAAAAAAAAAAAAAAAAAAAAAAAAAAAAATGCCACCATACGCGCTTAATTTGGCTTACAGTGAATTATTGTTAATTTGCAAACGGTGACGTTTCAATGAGAAAGACGAAAACATCGTATTGGAATTTGAAATAAGATGTGTCTATGGATATAAAGTTCATAGTAAAACAGTGAAGTTATTCAGGACAATAAGTTATCCAAACCACATTTTCTTCTTGGCCAAGACTATTCATCACAAGAACATGTCCGTGTACTGTATACCCCCTTGAACCCCACTTTTATATAGCAAAACTGGGGTTTGCAGGGGTATACCTATTTTTCTTATTTTTGCTCCAAAACATAGATTGTGGGTACTCGTTAGAACCGCCTCGCCGAGGCGGTTCTAACTTGTACCACAATCTATGTTTTGAGCAAAAATAAGAAAAATATTAGAATTTTTCTATTGAAAATTTTCATTTTTGACAATTTTAAAAATCGCTGTATATTGCATGGGCATGTTTTCGTAATGGGATGCATAATACCAGTATTCAGTGCACATTCTTTGGCTGTTAACTGACAACTGCTTTTCTTAAATCTTCAAAATGTAAAGAATGGTGTCAGACATAAAAATATATTCATGACTTTGTATATGGCATACCCCACTTTTACATAGTAAAACTTGGGTTTACAGGGGTATTCCTATTTTTCTCATTTTTGATCCAAAACATAGATTGTGGGTACTCGTTAAAACTGCCTCCACCTCCGCGAGGCGATTCTAACGTGTACCCACAATCAATGTTTTGAACACGAGTAAGAAAAATATCAAATTTTTTCTACTGAAGATTTTCATTTTTTAGCCTTAAAAATCTCTGTGTATTGCGTAATGAAAAAAGAAAGTGTCAGAAGTAGGAATAGGGATCTATCTCAGGACTAGAACATGCTACAGACCATGCTACAGGTCAACCTCATTATAACGCTTTCTTTGGGGTCCATGGAAATACACCGTGTTACAAGTGAACGGTGTTATAATAATGTTATTTACAATAGGCATATAGCAAAATAATCATTTTTGGAGCCATGACATGGCCATGTTATACTGAAAACCGCATTATACTGAGGTGCATTATAATGAGGTTGAACAGTAAAATAATCAAGTCAAATTATATCTTGTAATGAATCAAGAAACAAGTCAGAAAGGACTCATATTACCTCCTCTTTATATTTGTCATCTCTGGATTCTCTTGCCAGGCGTGACGACGACACACGGCGTACCCCGATCTTGTTCATGTGGGCAGGATCATCTCTCCGTCTCGTCACAGAATCTATAAATAGAACAGAACAATATCACAGAATCTATAAATAGAACAGAACAATCTCACATAATCTATAAATAGAACAGAACAATCTCACAGAATCTATAAATAGAACAGAACAATCTATAAATAGATAAAATGTACACGATAAGAATCATATTTTACATGCTTGGCAAGGTGCAACAGACACATATTGGTGAAATCTGATCATGTTCCGTGGTGCAGTGGTTAAGTCACTCGCCTTGTAAACCAGGGGTCGCAGGTTCGATCCCGGGCTTCTCCAAAAATCAACCTACCGGTTGAGCCTTCGGGTGCTCCCGGAACATCAAACCCACTAAAAACAACCAACTATAGTACTGGTCTCGCCCAGGAAAAAAAAAATCATGTTCATGTCCACAAGATCATCTTTCTAGAAACTGTAATAAAGGAAAACATGACCGCATCAGAATTTTGAAACTTTCTGGAGGCAGAAATACAGGTAAATATCACAATAGTCGTAGAAGAGAATGGGAAATATCCGATAATGTCAACAAATCCTCATGTAATCAGCATATATCCTTAAAATCACCTTTTAAATTTAATACCAGAAAGGCTCAATTCGGAACTTGTTCTTTGTGAAATGAAAAAGGAAAACAACTACATGACACAAAAATCCAATTTCAATATGACTCTCATAAACACAAAGACACAAATCTGAATATTAATCGAAGCTGTGGGACAATAAAATGCAGCTTTCCATGTCGCAGAAAACCAACAACCTGCATATGCGAAAACAAAGGCGCTGATCAGCTGTGCAGTAAATGCACAGCTGATCAGGGCCTTTGTTTTCGCTACACGGATAGTGCAATCTCTCATCTTCTTAAATCTGTAATTTCAAGCTTCTAGCTATTTTTTGTGTCTGCACAGCCTGGATTGTGTCTGACCTGATCGGAAACCTACATTGTTGGTTTTCACTTGCGAAGGCTCAAATGCAGCTTTCCATGTTATAACAACTGTGTCATGTTAATCAATAATGTCTGTGACAACAATTATCTGAACTGATCAGTCATAATTAATTGGTATAATACAGGGAATATCTGTATAATCTATACTACACAAAATAAGCAAGGAATCCGTATAATCTATACTTCACTAAATAAGCAAGGATCCATTGGCGTTTTATTTTTCCAAGTTGAAGAGTAACAGTTCATTTGATCAAATTAAATGTTTGATCTGATTTTTCATGTCCAAGTCAACAGTTTTTCAGCTATGTCTGAAACTGAAAGAAGTTATAGCTTCCTAGGCACTTAACCAGTAATAATGGAGCAGGTGGAGAGGGCTTCACAGATTTTGCTTAAGGAATAAGGTGTTTTGAACCCCCAACCTCTTTGTGGACACTTTTGCTCTACACCATTTTAGTTGCATTCATTGAGAAATCCAAGTTTTCATCCTGATGAGAAATGAGTCATTTCGGTGCATCCTAGGGTTAAATTTTGGGGCTAATTTGTGGGTGTCAAATGCAAAGCAGTGTAACCAGAGATATTTCAATTCAAAAACACAATAAACTGTTATCATTTTGTAAATCACAATGATAATTGTTGTTGTTTGATAAAAATCAGAAAAGGATCTCAGGTACAACCCATATTTATACACCTGAATGATTGAAAAAAAAATCTGTCAAAGTTGAAATTTTGGGTTGGATGTTAAACTCGACATTGTGTGCAAGCAACCACTGGTTAGACTTTAACATTTTGGCCAAAAGTTTTGCTCGTTCTGAAATATTTTTCATGAGTATTAGTTGTAAATGAGCATAAATTAAAAGCCAGGAAAAGAACCAATCTTGGTTTTTAACACTGAAATGAAACATAAAATTAATTTATTACAAAGAAAATAAAGTTAATATACCCAAGTGTTGCATTTTAAAGTCAATGAGTGTAGAATCAAACCTATCAGAAATTACATCAGCAGGTCAAGTCGTTTTTTGCAAGAAATCTTCATGGCATCTTCATCAAATCTTTTAAATTTTCTAGTAGGAAAGACATTTGATTTCAAATCTCACCTTAAAATTTTAAAAAGTCCAACCTCACTATTTTATAAAGTAAAACATTTTCCCCGTTCTGTATCCAACATCACTACAGAAATGTGTTATGACAGTGAAAGTCATTGCCACATAAATGCATCATTAGATCATAAACTTACTTGCCAAAATATTAAACATAAAGCATCAATTGCCCAGGTGTATCAAAACGTAAAGCCGTCTCACGGTTAGAGCCGTCTCACGATTAGAGTAGAGCAGTCTGACGGTCTCACGGTTAAAGCCGTCTCACGGTTCTGGCACAAACAAGTCGCACTGAGAAAAGCAACTAAAAATTAAGCATCAGATTCTACCGAACCATTCCTGGCCTCGAGGTTATAAAACTTTTTTCATGCTCAGCTCAGATGAGACTAAAATTTATCCTGCTCATAAATGTTACTAGAGGACCATTGGTCCTGTAGCTCACCTGAGAGATTATCACATTGTAAGCTCATGAGATTTAAATTAATTGAGAATCGACCAATGAAAGTCTATGCATGGACACTATTGACCCCCGGGGCATGGCCAAAGTTGACCCAGGGGCATGACTGGCACAATTTATAATGGGGACTACCAAACATTGCTACATACAAAATATAGAAGCTCTGGGCCTTTTGGTTTCAGAGAAGAAGATTTTTGTTAGTTTTTCCCATTGTAAGTCTATGGAGACTATCTACCCCCGGGGCGTGGCCAAATTTGACCCCAGGGGCATGGCTGGCATAATTTATGTAGAGGACCATTAGCCATTGCCACATACAAAATATCAAAGCTGTGTGCCCTGTGGTTTCAGAGAAGAAGATTTTTTAATTTTTTTCCCTTAGTAAGTCTATGGAGACTATCAACCCCAGGGGCGTGGCCAAATTTGACCCCAGGGGCATGAATGGCACAATTTATGTAGAGGACCATTAGCCATTGCTACATACCAAATATCAAAGCTGTGGGCCCTGTGGTTTCAGAGAAGAAGATTTTTTATTTTTTTTCCCATAGTAAGTCTATGGAGACTATCAACCCCCGGGGGGTGGCCAAATTTGACCCCAGGGGCATGAATGGCACAATTTATGTAGAGGACCATTAGCCATTGCTACATACCAAATATCAAAGCTGTGGGCCTAATGGTTTCAGAGAAGAAAATTTTTTAGTTTTTCCTATTGTAGGTCTATGGAGACTATCGACCCCCGGGGCGTGGCCAAATTTGACCCCAGGGGCATGATTGGCACAATTTATGTAGAGGACCATTAGCAATTGCCACCTACAAAATATCAAAGCTGTGGGCCCTGTGGTTTCAGAGAAGAAGATTTTTTAATTTTTTTCCCATAGTAAGTCTATGGAGACTATCAACCCCCGGGGCGTGGCCAAATTTGACCCCAGGGGCATGAATGGCACAATTTATGTAGAGGACCATTAGCCATTGCTACATACCAAATATCAAAGCTGTGGGTCTAGTGGTTTCAGAGAAGAAGTTTTTTTTAGTTTTTCCAATTGAAAGTCTATGGAGACTATCGACCCCCGGGGCGTGGCCAAATTTGACTCCAGGGGCATGGCTGGCACAATTTATGTAGAGGACCATTAGCCATTGCCACATACAAAATATCAAAGCTGTGGGCCCTGTGGTTTCAGAGAAGAAGATTTTTGAATTTTTTTCCCATAGTAAGTCTATGGAGACTATCGACCCCCGGGGCGTGGCCAAATTTGACCCCAGGGGCATGAATGGCACAATTTATGTAGAGGACCATTAGCCATTGCTACATACCAAATATCAAAGCTGTGGGCCTAGTGGTTTCAGAGAAGAAGATTTTTTTAGTTTTTCCCATTGTAAGTCTATGGGACCTATCTGTTGCCATGGAAACCACAATTTTGATACAATCTGCTCCAAAACCTAATGCCATCAATCCCCCAACCCAATTATGGTTCACATTAAATTTGATCAAGATCGGCCTACTAGCTTCAGAAATATTCTTCTTTGAAATTGTGGACGGACGACGACGACGACGGACGACGACGACGACGGACGACGGATGCCTGCCTATCCTATAAGCTCACCTGTGAGCCTTCGGCTCAGGTGAGCTAAAAATGCCAACAATTATTGGCATTTTAACATTTATTAGTTGGATAGTGATCTAAACCAGAAATTTATATTTATTTGGGCTATTTAGTTATTTATGAGCAGTTTTAATTTTATGCTCAGCTGAGTTGAGCATGAAAAAAAGTTTTATAACCTCAGGGCCTGGTCTTGCCACCACTTCGCCTCATAATTTCATTGCAAAGATGAAGACTTAAATCGAGCAATAATGTACCCTTGTAAGTCAATAAGTGACGCAAACTCAGTTTAGATACCGACACAGTAGCCATAAGCTTACGAGGGAAGTGCGGAGGCGTAGTGGTAGAGCATTGAACTCCAAATCGAGAGGTCCTGGGTTCAATCCCCACAGCCGTCACCATGTTGAGCAAGACACATTAACTCCCTACAGTACTGGTTAAACCCAGGAAGCGCTGGCTCTGTCTTGACATGACTGAAAAATTGCTGACTGGGACGTTAAACCTCAATACAAACAAACATAAGCTTACGAGTAGACAAAAATGAGCCATGTCATGAGAAAAACAGGTTTTGTGTATGCCATATATACAATGAAGGTGCAGAAAAATATGTGTGTCATTTCCTGTGCCTTTCTTTTTGTTACTTTACAATACAATCCCTTAATTTTCTTTCGAAATTTGAAATTTCATGTGTCTGTCTGCCTTACTGCTTAAGTTGAATTAACTTAAACCTGGTCGGAATCCTGATCAAACCTGAATACGGGTTTTCTCATGTTGTGGCTAAATAATAATCATCAGGGAAAAAGCTACAGGGCGACTAGGGAAAAAAAGTCTCCCTAACTGATCAAACTTCTCCCTATTTTCAGCTGAGGGAGAAGTAGAAATGTAAAGAAAATGTAGAAAAACCTAAAATTCAAGTCCACACATACTCCCAAATTCTCTTAGAAAGAGAAGAAACTACTCCCTAAATTTCATGCCTGGCTTTCACCCTGATAGAAAGTAATGCACTGTTGCAACAATTTATATCTCTGCAAATATTAATTGCATGCACAGAAAAAGTAGGTGATACTCACAATACAGACTGGCACATTACTATTCCAGCAGGCAATTTATTTAGAATGTATTTTTAGTACACCTTATCCTTTGCAGGTTGAGATAGTATGGACATGTAGAGCGCAGCAAAGGCTGGATATCCCAAGTACGCAAGCTAAAAGTAGTTGCACGGAAGCCAAGGAAATCATGGGATGAAGTGTTGTTGGACGATAAAAAGAATAGAAACTGCTGATCCACAGAATCACTCAGAGTGGAGAGGTTGTCTAAGAAGGAGACTTGTCAAACAAGTCCAACAACCCTAAGAAGAGGACAAGGGACTATAAAATGATGATAATGGTGATGATGATGATGATGATGATGATGATGATGATGATGATGATGATGATGATGATGATGATGATGATGATGATGATGATGATGATATGATGATGATGATGATGATGATGATGATGGTGGTGGTGATGATGATGATGATGATGATGATGATGATGATGATGATGATGATGATGATGATGATGATGATGATGATGATGATGATGATGATGGTGATGATGATGATGATGATGATGATGATGATGGTGATGATGATGATGACGATGATGATGATGATGATGATGAGGGTTATACACCAGTCATTGGAAACCATGGTATGCCAATGGGGCCTGAGATAATGGAGAGGGGTAATAGATATGCTGTGTTTTGACTTTTGCAGTCCCGGGCCTCTTAAGTCCAATTCGCATGCGCCAAAAATACACGCGTGTAAATATACTCCGGTGTGTATATATACTCCGGTGTGCAAATCAACCTGAGAGTAAATTTAAATTGTGTTCGCATGGGTTTTATCACCAGGAGTATTTTTGTATGTAAATTTATCATTTCTGAATTAAAACCTGTTCATTTAAGTTTTCTGTATTTGCAAAACAAGAACAGGCTGCTTCAATGTGTTCTTGTAGACTTTGGCAGCAGAGGAGAATCATGTAATGGTCAGGCATAACCTTAGCAGTTAGACAGTTCACTTTAATTATCTTTTGACAAGGAATTACTGTTAAAATGCCCAAAGAATCTCACCAAGAATGATGAAGAAATTGTGTGGCTGTTTGCACTCCATATAATCTAAAATGTGGTGAATGGCAATAAACTCTTATTTAGCAACAGTGTCCACAGTTTCAGAAACTGTCATATAATTAGTTAAGAACAAAAAATGTAAAAATTTGTTATCTTAAAGCAGAATAGTGACTTGAAATTATAAAAATACTCATGGGTAAATTTTACTTTGCGTTCACATGGGACAAAATAGTAAATTTACACGTGTGTATTTGTAAAAATAAAATTTGCATCTGGTCAGACCCTGGAGTAAATTTACCCATAGGTAAATATACTCCGGTGTGTATTTGCGTTCGCATGCGCCATTTACTTACCCCGAGTAAAATTTGCACACCGGAGTATATTTACACGCGTGTATTTTTGGCGCATGCGAATTGGACTTTAGCTTCTAGAAGATTTCTAGGACCAGCTGTCCCTAACAGGTTTTCATTTACCTGCCAGAATTTGAGCCGCTTCATGAGAAAACAGGATTTTGCCTATGCGAAAACAAAGGTGCGGATCAGCTGTGCAGTAATTGCACAGCTGATCAGCAACTTTGTTTACGCTCTGATAGTACAATTCCTCTTCTTCCTAAATCCGAAATTTCAAGCTTCTAGCCATCTTCTATAGCTGCACAG
Source organism: Rugalucina vietnamica (assembly GCA_964017185.1). NCBI lineage: Eukaryota > Metazoa > Mollusca > Bivalvia > Lucinida > Lucinidae > Rugalucina > Rugalucina vietnamica. The sequence continues at coordinate 37,503,171 of OZ024884.1, forward strand.
GCCGGTTTGTGACAGACCTGGTCAGAAACCCCCGAAGACCAGTTTTCTTGCATTGCAGCTCATTTAAGCTGGTCTGGGCATGGCATGCACCATATCCCAGCATAAGAGCAGGCGTAATCACTATGATGGTATGCATTGCAAAAAAGTCTACATCGGATCCAGGTATTTCCCTGGTTAACCTTCAGGGTCTAAAAATGTTTATGAAATAATATTAAGACATAAATGTCGGAGTGATGACAGGTATTCGTTCTGATTGACAGGTCTACATGACATCACGTCCATTGTCTTCATTCAAAAATATGGTGAAAACAATGTCTCTTCAGAAATACATGTACTAAATAAACAGTTTTTCTATATAAAAGTGGGGGTTTAAGGGGGTATACATTTTACATACATGTTTTCCTGGTGAATGACTGGACCCAGTTGTTCAAAGCATCGTTAGCTTAACGATATCGTTAAGACATAAATTTGTTAAGCAAATATCAGCTAAAGTAACAAATACACTGTTATTTTTTGTTGAAAAAATGTGAGAATCCTTTGCACTGCAAAGGATTCTCACATTTTTTCAACAAAAAATAACAGTGTATTTGTAATATTAATGTTTGAAATTTTAACGAAACGTTAACTAACGACGTCGTTAGTTTTGAACAACCGGGCCCAGATGGTTAACAAAAGCCAGCAAATATCAGTGAGTCCTTGACAATGTGACTGTAACCATCTAGACTTATGCAAAGATTTTGCAAAAGTGGGCTGAGTTTTCCTATGCTGTGGTTTTACTAGATTCTAGTAACTGATAAGCCTTACTAGATTCTAGTAACTTATAATTCTGGTAACTGATAAGCCTTATTACTAGATTCTAGTAACTGATAAGCCTTATTACCTAGATTCTAGTAACTAATAAGCCTTTTTACTAGAATCTAATAACTGATAAGCCTTATTACTAGATTCTAGTAACTGATAAGCCTTTTTACTAGATTCTTATAACCGATAAGCCTTTTAACTAGATTCTAGTAACTGATAAGCCTTTTTACTAGATTCTAGTAACTGATAAGCCTTTTTACTAGATTCTAGTAACTGATAAGCCTTTTTACTAGATTCTAGTGACTGATAAGCCTTATTGCTAGATTCAAGTCACTGATAAGCCTAGATTCTAGTAACTGATAAGCATTTTTTACTAGATTCTAGTAACTGATAAGCCGCAAATACCACAGGTAACCGTAACCAACCGCATGTTTCGAAATATCATGTACATTATATTTGAGCCTCCTCATGAGAAAAACAACAATCTGCATATGCGAAAACAAAGGTGCAGATCAGCTTCGCGGTAACCGCGTGTTTTTGCTACACAGATAGTGCACTTTCTCTTCTTCCTAAATCCGAAATTTCAAGCTTCTAGTCTGCTTCTGTGATTGTACAGCCTGATTTGTGTCAGACCCGTTCAGAAACCACATTGTTGGTTTTCCCACTAGGCGGCTCAATTATTTATACAAGTAATATGTCTGAAAGTTGACCCAAGCCTTATTTTATAAATAACAGTCCATGATATCTGAAATTCTGCCTTACCTTTCCCTATTTGTGGTTGCGCCAGAATTATGGTATATGTTGATCTATATATAATTCCATGCATTTTAAAGATGCTCTGTTGTGCTGTTATGTTATACTATAATTCCAAATAGCTCAAGAACTATGCATATTGTCAGTCATGCATTTTGCACATTCAATTATAATGCTCTGATTTAATATAGAAATATATATATATATATTTCCTTGACTGGCAATAAATGAGCCGCATCGTGAGAAAATGAGATTTTTGCCTATGCGAAAACAAAGGCGCAGATCAGCTTCGCAGTATCTGCAAAGCTGATCAGCTCCTTTGTTTTCGCTACATGGATAGTACAATTCCTCTTCCTCTTAAATCCGAAATTTCAAGTTTCTAGCCACCTTCTGCACAGAGCGGTTTGTGTCAGACCTGGTCGGAAACCCCAAAGGCCTGTTTTCTCGCGTCGCGACTCAAATGACCCAACATTTTATCAGGAGCATCCTATAACATCTGATTATCACTTTATTTGCCTTGTTCTTTTTGGTTAAGTATACTTATAATAAACAATTCTTTGGTATATCCTTAATTTCCTAGCCATTTATATCCAAAATTTCACATTGAAACTAGAATGTCAGACAATTTCACTCCAATTTGAATGATATATTCCTCTTCCTACACATTTTTTTAAATATGTTTTTTACTCCAAGATTGCCATGGTAACACTTTTTTTATATAATTTGTTTTAGCTATTTTGGATAGTAACTTTTTTTTTCTTTACTTAAATCTCAACAAAACTGTGCAGAATGCTGTCGACAGAAAGAAATCTTAATCAAATTACAAAAGATTACAGCACAATAATACAAATTGTTTTAATGAAGTTGTTGACATGATTTTCCCTGTGGTCATTTTAATTACTATGCCTCGTGGTCATTCATAAGGTTACAGTACACTAAAGTGTCACACAGTACAGTTTTTGTTTGATTGTCAGAATAAGTGTTAGTGTTTCAGGTCATCTCAGCACTGTCAGTTATCCTACAGCCACACTGTTCCTACGCAAGCCTCCGAGAGGCAGGTTATTACCACTACTAAGTGCATATTTCTTTCACCATTAACTGACACAATGCTTGAATCAGAAGAAGAGGAATAATGGCCGTAGAATTAGTTTCATGACCAATTTTTCATCGAAGAAATATGCGTCTGACGTGAGGATTGATCACGGGTCTACTTCTTCAGGAATCGGAAATACACTTGACCTCTTTATAACACGGTTCGTTACAACCCAGTTTGGGATATAACACTGATCATTGTTGGACCCCAATTGAAGTAATTTGCTATATGTCTATACATTCTACTCTCATTATACCGTAAAAATTCTATTCAACGCCCATACTCTAATAAACGCCCATCCCCCTATTTGGATGCCCCAAATGGCCATTTTAGCTGCGAGTTTTAGAATTCCAGGAGCCTCTTGTTAATGTCCACTTTCAAAATGTGGGGAAAAATCCTATATTTTTAAGCAGTAAATTTCTAACTTTGCTGTTAAACCATATAACACACAAGTCATTTTTTCTCTTGTAGTCCATATAAATGGCAATTATAAACAAAATTCCTGTCTGGGATAGATCTAGGACCACCAATAATCTAAAATCCTGTAACGTTGCCAAACAGTATAGCCTCCAATAAATGCCCATCCCCTTCTATAGAAAATGTATTGTTTATAATAAACGCCCGGTACCATGGACAGAATAGCTTACATGGAAATTGGTTTGGACCCCAGCAATAGCGTTAAAAAGAGGTTGAGGTGTACTAACTATAGAGCTATCACACCTGTCCAAGTATCAGATAAAACAATACAGGTCAACCTCATTATAACACTATCTTTGGGGTCTATGGGAACAGACTGTGTTATAATGAGGTTATTAACAATAGACATTATAGCAAAATAATCATTTCGGGAGCCATGACATGGCCGTGTTATATTAAAAACCACACTATAGTTAGGTTCGTTATAATGAGATTGAACTATACAGTGAAAATGCAGGTGCCGACAGTATTAAAACACTCTACTTTTTTTGCTCTTAAAAAGACGAATCAATCATTCTGAAGTTGTGACAAGATGGATGTATTCTTTAGTGAACTGCGACCTTACCCACCTACTACAGTGTGCACAAGGCGTCATGAGGAAACCCATCTTCAAGGTTGCCGACAATGCATCACATCTAGCTTATAGACAGGTCAAGAAAATTCAGATATACACTGTAGAAAACACAGAACTTGACTCTGTCTACCAGCCGCGAACAACAAATTATTTGCGCTAAATCTACGAAGTCGTTGTTTGCTGACATGATATTAAAAATAGGATTTTGCACTGCGTATTTCAATTGTCATCAGCTATAATCTTGTCAAGATAAATAAACAGGTGATTCACTCTAAATTAAAAAGTGAAGAGGGGAGTCATCAGTGTCTTTTTAAAAAGCCAACATCAGCCTGAAAAATCGCTACAGGGTTGTGAAAAATTGGTTTATGTGTATACTATCTGTATATAATATAGTGTACTCTATCTGTATATAGTGTACTTACGACGGTAAAATGGTCAAAAGCCTGTACTAAGTTTTAGGTTTGTTAGTTTGATTTCATGGTTACAGTCCAGGGCCATGCTGGTTTGATGGCCCTGCTTGATTTCTTGTTAAATTACATCCCACTCAACAGCTAGGACTTTTAGGGTTATATGGAAACGGGACATCAGTTTAAAGTTTCATTATTTAAGAAAGACTTAATGTTAATTATTATACAGGGACTGTCAGTAACTTTAAGTTGTCCTAATTATTTTTCTTTCTTTCGCAGGCTTAATCTTAACAGTTTGCCAGTAGTCTGTGCACATCCTTTCACCCGAGACTTGTGCTGGTTTTGTGTTTTAACATCCCAGTCAACAATTTTCTATCATATAGAGACAAAGCCACAGCTCTTACTGTATAACCAGCGTTTTAAACCCCTAACATCAGGAAAACATGTCCGTGTAATGTATACCCTCTTGAACCCCACTTTTATATAGCAAGACTGGGGTACGCAGGGGTATACCTATTTTTCTTATTTTTGCTCCAAAACATAGATTGTGGGTACTCGGCGAGGCGGTTCTTACGTGTACCCACAATCTGTGTTTTGAGCAAAAAAAAAATATCAAAATTTTTCAGCTGAATTTTTTCAATTTTTATAGCTCAAAAAATCTCTGTGTATTGCATGGGCAAGTTTTCATAATGAAACCCCCTGTGGGTTTCAAAGACCTCTGACATACTAACCACAGGACCACAGTGTGGCCCGCCAACCCGCCAAATGGTGACTAAATCTCAGACAGTTTTAACAGGTGACACATGTAATGATTACAATGCACAAAGACAATAACTGTTCACAGCTGTCTGTCAATGGTCTGTCAATCACTGGCCCCGGGGGGTCGTCAATATCTCTCTATTACATCAGATCAATGAATATAGATAGAAATATTATTGTTTATTTTGTGGTTTAACATCCCAGTTACTAGCAGTTTCAGTCATGTTAGGACAATGTCACCGCTACTGGGTATTAACCTGTAATATCATTGGGGGGGGGGGGGGGGGGTCACTGTGTACAAGGATACAATCCATGTATCTGTGGGTATCTATTATACCCATGAAAACTTGCCACCACGCTCCCCATTTGCCCTATTTTTGATTTTCAGTAATCTATCAATCTGTCTTTTCACAAGTTTAAATCATATTCAATCTGAATTTATGTTTTTTAACTGCATTTGACTATGCACCAGTCATTTGTATCCCCGGCTCCCCCGGGGACGGGGAATGGCGGGGCTTTTAACTTTTCATTTTTTAAAGCCCGAGTAAAAGCACGGCACCGCCGGGCAGGATTTGTGGTAAAATCCCTGCTAAAAGCCCCGGTCCCCAGAGGCTGACAATAATGTGGAACAACAGCTGAGAGTTGTTCTGATGAAACTGAAACATGAGAGAAGGGCTTTAATCTGTGCATGGGAATGTTAAGGTGCATTTTCAAATTAAATAAATAGCATAATAAGAGCTGTCGCAGGACAGCGTGCTCGACTGCTTCTGACCTTTGTCAAACATAAGCCAAACCCGACCAGTAACCCAAAGCATTATGCTCATACATCTTTTTGCCTTGATGCAATAAGGCAAAATCACTGAACCATGAAAGTTAACTATAACTACCTAAGATTTAGAGGTCTCACTCATATTGTGAAAGAAGTGTGTTCATATACCAACTGAGTGCCAAGACACAAGGCAAAATCACTGAACCGTGAAACAAGGTCACACTGACCTATAAGTATTTCAGGGTCAAAGGTCTAGTGATACTTACTCATAATGTGAAAGAAATATGATCATATACCCATTCAGTGTTGAGATATAAAGCAAAATCACTGAACCATGAAATTAGGTTATAGTGACCTATAAGTATGTTTGGGTTAAAGGTCTGGTCATACTCATTCATAATCAGAAAGAAGTATGAAAAAATACCAACTGAGTGTCGAGATATAAGGCAAAATCACTGAACCATGAAATTAGGTAACAGTGACCCAGGAATACTTTACGGTCAAAGGTCTTGTCATACTCATACATATCATGAAAAAAGTGTGTCCATATACCAATTGAAAGCCGAGATATAAAGGAAAATCACTGAACCGTGAAATTAGGTCATATTGACCTAGGACTACTTTAGGGTCAAAGGTCTTGTCATACGCAAACATAGTGTGAAAGAAGTTTGTTCATAAACCACTTGAGTGCTGAGATATAAGGCAAAGTCACTGAACCGTGAAATTAGGTCACAGTGACCTATAAGTATATTGGGATCAAAGGTCTGGTAATACTCACTCATAATCTGAAAAAAGTATGAAAATATACTAATTGAGTGTCAAGATATAAGGCAAAATCACTGAACCATGAAATTAGGTCTTAGTGACCTAGGACTACTTCAGGGTCAAAGGTCTTGTCATATGCAAACATACTTTGAAAGAAGTTTGTTCATAAACCATTTGAGTACTGAGATAGAAGGCAAAATCACTGAACCGTGAAATTAGGTCACAGTGACCTATAAGTATATAGGGGTCAAAGGTCTGGTTATACTCACTCATAATCTGAAAAAAGTATGAAAATATACTAATTGAGTGTCAAGATATAAGGCAAAATCACTGAACCATGAAATTAGGTCACAGTGACCTATAAGTATATTGAGGTCAAAGGCCTGGTCGTACTCACTCATAATCTGAAAGAAGTAAGAAAATATACTAATTGAGTGTCAAGATATAAGGCAAAATCACTGAACCATGGAAAGTAGGTCAACCGACCCTTACCGTCATGACACACAAGTCAGTGTCACAAAGTCAAAAGATGAATGACCAACCATCTTCCTAAGTTGTTTCTATTAAGAAATAAAAAGAAAAAAAAATTTGGGGAGTTGACCTCTAGCCCCGCCCCCCTGACTCCGACCCAGAGGTCCGCTGTCATGGAACCTAAAGTGTATAAAGTATGAATGCTTTATCATAAGTTGTTGTCAAGATATGGACTCCTTGTAAAAGTTACACAGCAGTACATCTATTTTTACAGTGTTCTAGTTTTTAACCTCCAGCCCCACCCCCAGGCATGGACCCAGAGATCCGATGCCATGAAATGAAACTCAACCCTACAGGGTACCTATGGTCCGAGTATGAAAGCCCTCTGATAAAAAGTTTAAAGATATAGACTTCTAGAATACTATATCACAGAAAAGCCATTATTATTAATGGTGTTCTAGATTTTAACCTCTAGCCCCACCCCCTGGCATGGACCCAGGGATCTGATGCCATGGAATGAAAGCCGACCATACAGGGTGTCAATGGCCCATGTATCAATGCTTTCTGATGAGTGGTTGTCAAGATATGGACTTCTAGAAAACTTTAACACAAGAATTGCCATTTTTGAAGGTGTTCTAGATTTTAACCTCCAGCCCCACCCCCTGGCCTGGACCCAGGGACCCAATGCCATGGAATGAAAGCTAACCCTACAGGGTATCTATGGTCCAAGTATGAATGCTTTCTGATGAGTGGTTGTCAAGATATGGACTTCTAGAAAACTTTAACGCAAGTGTGACGCGCACGGGAACGCGCACGCGCACGGGAACGGGAACGTGGACGACCGGGGTGACTGCAATAGCTCTATGCACTTCGTGCAGTCGAGCTAAAAATAATTAAATGTTAAAAATACCATTAATATCTAATTTGAATTAATGTGACCGTGTATTGGCGGGAAATCATAACCCCGGCAAATCCCCGGCACTGCCGGGACGCATCATAGGTTAAAGCCTGGCACTTAAGCCCCGCTATGTCCCCGCTATCCCCGGCCCCGGGGGAGCCGGGGATACAATGACTGGTGCATTACAATTTCAGCATATACACATGTATATGCCTATAGAAATGAACTTGTGTGTGGTGGGGGGGATACAATCTTAAACTTCAAAACTAAATGCACTTTTATATAACATTGCCCTGTGACCTAAATGCATAACACTATGATACAATTCAATTAACAAAGTGTCACTCGAACTAAATTAAACCCATTAAAATCATACTAAAATGTCTTTAACATACCATTAAACTTTAATTTAGTGTGATGCACCATGAGAAAATCTAAATTGTGCATTCACACATCAGACCTAGATTTTTTTTTTTTTTTTTTTTCAAAAGATCCAAAGAAGACGTTTTTAAAGGGTATTTACCATATCTGGGCATGGTAGCCATCTTGGTCATGTGACCTTGACCATTTATAGGACTTAAATTCCCTCTGAAGAATAAAATTTGGACTTTGATTAGCCTTTGAGAAGTTTCAAAGGAGAAGCCTTTTGAAAATAGTAGTTGATGTAAGGATGTCCCAATACTAAAACTACTTGTGGACGACAGGTTCCTTGTCCTCGACCTGGGCCTGGGCAAATATTATGAATTAATTTTACAACCCAGGTGAGTTAATAAGTGTTAACACAATTGGACTAAAAGTGTGGATTTTTTTTTTTTTTTTTTTTTTTTTGTTGGGGGGGGGGGGGGGAAGGGGGGAGGGGAAGTGGAGGTGGCCTGCAATCAACCTTTCATCATTATTTACCTAATATTGACAATACATTAGAACTATAAATGACACATGAGGGCATAAAATATCATATAGATCATTAAAATTTCTAAATGACCAGTCAAATATGTTAACTATAGCAATGCAAACAAATTAAGCCCTAAGTTTTATTCCACCTCACAATAATTTGTTTGCATACTCTTGACCCCGAAAACAAGGCCAAAGACCTCTAAATTTATTATTTCCAATATTTGACCATGTAGAACCAGAAAATGAACAAATTTAAACCCATGTCATATTTTTTATGACTTCGTTAGGGCTTTTGTCTGCAAGCTTTACATCCACAGTTACAGCTAAGGTCATGTGAGGAGGGTCAATATTCTAACCTCATTTTTCCGTGCCAAGCCTCCTGAAAACAGATTTTTGATTTCTTTGTGCATATAATTATTAAGTTTATCAATTAATAAATGACAAAATTAGCAGTGAGAAAAATTTTTATTCTCAAAAGCATTCAAATTAACATGATTACAGCCAATTAAACTTTTGAACTTGAAATATAAACTTTAAAAGTTAATTAAAGTATTTGAATACAGAATTAAGAACCAAAGAAATTATATTATTATAATTAATTAAAAGAAGTCATGACTTTTATAGGTTATTAAAGTGACCCCTCATCTTATGAAGAAATTTTTCACTGAGTCATATTTTACTTGAAATTAAAAGCTATAATTATTTCATGTATTTTTACCATATCTTTTTGATAAGATTTTGTGCATCAGAAAATGCAGAAATGAAACTTTTTATTTTTTTTTATTACAAATGTATTATTATTTTTTTTAATTCAGTTTTATGTCCCTTTCAAAATTATTACAGCTCATATGAGACGGGCCAATCAGTAGATGGGCGAAAGCAGGAGAACCCCGAGAAAAACCACCTTGCACACCCGCAAGCAGAACTTAGCTTGTCTCACATGTGGCCGGTGCAGGGCTTGAACCCACACCAGACACAGCTGTGAGATGATCTAGTGATTAAGAAACAGCGCTCTTAACTGCTCGGCCACGGGGGACGCTGAAACTTTTTAGCTGGGTGCCTGAAAGATGGTATACCTTTGAAAACAAAATGCATCAATAGGGGCATGGATACAAATGATTGGTGCATAAATGAGCTGCATCATGAGAATAAAACTATTTGCCTACGCAAAAAACAAAGACGCAGATCAGTTGTGCAGTAACTGTGCAACTGATCAGTGCCTTTGTTTTCGCTACATGGATAGTACAATCCCTCTTCTATCTAAATCCGAAATTCAAAGCTTCTAGCCTGCTTCTGTCGCTGTACAGGCCGGTTTGTGTCAGACCAGGTCGGAAACCCCGATGACTGGTTTTCTCACAATGCCGCTCAAATAGAGCATACAGCCTTGCCAAACTTTGTTTCTGATAAGTTGGGTGCATACCGTAAAAGTTCTATTAAACGCCCGTGTGTTTATTATAAACAAAGCAGTTTCTATGGAAGGGGATGGGCGTTTATTGAAGGCTACAATGTTTGGCAATGTTCAAGCTTTCATATTAGGATTTGAAATTATTGGTGGTCCTCGATCTACCCCAGACAGGACTTTTGTTTATAATTGCCATTTATTCAGACTACAAGAGAAAAAAAAGACTTGTGTGTTATATGGTTTAAGAGCAAAGTTAGAAATTTACTGCTTAAAATACAGGCATTATCACGGGGGTGATTCAAAATTTGAGTCACTTAACCCAAAAAGATTATATGCATTATTACACCATCTGCATCAATTCATTCCTAGAATTTCTCAGAGACAGTGACTCACATGGTATACAGTCTGACATTGACATGGAAAGCATGTTTCCCAAAATCTTACAATGGTATATACAGCTAAGGGGGGCACATAATGAATGTTTGTACTGTTTTCAGCACCAAAAATAATAAAAAAATAAATAAGGTCAAAATTACAAAGGCCTCTATGAGGCACCCAGAATAATGTCATGTTGTTTTAGGTATAAACATGCAGCATTATGCATTGTTCTGATCAAAAACAAACATTATCTAGAGCCCAAACTCCTATATGAGCCGTGACACAAGAAAACCGGTCTTCGGGAGATCCGACCTGATCCGACAAAAACCGGCCTGTACAATCGCAGAAGCAGGCTAGAAGCTTGAAATTTTGGATTAAAGTAGAAAAGGAATTGTAATATCAGAGAAGCGAAAACAAAGGCGCTAAACATCTGTGCAGTTAATGCACAGCTGATCGGCGCCTTTGTTTTCGCATAGGCAAAAATCTTGTTTTCTCATAACGTGGCTCATATGAGATAATATGAGCCGCATCGTGAGAAAACCGGATTTTTGCCTATGCGAAAACAAAGGCGCAGATCAGCTTCGCGGTAACCGCGAAGCTGATCAGCACCTTTGTTTTCGCTACTTGGATAGTACAATTCCTCTTCTACTTAAATCCGAAATTTCAAGCTTCTAGCTCTTTTCTGAGCTTGTACAGGCCGGTTTGTGTCGGACCTGGTTGGAAACCCCGAAGACCGGGAAATAGAGAAAATTTGCAGAAACGTGAAGAGGTATACCAACAAAGTCACTTATATCTCCACTATCAATAGCTGTCGAGTAGTCAAAATGGCATCAAATGTTACTATTTGGTCACTTTAATAATGAATTGTTGTCATGTTATCACAAAATATATGAAGTTTTGTCATGTTGTCATGTTTACATACCACAAAACATATGAGGTTTAAGCAAAGGTACACGCGTCCCTTTGCTGGACACCCTTAACTTTTTTTGCTATTTTACCATTTTTATCAACGTTTTATGAATATCCATGAGAGTAAATCTGATATGCTTTGTAAATAAGAGCACTGGGAAATTGTGTATTGTCCAAGCAATTATCTGATACCAATTAAGCCCTCTAAGGCAATGAGCAGCCGGGATATAAGTAATTTTGTTGGTTTATCTCTTCATTTTTCTCTTATTTTCTCTTATTTATGAAGTTTAATTCTAATATTATTGACCTTTATCAGATAAGAAGGTTTATATATCAGGTTACAGTGTTATAATTCATTGTCATAGCAATCATTTGATACCAGATTCAGTACAGTAGTGCTATTAGTAACCTAGACACAAGCCATTTTGTAAGGTATACCCTTTTATTTTCCGTGATTCTTCTCCAGTCTGTAAAAATTGCATTGATATTCATTAAACTTAAAATAAGTTTATTCATTTATCAGACTAGAAGACAAAATGCATAGCCCAAAGCATCAAGCTGCTACAACTTTTATCATTCTAGGTCTATTGACATGCCAGACACTAGTAATTATGTAAGTATAAATGTTATTTTTCCGTGATTTTCCAAACTTTTCATAGTTTTTTTATATCAATATTGATAAATATGCAAATGAGATAATTTTCAAATAAACCCAAAAAATCTGTAAAATTGTCAAATGGTATCACTGGTGTATAAACTACTCGCAACGATGATAGCTAGGGTCTGAAAGACGTTTTTTATGGGTTTTTAATGATTTTTTGGCCATTTTAATGTTTAAATTAAAATTCACAAATATGCAAATAAGATAATATGCATAACTTACCTTAAGATGAAACGGCTATAGTGAAGACGCTTTAAAATGAAACCAAGTTCAGTGGTCTATGATAACGTATATATGATCAATTTTGTAGGTCAAATTAACCCCATGCGGTATTGGTAGCACTGTAACATTACATGAAATCTAAATATAAACAACATGGCGTTACACCGTTACAAATGAGGCACATCTAGCAAATGACAATAACACAAGCATGTCATTTTTACCTTGCACATTGGTGTTTGCAGCTTTATAATCCACAGAAACTATTACAGAAACCCTTATTTGTTTATAAATGTAAATTCGCATATTTTTGTTACATACGTTACACAAATTGAGAACCAGCTATGTCAACTTGATAAAATTATGTATCACACATATTGCCCTTGAAGAATCTTGCAGACAAATGGTAGAATTATGGTAAAACAACCTATTGTTCAATCCCAATCAAAGAATACTGCAAATATAATAAGCTGGTAACAGTTGTTATTTTTAAATGACCGTTACACCATTACGCCCTGGCGTACAAAGTGCAAACATCTCTCATTTGAATGCAAATAACACAAACATGACATTCTTACCTTGCACATTGATGTTTGCAGATTTGAACTCCACAGAAACTATTACTGAAAACCTTATTTGTTTATAAATGTAAATTCGCATATTTTTGTTACATACGTTACATACGTTATACAGATAGAGACCAATATATGTCAACTTGATAAAATTATGCATCCCACATATTTTCCTCGAAGAATCTTGCAGAAAAATGGTAGAATTATGGTAAAACAACCTATTGTTCATTCTCAATCAAAGAATACTGCAACTGTAATAAGCTGGTAACAGTTGTTATTTTTAAATAGCTGTTACACCGTTACGCCCCGGCGTACAAAGTGCAAACATCTCTCATTTGAATCAGAAAAGACTGCTCTTTAAGATAGACTATGTCTGCAAAATTCCCTAGGGGGGGGGGGGGAGCAGGACCTTTTTCAGCCAGAAGTCTATAAAGTTAATATACCCAAGTGTTGCATCTTAAAGTCAATGAGTGTAGAATCAAACTATCGGAAATTACATCAGCAGGTCAAGTCGTTTTTTGCAAGAAATCTTCATGGCATCTTCATCAAATCTTTTAAATTTTCTAGTAGGAAAGCCATTTGATTTCAAATCTCACCTTAAAATTTTAAAAAGTCCAACACCACTATTTTATAAAGTAAAACATTTCCCCCAAGACACAGTCTGTATCCAACATCACTACAGAAATAAGTTATGACAGTGAAAGTCATTGCCACATAAATGCATCATTAGATCATAAACTAACTTGCCAAAATATTAAACATAACACATCAATTGCCCAGGTGTATCAAAACTTAGAGCCGTCTCACTGTTAGAGCTGTCTCAAGGTTCTGGCACAACCAAGTCACACGACAAGCATCAAAAGCCCATTCCTGATTCCTGGTCTTGCCACCGCTTCACATCCACTCATATGTTATAAAGACGAAGACCAAAATTCAGCAATAATGAGTCAAAAGGTCCCCACATAGTACCGATAATAAAAAGAAGCCATGAGTTGACTAAAATGAGCCATGTCATGAGAAAAACAGGCTTTTGCAAATAATGCCGAACTTCAGGTGCGTATAAGTGCACATCTGATACAATAAGTCATGCCTTTCTTTTTGTTACATAAAATACAGTCCCTTTTCTTTCATAACTTAAAATTTTAAGTGCATGTCTGCCCTTCAGCTTGGCTTGTGTTTACTTTAACCTGGACGGAATCCTGATCAAACATCAATACTTTTTGGGGCATTTTAGTGACTGGATAGAGGGTACCTTGTGTGCGCAACTCCTCCTACAATTTAATACCGATACTTTTGAAACATTGCAGACATTGTGACCATACTTTGACGATATGCATGTGGTTGGGATATACTCCTCAGATTAATTTTTGTCACTTTTTTTACAATTTGAACTTAGTCATTTTTTGGACATTTTTACATCTTGAAAGTGACTTACCAGTTGGGGGGCATAGTGTTTCATAAACACATTTTCTAGTGCTATATAAAAGTGGGGTTCAAGGGGGTATACATTACACGGACATGTTTTCCTGATGTTCGGACTACAAGAGAGAGAAAAAGACATGTGTGTTATATGGTTTAAGAGCAAAGTTAGAAATACAGGCATTATCAAGGGGGGGGGGGGGGGGAATCAAAATTTGAGTCACTTAACCCAAATAGATTATATGCATTATTACACTATCTGTATCGGTTCATTCTAAGAATTTCTCAGAGACAGTGACTCACATACAGTCTGAAATTGACATGGAAAGCATATTTCCCCTCATCTTACAATGGTATGTACAGCAAAGGAACGAACATAATGAATTTTTTACCGTTTTCAGCATCAAAACAAAAATGAAGGTGAAAATTACAAATGCCTCAATGAGGCCATTCTAATATGTCATGTTGTTTTAGGTATAAACATAAAAAATTATAACTTGTTTTGATCAAAAACGAACATTATCTAGAGCCCAAACTCCTATATGAGCCGTGACGCAAGAAAACAGGTCTTCAGGAGATCTGACCTGACCCGACATAAACCGGCCTGTAACACAGAAGCAGGGTAGAAGCTTGAAATTTTCGATTAAAGTAGAAAAGAAATTGTAATATCAGAGAAGCGAAAACAAAGGTGCTAAACATCTGTGCAGTTAATGCACAGCTGATCTGCGCCTTTGTTTTCGCATAGGCAAAAATCTTGTTTTCTCATAACGTGGCTCATATGAGATAATATGAGCCGCGACGCGAGAAAACCGGTCTTCGGGGTTTCCGACCAGGTCCGACACAAACCGGCCTGTACAAGCTCAGAAAAGAGCTAGAAGCTTGAAATTTCGGATTTAAGTAGAAGAGGAATTGTACTATCCAAGTAGCGAAAACAAAGGTGCTGATCAGCTTCGCGGTAGCCGCGAAGCTGATCTGCGCCTTTGTTTTCGCCTAGGCAATAATCCCGTTTTCTCACGATGCGGCTCATATCATGAGATCTGAAAGTTTGTCTCCAGAAGAGTCTGAGTCAGTGCAAAAACATCCCTCAATTTATATGCATATGATCTCTTCTTTATAAATCTTGGATGTGCATAAGATGATGATCAATTCTACAGTCAAACCTGATGGTAATGGCCACTCTGGCTGTCAAATACAGTGAAACCTGTGTGTAATGGACACAGCTGTAGTTGAAATGATGTTCAAAGCATAGTCACACACGTGACTATACATAATCAGTGGCGAATTTAAAGAGGGGGTTCAAGAAGTTCGTTGGAAACCCCCTCTGGACACTAATTATTTCTTTTTCATGGGGAATTCTTTTAAAAGATTTTGTGTGACAAACAAACCCCCCTTTTCTTCATTTGAACCCCCTCTTAAGAAAACCTGGATCCGTCCCTGCTATCATAGGGATTAACTACTGAAACAGTATAACTAACGAAGCTCACAGTGAGGACTTATCAATGTGAACCAGAGGACCAATGGTCCTGTAAACGCTCAACTGAGACCTGAGATATATACATGTACCAATAAACTTGTTAGTAGGGCTGTCACGATATTCCAAAAGTGTATCGCGATATATTACGATATATGGGAAGTGTATTGCAATAATACCACAATATATTGCCCCAACAAGAAAGGGGCCTTTTTGAGTGACACAAGAAAAAATTGGATAAAAAAATGATCATCCCTTTGGCTTGCTTAGACGTTTGAACTAAATTTATTTAGCCAATAGACTGTTGGAATTCACAAATTAAGCTTCATATTTCTAGACAAATTCAAGCACTAGCACTACATTTGGGTTACATCATATCTGGGTAGAAATACAAGATGTTGGGGAAGGGGTCACAGGGCTGATCTGCGATTGTACAGGATGTTGTGTGGTACTAAATGAGATGTAATTGTATTGTAAAGTTGTTGTTTACTGTCTGTTCACACTGCCTACAGTTCAGGACTTCAGGGTCACATTGCAAGCCACAAGTACACTGATTTTGAAAATAATGAAAACAAATTATTGTCTTTCTTTATTGGAATTTTAATAAGACAACAACATTTTAAAATACCTAGATCTTTTGTTTTTCTTATTATCTTTTTTTTTATTATTATTATTATTATTATTTTGATCCCCAAATTTTACAGCTTTCATTTCTAATTTATCTTTCTTTTATTTTGATCCCCAAATTTTACAGCTTTCATGCCTAATTTATCACATGCAAATTGAATGGAACTTTCAGTCTTTTTCTTTTTCGACAGCGCATCTGCCTAGAATGTCCGTGAGGGCGTATGGCAGTATACAAAGATAGATAGATAGAATGCATATTTTTTACAAAAGTCAATACTTGTTTTGGGAAAAGTTTCTTGTTTCTTGGCACACATTTTGTCAGTAATTTTACGATGTATTAGCAACCAAATTTAATTAATAGTTATTTTTCACATTTTAGAAGTAAGGAAGACAAAAACTGAGGACATGAGACCGCTTTTACAGCTTCAGCAAAGAAGCAAATGTCATTGGTTTTCGCGCTAAAAACGGTATTTTCGGCGACCATTTCGGCTGTTCTCTAGCAATGATTGACACAAAAAATAACTGAGAAATGGTCAGTGCAGCCTGTTCTGTCCTTCAGACAATTTTGAAAAGATATTTTGGTCAAAAATGTTCATTTTTGGTTACAAATTACACATTGGCTGATCTGGTGTACTTTGACTAAAAACCGGTATTATACCGGTACATAATTTAAATATCGCGATACGATACCGCGGGACGTCGGGACCGCAATACACCGGTATACCGGTTTATCGAGACAGCCCTACTTGTTAGACTAGAATGATACAATGCATGTATATAAACCTAGGGCAGGGTCAAAATAACTCCTGGAGTCAATGTCTTTTTCAAATCATAAAAATTCAGTCCATTTGCCAATTAACTGCAAGTTTTGTCCTTCAAATGACATTTTAACAATTTTCTCCATTCAAATGCATGGGCGATCTAAGTTGACCTGGTCGTGAAATAGGTCATGGTCATCCCAGTGTCATGATTTATACAAATTTGTAGATTTTTTAAATTTTTTGCTATTTATAGCCATGGCGGCCATCTTGGTCATGTGACCTTGACCATTCATATAAACTTTCATTTCCCCTTCCTAAGGATGCTCCACATAAAGTTTGGCTTTGATTGGCTAAGCAGTTTCTGAGAAAAAGCTGTTTGAATATTATGGTCATCTACATGTATATAGCTCCTAGGCAGGGGCAGACAACCCCTGGGCCCAAAATATTTTCACAAGCATCAATCTTCTGTCCATTTGCTCATTCCTAGCAAGTTTTCTGTCATTACATGACATTTTCCCATTCAAATGCATGGGCGACCTAAGTTGACCTTGCCGTAAAATAGGTCAAGGTCATCCCAGGGTCATGATTTATATAAACTTTGTAGAGCTCCATTCCCAGATGCTTCATACCAAGTTTCAAAATCATAGGCCTTCTGGTTCTGAAGAAGAAGATTTTAAACGTTTTAGCTATTTATAGCCATGGCGGCCATCTTGGTCATGTGACCTTGACCATTTATACAAACTTTCATTCCCTCTTCCTAAGGATGCTCCACAAAAAGTTTGGCTTTAATTGGCCTAGCGGTTTCAGAGAAGAAGATGTCTCAATATTATGGTCATATACATGTTTATAGCCCCGGGGCAGGGGCAGACAACCCCCTGGGCCAAAAATATTTTCTTAAACATAAATCTTCTGTCCATTTGCTCATTTCTAGCAAGTTTTCTGCCATTTAATTACATTTTCCTATTTTTTCCCATTCCAATGCATGGGAGACCTAAGTTGACCTTGCCGTAAAATAGGTCAAGGTCATCCCAGGGTCATGATATATATAAACTTTGTAGAGCTCCATTCCCATATGCTTCACACCAAGTTTCAAAATCATAGGCCTTCTGGTTCTGAAGAAGAAGATTTTTAATCATTTTTGCTATTTATAGCCATGGCGGCCATCTTGGTCATGTGACCTTGACCAGTTATATAAACTTTCATTCCCCCTTCCCAGGCATGCTCCACATGAAGTTTGGCTTTGATTGGCCTAGCGGTTTCAGAGATGAAGATGTTTGAATATTATGGTCATATACATGTATATAGCCCCGGGGCAGGGGCAGACAACCCACAGGGGCTAAAATTTTCCATTAACATTAATCTTCTGTCCATCTGCCTATTCCCAGTAAGTTTTACCCATTAAATAGCATTTTATCAATTTTTCCCATTCAAATGCATTGGCGACCTAAGTTGACCTTGCCCAAAAATAGGTCAAGGTCATCCTAGGGTCATGATTTATACAAACTATGATGGGCCGGTGTCCCCGATGCTACATACCAAGTTTCTTGGAAATCGGCCCACTGGTTCTGGAGAAGAAGATTTTTGCTATTTATAGCCATGGCGGCCATTTTGGTCATGTGGCCTGGACCATTTATATAAACTTTTGTTCCCCCTTCCTAAGGATGCTCCACATGAAGTTTGGCTTTGATTGGCCAAGCGGTTTCAGAGGAGAAGATCTTTGAAATTGTGGACGACGGACGGACGCCGGAGCATGGGTATACTATAAGCTCACCTGTGAGCCTTCGGCTCAGGTGAGCTAATAAAACCACCAAAGTTTCCAGTTGACAAATTTTCATGGCTCACTAATTGTCATCATAACATTGAGATTTTATGCAAATTTAAATGGTATAATTGCAGATATAAAAATGCAAGGTATTAGTCAACCGCAAATGTAAATAATAGCCTTGCCACAAGAAAATCTATCCGTCCATTGCAGCTTACTTTTTAGCCTTGAGGTTCTAACCTCATGACAAAGTGCCAACCTAATGGTCCAACTTCCCCCTTCCTAGGGATGCTCCACATGAAGTTTGGCTTTGATTGGCCAAGTGGTTTCAGAGGAGAAGATGTTTGAAATTGTGGACGGACGGACGGACGACACCAGAGAAACTTTTAAAAAAACTTTGACATAAATTCTACGAACATTCCGGAATAACGAGCGAACTTACGAACAAACGAACATACGAACGGATGAACCGAAAAGCGAAAACTATATACCCGTCGGCATAAATGCCGGGGTATAATCAGTCTTCCAGAGTCTTAATTCCTACTAGTTTATTGAAAGTAATCCTAAAAGAAGAGGCTACGTGTTTAACACCAGCAGTTGAAAAAATTGCAGTTTTTCTTACTAGAAGAGGGAATGACATCCTCCTACTTGTAACTTTTTGTTTTGCAACAAATAATTTATGTGGATCGACTGAGTCATTTTGGTTCTCAATGTTCTTATGAACCACAACATAATGCAAAGTTAGATTTTATGTGTTTTCTTTGTAAGGGACACTGACATTTTGCATTACCACAGTTTTTATTGTTATATGTACAGGATTGGCAAACACTTGCAAACTAAAACTTCACCCTACTTGACCGATCCTTGTGCAGAATGACTGGGTGAAATAAGTTTTTTGGTAAGCAATAAAAATACCATGTTTTGGTTTGGAATGAGGTTTAATGTCCCAGTCAATAATTTTTCAGTCATGTCGAGACAGAGCCACCGCTTCCTGAGTTTTAACCACTACTCTGGGGAGTAATAATGTGTCTTGCTCAAGGACATAACACAATGCCAGCAGTGGTGAACCAAGGACCTCTTGATTCGGAGTCTGATTCTCCACCATTACGCCATATCATGTTGTACCAACTGTATTCCTGTCATACTGAGGTAGGTCATTCTGCGGATCAGATGATGCGATTCTGCCGAGTCATTTATCACAATTTAAGTTCTTTTACTCTCTCTCTCTCTCTTGTTATCCTTTCTGACTGATAACAACCAACACAGATGAAATGAATGGAAGACTATAGGATGCAAACATTTGTGTGGGAACAACTTTCTGCCTTTGTTGTTCTCAGTCACTTTGGCTGTCTCTGAGGAACTGACATGATATGATGTTATTTTTTTTTTTAAATTTTATTCAGTTTATCGTCCCTTTCAAGATTATTTCAGCTCATATGAGATGGGTCAATCAGTAGGTGGGCGAAAATGGGAGAACCCCGAGAAAAAACACCTGGCACACCCGCCAGCAAAACTTGGCTTGTCTCACATGTGGCCAGAGCGGGGCTCGAACCCACATCAGACACATCGGTGAGATGATCCAGTGATTAAGAAACAGCGTTCTTAACCACTCGGCCATGTGGGGGCGCTGATATGATGTTAAAAGTCAGTCATTTTCATACTCTCTCCATTGCTTATGTTGGTGAGGGAGAGGGGATGGGGGTGGGGTAACAAATTAGATCCATCATAATCAAAGGCATTATCACGGGGGTGATTCAAATGATGCTACCTGTGCTGACGTCCAAGTACTTTGTATACCATCATAATTTTATGCAAAGCACTGCTGTCGTCCCAGTATACAGTCGACAGCCGTTAGTATGATACTTATGATTTTGCTGTCGTCCGAGAGATGTTACGACCGTCGATATACTTGGACAACAGCAAGCTTTTGCATGCAATGGTATACAAAGTACTTGGACGAGAGCACAGGTAGCATAATTTGAATCACCCCCATGATTATGCTTTCTCACCCACCAGACAAGCATATCCCTTTGTGTGCCTGTCTGGGATATTTCTGTCTCAGTACTAGTACAATTTTAGCTGTCTCAAAATGTCAATCATTTCTGTATTTAGCTAATAGAAATGTACACCTCATGCTTACTTCCATATAAGGAAGTGATGAGCTAGGTGTCAACTGTCAGAGACAAAAATAGCTTATCAGGTGTTAATTTCAGGAAGATATCAAGAGTAATTGTAGTCTGCTGCTCTCATAAAAATCTAAAAAAATAATTTTGCCGGGAATTTTGTGAATAAAACAAAATGATGATTTAATATTTTTGTAAGGTGAGTGCAAATGCAAAATTATTTTTGTTTGTTTCACTGGCTAATTTGCATATTGTTTTATGTCCAAACAAAATGGCTACCTGAACAGAACTTGAAGCCTATTCAGAGTCAAAATGTTTTAAAAGGTGGGTGAGAAAAATAACCAATGATGGTGTTGAAGCCTCAACAAGGAAATCTCAGGCTCGTTTTCAGATTATTCGAGTCTCATCCTCGGCAGAGCCTCGGATGAGACTCGAATAATCTGAAAACTTGCCCGAGATTTCCTTGTTGAGGCCTCAACCCCATCATAGATTCTTTTAATCCCGAATTTAAAGAAAATAAGCATTATTTTAAGAAAAAAGAAAACATCACGAAAACATGTCCGTGCAGTATATACCCCCCTTGAACCCCACTTTTATATAACAAAACTGGGGTACGCAGGGGTATACCTATTTTTCTTTTTTTTGCTCCAAAACATAGATTGTGGGTACTTGTTAGAACTGCCTCACCGAGGCGGTTTTAACGTGTACCCACAATCTATGTTTTGTGCAAAAATAAGAAAAATATCAAAAATTTTCAGCTGAAAATTTTCAATTTTTAAAGCTAAAAAAATCTCTGTGTATTGCATGGGCAAGTTTTCGTAATGTATTTACCTGTCATATTTCTCTGTTATTGAATATTTTCACTATTATTCCAAAGATGACTCATCATGCATCAAACATGATTAACAAAGACATGTTTCTCTTGAAATACCAATGACAATATTTCTCAATATTCCGAGAATGAGAAAACCAACAATCTGGTTTTCCGACCAGATCCAACACAAACCGAGCTGCACAAACCGAGCTGTACAAGTACAAAAGCAGGCTAGAAGCTTAAAATTTCGGATTTCAAGAAGAAGAGGGATTGTACTATCAGTGTAGCGAAAACAAAGGTGCTGATCAGCTGTGCAGTTACTGCACAGCTGATCTGCGCCTTTGGTTTCGCACATGCAGATTGTTGGTTTTCTGACGTGGCGGCTCGTTTCTCAATATTCGTAGAATGTCTCATCCATTTATTATTGGTTTATTGCCTCCGATATTAACCTTAAACTGAAAATGACTGGTCTCAATTTTTCTATCCAAGTCAAATTTAAGTCATAAACATTAATCACAATATTTTCCATTAAGGTTAAAAATTAAATGTAGGCTTCATATAAGTGGAAAGTAAACATATGTGGCCCTTTCATGTAGAGCTCACAGTCAATAAAATATTGAACAATTCTGTTATTGAAGATATGAGACTTAACACGAGAAAATCAACAGTCTGCTTTTTTTGACCGGGTCAGACACAAACCACGCTGTACAAGCAGTCTTTGAGGCTGGAAATTTTCAATTAAGAAAGAATATGAATTGTGCTATCCATGTAGCGAAAAGTAAAGTTGCTGATCAGCATCGCAGTTACTATGAAGCTGATCTGTGCCTTTGTTTTACGCAAATGCAAAATGTTTGTTTTCTCATGCAGTGGCTCATATATTCAATCAGCCACATCAAAATAAACTGATTTTCAAATTTTCTGATTCAACTTTCAAATAATCTGATACATCATGTTTGCAGTCACAGAAGATGTTAGACGCTTGCGATTTTCAATTTTTACCATAGAAAACAAAAACACGACAAAGTAAATGTGCGAAGTTCTGCTCTCCCTGACTCCCTTTAAACCAAAATCAGATTTTCTGACAATGCCGCGATACAGTATTATATCCTTTTTGTATACACTGTCTTTTCATTGATAAAAAATTTAAAGCCCACCTCCTTTAATACTTCAGCAAAAAATATGTAAAAGTACTGTCCTGTCAAAATTTAATGTGGAAAATTGTCAAAACTATGGTCTTAAAAAATTCAAACGATGTTTTTGAAAGTTTAATGGCTTATTAGTAGGTGGGAGTCAGAAAATGCGGACAAAGTTTTAAATAGAAAGGGAAGAAGATATTGTTTCATGCCAAATATCAAAGTGGCTGTAATAAATAAAAATCCTTTTTTAAAAAAATTCAGTTTTATGTCCCTTTCAAGATTATTTCATCTCATATGAGACGGGCCAATCAGTAGATGGGTGAAAACGAGAGAACCCCGAGAAAAAACACCTGGCACACCCGCAAGCAGCAGTTTTGATTTTTTATGTAAATGTAAAATTAAAATGTAAATTTTAATGTTGAGATATTATGACCACATCATATATCCAGAATGCAACTAAGAACAACATATGAGCCGCCTCGTGGGAAAACCAACAATGTGGTTCCCGAACAGGTCCGACACAAACCGACCTGTACAAGCACAGAAAAGAGCTAGAAGCTTGAAATTTCGGATTTAAGTAGAAAAGGAACTGTACTATCCGAGTAGCGAAAACTAAGGCGCTGATCAGCTTCGCGGTTACCGTGAAGCTGATCTGCGCCTTTGTTTTCGCCTAAGCAGATTGTTGGTTTTCCCATGAGGCGGCTCATATGCAACTGAGTTACAACCAAATTGGATGAAGTCAATCTGCTACAACAGGTGATAAATACCTGTCTAGAAACAACTTCTCAAAGATCAGAACGATTCGTAGGAAGTTGTTCACAGAGAAGTATTTGCGTATTACTACAATCATTTATATTGTATGTTCTCAGTCGCGTTAGTTGTCTCCGGATAACCAGTATAATGATGGTTGTTTACGTCTTAAAAAAACAGTTTTTTCCTTTGCAAGTTTTAAGCAAAGCCATTGACCAGAACATGGTACACATCTCTTCATTAGTATAGCTCGGCAAATGGGTCACTGTATGGGCGGCAACTTTAATATTCATATCTGGGCGTGGTCGGCTAGTCCATCTGTTCAAGTAGGGAGATAATAGAAAAGTCGAATTCAGTCAGCCTAGAGCGCTGTCACATATTTTACCGTTAAAGATCAGCTACCTATTTTGTCCAATCCAGTAAACTAGACAAATTCGGATTTTCATTCTAACGGACAACATGTGAGTTGAGTCTTTCAACTGTATACCTATAGCTTTTACCTAGGTCAAAAGTAGACCATACCCAATAACGTATTCATAAGGTAACGCCCATACAGTGACCTATTTGCCGAGCTATAGCCGAAAATTGAGGAATAGAGACAATGGATTTACAACTCCCTACTGAAAATACACACTGAGATTTCAGTGAAAGTTCACTGAAATTTCAGTGAATTTTTGTCTCCAGTATTTCATTGAAATTTCACTGACATTTTCACTGAAAATTCATTGCTATTTCAGTGGAATTTCATTGATATTTCAGTGGAATTTCATTGATATTTCACTGCAATTCCAGTAGAATTTTTCTCCAAAATTCCAGTGAAATTTCATTGATGTTTTAGAGGAATTTCATTTTGGTGACTTTTTCAGTATTGGAATATAAATGCATGACGATTCTCAAAGAAAATCATAGAGGCCCCGAAATGAAACTCTTTATTTAACTATGAAATCAACATCAGCTAAGGCGGCCCCCGTGGCCCTGTGGTTAAGAGTGCTGATATTTCATTTTCGCACTTAACCATTCGATCATCTCACAGCTGTGTCTGGTGTGGGTTCGAGCCCCGCTCTGGCTACATGTGAGACAAGCCAAATTCTGATTGCGGGTGTGTCAGGCGGTTTTTCTCGGGGGTTCTCCCGTTTTCACCCCACCTACTGATTGGCCCGTCTCATATGAGCTGAAATAATTTGGCCCGCCTCATATGAGCTGAAATAATCTTGAAAGGGACGATAAACTGAATAAAACAAAACATCAGCTAAATCTGCATTAACAACATGGTCTATCATTTCACTCAGGTATTGTTAATAAAACCTTCAAAGTTTCCAGTTGACAAATTTTCATGGCTCACTAATTGTCGATCATCATAACATTGAGATTTTATGCAAATTTAAATGGTAAAATTGCAGAAATAAAATGCAAGGTATCAGTCAACCGCAAATGTAAATAATAGCCTTGCCACAAGAAAACCTAAGGGTTCATTGCAGCTTACCTTTTAGCCTTGAGCTTCTAACGTCATGACAAACACACCGTTCATCCAGATACAACAAACGCGAAATGGTCTTCTAAACGCGGATATAAACAATAGTATTTTGAACGGCGGGGAAAAAGAGTGGGTATTTATTATCTTTGATTATAATGAATATCGGCTGAGTTGATTTTTGTTTGACATACAATGAAAAAGTACATAACTTTGCAAATGTTTACCTAAAATCCTGTCTCATAAATTCCATTAGTTCGAGAAATATAGGCTTCTAAATCTGACTTGGATGCACGAAAAGAGAAAAATCTTGGTAAGAATGTCTGTAAATCATTATTAAAGCACGATAATATGACCAAATTGATGTTTTTCGGAGGATCGGGGATCGCTTCAAGTGTTACCATTACAAGAACCCATACAAAATTATAGAAAGAGAATAATAACTATTTGAAATTGGGTACTCTCATTTGATATGGTGCAACATACCACGGTTCAAATTATCAAGCAGGTGAAACAAACTCGGACCATTCGGTGCAACGAACACGGATAATAAAAACCAATTCTCGCCTTATTTTAAGGAAAACTGGATGCAGTTATTGTTAAAGTCAATTTTGTATGGTTTAGAGTCCATAGATGGTTGGCTGAAGACCATTTATGGCTAAATATGGCGTGATAAAACCACAAGGAACGTTGGTTCATGAGCACTTTCACTACGCTTTGGCCACGACATTAGGAAACCTTGTTAATATGTTTTATAGAGCGAAAGGTCCATATCAGGTGCATGTTAACCGAGAAACTGTCCGTGCCTTTGTTTCCGTTCTTTAAATTCGACAATTAAAAACCTTAGCTAGCTTTATGAAGTTTGATAGTGTCAGATATAGGCAGAGCTCCAAATGCTTTCGCCTTTCATATTCAAACACCAAGTAAATTACGCATGTTTGTAGATTATTACATGTAAAACATATGGTGTAATGTATGGATGCATTTCTTTCATGAATATATGGTCAAGAATATATTTATCATGATTGTCTCTCTCACTCTCAAGTGTGGCGAAGTGAAATCCCTTGTAAAAGGTCCTCTATGACAACATGCAAAACAAATTATGAATAAAGTACATAGACTTGTAACGTAGATTCAAGAAGAGCATTTATTAGTGGTGAAAGAAATGTGCACAACAAACTTGTTACCATGCCTCTGGGAGGCTTTTGGTGTGAAAATGATAATGACTGACCGTCTCTATATGACCTGGGCTGTTGATCCTGTAGTTTTAGTTTAAACATTTTTATTCAGGTTCACAAATAACATATCTACATACATTGGCTAAAGGTACATGACGAACATGATGTGGGTTCGCGCCTCGCACGGGGCACGAATTCATATGTGAGACAAGCCATGTTCTGCTTGCAGGTGTGTCAGGTGGTTTTTCCCCGGGTACTCCGGTTTTCGCCCCACCTACCGATTGATTCGTCTCGATATGAGTGAAAAAGCTTGAAAGGGACGTAAAACTGAATAAAAAAAAACAAAAAAAAAAAAAACATGATTAGAACGAAAGCATAGCTTATAGAGTTCTTCTCCATGCAAACGTTGATCCTGTACGTAATCATGAAAGAACAACTAGAGGACAATGGTCCTGTAAACGCTCACCTGAGAATTCCAGGGATATATACCTATATACCAATAAACTTGTTTGACTATTATGGTCATGGGCAACCTATTTTGAACTTGCCGTCAAATAGGTCAAGGTCATCACACGGTCATAATTTATATATACATTGTAGTACTCTAGTCCACAATTCTATGTGCCAAGTTTGTTGACATTGATCCGCCGTTTCCGGAGAAGATTTTTGAAGGGTTTTTACCATATATGGACATGGCGGCCATCTTGATCATGTAACCCAGATTATTTAAGTAATACTGAATACCCCCTTCAACCCTACTGTTATATAGTAAAACTGGGGTATGCAGGGGTAAACGAATTTTTCTTATTTTTGGTCCAAAACATAGATTGCGGGTACTCGTTAGAACCGCCTCGGTGAGGCTGATCTAGCCTCGGTGAGGCGGTTCTAACGTGTACCCACAACCTATGCTTTGAGCAAAAATAGGGAAAATATCATAACTTTTCCACTGATATTTTCATTTTTTATGTGAAAATGTTTGCATCGGCGTGTTTTCGTAATGCACCGGTTCCCCCTTCCTATAGCTGCTTCATATAAAGTTTGGCTTTGATTGGCCATGCGGTTTCAGAGAAGAAGATCTTTAAATATTATGGTGATATACGTGTATATTACCCCCGGCAAAGGGTCAGACCAGCCCCTGTGGTCCATTTTTTTTTTCAGAATCATAACTCTTCAGTCCATTGCCCATTTTCTTCAAGTTTTTGACAATTTTCCCCATTCAAATGCATAGGCCACCTATGTTGACCTTGCCGTAAAATAGGTCAAGGTCATCACAGGGCCATTTTAATATGAAAATTGTAGAGTTCCTCTCCCTGATGCTTCATTTCAAGTTTCAAAATCATAGGCCTTCTGGTTCTGGAGAAGATTTTTAAAGGTTTTTGCTAGTTATAGCCATGGCAGCCATCTTGGTTATATGACCTGGACCATTTATATAAACTATATGGATGCTCTACCTGACGTTTGGCTTTGATTGGCCAAGCGGTTTCAGAGAAGAAGGCCTTTGAATATTTTGGTAATATACATGTATATTCCCCCAGGGTGGTGGCAGACCAGCCCCTAGAGTCCAAAATTTTTCAGAATCATAAATCTTTAGTCCATTTACCCATTTTCTATTAGTTTTTCCCTTAAAATGACATTTTGACAATTTTCCCCATTCAAATGCATGGGCCACCTATGTTGACCTTGCCGTAAAATATGCCAGGGTCATCCAAAGGTCATGATTTATATAACTTTTGTAGAGCTCCTCTCTCTGATGTTCCACGTCAAGTTTTAAAATCATAGGACTTCTGGTTCTGGAGAAGATTTTTTTAAAGGTTTTTACTATTTACAGCCATGGCGGTCATCTTTGTCATGTGACCTGGACCATTTATATAAACTTTCTTTCCCCCTTCCTAAGGATGCTCCTTGATTGGCCAAGCGGTTTTAGAGGAGAAGATCTTTGAAATGATGGATGACGACGGACGGACGACGGAGCATGGCCATCCTATAAGCTCACCTTAGGCTCAGGTGAGCTGTGAGCTTAAACTTATAGCAACGTGGCATAGTTTGACTCCTGATCCGTCGAGGTCGGGGGTGGGGGCATGCTGGCACCAGTGTTTTGTCTTTGAGCAGACATTTTAATTTCCGTAGAACTGGTTAGTACCCAGGAAGCGGCGGCTCCTTCCTGGCACGGCTGAAGAGTCGTTAACTGGGATGTTTATTCACTACACAAGCATACAAAAAAATACCTTTACAGGTGTATATATCATTTCTCTGATTCTACGAAATAAGTATCCATAGAAAAAAAGCTGTTAGCAGATATGTTATAATATGCGGTGTTATATGTCACCCCCGAATTCGACCATATATCAAGTGAATAACCGACTTAAAAGCCAACAAAATGCATTTACTGCACATTTACTTTATAAAAATCTAGAATTCTTTGTTGTATTTTAATTAGAAAACGTTCTGTCAGTGTTTTGCACGTTAAAACCAGATTTTCGAATCCGTGTTTGTTTTACCCAAATTATGTGGATCATCCGCGTTATGTAGTATCAACGTCCGTGGTAAGTTGTACCTTGAAGTAAACAAGGCTGATTTTTAAACATGGATATCGACACCCAAAAAAACTTTTCCAGTTTGATGCATGGTATTAATATATTCCATAGATGTCGAAAATTAGTTTTGAAGAGATATTTGCACGAAACCAAACAAATAAATTCTACAAATATGAAAAGAATCGGGAAGTAGGCGAGAAAACCATGATTTACGTACTAAATTCGCTTGTATCTATAGTTTACACAAATCTTTTGTTATGATACTGTACCATTCGCAAGATAAACCATTTTGCATCAGCTGTGCATAAACACATTTTATATAAGAACAATTTAAACGCTGTTTGTATATGTTTTCTTACCTTGTGTATTCCCGCGATACAGTTGTTTATATCCGCGTTTGGAAGACCTTTCCGCGTTTGTTGTATCTGGATGAACGGTGTGACAAAGTGCCAACCTAATGTCCAACTACACCTACATGGTTCGTTACAACACAGTTTTGGATGGTTGAACCCCAATTGGCAATTTTAGACTTTTTTTGCTATATGTCTGTTATATGTATGACTTTTATATTTTAAAACTGCATGCGGTTTACCTGGGTATTCCAATTATTCTTATTTTTGATCCAAAACATAGATTGTGGGTACTCGTTAGAACCCCTTGCCAAGGCGGTTCTAACGTGTACCCACAATGGTTGAATCAAATAATGTTTTGAGAAAAAAAGAGAGAAAAATATCAAAAACTTTTCAAGTAATAATTTCAATGTTTGCATCTGAAACCAGAGGACTAATGGTCCTGATATCGCTCACCTGAGATTTGGTCTTTGATAAATGACCTTTGGCTTCGGTGAGCTAAAAATCACATTTTACTGCATGGGCAAGTTTTCTTAATGTAGATAAAGAATCATCTTACCGTCACTGGATTCGTTGAGCTTAGATTTCCTCAGCGAACTCTTGTCCTTCCTTCTCCTCCTTGCACCATCACTGATTGACGATGACGCTGCGCTCAACTCGCTCTCAGGTGTAGCCAGCCTCTTGGTCGCCTCACCACCTTCCTTCTCATCATCCCCTTGCTGTTTCCTGTCCAGAAAATCACTTGTATCTGAGGCACTTAACAGATCCATTGAAGACCGAGTCTGAGTCACTATATCACTCACAGTATCCCATAAATCCTTGTCACTACTCTCAATCCTGTCTCTGAACCCAGTCTGGTTCTCAACATTTTCACCTACTTTACCAAACACTTCATCAGTCACACTAGAACCAGTCTGAGGTTCATTTGGAACATTTCTGATCTTATCCACCACAATATCATTTGGAGTTGTTCTACTTTTATCAACAATCCCAGAAGCTTTCACAAGAACTTTTTCAACTTTTCCCTCCGATTTTGGTTTCCGTCTGCCGTCGAATCTGGATACACGTTCAGAAGAAGTGCTGTCAGTGTCTGTGCTAGTTATATCCCTTTGTAAGAAGGTCCGACGTGTCCTGAAATTGAGTAACAGAGAAGCATGCAGAGATCTATCATGCTAGTGATGACCTTGACCTTGATCAAGACTTGAAGAAAAGCTATAAACATGCAAAGCTGGAAAAAGGTAAAATGTTTAATTGCCACCTCAAAAAGTTGCCACTTCATAAACTTTTAACAACGTTGTTTTACAATCCTGAAGCTTTAAACATGTTCCAAAACAAATTTTAAATGTAAAGTAAAAGGGTAAAAGAGAACCAAAAGATTAAACATCACCTCAAAAAGGTATTTTAATTAATTTTGCCACCTCTCAAATTCTAACAAGCATAAAACATAGATCTGTTTGATCAGACCTTAAATGAAAGTATTGCTGCTTCACAAATTCTACCAAACATAAAACTGGTATCAGTGTGAAGTTTCGTAGTCCTGATCGAAGCTTTTAATGATATTCCAAAAGCAAGTGTTAAAACCTCAAAGAGTTCATAAAAAGATGTATTCACTATTGTGAGACATTTTAAGAGGTATCATGGCTAATAAAATCTAGGTCAAATGTTGCTTTTGGTATTGTAATTTGTCTTTTCAAATGTTGTCAAATGAAAAAAGTAGAACTTTATTTTAGTCAAGCACAAATACACTTTGAAAAGATGAAAGAAATATCGATTTAAATATAAATCAAAGTTCAGTGCCTTTTGAATGTGATTTTCATGTTTTTCTGAACATGTTTCATTATGAATAATATTTTGACAGTATTATAATATTAAGCATGATGAGCCTTCAAGTACCAATAGGTAAATGGTTCAATTTGATGATGGTGTTCATGTTTAAGCCATCTATACAGACAGTTTTGAAGTACCCGTGTTTAGGAATTGAATTTATTCTGCAAAAGTATCTACAGTAACCTCCTTTTTTCTTATTTTCGTTCTAAAACATAGATTGTGGGTACTTGTTAGAACCGCCTCAGAGAGGCGTTTCTAACATGTATCCACGATCTATGTTTTGAGCAAAAATAAGAAAAATATCAGTTTTTTTCTGCTGAAAATTTTCAAGTTTTATAGCTATAAAAATCTCTATATATTGCAAGGACAAGATTAGTTTTCCTAATAGATGTGGCAGAATATGGTTCTGGTTGTATTTAAGTTACTGGCCATAGCTTAACATTTTTGATATATCAAGCAAAGGCCTAGGGAATTTAAGGCATGAATTCGGCCTCAAGTGTTGATAAAAAACTGAATTTTGGAATTTTGAGCAGAAA
Organism: Rugalucina vietnamica; assembly: GCA_964017185.1. NCBI lineage: Eukaryota > Metazoa > Mollusca > Bivalvia > Lucinida > Lucinidae > Rugalucina > Rugalucina vietnamica. The sequence goes on from OZ024884.1 coordinate 37,534,732, forward strand.
CGTATTGCAAATAGCAGGTATAGGTCCCTGCTTATAAACTCTAGCACAACTATTACGTTCAAATTACACATGTTGCCATGGCAATGCTCCGAAAAGCATAGAAATACCATTTTTTGCAATTTTGGGTCAATTTTTCACCATTCAACATCATTTTCAACTACCGGCCCACGCGACGAACAATTTCTTATTGTGAAATAATTATGAAGTATCACCACGGATCCATATGCTAAGTATCATTTTGTTCGGAGTGTGGGGGGCACTTAAAAATTAAAAAAATGTGTTCAGAAATGGTCGAAAATAGACCAAAAATTGCAGAATGTGCTCTATCTATGGTTCTTCTGGGCGGTGCCATGGGTAGGATAAATGGAGTACTTGTCCTTGTTTTTAATAGAGGAGGCATATGGCTGTTTTAAGGAATAGTTTTCTCACCTAAATACCAAAATTTATTTTTTGACAAAATCAGAGGCCAAAATCAGGCGTTAAATGCCCTAGTCCTTTAAGATTTACAAACCTCCTTAATTATTCCTCGTTTATATATATAGTCATTTCACACAACTGAAACAAATTAATGATCCGAGGTGTGTTTGACATGCTCAGCTGCATTTATTTTATCAATTACATGTATACAATGTTTAAAACACAATTATTCCATATAGGGTATGTTTTCCACCTTAATTTGAATATACATGCACATTTGTATTTTCTTTCCTATTCTCTTAATGTTTATAAACTGAAGTTATGATAACACATTTTTCATTTTGGTAATAATTGCAGGGTTAGGTTTTCATTTTGTTCAATCTATCATGAATTTTGAACTATTATACCATATAAATAAAAATTTGGACCCTGAAAATTTGCATTAATTTATAATCATCCAAGAACTGGTGGATAATGATGATACCACAGCAGAATTAAAATTTAAAAAGAATGCACTAATGTATGGAAAGAAGCTGTGTAGGGTCCGATCAATTTGCTTTGTTTGAGCAATGTAATCAGGATCTAAACTGTTTGTATGGTAATTATTGTCCAAAATCTCAGTATCATTACGGTAGTCATAGATCTCAAACATAAACATTTGTAACAAAACCCAAATGAAAACAAAATAGACAACCACACACAGAACATATGCCTAGCAAGGTGCTTTTGCATATACCCAAAGTACCAAATTCTTTCTTAATTAATTGATAAATTTTACGAAAGCAATCTGGTGCTTTTGTTGCAATTCCAATAGTTTCTGATGTTCATGCCAAACTATTTTGTAAGCAGCATAATTATCATTTCTATCTGTGTATGACTCACAGGCCTCCTTGAATTAGTTTACCAATACTTTGTGTGTATTCCTCAACTATTAACTGTCAATCAACTTCTTGGAATAAGAAAGTTCAGGTCACACCTGAACCAAAAGAACTCATTATAACATGCCCAGAGTGTATTGGAAATACATCCCAGCGGGCACATGACGTCAGAATGACGTCAGATCAACGTCGATGCAACGTCATGACATCGCATCGACGTCGATCTGACGTCATTCTGACGTCATGTGCCTGCTGACTTGGACATCAGCAGCGTCTGTGCAAAAATGCAAAGTTGATATTTAACCAGCTGCATATGGAAGAAACAGGGATGCACTTGTTTTAAGCGCAAAAATGCAATGGCATATGAAATTGTGCCAAATCTCTTAGAAATATACATTCAATAAGCTAAAAAGTTTGGCTTCGATTCAGTACTTGTTCATGTGTATTGCTGCTATTGCGCACTCTGTGATATATGAGCCGCAACGCGAGAAAACCGGTCTTCGGGGTTTCCGACCAGGTGTGACACAAATCCGCCTGTACAGTCTCAGAAGAAGGCTAGAGGCTTGAAATTTTGGCTATAAGTAGAAGAGGAATTGTATTATCCGAGTAGCGAAAACAAAGGCGCTGATCAGCTTCGCAGTTAATGCGAAGCTGATCTGCGCCTTTGTTTTCGCATAGGCAAAAATCCGGTTTTCTCACGGCGCGGCTCATATATTCTTGAACTGATGTAAATTCCAGGCACAAAATATCTCTAAATGTTATAAGTTCTAAAGTTTGTTTGTGTGTTTATATTGTGGTTTAATGCCCCAGTCAACAATTTTTCAGCCATGACAAGCCTCAGCCACCACTCCGTGGGTGTTAATAGACTAGCTACTAGTCTGATAAATATTTTTTTGCCCTTTTTTTGTAAATTTAAATTTTCTTTTCTTGAAAGCTAGAGCACCAGATATTTTCTGATGAACATATCTTGGCTAGATTTATTTAAAATCGAGACAGAGGAGTAGACCCATATTATGTCCAAATGATGTACATTTTATATAAAAAGATTTTTACCTTTGTAGATTTGTCATTTTAACACGTATTGGCTAGGCTAGGGTGTTAATAACCAGTACTAATGTGCCTGTGGCAATGTCACAACCTGGCATCAGTGGCGTTTGAACACAGGACCTGTGCATTTTGAAACTGACACTAGTATGTACCACTAGGCTATCATGCTCCCTATATGATTTATCACTAAATACCTCCATCATGACGTTACTGAACATTTCTGTTATTGTTGATTTAGCGCTTACCCAGCAGGCACATGACGTCAAAATGACGTCAGATCGACGTCGATGCGATGTCACGGCACTTGACGTCAAAATGACATCAGATGGACGTCATGACGTCGCATCGACGTCGATCTGACGTCATTTTGACGTCATGTGCCATGACGTCGCATCGACGCCATGACGTCGCATCGACGTCGATATGACGTCATGTGCCCGCTGGGTAATGTCCCACCAACAGGTATGGTCATATCAAGACCGGACCTCAATTTGATGTCTCATCCCACAGACTGGAGAAGCCCAGTATTGAACCCATGACCTTGGGTTTACAAGGTGAGTCAATTGAACCCAAGGTCACAGAGGCTTCTCATTACGAAAACATGCCCATGCAATATACAGAGATTTTTTGTGCTTTAAAAATTAGAAATTTTCAGCTGAATTTTTTTTATATTTTTCTTATTTTTGCTCAAAACATAGATTGTGGGTACACGTTAGAACCGCCTCGCCGAGGCGGTTCTAACGAGTACCCACAATCTATGTTTTGGAGCAAAAATAAGAAAAATAGGTATACCCCTGTATACCCCAGTTTTGCTATATAAAAGTGGGGTTTAAGGGGGTATATATTGCACGGACATGTTTTCCTGATGTGGTCAACTTTATATATAAATCACAGAAGTCTCAGAACTGTTGTGATAAACCTTTTTTTTAAGGGTGGTGGGGGACTCCTTCAATATTACTTGAGGTGGTTATACATGTACCATAAGCAAGTGTGAAAACTAAAGCCAGGGAAAGTTGTGTGTTAATTCTTCTAGTTAATATATAGCTTTACATGTTATCTCATATAGGAGTGATGTCAACCTACATTGCCCTGCAGATATGACATTTCAAGACAATTTTAGACCAGTCCTAAGACAATTTTAGACCAGTCCTAAGTTCCTGCAGTGACCCTTGGTACATGAAAATGCATATTCATAAACTCTTGCTTGATCACAATGGTTGGTCAATGTAAACGCATAGGCAACATCTGAAACACACAGGCTCCGGTATTAGGACACACAGGCTACCTCATAATGGTGGATATTTTGAAACAGGTGAAAAAGGTATGATACATATTTTCTACTTGTTTTACCATTGTTCAACGTGAGAAGCCTCTGTGTTAATTGTTTTGGATTTAGAAGCCAGGAGCATTGTGAATGAAATTCTGGAATATTTTTTCCTAAAAGGCTGTGACATTATTTAGATGCTTGTCTTTTGGTTTTCAATGTTCTTGGCAGAACTAGAGCTTGGATTGTGTATTTAAGAATGAAATAAAAGGCAATTTACCTACACAATACCGTTACCTGCAAAAGTAAATTTGGGTCTATTTTTTCATTTTGAAATAAACTGACTTAAATTTACTACTCTACAGGGATAGGGGGTACATTAACTTAAGGTATGAGTCAGATTTTACAATCGTTGAACAATGGTAAAACAATTAGAGAGTATGTATCATACGTTTTTCACCTATCAAATATCCGCCATTTTATGAGGTAGCATATGCGTCCTAATACAGGAGCCTGTGCGTTTCAGATGTTGCCTATGCGTTTTACATTGACCAGTGTGTATATTATCATCTAAGATAAGCAGTTTCATTGCTTGATTCCTGAATAAAGGGAAGCAACTGAATATACAATGACATTTTGGAAGAGTTCTCTTTTTTGTGCAAAATTTTCAACTTTATAGAATGTTTAGTGATTGTGACTGGCAAACGCCAGTGAAATCGTGTATTATTAAAAGAAAGTAGAGTTTTAAACTTTATTTGGTAAAAATCACCAAACTGGGAATATAAGCAGAGTTAATCAGCAGAAAAGAAACTTTTTAAGAATTGGGGGAAAGGCGAGAGGATATGGGAAACAAGAAAATTTTACCTTATAAATCCAGCGAAAAGGAAAATTAAGTATCCTAAAGTGTAATTCCAAACTATCACAAACAAATTCAAAATCATTGTCCAATTCCACATCCTTGGATTTCTGAATACATGTATAATCCTGTCTGACAATTTTCAAGATGTCGCATTTTACAAAATCAGTTACATCATGTAATACAGTTTTCTGCACATTTCCTATCACTTCTTGGAATTAATATTTGAACCGCCACACCAGAAAACCAACAATCTTCATGTGCGAAAACAAAGATGCAGATCAGCTTCGCAGTAACTGCGAAGCTGATCAGCGCCTTTGTTTTCGCTACAAAGATAGTACAATTCATCTACTTTCTATATCCAAAATCTCCAGACTCTAGCCAACTTCTGTGCTTGTGCAGCTTGGTTTGTGTGGGACCTGTTCGGAAACCACATTGTTGTTTTTTTCCATGTGAAGGATAATTTATATCTCCATAGTTATATTCCAGCACATTTGATGTTTTCATTTGCAGAGATTCCAAAGAAACAATGTGCTCTAATAATGATAATGATGTGCTAATACTGTAATTTGGTAGGATTGTTTTCTGCCAAAACTATAAGAAAATGTTTCTACATCGTAAAATAGGAACTACCTGTTCTGTAAAATGTCTGAAACTTCACCGTCTTGCTTTAGTTACTATGGATCAAAATGGTCGAAAATTAACCTTGACCTTGATAGTTTAAATCATAATAAAATTTCAACAAGATGGCTCCAAAATCTCAACTCTCTTCTTGTTAATAATCATATAACCATGTATTTGATGGTTTTAATTCCAACACAGGAATTGCCAGTAAAGCACAAAAATGAGTTACGCAATAGAATTTTATAAGCAAACTGAGAAGGATTTTTATAGTGTTGATTCCAGTAAAAGAATGGCCAGTAAGTCCAGAAATGATTAATGCAATAGAACCTGATCAAATATAAGCATCTGATTCTTTCTTAAAAAATGATTTACCAGATCCTGTAAATGTTTAGAAACCTGGCTACTCAGAAAGAACTAAGGCTATGTAAACTCTTCAAAACAGTGCTCATAACCAATAACCTACTACCGGTGAATCTAATTCATAGTGCAAAAAATTATATTTTTTTATGCTGAATATCTCAAAGCTCCAATCTAGAATTTTTCACTAGGGTTGGCCCTGAGGTTATAAAACTTTTTTCATGCTCAACTCAGCTGAGCTTGAAATTTCAATTCCTTATAAATACTGAAATAGCCTAAATATATTGAAATTTAAGGTTTAAAACTCCAAAGCTTGTAATTTATCCTACTAATAAATGTTAAAATGCCAACAATTGTTGGCATTTTAACATTTATGAGCAGGATAAATTTTAGTCTCAGCTGAGCTGAGCATGAAAAAAGTTTTATAACCTCGGGGCCTGGTGGGGGGGGGGGGTGGGGGGGGAATAACTTTGGTCTTAGTGCAGAGGTCATCCTGGCTGCAGTGTATATATGCAGTTTAAATATCATGCTCACTTTAAGTTGAGCATAGAATCTAGAACAGCAAAGCACTATTATCATAAAAGAGTACTCTGAGGAATACGAAATCTCTAGCTGTTTTAGCTAAGCACCAGACATAGCATATGGCAAAGGCAGCAGCCAAATATAAAGAGAAAGTTTTTTCATCTGGAATCCTAGTTAATTTCGTTCTCTGCAAGATTCTACAGGTAGCTTTCTCAAAGTTGTTAACCTTTATAATTAATGCGTTGCTGTTCTACAAGAGTACAAAAAAGTTTTTTTTTTTTTTGTTTTTTTTCTTCAATTTTTGTAAAATTGCGTCTTCAAAGATTTTGGTTGATTTGGTAATGACTCAACGTCCCATGCAGTCAACAAATTTTCAGTCATGTCAGGTAGACTATGGAGTCAACACAACCTGGTGACTGTGGGGTTCAAATAACCAACCCTCTAATCCTGAGTCTGACATTCAAACCACTAAGCCATTGCGCTTTCAAATCTACAAAAGTGCAAGGGATTTTTTTCTCATTTTTCAACTTCTAAGATGACAATAAGCTACAATTAATAAGGATATAAAGTGAAGAAAACCTTTTTTGATTTTACTTTTATTTCAGAAATTTTATAAATTTTAGCGCTTAAAATTATACTTCCAAATACTGCTTAAGTAAATCTAAAAACAAGTAATATAAGATTGTCAAATATTTTGTAATCTAAAGATACTATTCAAAACAAGCTCAAAAGTAAAATAAAGATTGTCCAACATTTTGTAATGTATTTTTGATTCGATCTGTAATTAAAAAAGTTTACATAAAACAGATTTATTTCAGATTATGACTATATTGAGCAAAAAAACAAGATATTGCACTTAATAACCTCTGAGCATAGTATAAAACACAGAATTTGTAAACTGAAATAGCATATTAACTACAAAATACATGTATTGTTTTATCTTTTAGTAATTTTATCATTCTTGACATTATAATATTATCATTAACTTAGGTTCTATCTAAAAATTATACAACTATATATAACAAATGACACCATACCACAAAAACACAACAAAATGTTATCTTCTATCTCCACTGTTAAATACTAAAAACAACTTCTATAAAATTGTAAAAACACTTATGGATCTAGTAATAATTATATATTTGAGAAACACAACACTGAACAATATCACATTACTATCACTAAAAGCTGTTTTCTGCCTGACCTACTTTTTACAAATGCAGCATGACCTATTTAATAATATGACCTTGACCTTTATATTACCTAAATTATCAACACAATATCACAACATCTTTGGTGTTTCTGTCATAAACATCATAATGTCAAAAGAAACGTGGAAATATACTACAATGTTCACTTTATTTGGGATGAGCGAAGAACCTAATCTAACAATACTGCAGTAACGCATGAAAATGAGACCAGTCGTAAAGAAACATTATATAAATGTCGTGAAGAAACACTTTAATGTATCACACACTTTACATGGTGTGGAGCTCAGCTTGGCCTGAAGACTAATCTAACAAGACTGCCTTAAAATTAGTTCAACAAGATGTGAAAATAAGTCCAGTCGTTAAGAAACATCATAATGTCGTAAAGAAACGCTCTAATGTATTACACTGTTCACATGGTGTGGAAATAAGCAAAAAATCTAACTAACAATACTGTTAAGCAACAACTATTCAACAAGACACCGCATCACAGTTACCATAGCAACCAATCACAGAAAAGCTAGAACAATCCTTGTAAAAAATATTCCCGCTATTTACAAAATTTACATATAAATCATGATCTAACAAAAACATTAATCTATTTCCTCAAATTTTTGGACATATTGAAAGTACAGGTAAACTTCTTTATAACGCTATCTTTGGGGTCCACAGAATCAGACCGTGTTATAAGTGAACCGTGTTATAATGAGGTTGTTTACAATAGACATATAGTAAAATAACCATTTTGGGAACCATAACATGACCCTGTTATACTGAGGCGCATTATAATGAGGTTGAACTGTACATGCATGTGTAGATAAATTTGTCTAATTCCAAAATGTTGTCTATGCCATAATTTTTAGCCCATATAGAAGATGCTGGCCTAAACGTTACGAAAACATGCCCATGCAATTTACAGAGATTTTTTTCAGATCTAAAATTTGAAAATTTCATTGGAAATTTTTTTATATTTTTCTTATTTTTGCTCAAAACATAGATTGTGGGTACATGTTAGAACCTCCTCGCCGAGGCGGTTCTAACGAGTACCCACAATCTATGTATTGGCGCAAAAATAAGAAAAATAGGTATACCCCTGCATACCCCAGTTTTTCTATATAAAAGTGGGGTTTGAGGGGGTATTCATGTCACGGACATGTTTTCCTGATGAGATGGCATAAATCACAAACAAATGAATATTTTCTAGATCATGGTACTATCATGATGAATACTATACAAGAGAATGATAGTTTAACATGATGAGACTAGATCTTCAAGATATATTTTTATTGCCAGAATTTTGACCAAAAAGAATGATAAAAATAATTGTAGACTGGAGCCATCTTTTTAAAAAAAAAAAAATAAGAGCTGTCGCAGGACAGCGTGCTCGACTGCTTCTGACCTTTGTCAAACATTAGGCCAAACCCGACCGGCAACCCAAAGCATTATGCTCATACATCTTTTTGCCTTGATGCGATAAGGCAAAATCACTGAACCATGAAAGTTATCTATAACTACCTAAGATATAAAGGTCTCACTCATATTGTGAAAGAAATGTGTTCACATACCAACTCAGTGCCAAGACACAAGGCAAAATCACTGAACCGTGAAATAAGGTCACACTGACCTATAAGTATTTCAGGGTCAAAGCCTCAAAGGTCTAGTGATACTTACTCATAATGTGAAAGAAATATGATCATATACCCATTCAGTGTTGAGATATAAAGCAAAATCACTGAACCATGAAATTAGGTCATAGTGACCTATAAGTATGTTTGGGTTAAAGGTCTGGTCATACTCATTCATAATCAGAAAGAAGTATGAAAAAATACCAACTGAGTGTCGAGATATAAGGCAAAATCACTGAACCATGAAATTAGGTCACAGTGACCCAGGAATACTTTACGGTCAAAGGTCTTGTCACACTCATACATATCGTGAAAGAAGTATGTTCATATACCAATTGAGTGCCGAGATATAAAGAAAAATCACTGAACCGTGAAATAAGGTCATATTGACCTAGGACTACTTTAGGGTCAAAGGTCTTGTCATACGCAAACATAGTGTCAAAGAAGTTTGTTCATAAACTACTTGAGTGCCGAGATATAAGGCAAAGTCACTGAACCGTGAAATTAGGTCATAGTGACCTATAAGTATATTGGGGTCAAAGGTCTGGTCATAATCACTCATAATCTGAAAAAAGTTTGAAAATATTCCAATTGAGTGTCAAGATGTAAGGCAAAATCACTGAACCGTGAAACTAGGTCACAGTGACCTAAGACTACTTCAGGGTCAAAGGTCTTGTCATACGCAAGCATACTTTGAAAGAAGTTTGTTCATAAACCATTTGAGTACCGAGTTATAAGGCAAAATCACTGAACCGTGAAATTAGGTCACAGTGACCTATAAGTATATTGGGGTCAAAGGTCTGGTCATACTCACTCATAATCTGAAAAAAGTATGAAAATATACTAATTGAGTGTCAAGATATAAGGCAAAATCACTGAACCGTGAAATTAGGTCACATTGACCTAGGACTAATTCAGGGTCAAAGGTCTTGTCATACGCAAACATACTTTGAAAGAAGTTTGTTCATAAACCATTTGAGAACCGAGATATAAGGCAAAATCACTGAACCGTGAAAGTAGGTCACAGTGACCTATAAGTATATTGGGGTCAAAGGTCTGGTCATACTCACTCATAATCTGAAAAAAGTATGAAAATATACTAATTGAGTGTCAAGATATAAGGCAAAATCACTGAACCGTGAAATTAGGTCACAGTGACCTATAAGTATATTGGGGTCAAAGGCCTGGTCGTACTCACTCATAATCTGAAAGAAGTAAGAAAATATACTAATTGAGTGTCAAGATATAAGGCAAAATCACTGAACCATGGAAAGTAGGTCAACCGACCCTTACCGTCATGACACACAAGTCAGTGTCACAAAGTCAAAAGATGAACGACCAACCATCTTCCTAAGTTGTTTCTATTAAGAAATAAAAAGAAAAAAAATTCGGGGAGTTCTAGATTTTGACCTCTAGCCCCGCCCCCCTGACTCCGACCCAGAGGTCCGATGTCATGGAACCTAAAGTGTATGAAGTATGAATGCTTTATGATAAGTTGTTGTCAAGATATGGACTCCTTGTAAAAGTTACATAGCAGTACATCTATTTTTTACAGTGTTCTAGTTTTTAACCTCCAGCCCCACCCCCCAGGCATGGTCCGAGAGACCCTACGCCATGAAATGAAACTCAACCCTACAGGGTACCTATGGTCCGAGTATGAAAGCCCTCTGATAAAAAGTTTTCAAGATATAGACTTCTAGAATACTATATCACAGAAAAGCCATTATTATTAATGGTGTTCTAGATTTTAACCTCTAGCCCCACCCCCTGGCATGGACCCAGGGATCTGATGCCATGGAATGAAAGCCGACCCTACAGGGTGTCAATGGCCCAACTATCAATGCTTTCTGATGAGTGGTTGTCAAGATATGGACTTCTAGAAAACTTTAACACAAGAATTGCCATTTTTGAAGGTGTTCTAGATTTTAACCTCCAGCCCCACCCCCTGGTCTGGACCCAGGGGCCCGATGCCATGGAATGAAAGCTAACCCTACAGGGTATCTATGGTCCAAGTATGAATGCTTTCTGATGAGTGGTTGTCAAGATATGGACTTCTAGAAAACTTTAACGCAAGTGTGACGCGCACGCGCACGGGAACGCGCACGGGAACGGGAACGTGGACGACCGGGGTGACTGCAATAGCTCTATGCACTTCGTGCAGTCGAGCTAAAAAATGATAAATAAATAAAAATAAATTAAAACAGTGTTTTCTGAGGAAAACTATGTCCCCCCAACCGTTTAGTAATTGAAGTTTAGTTACCTTGTGATATGAAGTTTAACTATGCAAGCCAGCATGACCATCTTGTTCTGTATGGTATGGTAGTATAAACTTGTTTTGGACTCTGTCTATGGGCAACACCCATAACTAGTTTGGCTTTCAATTTTTAAAGAGCATTTAATTCATTCTCATCCAGTATTATATATGTCATTTCATGATAGCTGTAATAGCATGGTATAACTCCGCTTTTTTGATACGGTACATTTCTGATATAAATATGGTCTATCAATGTACTTCTACGAGTTGTCGGTTTGGAAATGACTTGTGAAAAGCTTTCAATTATTTTGTTATATATCTTTTGTGAATAACCTCATTATAACGCGGTTCACTTATAACACGGTCTGTTTCCATGGACCCCAAAGATAGCGTTATAATGAGGTTGACCTTTATATATATATATAAATGGTCGTATTCCATTTAGTCTGTGTTCTCTGCATTGTGCGACTAATGTTGAGTTTAATTTTCGTGACTGTCAATTGGCTGGTTAACTTTTGTGCTTATTTGAATTTTCACAATGAAACACTCAGTGCTGGTTTCCCAGAATCATGTAATTACGCACTGTTTGCGTATATGTTTAGTTTTATGAATTAAGTGTTTATACAAAGAAACACATGGTTATTAAACCTTTTTCGTGCTCATCATGGTAGAACGAGACATTTTGCTGCTTATGAATACTTTCATAATAGCATTCTAATATATCAATTGGTTCAGGTCATTAAACCAGGCCGTTTTTGCCGTGAGCATACACACACGGAATTGGTTTCGGGTTCTACTGGGTTGAGCATGAAAAATATCTTGTATTTTAGTTTTGACGTTTTTGCCGCGACGTCAAACCTTTAATCTATATTTCCCGTAAAAGATAACGTCAAGACGTTATGAATTTGAATTTTAGTAACGCCATAACAATATGGCGACGTTCCTGCTGAAGAGCTGTAAAGTGAAAGCGCTACAGGACTGAAATAAATTGTTGCTGTTGCTTCATTTCATTCTTTCTTCCTATATATATATATATATATATATATATATATATATATATATATATATATATATATATATATATATATATATATATATATATATATAATTCAAAAGTCAAAAAAGACACACTGGAACTTTCTTTTCATTTATTGCTACCGGTTTCATCCATCTTGGAATTTTCAAGCAATGTTATTTACGTTACGACGTCAGTGATACTATTTCCGGCGTCAACGCGGAGAACCAAAATTTCTTGTATTGCCTTTTCATAAAATAAAGGACAATAAAACAATACCACGGAAACAAAGAGAAAAACTTTTCATCAGAAAGTTTAATCCTAAACTTAATGCAATATAGTCACAGGGAAAACGGTTCCGATGCTCTTTATGATAGGAAATTTAACGGGTGGTTTTTGTGTCACATCAAATGATTTCTACTGTATAAAATGATTTCCCCGTATATATAATGCAGTTAAGGTCTGGACTTGCAAATAATGAATCCCCTTTATACCATATGGATTACATTCTCAAGTGTTACAGAAGTATGCCCGTTTAATTTTCGATCATATGGAGATTGTAATACAAACCAGACCATGAAGAGTGATGTCTTTTCTATAGATGCGCGTAAAATGCGCTGGGCAACATAACGGCATTGTTTTGCGTGATTTCATGTCTATATCTGCATTTGACTACTAGATCGTAATAGATACTGTTTATCAAGTCTGTTCCTAACTAGTTTGACTTAAACATTTCTTCTCGACTATTTTTGTACACCCAGAATGGTCTGGTGTGCTATACATGTATGTTCAACGTAATGTGCAAATACGCTGAATTGGTGATAAAAATTTACGATATGTAAATGGGCTTTTTCAAAATATAAAAGTGTATTCAAATTGCATATTTACCAAAATTAAATTTCATAAATATATTTCACCCTCAATTTAATTACCAGCGAGTTTTTTATAATTTTATAATGATTAAAGATATTTTAAATTAGTTTAAACAGTTTTAAATGATACATTCACGTTTACGGTGTAACTTTTATACAAGGGAGATAATAATTTTTTATAAATGCTAAATCCCGGTACCACCCGGTTCCGCTATACACATTACGTTAACATCTCTTTGTTCTTTATGCCAGATGAACATGAGATTATTTATATTCTTTTGGCTCAGGTTACGACACAAACCTACATCTTTTGACTCAATGATTAACTAATGAAGTAACACTACTATACAGTGGAAACAAGGGACACTATATAGCTATTCAGCTTGATGCGTACCCATATGAATGTTTTCCTGTTATAAAATATTTCTATAAACAATTATAAAATACTGAAAAACGTTACGTTTCTTTGATATTAATTTTCGCGCGTTGACGCCGGAAATAGTATCACTGACGTCGTAACGTAAATAACATTGCTTGAAAATTCCAAGATGGATGAAACCGGTAGCAATAAATGAAAAGAAAGTTCCAGTGTGTCTTTTTTGACTTTTGAATTATATTAATACCCGGGTCATGGACTTAAATTAATACCAAATCATATATATATATATATATATATATTTTTTTTTTTTTTTTTGAATTTATGTTTGTGGGGGGGGGGGGGGGAGTCAGTATTTTTTTTGGGGGGGGGGGATGGGGTATGGAGTTTTTTGTAGGTAATTTTTGGGGGTCCCACAAATATTTATTTTCCTGGTATTTTAGAATCCACTGTCATACTGTCATTTTAGAATCCACTGTTATTTTTTTTTTTTGGGGGGGGGGGGGGGGGGGTACAGAGTAGATGCTGGGGCTTAGCCTATGTATTAGCAAAATGTCAAGAGTACCCTCCCTGGGGGATACTCATATATATCAAACTGGTATGTATGTGCATCCCTGCGCTTAAAAATGGAGGTTATTCAGTGATGATCAGACAATAAATTGGGTGCTTACAGACTTGAAGGCACTGAAAAAATACTGAAATTTATGTTTTTCATCCTTTTTTCAGAATCAGAATAGTTTACTGGTGAAATGCCAAAATGACAATACCTCACAGGGGGTAGGGGTGCTTATCTGACATTTCAGCATAGGAAAACAATGATTCAGGGAGGTTATCCCAGTCCCCAACAATGCTTCTGTGCAAGTTTGGTCAAAATCCATCAATTGCTTTACAAGATATTGCGTTGGAAATACTAATTTCAACAGTTTTTACAGACTCACAACCTTGAAAATTAGGTCAAGGTCACCAAAATCTAATCAACTCTGAGCCTTCTTGCAACAATGCTTCTGTGCAAGTTTGGTCAAAATCCATCAATTGCTTTACAAGATATTGCGTTGGAAATACTAATTTCAACAGTTTTTACAGACTCACAACCTTGAAAATTAGGTCAAGGTCACCAAAATCTAATCAACTCTGAGCCTTCTTGCAACAATGCTTCTGTGCAAGTTTGGTCAAAATCCATTAATTGGTTTACAAGATATTGTGTTGGAAAGACTAATTTCAACATTTTTTTATGGACTCGTGACCTTGAAAATTAGGTCAAGGTCACCAAAATCTAAACAACTCTGAACCTCCTCACAACAATGCTTCTGCGCAAGTTTGGTCAAAGTCCATCAATTGGTTTACAAGATATTGCGTCTGAAATACTAATTTCAACAGTTTTTATGGAATTGTCACCTTGGAAACTATGTCAAGGTCACCATAATCTTATCAACTCTGAGCCTCCTCCCAACAATGCTTCTGTGTAAGTTTGGTCAAAGTCCATCGATTAGTTTACAAGATATCCCGTCAGAAAGACTAATTTCAACAGTTTTTGACTAGTGACCTTGAAAATTAGGTCATGATCACCAAAATCTTATCAACTCTGAGCCTCCTCCCAACAATGCTTCTGTGCAAGTTTGGTCAAAATCCATCAACTAGTTTACAAGATATCGTATCGGAAAAACTAATTTCAACAGTTTTATGGACTCGTGACCTTCAGAATTAGGTCAAGGTCATCAACAGTTTTATGGACTCGTGACCTTCAGAATTAGGTCAAGGTCATCAAAATCTAATCAACTCTGAACCTCCTCCCAACAATGCTTCTGTGCAAGTTTGGTCAAAAACCATCAATTGGTTTACAAGATATTGCGTTGGAAATACTAATTTCAACAGTTTTTATGGACTTGTGACCTTGAAAATTAGGTAAAGGTCACCAAAATCTAATCAACTCTGAGCCTCCTCCCAACAATGCTTTTGTGCAAGTTTGGTCAAAGTCCATCAATTAGTTTACAAGATATCATATCGGAAAAACTAATTTCAACAGTTTTATGGACTCATGACCTTCAGAATTAGGTCAAGGTCATCAAAATCTAACCAACTCTGAGCCTTCTCCCAACAATGCTTCTGTGCAAGTTTGGTCAAAATCCATCAATTGGTTTATAAGATATTGCGTTGGAAAGACTAATTTCAACATTTTTTATGGACTCGTGACCTTGAAAATTAGGTCAAGGTCACCAAAATCTAATCAACTCTGAGCCTTCTCGCAACAATGCTTCTGTGCAACTTTAGTCAAAATCCATCAATCGGTTTACAAGATATTGCGTTGGAAAGACTAATTTCAACATTCTTTATGGACTTGTGACCTTGAAAATTAGGTCAAGGTCACCAAAATCTTATCAACTCTGAGCCTCCTCCCAACAATGCTTCTGTGCAAGTTTGGTCAAAATCCATCAATTGGTTTTCAAGATATTGAGTTGGAAAGACTAATTTCAACAGTTTTTATGGACTCGTGACCTTGAAAATTAGGTCAAGGTCACCAAAATCTAATCAACTCTGAGCCTCCTCCCAACAATGCTCTTGTGCAAGTTTGCTCAAAATCCATTCATTTGTTCAGAAGATATCGCGTCGGAAAACCTAATTTGATCAGTTTTCATGGGCTGGTGACCTTGAAAATGAGGTCAAGGTCACCAAAATCTAATCAACTCTTTCCCCCCTCCCAACCATGTATCTATGCAAGTTTGGTCAAAATCCATCCACTGGTTCAAAAGATATCGCGTAAGAAAGAAGCTACGCGGACGCGGACGCCGACGCGGACGCCGACGCCGACGCCGACGCCGACGCCGACGGGAACCGCACCAAAAACAATATGTCCCCCACCTTCGGTTGGGGGGACATAATAAACCACTCAAAACAGAAAACAAAATGTCTCCAAATTATGACCACAAGTTACTTTTTTAACATGAACTTCCAAATATTATAAAAATCCTATTATTGTATTGTTTCCAATTCAGAACTTTCAATATTTTCCAAAATATAAACATTTTAACTATTTAAACAGGGCATTTAAACAACAATAAATCCATATACATGACATAGCATTAAATGAGCCGCCTAATGAGAAAACCAACAGTGTGGTTTCCGACCAGGATCAACACAAACTGAGCTGTACAGCGACAGAAGACAGCTAGAGGCTTGAAATTTTGGATTTAGATGGTAGAGGAATTGTACCACCCATGTAGCGAAAACAAAGGCGCTGATCAGCTTCGCGGCTTCGCGGTAGCACGGCTACCGCGAAGCTGATCTGCGTCTTTGTTTTCGCCTATGCAAATTGATGGTTTTCTCATGAGGCGGCTCAAATTTTAAGAAGTTTAAACCCATATAAAAGTCTCAAGCTGTTTTTTAAAAAAGGCACAAACTATGCAGAGACACTAAACATAGTTTTTTAAAGAGACAGAAAACAGCATTCAAATGTATGGACTAGTACATGTACGTGTTCACTGTGAGACACAAGACCACATTTAAAGATGACAAACACATAATCCAAAAGACAAAACATACACGTTACATTGTAATATGTCATAAAATAGCACATGTACAAAATATACATAAATAACAAATCTTGGGCAAAGTAGGCTACACCTTTGGTTCTTTTCTTTTTTTCAAAAAAATCTTTTTATTTCCCCGTATCGGCTTTGGGGGACAGGAGTTTGGTTTGATTTTGATTACATGTATTTTAATTCCTTTCTTTGCACGAAAACTACAAGATGGCAGTAAATGTTTGGTTTCCACCAAAACATTTGTTTTTCATAATATGTGACTTTGTAAAATTTAAAAATAATATCTTTGAATTTTTTTAAAGAGCATGTATTTAACTCAGGGAGTAACTGGAGTGAAATTTTGCCTCGATCATTATAATAATAATTATTACTATACTATGGCAGGAATGACATGATACAGTGCGTCGTCCTTCGGATCGGGACGTTAACTGGAGGCCCCCTGTGCAGGGACAGTCATCCCCTGTGCAGGTTAAAGATCCCTACACAGGTTCTATCCTCATGCATGTAGGCTCATCCTGCAAACACACTGGAGTGTCGAATGTACACCTCCCAAGAATAATCAGAAATTGATTGATGGGAGTAACAAGAAAACAAAACAAAACAAAACAAAACATCCAAAAGATAACAATACACTACACCTTCCAACATGTAACAGTAATACATTAAAACACTTTCAAGACAGAGACATAGGACATATCACATGCATCATACACCAAATTCAACAGCCACTTGCTGTAGATTCAGAAATATTCGCAAGAACTTAATTTTCACTTATATTCACGAATTGGCTGCTTAGCAAATTCAAAGTTCTTGCTAATAAGACTAGTGTCACTATAAGCTTTATAGAATACATGGACACTTTCTCGCGGAATCAAGAACTCGCTTATAAATTGGAAATAGTTCACGTGATAAAAGTCACGCAAAAATTTTAGAACTAACAGTATTTGACTGGTAGCATCATTATTTTTGAAATCATGGGCAATGCGCTTTAAAATTCAAATTCCAATATTAACTTGTACAAATGTTTAGCTAATCTTCTTAAAAGAATTAGAAACAGCCAAAACTAATATTAAAATAGTTTTAATGGTACAATAATAGAAAAAAATTGCATTCAAACACGTTTTATTTGAACCCAATCATGAGAGAACAAACAACGTGTTTGCAAATGCGAACACAAAGGCACAGATCAGCTTCGTAGTAACTGTGAAGATGATCAGCGCCTTTGTTTCCACTACACAGATAATACAACTCCTTTTTAAATCCAACATTGCCAGCCTCTAGCCATCTTCTGTACTTGCACAGCTCAGACCTGTTCGGCAACCACATTGTTGGTTTTCTCATGACACAACTTATTTGTATGAGAAATACTTTTTCAACACTGGCAAAACAAATTCAATTTTTATTCATTGTCACAAGCATTGTCACAATAAAGAATCTTAAAGTTTGGGTCTTAGAAATATGCTGTTATTTATAAGATCAATGGAGAACAAGGTTTGGTTATTGTTTAACATTCCAGTCAAGATTTTTTCATACATGTTGGGAGCAGAAGCCATTGCTTGGGTGGTTATTTTTTCAAGCACATTTTGGATGTCATGACAGCTCTAATGTTGGGTTGAAGTCCATAAAGTGGAGACAACATCCCTACATGACCATTGCTGTTGACTGGGACACTAAGCCACAGCTCAAAGAAACAAACATAAAATGGCTCATAAACACTGCTGGCACTTAACAGCAGAATAGTTTGCACTCGAAAGCATTTACTGTTACCGAAGGCATGTATTAATTCATTTTGGCAAAGCGAGTGCCACCTAACAATCAGTCTATCTACAACATCTATAAACTTGTTAATACTGACACCAACACCCTATATACCTGTGATGCAACCGAATTTATTACTGCCTAGATCGGTTCAACATCACACTTCACATGAGGAAACTGAATGCCATCTGGTTCGACTGAGATACAACCTACAGCGAGGCAATAAACACTTCACTGATGGTCGTTGCCCTGCAATTGATCTAGTGTCCAATCATCACACTCCATTAGATCATGTAGCATGTGCTGTGGCACCAATCTGTGCAGTAACAAATTTGGTTGCATCACAGGTATATAGTGTGAAGGCGAATTATCAAATCCCACAGATAGTTAGTACATGTAGTATGAAATATTGTTACCGTTTCTAGTCTTGGAAAAATCTCCTTAACAGCACCTTTCAAAGGCACTTCTAATAGAACCAACAAATCTTTATGAAATCTGAGTAAACACTGTCTTTATTTAACTATTAAAATTAATATTTTCCTTGTCATTCTCAGAGGCACAAATTTGAGCAGCTTCATGAACCTTTTTCTTTGATTTGCATGTGCAATAGAAAACAAAAGCAGAGATCAGCTATACTGTGACCCTGCAGAAATGTGTGTTTATGTTACATTTTTTGTATTTCACCTATCTACCATTTAAATAGTCTCAACCTATGTTCAGCAACAGTACCCACTAGTTCCTATCACACCTCTTCAGATGGTCTAAATAAACAATCATGCTCACAGGTCATGAGGCTGCTCTTTCACAACATTTCCACTGATAGGAATTCTGAATATCAGTCATTGTCATTATTCCTTCAGATGTAACAGCTTGGAGACTCGGTTGATCGACCATTCCATCTTGGAGCTCTTGTGCTGGGCCTTGTGCGGCTCTCCCGACTCCCTACAAACATTGGCTGCCATTCTACACAACAATTATGGTCAGGTGACACTCATGTGATAGTCATGTGACAATCTAGGTCGCATGACTTGGATCATGTGACAGGAGTACCTTGCCACTTTGGAAAATTCATGCAGGAGATCAAAGGATTTATGGAGTATCTACACAATAATTTTATCTGGGTGTAAATGTTTAGGGGATCATCATGCAAATTTTGTTTTTGCGATTTTGTATTCAAGGGGTTACAATTAATTTTAGTTGGACAGCAAATATCTTTGATGTACACTCCTATTCTCAAACTAACAACAGATGCAACTCAAACAGCAAGAAAAGAAGGCCCAAATCTGACATTCCTCTTGAAGTGCTATGATCTGGATCTAAAATGTTTCCACATACCTATCCAAATGACAATCAAGGATGATTACTAGAGTATTTCATGTTTTTTTGTTTTTTTTTGTTGTTTTTTTTTTCTTCTTTTCTTCCGTTATTATCTAAACTTTCTGTTCAAGCAAAAGTGTCAGCGATAATATTTTCAGTGTCGGGAAGGCAGCATAGAGTATACAATAGGAAAAGCTAGATTCTAGAAAACCCACAAAAAAGCCCTACCACCGTCTACTGAGTATATATAATGCAAGGATGGGTTTTACTCCAGTGCTGGATTATAATCTGCATTCAAGTGACAGAAAAAATGCCCGAAATTCAGTTTCAAGGAAATTTTCCTTAATTTTCTGTAAAGAATGACTGATCTTTTTACACTCAAGCATTGATTCGTTCCTGTAGAGATGACTACAAGAAGCATATCTAAGAAAAAATGATGATTGTTTCATCTTATCTGGGAATTCACTGTTTTCAAAAAGCTTGCTGTCCAAAACCCTACCATCAGGCTAATATGTCTGTGTAATATATACCCAGATATACCCCACTTTTATATAGTAAAACTGGGGTATGCATGGGTATATCTATTTTTCTTATTTTTGCTCTAAAACATAGATTGTGGGCACTTGTTAGAACCGCCTCGGCGAGGCGGTTCTAACATGTGCCCACACTCTATGTTTTGAGCAAAAATAAGAAAAATATCAAAAATTTTCTACTGAAATTTTTTAATTTTTTAACTTGAAAAGAATCTCTGCATATTGCATGGGCATATTTTCATAATGCATCATTCCACTTTGGAATGAATTCAGGGTAATTTCTGTCACTAAAATACTGATAAATCAGATGCATGTATAAAGTGCTCCCAACTTTTACCCTTGCAAAATAAACAGAAACTATAAAAATTCTAAACTCAACAACAACATGTTATACTAACCTTGAATCATGACTCCTAGACACTCCCCCTGGACCATGCTTCTTCGATTTTTCGATGTCCTCTGTACCCCTTGACCGCCTCACAGCTCCCGAGTCATCCACCTTGAAGTGTGATCTATCCTCAGATTTACTTCGCTGAAGATTTTTCTTCTTGAATATACGCTTAGTTCTTCCATGACTCCTTGACTCCTCATGAACACTTTGAGGTCTAGCCTTTTTCTCAGCCCTGCCTCTGCCCGACCCCGAGGTCTTCTCGGAATCGGACAAATAATCAACATTTCTGCTTAAAATGTCATCCAAACTTGTGTCCAAGAGCATTTTCTCTACAGTCTTTTTATGAAACTCTGAAGTTGTATCAACAGGTTTTTTCCATTCCTCTTCTTTAGCACGTTTACTTATAAACTCCTTATCACTTTCCCTAACTCTTTCTAATTTATCATCGGCTTTTACTGCAGGTTTAACTTCTTCAGTTTTTGTTTCTTCTTTTGGTGTAACTTTTGTTTCTGTTATTAATCCTGTTTTCTTTGGTGTTTCAGTTTTAGCAGAGAATGATAGTAAAGGAGACGGGTGAACATATTGCACTGGTTTTACTTTTTCAGTGATTTCACTAGCTTTAGTTAGCTGTACTGTTTGTCTATCAAATGGAACAACCTTAGGTTTAGCATCTTGCATCACTTTATCAGACTGTTCTTCAACCTTTGGCTCAGAAACTTGTTTGTCTACTGTAACTTGAGCCGGTGCTTTCAGAACTTTGCTTTCTTCAACTGGTTTAGGTTTACTAATTAGCTTAATTTCAGGTTTCACTTCAATCTTTTGAACAGTTTCTTGTTTGCTAAGACTAACTATTTTTGGTTGTGATTTCTGTCGAGGTGACACTGGCATTTCAAAAATTTGGCCACTTGCTGCTGAAACCGCTTCAGCTTTAATGTCAATTTTTGCTTCAGCTGGTTTCAAAACATGCATTTTCTCTTCTTTAGAAGTATATCCTGTCTGAACATTTGGTGCAACATGTTTTTCTTCAGCGTCTTTTTTATATGTTTCTTTCATATCAATTTTGGGAATAGCTGGCTGTGCAACAATTGTTGCTTGTTCAAAATGTCTTGTTTGATGATCTGTTTGTAAATTGTCCTGAATATGATGGCTTTTAGTTTCAGCTTTAATGTCAGCTTTTGGTTTTCGATAATCACTTCCAAACACCATTGCTTCAGAACCTTTTGAATCAGTTTCTATTTGGAATTTTCTCACATCTCTTACTAATTTAGCAGGTTTTATTTCTTGTTCTTTAGACACAGTTTCTGCTTTATGATCAACATGATAATCATTAAATGACTGAATACTTTCAAAATTCTCTTCCGTTATGACACGAGTTTTTGGTTTTGAATAGTCTTCTGTATAACTCATATTGTCAGGTTTAGTTACAGGCTTTCTGTAGTCACTCCCAAAGACAAGACCCCCAGAGCTCCTTTCATGTCCAAGTTTTTCTTGTCTAGCCCTTTCCAAGTCCCTATATGATATCTTTGTGACACCAACTTTGGGAATATTATCAGCACTAGGTGACCTTTCTTTTACAGCATGCATTATTCTAACGTCAGCTTTAGGTATACTTTCAACACTAGGTGACCTTTCTTTACTAGCAATTTGTCTCTGAATTTCCTTTTCCTTACTTAATTCTCTTGATTTACTCCTTTCACGTTCTTTCACTGCATCAAGCCTATTCTCATCACTTTCACTCGATCTGTATGAAACTTTCTTAAATCTTGTATCTTTGGCTCTTTTTCTCTCTGTTCTTGGTGATACAGGTGGTTTAGTTACAGGTGAAGCTCTAGCTTCATCGCTAGAAGAAATTTCTTGATGTTGTCTTGGAGAAACAGGTGGCTTAGTTACAGGCGAAGCTCTAGCTTCGTCACTAGAAGAAATTTCATGATGTTGTCTTGACCTTTGTTGTGTATGACTAGATTGTGTTCTATCAATTACTGAGTCACTATGCTCTGCTGAAGATGACCTTGCACCTAATAATAACTGCCTCTTAAGTTCAGTTTCAGTGTCTTTAAAAACAGAATCAATTTCAGCCAGAGTTTTTGTATATTTAGATGGCACTGGTTTTTCAGGTTCTTTTTCCTTGTGTACATAATCAGTCCCGAATACTTGCTTTGTAGAGCTTTCCGAGAATACTTTCTTAGCTTCTGAAATTGAAATAACTCTCTCCGGTGTGCTTGACCTTGACCTACTTTCAGACTGTTTGACTAATTCTTCACTTATTACAGCCTTTTCAGGCATTGGAATTTGTTTTACACCGACATCATAATCTTTACTAAAACGTTCATCTCCTTCACTAGGATATTTTCTTACTGCTTCATGAGCTGGCTTAACATCAGTTTCAGTTTTTTGTTTGCTATAAACACTAGCAAATACCATACTTTCTGGTCTATCTTGTTTTTCTGATTGCATGAAATATTGAGACATTTTAGAAACTGCATCTTTCGGGATTTCAGAGTCTGTCAATTCACTGGATGTATCTTTTTGATCAAAACTTCTTCCTAAATCTTCAAAAGAAGCTTCTGCTTCTGCTGTATTGAACTTATTTCTAGCGTCAGTTTCTGAAGTTTGATAAGCATTTCTTTCACTGCCCAAGAAACCATTATAAGTTTCTTCCTCTGGTTGAATGATATCAAATTTCTTAGATATAACTCTACCTTGCGACATTTCAACTGGTATAGATTTAGGAGTTATTTTCACTTTTGAATAATCCAATGAAAATTCAGCAGGTGGTTTAACTCTTTCAGTGTCTTTTGGTTTCTTTAGCTCTGTATATTGCTGCTTTACATCCGGTTTCTTTTCATCATTTTTATTCTCTGCATCACTTTTACCTAACACGTCTTCTAACGAAGGTAACTTCCTTCGTATCCTTCTAGAGGAATCCGTGCTTTCGTGACCCGAGTCAGTTTCTTTTTCAAAACTTGATCTTAATGCCTGCTCTTTATCTTCAGCTAGTACCATCTCGGCTAACATAGTTCTGTGAGTTATTTCTTTCGAATCTTTTTGATCTTTTGCACTTGCTGATTTTACAGTATGCCTTGCAATTTCATCCATATTTTGTTTTTCGTAAGTGTCTTTTGACCGACTTCCTAATTCAGCTAGCTGCAGACCACTTATTTTAGAAACATGAGCTGGAGATGCTTCTTTCATACTTTTAGATCTAACAGGGGCCATTGCACTATCAGTTTTATTGTCTGAATCAACTTTTAAACTTCGAGACCTAGACAAACCACTATCAGTTTCTGGTCTACTTGACAGGAACAAAGATGGCATTTCTGAATCCCCTCCAACAAATATTGTAGCAAGTTGCTTCTTCCTTTCCTCTTTGTACTTGTCAATTCTTTCTTTACGAGAAAGTTCATCTGCACTTAAATTGGGTACAAGTGCACTATCATCTTGCGTTTCAAGTATTTCAGCTTTTTCTTCAATGGGTTTTGAAAGCAATCCTAGTTCAAATGATTTTGCTTTGGTATGCTTTTTCATTTGTCTTCTTGGTTTATGACCAGTATCTTTTGCTTTACTTTCAATTTCAACATTTTCACTTTGATCATTATCTTTAGAACGTTTATAACCAAGTACTTGTGTAGATGAAGTAGGTTCTTGATACACCAGAGATGACACCGGTTTTTGTGAAAAATCATAATCTTTTGCCTCATCAACTGGCAGAACAGAAGTTTTAGGCACAGATTTTGGAACAGAAGCTGCCGTTTCTAGAGTTTTGTCAGTCTTTGGCACAAATTTATATACAGATTTTGCAGTTTCTGGGACTTTAACTGTCTCTTCTGTTTGTTCTGTCTTTGGCACAAATTTATACACAGATTTTGCAGGTTCTGGTATTTTATCAGTTTCTATTCTTAACTCCGTCTTATCAACATTTTTGTCTGAACTGACTGATTTTTGATCATCATCTTTTGTTTCCACTGATTTTGGTTTAGTAAAAGATGTCCCGAATTCAAAGCCAGCAGAATCCCTTTTGAATTTTTCTGCAATAGCTTTCCTGAAGTCTTTTCTATCTTGAGTCACTTTTGTTTGTTCAGGCTCACTAGTTTTTACTACAGCTTGTTCAGAGTTTTCTTTTTCTTTATTTTCCTTTTCTTTTAATCTAGAATAACTCTTGCTTTGTTTTTGTTCATCTGTTTTTAATCTAGCGTGTTTTCCAGGTTTAATTTCAGTGTCCTTGGGCCTTACAGTTTCCTCTTTTACTTTTTCTTCTTTTTTGCTTTCAACATATTTTGCTTTAAGATCATCTGACACTAATTTTTGTCTTGCCAGTTTTGGCACAGTTTTTGAAACTGATTTTTCCTCAAACTTTTTATCACTGGTTGTTTCTTCAACACTTGATGTAGATGGTATTTTATTTCTTTCATGTGACACTGTTATATCTTTAGAGTCATCTGACTTTGCATGAGATTCTTTCATTTGTTTTATCTGAGCCTTAGCGGCTCGAATTTTCTCTATCATCGCGGCAGTACTTTTTTCAGTATCTTTGGAAGACTCCCTCTCTTCCGATACTTTACGTTCTTCCGAAATTTGATGACGACGGAGGGCTTGCCGAAAATTAGACATTAATTCATCCCCTTTATCACCTTCCTGTTTTGGTGAAACCATGTCCTTTTCTATTTCTGATTTTTCAAATGCCTTAATTCTTTCTGGTTTAATATCTCTCTTTTCTTGACCATGTCTCTTACTTTCTTCAGATGACACAAACACTCTACTTTTGTGTTCTACTCTAGATCTTTCAGGTTCAAACGTTTTAGTGTCCACAAATTTTGAATCCTCCTCGAAGTTTCCGCTCCGTCGCCATGACGAAAATGGTGTTTTAGTTGGAGTTTCCTCCGCATGCTCCTTGTATCTATTCTGATACGCTTTAAACAAGGCTTTTGAATTATCTCCCTTGTCTAACCTCTCAGATGTCTGACTGCTGGTGGAATCGTTGGAGTTGATTCGTTGTCGCCCCGAGGGGGGTCGGAGGCTTTCCACCGGCTCCTCTTTGTGCCTCTCATGGTCTCTCAGACTGAAATGACATAAGGAGAGTTCTGTTATTACTTTCAGAATTAATCTGTAATGACTTTAGTTTGCTTGTTTGTTTGTGGATTTATGTCCAAGTCGAGGATTTTACAGTAATGTTGAAATGAAACCATGGTTAATTGATATTTACCAGTAATATGGGGAGTTAATGTGTCTTGCTCATGGACACAACAAGTGGGGTTTGAACACAGTACATGAATCTCTCGATTCTGGGTCTGACACTCTTTCACTAGGCAACCACGCTCCCTGTATTGATTATAGTGATGGTAGAAAAATAGTTTAAGGCATCGTCACACATGAGCGAAAATCTCTCGCGGAAGACTTGCGTTTAATTGCTAAAGACAGTATTTGTTTGTTTGATTTATTGTTTTACGTCCCAGTCAGAAGCTATGGTCATGTAGAGACGTAAGCTGTTGAAAGGAATGTAAAGCAATAAATCAAACAATGAAAATTCCTTTTTGCAATAAAACGCAAGTTTGCACAAGTCTACGTCGAGAGATTTTCGCTAATGTGTAACAAGCCCTTAAGGGACCTTGTTAATTTTATTTCAACACATTTTAGGAGAGTCCAGCTTGCAAAACAGTGAAAAGTTTGTTTTTTTTCAGTCAAGCCATGAAACTGTATATCTGTATATGAAGGGAAATAACTTTAACAATCACTACTATTGATAGCCTGTGGGGTAAATGCCACTGATTGGAAATGAATACTGCCTATAATGAATTGCATTTGACAACCCATCAACAACTTATGTCATATGGAGACAATTGGCAACAGTAGGAAACTGCAATTCTGCTTTAACAACAAACTATGGGCTCTTTTTTTCTTTCTTTCTATTCTTTATTTCCTTTTTCCCTTTCTTTCTGCATACATGTTCATTATAATCTATTTATCTACATGTATTTTTTATTTCTTTATTTATTTCTTCATTCATTTATTTTATCCTTGATCTCACTAAAGTTTTGAAGAAAACAGAACGAAAAACAATGTTTTCAAGAAATCATTGGTTCAATCTTTCAAACAAAATTGCAGCACCAGATCTACAACTGTTCATCTTCTAGAAAGTATTGGTATAATTACAATAATTAACCTCCTAAACATCAAAGGTGAAGAACATGTAATGTTGTTAGTTTTCAAAGAATTTCTCTTGTTTTCACCTTTGTTTCCTTGGCAACAGACCAACTTCTAATGCACTGCATGCTGGGTATTATGCTGTCTGCTTTTTTGGTGTCTGCTAATTTTGGTTTTCCTAAGTAAGTTATTTATCCCTCTTTTTAATTATTATTCAATCCCCAAATTATTTCACTAATATGAGGGTTAAGATTTTGCAGTTGGTAGGGGGTGGGGGTAGAAATGGGAGTACCCAAAAATGAAAACTTGACACGGGCCAAACAGTAAGTGAGGCAAAAATGGAAGAACCCACAGATAAAAACCAGACACACCCACGAGCAGAGCTTAGCTTATCCTTAAATATTTAAGCCCCTTAAAACCCAACTGGACATAGCAGGTTATTAAGCGTCATTACGAAAACTTGCTCATGCAATATACAGTAATTTTTAAAGTAGTAACACAAGAAAATTTTCAGCAGAATTTTTTTTGATATTTTTCTTATTTTTGCTCAAAACATAGATTGTGGGTACACGTTAGAACCGCCTCGTCGAGGCGGTTCTAACGAGTACCCACAATCTATGTTTTGGAGCAAAAATAAGAAAAATAGGTATACCCCTGCATACCCCAGTTTTGCTTTATAAAAGTGGGGTTTAAGGAGGTATGCATTTCACAGACATGTTTTCCTGATGTGAAAGCGGTGACCTTAACCACTTGGCATCTCATAACTTGGCTACAAATGCATTGGGTATTTATCTATGTATTTTAATTTGAGTACCCTCAACCTTTATCTACTTTATTTTTTTTTGAGTGCCCACAACCTTTATCTATTTTAATTTGAGTATGCACAAATTATCTTAATTGTCAGTAACGTACAAGGAATAATATTCCTTAATAGTCATTAGACACCTAATCAGTGATATGCATCTTAAGAAAACTTTAGTTTGGGATTTACTACAACGTCTGTCAAAAGATGACTAGGGTCTTCAAAACTCTCTGAAAGGATGTACGATATCTTGTTATAAAATCAAAAGGGCTGATCAACTGCACTATCGTGGCAAAGCGATTTTGTTTCTGAAATTTATGAGATAAGCAAGTTTTCTCAAGACATGGCTCACTTGATATTTCTTAGAAAGATGCAAGATTAATCATATACAAACTTGAGCCGCGACATGAGAAAACCGGTCTTCAGGGTTTCCGCCCAGGTCCGACATAAACCAGTCTGAGCAGTCTCAGAAAAAGGTTAGACGCTTGAAATTTTGGATTTAGGAAGAAGAGAAATTGTACTATCCTAGTGGCGAAAACAAAGGCGCTGATCAGCTGTGCAGTTACTGCACAGCTGATCTGCGACTTAGTTTTTCGCATAGGCAAAAATCCGGTTTAATCATATACACACTTGGAACTCTATCAAAACCAGGATTCTCAGGAACAATTAGCAATTTGTCTGTTACAATCTGACTCCCAACATCATACCTGAACAGTAAACCTACTAAAAACCAGAGGACCAATGGTCCTGTAAACGCTCACCTGAGACTTGAGATATATACATGTACCAATAAACTTGTTAGACTAGAATGGTACAATGCATGAGTATAACCCTAGGGCAGGGTCAGAATAACTCCTGGAGTCAATGTCTTTTTCAAATCATAAAAATTCAGTCCATTTGCCAATTAACTGCAAGTTTTGTCTTTCAAATGACATTTTAAAAATTTTCTCCATTCAAATGCATGGGCGATCTAAGTTGACCTTGCCATGAAATAGGTCAAGGTCATCCCAGTGTCATGATTTATACAAATTTTGTAGACCTCCGTTCCTTAATGCTTCATGCCAAGTTTCAAAATCATAGGCCTTCTGATTCTGAAGAAGAAGATTTTTAAAATTTTTTGCTATTTATAGCCATGGCGGCCATCTTGGTCATGTAACCTTGACCATTTATATAAACTTTCATTTCCTCTTCCTAAGGATGCTCCACATAAAGTTTGGCTTTGATTGGATAAGCAGTTTCTGAGAAAAAGCTGTTTGAATATTATGGTCATCCACATGTATATAGCTCCGGGGCAGGGGCAGACAACCCCTGGGCCTAAAATATTTTCATAAGCATAGATCTTCTGTCCATTTGCTCATTCCTAGCAAGCTTTCTGCCATTACATGACATTTTCCTATTTTTTCCCACTCAAATGCATGGGCGACCTAAGTTGACCTTGCCGTATAATAGGTCAAGGTCATCCCAGGGTCATGATTTATATAAACTTTGTAGAGCTCCATTCCCAGATGCTTCATACCAAGTTTCAAAATCATAGGCCTTCTGGTTCTGAAGAAGAAGATTTTTAAACGTTTTTGCTATTTATAGCCATGGTGGCCATCTTGGTCATGTGACCTTGACCATTTATACAAACTTTCATTCCCTCTTCCTAAGGATGCTCCACAAAAAGTTTGGCTTTGATCGGCCTAGCAGTTTCAGAGAAGATGTTTCAATATTATGGTCATATACGTATATAGCCCCGGGGCAGGGGCAGACAACCCCCTGGGCCCAAAAGCAGGATCATGATTTATATACACTTTGTAGAGCTCCATTCCCAGATGCTTCACACCAAGTTTCAAAATCATAGGCTTTCTGGTTCTGAAGAAGATTTTTAAACATTTTTGCTATTTATAGCCATGGTGGCCATCTTGGTCATGTGACCTTGACCATTTATATAAACTTTCATTCCCCCTTCCCAAGGATGCTCCACATGAAGTTTGGCTTTGATTGGCCTAGTGGTTTCAGAGAAGAAGATGTTTGAATATTATGGTCATATACATGTATATAGCCCCGGGGCAGGGGCAGACAACCCACCAAGGGCTAAAATTTTCCATTAACATTAATCTTCTGTCCACTTGTCTATTCCCAGTAAGTTTTACCATTTTTTCCCATTCAAATGCATTGGCGACCTAAGTTGACCTTGCCGTTTCAATATTATGGTCATATACATGTACATAGCCCCGGGGCAGGGGCAGACAACCCCTCAAGGGCTAAAATTTTCCATTAACATTAATCTTCTGTCCATTTGTCTATTCCCAGTAAGTTTTACCATTTTTTCCCATTCAAATGCATTGGCGACCTAAGTTGACCTTGCCATTTCAATATTATGGTCATATACATGTATATAGCCCCGGGGCAGGGGCAGACAACCCCCTGGGCTGAAAATATTTTCTGAAACATAAATCTTCTGTCCATTTGCTCATTTCTAGCAAGTTTTCTGCCATTTAATTACATTTCCTATTTTTTCCCATTCCAATGCATGGGAGACCTAAGTTGACCTTGCCGTAAAATAGGTCAAGGTCATCCTAGGGTCATGATTTATATAAACTATGATGGGCCCGCGTCCCCTATGCTACATACCAAGTTTCGTGGAAATCAGCCCACTGGTTCTGGAGAAGAAGATTTTTAAAGGTTTTTACTATTTATAGCCATGGTGGCCATCTTTGTCATGTGACCTGGATCATTTATATAAACTTTCGTTCCCCCTTCCTAAGGATGCTCCACATGAAGTTTGGCTTTGATTGGCCAAGCGGTTTCAGAGGAGAAGATCTTTGAAATTGTGGACAGACGACGACGGACGGACGACGGAGCATGGCCATCCTATAAGCTCACCTTGTGAGCCTTCGGCTCAGGTGAGCTAATAAGCCCAACCAGCTGAAATTTTGCTGGAATCATACTAAAATTTAAACAAATATTGATGCACAATGAATTACATTGCATTACAGTGTATTAGGTTGAAAGCAGAAGAATTAATGTCTTGAATTCTCCAAGACAGTCAAGGTCATAATTGTCATGGTCATTAGTCCTAACAACACTGTAGGATTACCAGTACGCAGTGCACATGTTTTCACCATTAACTGCCAACTGTTAATTTTAAATCAGCATAAGAGGGAGAATAGGTCTAGAAGAAATTTCTTTACCAAATCTTCACAAAACTAATGTGTTTGTTTTGGGGTCTACTTAAATACCAGTTAGAAAGCTACCGTGCCCAAAGCAGACAGAGACAAACAGTGGAGACACTGATCTGGCAAAGTCTGTCAAGAACTTTTAGAATCTCCACAAAGCTAATGTGTGCTAGTTTTGGGGGTCTGCCTAACTACCCAACCCAATGTAGATAGAGAGGCAAACAGTGGAGACACAGATTTGGGGGCCAGTTGTTCAAAATTAACAATGTCGTTAGTAAACGATTCGTTAAAATTTCAAACATGAATATTACAAATACACTGTTATTTTTTGTTGATAAAATGTGAGAATCCTTTGCAATGCAAAGGATTCTCACATTTTATCAACAAAAAGTAACAGTGTATTTGCTTATGTAGTCAGCATTTACTTTAGGGTTGAGGTCTTAAGATGATGTTAAGCTAAAGAAGTTTTGAACAACTGGCCACTGGTTGATTCTGCCAAGAACTTTTAGAATGTTTACAACAGTTCCAAGGTTTGTTACACATCTTATTAACGACTTCTGCAGCTGCTGTTGTTGTTGTTATGGCCCAAAATCAATAGGAAAATATAGGTAAAAATAATAATATGTAAGAGCTATTAAGCTATGTCATGAGAAAGGTAAAAGTAAGCAATTATCAGGAAATGACACTGTCGGAAAGAAATTCCCACTCCAAAAACCCAGGTGGTAAAAAAGCAAATAGACAACCAGGTTCTAATACAAAGAGAACATATCCTAAGCTGCATAAGCAGCTTTTTCCCCAATAGGCAGCCACTCAGTTACATGAACTGCTCATAGGGGTATAATATGCCAAAACAAGTACATAGATCAGCTGTGCTTTTTCTCTATACATTATGGTATCTGTGCAAGTAAAATTTCAAGCCTATAGCCATTTTTTGTGGTTGTTTGGTAATCCAGGGTGTCCAAAATTCAAACAAAGCAAAATCTCTTGACATTTCCCTGACTCGAGTCAAATTCCCCTGACTCAAGTTTGGGTATTTTGCATGTAATTTTCTCGCATCTGGGAAGCAGTAGAGCGCAAATGAATAATGCTTTATTACTAATAAAATCATAAAATTTCTTCTCTTGCTGTTATTCAATTTATATTATAAAATCCAAACATGAAGAAAATGTTTTAGCCATTATTTTTGTTATCTTTGGCAATTCATAAAACTTTTTTTCAAAATTCCCTGAACTTGAAAAATTTTATGTACATTTTTCCTGACCATGAACACCCTGTAATCATCTAACCTTGTATAAAACCCAAATACTTTCAAGATTCTGCCTATATATAATGATAACACCCTTTCATGGTATGGATATAAGTACATATATCATAGCATGCTCTCCATAGTGTTTGCTTATATCAAAGTTAATCGGAACAGACCTGGTCAGAAACCCTTAAACAATCATGCTCTCTTTGCTCACACATCACACAAACTTTTGTGTGTAATGAATCCTCCACATTAATATGAGCCTCGACGCGAGAAAACCGGTCTTCAGGGTTTCCGACCAGGTCCGACATAAATCGACCTGTACAGTTCCAGAAGCAGGCTAGAAGCTTGAAATTTCAGATTTAAGAAGAAGAGAAATTGTACTATCCGTGTAGCGAAAACAAAGGCGCTGATCAGCTTCGCGGTTACCGCGAAGCTGATCTGCGGCTTTGTTTTTGCATAGGCAAAAATCCGGTTTTCTCACGATGCGGCTCATATAGTAAAACTGGGGTGTATAGGAGTATATACCTATTTTTCTTATTTTTGCTCCAAAATATAGATTGTGGGTACTCGGTAGAACTGCCTCAGAAACGGTAGAACTGCCTCAGAAAGGCGATTCCACGATCTTTGTTGTGAGCACGAATATGAAAAGTATCAAAATTTTTCCAACAAAAATTTTCAATTTTGCAGCTATCAAAATCTCTGTATATTACGTGAGTGTGTTTTGGTAGGTACCCACCTTTTACTTCTGGCGGGAGATATCGTCAACACATCTGTCCCCGAGTCTCTACTGTAACCACCGGCAACCGTGACATCATGAGTCTTGTCGCTATGGTAACGACGACGGAAATCTGTGCCGAGCTCCAGGGTTGCTCGATCTGTGATGGGAGATTTTCTTTCAAACAGCCTACAATAGAGATAGCCCTATATTTTTTATTTGATTCAGTTTTACTATCCTTTCAAGACTGTTTCAGCTCATAATGAGACGGACCAGTCAGTGGGTGAGGCGTAAACATGAGAACCCCCCCAAAAAACACCTGGCACCAGACCTGTTAGCGATTACTTTCAAATTTAATCACTAACGATTACAATTACTTTCAATCTTACGATTAATGATTACAATTGAATATAATTTTTCCCTGAATGTAATCGATTACAATTACAATTGATTTGCAAAAGTAATCAAATAATTATTTGATTAGTTTTTCCTTCTTAGGCTAGCCTGTCTTGATATAAATGTACATAAGATAACAATGAGTGTACTTTCTTGGTTTATAGGAATCCTCTTGGTGTCTTGTGTAGGAAGTTGCATAACACAATAAGTTATAAATCTTGTTTTGGCTTTCACGGAGATATGCGTTTGTGTGTCTATGATTGTGTCAGTTCCTGATCATTGCTTGTTTTCATATCTATTGCATAGGGACATTCATGAGGTCATGAATTGGATCAAAACAAGTTCTGGTCATTGTTATTTAATAGTCCATATCTTCACAGCATATGGGCTTTTGTGTATTGGGCATCTTCAGTAAAGAAGTTACAATTAAACACAATAATTTATTAATCTTGCTCTGGCTTTCACAGACTGAGAGGTATGTATGATTGTGTCAGTTCCTAATTTGATTCACAATTTCTGCAATACCCTAAAAAACAGAAACTAAGACGCCCCTTAAAGAGAGTTCTTGTTATTATTTTGTGAAGATTGTACACTTTCACATATTCAGGTAGTGAAAAAATGGTAAAATTGGGCACAATAAAGCAGTAACTGTTGAAACACAACAATTTATGATAATAAATGAAGACCACACATCTATAATCATTGAAACTAGAAAAAATAAAATTTTCTTATGTCATATGTTGCAGCCTAATATTTTGGATTCATATCCAATGTCATTTCTCATGTAAAGGTATGTTGATTTTAGAATTTTACCTGGGGTATACAAATTGATGAACATTGATGTCTTTGACTTGGTAGGCAATTAACTGTCCTTGTTGTTAGAAAATGTGTCTTATTAATTTTATCAAATGGCCACAAAATGCATGGTAGTTGAGTTCAAAGTGTTGAATTTTGTCATCTTAATTAGAATAACAACATTTTTTGTGCTGATCAGACTGAATAGTGAATACCACACATAGGTGTAATTTGTGCAGTTTATTCAAAATTTTTCTTCCACCTGTGTATTGGCTGTCAGAATTTAGCACATGTCACTTTTTCTGCTCATTACCTGGGGACAGGGTATTTCTGGGGTGGACGGAAAAAAAGTCACAGGAAAAAAAGTCACGGAAAAAAAATCACGGAAAAAAAGTCACAGGAAATAAAGTCACAGGAAAAAAAGTCACAATTATAAAAGACCAAGAGAAAATACATATATCAGTACATAAAAGTAGTAGGACATGATTTTCATGTAAAAAGAAAGCAATGATGAGGAAATGTCATAATCAGAATCAAAACATGCCCTTAGAATGGGAAACATTGAATGGACGAGAATCCACCCCAATAGGAGGAGCATGGTGGCATTACCCTTACGAAACAGGTTTCTGGCAATACACTGGTAATAAACTGGCAATACACTGGCAATAGTCTGGTAATACACTGGAGTGACTGGCAACACAATGGCAATACACTGGTGATAGGTTGTTAATAAAAATATGACATATGGTAATATACTGGCAACAATTACCAGCTATTACCAGCTACCTGACAGACTGGTATTAGGCTGTTTACAGACTGGTAATACAATGGCAACACACTGGCAATATTGCCAGTCTATTGCCAGTTGCTGGTAGTAAATGCAGTTTCTTCAATCTTGTTTGCAGCTGGATACACAAGGTATTAAAAAATGAAAAACACCTGGTAATACACTGGCAAGAAAAATCTTTTATGTTTTGACAAGATAAGCATCTGGCAACACACTGGTAACACACTGGCAAGAAATAACTTAAACTTTTGAAGATAAATTTGAGCCTGTAACACACTGGCAAGAAATGTCTTTAACTTTTCAAGAGACTGTGTCTGGCAACACACTGGCAAGAAATGTCTTAACATATGGCAAAGGTCAATAAAGGTTGGGGTTCCTGTGGGAATTACTGGTCCCTCTCACAACACTGTCAGGAAGTCCCTCCACATTCACAATGGATTCATGACCAATTTCTGAAAAAAAAAAAAAAAATACATGTA
This sequence comes from Rugalucina vietnamica, assembly GCA_964017185.1. Lineage (NCBI taxonomy): Eukaryota > Metazoa > Mollusca > Bivalvia > Lucinida > Lucinidae > Rugalucina > Rugalucina vietnamica. Next base: position 37,570,107 of record OZ024884.1, read on the forward strand.
ATAATAATATGAAATGAATTATACTTACTCTGAATAACAAAGCTAATTTGGTTCATTTGATCATAATTAAGATTATAAAACTTTCTTCATGCTCCACACAGCTGAGCATAAAATTTGGCTTGAATTTTCACTGACACTGTAAGCCTCTGCAATGACTGATTAATTTAGTCCAAAGCCTATAACTAAGGTTATGTTGGGAACTTGGGGCGGACAGCTATTACCCTTGTAAAATCATTTCTAGGGCAAGCCCCACAGAGGCAGATTACCAGTATTTTATGCTCATTTTTTCACCACTAGCTGTTCTTGGATCAGTAGAAGAAGAATGGCAATATAAATGCCACCCAATGAGTCATTGTGCACTTAACTAAATATTTCTGAGCAAAAATACCTGACTGATAAGAAATACCTTCTAGAGCTACATGCCATGGCCCCGTGTTGTTGCACGCTCTTGTTTCTGCAGAGGTCGCCGTCTTTTAGTGGAAGGCAATTGTGACTTTTTTTCGGTTGGCGCATTTATCTGCATACTTCATAGTATGCCAGCTTTTGCATTTATCTGGAAATATGAACAAATTAAATCATACTGATGACTGCTAAAGCATGAATACAACAAAACAAGCTTGTACGATGAATGTGAATCGAGGGATTCATGTGAGGATAGCCGGATGGCTACCTTGTTGGGATACAGCTAGTCATCTTGCTTTTTCTTGCATGTTGTAACATATTTGTGATTTTTTTAATTGTATAGTTTTACTGCCTGGTGTCTGTGTTGGGATTTTAAATTTAATTTACCCTATTCACACGAGTGTAACATGCAGTTTTTTTTGCTCAGAATGTGGTGTACAAAATTTGGTGCACATTTTATATAAGAACACCAAATTTCAGACTTTTTCCATAGATGTACAGTCATCGAACCCTGTGCAGGTTAAAGATCCCTACACAGGACTGCCGGGACCCATTGGATCTGAACAGTTTACTGATGAATGATCCAAAATGATGATTAAATCCTGGCACTTTAAGCCAGGCTATGGTGCCAGTTTTCTCCGGCCACACAGGTGTTACAAATGTTGAATTATTAATATATTTAGGGAGCGCGGTGGCGTAGTGGTAGAGCGTCGGACTCCGAATCGAGAGGTCCTGGGTTCGAACCCCACAAGCGTCACCGTGTTGTGTCCTTGAGCAAGGCACATCTACTCCCTACAGTACTGGTTAAACCCAGGAAGCGTTGGCTCCGTCCCGACATGACTGAAAAATTGTTGACTGGGACGTTAAGCCTCAACACAAACAAACAAACAAAATTAATATATATTTTTTTTTTTTTGTGTGGGGGGGGGGGGGGGGAGGGTACAATTTCAGTTATATACTGGGAAACACACTTTATATTATTATTTGTGCGGGTAGGCATTTTTTTTTGGGGGGGGGGGGGGGGCGGGGGAGGGGGGGGGGATACAGAGGTTGGGACATTTGGCAAAATTTCAGAGAGACCCCACCACACACACAAACCAGCCCTACTGTACAATGTCACCAAGCTGGTGGTTTCCCCTCATAGTAAGTTCGTAAAATTCAAGTTGCCCCACCCACTAATCAAAACTTTTTGGACGACAGGAGCAGGCCAAAACCCTTTCACTGTTTCGGGTCGGCTCATTTTAAGCTCAACTGTCTTCATTTCATAAGACTCTTACCAGTTTGTTTAGCAAAGTACTTGTCTAGTTTCTGTTGTGACATTCTGGAAATTTCTAAATTGTCGCGCGTACAAAAACTTTTTCATTTTATAGACCGGAAATAATCAATAGGCGAATTCGTTTAATTAAGAATGTAATACGTCGTTATCGGCGCAGCGTAGGCCATAGTCTGTAAACGGCGACGCTATCGAGTTTATCTTCTGATGTTGAGTCGATCAGTCTCAGGCTAAATTTAGAACTTAGTCAAGGGGAAAAACATTTTGGGTTGAAATACATCGAGCATTTTTTTTTTTTTTTTTTTTTTTTTACAAAAAAGTAGACGGCGCAAATCGGCAGACTAGACGGCGATATCGCCGGCCGTGCGATATCGCCGCCGGCTGCTTTTGAGAGCACTGAACTGTTACAAGCTTTAATTAATAATAGGGCCGATTTTTGAGCCTGCAAATGATTTTCTCTTCGATTTTGGGTCTCAATTCTAACTTGGGTTGGCAGGCAGACAGACAGACAGACAGACAGACAGACAGACAGATAGATAGATAGATAGATAGATAGATAGATAGATAGATAGATAGATCGTGTGCTTAATGGTTCATTACTGCTTCGATTAATGAACCGTAACTGCTCAATTAACTTCTTTATCTGGCACGTGCCGGGTGACTAAGATAAAAAGTTATTTGAGTATAACTCATGACAATAGCTAAAATGGTTGATGATGAACTTCGAAATGCATACAAAGGCCAAACGAAGTGAGAACACGTAGAAACCATTTGTTTCCAAGCTTTTCCCTGTTTGTTACTCACTAGAATCACGGTGTTTGTATATTTTGAACGTGCCAAGATGTTTTCTGGTTAAATTGGCCTCCATTTTTTAAGAAAGGTAACTGTTCTGTTCTGTTCGTAAATCCCACCTGTAGGAGCACCTCCTTGCGGAGTAAAAGTTAAGTCATATAAAATAAATAAGATACAAGAAGTCACACTTCACTGTCCCACAAACCTTCAGAAAAAAAATCACAAATGAAGTTTACACAGTAAAATCCACTGTATATATACACTTAAAAAAAGTTATATTGACAATCACCGAGTAGCTAAGTCTTGGTTGAAGCCCTTTTGGCAACAACAGAGCAGGCAAATTTGTAAAAGCCCCAGTCCTTCCTTTGACAGTCTGTGCTGCAAAATCTAGTGATGTGACAGCGGGCACAGCGCTTGAGTTCAGTTCCCTCTACAGTTAGCACACACTTCTTTGGGAACGGATTCCGGTTCCTTAGGAACGGCTTCAGAAGTAGCACGTTTCGGTGAGGTAGCTTTTTCAGCAGCCTTCTTCTCCAGGAAACGTTGCTGTCTCTTTCGAGCACGTCGTTTGGTAACTCAGCGTTTTGTTGTTTCGTAGAGCTCCTTCTTTGACTTTTCGGCGCACCCGGACTTGAACCACTTACTGTATTTACAGTGCGCCGTTCGTTATTGCGAACGTAGAAGTACATTATCTGAACGGTAGAATAATACAAGATTTAGGTGTCCCAATTTTTTGACTTCAGTAATCACCTACTCAAAACATGGAGCAACGTTGCGTAATACGTGTCATTAATAGCCTTCAGCAATCTTTGTTTACGGTCACGTTATGGTTTATGGATAATCCCATAGCGGGATATTGTGCATTGCTCGACTTATTTTCACAACTTTTATGGTTCACGCTTCGCGAGCAATGAACTGTGTTGTCAAAAATGACGATTATCACTTGTGAATACATAAGCTGTTTAGGCAGCCGATACGGTTCATACACACATTATGCTTTCTGTAAGGAAACATGATCATTCAGTTTTTAATATGCAAAAGGTAATTAAAATTACTTCATCTCCTAGTAGCATAAAGACAAACTGCAAGGAAATGGCACCTTGGCGAATGCCTATAGGCAAACATTTTTTTCACATAGTACCACAAAGAGAAACTGTAAGAAAACGGCACCTTGGCGAAAGCCTGGCTTTTTTCTCATAGTACCAAAGAGGAGCGGTAAAAAAAACTACACATTGGCATACAATCTCTCCTTTTTTCTTTCTTTTTCTTCTTTTCTCATAGTGCCATAAACGGAAACGGTAAGAAAACTTCGCCTTGACAAACGATCTTTTTTTCTTCTTCTTTTATTCTTGTTCCATAAAGAGAATCTGTCAGAAAACTGCACCATGGGGGTTTCAAATCTAAGAGGAATGATAATTTGAACTGAAAATGTACAGTTTTAGTACAGCCACGATTTGTGGTGCTAATCTGCCGCGTGTTATGTATAGAAATTGATCGACTCAGTATACGAAGATAGGATAGAACCTGTGTAGGATCGATCTTTAACCTGCACAGGGACTGTCCCTGCAAAGGGGTCCTCCAGGTAACGTCCCGATCCGAAGGACGGTGCACTGAGTCATGTAATCCCTGCAAACGACACGAAGAAAAGCGTGTGCGTACACCGATTTTTCCTCCCCGCAGACTATGATCGAACCTGGGAGCTCTAGCACCCGAGGCCATCGCCCTAACCACTGAGCTACCCCGTTTAATAATGAAAAAATCAGTCACCTGTACTATGAACAAAGCGTGGCATGGTGTAGAATCCTGTTTGTGTGTCTCCCCAGTCTACTGTCAGCAAGCTGGTTCTAGTTTGTTTATAATATGAGCTGATAAATAGAAACACGCAATTCAGCTCTTTCGAAAAGTCGTTACTTGTCATATATTTTTCTGTCGAAAAAATCGTCCTGCAACTAACGCGATATATCACGCCCTCTATCGACAGGCAGAGGCTCCAGGGAGGACAGACATGATCGACGTAATAAGACGACTGGATCAGCCGGGTTATCCTGCAACGCTGTGCGTGCTGTTGCTAGCATTTCTTATTAGCATTTTAATTCCAAAACAGCAACTTTGTTCAATCTCAAATGTTGATTGAATCGTCTCCTCTTAAATAGCGATTTTTTTAGCCAATTTTATATTGCAAACTCGAAGCAGTAAAATGTTACCGGCCGTATGCTATGTTTCGCAGTGTTCCGCCGTTGACTTATCGACGCACCTCGTTTCAACCCCTATCTATCTATCTTCTGATACTGAGTCGATCAATTTCTGATCATCACCTCAGGTGTAGGGTGTGTGGCTTAATTTAGAATTTAGTCAACGGGGGAAAAACATTTGGGGTGCATGGGCCATTAAAACTGAATTAAGTATAATAAAACAAGAAAAAAAAAAAAAATAAAATAAATAAAAAAATAAAAAAAAAAAATAAAAAAAATAAAAACTTACCCCGCAAAATGCACGTGCTGGCATAAACATCTATGATTTTAGTATCAGATTATATTTTTTCTTCGGTCCTTTGAGACTGGGCCGAGTTGTCTTTTATGAATTGGGTCGAGTTGTCTTAATCCGAGATTTTACTGGGCAGAGTTGTCCAGGGTCGAGTTGTCTTTGGGCCGAGTTGTCCTAAACCCTACTAGATAGTAACATGACACACGTTTCATGCCTATTTTTAACATAAACAGAGAATTGTTTTTGAATTTATTGATTTTATAAATTATGCTACCATGCAGTGGCCCATAATTGTTATTAATTTTTTATTCTGTTCTATTCTATTCTGTCGGAATATGATCGTGCATTTCCGTATAGAGTAAATACACTTTTTCAATATTGAAATTTGCCACTTTCGATAACTTTAAATGTTTTCTTTCAAAACTATTTTGTCCTATCTTTTGTTAATTCAATCAAAAATGAGCAGTATCACAGTAGTTAGAATAATTAAGCTAAATATTTCGTGTCCGTAATAGTTCGGTAGATTCCGATGGCTTCGTGCCATGTGGCCGCGCGGCGGATGTGACGTCACAGTTCGTAGGCGCCAAAATTTGACCTGCGAGCGAGGCGTCTCCAATATGCGGTAATGAAATGGACAAATAACGGTAACAAACTCTCACCACACAATCTTAAACACGTGAAAGAACCGAAAAAAAACACACCCTGCAATGAATTCATATGAGATTGGAGACGCAGGCCAGGCGACAGATACCTGGAGACAGAAGCTGAACTTTCGAAATTTTCCAGCTTGGTGGTATGCATAACTGGTAAGCTGATTTTAAGTACAAAGTAAAGGTAGATATAATGCACCAGGATGGCGGGATCATGCGCGGATCCAGAAAATTTTCTCAGGCTGGGGTGGGGGGAGGGGGGGGGGTCCAAATTCCCAGAAGGGGTCTGACGGAAAATTTCTCAACCTGGCAAAAATTATCCAAGGATAAATCTATGGCAATTCCAGAGGGGGTCCGGACCCCCTGTCAGACTGTCCCCCGATCTGGATTTGCCCATGGGGATACCCAGGGGGAATTTAATAGGCAAATTTGACAATGTGGTCTAATTCGGCTAGATTGCACTTTCTAGTCTAGATTACATTTGGCCGATTCTGGTGAAGTAATCTAATTCCCCATCCCTAGGTCATGATGTTCTGTCTAACGCACTAGTCATTGGTAATCCCGCCCCATCCCACCCCCGGGGGAATAGTGAATCCCCGGGGACAGCTGATTGGTAAAACCATGGCTAATTTCCCCCGCTGTCCACTATCTTTTCATTTCACTGCCCTCTTTGACTATAATGCAAACACCGGATAGTTCCCCCGCACTGCCAGGGCTAAGCTTTGGTAAAAACCCCGCTCATTTCCACGGCTATACCCGCCCTGTCTGGGGGGGGGGGGGGTGCTGCCGGGGTTACAAATGACTACAGTAGTGCTTAATTCTCAGGGGTTGGGATTTATAAATTGAAAACATTGACAGTAGTGCTTAATTCTCAGGGGTTGGGATTTATAAATTGAAAACATTGATAGGTGCATAAGCAATGATCAGGAACTGGCGTGATTAGAACCAAGTCCCAGCCTACAACCTATGTGGGAAAAACCAAATCTTGGGCTCTATGTTCTTACTTTAAAAGCCAAAATGCACTTCTCGCTATTGCCTATTCTACCACAAGCCTGGGACAAGGTAAAAATAAAATGGTTGCTCCCGTATGTATGACCCGGGATGTATGAATACCATTTTCTTGCACCTCAGATCAAGTTTTCTGCTCACTACTTTGAATGTTCTTTTAACTTAATTTCTGAACATCTGAAATCTGAGCATAAAATGACATTCAATTGTTTATTTAGTGGTGAAAGAACTTCTGATTTGAAACAAGCTAATTAAAGAGTTACTGATTTGAAACATTTTATTCATAATTCTATAGCCGAGCAGTGATTGTCAGAATGACCCATCCCATACCCAGCGTTGGAACAGTCTGGAGATAGTGAATGGATCGTACGGACAGGATGACTCACTGTGTTAATGATATAGCGGAGATCAAGTTTGAACATCCTATACCTATTAGGGTGAGTCTTGCGACAAAAATTTAAGTCTCAAAATGATGTTTAAGTCTATTCTCCTTGAAAATAAATCTTAAAATGCATCGCCATCCTCTGACAATAAACTGTACGGGGTGGCCCCCGTGGCCGAGTGGTTAAGGTCGCTGACTTCAGTGCACTAGATCATTCGATCATCTCACCTAGAGCTGTGGGTTAAATTCGCATCTCGCTCGGGGCACGAGTCACATGTGGGACAAACCAAGTTCTGCTTGCGAGTGTGTCAGGTGGTTTTTCACCGGGTACTCCGGTTTTCGACCCACCTACCGATTGATTTGTCTCGATATGAGTGAAAAAGCTTGAAAGGGACGTAAAACTGAATCCAAAAAAAAAATATAAATAAATAAATAAACAGTAGTCAGTAATTATTTTTTTCTATCCAAAAGAATGACAACAAATGAAATCAAATTTATTATCAAAAATACATAAAACAACAAATTTATGCATTCAAAGCAATGTTCAGTTAAGAATTTGAAAGTTGAATCATAATGAACATGATGAAAAAATAGCAAATTATTGAAGGAAAACTAATATTATTGGTGCAAGGGGAAAAAAGTTTTTGATTTTGAAGTTCATTAATAAAATTTTTTGGGTAGGGCCATTTTTCTAGGGTCGGTCGAGTATGGGGAAACAAAAATTTTAATTTTGGCCTAATCATATTATCGATTATCACTTTGGGCATCGATTAACCAGCTCTACATATGATGATATGAATGTTTTTCAAGACATTGGAAATTGATACGTAATTTATGATGTGGCTGTAAGACATTGAAAATTGATACATATGATGCGGCTGTATGTTTTGCAAACACTGGCCAATGATGATTCTCTTTTCTCAGGGCAACCAAACAAAGTAACAGCAACCGAAGTCACTCCTTTCAAGTCTTCCACAAAACTGGGTAAGTTATTCTTATTTTATAAGGAGATACAATCAGGTTCCAAGCTTCATACACAACATTACATCTTTAAGGGAAAGTACAAAAATCTCACAATTAAGCAAACTGAGTCAGCAGTCCTTTCCCAAATAAGTAGTGACTCAGAATATAACAATTTACCAACCTAACAAAATTAAAGCAATATACATAAGAGTTGATCTCAGGTCCACTTCATTACAACTTGGTCATGATACTGATTAGCTATCGCACCTGGTAAAGCAAGAATTCACTTAGAAAATAGTGCGGCCAAGGGAATGCAGGAAAAAAAAAAAATCTTTATATTTTAAAATGGGCTAACAGTCCATGCCGTCCACACTTGCATATATTAATTTTGTTTCTGTCTCAATTTTGTTTCAGTCTCAGAGTCAGAAGAAAACAAACAGTACTTGCAACAGGAAACTCCAAGGTAATAGCATTTTTAAACACTTGTGTGAGGGATAATATGGTGTCACTATGATTAACCCACGGATTCCCATCTAATGAACTCTTCCATCCTTAAATATTGGTAGAGTTCATTCCTGATTTTAGGGGTGCTAGGTGTAATTCATCAGGAAAACAAGTCTGTGCAATATATACCCCCTTAAGCCCCACTTTCATATAGTAAAACTGGGGTTTGCAGGGGTATACCTATTTTTTAGCTCACTTGAGCCGTTAGGCTCACAAGGTGAGCTTATAGGATGGCCATGATCCGTCGTCCGTCCGTCCACAATTTCAAAGATCTTCTCCTCTGAAACCGCTTGGCCAATCAAAGCCAAATTTTATATGAAGCATCAATAGGAAGGGGGAACCAATGTGTATATAAGAAATCCAGGTCACATGACCAAGATGGCCGCAATGCCCATATATGGTAAAAACCCTTCAAAAATCTTCTTCTCCAGAACCGGTGGACCGATTTCAACGAAACTTGGCATGAAGCATCAATGGCTCAAGCACTACAATGTATATATAAATCATGACCCTGTGATGACCTTGACCTATTTTACAGCAAGGTCAACATAGGTCACAAATGCATTTGAATGGGGAAAGCTTTTAAAATGTCATTTAAAGTTAAAGTCTTGCAGGAAATGGGCAGTAGGACAGTAAATTAATGATTCTGAAAAAAATTGGACCCCAGGGGCTCATGTGCCCCCACCCCGGGGCAATATACATGTATACATGTATCTCCATAATATTCAAATATCTTCTCCTCTGAAACCACTTGGCCAATCAAAGCCAAATTTTATGTGAAGCATTAATAGGAAGGGGTAACAAATATATAGATAAAAAATCCAGGTCACATGACCAAGATGGCCGCCATGCCCATATATGGTAAAAACCCTTCAAAAATCTTCTTCTCCAGAACCGGTGGACCGATTTCAACGAAACCTGGCATGAAGCATCAATGGCTCAAGCACTACAATGTGTATATAAATCATGACCCTGTGATGACCTTGACCTATTTTACGGCAAGGTCAACATAGGTCACCAATGCATTTGAATGGGGAAAGCTTTTAAAATGTCATTTAAAGTTAAAGTCTTGCAGGAAATGGGCAGTAGGACCGTAAATTAATGATTCTGAAAAAAATTGGACCCCAGGGGCTCATGTGCCCCCACCCCGGGGCAATATACATGTATATCTCCATAATATTCAAACATCGTCTCCTCTGAAACCACTTGGCCAATCAAAGCCAAATTTTATGTGAAGCATTAATAGGAAGGGGTAACAAATATGTAGATAAAAAATCCAGGTCACATGACCAAGATGGCCGCCATGCCCATATATGGTATGAACCCTTCAAAAATCTTCTTCTCCAGAACCGGTTGACCGATTTCAGCGAAACTTGACATGAAACATCGATGGCTCAAGCACTACAATGTATATATAAATCATGACCCTGTGATGACCTTGACCTATTTTACGGCAAGGTCAACATAGGTCGCCAATGCATTTGAATGGGGAAAACTTTTAAAATGTCATTTAAAGTGAAAGTCTTGCAGGAAATGGGAAGTAGGACTGAATATTAATGACTCTGAAAAAATTGGAACCCAGGGGCTCATGTGCCCCCACCCCGGGGCAATATACATGTATATTTCCATAATATTCAAACGTCTTCTCCTCTGAAACCGCTTGGCCAATCAAAGCCAAATTTTATGTCAAGCATCTATAAAATTGGGGAATCAATGTGTGTATAAATAATCTAGGTCACATGACAAAGATGGTCGCCATGCCCATATATGGTAAAAACCCATCGAAATTCTTCTTCTCTGAAACCAATAAACTGATTTCAAGGAAACTTGGCGTGAAGCATCGATGGCTAAAGTACTCCAATGTATATATCCAATGTATATATAGATCAAGACCCTGTGATGACCTTGACCAAGTTTATGGCAAGGTCAACATGGGTTGCCTATGCATTTGAATTGGGAAAACTGTTAAAATGTCATTTGAAGGGAAAAGCCAGGAGGAAATTGGCAAATGGACAGAATATTGTCTGAAGAAAGAAAATGGCCCAAGGGCTTCATCTGCCCCTGCACTGGAGTTAAATACCATAATATTCAAACATGTTTATTGCAGGGCTTTTTCTGACCTTTTGGGGAAATTTTTAGTACCGATGAAATTGGGAAAAAAAATTGTGATTTTGGGAAAAAATATGACAATTTTGGGAAAAAATAGTGCATTTTTTAACAAAATTGGGAAAGTTTACCTTTTAAATTGGGATTTTTCTGCTAATTGGGAATGTTCCACGTCAATTGGGAATTTTTTCAGCCAATTGGGAAAAAATTTGGTACCGGAAACCGGACCCAGTTTTGTATAGAGAAAAAGCCCTGTATTGGTATATGCAGCAGATCTCAGGTGAGCGTTTACAGGACCATTGGTCCTCTGGTCTTATTTTTGCTTCAAACCATAGATTGTGGGTACTCGTTAGAACCACCGCCGAGGCGGTTCTAACGGGCGAGGTGGTTCTAACGTGTACCCACAATCTATGTTTTGAGCAAAAATAAAAAAAATATCAAGATTTTTCTGATGAAATTTTCATTTTTTACAACTAATAAAAATCTCTGTTTATTACATGGGCAAATTTTCATAATGTTTAGTTTAATTTGATTTTGAAAACACAGTAAAATTTTCTTTTTAATTTGCACAGTAAAAGGCAACAGTGGGGACCCTGATCTGGGTCTGAAGAGTTCTCCAACAGCAATAGTTAAGGGCTGTTGAACAATTTCACCCATCCTCAACAAGTGGTTATAATCTATGAGCAGAAGAAATATTTTAAATAAGTGTAAAATTGTTCTGACATTTTCACATAGATCTTAATTTCAGATCTTAAAATGCTGTTAAGTTAAATGAATTACTTATTCATAGATCTGTTTATAATACACAATACGAGACCAGGGTCATTCTACAGAAATTCTTCCAATATATGCTCCTTGATGAGACGCATCATGAGAAAACAATGTTTTACATATGCGAAAATTAAGGTGCAGATCAGCTTCGTGATTACTGCGAAGCTGATCAGCCCCTATTTTTTCCCTACATGGATAGTACAATTCTACTTTCTATGTCCAAAACTTCCAGCCTCTAGCCATCTTTTGTGGCTGTACAGCCCATGGCTTCTATCAGACCTGGGCAGAAACCACAACATTGGTTTTCTGTTGACGCGTCTCAACTGTGTTTCATAATTCAGAAGAAAACGAATCCGGAAACTCGAAGAGGACGTAAAGACCCTTAAGGATGATGACCAAGAAGTGTAGGAGGCTGGAAGAAAAGTTCGATAAAAAGACAGCAAAAACAGAGGCCCCATGCACGAGCGCTCAATGAACCCAAAACCACACTGTCACAATCAATCAAAGAAATAAAAGGGGAAATACCTTTGGAAGGATTTGATGAAACGGAAACAGAATGTTTGGCTGAAAAAGACATTAATGCAATCGTCAATGACAAGACAGATCCTGTAAAGAGATTTCAAGGCCTTTGCAAGGCAATATTTAGTGAAGAGGAACTTAAGTTCTGCAGCCCAACGGGGAAAAACAACTACCAAGTGTGGGGAAGGCGATGCAAGGCCCCCTCTAGATAGGGGCAAACTGAAACAGTTGTTTGCCATTGCTGATGTTCAGCATTTACAATTTATGACAAGGGAATGTCCCATAAAAATTTGAGAATTTCCAAAAGGTTCTTAGACGAAAGTGAACAACTGTTTTAGTTTGCCTTTATTAGCACTTGGTGAGTATTAGTATATAGGTAAGGATCCGGCGTCTGTCGTCCATCCATCTGTTCACTTATTGATTATTGTTGTTTCAAAAGTTTAGTTCTTTGAAGTTTTCATATAAAGGTAAATGCACCTATAAAGCTTGTAGTTATTTATATTGTATTACCAGTGTTAACGAAAACCAAATTATGAAACTGAACTGTACTGTTAACGCCTTAACGGTCAGAGATCTCCACAAAAACAAAAATTACATTCAAATGTTCATGTTCATCCAGATTAGTTATGTTCTCTATGAATATGTCATGAAAATCATAAGTTACAGTAAATTTTCATGAACGGCTTTCAAATGACAATGTTTTTAGCTCACCTGAGCCGTTGGGCTCACAAGGTGAGCTTATAGGATGGCCATGATCTGTCGTCGTCCACCATTTTCAAAGATCTTCTCTGAAACCCCTTGGCCGATCAAAGCCAAATTTTATATGAAGCATCTATGGGAAGGGGGAACCAATGTGTTTATAAATAATCCAGGTCACATGACCAAGATGGCCACCACGCCGATATATGGTAAAAACCCTTCAAAATTCTTCTCCAGAACCGCTGGACCGATTTCAAAGAAATTTGGCATGAAGCATCGGGAACTGGAGTACTACAATGTGTTTATAAATTATGACCTTTGGATGACCTTGACCTATTTTATTGGAAGGTCAACATAGGTCACGCATGCATTTGAGGTCACGCATGCATTTGAATGGGGAAAATTGTTAAAATGTCATCTGAAAGGAAAAAAATTGCAGGAAATGGGCAAATGGACTGAAGATATGTGATTCTGAAAAAATCTGTAATTTGGTAGAAATTTCAATGATCAAGTTGATCATACCAATGGATTTTTTTCTGAAATTTTGCTGAAATACCAGTGCTATTTCACTGAAATTTCAGTGTGATTTTTGGTGAAATTTCACCGAAATTACAGTGATAAATTAGTCAATATTTTAGCAGAATTTCGGTGAAATTCTGCTGGAATTACACTGTAATTACAGTAATAATTTGGATGATATTTTAGCAGAATTTCAGTGAAATTATTTCAGTGAAATTCCACTGAAATTACAGCACCTTTTTCACCTGGGTGGAAACAAACTGGTAATACACAAAAGATAACTGGTAATACACTGGGAGTATACTGGAAACAAACTGGTAATACACTGGGAGACAACTGGTAACACACTGATAACACACTGACACTAGACTGGTGTCAAATACTACATTCTGGTAACACTTGCAATAGACTAGAAGCAAACTGGTAATACACTGGAAGCCAGCTGGTAACATGATGGCAATACACTGGCAATAAACCTTTATGGATTTTTATTGCCAGTGTATTGCCAGACCCCTTTAATACCAGTCTATTACCGGATATCTACCAGCCCCCAAAAAAGCTGGCAATACTATGGTAATAGGCTGGAAAATACCAAATACAGTCTATTACCATAGTACTACCAGCCTATTGCCAGTTATCCAGCCTATTGCCAGACTGTTGCCAGACTATTGCCAGATTTTCCGCCTATTGCCAGCCTGTTGACAGTCTGTTACCAGCTAGTTATAACTAAAATATATTTTTTGGAAAGATAAAAAAAACCTCAAGTTTTATCAACGACAGTCTATTACCAGTGTATTGCCAGCATATAACCAGCATCATCCAACCCTGGCAATAAATTGGTACATAACTGGCAACACTCTGGTAACAAGCTGGCAATCTGGTAATCATCTGACAATAGTGTGGTAATACACTGGCAACAGATTGGCAATAAACTGGTAATAGACTGGTAATGGACTTGCAATGGACTGGTAATACACCTAATTTTCATAAGGGTATGGTAGAGTTTCAGTCCATGGTGCCGTAGAACTTTGTTTGAAACAAATTGTTGATGCATGCACTGTCCTTGAACAAGCCTATTTTAAGTTACCAAATAACTGATCAAGTACCCAGGAAGTATGATCTCAGTCCCGGCATGACCGAATATTGTTAAGTGGGACATAAAAAGGCTAAACATCAATCCAAACAAAACATAGTGATAGTAATGGTAATAATAAAAATGTTTATTCCTAACCAAAAGTTGAGAAAAAGCATAATTCTTTTTTGTGACTTTTTTTCCTGTGACTTTTTTTCCTACCCAAATCTGTGACTTTTTTTCCGTGACTTTTTTTCCTGTGACTTTTTTTCCTACATTCATTTCTGGATGTTTTAGCCATGTCAGAGTAAAAAGTGCTTATGCACATATATTCATGTAAAAATATCAAAATCTATGTAAATCATTAACTATACAGCATAAAGGCCTTTCTATTTTAAAGCAACTTATGTGTATACTCTATATTTACAACAATTGCACATTTGAAAATGCTGCTATATGTTAAGCTAATGATTAGTTACTGCAATATATTATCATGTGATGGACCTATTTTGTCTTAGCAAAATGTGACACAGTCTTATACTTTAATTTATGCAGCTATGTTGAGCTGTTTATCTTTTACCATACTTCTCCAGACTCTTTTTTTTTTAGAAATTTCAAAATCAATCATAATTTATTCGTTAAATTAATCACGATTACAGGCAATTTTGAAAAGTAATCAAATAAGAATAAGAATAATTTCAATCGTAAAAATCTACGATTACAGAATAATTTTTGATTGAAAAAAATTTCAATCGAATAAAAGTTATCATGATTAACAATTAAGATTAACCCAGGTCTGCCTGGCACACCCAAAAGTACCAATTGGCTTGTCTTATATGTGCCCTGTGCAGGGCTCAAACACACACCAGACACAGGGGTGAGATGATTGAATGGTTAAGCATGTTAATGAAGTCAGTGTTCTTAACCAGTCGGCCACTTGGGGCTGCCTAGCTCTATATTTATGAAGAATTAACCAAAGGGTGATATGGGCATAAGGTTTTCATGCTCAGCATTTATACAAAGTTAGTAACAGACAATGGAAATGTTAATGTAAGCTTCACCAAAGCCTGTCACCTGCACTGCTAATTGCATTTTTATCTTGTCAGTCTTAACCAATGTGTCTTCAGTAATTTCTTTACTGACCATTCCCAGGCGGCTCTGCTGTGATTTATCTGTTGCCTGTTTATTCTGTTTGTTTCTCTGTCACGCTCATCATCTTTATTTTAATTTAGGTTGATGCTAGCTGGATGGCAACCTCATTGGGAAAGAGCTATCTGGTCATCTTGCTCTTTACGTGATGTTTAAAGTCAGGCCAAACTCAATAAGTGTAAACGCATTTACTGAAAGTTCGGAAAATTTTGTGTGATATTTATTTCGACATTTTTTAAATTTCCAAATTATTAGTGAGTTCCTGAATTCGCAAATGAATTCTTGTCAGTCTATAGAGCTTACAGTAACTCTTAATTAGCAGGAACTTTGAATTCACATGACAACAAATTCGTGAATTAAATTCTCACAAACGTTTCCGAATTTACAGTAAACAGAGTTATCTTATCTTGTTGAATCAAATGTTGCTATGTCTATGTGTGTGTTTCTGACAAAAACTAAGTTCTCAGAAACATTTCCAAATTTACAATATACAGAGTTATCTTACCTTGTTGAATCAAAAGACTTTGTTGCTATGTCTATGTGTGTATTTCTGACACCATAGTTTCTTGGGTACGTTGATACACCACCATCAGAATAGAGGTTGGAATTTACACCCACAGAGAAATTGTTGGTATTTACACCTGGATACGTCTGGTATAGGTCTCTATGGCTGTCTGAAAATAAAATCATTTGAAATTTTAATGCAATGTATTACAAAGTTTGTCAATGGTTTCTGCACATGATCGGGCACTTCCTCACCTTAATATATGGGGGGTTTGGTGGGAAGGATTGCAAACAGTGACTGATTTGAGTTGTTGGGCTGCTGGGACAGGAAATTTCATCATGGGGTCCTATCACAGTCACATTTTGGACTATTTTATTTCCCTGACAAATTTTGAGTGTAAAGGACTCGTCGTACATATTAAAGCAAAAATCTCTCAACATCGACTTGTGTTTAATTGCGAAAAATATTATTTTTTTTGTTTGATTAGTTGCTTTACGTCAGCTATGGACATGTCAGGACCTTAGATATTGAAACAAACAAAAATCCCAATTGGTGATAAAAAAATCCCTTTTGGTGATAAAACCCAAGTATACATCAAGAGATTTTCGCTTATGTGTGATGAGGCCTTTAAACATTTAACATTTTAATATGTGAAGGTGCTTAACAGTTGTATCACTTTAAAACAAAAAGTCCCACAAAAACAGGTTGATTTATTACTTTTATTACGATAACTTGGCCATGCAATATAGAGATTTTTTCAGAAGAAAAAATTTAAAATTTCATTGGAAAAAAAATTGATTTTTTTTTATATTTTCGCTCAAAACATACATTGCGGGTACGTGTTAGAACCGCCTCGCCAAGGCGGCATTAGAACTGCGAGGCGGTTCTAACAAGTACCCACAATATGAGGGGTATACTTTACATGGACATGTTTATATCCTGATGAAATAGAGGTGACTTCTACAATAAGAGCTGCTGCAGGACAGCATAGCTCGCCTGACTTGTGCTTTGCCACTAAACTTATCAAAATCTATGACCAGGCCATGACTTTGACCTCAAGTTCACCCAGGGTGGGTCATAATGGTACAGTATAAAACTTCAGACCAATATCTACCAACATGCAAAGTATGAACTTGATCAATGTACATGTTCAAGAGATATAGACTTCTAAAAACTTTAACCGAAAACTTTAACAAAAATATTCTAAGTCTGTGACCTTGACCTCAAGGTCACCAAGGGTGGGTCATGATGGTACTGCATAAAACTTCAGACCAATATCTACCAACATGCAAAGTATCAACTTGATCCATCAACATGTTCAAGAGATATAGACTTCTAAAAACTTTAATGAAAAAGTCAGTAGAGCGCGAAATATAGGTCATGGTCACAAGATCAATGTGGGTGCAAAGTCGGAACATGGAGGAGAAGCCATATTTAAGGTTTGATGGTTGTAGGCTTTATAGTTGATGAGATATTAAGGGTTGGCTTAAAAAATGACAAAGTCACTGGAGCATAAAATATAGGTCAAGGTCAGTAGGTCAATGTGGGTGCCGAGTCGGGACATCGAGGAGAAGCCATATGCAAGGTTTGATGGCTGTAGGCTTTATAGTTGATGAGATATTAAGGGTTGGCTTCAAAAATGACAAAGTCACTAGAGCACGAAATATAGGTCAAGGTCACTAGGTGAATGTGGGTGCCGAGTCGGGACATCGAGGAGAAGTCATATGCAAGGTTTGATGGTTGTAGGCTTTATAGTTGATGAGATATTAAGAGTTGGCTTCAAAAATGACAAAGTCACTAGAGCACGAAATATAGGTCAAGGTCACTAGATCAATGTGGGTGCAAAGTCGGGACATCGAGGAGAAGCCATATGCAAGGTTTGATGGTTGTAGGCTGTATAGTTGATGAGATATTAAGGGTTGGCTTAAACAAAGTCACTGGAGCATGAAATATAGGTCAAGGTCAGTAGGTCAATGTGGGTGCCGAGTCGGGACATCGAGGAGAAGCCATATGCAAGGTTTGATGGTTGTAAGCTTTATAGTTGATGAGATATTAAGGGTTGGCTTAAAAAAAGACAAAGTCACTGGAGCATGAAATATAGGTCAAGGTCAGTAGGTCAATGTGGGTGCCGAGTCGGGACATTGAGGAGAAGTCATATGTAAGGTTTGACAGTTCTAGGCTTTACAGTTGATGAGAAACTAACACAGCATCTGAGCATTGTACAAAGGTGTTCTAGATATTGACCTCTAGTCCCGCCCCCAGGCACGACCTCACGGGTCCCTTCACACTAAATCACAGAGGACCCTCATATGCAGCAATGTTCCAAATATGAATGATTTCTGGTCAGTGACTATCAAGATATAACAATTTTAAAAACTTTAACCAAAAGTGTGACGCGGACGTACACGTAAACATACACGTAAACGTAAACGTAAACGGGTACGACCGAGGTGACAACAATAGCTCTGTGCACTTCGTGCAGGCGAGCTAAAAACAGATTTTACAGTAATTAACAAAAAAAAAATTTTTTTTTCTATTTTTCTTACAGTAAAAAGTGAATGATCAGTTCAGCTTTCCCCCTCCTCAGACAAAGAAGTTTCAAGTGAAAACATATGTTGACAAGAGTAAATGCTTGATAGGGATAGATACAGTAGTTATGTCTATCTGTGCTAGTGGACCGGGGCATACTGCATGGATGGAAAAGTGTTTCAAACCATTGACAATCAACATCTACAGGAATGTTGAAAAGGACATAAACACTGTGTTGAGCACCACTACAGTTAATGACACGCTATCTACAAGTCAAATCTCTACACACATCCCAGATGGTAATGAGATAGTAATTAATGAAACAGCTGAGGAGAATGAGCCTCAACCCCCTACGGAGGCAGCAGCTCAACAAGAACAGACAGTGTTTACACACCTGCAAGACAGCCCTGTGATAAGAAAGATCTCAGTTCTAATGGACATGATCTCAGCCATGCAGAAAGAAATGTGGC
The DNA here is from genome assembly GCA_964017185.1 of Rugalucina vietnamica. Taxonomy (NCBI): domain Eukaryota; kingdom Metazoa; phylum Mollusca; class Bivalvia; order Lucinida; family Lucinidae; genus Rugalucina; species Rugalucina vietnamica. Next base: position 37,588,904 of record OZ024884.1, read on the forward strand.
AAGACTAACCAAAGAAGTCAATATTCTAGTTCAGCAACATGCTGCTCATCAGACTTTATATAGAACTGTAGACGAGACAAGCACAAGCTCGTCAACTTTGAATCAGACACAACAAAATCAACAAGAAAATGAAGTGCCACATAAAAGAGTGTCACGTGAAGTGCCAACAAAGGATGGAGATACATCTGTAGTTGTAGTAACTCCAAATATCCCAGATAGAAATCTACTCAGCCCATCCTCAGCTCTGCCAGATCTACAAACAAGGCAGTATAGTGAGGTAGCCAGGAGGACATCAACACCCAGAGAGCCCAGAGAGCATAATCAAACCCCTCATAGACCTCGCCAAGATCCACAGCCACAGGCGCCTTCATCTAGCGCCGGACCAGCTCCGAGGACATCAAACAGTGAGGACCATGATCAGATTTTATTGATAGGAGACTCTATCATATCTTCCATCAACCCAAAGGGTCTCAAGCAAAATGTAATCAAGAATGGGATCTCTGGTGCCAACATTGACAGACTTACTGCTCAGGTGAAGGTTTACGACATCAGGAAATTTTCTCACCTGATTATATACATTGGCGGAAATGATGCTTCAAGTGGGACGGATATAGAATACTTTGAGCATAAGTATGACCAGCTCATTCAGTATATAAAGGACACAAACGAAAAGTGCAAGATTGTTTTATGCAACATCTGTCCACGGAGTGACACAAGTACTTCTGAAATGAATGACATTATATCAACACTTGCTGATCACCATGGTGCGTGTGTCATTGACCAGGATAAGGCCTTCCATAACAAATATGGAAAAGTAATTGAAAATTATTATGACAATGACTGTATACACTTGTCATCTTCAGGAGTAAAGAGACTTCTTGGAACAATCAACAATGAAATCCCAGTAGTAAATGAATTTGACAAATGTGTTTACATGAAGGGCAGAGGGAACAGAGCCCCTACTCGACTCACCCAATCCACCAGAAGGCGAAACCAACCAACCAGACCCAGGGACAGTCATAGACCAACTAGTGAGAGACAACGGAGCAATGGAAGGACAATGAATAGTGACAGACCAAGGAGTAACATTGTTAGCCAACAGGAAAGCTTACGTCTGTGTTACAAGTGTGGTGAAAGCAACCATGACACTAGTAGCTGTAAACACAGGCAACAATTAAAATGCTTCCACTGTGGATTCCTTGGACATAAATCAGGACGCTGCCTTCAGGTAGCATAGGGATTCGGCAAAGATGCCTTACGTGATATACCTGAACATCATATCAATCTCTCAAATAGATTTTCGTATTTAAATTCTATATGTTCAGAATGTGAGTCAATGAACTGTATGTGTATGAGCCAGTTTCAAGAAGCTATTGACTTTACAGAGAGACTTGATAATGACAGTCATACAGCAAACATGTGTTTTACACATGACTCTCTATCAGAGACAATAAATATGGTACCTCTAGGGAGGAACAACACATTTCTTATGACTGATAATGACATAATTAATGCATCCATGAGGCCCTCCAATGTTGATACACAAACCACAGTCTTATCACCTACATTTGTAAGATATGATTCACCTTCAGGTACAGATAATGATGGTAATATTCAGAGCCATGCTGTGCATGAAGGCTCTCATCCTGAAAGTTTATTATCACAAGATAAGGATCATATTTCTACTGGGAATTTGTCTCAGGTGTCTGACATGTCTGATAACACAATTAGTTCAACAATTGAAGTTGATTCTGAAGCCAATGTGTCCACCTCAAATTATCTCCTTGATTTAGGGTTAACATGTAAGGGTTTCAGAATGGGGCACATAAATGTTCAAGGAGTAAGCAACAAAATGGATCAGGTGCGCTTATTTCTAGAGTCGGACAAAAACTTAATTCATGTAATGGGCTTGAGTGAAACAAAATTAAATGATATTCATCCTGAGTCAATTTTAAAAGTTAATGGTTTTCAAACACCTTTTCGTAGGGATAGAAAAGTTAACTCAGGGGGTGGGCTTTTGGTATACATTAAGGATGGACTATGTGCTAGTAGAAGGACAGATCTTGAGCACAAAAACATTGAATGCATTTGGACTGAGATAAAACCTGTGATAAGTAAATCATTCTTAATTGGTAATATCTACAGGCCACCTAACTCAACTGTCCAGTGGAATGCATATTTTGAAGATTGTATTGAGAATGTGTTAAAGGAAGACAAAGAAATTTACTTAATGGGCGACATCAATAGAGACCTTTTAAATAATCAGATAAAAGCTGTATGGACAGATTATATGGAACCTTTCGGTTTGACGCAACTAGTTTCAGAGGCTACCAGAGTAACAAGTGATTCAAGAACTTTGATTGATCATATTTATTGAAACTGTCCAGAAAATGTAACATCTTTAGATGTACCCAAAATTGGTCTGAGCGATCATTTTCCTATTTTTTTCACAAGAAAGAGTCATGTTAAACCTCCAAAAATGAATCATTGTACTATATCTTATAGAAGTTTTAAAACTTTTGATGAAGCTAAATTTGTTGAAGATATTCAATCTGTTCCATGGGATACAATAAAACTGTTTGATGATGCTGATGACATATTAGAAGCTTGGCTGGATCTATTTTCACAAGTAGTTGATAAACATGTGCCAATTCAACAGCATAGAGTTCGGCACAAAAATCAGCCACAGTGGTTGACATCAGAAATAATAGATGCAATGAAATGCAGAGATAGGCACAAATCTCTTGGAAACAATGATGAATATAAGGTATGGCGAAATAAAGTTATTAAGCTAATCGAAAAAAGCAAAAAAGTTCAATATCAAGAATTTATCAACAAAAATAAAGGCAACCCTAGTAGTATTTATAAGCTGTTCAAGGAGGTTGGTGCAGGAAAAGGCCCCCTTACGAAACAGGTTTCTGGCAATACACTGGTAATAAACTGGCAATACACTGGCAATAGTCTGGTAATACACTGGAGTGACTGGCAACACAATGGCAATACACTGGTGATAGGTTGTTAATAAAAATATGACATATGGTAATATACTGGCAACAATTACCAGCTATTACCAGCTACCTGACAGACTGGTATTAGGCTGTTTACAGACTGGTAATACAATGGCAACACACTGGCAATATTGCCAGTCTATTGCCAGTTGCTGGTAGTAAATGCAGTTTCTTCAATCTTGTTTGCAGCTGGATACACAAGGTATTAAAAAATGAAAAACACCTGGTAATACACTGGCAAGAAAAATCTTTTATGTTTTGACAAGATAAGCATCTGGCAACACACTGGTAACACACTGGCAAGAAATAACTTAAACTTTTGAAGATAAATTTGAGCCTGTAACACACTGGCAAGAAATGTCTTTAACTTTTCAAGAGACTGTGTCTGGCAACACACTGGCAAGAAATGTCTTAACATATGGCAAAGGTCAATAAAGGTTGGGGTTCCTGTGGGAATTACTGGTCCCTCTCACAACACTGTCAGGAAGTCCCTCCACATTCACAATGGATTCATGACCAATTTCTGAAAAAAAAAAAAAAAATACATGTAATAATAATATGAAATGAATTATACTTACTCTGAATAACAAAGCTAATTTGGTTCATTTGATCATAATTAAGATTATAAAACTTTCTTCATGCTCCACACAGCTGAGCATAAAATTTGGCTTGAATTTTCACTGACACTGTAAGCCTCTGCAATGACTGATTAATTTAGTCCAAAGCCTATAACTAAGGTTATGTTGGGAACTTGGGGCGGACAGCTATTACCCTTGTAAAATCATTTCTAGGGCAAGCCCCACAGAGGCAGATTACCAGTATTTTATGCTCATTTTTTCACCACTAGCTGTTCTTGGATCAGTAGAAGAAGAATGGCAATATAAATGCCACCCAATGAGTCATTGTGCACTTAACTAAATATTTCTGAGCAAAAATACCTGACTGATAAGAAATACCTTCTAGAGCTACATGCCATGGCCCCGTGTTGTTGCACGCTCTTGTTTCTGCAGAGGTCGCCGTCTTTTAGTGGAAGGCAATTGTGACTTTTTTTCGGTTGGCGCATTTATCTGCATACTTCATAGTATGCCAGCTTTTGCATTTATCTGGAAATATGAACAAATTAAATCATACTGATGACTGCTAAAGCATGAATACAACAAAACAAGCTTGTACGATGAATGTGAATCGAGGGATTCATGTGAGGATAGCCGGATGGCTACCTTGTTGGGATACAGCTAGTCATCTTGCTTTTTCTTGCATGTTGTAACATATTTGTGATTTTTTTAATTGTATAGTTTTACTGCCTGGTGTCTGTGTTGGGATTTTAAATTTAATTTACCCTATTCACACGAGTGTAACATGCAGTTTTTTTTGCTCAGAATGTGGTGTACAAAATTTGGTGCACATTTTATATAAGAACACCAAATTTCAGACTTTTTCCATAGATGTACAGTCATCGAACCCTGTGCAGGTTAAAGATCCCTACACAGGACTGCCGGGACCCATTGGATCTGAACAGTTTACTGATGAATGATCCAAAATGATGATTAAATCCTGGCACTTTAAGCCAGGCTATGGTGCCAGTTTTCTCCGGCCACACAGGTGTTACAAATGTTGAATTATTAATATATTTAGGGAGCGTGGTGGCGTAGTGGTAGAGCGTCGGACTCCGAATCGAGAGGTCCTGGGTTCGAACCCCACAAGCGTCACCGTGTTGTGTCCTTGAGCAAGGCACATCTACTCCCTACAGTACTGGTTAAACCCAGGAAGCGTTGGCTCCGTCCCGACATGACTGAAAAATTGTTGACTGGGACGTTAAGCCTCAACACAAACAAACAAACAAAATTAATATATATATTTTTTTTTTTGTGTGTGTGGGGGGGGGGGGGAGGGTACAATTTCAGTTATATACTGGGAAACACACTTTATATTATTATTTGTGCGGGTAGGCATTTTTTTGGGGGGGGGGGGGGCGGGGGGGGGATACAGAGGTTGGGACATTTGGCAAAATTTCAGAGAGACCCCACCACACACACAAACCAGCCCTACTGTACAATGTCACCAAGCTGGTGGTTTCCCCTCATAGTAAGTTCGTAAAATTCAAGTTGCCCCACCCACTAATCAAAACTTTTTGGACGACAGGAGCAGGCCAAAACCCTTTCACTGTTTCGGGTCGGCTCATTTTAAGCTCAACTGTCTTCATTTCATAAGACTCTTACCAGTTTGTTTAGCAAAGTACTTGTCTAGTTTCTGTTGTGACATTCTGGAAATTTCTAAATTGTCGCGCGTACAAAAACTTTTTCATTTTATAGACCGGAAATAATCAATAGGCGAATTCGTTTAATTAAGAATGTAATACGTCGTTATCGGCGCAGCGTAGGCCATAGTCTGTAAACGGCGACGCTATCGAGTTTATCTTCTGATGTTGAGTCGATCAGTCTCAGGCTAAATTTAGAACTTAGTCAAGGGGAAAAACATTTTGGGTTGAAATACATCGAGCATTTTTTTTTTTTTTTTTTTTTTTTTACAAAAAAGTAGACGGCGCAAATCGGCAGACTAGACGGCGATATCGCCGGCCGTGCGATATCGCCGCCGGCTGCTTTTGAGAGCACTGAACTGTTACAAGCTTTAATTAATAATAGGGCCGATTTTTGAGCCTGCAAATGATTTTCTCTTCGATTTTGGGTCTCAATTCTAACTTGGGTTGGCAGGCAGACAGACAGACAGACAGACAGACAGACAGACAGATAGATAGATAGATAGATAGATAGATAGATAGATAGATAGATAGATAGATAGATAGATCGTGTGCTTAATGGTTCATTACTGCTTCGATTAATGAACCGTAACTGCTCAATTAACTTCTTTATCTGGCACGTGCCGGGTGACTAAGATAAAAAGTTATTTGAGTATAACTCATGACAATAGCTAAAATGGTTGATGATGAACTTCGAAATGCATACAAAGGCCAAACGAAGTGAGAACACGTAGAAACCATTTGTTTCCAAGCTTTTCCCTGTTTGTTACTCACTAGAATCACGGTGTTTGTATATTTTGAACGTGCCAAGATGTTTTCTGGTTAAATTGGCCTCCATTTTTTAAGAAAGGTAACTGTTCTGTTCTGTTCGTAAATCCCACCTGTAGGAGCACCTCCTTGCGGAGTAAAAGTTAAGTCATATAAAATAAATAAGATACAAGAAGTCACACTTCACTGTCCCACAAACCTTCAGAAAAAAAATCACAAATGAAGTTTACACAGTAAAATCCACTGTATATATACACTTAAAAAAAGTTATATTGACAATCACCGAGTAGCTAAGTCTTGGTTGAAGCCCTTTTGGCAACAACAGAGCAGGCAAATTTGTAAAAGCCCCAGTCCTTCCTTTGACAGTCTGTGCTGCAAAATCTAGTGATGTGACAGCGGGCACAGCGCTTGAGTTCAGTTCCCTCTACAGTTAGCACACACTTCTTTGGGAACGGATTCCGGTTCCTTAGGAACGGCTTCAGAAGTAGCACGTTTCGGTGAGGTAGCTTTTTCAGCAGCCTTCTTCTCCAGGAAACGTTGCTGTCTCTTTCGAGCACGTCGTTTGGTAACTCAGCGTTTTGTTGTTTCGTAGAGCTCCTTCTTTGACTTTTCGGCGCACCCGGACTTGAACCACTTACTGTATTTACAGTGCGCCGTTCGTTATTGCGAACGTAGAAGTACATTATCTGAACGGTAGAATAATACAAGATTTAGGTGTCCCAATTTTTTGACTTCAGTAATCACCTACTCAAAACATGGAGCAACGTTGCGTAATACGTGTCATTAATAGCCTTCAGCAATCTTTGTTTACGGTCACGTTATGGTTTATGGATAATCCCATAGCGGGATATTGTGCATTGCTCGACTTATTTTCACAACTTTTATGGTTCACGCTTCGCGAGCAATGAACTGTGTTGTCAAAAATGACGATTATCACTTGTGAATACATAAGCTGTTTAGGCAGCCGATACGGTTCATACACACATTATGCTTTCTGTAAGGAAACATGATCATTCAGTTTTTAATATGCAAAAGGTAATTAAAATTACTTCATCTCCTAGTAGCATAAAGACAAACTGCAAGGAAATGGCACCTTGGCGAATGCCTATAGGCAAACATTTTTTTCACATAGTACCACAAAGAGAAACTGTAAGAAAACGGCACCTTGGCGAAAGCCTGGCTTTTTTCTCATAGTACCAAAGAGGAGCGGTAAAAAAAACTACACATTGGCATACAATCTCTCCTTTTTTCTTTCTTTTTCTTCTTTTCTCATAGTGCCATAAACGGAAACGGTAAGAAAACTTCGCCTTGACAAACGATCTTTTTTTCTTCTTCTTTTATTCTTGTTCCATAAAGAGAATCTGTCAGAAAACTGCACCATGGGGGTTTCAAATCTAAGAGGAATGATAATTTGAACTGAAAATGTACAGTTTTAGTACAGCCACGATTTGTGGTGCTAATCTGCCGCGTGTTATGTATAGAAATTGATCGACTCAGTATACGAAGATAGGATAGAACCTGTGTAGGATCGATCTTTAACCTGCACAGGGACTGTCCCTGCAAAGGGGTCCTCCAGGTAACGTCCCGATCCGAAGGACGGTGCACTGAGTCATGTAATCCCTGCAAACGACACGAAGAAAAGCGTGTGCGTACACCGATTTTTCCTCCCCGCAGACTATGATCGAACCTGGGAGCTCTAGCACCCGAGGCCATCGCCCTAACCACTGAGCTACCCCGTTTAATAATGAAAAAATCAGTCACCTGTACTATGAACAAAGCGTGGCATGGTGTAGAATCCTGTTTGTGTGTCTCCCCAGTCTACTGTCAGCAAGCTGGTTCTAGTTTGTTTATAATATGAGCTGATAAATAGAAACACGCAATTCAGCTCTTTCGAAAAGTCGTTACTTGTCATATATTTTTCTGTCGAAAAAATCGTCCTGCAACTAACGCGATATATCACGCCCTCTATCGACAGGCAGAGGCTCCAGGGAGGACAGACATGATCGACGTAATAAGACGACTGGATCAGCCGGGTTATCCTGCAACGCTGTGCGTGCTGTTGCTAGCATTTCTTATTAGCATTTTAATTCCAAAACAGCAACTTTGTTCAATCTCAAATGTTGATTGAATCGTCTCCTCTTAAATAGCGATTTTTTTAGCCAATTTTATATTGCAAACTCGAAGCAGTAAAATGTTACCGGCCGTATGCTATGTTTCGCAGTGTTCCGCCGTTGACTTATCGACGCACCTCGTTTCAACCCCTATCTATCTATCTTCTGATACTGAGTCGATCAATTTCTGATCATCACCTCAGGTGTAGGGTGTGTGGCTTAATTTAGAATTTAGTCAACGGGGGAAAAACATTTGGGGTGCATGGGCCATTAAAACTGAATTAAGTATAATAAAACAAGAAAAAAAAAAAAAAATAAAATAAATAAAAAAATAAAAAAAAAAAATAAAAAAAATAAAAACTTACCCCGCAAAATGCACGTGCTGGCATAAACATCTATGATTTTAGTATCAGATTATATTTTTTCTTCGGTCCTTTGAGACTGGGCCGAGTTGTCTTTTATGAATTGGGTCGAGTTGTCTTAATCCGAGATTTTACTGGGCAGAGTTGTCCAGGGTCGAGTTGTCTTTGGGCCGAGTTGTCCTAAACCCTACTAGATAGTAACATGACACACGTTTCATGCCTATTTTTAACATAAACAGAGAATTGTTTTTGAATTTATTGATTTTATAAATTATGCTACCATGCAGTGGCCCATAATTGTTATTAATTTTTTATTCTGTTCTATTCTATTCTGTCGGAATATGATCGTGCATTTCCGTATAGAGTAAATACACTTTTTCAATATTGAAATTTGCCACTTTCGATAACTTTAAATGTTTTCTTTCAAAACTATTTTGTCCTATCTTTTGTTAATTCAATCAAAAATGAGCAGTATCACAGTAGTTAGAATAATTAAGCTAAATATTTCGTGTCCGTAATAGTTCGGTAGATTCCGATGGCTTCGTGCCATGTGGCCGCGCGGCGGATGTGACGTCACAGTTCGTAGGCGCCAAAATTTGACCTGCGAGCGAGGCGTCTCCAATATGCGGTAATGAAATGGACAAATAACGGTAACAAACTCTCACCACACAATCTTAAACACGTGAAAGAACCGAAAAAAAACACACCCTGCAATGAATTCATATGAGATTGGAGACGCAGGCCAGGCGACAGATACCTGGAGACAGAAGCTGAACTTTCGAAATTTTCCAGCTTGGTGGTATGCATAACTGGTAAGCTGATTTTAAGTACAAAGTAAAGGTAGATATAATGCACCAGGATGGCGGGATCATGCGCGGATCCAGAAAATTTTCTCAGGCTGGGGTGGGGGGAGGGGGGGGGGGGTCCAAATTCCCAGAAGGGGTCTGACGGAAAATTTCTCAACCTGGCAAAAATTATCCAAGGATAAATCTATGGCAATTCCAGAGGGGGTCCGGACCCCCTGTCAGACTGTCCCCCGATCTGGATTTGCCCATGGGGATACCCAGGGGGAATTTAATAGGCAAATTTGACAATGTGGTCTAATTCGGCTAGATTGCACTTTCTAGTCTAGATTACATTTGGCCGATTCTGGTGAAGTAATCTAATTCCCCATCCCTAGGTCATGATGTTCTGTCTAACGCACTAGTCATTGGTAATCCCGCCCCATCCCACCCCCGGGGGAATAGTGAATCCCCGGGGACAGCTGATTGGTAAAACCATGGCTAATTTCCCCCGCTGTCCACTATCTTTTCATTTCACTGCCCTCTTTGACTATAATGCAAACACCGGATAGTTCCCCCGCACTGCCAGGGCTAAGCTTTGGTAAAAACCCCGCTCATTTCCACGGCTATACCCGCCCTGTCTGGGGGGGGGGGGGGGGTGCTGCCGGGGTTACAAATGACTACAGTAGTGCTTAATTCTCAGGGGTTGGGATTTATAAATTGAAAACATTGACAGTAGTGCTTAATTCTCAGGGGTTGGGATTTATAAATTGAAAACATTGATAGGTGCATAAGCAATGATCAGGAACTGGCGTGATTAGAACCAAGTCCCAGCCTACAACCTATGTGGGAAAAACCAAATCTTGGGCTCTATGTTCTTACTTTAAAAGCCAAAATGCACTTCTCGCTATTGCCTATTCTACCACAAGCCTGGGACAAGGTAAAAATAAAATGGTTGCTCCCGTATGTATGACCCGGGATGTATGAATACCATTTTCTTGCACCTCAGATCAAGTTTTCTGCTCACTACTTTGAATGTTCTTTTAACTTAATTTCTGAACATCTGAAATCTGAGCATAAAATGACATTCAATTGTTTATTTAGTGGTGAAAGAACTTCTGATTTGAAACAAGCTAATTAAAGAGTTACTGATTTGAAACATTTTATTCATAATTCTATAGCCGAGCAGTGATTGTCAGAATGACCCATCCCATACCCAGCGTTGGAACAGTCTGGAGATAGTGAATGGATCGTACGGACAGGATGACTCACTGTGTTAATGATATAGCGGAGATCAAGTTTGAACATCCTATACCTATTAGGGTGAGTCTTGCGACAAAAATTTAAGTCTCAAAATGATGTTTAAGTCTATTCTCCTTGAAAATAAATCTTAAAATGCATCGCCATCCTCTGACAATAAACTGTACGGGGTGGCCCCCGTGGCCGAGTGGTTAAGGTCGCTGACTTCAGTGCACTAGATCATTCGATCATCTCACCTAGAGCTGTGGGTTAAATTCGCATCTCGCTCGGGGCACGAGTCACATGTGGGACAAACCAAGTTCTGCTTGCGAGTGTGTCAGGTGGTTTTTCACCGGGTACTCCGGTTTTCGACCCACCTACCGATTGATTTGTCTCGATATGAGTGAAAAAGCTTGAAAGGGACGTAAAACTGAATCCAAAAAAAAAATATAAATAAATAAATAAACAGTAGTCAGTAATTATTTTTTTCTATCCAAAAGAATGACAACAAATGAAATCAAATTTATTATCAAAAATACATAAAACAACAAATTTATGCATTCAAAGCAATGTTCAGTTAAGAATTTGAAAGTTGAATCATAATGAACATGATGAAAAAATAGCAAATTATTGAAGGAAAACTAATATTATTGGTGCAAGGGGAAAAAAGTTTTTGATTTTGAAGTTCATTAATAAAATTTTTTGGGTAGGGCCATTTTTCTAGGGTCGGTCGAGTATGGGGAAACAAAAATTTTAATTTTGGCCTAATCATATTATCGATTATCACTTTGGGCATCGATTAACCAGCTCTACATATGATGATATGAATGTTTTTCAAGACATTGGAAATTGATACGTAATTTATGATGTGGCTGTAAGACATTGAAAATTGATACATATGATGCGGCTGTATGTTTTGCAAACACTGGCCAATGATGATTCTCTTTTCTCAGGGCAACCAAACAAAGTAACAGCAACCGAAGTCACTCCTTTCAAGTCTTCCACAAAACTGGGTAAGTTATTCTTATTTTATAAGGAGATACAATCAGGTTCCAAGCTTCATACACAACATTACATCTTTAAGGGAAAGTACAAAAATCTCACAATTAAGCAAACTGAGTCAGCAGTCCTTTCCCAAATAAGTAGTGACTCAGAATATAACAATTTACCAACCTAACAAAATTAAAGCAATATACATAAGAGTTGATCTCAGGTCCACTTCATTACAACTTGGTCATGATACTGATTAGCTATCGCACCTGGTAAAGCAAGAATTCACTTAGAAAATAGTGCGACCAAGGGAATGCAGGAAAAAAAAAAAATCTTTATATTTTAAAATGGGCTAACAGTCCATGCCGTCCACACTTGCATATATTAATTTTGTTTCTGTCTCAATTTTGTTTCAGTCTCAGAGTCAGAAGAAAACAAACAGTACTTGCAACAGGAAACTCCAAGGTAATAGCATTTTTAAACACTTGTGTGAGGGATAATATGGTGTCACTATGATTAACCCACGGATTCCCATCTAATGAACTCTTCCATCCTTAAATATTGGTAGAGTTCATTCCTGATTTTAGGGGTGCTAGGTGTAATTCATCAGGAAAACAAGTCTGTGCAATATATACCCCCTTAAGCCCCACTTTCATATAGTAAAACTGGGGTTTGCAGGGGTATACCTATTTTTTAGCTCACTTGAGCCGTTAGGCTCACAAGGTGAGCTTATAGGATGGCCATGATCCGTCGTCCGTCCGTCCACAATTTCAAAGATCTTCTCCTCTGAAACCGCTTGGCCAATCAAAGCCAAATTTTATATGAAGCATCAATAGGAAGGGGGAACCAATGTGTATATAAGAAATCCAGGTCACATGACCAAGATGGCCGCAATGCCCATATATGGTAAAAACCCTTCAAAAATCTTCTTCTCCAGAACCGGTGGACCGATTTCAACGAAACTTGGCATGAAGCATCAATGGCTCAAGCACTACAATGTATATATAAATCATGACCCTGTGATGACCTTGACCTATTTTACAGCAAGGTCAACATAGGTCACAAATGCATTTGAATGGGGAAAGCTTTTAAAATGTCATTTAAAGTTAAAGTCTTGCAGGAAATGGGCAGTAGGACAGTAAATTAATGATTCTGAAAAAAATTGGACCCCAGGGGCTCATGTGCCCCCACCCCGGGGCAATATACATGTATACATGTATCTCCATAATATTCAAATATCTTCTCCTCTGAAACCACTTGGCCAATCAAAGCCAAATTTTATGTGAAGCATTAATAGGAAGGGGTAACAAATATATAGATAAAAAATCCAGGTCACATGACCAAGATGGCCGCCATGCCCATATATGGTAAAAACCCTTCAAAAATCTTCTTCTCCAGAACCGGTGGACCGATTTCAACGAAACCTGGCATGAAGCATCAATGGCTCAAGCACTACAATGTGTATATAAATCATGACCCTGTGATGACCTTGACCTATTTTACGGCAAGGTCAACATAGGTCACCAATGCATTTGAATGGGGAAAGCTTTTAAAATGTCATTTAAAGTTAAAGTCTTGCAGGAAATGGGCAGTAGGACCGTAAATTAATGATTCTGAAAAAAATTGGACCCCAGGGGCTCATGTGCCCCCACCCCGGGGCAATATACATGTATATCTCCATAATATTCAAACATCGTCTCCTCTGAAACCACTTGGCCAATCAAAGCCAAATTTTATGTGAAGCATTAATAGGAAGGGGTAACAAATATGTAGATAAAAAATCCAGGTCACATGACCAAGATGGCCGCCATGCCCATATATGGTATGAACCCTTCAAAAATCTTCTTCTCCAGAACCGGTTGACCGATTTCAGCGAAACTTGACATGAAACATCGATGGCTCAAGCACTACAATGTATATATAAATCATGACCCTGTGATGACCTTGACCTATTTTACGGCAAGGTCAACATAGGTCGCCAATGCATTTGAATGGGGAAAACTTTTAAAATGTCATTTAAAGTGAAAGTCTTGCAGGAAATGGGAAGTAGGACTGAATATTAATGACTCTGAAAAAATTGGAACCCAGGGGCTCATGTGCCCCCACCCCGGGGCAATATACATGTATATTTCCATAATATTCAAACGTCTTCTCCTCTGAAACCGCTTGGCCAATCAAAGCCAAATTTTATGTCAAGCATCTATAAAATTGGGGAATCAATGTGTGTATAAATAATCTAGGTCACATGACAAAGATGGTCGCCATGCCCATATATGGTAAAAACCCATCGAAATTCTTCTTCTCTGAAACCAATAAACTGATTTCAAGGAAACTTGGCGTGAAGCATCGATGGCTAAAGTACTCCAATGTATATATCCAATGTATATATAGATCAAGACCCTGTGATGACCTTGACCAAGTTTATGGCAAGGTCAACATGGGTTGCCTATGCATTTGAATTGGGAAAACTGTTAAAATGTCATTTGAAGGGAAAAGCCAGGAGGAAATTGGCAAATGGACAGAATATTGTCTGAAGAAAGAAAATGGCCCAAGGGCTTCATCTGCCCCTGCACTGGAGTTAAATACCATAATATTCAAACATGTTTATTGCAGGGCTTTTTCTGACCTTTTGGGGAAATTTTTAGTACCGATGAAATTGGGAAAAAAAATTGTGATTTTGGGAAAAAATATGACAATTTTGGGAAAAAATAGTGCATTTTTTAACAAAATTGGGAAAGTTTACCTTTTAAATTGGGATTTTTCTGCTAATTGGGAATGTTCCACGTCAATTGGGAATTTTTTCAGCCAATTGGGAAAAAATTTGGTACCGGAAACCGGACCCAGTTTTGTATAGAGAAAAAGCCCTGTATTGGTATATGCAGCAGATCTCAGGTGAGCGTTTACAGGACCATTGGTCCTCTGGTCTTATTTTTGCTTCAAACCATAGATTGTGGGTACTCGTTAGAACCACCGCCGAGGCGGTTCTAACGGGCGAGGTGGTTCTAACGTGTACCCACAATCTATGTTTTGAGCAAAAATAAAAAAAATATCAAGATTTTTCTGATGAAATTTTCATTTTTTACAACTAATAAAAATCTCTGTTTATTACATGGGCAAATTTTCATAATGTTTAGTTTAATTTGATTTTGAAAACACAGTAAAATTTTCTTTTTAATTTGCACAGTAAAAGGCAACAGTGGGGACCCTGATCTGGGTCTGAAGAGTTCTCCAACAGCAATAGTTAAGGGCTGTTGAACAATTTCACCCATCCTCAACAAGTGGTTATAATCTATGAGCAGAAGAAATATTTTAAATAAGTGTAAAATTGTTCTGACATTTTCACATAGATCTTAATTTCAGATCTTAAAATGCTGTTAAGTTAAATGAATTACTTATTCATAGATCTGTTTATAATACACAATACGAGACCAGGGTCATTCTACAGAAATTCTTCCAATATATGCTCCTTGATGAGACGCATCATGAGAAAACAATGTTTTACATATGCGAAAATTAAGGTGCAGATCAGCTTCGTGATTACTGCGAAGCTGATCAGCCCCTATTTTTTCCCTACATGGATAGTACAATTCTACTTTCTATGTCCAAAACTTCCAGCCTCTAGCCATCTTTTGTGGCTGTACAGCCCATGGCTTCTATCAGACCTGGGCAGAAACCACAACATTGGTTTTCTGTTGACGCGTCTCAACTGTGTTTCATAATTCAGAAGAAAACGAATCCGGAAACTCGAAGAGGACGTAAAGACCCTTAAGGATGATGACCAAGAAGTGTAGGAGGCTGGAAGAAAAGTTCGATAAAAAGACAGCAAAAACAGAGGCCCCATGCACGAGCGCTCAATGAACCCAAAACCACACTGTCACAATCAATCAAAGAAATAAAAGGGGAAATACCTTTGGAAGGATTTGATGAAACGGAAACAGAATGTTTGGCTGAAAAAGACATTAATGCAATCGTCAATGACAAGACAGATCCTGTAAAGAGATTTCAAGGCCTTTGCAAGGCAATATTTAGTGAAGAGGAACTTAAGTTCTGCAGCCCAACGGGGAAAAACAACTACCAAGTGTGGGGAAGGCGATGCAAGGCCCCCTCTAGATAGGGGCAAACTGAAACAGTTGTTTGCCATTGCTGATGTTCAGCATTTACAATTTATGACAAGGGAATGTCCCATAAAAATTTGAGAATTTCCAAAAGGTTCTTAGACGAAAGTGAACAACTGTTTTAGTTTGCCTTTATTAGCACTTGGTGAGTATTAGTATATAGGTAAGGATCCGGCGTCTGTCGTCCATCCATCTGTTCACTTATTGATTATTGTTGTTTCAAAAGTTTAGTTCTTTGAAGTTTTCATATAAAGGTAAATGCACCTATAAAGCTTGTAGTTATTTATATTGTATTACCAGTGTTAACGAAAACCAAATTATGAAACTGAACTGTACTGTTAACGCCTTAACGGTCAGAGATCTCCACAAAAACAAAAATTACATTCAAATGTTCATGTTCATCCAGATTAGTTATGTTCTCTATGAATATGTCATGAAAATCATAAGTTACAGTAAATTTTCATGAACGGCTTTCAAATGACAATGTTTTTAGCTCACCTGAGCCGTTGGGCTCACAAGGTGAGCTTATAGGATGGCCATGATCTGTCGTCGTCCACCATTTTCAAAGATCTTCTCTGAAACCCCTTGGCCGATCAAAGCCAAATTTTATATGAAGCATCTATGGGAAGGGGGAACCAATGTGTTTATAAATAATCCAGGTCACATGACCAAGATGGCCACCACGCCGATATATGGTAAAAACCCTTCAAAATTCTTCTCCAGAACCGCTGGACCGATTTCAAAGAAATTTGGCATGAAGCATCGGGAACTGGAGTACTACAATGTGTTTATAAATTATGACCTTTGGATGACCTTGACCTATTTTATTGGAAGGTCAACATAGGTCACGCATGCATTTGAGGTCACGCATGCATTTGAATGGGGAAAATTGTTAAAATGTCATCTGAAAGGAAAAAAATTGCAGGAAATGGGCAAATGGACTGAAGATATGTGATTCTGAAAAAATCTGTAATTTGGTAGAAATTTCAATGATCAAGTTGATCATACCAATGGATTTTTTTCTGAAATTTTGCTGAAATACCAGTGCTATTTCACTGAAATTTCAGTGTGATTTTTGGTGAAATTTCACCGAAATTACAGTGATAAATTAGTCAATATTTTAGCAGAATTTCGGTGAAATTCTGCTGGAATTACACTGTAATTACAGTAATAATTTGGATGATATTTTAGCAGAATTTCAGTGAAATTATTTCAGTGAAATTCCACTGAAATTACAGCACCTTTTTCACCTGGGTGGAAACAAACTGGTAATACACAAAAGATAACTGGTAATACACTGGGAGTATACTGGAAACAAACTGGTAATACACTGGGAGACAACTGGTAACACACTGATAACACACTGACACTAGACTGGTGTCAAATACTACATTCTGGTAACACTTGCAATAGACTAGAAGCAAACTGGTAATACACTGGAAGCCAGCTGGTAACATGATGGCAATACACTGGCAATAAACCTTTATGGATTTTTATTGCCAGTGTATTGCCAGACCCCTTTAATACCAGTCTATTACCGGATATCTACCAGCCCCCAAAAAAGCTGGCAATACTATGGTAATAGGCTGGAAAATACCAAATACAGTCTATTACCATAGTACTACCAGCCTATTGCCAGTTATCCAGCCTATTGCCAGACTGTTGCCAGACTATTGCCAGATTTTCCGCCTATTGCCAGCCTGTTGACAGTCTGTTACCAGCTAGTTATAACTAAAATATATTTTTTGGAAAGATAAAAAAAACCTCAAGTTTTATCAACGACAGTCTATTACCAGTGTATTGCCAGCATATAACCAGCATCATCCAACCCTGGCAATAAATTGGTACATAACTGGCAACACTCTGGTAACAAGCTGGCAATCTGGTAATCATCTGACAATAGTGTGGTAATACACTGGCAACAGATTGGCAATAAACTGGTAATAGACTGGTAATGGACTTGCAATGGACTGGTAATACACCTAATTTTCATAAGGGTCCGCAGAACCAGTCATCAGTAGGATCTATTAAAAAAGGGGAAACCTTAATAGAAGAACCAACAGAAATTGCAGATGAATTTAATGATTTCTTTGTTAATGTTGCATCTAAATTAAAAGAGCCCACAACCAGCACAAGTCACGAAAAGTTGAAGGAATTTTGTCAAGAAAAGCTTCCTTCAGGTATGAAATTTGAAATCCCAAGTATTAACAAAGAAAACGTATTAAAATTCTTGTTAAACATTGATGTTAATAAAGCTACTGGCACAGATATGATTGGGCCACGTCTTCTGAAATATGCTGCACCTTATATAGCTGATGAAATCACATTTATTTGTAACCAGAGTATAGCCAAATCAGTTTTTCCAAGCAAATGGAAAGAAGCGAAGGTTACCCCACTGTTTAAAAGCGGCCCTCATGAAGAGGTTAACAATTGGCGACCCATATCAATTTTACCTGTACTATCAAAAGTACTTGAAAAACATGTTCATGAAAGTCTATATGATTATTTAAAATCTTTTGATTTATTACATAAAACACAGTCAGGTTTTCGAGCACAACATTCATGTGAAACTGCTCTAGTTAATATGGTAGACTCATGGCTTAATGCAATGGACAATGGTAAAATGATTGGTGTTGTGCTAGTTGATTTTAAGAAAGCTTTTGATCTAGTGGATCATCAAATTCTTCTAAATAAATTAGAAATATATGGCATAAAAGATGATGCATTATCTTGGTTCAATACATATCTAACAAGTAGAAAGCAGCAGGTATCAATCAATAACTGTAAATCCGATTTTAAACAGATTTCTTACGGTGTTCCTCAAGGGTCTATTTTAGGGCCACTGTTATTTTTACTTTTTATTAACGATCTGCCCCTGCACACTAACTCTGTTTTTACCGATCTCTATGCAGATGACACAACTCTATATGACATTCAAGATTCCATGGAACAAATTGAAAACAACCTTCAGACTGCCTTAAATAGTCTAGAAATCTGGTGTAAAAACAATGGAATGATCCTCAACTCGGCTAAGACCAAAGTCATGTTTGTTACAACGAACCAGAAGCGTCAAAAACTCCAAAGACAAAATCTTGACCTTAACTTTCAAGATGAGTCTCTAGGTATGGTTTCAAACGATAAAATTTTAGGCGTTTTCGTAGATAATAACCTGACCTGGACTTATCACATCAAAAACCTAACCAAAAAAATGACATCAAGTATTTGGCTTTTATCAAAAATTAAAAAGTTTCTATCACGGGATCATAGAATTCAGTTTTATAAATCATACATTCAGCCCCATCTTGATTTTTGTAATATTGTTTGGGGAAGTTCCTCAGAGTGTAATAAATTAAAGATATTAAGATTACAAAAACGGGCCTGCAAGGTGATCCTAGATTACCAAGTAGAGGACTCCATGGAAGCAATGAGCTCTTTAAAAATTATGTCTATTTATGATAGACTCTATCTACCAAAAGCTAAGTTCATGTTCAAAGTTTACAATAACATCACACCTTCTTATATTACTGAAAACTTTACAATAAGAAATAATGTTAATACTAGCATTAATTTAAGATCCTCTTCTATGTGCTTCATTCCACCCAAGCCCAATACAGAAGGTTTCAAACATAGTTTAAGATACTCTGGTTGTGTAGTCTGGAATAGTTTACCAGCAGATGTTAAAAGCGCTCAGACTGTAGAAACATTTCACAGTAGATGCTTAAAGTGGCTAACAGATTAATACTTTGTAAGAAAGCATAACTTTTTGAACGTACCTGTATTTGAATTACATTATTTTGTCATTGTTGTTGTTTGTGTATTTTAATAACTGTTTTTATAAATGTATATATTTCAACTCTACATTGTTTTAATTATAACCTATAAACAGCTTATATGTTTTCATATAAAGTACCTATCAGTTCAATATATTGCATTAATTTAAATTCATGTAAGTTTAGAAGTATAGTCTGTATAATCATACTTCATTTTAAATGGAAAGGATCACTGATGCCTATTTTCCAATGGTAATGCAGCTAGATTTTTGTCAGAGGTACTAGGTGGTATAAAGTAGTTGTTCATGCACAGTCTGTCTCATCATCTCTTGCATTTCGTTTCGGAAAGATATAATAAAAGACATAATAACTGATGTATGAGTTACTAATAATGGTCATAATTAGAATGTTTACTATAGCATTGCATGTGACCGAAGGACAGATGTGCCTCTGTCAAGAGCATGGTTGTAATGCTAGGCTATATTTGCTGTTTATATATTTTGTTATTTTCTGTCTGTCTATGATCTGTCTTTTGTATTGTAATTATTGTTTATTTTTTGTATATACTGATCAACTTTCTGTTTATATGTCTAAAATGAGGGCCTCATGGAAGATTAGCTATTGCATGTATTCTCATTTGTATATGTATATGCTAAATGTAGTTACCCTCTTTAAATAAAGTCTTTACTTACTTACTTACTTACTTACTTACTATTTGTTTACTTTTGAAACTGAGTAGGTGTTATCTATCTACATCTTAGGAGGAATGCCAATTACCCTGCACTTGAAAATTACAAGCCTTCACATCATGCATCATGCATGGGAAAACTGACAATTTCGGTTCCAACAAGGTCCGACACAAACCGGCCTGCACAGTTAGAGAAGCAGGCTAGAAGCTTGAAATTTCAGATTTAGAAACAGGAGGCATTATACTATCTAGGGGGCAAAAACAAAGGAGTTGATCAGCTGTGCAGTAACTGCACAGCTGATCAATGCTGTGCAGTTACTGCACAGCTGATCAACGGCTTTGTTTTTGCATTATTGTTGGTTTTCTAATGTGTCGGAAACCACATTGTCGGTTTTCCCACAAGGTGGCTCATTTGCTGTTTCCCAGAGAGGTAGTCATTACAGACCTGCCTTGGAACAGTCAGTTAAGTACAAGCAATTACTGGTGGGCTCGATTGTGCAGGACCAAAATCCTCACCCTCTACCAGTTACGATTTAGACTAGCTACTAGTCTGTAAAACATTATTTCGAAATTGTTATTGTTTTCATTTTATATTTTTTTAGTTTTGCCTATCTTAAAAAAATTCAGAGTCATGAATTTTTCTGCACTAGAGTTGGCTGAGTTTTTAGAAATGGAGCAACATCTAAATAGACTGGCCACAGAGATTGAAAATAATATTTTTAGAAGTGATAATCGAGAAAGTTGTATTTCTAAATTTCTAAGCCTCTGGCAAGGCTAGTTATGATTGTAAACACAATGACTTGTTCAGTTCTACTAGAAGTTTCCTAGCTCATTGGTGAAGACTCATGGAAAACAACATGTGAGCTTGAATCTGAATAGTTACTTGTGACATGCCAAATGGACATTATTATCACTGCTCATTTTGATATCGAAATTATGTGTCACTAAACTCAAATATGCTGGAAAACCGCCCCTCGGCCACCGAAACGTGACCGCCAGAAAAATCCAACATGGCGGCGCCCATGAAATTGAGGAAAACATCCAACTTTACCATACTTTTGGCAACTTTACTGACATTCTTCATAGTTCTAAACTTCTTCAATGTCGGAGGCAGATCTGCCCTGGACTCTAGTTCCAAACTGATCAGTGCAAGTTTGAAATGCTCACATATGAACTTAATCAAAAACTATTCCAGTAGAAAACCCAAATTGACAAATTGTTCAACAATTTTCCATCATTCCACGGATCAAATCTCAAAGGCAAACCTTCTGACCCTCATACTGATACTCTCGAATGACATTGAATTAAATCCGGGACCTAAACACGCATCAATATTTCCATGTGGATACTGTGAATACCCTGTGAATTGGTCAGACCAGGGGGTCTGCTGCGATGAATGTGGCATATGGCATCATAAGTCATGTGGCGATATCAGCACAAAAGAAATGGAATATCTGGAGCGATCAAGTGTTGTTTGGCTTTGCTGTAAATGTGAAAGTGTAAATGTCGATACTTTCACTTTCCATAGCTACGAACTGCATACCTCAAATTTCTACTCCCCACTCTCAGGAAGTGAACTGTCAATGGACTCAATTACCTCATCAGCCCCCTTCAGCCCACTTCATACGAGTAGCCCACATACAAACATTAGAAATTCCAAAAACAAATCAAGATCACGGGTTCGTTCTAGTACCAGTGCAAATGACAGTAAAATATCAGATAAACCCCCCAGTGACTTTTTACCTAAACAAACAAACATAAGACTTCTTACAGTCAATTGTTGTAGTATTCGTGAACATAAATCTGAATTTGTGGCAAGCCTAGATTATGTTAAACCAGACTTAATCTGCGGAACTGAATCCTGGCTTAAAGGTGTTAAACCAGGCAAAGAACCATCCAAACATGCTATAAAAACAAGTGAAATATTTCCTGATGACTACATTTTTCACCGAAATGACAGAATTTCGCATGGGGGCGGAGTGTTCACCGGTGTGAAGAAAAATTTAGTAGCCACTGAACAAATCGAACTGATCACAGACTGTGAAATTGAATGGACAAAAGTAAAACTGAAAAATAATAAAGACCTTTTTCTCTCGTCATTCTACATGCCACACAGAAATTTGAAAGACTTGAATAATTTGGACCAGTCACTTAAGAAACTGTCAAATTCAAGCAAAAATAAACATATCCTACTCGCCGGGGATTTTAACTGCCCTGATATTAACTGGGAGAATTTATCGGTTAGACCAAATGCTCCGGATCGGGAAATCCAACAAACTCTTATTGATATAACTACTGAACATGGACTCACACAGGTGCATAATCAACCTACACGTCAAGACAACATACTGGATTTAGTTTTCACAAACAATCCATCCCTAGTTAAATCATCTTACAGTGTACCCGGAATAAGTGACCATGCTATGGTGGTCACTGATTGTGACATTAAACCCGTTTATAACAAACAAAACCCACGGAAAGTTTATTTGTATTCCAAAGCAAATTGGGAGGAAATATATTCGGCCTGTGAAAGACTGTCAGTCAAAATCCAAAATATGATCAATCTGAAAGACAACATAGAACACATCTGGGCTACATTCAAAAGTGAAATACAGTCAATAATGGACACTTTCATACCTTCCAAGACATTCAAAAAGAACAACACTGTGCCATGGTTTAACAGGAAGTTGAAAAAAATGTGTAGACGGAAAGCCAGACTTTATAAACATGCTAAAAAGAGTAAACAATGGACAGAATTCAAACATTTCCAGAAACTTTGTAAAAAGGAATTCAAACAGGCAGAAATTGACTACATAAATAAGACAATTCAGGACGGTTTTGATAACAACAACTGCAAGCCATTCTGGAGGTACATAAAAGCTAAAAAGCAGGACAATATCGGTGTCACCCCACTGAAACAGAAAGGTAATCTCTTCAGTGAAAGCAAAGAAAAAGCCCAGATCTTAGTTGAACAATTTTACTCGGTATTTACACAAAGAAAGGATAGAACTCTACCAAATTTGGAAAAGTGTAACAAGTTTGATATACCCTAACTGAACATTACAGCCCCAGGACTTGAGAAACTGTTGAAAAAGATAAATATCTCAAAATCAGTTGGACCAGATAACATATCCAATGCCATTTTGAAAAACTGTGCTCAACAATTAGCTCCAGGACTCTCGGCAATTTTCCAAAAGTCAGTTGATAACGGTGAACTTCCTGAAGACTGGGTGAACGCAAAAAGTTCGCCTGTATTCAAGAAAGGTGATGTGCACCTTGCTGAAAATTATCGACCTGTATCATTGACGTCGGTCTCCTGTAAACTACTGGAACATGTTATTTGTAAACATCTCCTGAATCATCTTGAACGAAATAACATTCTAACAAATCTTAACCATGGCTTTAGATCAGGTTATTCATGTGAAACAAAACTTTTGGTTACGTTGAATGAACTTTTACACTTTAATGATAAGGGGCTACAAACAGATGTCGAGGTCTTGGATTTTTCCAAGGCCTTTGATACCGTACCCCATGAAGAACTTTTATGTAAACTGAAAAGTTATGGAATTACCGGCTCTCTCCATGATTGGCTCAGAAATTTCCTAACAAAAAGACATATGCAAGTGGTTATCGAGGGTGAGGCATAAGAGAAGGTCACAGTAGAGTCCGGAGTTCCACAAGGGACAGTCTTGGGCCCAATTTTGTTCCTGTGTCACATAAATGATCTACCACAAGCGGTACAATCTCAAGTACGCCTTTTCGCGGACGACTGCCTAATATACAGACCAATAAAATCTCAGGCTGATCACATCACTCTACAGAATGATCTTCTTGAATTGGAGAAGTGGGCTGATAAATGGGGCATGCGGTTTAATGCAAAAAAGTGCTATATAATGAGCATCAACAACCGATCATCTCACTTCTACAGTCTCAATAGCCACATTCTGAAGCAAGTAGATGTTAAACCATATCTAGGAGTTACAATAACAGAAAATCTAAAATGGTCATCTCATATAACAAAAATCACAAAAAAGGCAAACTCAACAGTTGGATTCATTTGACGTAACTTAAAAATGTGTCCTACAGACTGTCGCAAAACAGCTTATATTTCATTAGTTCGCTCAGTGCTGGATTACGGCTCTATAATCTGGGATCCATATCTTACCAAAAACATTGAAAAGTTGGAAAGAGTTCAAAGACAGGCCGCGCGCTTCATAACTGGGGATTATCACTCATGCGAAGATGGCAGTGTTACTAAAATGCTTGAAACACTTGAACTGGAAACACTTGAACGTAGGCGCAGTAGTTGCAGACTAGTCTTTCTTTTTAAGGTGGTCAAGGGGTTGGTACCAGCCATCAATCCAGATGATTTTCTGAAATCTCAAAAACCTAAAAGACATATAAAACCTAAAGCATAATTATCTGGGATATAAAAGTGTGAACATAGTTGAAAAACATTCTGTGAACAACGACAGAGGATTTATTATTGAGCAGTGTAAGACAGATCAGCTAAAGAACTCATTTTTCGTGAAGACTATAACTGAGTGGAACCATCTAGAAACAGCGGTCGTGCATGCAGAGACAGTTGAGGGCTTCAAAGCCCTCCTTAGCAAGCGCGACTAAATCTCTCTCCCGGTGCACAATGCTGTAAAAGGCCCTGCACTGTACCGAAGCAGAAGCAGAAGCAGAAGCAGAAGCAGAAACAATACTTCACCAGGGTATGCATCAGGAATGAAATAAGTCCCTACTGTGATAAAGTAGAAACAAGGACTCTAAACATTTGGTAGACTTGTACAAGTCTCCTACTTATTTTATTTTATTTTAATATATTTTAACATATGCTACTATCATTTTGCTAATTCTAATGAAATTTTCTCTCCTTAGACTGAAGTAGATTCTGAAGCTATCAGAGAGGCATACATAGATGTTGTAAGGTATTGTGAAGATAGAATTATATACAGAATTAGAGACTGAATATCAGTCTAAACATTTGGCTGTAAGTTAGGTTCATGCTGGGCAGGATTTTCTTCAGACAAGGTTAAATTATAAGAAATTGTGAAATATGGTAGAAACAACTGCTACAAGCCATTAACATATTCTCTGAGTTTGCAACAGAACAAACATTGCTTTGAAACTAAAAAAGATCTTTTAAATTATAAACAAGTAAATTTGTAGCATTTAGAGGCCTCCTTGGCATAGTGGTTAAGCCACTAGCCTCATAAACCAGGGGTCATGGGTTTGGTCCCTGGTTCCTGGCTTCTACAGTCTTTCCAAGCAATCTCATCCTCTACTCATGAAAAGTGAGTTAATGTATCTTGCTCATATCAAGTTGTATGCAAGGAAACAACTCACTGCCGCCCCCCCCCCCCCCCATCCATTGGGGACTTAAGAAATAGTTGGGCTGCTTGTGCCTCCAGGCAAAGCTTATATGCTACTGATTGACCATCTGATTACTGGTTAACCACTCAGGTCCGAGCCTGTCCATCTGATTACTGGTTAACCACTCATGTCCGAGCCTGTCCAGAAAAAGTGTTTCACATCAAGCCATCCATACATAATAAGCCCTTGTGGCTTACTAGGGTGGTTATATTTGAAGCACTTTTTGAATGTCATGACACCCTAATTTGGGTAAAAGTCCCATAAAATGGAGACAACGTCCCGACATGACCATAGCTGTTGACTGGGACATTAAGCTTCAATTCAAACACACAAACATAACAACTCGCTGCCAGTGAAATTCAAAACCCTGACATCTCGATTCTGAGTTTGACTGGGACATTAAGCTTCAATTCAAACAGACAAACATAACAACTTGCTGCCAGTGAAGTTCAAAACCCTGACATCTCGATCCTGAGTTTGACTGGGATATTAAGCTTCAATTCAAACAGACAAACATAACCACTCGCTGCCAGTGAAGTTCAAAACCCTGACATCTCGATTCTGAGTTTGACTGGGACATTAAGCTTCAATTCAAACAGACAAACATAACCACTCACTGCCAGCGAAGTTCAAAACCCTGACATCTCGATTCTGAGTTTGACTGGGACATTAAGCTTCAATTCAAACAGACAAACATAACAACTCACTGCCAGTGAAGTTCAAAACCCTGACATCTCGATCCTGAGTTTGACTGGGATATTAAGCTTCAATTCAAACAGACAAACATAACCACTCACTGCCAGTGAAGTTCAAAACCCTGACATCTCGATCCTGAGTTTGACTGGGACGTTAAGCTTCAATTCAAACAGACAAACATAACCACTCGCTGCCAGTGAAGTTCAAAACCCTGACATCTCGATCCTGAGTTTGACTGGGATATTAAGCTTCAATTCAAACAGACAAACATAACCACTCACTGCCAGCGAAGTTCAAAACCCCGACATCTCGATCCTGAGTTTGACTGGGATATATATATTAAGCTTCAATTCAAACACACAAACATAACCACTCGCTGCCAGTGAAGTTCAAAACCCTGACATCTCGATCCTGAGTTTGACTGGGATATTAAGCTTCAATTCAAACAGACAAACATAACCACTCGCTGCCAGCGAAGTTCAAAACCCTGACATCTCGATCCTGAGTTTGACTGGGACATTAAGCTTCAATTCAAACACACAAACATAACCACTCGCTGCCAGCGAAGTTCAAAACCCTGACATCTCGATCCTGAGTTTGACTGGGATATTAAGCTTCAATTCAAACACACAAACATAACCACTCGCTGCCAGTGAAGTTCAAAACCCTGACATCTCGATTCTGAGTTTGACTGGGACATTAAGCTTCAATTCAAACAGACAAACATAACCACTCACTGCCAGCGAAGTTCAAAACCCTGACATCTCGATCCTGAGTTTGACTGGGACGTTAAGCTTCAATTCAAACAGACAAACATAACAACTCACTGCCAGTGAAATTCAAAACCCTGACATCTCGATCCTGAGTTTGACTGGGATGTTAAGCTTCAATTCAAACACACAAACATAACAACTCACTGCCATTGAAGTTCAAAACCCTGACATCTCGATCCTGAGTTTGACTGGGATGTTAAGCTTCAATTCAAACACACAAACATAACAACTCACTGCCAGTGAAATTCAAAACCCTGACATCTCGATTCTGAGTTTGACTGGGAAGTTAAGCTTCAATTCAAACACACAAACATAACAACTCACTGCCAGTGAAATTCAAAACCCTGACATCTCGATCCTGAGTTTGACTGGGACGTTAAGCTTCAATTCAAACAGACAAACATAACAACTCACTGCCAGTGAAATTCAAAACGCTGACATCTCGATCCTGAGTTTGACTGGGATGTTAAGCTTCAATTCAAACACACAAACATAACAACTCACTGCCAGTGAAATTCAAAACCCTGACATCTCGATCCTGAGTTTGACTGGGATATTAAGCTTCAATTCAAACACACAAACATAACAACTCACTGCCAGTGAAGTTCAAAACCCTGACATCTCGATTCTGAGTTTGACTGGGACATTAAGCTTCAATTCAAACACACAAACATAACAACTCACTGCCAGTGAAGTTCAAAACCCTGACATCTCGATCCTGAGTTTGACTGGGACGTTAAGCTTCAATTCAAACAGACAAACATAACAACTCACTGCCAGTGAAGTTCAAAACCCTGACATCTCGATCCTGAGTTTGACTGGGATGTTAAGCTTCAATTCAAACAGACAAACATAACAACTCACTGCCAGCGAAGTTCAAAACCCTGACATCTAGATCCTGAGTTTGACTGGGACGTTAAGCTTCAATTCAAACACACAAACATAACAACTCACTGCCAGTGAAGTTCAAAACCCTGACATCTCGATCCTGAGTTTGACTGGGATGTTAAGCTTCAATTCAAACAGACAAACATAACAACTCACTGCCAGCGAAGTTCAAAACCCTGACATCTAGATCCTGAGTTTGACTGGGACGTTAAGCTTCAATTCAAACACACAAACATAACAACTCGCTGCCAGTGAAATTCAAAACCCTGACATCTAGATCCTGAGTTTGACTGGGACGTTAAGCTTCAATTCAAACAGACAAACATAACAACTCACTGCCAGTGAAATTCAAAACCCTGACATCTCGATCCTGAGTTTGACTGGGATGTTAAGCTTCAATTCAAACACACAAACATAACCACTCGCTGCCAGCGAAGTTCAAAACCCTGACATCTCGATCCTGAGTTTGACTGGGACGTTAAGCTTCAATTCAAACACACAAACATAACCACTCGCTGCCAGCGAAGTTCAAAACCCTGACATCTCGATCCTGAGTTTGACTGGGACGTTAAGCTTCAATTCAAACACACAAACATAACCACTCGCTGCCAGCGAAGTTCAAAACCCTGACATCTCGATCCTGAGTTTGACTGGGATGTTAAGCTTCAATTCAAACACACAAACATAACCACTCGCTGCCAGTGAAGTTCAAAACCCTGACATCTTGATCCTGAGTTTGACTGGGACGTTAAGCTTCAATTCAAACACACAAACATAACCACTCGCTGCCATCGAAGTTCAAAACCCTGACATCTTGATCCTGAGTTTGACTGGGACATTAAGCTTCAATTCAAACAGACAAACATAACAACTCCTTGCCAGTGAAGTTCAAAACCCTGACATCTCGATCCTGAGTTTGACTGGGACGTTAAGCTTCAATTCAAACAGACAAACATAACAACTCCCTGCCAGTGAAGTTCAAAACCCTGACATCTCGATCCTGAGTTTGACTGGGACGTTAAGCTTCAATTCAAACAGACAAACATAACAACTCACTGCCAGTGAAGTTCAAAACCCTGACATCTCGATCCTGAGTTTGACTGGGACATTAAGCTTCAATTCAAACAGACAAACATAACAACTCCCTGCCAGTGAAGTTCAAAACCCTGACATCTCGATCCTGAGTTTGACTGGGACGTTAAGCTTCAATTCAAACACACAAACATAACAACTCACTGCCAGTGAAATTCAAAACCCTGACATCTCGATACTGAGTTTGACTGGGACGTTAAGCTTCAATTCAAACAGACAAACATAACAACTCCCTGCCAGTGAAGTTCAAACCCCTGACATCTCGATCCTGAGTTTGACTGGGACGTTAAGCTTCAATTCAAACAGACAAACATAACAACTCCCTGCCAGTGAAGTTCAAAACCCTGACATCTCGATCCTGAGTTTGACTTGGATGTTAAGCTTCAATTCAAACACACAAACATAACCACTCGCTGCCAGTGAAGTTCAAAACCCTGACATCTCGATCCTGAGTTTGACTGGGACATTAAGCTTCAATTCAAACAGACAAACATAACAACTCCCTGCCAGTGAAGTTCAAAACCCTGACATCTCGATCCTGAGTTTGATGATCAACCACCAGGCCACAATACGCCCCTGAAGTAAAGAGTGCTATCTAACAAATTCTAGTAGACTAATGTAGGCTAACGTTTTTGTGACCAAACGAACACAGACATCTGTCAGTTTGCCAATACAAAATGCAAACTCTTTCACCAGTAACTAATGACATTTAAAATCAGGTTAAGATACAAACTTGTGATAGATGTGCTTCCCTATTTCAACCACTAGCCTTTCTGTCAAGATTATCTGTTGCTCTACAGCAGATTTTGTGTTGGACCCTGTTTGAAACCTTAAACAAAACATGCCCCCCCCCCCCCACAACTGATGGGTGGTGTCCCTTTATTAAGTCAGAATGAATATCAGTCACCAACATGACAGTCATTCCCCAGTACTAGGCTTATAATGTTGGGCACCAAGCAAGGTAGCTACTGGTACCATTTTTAAAGTCTTTGGTATGACATGGCCCGGGATCGAACCCACAGCTCCTGCTCCCGAAGCGGACGCTCTAACCATTACGCCAATTGACCGGTTTCAAGAAAGTTTTTTTTTTCTGGTTTGTTGTTTTTTTCTTGGACAAGGATAACATCATGACACAATGACCTTCACTGTCAATCATAATTTCTATCTTAAGATACAAAACAGTTAAAATAATCTGTTTAAAAGCATTTAAACCCACCAAAAAGATCTTCCTAATTAAATTTTTAACACAAAAAATTATGAAAAAATAATGTAATTAACATACCTGTTTAGTGTTAAAAATACCAGTTTCACAGCAATATTACATGAAGTAGAGAAGGTGCATAGTGATTTCTACAGGTTACCAGCCTAAGCCCTGGCGCGGGAAAATTGGTCTTTGACGTTTCTGACCAGGTCCGACACATACAGGTCTGTAAAGCCACAGAAGAAGGCTAGGAGCTTGAAATTTCCTATTTAAGATAAAGAGACATTGAACTATCTATGCAGCAAAAACAGAGGCACTGATCAGCTGTGCAGTTACTGCACAGCTGATCCTACGTCTTTATTTTCGCATATGCAAAATGTCAATTTTCTCATTACATGGCTCAGCCTATAAACTATATCAAGTAGCATTCCACTGCTTCAGCTTAGAAACCTCTTGCCAAAAATCTGAGGTAAGGAAGCACTTAGAAGCACGAAAAACGTGTAGAAATACAGAAAACATGAGATTTGTTTTCTTGTTTTGTATGTAGGAAAAGTAAATCATAAGTTTCCCCTTGGGATAGAGAGTAAGAATCTTACATGAAAGTCAGGTACAGATAGGCAAATCTGTCCCGAGGGTCACTTTGGCATTCTTTGGCATCATGAGACTCAGCCGGGTGATGCCAAACTGTGGCCCGCCTATCTATACCTGTAAAATTCCTGTTCTTGCACACTGTAAGGAGTAAGGCTGGGGTTTTCCTGTTTTTTTTTGTTTTTTTTATTCAGTTTTACGTCCCTTTCAAGCTTTTTCACTCATATCGAGACGAATCAATCGGTAGGTGGGGCGAAAACCGGAATACCCGGGGAAAAAACCACCTGACACACCCGCAAGCAGAACATGGCTTGTCTCACATATGAATTCGTGCCCCGTGCGAGGCGCGAACCCACATCGGTGAGATGATCGAATGATCAAGAGCACTGAAGTCAGCGACCTTAACCACTCGGCCACGGGGGCCCTGTGGAAAACCACTTGCAACCCAAGTTTGATCGTGGGCTTCTCCAGTCTTCCAGATCGAGACTATATACAGCAGTACTGCCTTTTATGACCTTGAGTGGAATGTAAAACATGAAATCAACCGATGAAAAGTAAGAATCGATGGGATTAAATCTAAAGTCCCCAAAAAGACACATGCATCTGGTCCAGATGGGAAAGAAAACATTTTTCCTGACAAAATACTTGAAGAGCAAGATGACTAGCTCTTTCCCATCTGGCTAGTCTCAACTAAACCAAAGGCAACCAGAATACCTACCTAGGTGTAACCCATATTGGCTCCGGTACCATGGCTCTAGTTCAACTCTGACGACAGCATATACCATATTCGTTCTAATAAGTGCACAATGCACTAACTTTCAAAAAGAACTAAAAGTTCAGATATCTAAATTTCTGGACCTAATATACAGAGAATACACATGAAAACTCACCTGTATGTAACCCATATTGGCTCCTGTACCGTGGTTCTAGTTCCGTGTAGTGTGTGGGGTAGGTGCTCAACTCTGAGGACGGCACATATCTTACGTCTCTGTAGGATCTACTGCGGTCTGAAAATAGATTGAAAATAACACTAAAAGTTAATGTTTGTTTGTTTGTTTTGTGGTGTAATTTTGTGGTGTAACATCCCTGTTAACAATTTGTTCAGTCATGTTGGGACTGAGCCAGTGCATCATGCTCAAGGACACAACCCAGCGTCAGGAAAGCTCAAACCAATGACTTGTTGATCGGAAGTCTTAAGTCCAATTCGCATGCGCCAAAAATACCCACGTGTAAATATACTCCGGTGTGCAAATTTTACTCGGGGTAAGTAAATGGCGCATGCGAACGCAAATACACACCGGAGTATATTTACATATGGGTAAATTTACTCCTGGGTCTGACCAGATGCAAATTTTATTTTTACAAATACACATGTGTAAATTTACTATTTTGTCCCATGCGAACGCAAAGTAAAATTTACCCATGAGTATTTTTATTTCAAGTCAATATTCTGCTTTTAGATAACGAATCTTCACATTTTTTGTTCCTAACTGATTATATGACAGTTGCTGAAACTGTGGACATTGTTGCTAAATAAGAGTTTATTGCCATTCATAACATTTTAGATCATATGGAGTGCAAACAGCCACACTATTTCTTCATCATTCTTGGTTAGGATTCTTTGGGCATTTTAACAGTCATTCCTTGTAAAAGGATGAAAAAAGGGAACTGTATAACTGCTAAGGTTATGCCTGACCATTACATGATTCCCCTCTGCTGCCAAAGTCTACATGAACACCTTGAAGCAGCCTCTTCTTGTTTTGCAACTAAATGAACAGGTTTTAATCTAGAAATGATAAATTTACCTACAAAAATACTCCTGGCGATAAAACCCATGCGAACGCAATTTAAATTTACTCACAGGTTGATTTGCACACCGGAGTATAAATACACACCAGAGTATATTTACACGCGTGTATTTTTTGCGCATGCGAATTGGACTTAAGACGCAAACCACTAGGTAACCACAGTCCCCAGACCAGTAAATAAAATTCATGTTCACTGAATGGCATAAAAGCTAACTTTAGACAGATGTAGAGAAAGAAACAAGACACAGATGGATAGACAGACAGACATGCAGACATGAGACAGACAGACTTGAGACAGACACAAAGACAGACAGACAGAAAGACAGATGAGATAAAGATATACAAATGTGAAACAGACAGACAAACATATGTGATACAGACAGACAGACAGATGTGAGACAGACAGATGTGATACAGAAAGACAGATGTAAAACAGACAGACAGACAGATGTGATACAGACAGGCAGATGTGAAACCGACAGACAGATGTGATACAGACAGACAGATGTGAAACAGACAGACAGACAGATGTGAT
This sequence comes from Rugalucina vietnamica, assembly GCA_964017185.1. Classification (NCBI taxonomy): domain Eukaryota; kingdom Metazoa; phylum Mollusca; class Bivalvia; order Lucinida; family Lucinidae; genus Rugalucina; species Rugalucina vietnamica. The sequence continues at coordinate 37,621,954 of OZ024884.1, forward strand.
ACAGACAGACAGATGTGAGACAGACAGATGTGATACAGAAAGACAGATGTGAAACAGACAGACAGACAGACAGATGTGATACAGACAGACAGATGTGAAACAGACAGACAGACAGATGTGATACAGAAAGATGTGAAACAGACAGACAGACAGATGTGATACAGAAAGACAGCTATGATATAGACAGACAGACAGACAGATGTGAGACAGACAGATGTGATACAGAAAGACAGATGTAAAACAGACAGACAGACAGATGTGATACAGACAGGCAGATGTGAAACCGACAGACAGATGTGATACAGACAGACAGATAAGAAACAGACAGACAGACAGACAGATATGATACAGACAGACAGATGTGAGACATACAGATGTGATACAGAAAGACAGATGTGAAACAGACAGACAGACAGACAGATGTGATACAGACAGACAGATGTGAAACAGACAGACAGATGTGATACAGAAAGATGTGAAACAGACAGACAGACAGATGTGATACAGAAAGACAGCTATGATATAGACAGACAGACAGACAGACAGACAGATATGATACAGACAGATATGAGATGGACAGACAGATGTGATACAGACAGACAGACAGGTGTGAAATAGACAGACAGATGTGATATAGAAGATGAAGATGTGATACAGACAGACATTAGGATACAGACAGACAAACAGATGTGATACAGACAGGGTGTGATACAGACAGACAGATGTGATACAGACAGACACATATGAGACAGACAGACAGACATGATACAGACAGACAGACAGATGTGATACAGACACAGAAAGATGTGATACAGACATACAGATGTGATAGAGAGAGACAGACAGATGTGAGACAGACAGACAGACAGACAGACAGACAGACATGTGATGGAAACAGACAGATGTGATACAGACAGACAGACAGACAGACAGACAGAAAGACAGGTGTGAAATAGACAGACAGATGTGATACAGAAGATGAAGATGTGATACAGACAGACATTAGGATACAGACAGACAGGGTGTGATACAGACAGACAGATGTGAAACAGACAGACAGATGTGATACAGACAGACAGACACATATGAGACAGACAGACAGACATGATACAGACAGACAGATGTGATACAGACATACAGCTGTGATAGAGAGAGAGAGAGAGACAGATGTGATGGAGACAGACAGACAGATGTGATACAGACAGACAAATGTGATACAGACAGACAGACACATGTTAGGCAGACAGACAAATGTGATACAGACAGACACATGTGATAGAGACAGAGAGATTTGATACAGACAGATGTGATACAGACAGACAGATGTGATACAGACAGATGCAAGACAGACAGACAGTGATACAGACAGACAGACAGATATGAGATACATAAGTGAGACAGACAGACATTAGACAAACAAAAAGATAGTTCAACTCAATGGCCTATTTTTCTTTTTCAAATTTCAGCAAATTCTACACAAGGAGTATTTTTTTATATATCAGAAACCATTTGGTATATTTCAGAACACAAATATTTGAAAGTAATCAGATGTATGCACCCCAGGGGGATGACTCACAAACATTATTATATCAAGATACAGGTATCTTACATTTTTGAGCAGAGATTTTAGGGTGCTTGAAAACAGAAAGGGGGGCAGGGGATGGTTGTCAGTGGAAAATTTTTGAGTATTTTTTAAATAAAACACATTTTGCATTCATGATCTAATGAGTGACATAGTGCGGGTTGCAAAGGCTATATTTCACAGATGCTATTAGAACAAAACATAGGTCATAAGTATTTGTTTTTGAGGTTAAATGTCCCAGTCAACAAATGTTCAGTCATGTACGGACGGAGCCATCTCTTATTGGGCATTAACAAGTACTGTGGGGAGTTAAGGTGTCTTGCTCAAGAACACATCATGGCGCCCCTAGTGGGGATCAAACCCAGGACCTCTACATACACAGTCCAATGCTCTACAACCAGGCCACCAGGCTCCCATTAAGTATGTTTAGCCTTCATACTGTGCAATAATTACTCATTACAAGTATAAGCGTTTTTAAAATGCTTGCGATCTCTCAGCGCTATTTTCACTGCATGACCACGTATAAACCTACGGCAATAATCACAGATCGAAAAGACTCTGGAAGCTCGGTTCAACGTGAGCTTTCATACCCGAGGCGGCATGCGGTATTTAGTGTGACCCAATTGGAGCTGCCCAGTCCAATCAAGTACGACTGGAAGTCGGTGATCGATTAACAACAAGGTTCCAGCCCTGTTCAATTATATATGCGCTCTCGCCATGGCGAGATCGCAACAGCACAAAAGATGACTGGCTTTAATTTGAAGAATAAGCAGGGTTTTGGATATAACACTGATCATTTGTTGGACCCCAGTTGGACTACTTTTGCTACATGTCTATACATTTTACTCTCATTATAACACGGTTTGGATAGCTAACACGAAAATTGGCCTGGACCCCAGCAATAGTGTTATAATGAGGTTGAGGTGTATATAGAATGCCATATCAAATCTTTCCCATATTTCCGGTAGATAAGGAAGCATCATGCAGCCATCTAAGGTCAGACCAGTCTAACATCTGCTCATAATAACAAAGTTATCCCAGCAAATTATGAGCCACAATGCACGAAAGAGTTTTTGGGGGTTTCCAACCATGTCGGACACAAACCGGCACACAGGAAAGCAAGATGCTTGAAATTTCAGATTTTAGAAGAAAAGGGAGTGAACTATCCCTGAAGCAAAAACAAAGGTGCTGATCAGCTGTGCAGTTACTGCACAGCTGATCTGCGCCTTTGTTTTTGCATAGGCAAAAATCTTGTTTTCTCATGAAGAGGCATAAGTAGTAAAGTTATCCCAGGAAATCATATTAATATACTGATATCATCACCACACTAAACAGCAACAGCTAATGGTGCAAAGAGAAACATCTTTATACTACATACAAACAACAGATATCATAAACTTACAGGTCAACCTCATTATAACGCTATCTTTGGGGTCCATATAAACAGACAGTCACAGTGTTATAAGTCCATATAAACAGACAGTGTTATAAGTCCATATAAACGGACAGTGATATAAGTCCATATAAACAGTCAGTGTTATAAGTCCATATAAATGGACAGTGTTATAAGTCCATATAAACAGACAGTGTTATAAGTCCAAAATATGAAATAAGGCACCACCTTTGGCGCGACGGTCTGCTCCTATTGCGCTAATGATTTTAAAAGCTGATAAGTTCCTCATCCTCACCCTGGGGCCCTGCCAGGTGTCTTGCGGATCCTGGGAGAAGGTCATTTATTTTCAGGGATCTGGGAAGCAAGCATTAACGTTTGGAGATTTATTAGGGAGCAGAGGAAATGGGCAATTAGGAAAACAACATTCTTTCAGAGAGCAGGCAGTAAAAAGACCTACCGGGTAGGACCTTACCCAGATAATCAGGGACACACAAGGGAATGGGCCATAAAATTCTTCAGTTTTTCTTTTTGCACAATTTACAATGATTTCCGTACAACATAAAGTTCTAGATCTGTATTTTTAGGATAGACCATTCCGAAATAAGGGAGGTCGTTTTGTTTCATACGAACCTTCGTCGCTCGGTGCGACAAAGGTCGTGCACTGTGCAGTTAACCGAACGCAACCATGTGACGTCATACTAAGCAAAACTGTGACGTCATGTTGTCATGATCTATCGGGAACAAAAACGACAGATATGATTTAGTAAGTATCTTTGTTTAATTCGTCCATTTAGGGCAGCCGCAGTCGAACAAAAAGTTTGTCAACAATATTTCGAATGTTTCGACGTTAATAGTTGTTGCTATTCGCTACCCCGAATTCCGGTTCCGCCGACTGACAAAAGATTTTTTCTCTATCAATGTATCTAGAACAGAAAATTTTTACCACGTTCTACCATAAGAGCGACGCAGAAGCGTCGCTATAAACAGACAGTGTTATAAGTAGGGTAGATATAAACAGTGTTATAAGTGAAACCCTGTTTAAATGAGGTTTAATGAGGTTATTTATAATAGACATAATTATGGCTCCTTAAATCATTAACTCGCAGCACCTTGATTTGGAGTTGGATGCACCCGATGCACGACATTTCATCAAAAATGTGTTTTGTCGAAAATGTTGTAACTTCAAAAATATTCACCGCAAAATTTTGAGATTTATTCCATAGAAGACTAGCCTATAGGTCCACATTTTGAGCCACCAACTATTAGGGTTAGGGTAGAGGTCTGGGCATGGGGACATTTTCGACAAATGTAACTTTCTACGAAATGTCGCGGACTACACGTTAATACTTCATGAAGGAAAATTCATATATGTTTGAGATATAAAATTTAAAACATGAACCTTAATGCAAATTCTCAAAATCCATTAACTTACCCCACTAGAAAAATTAAATGCTGAATAAAGTCCAGAACATTGGAACCATGATAATGATTTAAAAATATTCCATAAAAAAATCTAAGAATACAAAATACAATCTGAAAATCCAAGAATACAAAATACAATCTGATGTTTAAGCCAGGCCAAACAAAAGCCTGCTGGGGGGCTCATACCCAAGAACAATGACTGTACTAAACAATTGTAGAAAAATTAAAGGAGAGCAGATCAGATGTGCGATAACTGTGTACTTATGACTTGTATGCACCCCACCCCATTTCTCTCTCTTTTTTTTTTTTTCTTTTTTTTTCTCTCTTTTTTTTCATATACCAAAAGCAGGTTTTGTTGACATGATTGACTTAAATATTGGAAGCCAAAAAATCATGATCAAAATTTGTCTACACAAACATAAATTTTCAAACATGCCAGAGAGATTACCCATGTCAGCATGAAAAATCTGTTTCTTGCAGTTATGAAAAAATTCAGACGCTGATTAATTAATGACTGTTCATTACCTTCCTTTTCTACTGTATGTTCTCTTGTTTCCGAAGTCCAAAATTTCAATCTACTAGCTATAAACTTTTCTATGTTGGCTAAAAAAGCCAGTTTTTTCTATACCACAAACAAAATTTTTTTCATGAAATGACTGAGATTATTAAATATGCCAGAGACATTTGAGCCGCGACGCGAGAAAACCGGTCTTCAGGGTTTCGGACTCAGTCTGACACAAACAGGCCTGTACAGTCACAGAGGAAAGCTAGAAGCTCGAATTTCGCATTTTAGGAACAACAGAAATTGTACTATCCGTGTAGCGAAAACTAAGGCGCTGATCAGCTTCGCAGTTACTGCACCTTCGTTTTCGCATAGGCAAAAACACGGTTTACTCATGACGCGGCAGCTCATATAATAGTCAACATAGATCTTACATGAATGGATAAGTAAACATAAAAAGATAATCATTATTCGATTGCAGATTATTAGCCTTTCAAAGCTCAGTCAATTCATTACAAAAGCCCTGTTTGATCCGTTTTGCCCACCAAAGATGCAACACTAACATTGAATCTGAATGGGGCTTCAGGTCACTTGCTGCATTTTGATCACCATGCTTCTCATCAGGAAAACATGTCTGTGTAATGAATACCCACTTAAACCCCCACTTTTATATAGTAAAACTGGGGTATGCAGGGGGTATACCTTTTTTTTTCTTATTTTTGCTCCAAAACATGAAGATTGTGGGAAATTGTTAGAAACCGCCTGGGTCAGGCGGTTCTAACGTGTACCCACAATCTATAATTTGAGCAATTGTTAATAAGAAAAATAACACAAAATTCTACTGAAAATTTTCAATTTTTACTACTAAAAGAATCTCTGTATATTGCATGGGCATGTTTTCGTAATGTGAATGAACTGCCACACCCCATGAGGAAGAATCTGATATACAAAATTTCAAGAATGAATCCAGGATTTGAGGAAAGGAGGTTCGAACTGCACAAAGAAGTCTGTGTTCACCCCACCCCCACCTCCCCCCTAAATTTCACATTATATTCTCTTAAATTTGCCCATGAGGGCCAGATGGAAGATAAGCTAATGCTAAATTCTGATGTGATTAATATTCTTGTTGAATAAAGGGGATCTTTATTTCTATCTTATTTTTTTCCATGAACAAGTATCCCAGAAGTAGGTTTGATCAATTTTCTCTGATCTGCCACTGAATTTGCCCATCCTAGAAGCTCTCTACCAAGGCGCCAATGTCTTACCATAATCCAAGTTTATATGCCAAATGAACACAGAAAACAACTTAAAACACTTGTAGCTAGGATATCAATCAAAATCGAGTAGCTTGCTAACTTGTCCTTTAAATATACCTAAATGAGCCGCGTCATGAGTTAAATTAACATTTTCAACATGCGAAAACAAAGGCGCAAATGAGCTTCGCAGTAACTGCAAAGCTGATCAGCGCCTTTGTTTTCGCTACATGGATAGTGCAATTCCTCTTCTTCCTAAATCCGAAATTTCAAGTTTCTATCCATCTTCTGTGCTTGTACAGCTTGGTTTGTATCGGACCTATTCAAAAACCACAATGTTTGTTTTCTCGTCACGGGGCTCAAATCTTAAAACACCTTGAAAGCTAATGTATTTGTTGGCTGCTAAAGGAAAATAATTAGACAACCTCACATTAACAAGGTATCAGGTTGCTCTGTTTTGTACCATGTTTACAAAGATAAATACACCAATATTTGACCTATTACTAGTTTCATCAGGGTGAGGAAAGTATATCTTCTTCCTTTTATTTGATGTCAAGAATCTCCCATAGACTGCAAGGCAAAATGCCATATGTGTCTCCCTACCTCTCCAAAGCATCGGTCATATATTACAGTATCTTCCATACACTCTAAAATGATACAAAGTATCAGCCAGGACGCTGCAAAAGGGAGCGTAGTGCCTCCCCTAGCTTAAAAGCTAAGCCATATTGGTGATGGGGGTGCTGTCGGTACAAAATGACTTGAACATACACCCTTAAAATTGTACAGGTGAAAAAATGCACTTCACCTTTGCCTCGGCTGAGGATCGAACCAGGACTTCTTGCTTGCTTAACAAACATCCTATCAAATTGTTTTAAAATCTGGCTTGTACAGCAAGACAGTATGAGTACCTATTACTTTTTTTAGTACAAAGTTCCAGGGGCCCCTCGCCCATTTGGGCCTAGGAGAATTAGATGGGCTGCTTGTGTCTCCAGGCAAAGCTTCTAATCTACTGACCGACCATCTGATTACTGGTTAACCGCTCATGTCAGCCTGCCCAGGAAAAGTGGTTTAGTCAAACCATCCATACATCTAAGCCTTATTGGCTTAGTTGGATGGTTATATTTATGAAGCACATTTTGAGTGTCATGACATCTTAATGTTGGGTAAAATTCCCATAAAATGGAGGCAACCTCCCAACATGACCATCGCTGTTGACTGGGATGTAAAGCATCGATTCAAACAAACAAACAAAACAAAATTGGAGACCAAGGCTTCAAGAAAGACATCAAAATATCAGAACAAACCTTTAAAGCAAAGTCAATCCAACCTTTCTTCAGTATTATATGCAACAACATATATTTCTGTCTAGAAACACAGCAGAAATTATCCCAAAAGACAACAAACACACTGCAATATACCTGGCAAACATACAATGTACCCCTCTGTTTGGCAAATAATTTCAATCAGTAAATTCCAGTAATAGATACAGCTCCAGAAAACTCATCTTTGATAGTTTCCAAAAAATTCCAACACAAAAACGGGTTCTATTAAAAAGCCAAAGTGGTTAAAGGGCTGAAATCTTTGATTAGGTTGTAGAGGAATTTCACTAAAAAGTGGAAGCAAATACAAAATCAATTGTGCACTTAAATAATTGCTCAGCTGTTCCGTGTCTTTGTTTATCCACAGTGGAAAAGGCAATTTTTTCTTAAGACTCTGCTATCATTATCACTGATCACAGATGATAAGGAATGAGCCACTGCATGAGAAAACCTACAATTTGTGTTTCCAACCAGGTCTGACAAAAACCGAGCTGTGCAGTCACAGAAGCAGGCTAGAAGCTTGAAATTTCTGATTTAAGAAGAAGGGGGAATATACTATTCGTGTAGCAAAAACAAAGGCGCTGATCAGCTGTGCAGTTAACTGCACAGCTGATCTGCGTCTTTGTTTTTGCATATGCAGATTGTTTGTTTTCTGGTGCGGCGGCTCATATGAATATCAGACAGGTCATGTCAGGAGAAAATTCCAATCATGTCAGATAAACAGTATTGGTCTGTAGCGCTAAAGATTGTCACAAAGTCTAGATAAAAGATTGAGAGTTTCTGATTGGGCCTAAAAAAAAAATGTTATGTTTCCGATTTCATCATAAATTTAGCATAGGGTCGGTAGGTAGGCTTTTTTTATTTTTATTTATTTTTTTTTTCTTGGAAAATCGGGATCGGTAGGTATTTTTTTTTTTTTTTGACCGGACTTTCTTCTTACCGCACATTTGACTCCAAATCGGAAACCTTTACACCGAGGATGGCCGTCTTCGTATAACAGGGATAACAGGACATTGTGCCGCAAGGCTTTTATTACATTTGAAGCAGGTATGTGGCTACATTTGTCGAAATAAATGGCGACTAATGTGCTTGGTCGTGTCAACACACTACACAGTAGCCATGTTGTTGTTCTTGATCGTAATGTTAAAGACCGAAAATATCCGAAAATCGGCGCGGACAAATTCTCGTAACGAAATGGTTTTGACTTTTGATAAAAACCGGAATCGTTGAACAGGGTCGGTCGCCGACTTTTTTTTTTTTTTTTCTGAGCGCTAAAAAAGTTGCAGTCGGCGCAGATTTTGACCAGTCGGTCGGGAAATCGGAAACATAACATTTTTTTTTAAGCCTTGGAGTCTGAAGACAGTAAGTCTGTGCATTGCATAGTCTAGGCTGCAGTCAACAAAGATAATGATCAAGCTGCGTGAATGGGTAAATTATCTACTTGAACAAATAGCAGGTATTCACCAGGTATGCCTCATATATATGAGCCTTGTCATGAAAAAACCTGATTTTGGCCTAGGCGAAAACAAAGGCGCAGATCAGCTTCGCGGTAACCGCGAAGCTGATCAGCGCCTTTGTTTTCGCTACTCGGATAGTACAATTCCTCCTCTACCTCTATCCAAAATTTCAAGATTCTAAATTTCTTCTGAGACTGTACAGGCTGGTGGTTTATGTCAGACCAGGTTCGAAACCCCCGAAGACGGTTTTCTCCCGTCACGGCTCATCTATCAGTTACAAACATATGAGCCGTGACGCGAGAAAACCGTCTTCGGGGGTTTCCGACCAGCTCCGACACAAACCGACCTGTACACTCACAGAAGCAGGCTGGAAGCTTGAAAATTCGGATTTAAGAAAAAGAGGAATTGTACTATCCGAGTAGCAGGAAAAGGCGCTGATCAGCTTCGCAGTCACTGAAGCTGATCTGCGCCTTTGTTTTTGCATAAACGAAAATCCCGTTTTCTCACGACGTGGCTCATATTTCCAGATGTAATAATCAAGTACCATAAAACTCATAAAAATTAAAGTACATGCAAATGTGCACCCACTCACTCCAATTTCATTCATCCCACTAAGTATAAGCATGGAACTGAAGGTGTGACACATTGATTCAGAATGCTTCTGTGTATGTAGAAAGTAACCAACAGCACATGCATAGAAATATAATAATTGGTTATTGATCCGCACTAGGGCCCTGTCCCAAAATTGCTGAAAAAATCCCTGCATTCAGAATGCTTCTGTGTATGTAGAAAGTAACCAACAGCACATGCATAGAAATATAATAATTGGTTATTGATCCGGTCGGAATGACGTCATCAGTCATTTGTATGAGGTAAATGACTCGGTGTTTATCGCTGTGGCCGTACTGAATTCAAAGCAGAAAATATGAAACAAAATTAAGTTTTTCATAAAAAGCTTTGAAAATATCTTTAGATTATTGTCATTTCTTCAACTCAAGGTATGAACACCGTAACATTTATGGCAAATTGTGATTTTCTAAGCTCTAAACTGATAAAATCATTGCGATATTGACCGAGTTATACCCTCGACCGAATGAGCAAACAAGAAAAGTGTGTTTGTAAAACACTATGATAGTGCCCAACTGTATGCTTGCCCCTCCCTTCCCTGGCACAGTTTATATGATTAATTTGTTTCATTCATTTTTGATAGAAAATCATGTAAGCAAACAGACTAGACCCAGACACAAATACTGCAACTTTGGCAAACTTAAGGACTTCACAGCAGGACTTTTTCTGACCTTTTTGGGAAATTTTTGGTACCGATCAAATTGGGAAAAAATTGTGATTTTGGGTAAAAATACAACGATTTTGGAAAAAAATAGCACAATTTTTAGCAAAATTGGGAAAGTTTACCTTTTAAATTGGGATTTTCTGCTAATTGGGAATGCTCCAGGTCAATAGGGCATTCCGGGATGACGTCATACAGGTAAGTTAGTTCATTCGGTGGAGGTACATTACTCGGTGTTTATCGCTATTCCTTACCAAATTTGGAGCGCAAAATATAGAATCAAAATGGATTATTTTCATCAAAACATTGCATATTCTATTAGATTTCCGGATATAATTTATTCCAAGGTAAGGAATGTGTAATAATTTTGTCATATTATGATTTTATTAGCGTCTGAAAGTAGTAAGCGCATAGCGATAATGACCGAGTTTACCACCTCCACCAAATGAAGAAAATAGCGAGACAGTTGACCGATATTGATTTCTTTTCACAGAAGATTACCTTGCCGACCTGCCCTATTGGGAATTTTTTCAGCCAATTGGAAAAAAATTTGGTTCCGAAAACTGGACCCAGTTTTGTATAGAG